>CM066162.1:44386720-45874220 GCA_033629205.1 Lithocarpus polystachyus | reverse complement strand
GGGGGTGTGGCTGCTTATATTGCTGGCAACTTGGGCGGTTTTGAGTCGCGGGCTGATTTACTTGTGGATTCCCATAGCTAAGATTGGGGTGATCCCTCCATCTTGGGTTATACGTGCTCGAATAAGGATCATACTTCCTTTGCGGTTGTCCAGGAAAGTCACCTGCCGCATTCACTTGCTCAATGGGCTCCTCTTGAAGAGTTGGGCACATATTGTTTAAATATCCTACTACCAAACAAATCTCACAAGCCTTCACAATTTGCATATTACCTACAGCCATTTGACGAAGAAGAGAATTTAGACTCGCAATTTGTTGTTCAAGGGAGGAGATATTTACCTCATTAACATGCTTAGATGGAGGGTCAAGCCTAGTGCCAAATTGTTGAGAATTGGCCACCATATTTGCAATCAAGTTTCTCGCAGCCTCGGGAGTTTTATCCACCGAAGCTCCTCCACTAGTTGCATCAATCATGCTCCTATCAGTGGGTAGAAGGCCCCCATAGAAATATTTCTGCTCAATAATTTGATGATGGGGGCAGCTTGCACATAATTTCTTAAAATGTTCCCAATATTCATGTAGGGACTCTCTATTATGCTGCCTTACTCCACAAATTTCTTTTCAAATGTTGGCTGCCCTTGAAGCTGGTAAATATTTCTTCAAAAACAACTTCTTCGTCTCTTTCCATGTTTTAATACTCCCGGAGGGTAGATAATAGGGCCAATCCTTAGCCGAATTCTTTAAAGAAAACGGAAAGGCCCTTAATTTAATTTGATCTTCAATCACCCCCATGGGCTTCATACTTGTACATACCACATGCAACTCCTTTAGATGCTTGTGAGGATCTTCACCTACAAGGCCATGAAAAGTGGGCAAGAGATGTATTAGTTCAGATTTTAATTCAAAAGTAGTAGTAGCATCTAAAGTATGGAATGTTATGCATATGGGTTCTTGATTCAAATCAAGGGTAGCAAGCTCTTTCAAAGTTTGATTTCCAGCCATAACTTCCTCCTTTTCTAAATCAGAATCACTAGCAAACAGGGAATCAACAACTAGATTGTGCTCTTCAGAATTTTTCCTAGCTTCCCTCCTTAACCTGCGCAAAGTTCTCTCTATTTTTGGATCGTACGGAAATTCACATTGATTAGAAGATTGGGTTACAGTCATGAACAATTAAGGAAACTCAAATAAACCATGAAAAACAAACCAAGAAAAATCTAGAGTAATGAAAATAAATAAAAATTCTACGCTAAAACACAAAAAATGCCTAAAAACCCTAGAAAACAGTGGAATCTGGCCTCAAAAGGGTGGGGCTAGTAATCCTAGGGATTAACTAGTCTTGCTCAGAACGTTGTTTACCTTTAGAAAAGTAAACTATCAAGGCCTAGTTCTACCATAATCAAAATTCTGCCGAAACGGTAACTATTGAAAACTAACGATTTTTTTTTTTGAAAATTTCAAGAATGAAATAAGGTTTACAAGGAGTACAAAAATCAACTAGAATCACTCCCTGGCAACGACGCCAAAATTTAGTGTGCTGTTGCAAGCAACCAAAAATAAAACCTATACTCCTAAAAATATATGTAGTAATGCGAGTAAGGATCATTCCCACGGAGAGTATTTAGCCTAGTTTGAGTATAATGCAAACAAATTAAAAAAAAAAAAAAAAAACAATTAAGGAACAATTCAAATTAAAGTATCGAATTCAATCAAAAGAACAAACCTTGGTCTAAGTCAACATCCACCATCGGAATTTTACAATTGATTATCAATGTAAGTATATATCAATTCTGTAATGCCCCAATTTGATTGATTGTGTGATGTGCATGGGTGTGTGATGAGTCCCACATTGGGTATTTACTAGGTAGATCTGGGCTTTATTAATAACTACAAGGAGCCTCAATAGTGACTAGTCCTTTTGAGGTATAGCGCAGATGTGGCTAGCGCTTTTCCTTGGGTCGTTACATATGGTATCAGAGCAGGCCCGGTAACCCCGTGTGGGCTCAGAGACACGACCCCACAAAGTGGGCCCTAACGAGGACGTTAGGAATTTAAGTGAGGGAGATTGTGATGTCCCAATTTGATTGATTGATTGTGTGATGTGTATGGATGTGTGATGAGTCCTGCATTAGGTATTTATTGGGTAGATCTGGGCTTTATTAACATCTACAAGGAGCCTCAATTGTGACTAGTCCTTTTGAGGTATAATACAGATGTGGCTAGCACTAGTGTAATACCCCAATTTTGTTTTTATGATTATCAACGTATCTTGTCATTTTTAATATAAAATTAAGGTACTATATGTGTGTGCACAATAAGATAGGAGTAGACAATTTTGTGGTGCTACAAATAGGTGAGGAAATTAAAGTTTTAGTGTATACAATTTAGTGCGGCAATTAGAATGATAAAATTAATAAACAAAAGATGAAGATGTTTTATGGGCTTCCTGGAGACTAAAGAGATAAGCTCAAGTGGGTTTTAAACTCTAGCCCACTATCCCACCAAGCCCACATCTCTGATGCGTTAAAGTATAAGTAGAGGAAAAGATAAATTAGGGTTTTCATTAGAAGGGTTTCTTAGTAAAAGTGGATGCCAAAGAAAATTTGAGAGGGGGAGAGAGAGGTGGTGTGACAGAAGGAGGCAAAATTGTTTAAGGGCATAAGGTTTGGCTACAAAATCAAGGTGAGAACCTCATCTCAATATTTCTATACTGTTTATAAATCTTGAGGTATATTTATGGGTTTGGCAGTGTGGTAAGATTCAGTTATAGACTATTCGATTACAATGGAAAGATGGTTAATTATGAGTGATATTCATGTAAAGATCCGATTGTAATACTCTTCAGTTATGGTACTATTGTATTTAATTTTGATTACCCATTGAAATTGAGAACCTTGGGTTTAACAAAGGATTTTATATATTAGATTAATTCCTTTAATCCTAAAAGTGAGTACATGATTTCATTGAGTTGCCTACAGATTTCATTTGAATATAGACTTAATGATTATAACCTTTAATCCTAAAGGTGGCCCTATATCCTTATGTTTTCAATGGGAATATTAATCTAAGGTCTAGGGTATTTTGGCTGCTGCTTCTCTAATGGTAATATGAGATTTGACCCAATGCAAGGAAACATTATTGGCCGAGAATATCAATTGTGGTTATAGAAATTTGTTTGAACTCTAGTAGTACAGATTAGTTTTGGGGAAATATTGTTGCGGTGGGACTTTGATAAGGAATAATAAATTGCTTAATTCAATGGTATATACGAAAGTAGATTTCATACCTAATTTTTGTAGGACAATAGGAAAGAAAAGGTTTGTAAGGATTAGATTCCATGCTTACTGATTAAAGCATTCTTTTGTTTAGATCTTATGGAAGATTAAAGTGTTCAGCTGTGTTTAGATGTATTAGCAAGAGAGGTAAGTAATTATGTATAATATGCATAAGTTTTGTCCAGTAGGTTCTTAGAAGTTGAAAGTTTTCAAAAGTTTTGTATTTCAAACTTATATTTTCTAAAGTTTACCAAAAGTATTTTTACATCATTGAAAGAGAAATTTCGACTAGTAAATAATGTTTACAGAGAAACTTTGAATTCTAAATAACGTTTTGAACGTCCGAATCTCATTTAAAAGATGATTTCTAAACTAAACTATTTTTAGAAAATAATTGAGTTTCAAAGTAAGTTTTCTAAAAAGGTTCTTGTTCTTTAAGTTTATTTAAAACCAAGTGATTTCAAAGTCATATTCTTATTTTTCAAATGGTATTTAAGACATTTCTTTTAGCAAATTGGGTTTTCAAACTTACTTAAGAATTGTAAAAATATTTATATAAATTCTTCAGTTCTTATTCATTCCCTAAGAGAGTCAAGCATCCTTTGATTTATGTTCTATTCGATATTGTGATCTTTAATATGCTTTTGTATTTGGAATAATTGTTAATATCAAGTAAATTATTATATTTTGTATAAACTTTGCTTTAGTGATATGTGACTCAAAATAAGTGTTTTTAGAATTGATCAGATATATCAGATATATGTGTAAATCCGCTCACAAGATTGTATGTGAGAATATGTGTTGATTCCTCTTCAGCAGGGGTTAGATGTTAGTATCCGCTCACAGGATTGTATGTGAGAATATGTGATGTGTATATGTGGCATTGTGCTCTGATCAATTATATGTATGTGTTTTCTAATGATTTTGAGATGTGATTACATATGTATTAAGTGATTCATTATATGTTTTGGAACAGTTATTTTTGATATCATTGAATGAGTTTGTGAAAAATCAAAATACTCGTGCTTTGCTTGACTCTAATTCGTTGTGTCTTCTGCATAATTACTTATTAGATGTGTGGCTCACCCCATCAATTACAATTTTCAGATTAAAGTTTAGTTGGGGAATTGAACCATTGGATTACTTTGTAAGGTGCAAGGTAGAACGTGGGAGTTTTTAGGCAAAGTCAATAATACTTGAAGCTTTAAAAGATTATTAGTTTTTTTTTTTTAATTATTCCGCTTTAGATTTCACAATATTTTGGAGATTATTCTAAATTGAGGATTTTAATATTGTAAAAGATTTATTAAGATAAATGTTTATTTGGAGTTTTATTGAATTATGTTTAAATTAATTTTGTCTATTGAGTTATGTAAGTTTAGCAAGTTTGTCATGCATCTAAATTCATGTTCCATGGATTTGGGTCGTGACAAATTCACACTTTGAATATTCACCGTTGGAACTATTTTCCTTTTTCTCCTTAGTCGCAATTAATTAGAAAACAAGCAATCTAATTAACCCTAACTACTAAACAACCCAAGACAAGCGCTAAAACTTTAATTTAGTAGCAGCCTTAAGAACTAGAGAGATCAATGAAACTAAACAACACAAACACAAGTAGTTGCATTTAATTTAGTCGAGCGTTCTTCTTAAGATCTAATAATTTCTGACGCAGCAAATCATTAAATCTTGGTTGCTTCACAAATTAGAGGGATCATATAATTACGAATTTGATATCTAACCTAGCAATAGATTGCAACGAATATTAAACTAGTAGGCCTCCTAGTAATTAAACGAGACAATCATGAAAATAGGCACAGAAGAACATCCAATATTCAAAGCATAAATTGAACACTAAAAACAAATTAGATCTCACAGTTTTATTGATTCCGAGGCTTTCGTTTCCTTCAACCAAGTATAAAAGTTTTAGCCACGCAAGGCCATGACAGAAAACTCGAAGGAGAAAGTTAGAGAAGACGGGATAGAGAGGCGTGTGTGTCAAATTTGATTTCTCCTCCCCTCTTTTACTCGTTAATTCCCCTTTTTCCAAGCCTACAAAATCTCCTAAAAATATTCTAAATAATAATATCCAAATCTGACTAATTAAGGAAAAATATTAAAAATAAAACAAAGTCCTAATATAACTAGGAAAGTGGTGTTTTCCAGCTGGAATTTTCGTGCACTAGATCTGGAAGCTTCTGAAAATAAACCGTATCAAGTATTAGAATTTCAAACAAAGGAACATTCCAAAACGTTAGCAGTGAAGGTACAGCAACTTCAAGCCCAATTTGGACCTTGATGTGGCCCGTATCTCTCAAAACTCAAAACATGAAAGTTGTAGAGCTTTGTCTTGGAGTTCCATAGCATCTTGAATTATCTCAATTGGGGCTTGGATGAGAGAGTTATGCCCAGATTACGAAGCAATGTCAAAGCTGTTCATAATCGCCCAATTAACTACGTTTTGCACTTAATGCCTCCATTTGCATCCTAAATCAAAATATAATAATAATGAGTACATTTAGGCACCAAATAAATATAAAAAACTAAACATTAAGGAAGAAAAATATGACAATTTGCATTCTCATCATCTTCAGTGATCAGACCGCCAACACTAGTCAATAAAACGATGTTTTCGGTTATTGTACCTCCGACACCAGTTGCGATGCAGTACTCATTTGGATTGGCGTTTCAGGAAGCGTTTGTGTTGCGTTTGCGTTTTCCTTTTTCTTTTCTCTTTTTATTATTGAAAACAATGTTTTCACGAGGGATGTTGTCTGTCAGTGGGTCCCGTGCACTGTGCACGGGACCCACTACCTCTTTAACCAGCAAAGTTTGCACTGAAATGTGTCACATCACTGGGTCCCATGCACTATTCATGGGATCCACAAACCTCTTTTTTCAGCAACTTTTTCTTTAAAAATGCGTCCCACAGCACTATTTACACATTTAAAAGTTATTTTGCTACAATGTTTTCAATTTTCAGTATTTAGTTTTCAACAAAATAAGCGGTATCTAAACGGACCCACAGTGTTTCTGGTCACCAAACCGCTAACTCTTGTCACCAGTGGTGTGTCTGGCCATTGAAACCACCAACACCGATTACTGATGAGACGTCTCTGTTAGGAACCTAGTGGTTCCTAACGGGATTTCATAGGAATTGATAGTAAAACGATGTTTTACTTATGCTTCATTTGTTTTGAAGTAAAATATTTTCAAACGTAAAATTTTACATGTAAAACATTTTTAGATGTTTGGTATGACAAGTAAAATTTTTCAAACAAACCACTAAAACTAATGGCTTAGCACCGAAGCCGTTGGTGCTGGAGGTTTAATGACAGGACCGTTGGTACCAGTAGCCAGAAGTGGCTTCGATGACCAGAATGCTGGAACTAGTAGTCAGAGAGGTGGCTCTGTCAACTGGGTTGCTTACGATTACCATTAAAGTGATATCTTTAGTGATCAGATTGCCAACACCATTCAACAAAACGATGTTTTCGGTTACCGAACCTCTGACACTAGTTGTGATACAGCGTCTTTGGCCACCGAACCGTTAACTTTGGTCACCAGTGATGTGTTTGGCCATTGAAACCACCAACACCGATTACCGATGAGACGTCTCTATTAGGAACCTAGTGGTTCCTAACGGGAATTGATAAGAATTGTAGGAGAGTGTATGGGAACGGTGGAAAAATTGACTTAATTCGAGGTAGTCACTTTCCATAGAGAAAGAAAGAGATTAAGAGAAAGAGATGCGCTAGTGCACTAAGCAATTGGTTTATTCTTCAATGATGAAAATGTGATTACAACTTACAAGTAGGTATTTATAGAATCATAAAACTATTCTATTGGCCCACGTATTCTTATCCTAATGGTCCTATTATTCCTCATACACATTAATAATTCCAACATGCATTAAATGTGATTAACATACTTGAAATTGTAACTAACTAACCAACTAACTAACTAAATGCAACATTACAACAATTATTATTTATAAACCTATAGGATTTCCTAACAGTCTCCCACCACTAGACTATTAGCACTAGTCGTCCGAGTTAAGTCTCTAAACATTGAACCGTTGGCACCAATCGCCAGAATGAAGTCTTCGACGACCAAATCACTAGAGTGATATCTCCGGCCACCGGACCGATAACCTTGCAACTAGATGGGAGAGGGGAAGCCACTATGTGCTTTTGAAAATGTTTTACGAAATTTTCAATGGTAAAACATTTTACAACTTTTTTATAAATGATTTTATGGGCAATGAAAAATATTTTACAAGTTTGACTATATTTTACCCGCAAAGAAGCACTTGAAAATGAGAAAAAATTTCTAAATAATATTTTACTTCAAAACAAACGGAACATTTGACACGCGTGCACGTGATGTCATTAACCTAGAAATAGTGCCTTCATAGCATTAAATGTCGTGGCAAATTAATTAATTAACTCTATGCGTTTTTTTTGGGATGGGTTGAATTTTTTAGCTTATTTGCAATTTTAACTTATTTTTGCTACTATTTATGGTTTCTATTACACTTTTTGATACTATTCATAGGTCTCATTATACTATTCAGCTTAAAAAAAAAAACTTTATTTTCTTTACATTTTAGCAAAAAAGTTTTCAACTTCAGTTAAATAAACTGTTCCCAAACAGATCCTATTATGTCTCTCTTCCTATCATAGTGTCACTCTTCTTCAAAAAAAAAAAAAAAATTGACACCTTCATTTCCTTTAGTGCCATCAAGCCATGTAGAAAGTCCACACGAGATAAACATTTAAATAATAATGAAAGATCTCCAGTAAACTATGGTGGAAGATAAAGTTTGAAAATAAAAAGGAAAAACTTAATAAAATCACAAAGGGTGAAAGAAACAAACAGAAAAAAAGCAGACACTCTATGGAGTAGTAGTCTGCTGGTGATTGAAAAGAACTAAGGTTTTAAGGAAGCTAATGTGTGGGAGTGATTTTTGATTTGCATAATAAATAAATCAATAAATAAAGCAACAAAGATGGGTACCATTGAAAAATACTAAAGCAAATACTAACTTTGAGCCTTTCTTTAACACACACACACACCAAAAAAAATAAGAAAAAACCTTTGAGCCTTTAACAAATGACACAATGACTGCAGTGGGACCTAGAGCACAGTACAAGCAGGAAATTTGCTTTGATACAGGTAGAGAAGTTTTATTTATTTATTTATTATTATTATTATTTTTTTTTTAAGTTTGAATTCTATTCTTTAGTAAAAGTATATAATGCTATTTATGTAGGATGGGTGCAAAAACCTACTTTGGATTCCTTGCCCCATCTGGTTTGTAGAATCAATCCAGAGTGTCGAGAGGTTCTTCAGGCTCTCTCTTTTCTTTCAAATCTTTATTTGATTTGCTTCTAGAGTCATCCTTGTCGGCCTTTATCTAAGTTTTTATCGAATTGCCATCACCTTGCTTCTTAGTGGCAACTGTTTTGGAGTCGGTCTTGGGAAGTGTTTTCTTTTCAGATCTTGTGACCTCACTGATCAGATTTTCAGCATCCGCTGCTTGCCTCTCTGTGTTTTTGTTTCATGCACTGCTTGAATTACCTTTATTTCATCCCCATCAGCGTCTTTCTTAGTTCCAGAGACCCCAACCAGAGACTTTTTTTTAGCCATCCTCTTTAATTATTTTTTTCTTCACAGTTGTGTTTACACTGGTTTCTTCCACAACTGCAGCACTGCTTGGATCTGAATTATCCTTTGGTTTATCTTGAGCACCTTCATTCTGAACAGTTTTTCCTGTTGGAACCTTTTTTACCACCTTTTTTCTTACAAATCCCATAGTGGAGCAACTGATTTATCCTGTTGATCAAGTATCTCTGAGTTTGCGTTCTTCTGTCCATTATCCTTCTCATCCAATCACCCTTTTCTTCAGCTGTAGTAATCCCTCTCATGCGATTTCCATTTTTCTCCTTTTTGTTAGAATCTTTCTGCTTGTCCAGAGGATGTGAACTCTTTATTTTTCTCTGATTTGTCCTGTCTTTTGACATCTTTTGAGGAATCCTTTTCCTTATCTAAATGTACTGATGACTAACATAAGAAGAAAAGATATATCAAATAAAATGAGATCATGCACAACAAGCGTTACCTTTCAGCCCATCTTTCTTCTCACTAGACCTCTGATAACAACACAGCATTATATTAGCAAGAAGAAAGCAACAAATCCAAAAGACCTAGGCAAGAATAGACATGATTGCCCAACGTTGAGCTAAATAGAAAGTTGGTGCTCTCTCTCTCTGCAACTGCCTTCTTGTGAGAAAGCCATTGGTCTCTCCATGCATCCAAAGAAGGGAGACATTCAGACAAATCTGGAACAAACAGAACAGTGACCTCCTTATGGCTTAAAAGTCCATCCTTGCCAAGTCTGTCATAGTGTACCAGCAAGTAGCAACAAAACCACGATGCACAAAAATATGAAAAACAACCAATTCATGGGCTTAATTACAACTTTCTCGTACGATAATAATGATTAGAACAACTTAAAATGTCAAGCATAGTTGTCATATCGTAAATCGATTCTTGATTTTTCTGTATTATGTTTCATATCAAATCATGTATAATAAAATATACAAACACCTAATAAAATTATAAAATAATTATACACATACATATATAAATGTATATTTATTATAAATTCAAAACATATTGAACTAATAATCAATTTAATCATTACTTATGTAATAAAATTTAACAAAGTTAACTAAATAAATCAAATTAACTTATATTTATAACAGACATGTTTAAATTGATTTAACTCATGAGTGATAATACATGTTATATGAACCAAAATAATAATATCTTTTCATAATCTTACTGGCTAATAACACCATCTAAGTTAATGTTATCATCATGTTCAGCATCTTGTAAAAAATATCATAGACATTTTCTTCATTATTATCAACATTTACTTTTTTTTTTTATTCTAATAATTTTTTCTTGGCCTTCTAGCCTTTTAGATTCATAATAATAATAACAACATAAAAAGTAATTATATTTTCATTTTACACATTATTAATAGCCTAGAAAATAAATTTGCACATATGAAAGTGAGTGTTATGAGTATAATCTAAATTTCATAAGAGAAAGAGAAGGGAGGAAAAAAAAAAAAAACTCATGGACTTGCTATTTTATTGGACTCAATTAAGTTTCCCAATAATTTTGTGTTAAAAAAAGTCTAAAAACTTGTTTAATCAAATAAAACTACAAATTTTAACAAAAAAACTCATTTAAACCCACATGTTTATGTGTGGTACGATACGTACGATACACACTTTATATCAGACAATTCATAAGCACTTATATTATGCTCTTAGGATATGAAACTTTTTGTACATGATACGATACGAATTGCGTATCGTACAATACTAACAACTATGATGTCAGGTACTCATGTCCAAGCTTCTGTGGGTAGTTATTACTGATTCCAGAAGCTGGCTGAACATTAACAGCATTGATGGAATAAATTTTTCACTGCAAAGTGCATCGTCTTTAATTGCAACAAGTATACTTTTAAAATTTAAATTTACAGATTATTTACCTTTGCCTTCCACACTATATTTCCATGCTCTAATTTTGTAGGTGCTTCAGTCAAAAGATTAGCAGATGGCTCTTTTAGCTCAACCGCCTTCTCTTCTTCAACAAAATCATGCTCAAAACTGCTCTACTCAACAATGTTTAAAAAATATATAATAGAAAATATCATATCTTTTCCTTCTTTCAAAAAATAAGTAATACAACAACCATCCATTTGGTTTTGAGAAGAAGTGAAGAAACATAGGATATTAGAATCACAAAACTAGTTAAAGTTCAAATGCTTGTTTTGACATGCAATATTTGGCTTTTTTTTTTTTTTTTTTTTTGGGGCCAGCAACTGGACCAAAAGTTTAGAAAAACAAGTAATAGATTATTTTTCTACTTTTCTTTCTTGTACATATTTTTATGATACTTCATTCATCTTGCATGAAGTAGTCTTTTTCAATAAAATTTTTCTTACCCATCAAAAAGAAAAAAAGAAAAAAAAAAAGAGAGAAAAGAAATAGACCGTTTCTCAAAAACCATTAAAATCACAAATGGCCACTTGCACCAAAAAGATTAAAGGTAGAAAAGCATATTTTGGATAAGCATATGATAAACTTTGTAAAAACCATTGAAGTAATAGCATTAAAGAGCGACACCTAACAGGAGTGTTGAAAGCTAAAGAGAATACCAAGTTAGTTACAAGGGCTGCAAGATACACAAATAGCTATATATTTAGAACTTGAGCAGGAGGCAAAATAAAACATCAAGATCCACCTATGTAAAGCATCATGATGTGGGGAATCTCATCGCAAAGATTTCCCCTCTGTCAAAGAGGAATCGCAATAGTCCCAAAGGACTCTTGCTGGAGTTCGATCCCGCCTGGCTTCAAGTCCTCATTTGTGCTCTCATTCTTTCTCGTTTTCCCGTCGTTCTAGGATGCGTTCCCTTTCTTGCTTTCTTTCTCATTCTCGTTCCTTCTCCTTTTGTCTGTCTCTATCTCTCTCATGCAAATGCTCCCTACGTCGCTTCTCCTCCTTTAGCTCAAACTCTCTAATATAACTAGCCCTTTCATACTTAAGATCATCAATTCTTGGATGATCACCTTGTGATGACACACTGCTGGGATAATCCAATTCAAGACATGTGCCATGAAGCCCTTTTCCTATGGCATAGTCCCTACCAGGAGGCAGACTCACTCCATAACTAGGATGTGAAGAATTCTGCATACATGAGATCATCTGCATTCCTCTGTGGAGTTGCCCCTAATATCGATGGAGCTTGTTGTCCACTATACGAAGAAGAAGTAAGCATTGATAAACTGCAAGGATCAACATTTATCCTTCCTCCATAAGAGAGAAGATCTTGGGTGGGATGATGACTTACAGTGCTTCTTGCTACAAGATAATCTTCTTGTTTGCAAGAAATGTGTGGCTACTCAGTGTTGTAAGGAATATCTTATATAGTTAGTTACAAGGGCTGTAAGATATTTGAGTGGATTGCATTTCAAACACTTAACCTTTAGCTTTGTGGCCCACATTGATTAGAGATGAATCAAGTTATATGTTTATAAGCTATTATCCTCATTAAGTGATAACTTGAAAAATAATGGGCTAGGTTTTGGTCTTGGACTTTGGCATGGTTTTGTTCCTATCTTTCTTAGGCTTTACCTTTTTCCCTTTATTTGTTCTAGCCCTTTTTCTGTTGGCATTACCCAAGCAACCAGTAGGGGCATTTGTTGAGTGCACAGTGACCGTTTATTTAGGCCCGTTGGAGACCATATCGTTCCTAATCCTTTGGATTATAAAAAAGCTATAATAGCTCTTTCTTTTTTCTTAATTTCAGCCACACCACTCTCTCCTTTTTCCTTTGGTTCTTCATCTTCTTCTCCCACAAATTTTAGCACTTATATTTTGGTTTTAAGAAAAGGCAAATATGGTTGTTCTTTGTTCTTCTTGTTTGGGTGTGCGTCCAACTTGAAGAAATTACTATAGTCTAATCCTGAGGAGTTGTTCGGCCAAGAGAGCCTTCACATTGAGTTTTACTCCTGGTGACACGAATCAATCTTTGAGGACAGCACCGTTTGCGTGATTCTATAATTTGTGAGATCCTTCTAACTTTCTCTATTTATTTTATGTTATTGCTAATTGTTTAGGGCTTTACTATGTTGAATCAAAACTTGTTATTTAGCCATATTTTCCAACACAAGATACACAAACAACTATATATCCAGAACTTGAGCAGGACGCAAAATAAAACATCATGATCCACCTATGTAAGCATCATGATATAGGGAATCTCATCGTAAAGATTTCCCCTCCTTCATTAAAGAGGAACCACGACGGTCCCAAGAGACTCTTGCTGGAGTTTGATCACGCCTGGCTTCAAGTCCGCGTTTGCACTCTCATTCTCTCTCGCTTTCCCATCGTTCCAAGATGTGTTACCTTTCATGCTCTTGTTTTCGTTCATGTTCCTTCTCCCTTTCTTTGTCTCTATCTTTCTCATGCAAATGCTCCCTACACCGCTCCTTCTCCCATGGTAGGATATGTATATGACACATTGCTTAACTCTAATTAGTTTGTTGAAGATCCATAGTTTACCTTAATTTTGTGACTATCTGAGCCTTCACATTGAGTTTTACTCCTGGTGACACGAATCAATCTTTGAGGACAGCACCGTTTGCGTGATTCTATAATTTGTGAGATCCTTCTAACTTTCTCTATTTATTTTATGTTATTGCTAATTGTTTAGGGCTTTACTATGTTGAATCAAAACTTGTTATTTAGCCATATTTTCCAACATAAGATACACAAACAACTATATATCCAGAACTTGAGCAGGACGCAAAATAAAACATCATGATCCACCTATGTAAGCATCATGATATAGGGAATCTCATCGTAAAGATTTCCCCTCCTTCATTAAAGAGGAACCACGACGGTCCCAAGAGACTCTTGCTGGAGTTTGATCACGCCTGGCTTCAAGTCCGCGTTTGCACTCTCATTCTCTCTCGCTTTCCCATCGTTCCAAGATGTGTTACCTTTCATGCTCTTGTTTTCGTTCATGTTCCTTCTCCCTTTCTTTGTCTCTATCTTTCTCATGCAAATGCTCCCTACACCGCTCCTTCTCCCATGGTAGGATATGTATATGACACATTGCTTAACTCTAATTAGTTTGTTGAAGATCCATAGTTTACCTTAATTTTGTGACTATCTGAGCCTTCACATTGAGTTTTACTCCTGGTGACACGAATCAATCTTTGAGGACAGCACCGTTTGCGTGATTCTATAATTTGTGAGATCCTTCTAACTTTCTCTATTTATTTTATGTTATTGCTAATTGTTTAGGGCTTTACTATGTTGAATCAAAACTTGTTATTTAGCCATATTTTCCAACACAAGATACACAAACAACTATATATCCAGAACTTGAGCAGGACGCAAAATAAAACATCATGATCCACCTATGTAAGCATCATGATATAGGGAATCTCATCGTAAAGATTTCCCCTCCTTCATTAAAGAGGAACCACGACGGTCCCAAGAGACTCTTGCTGGAGTTTGATCACGCCTGGCTTCAAGTCCGCGTTTGCACTCTCATTCTCTCTCGCTTTCCCATCGTTCCAAGATGTGTTACCTTTCATGCTCTTGTTTTCGTTCATGTTCCTTCTCCCTTTCTTTGTCTCTATCTTTCTCATGCAAATGCTCCTTACACCGCTCCTTCTCCCATGGTAGGATATGTATATGACACATTGCTTAACTCTAATTAGTTTGTTGAAGATCCATAGTTTACCTTAATTTTGTGACTATCTGAGCCTTCACATTGAGTTTTACTCCTGGTGACACGAATCAATCTTTGAGGACAGCACCGTTTGCGTGATTCTATAATTTGTGAGATCCTTCTAACTTTCTCTATTTATTTTATGTTATTGCTAATTGTTTAGGGCTTTACTATGTTGAATCAAAACTTGTTATTTAGCCATATTTTCCAACACAAGATACACAAACAACTATATATCCAGAACTTGAGCAGGACGCAAAATAAAACATCATGATCCACCTATGTAAGCATCATGATATAGGGAATCTCATCGTAAAGATTTCCCCTCCTTCATTAAAGAGGAACCACGACGGTCCCAAGAGACTCTTGCTGGAGTTTGATCACGCCTGGCTTCAAGTCCGCGTTTGCACTCTCATTCTCTCTCGCTTTCCCATCGTTCCAAGATGTGTTACCTTTCATGCTCTTGTTTTCGTTCATGTTCCTTCTCCCTTTCTTTGTCTCTATCTTTCTCATGCAAATGCTCCCTACACCGCTCCTTCTCCCATGGTAGGATATGTATATGACACATTGCTTAACTCTAATTAGTTTGTTGAAGATCCATATTTTACCTTAATTTTGTGACTATCTGAGTCTGTTTGGCTCTATGTTTAACTGAGCCATAAAAACTTTTTGGTGCTAAAAAGCACTTTAAGCTGAAAATTCCCCTATTTGGTAACCCACCAAAAAAGATCTTTAAGGTTAAAGCTGAAATTTGGAAATTTTAGGGAAAAACTCCTTAATTTATAATTCATGACTCTTAAAAAAAAATATGCTTGTGGTTGAGAAGCTAAAAAGACATCATATTAGCAACAATAGATTTTACCAAAAGACAAATAACTAAAACAAGAAAAATATTACAATGTTGGATACGTCAATAAATACTAATCATGGTTCAAACCAGCCATAAACAAAAGAAGATCTAAATTATAAAATGTCAAATTACTTTCCATGGTTCTCCACATGCAGCATCTTAACCATTTAAGGCTAGCTTTTCTTTGGCCTTCTTCAAGACCTTTTTCACAATCTTCTGCTTTTCCACCAAAAAGGCTCAAATGATATTACCAAATAATTAGAATCACTTCAAGATGGTTTCCAAGCACATGCACAAAAAAAAAAAAAAAAAGAAAAGAAAAAAAGAGGAGATAAAACAGTTAATGCTAGGATCTAACAAGAACAGATCTTTCCCTCATAGCACCTCCAAAGAGTACTCCTATAATATCCTCTCTCTTTTTTGCAAGGCCAAGCTTTTATGAATCCACTACAATAAAAAAAATGTTTATTACAATGAAAAAAACCGTTGCAATGATATTAGAGACATTGCAATAGTTGATGCAAGGTGTTGCAATAAAATTTGAAATAATAGGTTTGTGGAATAAAAAATTTCGTTGCAATAAATTTTGGATATTTTAATGATAACTTTAATACAATGTATAGTTTTTGTTGCAATAAACAATTTATTGTTTCAAATCTCTTGTTGCAATAAGCTATTACTTCACAAATTCTATAGTAATAGATTGTAAATAATTAACAAAATAATTCAGGTCAAGTTATTGCATTGATATCTTTGTTATAATAGATAATTGTTTCATGTTTATCATTACAATAAATTGTAAAATAATTGATATTTGGTTATTGCAAAGATGTCTTCATTGCTATAAGCTATCATTTTGAAATTTTCATTATAATAGATTGCATGAATAATTTGAATCAAGTTATTGCAATGATTTCTTTAATTTAATTTATTGCAACAAATTTTCCTAATGCAATTTTGTATTAAAGCCTCTATTGTAACAAAAAATTATAAGTTATTGCAACTACTTATTATTGATGTAATAATTTACCATCTTTAAGTTATTATTGCAATGACTTTTAACTTGTAGATGTAATTAGGGGTGTCAATTCGGGTTAGCGTGTCGGGTTCGTGTCGTGTCGAGATAGAGGTATTCGACTAAATGGCTCAACCCTAACCCGACCCATTTAATAATCGTGTCAGGATCCTTCAACCCTAACCCGACCTGTTAATAAGGCGGGTTGACCTGACCCAACCCATTTGACACGGTTAATAAACGAGTCGTGTTGAGTTGACACGAATGTAACACAACCCATTTCAACCTACATAATATTAAATATAACATCCATCTAGAAATAATTTTTTTTTTACATCTCAAAAAGCAGTGCATACACTTCATGTCTTCAACCCACATTCAAAATAATATAGTTCAACAAAAATATAACATTCATCTAGAAATAAGTTCTTTACACTCCAAAAAAAGTGTAACACTTTAACCCAAATTTAAAATAACATAGTTTAACAAAAATAAAATAACATAGTTCAACAAAAATATAATATCCTTAGAACTCGCCAAAAACTAAATATCAATATTAAAAGAATTTGAGCAAACAGTATTCTAATCCTGACTATGACCACGATTATCATCCATAGATTCTTTGTTGTTGTCCAAATTCATAACATCTTTCACAAGCTCATCCAATTTCATTTGTGCAAGTCTTATGCCAAAAAAATAAAAATAAAAAAGTATTAGTAGTGTTATAAAATATAATCATGCCTCAACAGTTTTATAAGAACTAAATAATAATAATAATAATAATGTAAGAGTAATAATAACTAATGAAACAAATAAGAATATATGAATGTTATGTTATGCGAGTTAAACAGGTTGTGTTAAGTGAGTCATTTCGAGTTTGACACAAATAAATTAGCGTGTCAAACGTGTCTATTGCGGGTTACGCGGGTTGACCCGCTTATGACCTGTTTCTTATCGTGTCGCTTTCGGGTCGACCCGTTTATGACCCAAACCCATTAAGGCCCAACCCTAACCCGAAAAAACCCGTGTCGGGTTCGTGTCGTGTTCGCGGGTTGGGTCGAACATTGACACCCCTAGATGTAATTATACTAATTGTTGTATTAACAGTTGATGTAATAGACTTATTTTGGTGTAGTGATCCTAATCACTCCTCATCTTCATAAAAATTTCTGTATCATCATTCCCAAACAACTTGTCCCAATAATTTAGAAATTTTGAAAAAATATTTTTCTTCACTTCCATGGCTTGTGTCTACACCAAAAAAAAAAAAAAGTTAGAAATTTAGAACGTTTACAAATTTAAACTTTTTTTTAAGGTAGGTAAGAATTCTTTACAAATAATTTACCAAAAAGCATAGATCAAAGCTTAATGAATCTGGCTCTAAAATATTAGTTAACCCCATTAGTTGGAACCTTTCTATTATATGGGAAGGTCTTCCAAGCGGTAATCATCAAGAGTCACCTTAGATTGACGATTAGTACTGTACTTTCCTAGTATGCGAACATATCCCTGCCATCAAGAAAGGAGTAACAATGATATCATAATTTTGAACTATAATAATAATAATAATAATAATAATAATAATAATAATAATAATACATTTTTTTCATAATACTTACACAATCATTCTTAGCGTCAACCATAGTACATTCTTTCATATTCTTCTTACACGATAATAAAATATATATTAATGGTAAAATTAAAATTAAAGTTACAAAACATGTCAAATATGAAAAATGTGAAACCACAAATAGTTTCATAACCTTACATCTTCTCAATAAGCAATTTCTTAAATACCTATATTTAGGAAACACCTGCATGGATACAGGTGTGGGTGTGGTGCGGCGATACAACAATTTTCGAAAAAGTATGACACGGGTGGGATAGATCACTTGTCACTTGCCACAAAGGCTATGGCAGCTATGTCCTTCAGATGAGATTTCATATCTACATCACAAGAGACTGTAATCTCCATAGCCTTCGATGCAAATTGCATTTCCCCAATGATGTTAGTAAACCTAGAATTAGAAAATAAGAAAAATTGAAAACTAGGGTATTAGAAAATAAAAAAGATTAGAAACATACCTCTGCCACTAATGAGATCAAGCTTTGTAGATTTAAATACTGATTATTTTTTTACTAAATTGAAATTGAGAATCTACAAAAAGTGCAATTGCCATTGCAACCACATCCTTGGCTATATATATATATATATATATATATATATATATATATATATATGTATAAAGAAATAGGATAAATGTAAGAAAATTAAGCATACTAAATTCTTAATAAGTTGTAATCTTGTCATCTTTTTACTGGATACAACAAATCTCTTAAATTTTAAGGAATGATGATGGTGAAAGATTTAGTGGTCATTGCAACAAAAATTATGGTGCCCCTTTCTTCCCTATGTTTAAATTACCAAATAAACTTTACCGTGTTTGCTTTTTTTTGGAAAGACCTTCAATGTCATCATTTTTTCAGAATGATCTTCAATGGCCACCTATTTTATTACAACAATCATGCAACACAATATATACCATACCTCTCTTTTCCTCATGTTTAGACCATTGTTTGCTTTTCTTCAATGGCTACCTTAGGGTAAAGTATAGGCTAGGTGGCTATACTTTTTTTTTTTTTTTTAAATGACAATATATTAAATGAGTTGGGTGTTGGTCTGGGTAGATAGCATTGTGTATTTGTTTTTCTTCTTCAATGGCTACCTCAAGGTTGGGTGTAGACTTTACTGTTTGCTCTTCTTCAATGGCTACCTTAGGGTTAGGTGTACGCTAGGTGCCGAAACTTTTTTTTTTTTTAATGACAATTTATTAAATGGGTTAGGTCAACTTTGTTGGGTTAAGTAGATAGCATTGTGTATCTATTTATTTTTTTGCCCCTGAATTTATTTATTAAATAATTACAACCCACGATATCACACTCTAAGAAAATAATAAAAACAATTACAACTCCCTTGTCAAAATAATAATTACAAATACAAATGGTAGACATTTCCTATATTCTACTAGTTGGGTTGATAGGTCCCTTCTTGCTTTAGACTAGTAGGTTTGCACATCTATATTTAGTCTCTCATTACACTATCTAAGCTTGGCCCAATAATCCCGCAACCCAATATGATTCCATGCTTGGCCCAACAATCTTGCCATCCAATATGATTGAAGCAATCAACTAATCATATAATAGTATAATATGATAAAAAGTGAAGCCCACATTAAAAAAAAAAAACAATGAAATGTTAGTGCCTGATTGAAGGGAACCCCACATTATTAAAAAAAAATTGTTTGCTAAATTTAATATTAATTATTAATAGACAATAAAATAATCAAGTGATCAACTAATCATATAAAATTAAAATATAATATAAATAATTTTCTTGTAATTTACAAAATATACACAAATATGATATATGATAACCATGATCAAAATGAAGGTATCAAGTACATGGTTATATGACAACATACTTAAAAGGAAAAGGCTAAAATAGCACAAAAATGTTTGCTAGTAATTTCTATGCCTAACAAAAGTAACACTGCACAATCCTAAAAGTGTATGATCATCAACCTAATTGAGCAATAGACCATTATCACAGTCATCACAAACTTTGTAAGCCCATCATCTTCCGCGTCAACTTTATGTAAAATATTAGTCACTTCCGGTTATTTTTCTCATCTACTTCATCTAATTTGATACTCATATGATGTGAACTAGAACTTGAATTTGTTGCCCTTCCTAGAGATGTAATCATGATTGAGTCTCCTTTGATTAGGGTGAGTAGTACGTAGAGTTTGGTGCCAAATGAATTCTTTTGGAATTTGTTTGGTGTTTGGCCATGTGAGAAATTTAGTTGATAATGTTAACTACTTACCATGAGAGATACTAACTAATAAAAATTGAAGTCATAAGTTATTAAGAGAAATTGCTTGTCAACAATGAATTGACACTCATTGTTTTTATTTAAACTTAGGCTTTCATGTGAGTTGGATTTCTATTGACTAACAATTTTGAGAGACTTCTAAGGGATAGACTAGAGAGCATACAACTCACTTTTTATGTTAATATATTCCTTTATTTCTTAACCAATTGCTCAATTAAAAGAAAATTTTAGCAGCTCAAGAATTAAAACTTTATTTTCCAACTAAAAGAAACTTTGAGGTCCTCAAAACCCATAGCACCCATACCCACACTCTTGCCAATATCAGACACATGCTATTACCTTTGCATTTCAAAGAATTTTAATTCAAGAATAATTAAAGGGATCCTTACGGATTCTTAATCATTTACAATATTTCATTGCCAAAAAGATAAAATAAAGGACATGTAATGAATACCGAGAACCTTATAAATGTAGCACTCGGATGAATGATCCTTAGTGGCAATGCAAAGGCGCTATTTGGCATGTAATAGGAATTTTAACAATAGCTTCAGGTATTCATGGCAAACCTATGGAAAGACTAGATTGAAGACCTCCATGTCTATCTGACTTCCAGGTGCTCCAATTAAGAGGTTTTGCATCAAAAAATACACTTGAGGCCTAACATTGTCACTCATAAGAAGGGTGCTTTGGTTGTATCACCATAAAAATTAGACTACACAATTGGCAGACTAGCCTTTCTCATCGAGCATAATGTAAAGGGTTCTCTCTTAGTCATGTTGTGGCATACTAAGATTGTTCACAGAAATAACCAAACGGTTTGCAGGCATACAATTATCTTTTAAACTGTTTTAATGTAGTAGATTTTATATCTCTTTGAACATGGTTCATATGTAGTGAAAATCTTGTTGACATAAATATTATGCATCTACTACAACGGACAAATGAATTTTTCCAAATTGAAATTCTTGGCATTTTTTGTCATGTTAGGTCAGAGAGGGTGTGAGAGAGTTAGAGAGAATCATAAAAGTGTGAATATGGCGCTTTGTGATTAGTTGCAAAATTTCCACTTCTACAAATTTCCTATCGAAACTTGTTCACATACGTAATCTTTGAATATGGTGAGTGAGCAAGTCTCGAAACTTGAATTTTGATGCACGACTGATGAGCCTTAGACTGCATGAATATTATTATTATTATTATTATTATTATTAAGTCTTGACAACTTGCAGATGTTTGATAATGATACTAGACTTCACTTGCCACTTCATGCACATAGGAAAAAGTCATAGAATCTGTAGGCACACATAGACAGTTCCCATATCAAAGAACTGTCTTGTAATAATTCGGCCCAATTGGCTGGTTTGTCACCTTAATTGGAGAGCCCAACTAGAGGTGCTTGGTGTTCAACATCTTGGTCCTACTTGCATGTACAAGGACCAGAACATGTCTTGTTGGACCAACTATTGAAAATATAAAACTAAGTCCACTGTTTGCAAGCTTCAATCAAGTTTCGAAAAAAAACATTTTACCTACATGTAGCAAGCGTACAAACAAACCCTGGATGAGCGGCCCATGGGATACAACCAAAGCACCCTTCTTATGAGTGACAATGTTAGGCCTCAAGTGTATTTGTTGATGCAAAACCTCTTAATTGGAGCACCTGGAAGTCAGATAGACATGGAGGTCTTCAATTTAATCTTTCCATAGGTTTGCCATGAATACCTGAAGCTATTGTTAAAATTCCTATTACATGCCAAATAGCGCCTTTGCATTGCCACTAAGGATCATTCATCCGAGTGCTACATTTATAAGGTTCTCGGTATTCATTACATGTCCTTCATTTTATCTTTTTGGCAATGAAATATTTTAAATGATTAAGAATCCATAAGGATCCCTTTAATTATTCTTGAATTAAAATTCTTTGAAATGCAAAGGTAATAGCATGTGTCTGATATTGGCAAGAGTGTGGGTATGGGTGCTATGGGTTTTGCGGACCTCAAAGTTTCTTTTAGTTGGAAAATAAAGTTTTACTTCTTGAGCTGCTGAAATTTTCTTTTAGTTGAGCAATTGGTTAAGAAATAAAGGAATATATTAACATAAAAAGTGAGTTGTATGCTCTCTAGTCTATCCTTTAGAAGCCTCTCAAAATTGTTAGTCAATAGAAATCCAGCTCACATGAAAGCCTAAGTCTAAATAAAAAACAATGAGTGTCAATTCATTGTTGACAAGCAATTTCTCTTAATAACTTATGACTTCAATTTTTATTAGTTAGTATCTCTCATGGTAAGTAGTTAACATTATCAACTAAATTTCTTACATGGCCAAACACCAAACAAATTCCAAAAGAATTCATTTGGCACCAAACTCTACGTACTACTCACCCTAATCAAAGGAGACTCAATCATGATTACATCTCTAGGAAGGGCAACAAATTCAAGTTCTAGTTCACATCATATGAGTATCAAATTAGATGAAGTAGATGAGAAAAATGACCAGAAGTGACTAATATTTTACATAAAGTTGACGAGGAAGATGATGGGCTTACAAAGTTTGTGATGACTGTGATAATGGTCTATTGGACCCGCTGTCTATAGCCGCGTTTTAAACGTGGCCATAGATTGGATACTATAGCCGCGTGTCAAACGTGGCCTAAGGACATAGTCTATGGCCGCGGTTTTAACGCGGCCTAAAACTGAATCTATAGCCGCGTTTGAAACGCGGCCATAGACCATGTCCTTAGGCCGCATTTGGAAAAGTGCGGCCATAGACCTCGAAGGCCTATAGTCGTGGGGTTTATGCCGCACTCAAAAATGCGGCCTAAAAAACCGCGGCCATAGGCAGCGAAGGCCTATGGCCGCAGTTTTTGGACCTTAGGCCGCGTTGTAGAAACGCGGCCTAAGGTCCTTTTTTTTGTAGTGCCAATAGGTTGATTCTATAGACTTTTCTTGGGGGCAGTGGACTTCTTTTCTTTCTTTGCACGCTTTTAGTTTCGCCGCCTCGCAGCAATTCTTAGAGATTAGATGAACAATTCTGTTTCTCAAAAAAAAAAAAAAAAAAAAAAGATAAACAGTTCTTTTTTTTTTTTTTTTTTTTTGGATTTTTCCTTTTCTCCAACGGCTGATGCTTTCTTTTCCATTTCTTTTTTCAACTTCAGTATTTTTCTTCTCTTTCTATGATTCATTGGAACTTCATGCTCTTTCTTGTTTTTTTTGACAATTGTTTCTTTGGCTTCTTTCCATGCTTTTTTTTGTGTGCACTTCCATTTTGCCTTAAAAAAAAAGTTATATGGCACAATATTTTTTTAACCAAAGTTTTATTTAATTGGAGAGCTATCTAATTCTAAATGGTGACTTTTGATAGAAATTTCTTATTAATTAAATGATTTTCTTTTTTAAATTTTCTTTTTTTGCCTTAAAAAAAAATAATATCTCTTGGTTTCTTTTATGAGCTTTCAAAGCAACTAGTACGTAGTCAATGGTTAGCATTTAGTAAAAGCCATCTTCACTATTAAGGGATATCCACTTTTAATATGTGAAGAGTTACCAACCAAAAGTCACATATTTTATCTTATAATGAAAAATGACCCTTTAAACTAGAAAGGCTTGAGGTCTCCTAACATAATCAAAATGATGTAGTTTTGCAACAATAATTTGAGATTTTGTAATGTAAAAAAAGTGATTATTATAAATTATGAGGAGACAATGGAAGCCAACAAAATAAACCAACTTGATTAAGGATGACAATAGGGAGGTATGGTACCCAAGTGGGAGAAATTATAAGGTTCACATGATGGACAAGTGACATAGTCCACCATTCCATCAAAAGACTCACACATGTTTAAAATTGCTGAGTTGGAAATTTTTTTAAAATACTGACTCAGCAATTTTAAATAAGTGGGAGTTTTTTAGTGGAATGGTGGACAGATGATGTGGTCTACTAGAAGACTATATAATTTCTCCCCAAGTAGGGTGGGAGCAAAGGTAGGTTAGGGTGTGGTGGGGCCGGGACCGTTAAGAAATTGTTCGACCCCTTGGTTTATTTTATAGTGGTATTAATCAACTTCAACAAATTAACTATTCTAAAAGCTTAATCCAGTTTTCTCAAAAAAAAAAAAAAAAAAAAAAAAAAAAAAAAAAAGCTTAATCCAAACTCCAAACCATAGCAAAAGCTTCGCTTGATTTAACTGGTGGACCTTACGTTTTATATAGTCCTTCCAATTCAATTATATTGAATGTAGAAAGAATTAGTCAAGTGAGAACATCTCCAAGAAACTAGTAAATGAATCGAAGCAAAATCTTAAAATCTCCACCCGAAAACTTTGATCTTGTCGAAAAATTGTCATCACTGAAAAATTTTTATCTACAAATTGACAGAATTTTTGGTCTGTTTGGATACCGCTTATTACTGAAAACTGAAAACTAAAAACAGAAAATACTGTAGTAAAATAATTTTTAAATGTGTGAATAGTGCTGTGGGATCCAATTTTAAAGTTGTTTTTTTTTTAAGTTTGTAGGTCCCGTGAACAGTGTACGGGACCCACTAATTTGAGAAAAACGCCCTGCTGGGAACATAAATGTGCTTCCCAAACAGAGGCTAAATTAATGCCTAACTTGTGAATTCCACCATTTGAGGTCAATTTGAATTTGTTACTTTTATTTAAAACTAGTGTGTAACCTAATGTATATGCACAAGTACAATTATAAAAAATTACAATTATACACATATATTACTTCAAATTATAACATTTTTTTAGAAAGAAAAAAAAAGTATAATTTAAACTAATTGAATTTAGACTCCTTTGTTTGAATTAATTGGATTTAGTTCAAATTATACCTGGTGTAAGAGTTTTAGCTTGCACCTTTTTAAGTCATATATAATTTAAAATCTAATTAGATTTAGACACCTCTGTTTTTGCACCAAATAATTCACTTATCACAAAATTAAAAAATTAGATGGGACATATGATGCAAATTGGGCTCTAATTTAGAATCTAATTGAATTTTTTCTCAGTTTTCACTTTAAATATATATTAGCTTGTAACACATGTTTACGCACGGTAACATTGAGCAATAATAATAAATAATAATAAAATTGAAGAATTTTGTCATCTTTGTGCTTATTATATTTATTTTTGAAAAAATATGTTTAATAATAATAATAATAATAACAATATTGTTGTTGTTGTTGTTGTATGACACTATGAAACTCTATGTTAACAATAGCCATTAAAAAAAAATTACATAATGAAATTGTTTGTTTATTGATTAGGAATTAAAATGAAATTAACATTTAGAATAATAAATGTAAATTAGCTTGTCTTTGTTTTATTAAATAAAAAACTTTTATTACACACGAAAGAAATATACAATAGAATAAGTCATGCCAAGACAATTCTTCCTAAGGGACCAATCCCCTTCTCCAAAATAACTTGGAAAAGAGTTTGACAAAGTCCATCTTGCTAAGACATGTGCAGCTTAATTTGACAAACTCAAGCTGGTCAAATCTTGCATATAGCAATCTAACTTCAACAACAAAATTAACAGTTCTCTAGTGCACTAATTTGGATCTATTGGTCACTACTTCAACACAATTTTGGAATTGTCCTCAATTATCACATTCTAAAGCTACATACATTTGACCTCCTAATTCCGCTGCACATAAAAAAGCTTTGACTTTTGCTTGAATAGGGACCTTAGTATTCACTTTTTTTGAGAAGGCGAATAGATTACATGTACTATAAGCCTCATTCCATGGACGCATGTAGGAGCTATGCTTCATACATGATTCTGATATCAAGTTCAACATGACACAAAATAATCATGAAAGACAATATTCAGGAAAAAAGTTTTGTCTTAAAAAAAAGCTCAGAGCTTGCCTTGAACTAAATGGACAATGACAATGCCTCAAGAGTCAAGGTTAAGTTATGTACATTTGATTTGCAAAGCTTATAGGGGGATTCAACTCGTTCATGAGACCAATAGTCCTATAGCAGCATTTTTAAGATTTATAGTGACATTTTGCAAGAGCCGTAATAGCCCTCAAATTTTGTAGTCGATGTCTCAAGCATACACTGCACATTAAGGCAAGACTGTCAGCCTGTCACTAGGAACAACGTTCTAACCTACAATGTGGCAGGAAGATGAAAGATAAAAAATATTAATGAAAATGAAAGTCCATATCGATGGGTAACAATGTTCTGATTTGCATATATAACAAATAAATAAAACAGCAAAGATGTGTGCCATTGAAAAATACCAAAGCAAATACTAACTTTGAGCCTTTCTTTAAAAAAAAAAAAAAAAAAAAAAAAAACTTTGAGCCTTTAACAAAAGACACAATGACTGCAGTGGGACCTAGAGCGACCTAGAGCACAGTACAAGCTGGAAATTTGATTTGATACAGGTAGCAGTGCCTGCCAGCTCATCCATATAAGCAACAGGAGTAATTGCCTAAGAGCAATCACAGCAGAGGAGTTATATTGCTATAATAGAAATATAACAATATAGCTCTTCAAACATAAAAATATAGCTCCAGCAGTGGAGCTATATTCTTATTTTTTAGCTCCACATGAACCGTGCACATCTATCTATAGATGTGCACTATTCATCAAAGCTAAAAAAAAAAAATATTTTATTAACTTTCTCTCTCCTCTCTCATTTAAAAACTAATTTCTCTCTCTCTCTCTCTCTCTCCAGCTTCTCTTCTTCTTCTTCCTGCTCTTTTTTTTTTCTCTCCCTCATCACCGATCTCATCTCATCACCGCTCTCAATCGCCGATCTCATCTCATTGCCGATCTTCATCGCCCAGACCTCCATCTCATCGCCGATCTTCATCACCGTCCCACCTCTCTGGGTTTCGTTGGTTTTTTTTTTTTTTTTTTCTTGCTTTGGACTGGTGGTGGTTGTGGTTGTGGTTGTGGCTGATGGTAGCCGACCCATCGCCGTCCTCCATCTCACCAATCTTCATTGGTGATTAATTTTTTTTTTTCTGTTGTGAACTGCTGAAGTTTGCTGTGGTGGTGGTGGTGATGGTTGTGCTGTGGTGGTGGTAGTGATGGTTGTGCTTTGCTATAAAAGTTTTATTATTATTGTAATGAGTTTTTTGTATTATTTTAATCAAATAGTTAAAAATATAGATGCATTGCTGTGAGGTGTGAAAAGGTAAAATAGATAAAGTGATTTTTGAAGGTACCAAATAGCTAAAATTTTAGATCCACTGCTGTGGATCCTCTAAGATCCCAAATAAAAAAAGCTTCCAAATTTTAATCAATAATTTTTTTAAAATTTTTTTTTCTTGGAGAAAACCAACCAATAAATATGTCTTTGACATATATGAGTATTAATTAAAACCCAAATTTTTATTATTAAAGAATCATCTGGAAAAACAAAAACAAAAAATTGTTGGATGTGCTGAATGGTTCGTTTTCTCTATGGCTAGTGTAAAAATCATTTAATTTCCTGCATATATTTAAGTTGAAAAATCACACACAATCTACCTTTCTACAAAGCAAACTGAAAGCAAAAAGCCCAAAATAAATTCAATCTCAAACCTCAATTTTTTTACTGATTGTTGAGTTCTACGCTCTTTCCATTTTGGGAGAAAAAGTGGTTTTTTGAAGTCTTCTTTGCAGTCGGCTTTGGATCTTCGAACCTCCTTCTTTGTTGGGCCATAGCCTTCAACATCCAGGTTTGGCATTTTAACTCTAAAATCTCTGTTTCTTTAACCTTGTTATTTCTTGCTTTAGTTTGCCTTCTTTTATTCTTGGTTGTTAGTGGTAGATCGCCCTCACACATGTCAATGGTCCATACATTTTGATTAAAAAAAAAAAAAAAGGGGTGCGTGGGTGTTGGGTACTGCGTTGCATAGGTTTACCTCCACACTTTTATAGTTTTATATATACTTCCCATTTTGGTTTTTTGTTTTTTGTTTTTTTGTTTTTTGTTTTTTTGTTTTTTGTTTTAAGAGGATTCTTTTGGTTTTCTTAGTATATAAATTCTTAATTTGTTAAAATAATAATTAATTATATATTTATATATAATTGTTGGGAAAATACATATTTGTATTACATACAAAATATACGTAGCGAAAAATTAACAGATTTACTTCATTCGCAATTGATAACATATATTATGTAAGTTTCAGAATTTAAGAATAAGAAAGCATACTTTGGTGCGGTGAAATTCAAAACTAAAAGATTTGAAGTACTTATGAACACTTTTAATCTTCACTCCAATTCCACTTAATGCTCAAAAAGTGTGGTCTCTCAATCAGTTTTCAAGGAGAGAATAAAAGAATGTCCAACACTTACACATAAACCATTTCATGTTCACATATGATCATAATGAAAAACACTTAGAAAACTCTCATGTAAAAAAACACTTATGAAATTTTGTATGTTTCTCTCCTTAAATATAACTGATTATCTAATTGGGCTAGCCTTTTGGGCCATTTCAATTGGGCTCTAGTGTGTGGGATGGAGTGGGACTAAAAGGGAACAAATAAGACTCTAGCTCCAATGGGCCTTGGGCTTTTCTGTCAACTCTTAATTTCTGTCAATTTTTGACAAGTTCAAAGTTACCATTAATTATATTCAATACCACTGTATGAATATAATTGCACTTTAGGCCTTATTAATAAATTATATCCCAAGACTTTATTATACATGCAACCACTTCATTAAAATATTCGTAGTAATACAAAGTCATGAATATTAACTGCCACTTTGAAGATTACTACATCTTAATCCTTGAGTACTCGGTTTAATCCTTTATGTTATTCATCATATATTTATGAAATCCAATTCCGTAAATATATATTTCAGTAACTCCTTACTAAAGTGGTTAGTCCCAACACTCTGAATAACTAAACCCATTAAACTTATCTCAAGGGAATATTTTATATCTCTGATAAGAGATTATGAATTCCATCTTGAGAATATATGTTCCATCAACACTAAATGCGACTGCCCAACATACTGAGGTTTTGTTCGTGACTTAGAAATCTCACTCCTAATATATCAAAGCAATCTACACTTCATGATCAGGTCTATTATTCTCTCAGGATTTAGAGTTGATGTAAATAGAAGTTGTGAGATTTATCATTCAATTGATAGTCGTTAAGAGAATGATAAATCTCACAGCGGTCCAGTTCAATATGTCTTAACTCTTAAAACAGATCAACATATCAACTAAAAGTCTCCACTTTCATGATCAAGACAAATCATCTTAGTTGATATGTTATAGTCTTCGCAGATGAAATGCTCAATTTCATCACCGACTACGAACTAAAATTCTGAGTTTACAAAGAACTTGTAATTTATATCTTCTATGATTAAATCACATACTATGCATCTCATGGACTGAAATAATGTCTCATTAATTCATTTATAGATAGTCTCATATAATTAAATAATTTAATTATTTATGACATGCCAATAAATTGAATTTTAGGGCAAAAACTCCAACAATAATAAGACCAAGCTATATTTTAAATTCATAGTACAGTAAACAATGATGATAGTTTGAAAAAGTATTATCTATAATATCTTAAATGTTATTTCAAACATGATATTTATGATATTGATGGCTTATATTTATTAATAACATATTATTTAAGATCAATTATGCCATTATTCTAAAAAAACGTGGATAAGCCAATTATTATTTCAAATGGAAATGTTAGTAGAATTTGATTACAAAAACTTGATTAATACTCTTACATCGTAAAAAGTAATAAAATTAGGCTTTAAATAAAAAAAAATGATAACAAAATTTTAATAAAAATTATTTAATTCATATTTAAATAATAAAAAGGCCTATTTAAAATTGTCGCCTTAGGCCCCACAATTCATTTAGCCAGCCCTGACAGGTAGAGAAGTTTTAATTTTTATTTATTTATTTATTTTTGAAGTTTGAATTCTATTCTTTTGTAAAACTAGCTAGCTCATCTCATGAATGTATGCCATTTGAGAATTTAGTTAAAAATTGATAGAGGTTTTAATTCAGAAAAAAAACAAAAAAAAGTGAAGGGTTGAGGTAACAGTAGAGAGTGGAAGAAACAATAGCTGTTCTTCCTAGTTCAAGTCATTTATGTTAGGACATATGTAATTCATATTAGGAACATATGTCATTATAGAATTGACTAATCCTTTGACAAAACGCACTTTACTTGAAATTTGGTAGATCTATGATGTGTTTAATGCTTCAAGGAACAAGGTTTCAAGTTCAAGTGTTAAAGCCATGTAAGTCTGTCCAAAAATCAAGTGAAGAAGTGTTGAATTTTAAAACTCGATAGCTAGTATCTATTGAAGCTTAAAAAGCTATTTCAACTCGAGGCTCAACAACTGCTCGATAGATAAGGTATTTGTCGAGGTTTATGAAAATTAGTTTTCCAGATCTGATTTCACTCCAATCTGTGAATAGATATTTGAGCTTTTTTTTTTTTTTTTCCTTACAATCTTAAACATATATACAGCTAGTATCTATTGAGGCTTAAAAAGTTGTTTCAACCCGAGGCTCAACAGTTGCTCGATAGATAGGGTATTTGTCGAGGTTTATGAAAATCAGTTTTCCAGATCTAATTTCACTCCAATCCGCGAACAGATGTTTGGGCTTTCTTTTCTCACAACCCTAAACATATATATAAGGATTTTTTTAAAAGCCGTTGCAGCTAATACAACTTAATGCAAAAGTTTTTTCACAAAGCATTTTGTGAACTGGAGACATATGCTCTAGTTCATCTTTCTATTCAAAAAGCTACTATGTGTGTACACCGTAGGGTTTTGTAACCAAGGAGCTTTGTGATTTTCATCGTGTGATGAACTGATGAACTTTGTAGCTAACATTCTTTCTCAAGTTGGTGATTAAGTCACGTACGGGGATCCGCGCATCTATTGGTTAGTCACGTATTGGGAGCCATGCATTAAAAGGAGAGATTGTCACTACAGAACAAGTCCAATTGGGTATTGAGGTAAGGGTTCAACTGTAGGTTGGTATAAGGTACTATGATTCCTTTACTTGTAACCGCTTATTGTGATAATAGTGGATTCTCAAGAGTGGTGACTTTAAAATCACCCGGTGGGGTTTTTGCCATGTAGGTTTTCCCCATTCGTAAACAAATCACCATGTTAATTTATTTTCCACTGCATATTTACTTAGTTGGTAATTTGTTTGTGCTACCACGCAAGTTGTATGTTAATCTAATTAATTAATCAACTTGGCTAATTAATTGGTTAATACATCACAAGAGGTCAATACAATCTTGGCCTATCAAGTGGTATCAGAGCAGGCACACTCTGATTAGGTTTTAATCTTTGTTGTGTGATCCATTGACCCCTGTTTGTCATGGATAGAGGACAGTCTCTAATTATACCTCATTTATTTGATGGGACTAACTATGCATACTAAAAAGTACACATAAGAGCTTTCTTGCAGTCTTTAGATGAGAAAGTGTGGCAAGCTGTGGAGATAGGCTGGACTAAGCTGAAGGAAGCGCCGGTCGATTGGGATGATGCTAAGATCAAGGTGGCAAACTTCAACAGTAGGGCATTAAATGCTTTATTCAATGCGGTCATAAATGAGGAATTCAAGAAGATATCCTCCACTGAAACTGCGAAGGAAGCATGGACCATTCTCCAGATAACTTATAAAAAGAACCAAGGCTGTCAAGGATTCGAACCTTCAAAGGCTCACTACAAGCTTCGAAGAGATTAAGATGGAGGAGGATGAGTCATTTGATGAGTTCTATGCCAAGCTCAAGAATATAATAAACTCAGCCTTTAATCTTGGGGAAACCATTCCCGAATCTAAGATTGTTAGAAAGGTGCTTAGATCTCTACCCAAGAGATTTCATGCCAAAATCACCACGATTGAGGAATCAAAGGATATTGACAAAATTCCTTTGATAGAGTTGGTTGGCAACCTACAGACCTATAAGTTGGGTTTGACAAGGATCGAGAAATCAAGTAAGAGCAACAGCATGGCACTGAAGGCCAAGAGCAGTAATACTGATGAGTTTTCAAACAATGAAGATTCTAAAATGAAATCCTACATCACGAAGCAATTCATGAAGTTCATGAAGAATGCCAATGGGAAGGGCTTCGATAAGGACCGTAGGCAATCTAGTTTTTCTCAGTTTAAGAGCCAAGACAAAGGGAAGAAGGATGCTAGGGATGGTAGTTAGTACACTGTTCCTTCAAAACCAAAGTGCTTTGGATGTCAAGGCTTCAGTCACATGAAACAAGAGTGCCCTACATATTTCAATACCACTGGGAATAGTAAGGCACTTGCAGCTACTTTGAGCGACACCGAGCCTGAGGATAATTCCGACAATGAGGATGATGGAATCCTAAATGCCTTCACTGAGGGGATTGTTGAAGATGTGGATGAATAAGAGAACTTAGTAGAGTCTAAATTTGAAAAGATAGATGAGCAAGATGACATCCATACAGCCTATGCAAAGTTATACAAGGTCTCGGAAAAGCATGAAAAGTTGTATAGGTTGGCTACTAAGAAGCTCAGTGATGTGGAGCTTGAACAAGAAGAAATCTCCACAAAGTTTGATGAAACCAATCAGACTATTGGAGCATTGAGATTTGAGAATAATTTCTTGGCTGAGAGGACCAAGAAGCTTGAAGCAGAGTTGTTTCAAGTTAGACCTCAGCTGGAGAGAACTTCAAGTGCAAAGCTTGATGAGATGCTCAGTTTACAGAAATTTGCTTCTGATAGAACAGGTTTAGGGTATGATTTCTCTTCTCCTAATATTGCTTTCTCTAGTACTACTGTTTTTGTTTCTCCTGCTAATAATGTTAAATTTGAGAATATTGATATCAAAACTATTTTAGCTAGTGAGAACGTAGACAAGGGTAAATCTATCTTAGAAGCACTTCCTAAACTTGCTAAGAAAGAGACCAAAAATCCTAGGGCTAAGAAGGGAAATGATCAAAAGCCTAAACAGAAGAACCAACATCTCTGTCATCACTGTGGAACAACTGGACATACTCGACCTAATTGCTACAAGTGGTTAGCCACTCAATAGAGCAACAGTATGATCTCATCTGGAAACCAGAATCAGTTTCCATCCTCTTTTGCTCCTCTTGGGGATCTACTCAAAGCCCTTATGTTTCTTTTGAACTTGAACAATTTCAATTCTTTCCCTCATCGCCAGTTCAAGGGTTCCTCAAACGGAAAGGTTCCTCCAAGGTGTGGAAGGAAAAATGCTTCAAGTGATTTAGTCACTTTTGCTCTCTCTCGTCTTCTTGTTTTTGATTTTGCATTACTTGTGTGTTTTGATTTTTTTTTTTTTGAGTTAGTCTAGTTTTTATGCTATGCTTTGATTAATATGTTTTTGTTTGTTTATTTTTCAGTTTTGCTTTTTTTTTTTTTTCATAAAAATAAAAAAATTGAAAAATACAAAAAATACAAAAACATTGTGTGTTTTGTGTAAATTGGTACTTGTGTACCTTGAATGGCCATTAAAACAAAATTTTTCTAAACTTTGTATTTTTTGTAGTTTAGATGAGCATTTCTATGCACAACTAATCAAGTGAGCTTTGTGGCTCATGTTTGTGATGAGTAAGACTAAGTAATCTCTTGTACTTAACACTCGTATCACTCTTTTTGACGGGAAGGACTAGAAAATCCTAAGAGAAATGTATAAATAACCATCTCACCACTGTTGCTCGCCAATCATGAAATGACATCCATATGCTTTAGCATAGCAAAAGTGTAATGTCAAAAGCTTAACATGGTTATTTCTTTTCTCTCTCTTATAGGCCCATGCATGGTTTGCTCAAAAGAAAAATATGTAAAAAAAATAAACCAAAAAGAATAAAAATGCTTTATATATGATTACAAGCGTGTCTTCTAGGAGATGTGAGAGTTATAGAATGTACGTCGAAGGTGATAGTCCCCATCAAATAGTTATGATTGTGTGTGTGAGTTAAAGTGATTTTCTCTTATTTCAAATCGTCATAACATGTAGACACTTATAAATTCTTGCGATGTTTTTTACTCATAACATGTAATATTCTTTGCTACTCTTGATACGTGTGTAGGTATAATGTGATTTGGCCATTACAAGGAACATATGTGTTAATGTATGCTCACTAAATTGTCTTAACTTGTTTTTAAAATATAAAATTGGATATTGTTATGTGTGTACGTGTGTGCGCGCGTTTTGGATCTAAATGCTTATCATTTTTCTTTTTGAGAGATGATTTTGAGAGCTTAAAATAATGTTTGGATCTTTGGTTGAGTAGCATAATTGATTGCATTTATGTCTATGTTTTTCTCTTCTTTGAAAAACTATTTTTAAACAATCTCGATAGCTTCTCGATACCTCTCGACAGCTGGCCTATCTATCGAGCCCTTTGAGCTTCTTTTTATCGCATTCTCAATAGGTCCTCGATAGCTACTTGATCCAACGAGGAAGTTTTTGGATGCTCGATAGATTCTCGATAGCTTCTTGATCTATTGAGACCCATTTGCTGTGGACACCTCTCGACAAATCCTCGATAGCTATTTCTCGTGTTTTAATTCTCGATAGCTCTCGACACCTCTTGATCCATCAAGAAACTAGCTTTTCTATATATAGGGTCAGCGTGATTTCTATCTCATTTCTCCCCGTTCACTCTTGATAGAAAAGGTTCTCTCCCTCTCCCAATCACATCTCAATCACTCCAAACATCTTCCTCGCTCAATCTTCGGTCTCAAGATTCTTTTCTTCGTCTAGTACAATGCTTTCTCACTCATTAATCATGCATTTCATATCTTTTGACCTAGGTTTTTGGGTTTTTGAAAATTTTTGGGGTTTTTCAAAAATGATGAAGTTTTGGTAAAATTTTTGGGTTGGGTTATGTTTAAAAGATCCTTAATGTTCATGCATTGCATCACATTTGCATTATAACTATATTTTCATGCATTATAGATGTGTGCTATATATGTTGATTTGCTGTGTGTTGTTAGGTTGGATTGAGCTGAGCCCATGATGCTTTTTAAGTTGCATGTCATATGTTCATGCATTTTTTATGCATACGTACCTTCATTTCTTTATATTCTTATATTGATCTGCTTGGTGCTTTTCTATTTGTCTCTTTCTCCCTCTTCCCTTCTTGCGTTAGTCTACTCTATGGCACCTAAGCACAAATCTGCTTTGTCACATTCATTCAGAACGCCATGTCATCCTATCAAATTTTCCGATATTGGCCTTCCCACAGTCATCTACAATCGCGGTTAGAAGTCACTGTGTGGCATCCCGGTCACGTGTCCCTCCATGATCATACAGGAGTTTTAAATAATGGTGCTATCTCGCCCAGTAACGATAAGATGTCTACTTGATTTACTTACCATTTTTCTCTCGTGACAAAAATAGGGAGTAGTTTTGGATATGTGACACATAAGGGAAGAGTTAGCATAGAAGATTTTTGTTAGGGGGAGTGTCTATATTTTGAGGGATGTAGTGAGGTTGTTATGTATTTTATTTTCTTTTACATCTACCTCATGTATATTTGTCTTATGACCATTTGACATACATTGTACTTATCTTTGGATATATATATATATATATATATATATATATATATGTTGATGTATGTTATTCACCTATCTTTACATGTGTTGTTTCTTTTCTCTCTTTATGCACTTGTTTCTGATATATTGTATGCAATCTTTTATTTCTGTTTCACACTAAGATGCCTTGATGAGTTTTGTTTAAAGTGTTTCAGAAATACAGGTTGTCAAAGTCTTTTTGCCATGAACTCTCTTCTTGCAAAATTTTTCAAGAGTTTGTGTTAGGATAAACTTTATTGTATTCAACAAGTGAGTATGAGTTAAGTGATATATGACTTCTCTCATATGTTCATTTGTTTGTTGTGGTTTTGTCACAGATTGCCAAAGGAGGAGATTGTTAGGGCATATGTGATTCATGTTAGGAACATATGTCATTATAGAATTTACTAATCCTTTAACAAAATGCACTTTACTTGTAATTGGGTAAATCTAGGACGTGTTTAATACTTTATGGAACAAGGTTTCAAGTTCAAGTGTTAAAACCATGCAAGTCTGTCCAAGAATCAAGTGAAGAAGTGCTGAATTTTAAAACTCAACAACTAGTATCTATTGAGACATAAAAAGCTGTTTCAGCCCGAGGCTTGACAGCTGCTCAATAGATAGGGTATCTGTTGAGGTTTATGAAAATCAGTTTTCCATATTTGATTTCGTTCCAATCTGTGAATAGATGTTTAGGCTTTTTTTTCTCACATCCCTAAACATATATAAGAATTGTTTTAAGGGCCGTCGCAACTAATGCAACTTAATGCAAAAAATTTTCACAAAGCATATTGTGAACCGGAGACATATGCCCTAGTTCATCTTTCTATTTAAGAAGCTGCTGTGTTTGTACACCGTAGGGTTTTGTAACCAAAGAGCTTCGTGGTTTTTATCATGTGATGAACTGAAGAATTTTGCATTTAACATTCTTTCTCAAGTTGGTGATTAAGTTGCGTATTGGGATCCGCGCCTCTATTAGTTAGTCATATACTGGGAGCTGTGTATTAAAAGGAGAGATTGTCATTACTAAACAAGTCCAATTAGGTATTAGGGTAAGGGTTCAACTGTAGGTTGGTATAAGGTACTGGGATTCCTTTACTTGTAACCGCTTGTTATGATAATAGTAGATTCTCGGGAGTGGTGACCTTAAAATCACCCGGTGGAGTTTTTGCCGTGTAGGTTTTCCTCATTCGTAAAAAATCACCATGTCAATTTATTTTCCGCTGCATATTTACTTAGTTGATGATCTGTTTGTGCTGCCACGCAAATTATTTGTTAATCTGATTAATTAATCAACTTGGCCTATCAATTAGATAATAAAATAGCAATGGTTCACTTGGGTGATGGACTATTAGTTCAGATGGTTAGAGAATTAGCATTTACACCCCTTAGGTGCTATTTTACAACCCAATTCTTTAACAGCATGCTACATCCTAGTTGCTATACCTAAAATTTTATACCAACTGGCTACAGTGAGAGCACTAGCATTGGAGGCTCTAAAAAAAAAAAATTATTTTACATCCTCGAACACCACTTTATCTATTTTACTAACTCATTTCGCAACTAACCTCGCATCCTAGTTTTTATTTTTACATACACCTTATTAAAATAATATAAACTACCCAATTAGATAATAATATAATATAAACAACAATTCACTTCTCTCTCTCCATCAAACCCACGGCCAGCAATCACTAGTTCACCACCACCTCCAGCAACCCACCAAAGCTAGCAACCACCTAGCATTGAAACTCAGCCCAACCACCAAAAGCCAGCCATCACCACCACCACCACCACCACCACCACCACCATTGAAATACAATGAAATAAAAAAAATAAAAATAAACCACAGCACTAGCCACCACCACCGAACCACAACAACCCACAAATCACTAGCTACTGCCACTGCATCATTGACACACCACAAACCCAAAAATTTCAACAAAATTTCCATACCCACCGAGCCATAAACAACCACTAAGATCCATACCCATTGCCATGCCAAACCCACTGCCAAATCACTAACCACCACCGCCAATCAAACACCACTATCACCAAATAGCAAATACCCACCAAACACCTAACATACCCTTCAGTTCTGAGATGAGAACAAAGAGGAGGGAAATGGGTAATGTGCTTGGTTGGATTCAACTGAAAAAGAGGGACAAAATCTGGGTTTGTGGCTTACCCATGCGATCGGAAACGAGTGATCTTCAAGTGATCTAAACCCAAGACCCACGCAAGCAATCTTTAAGAGGAAACGAGCAATCTTCAATTAGAAACGAGCAATCTTCAAGACCCACACAAGCAATCTTCAAGTAGAAACCAACAATCATCAGTCAGAAATAAGAAATCTTCAAGCCGCCACCGCCTTCAGTCTTTAAGCCTTTGCCGTTGCCTTCACCATTGCCTTTGCTGTTGCCATTGCCATCGAGAGGGACTTAGTTGAGCTGCTAAGATGGGAGAGAGGAGACCAATCAGAAACATTGGGCAAGAGGCAGAGAAAAGAGAGAGAAAGAGAGCAAGAGTTAATTTTTTTTATAAAATAGGAGAGAGAAAATTATTGTTTATAATAAAATATAATATTTAGTTTTAAGAACCTGCTACAGTGAGGTTGTGCATATACAACCTTACTATAGCTGGTTGGCATAAGATTTTAAGAATAGCAATCGGGATGTTGCATGCTATTAAGGAATTGGGTTGCAAAACAGCAACTGGGGGTGTTTACACCCCCAATGCTAGTGCTCTAAGGTTGTATATACTTAATGTCACTGTAATAAAAAAAAAAAAATCACTTTCCCTTTTTTTATTTCTCTTTTCTCTACCTCTTACCCAAGGTTTCTGATTCATTGCTCTCAACTAAGTTTTTCTTAATGGCGATGGCAACGATGAAGGCGACGGTAGAGGCTTGAATACTAAAGGCAACGGCAATGGCAGCGGCGACTTAAAGATTGGTCGTGTTGTTGCTGTTCTCATCTCTTGCTGTTAAATTGATGTTGTTGAATCGGTTATGCTGTTGAATCAATGCTACCACTGCTGTTCTCATCTCTTTCAATTGAAGATTAGTCATTTCTAGTCTTGGGTCATGGTTTCTTGGTCGTTTATGGGTTTATGGTTAGCTGGGCATGTAAATTTTGTTGAAAATTTTGGGTTTCTTGGTGGTTGTTTGTTAATCGTTTCTAGGTTTTTGGTTTCCTGTTTATGGTTTGGTGGGTATGTAAATTTTGTTGAAATTTTTGGGTTTGTGATTGTTGGATTCGGAGGCTTTGCTAGCTCTAGTGGGTTGTAATGGCGGTGGGTTTGTGATTCCTGGCTTCGATGGGTTGAAATTGTTGGGCTGAGTTTAAGTGGTAGGTGGTTGCTGGCTTTAGTTGCTGGTGGTGGTGGTGGTGAGTGTGGTGGTTTCTATGATTGGTGGGTCTATTGCGAAGGAGTGTTTTAGTGATGGTGGTGCCAATGGGTGGATTTAATGGGTTTGATGGGCGTGGGTTTGATTGGAGTGGAGAGTGTGGGTGGGTTTAATAGGTCATGATAGTGGTGGTGGTGTCGATTGTGGTGGTTTCTGTGATGGGTGGGTTTATTGTGAAGGAGTGTTTCAGTGATGGTGGTGCTAATGGTGGGTGAGTTTAATGGGCTTAATGAGCGTGAGTTTGATCGACCTTGGGTGGGCATGGGTTTGATCGGCCTTGTGTGGGCATGGGTTTAATGGGTTTTGCCTTGCAGGTTCATGGTGGTGGGGATGGGTTCAGCTTCTCCTCCACTTCCGATCTCTCTTGGATTTGGATTGAGGTTTGGTGGGTCGATTTAACAGATTGACAGGTAGACTGAATTCTAAAGCTATGACGGTGGTGCCAATGGTGAGTTTTGGTTGATTTTGTGCGTTTGATGGTTTGTTGCGATACTCAATGGTGGTTGATCATGTTGGTAGGTCTTGGTGTTTTGTTGGGTCTATGGTGGTGGGTCTTGGTGTTTTAATGGGTTTCTAGTGGTGGTTCAATTATTTTTTTTATGGGTTATGGGTGATATTGGCGGGTAGTGGGGAAGTGTTGTTGGGTAGAATATAGAGATGAGAGAGAAGAGAGTGAAATAAATTTTTTATATTATTTGGTGGTTTGTTGCGATACTCGGTGGTGGTTGATCATGGTTTTTGTTGGCAGGTCTTGGTGTTTTGCTGGATCTATAGTGATGGGTCTTGGTGTTTTGATGGGTTTGTAATGGCGGTTCAGTTGTTTTTTTTATGGGCTGTGGGTGATGTTGGCGGATTGTGGAGAAGTGTTGTTGGCTAAAATAGAGAGATGAGAAAGGTGAGAAATATATTTTTTACATTATTTGACCGTATGTTGCGTTACTCGGTGGTGGTTGATCATGGTTTATGTTTGCAGGTCTTGGTGTTTTGCTAGGTCTATGGTGATGGGTCTTGGTGTTTTAATGGGGTTTGTAGTGGTAATTCAGTTGTATTTTTATGGGTTGTGGGTGATGTTGGCAAGTAGTGGGGAAGTGTTGTTGGGTAGAATAGAGAGATGAGAGAGAAATAGATTTTTTATATTATTTGATTGCATAATATATATTATTTTATTGTGTTGTATAGAAAAATAAAAACTGAGATGTAGGGTGAGTTGTAAAATGTGTTGGTCGAATAGATAAAGTGGTGTTTAAGGATGCAAAAAATGTTTTTTTTTTTTTTTTTTTTTTTTTGCATCCTCATATGTTAATGCTCTTATTATTATTGGGTTGTATTTTTCCTATTGTTAAAATAAAAAAATTAAATAAGAAACAAGATAAAAAGAAGCAATTGGGTTGTATAATGTCTACACGTGTGTGATAGTGTGGGTGTGACTTAACTAAACAAATTGACATGGTGTGAGTAACTCACACCAGAACAAACAACCAATAATTTAAATAAACAAATAAATTAAGCACTCAGTACCTCACATACCTGATACCTCACATAGCAAAACCAGAGAGAGATAAAGGACAGAACAGCTCAAGTCAGAGAAGTAAATAAAGATCTATAACTATACCTCAGTCAGTTTGAGTTATATGTGAGTACGGACAGTGGACAAGACCGGAGAGGTAGAGACACCAACGGAATGGATGGACCTAAGCCTGCGATTGGTGTGTGAGGAAGAATGAGAGCTAAGAAAAGTTAGAGAAAGAGACTCTTCAAGAGAAATTTAAATGGGTAAAAGTTAGGGAATTTTTTATTTGTGTTGTGATTCAAATTTGGGATGGTTTTGTTGGAAATAGGGTTTGAAAATTGCCCAAATTAATTAACAAAATACAAAATAGATCAGTGATATAAGATAAGAGTGTAGAAAGATATAAACTTATCGATTTGAGTTGAGGCATGGAACTAAATCCGCTGTCTTAAAGAAGCAATTTCGCCCCCCACTGGAATGACTCTGTCAGTATAAATGGCTTAGGCGATTGCTATCCAAGATATAACGACAGCTCTATTATTGTGCATTCACAAACAAAACTTCGAACTTGTCATTGGATGCCTAATATAAATATTGAAGAAAGATAGAGGAAATAGTGTATTAGATAAAAATTTTTTCCATCTATTTCTCACATATTTGAAAGAATAATAACCTTTTGTTTATATAGAAGAGCCGGTGGAATATTTTCTATGAAAGAGTTGACACAACCTAACACAAAGTTTGAGAATCTGCCATGATATGAGATAGGATGCATGGACACTTCATTTGGAGTGTTGCACTCGTGCTGTATCTGTGTCATAACGGTCTCCAATATGCCTTATCATGTTATAATTTTTCAAAAATGGCTTGTGTCGTAATTTCGTATCCGTAATTGTGTCTGTGCATCCTAAAATATGAGCACTCCATAATTATGTTGGAAAAATAATAGTGAATAAACAAGTTTTGATACATAAATAATATCTCAAATAATTAGCAAGAATGTCAATAAGCAATAATAAAATAAATTTAAGTAAATTTATGAACATTCTCATAGTGCTATAGAATCACGCAAAGAGCGCTGTCCTTAAAGGTTGATTTGTGCCACCCAAAGTAAAACTTGGTACGATTGATTCTCTTGGCCAAACAACCTTCCAGGATTAGATTATAGCGTCGACTTTTGTGATATATGCACTTCCACTCACAAAAGGTTTAAGAACAACCTTCTATTACCTTTCCTTAAAAAAAAATATTCTTGTAGAAAGATATGTGGGAGAGAAAGATAGTAGAGTTGTGTATATTTAAAATATAGAGTAGTAAAAAGACATATAGGGAAGGGTGTGATGATGAGTATTATATAGGCTATTCATGACAATAATAACTTATAGTTATTGGTAACTAATAACTCATAAAAGCCCAATAGCTATATTATCCATTATTGCCCAACGACTATTTTTCTCATAATTGCCAACGGCTATTTTACTCATAAATTCCCAACAGCTAGAAAATAAATACTAATAAAAGTGTTTGGAACACACACCAACACCAACAATTTATCCCTTTTGATTTCCTTCAACATGTATTGGTATTATAGGGATATTTGCTAGGGATTTGAATTGGTTAAGGCAAGATAGATGAAAGTAAGAAAGGAAAGTGTTGATATTGTGGAGAGGCTAATTTTGTTTGTGAATAAGCATTGTTATGAATTATGTTTCATTCCAGTCATAATGGCTGGAATATCTCATATCGGTGTGTAACTCAGAACGGTGACCCCCCCTTGTTCCACCTCGGGTAGAATTTCAGCTCATTCTGGTCGTTTCGGTCAATACCGGCTGAAATTGAAGATTCGACTGGTATGAATTTTGAACTTTTTTTTCCCCTGAATCTGATGTCTAAACTAAACCACATCTTTACCAGAAATTTTTTTTGATCAATTGTGATTGTCTTAATCTTAGTTTAAAACATCGAGGAAAAAAAAAAAACAAAACAATATAGTGGCAGCAAGAAAAATTGAGAAAAGAAAAATAAGAACAAGACAAGCGACTGAGAAACAGAGAATGCACTAGTGTCCAACCGTTTAAAACTTTGAAAGGAATATTGAGAAGTATGTAAGACAATTGAGATAATTTGGGTAGGTTAGAAAGAGTGGTTTACTTGGGTGAGTTTGGGACATGGGAAAGTGAATTTCAAGAAGGTTCTTAGCTTTCAATTACTCAAAATGTTGGCTTTATTTACAAAAATGCCCTAAATGATTTTTTTTATTATAAAAATAACCATATGTTGATATGCTTACTTTTATTAAGAGTTGAAAAAAACACTAATGTATTGAATTTTTTATTTTTTATACATAGGAATAATATATATTTATTTATTTGCTATAATTCTGAAATGGTATACCAAAATAGTTAGGTACTAACCGAAATATTTCATTCCAATTAATAAACCGAAATAGATTCCAAAAAGATATTCAAGAGAACTGTGGGTATGAGGTAATCTGATGGTTGGGTTGGTGAGTTTAATTCTCACCAACTATATCCACTCATTTTGGTCAATAGCAATCCAGGTGGCACTAGATATTACCCACCATCTAATAAAATTAATTTCCTTTTAAATTTAAAACATACTCAACAGGTTTTGTGTACTTTTTTTTTTCTTGTTTAGACCGGAATGTTGATTTGTTTAAAGGTTATTTTTGTTATTCTTGGGGGCTTGGGGCAATTGAGTTTATTTTCTAATGGTTTTGTGCTATATTCAAATGATAATTTTGGTTTGTTTAGAATTTATTCTTTTAATTTTTGGGGCAAAGTAAAAAACTTTCTCTGGAGGGCGTGTAAGGAAGCTTTACCAGTGAAAACAAATCTAGTTCGCAAGAAAGTCTTAGCTGAAGATATTTGTTGTCATTGTAATCTGAAAGCAGAAAACGAGTACCATGCACTGTGGGATTGTGTCGAACTTTCGGCCATTTGGGAAGCTGACACTTTATGGTTGTTTTGCAGGTCAAAAAAGTTTACAAATTTCTATGAGCTGGCATGCTTCGTGTTGGAGAATGGTAGGAATCCTGAACCTTTTGCTGCTTTGGCTTAGACAATTTGGTCTTGACGCAACCATCTCAAAACTAGTAACAAGCCATACTAGATAACTTAAGTCATTCCTTCAGCAAAAAAAAAAAAAAAAAAAAAAAATGCTCCAAGAATTCTCTCAGGCGCTACCAGTGGCTCCATCTCTACTGCCTCAGCCACAAAGGCAAACACCCAAGTGGGAGCCACCTCTTTCACCACTCCTTAAGATTAATTTTGATGGGCGGTATTTAAGGATAAGGGAGAGGCTGGAATGGGAGTGGTAGTCCGTGACTCTCAAGGGAAGGTAATTGCCTCCTTGGCAGAGAAAATCCAGCTCCCGTCCTCATTAGATGAAGTGGAAGCACTAGCAACAGTTCGAGTCGTCACCCTAGCTATGGACCTTAACCTACCCTCTTTTATTGTCGAGGGAGATTCAAAGGTGGTCATCTCGGCCTTAAAAAAGGAAGAGGAATCTTTCTCATCTTTTGGCCATTTAATTTCTTCTATTAAGCATTATTTACATTCTTGCAATTGTATTTCTTTTTCACACACCCGTAGATCGAATAACTCAGTAGCTCATTCTTTAGCAAAACATGTGAGACTTATTGATGGTTTTTCTGTGTGGATGGAGGATGTTCCACCACAAGTTTTTGATGTACTTTTAGCCGATTTTGGCTGATTTCAGTTAATCAATTCAAATGCTGGTTTCTCCACACAAAAAAAAAAGGGGGCAATTGGGTTTATTTAAACCAGACTTAGGTTTCGTTTTGTTGTATTGTCCAACGATTATTGTTGATATACTTGCGTCGGTGTCAGTTTCAAGCAATGACCTGCACAGTGCACATATTTATCAAATCGTTAGGTCTATGTCTATCATATCAAGAAAAAAAATGGTTAGGTCGAGCTTATTAATTCATCAATATTTGAGGGGGTTTCGTCAATTTAACTCGTATTCTCACAGTATTTTTATAGCACAATATTAATTTACATTGTAAACATAAAATAAATAAAAAATATATTTTTTTTGAGAAAGTAACGTCATTCATTCAATCATAATAAAATCAAATCCTGATACAAGGCTTTCACAGCTGGTGGGGGAGAGCCCTCTAACCAATACAAATCATAATCTAAGTTTCTAGCATGTTGAGCTAAAACATGTGTTACCTTATTACCTCCCCTCCTAATCTTACTGGTTGTAGCCCACTGTAAACCGGACATCAAATGGCGAATATCATCCACCACATTGCCAAGAAAAGAATAGATAGCTACATTTGAAGAAATTGCTTGCATAACATTGGAATTATCTCCCTCTATCACTAGCCGAGTAAAACCAGCATCCATAGCAAAATCAATCGATCGTTGACACGCAAGGAGCTCAGCTTCTTCACTTGTATCTACCCTCGGCCCAATAGCAGACATACCAGCCATGACCTCGCCCTTATCATTCCTGATTATAACACCTATACTAGATTTCTCCAGCCCTGAAAAAATTGCTGCATCAAAGTTTAACTTGTATTCCATAGATGGAGGCGGCTGCCATGCATCATCAATTCTCTGCTCCCTCGAATTGCTATCCAGAGACACTTGTGCTTGTTTAAACTCCTCTAGAAACTCCTCTGCCCTCTTGTTAAGGCTAGTCGGATGCTTCAGCTGCCCTCCATACAGAACACAGTTGCACTGATTCCATATCAGCCAACACTTAACCCAAAACAGCTCCATCTTTTCAGTTGAAAGCCGGTCCACTAAGTGCTCCATGAGCGGCATGAAATCATTGAAACCAGCAGCACCCTTCTGCAATTTTGAATGCTCCTTACCCACACATCCTGCACCGCTGCATAGCCTCATAGAATGTGGATTGCTGACTCCGCCTCCATAGTACAGATGTGGCATTTGTCGTCGGTTATAATTTTCCTCTTCACTAGATTACACTTTGTTGGTAAAATGTCATTACATGCCCTCCACTCGAATATTTTTATTTTGTTTGGAATATAGAGCTTCCACAGAACTGGCCAAATGAGCTTCCCAACATAGCCCCTTGAAGATTCAACCCGAGACCCTTCACCTCTCATTCTTCATGCAACCTTGTAGGCAGACTTGATAGAAAACTTCCTATTTTTATTGTGCAACCAAATGATTGAGTCTGCAACAGCCCTTCTACTAAGGGGAATATTTGTAATTGCAGCAGCATCTTCTCTATGGAATAAAGTCATGATCATATCACCTCTCCAAACATGCCACTTTGGATCAATTAATTCTGAAACATCCATCTCTTCAACCAGCTCATGAATAGGATGAAGAACCTTGTTAGTTGGATAATTAGGGATCCATTTATTTCCCAACACACTGATTGAAGACCTATTACCAACCCTCCAACAATAACCCAATTTAAGGATAGGAAGTGCAGCCACCAAACTTCTCCACACATACGAACATCCAGGAGACTCCTTTGCCTCAAGAAAAGAAGATCGAGGAAAGTACCTTGCTTTGAAGCATTTTGATAGTAAGGAATCATGGTCTTGGATCATTCTCCAACCTTGTTTAGCCAACATAGCTAAATTAAAATCTCTCAAGTCTCGAAAACCCATACCACCCTCCCACTTTGAAGTTGAAAGCTTATCCCAATTCCTCTAATGAATTTTCCTGTCATTGCCTACTTGACCCCACCAAAATTTGGCACATAAATTATCCAATTCATCACATAATTTCAAAGGAAGTTGGAAAACACTCATGGTGTATGTCGGTATGGATTGAGCAACCGCCTTGATCAGAATTTCTTTTCCAACCCTAGATAACATCATTCGTTTTCATCCTTGCAGCTTCTTCCACACTCTGTCCTTTAAATAAGAGAAGGTGTGATATTTAGCCCTACCAATCAAGGTTGGCAGGCCTAGCTAAGAGTCAAACTTCATCACTTCCTTGACACCCAAAATTTGCAACATCTACTGCCTCTGAACTTCTATTGTGTTTGTGCTAAAGTAAACAAAAGACTTTTCCAAATTTATGCTTTGGCCTAAAACGTTTGCATAGGTTTGGAGAATCTCCATGATGGCCTCCCCTTCATTCTGTATAGCCTGGCAAAACAACATAGAATCATCTGCAAAAGATAAGTTAGTAACTCTGGATGCTTCTCTACAAATAGAAACTCCACTTATCCTCCCTTCCAATTCTGCTTTTGCTAACAAAGCCATAGAACCTTCTGCACATAACAGAAATAGATATGGAGATAGTGGATCTCTCTGACGGATTCCACATGAAGGATGTACTCTGTCATAGGGTTTGCCATTCACCAAAATAGAAAAGGATGTAGTAGTAATTCAACTCATCACCCTCTCTATAATTGAGTATTATATGCATTAGTAAAAAATGTATGATATTTATAATATACTAGCCTCTGAGCACGTGCTCACGCGCGTGCTCAGAGGCTTTTTTTTTTTTTTTGGTAAGGGTCAATTTAGAGCATTCATTATAATTTTGGATCACTACATTTTCCAATTACAAAAAAAAAAAAAAAAAAAAAACCTAGGGGTGTGATGAAAAATTATTTCACTACACATAATACTCATCACACCCCTAGGTTTTTTTTGTTATTGGAAAATGTAGTGATCCGAAATTACAATGAATGTTCTAAATTAACCCTTACCAAAAAAAAAAAGAAAAAGCCTCACGCGCGTGCTCGGAGGCTAGTAAACTGATTCAAATCATGAATAGATCAAGTGAAAGTGTAATTGACACCCCTCCAAGTCAATTTGTAGAAATATTATTCAACCTATTACGTGATGAGTAGGTGTTCATCATATGATTTAAATAACTAATGTAATGTAAATATTAAATATATCATGATTTTGTTTTTAGGAAACAATGCAGCATGACTATTATTTGATAGCTAATAAATCAATAACACGAAATTAAAAGGATAATTATATTATCACATGAATCACTGTGTAATGCATTCACATAAGATGTAAGATAAATTGCAGTGAATATGGAGTGAATTTAATAGATGAGAGACTAAAGTACCTTCTTTGGAGCTGCCTGTTGTTGGACTTAGAAGAAAACGGTGTTTCCGTTCTCCTCGGGTGAAAATTTTTCTATAGAATCGTAGCCTCTAAGGTTTAGACTTCAGAGGATAATAAATTTCTGTGTTAGTAAATATCAGATCAAAACACGAAACAAAATTCAACAAAGTAAAATGAGGAGAAAAAAATACCAACCGTTCATATGAGGATTCTCTAAATGAATTGTCTGGTTAAATTCCTTTGCATTTACTTCAACTTCCCATCTCATCACTATATAGAAAATAAAGAATCAATTGTGTTAGAATATAGTTGCAAAATACAAAATAAAATGCGAAGGAAAAAAAAATGCCAACCGTTTATGAGGATTCTGTAAGCAATTATATGCCAATTTTGAAAAAGAAAAATGATACTTGGGGGAAGTTATCTTTAAAGATAAAATTATAAAGTCATGGATAAAACTGCTTCTAAATAATAGGCAAACTTTTAGGAGAAAATCCCAAAATGTGGGTTTTTCTTCTTCTAGGGGGACCTAAGACGTGTTTTAAAAAAAAAAAAGTTTTTGAAAAACTGTGTTAGTTAGTAGTATATCATAGGGATTTTTTTTTTTTTTATAAAATCATGAAGATAATTGCTTTTAAATACTAATAGGCTAACTTTTGGGGGGGGGGGGGGGGGGAGGTGGAAATACCTAAAACGTGTGTTAAAAAAAAAAGGGGTAGGTAGAAATACCTAAAACGTGTTTTAAAATTTGTTTTGAAAAACCGTGAAAGTCTATTATAGCATAGGATTCTAAAATCCTAAAATTTAGGATTCTTTTTTGGTTTGAAATTGTAAAAAGAAAAAAAAAAAAATTGACGCTCAGTTTAAATTTGAAAACTAACTATTTTATAGGTAATATTTTTGTAAGAGTTAAAAAACGTAATTTTATTAAATTATCATTTGGTGTTGTCACTTTTGCGCGTCGACATTTAAGTTTACAAGAGTCCTTTCACACTCACTTTTGATTAGTTTCCGTCAAACTGGTCTCTTCCTTCATTTGCTAATGTAAATTATGCTGGATCAAGCCCTAATTCTGGCTTATCCCTCATCTATCTCTATCTTCATTCAATATATTTCATTTTTTATATTAAAAAAAAAAAAAAAAAAAAAGGTTTCCATCAAATTCCCAGAAATGGAGGCTGCCAAAACTGAACCAACCGCCGTCTGCCACGTGGTGGCGCTGCCCTATCCCGGTCGAGGCCACATCAACCCCATGATGAACCTTTGCAAGCAACTGGTCTCAAAAGCCCCCGATATTCTCATCACCTTCATCATCACTGAAGAATGGCTCGGCTTCATCGGCTCAGACCCAACGCCAAGTAATATAAGCTATGCCACCATACCAAACGTTATACCTTCGGAGCTGATTCGTAGTAAAGATTTTCCTGGGTTCGTAGAAGCCGTGAGTGCGAAGATGGGAGCGCCCGTTGAGGATGTTCTGGACCGGCTTGAGCCGCCGGTGACAGCCATCGTCATTGATCCTTTCCTTGTTTGGGCTGTCGGTTTGGGAAACCGAAGGAATATTCCGGTGGCCTCACTTTGGACTATGTCGCCCTCGGTGTTCTCAGTGTTTCATCATTTTGAGCTGCTCCATCAGAACGGGCAATTCCTTCTTGATTTTTCTGGTGCGTTACTCAAAACCCTCAACTTCAATTCTTTTTTTTTTTTTTCCCCTAGAAACAGTACTTTTCTTTTTAGAAAGTAGAAACAGTACCTTTAGTTGTAGAAATTTATTAATCTTCTAGACTTATATGATAAAGAGTTTGGAGTTTACCAGATAAATAAATAGTTTACAGGATCAAATTTATAATCAAGTTCCAGTGGTTAAAATAACAAAATATTTCATATTTCAATCTAATAATAACAAAAATTAATAATGACAAATAAGTTATTTTTTAAATGGGGAAATATTGCTTGTCTGCTTGAGAAGTAAGGATACTTATTCAATTTCTACCTCTACTTCTCTTTTTTTTGATGAATACCTCTACTTCTATACCTACTAGTAGGGCTATCCACGGGTCGGGCCAGGTCAGGTTTGTGCCCAACTTAGACTCAACCCGAATTCATCGGGTGGGGAAAAGTTTAACCTGTAACTGACCCGGCCTGAGTTTTGTGTCTGCTGGTTTGGGTCGTATCGATTTCGGGTCCATATCGGTCGGTTTCGGGTTTGCCGGAGTGGAGCGAAATTTGGTCGGATTTTGGCCGAAATATTATTGGATCTCGTCAGATCTGGCCGATATTTTCCTATATCTATAAAGATCAGGCCGAGATCTCGATGGATTTGACCGAAATATGCCTATATCGTTGGACTTAAGAGTTTGGAGTCTTTGGACTTACCAGTTTTTGGCTGAAATCGTGATTTCCGACGAGGGAAGAACAGCTCATCGGGCAGGTCTTGTTCATCGGTTTCTCAGACAGCTAACCCGTAACTCGAACCGATGGTCTCGGGTCCTTGCGCTAGTGACCTGCATCTGACCGAAACCATGCTTTAATCGGGCGGTTTCGGGTGAAGATGATCAGGTTTTGGGTGGGTCGTGGACAACCCTACCTACTAGCTATATAAAAAGAGTGAGGAGCGCATCTACGGTAAACATTTGATTTAGTAAATTTAGTGAGCAAAACTCACCGTTTTGTATTTTGCTTAAGCTGGCTTTTTTTCTTTTTCTTTTTTTTTAATTTTTTATTGTTGAAATCTTTGTTCTTTATAGATCTAAATAAAATGAAATAAGAGGAAATGTCAAGTTTATAACGTTTTTATATTAATTTCATAATAAATCCTAGATAGTAAGCTAGTAGCCTAGTATTTATAAATAAAAAAAGTGATATTAGTTGTTGGCCCAATTTCAAAATAGTAACAACTTGTTTGTTTTGTTTGTTTTTTAATGCACACTTTAAAGTGGTGGTGGTCTCAATTTAAAACTAATAACAATTTTTCACTTAAGATTTATTAAGAAAATATTAAGGATGTAAAAAATTATTAATAAATATCAAACCAGATCTACTACAGCTAAAAATAAAAATTATTGTGAAAATGTTTATTATTTTGTTGCGTTCCTAAACTTCTTTTTATAGTTTAGTCAAATTTGGTGAGCCAAAATTCACTATTTCATGCACAATTTTCTTTGGTTGGCTTTTTTTTTTTTTTTTTTTAATGCACAATTTAAAGTGGTTGACCCAATTTAAAACCAGTAACAATTTGCTACCTAGGATTTATTATAAAAATATTGTAAGCGTAACATTACTCTAAAATAAAATAATAATATATCCAACCAAAACTCACCGTAGCTAAAAATAAAGTTATTGTAAAAATATCATGATATTTTGTTGTGTTTCTAGACTTTTTTTTTTGTTTATTCAGTTCTTAAAGTCAAAATTCACTGTTTTACGCATAATTTTCTTGGATTTACTTTTTTTTTTTTTCCTTAACACATTGTTTAAAGTAAAATAAAAAAATAAAATAAAACACACACACACACACACACACACACACACACAACTTTACACGCCAATTTATTTATTTTTATTTTTTATTTTTTATTTTTGGAAAAAGCACTATCTCATTTTATGTTTGGTATAGTTTCATTCCCCTCCTAAACTTTAAAGTCGAATAATTTCCTTATTTATATTTTGTAAACGAGCATATACCCCCTAATGTTACTCTCTTAATTAAACCATAACGAAATCTTATGATTCCTAAAATTCCTTTACTATATTTTAATATCCCACAAATTTTCTTCATGTATTTTAAGTTTTATGTGGTAGTCTAGTCATACTTGGAAAGTTAGATTGGTGATGTATCGTGTTCTATTTGTTATCTAGAGACATTAATTTATTAGAGGTTTAAATCTCTAGACTTAAAATTTTATCTAATGGAAACTTCAACGACATATGTCTTTTGTTACCTTTTTTTATTTGTTTTCTTGCTTAAAAAGGTGTTCATTAAAAATTAAGTAAGCTAAACATTGTAGTTAGGGTCATAAAATAAGAAAATAAAAAAGTATGAATAACAAAATCTCCATTGTAGATGGTTGCAGATATTTAATTTGATGAAAAGCTTCAATTGTAGCATACTAGCATATATCATCATTCATTGCGAAAATTTAAATATTGTGACAATATGTTATCAAAATTTAGTTGTTTATTGTTGGAAGATGATGAAATTCAATATCATTCTTAGTAGAATTTTTTAGTAAAAAGATATTGCTTTTAGTAAATAAATTTTAAGAAATTATCATAATAAATAGATATTCATATGTTAAATAGCTATTAAAAAAATTATACTTGATATTATACTTCAAAAAAAAAAAAAAAATCTATCTTCATTTTCTCGCTTAAAGGCAGCAATTTCACGTGCAACCCAAACTAATACACGGTATCTATAAAGAGCAAAACGGTGGAAGTACTAGAGAGTTTTAAGGAATCCTAGTTTAACTTGACTAATTTTTAGTTTTAAGGGATGTTTCATTGCTTCCTCACAAAATTTGTTACCTCCAACTAGCTTTGCGGCTTTGCCAAGACTTAATGTATTTTTTAATATTTCTGTATACTCAAGTTTTGGGATATAACATATAAGCTTGAGTATTTGTAATTATATTTTGTTGTATTAGATTGATCAAATTGGTCATGCGATTTTTCTTTGCACAATAGAGGGGTTTTCTCATAAATTTGACGTGTTAATTTGTAGCTATTTTCAGTTTTTAGTGGCGAACTAGGATTTAACTAGGCAGAAATTTTATAACTAGCATAAATTAGCCTCCATACATACATACATACATATGTAGATTTACACGTGCGCAGCACGCACACATTTGATATGTACATGTATACTAATACATAAAACTAATATAGTTTCACTCTAAATATTTAATGGAGTGCTAATGTGTTATCTGACTTGGATCAAATTAATTTATTCTTAAAATTATAAGCACATGAAATACAATGATTGGCACATGTGGATTAAAATCTTCAATGAGACAAAATTACTCTCAGTCTCATACAACCTGATCCAAACAACCCAGACTCAAAAATCCCTAAATCTAAAAGGATGAACCCTCGGTTCCCAACTCCATATTCCCACTGGCCTCAATCAGCGGCCCCAACCCACGATGAAGAGTTCAAAAGGCAGCCTCCCATTGTTGTTGAAGCTAACAAATACTAAAACAATACAAAAATTTTGAACATTCTTGCTATACATAGAAGAGATGAAAATTTATTTTCTTAATCGCAAAACTCTAAGGAAGGAGACTGTTTTGCTTGGTTGAAAATTTTAGAAATTAACTTGCTTGGTCTAGTTTGGAGTAAAAAGAGAGATCTTTGGAGGATTCTTGGTTTCTTTGGGTCGGCCGAAAGTTACTAAATCGGTGTTTGAATTTTGTCACATTTGGTACTGTATTGCATGAAATTTGTTGGTGGGCTATGGGTTTAATGAGCTCTATACCCATATACCCATGTCTTGGTCTTAACTTTCATGTGGATTTCTGTATAATCAATGGTGGAAGTTTCCTTTAGACACTCAGTCGCCGGTGCTCCAACTTCGAGTTGGGGTTGCCAGTTTTGGATTGCCAGTTAGGGTTGCCATTGAGGTCATGGGATTACAGCGTTGGGGTTTCATCCTTTCAGATTTGTGGATTTTTGAGACTAGGTTGTTTGGATCGGGTTCTGCGGGTGTGAGGTTAATTTGGTCTCACTGGAAAATTTTAGTCCACATGACAATCATTGTATGCCACGTTTTTATAATTTTAAAACTAAATTAGTTTGGTCCAAGTCAGGTACCACATCAACACCCTGTTATGCCACGTAGGACATAAACAGAAATAACGAAAAGTAGAATGTTTTGCAAAGTTTAAGGACAAAAAACAAAATTTTGAAAATTTAGGGACGAAAAAAGAACTTTCATGAAAGTTTAGGGATGAAAATGATATTTTACTCATATGTTTAACATATAAAATTTTTTACATGTAAAATATTTTATATTCTTAGAGCAAAACATTTGTGCATCTAAAATTTTAGAGTTTAAGTTGAAAGTAATATTCTTCTTAAAAAAAAAAAAAAGACTTGTAGAATTATAGAGATATTCACAAATTCTATTGCTTTTGCACTAATTTTTATGAAGACTTGTAGATTTTTATGTAACGAATTTGATTTCTTTTTTTTTTTTTTTTTGATAGGAGAATTTGAACTATTATTATTGGTCTTTAATTTATCACTTTTAAAAGGCAATAATAATATTTTTGATTATATTTTTTATGAATTTTTCTCTTCGACTAAAAATCTTGTTTTTTTTTTTTTTTTTTTGTAATATTCTTATTTTTATTTTATAGTTTTTGAACTTTAAAAGCTATTGATGAAATAAATAAATATTTTTTCTATTTTTTTAATGAAGTCAACATACAAAAGAAATAGTTGTTATATTAACTATAATATAAGAGCAATATATCAATAATAATTTTGTTAGTTCTCAAAAAAAAAAAAACAATAATATTGTTATTATATATAAAAAAAAATGTAGAAAATAAAGAAAAGCATCAATGTATAAAATGACTTCTTTGGGGGGGGGGGGGGGGGGTGTTACCCTTAACTCGGCCCTTGGTTTTTCAAAACCAACCCACCCCACCCAACGAAAAGCAAACCCAAGATACTGGGTTGGATGCACAACCCCTACTTGTGGTGTTGGATAAACTTACATAAAGGTCGTAAATGAGCTAAGCTTTGTCAAATAGTGCATATTCAAGCTTGACTTGTCAAGAAAAGTAAAAAACTCAAGCTTGGCTCCAACTCGTGACAAGCCTAAAAATAGCGCTTAAGCTTGAGCTCGAGCTCGAGCTCGTGAGAAAGTCGAAAAGTTTGAGCTTGGCTTGGCTTGTCTTGATTAATTAATTAAGCCAAGCTCAAACTCAACCTCAGGTTAAGCTTTTGAACTTGAAATCTAAAAAAATTACATTATCAAATACTTAAATCTCTAAAATCAATAAAAAAGAAAAAAAAATTAGTATACTCATTTTATCATGCATCTGGTCCTACTTATGATTAGCCATTATTCAAATTAAAATTTTACATAATTAAATTAAATTCATTTCATTCATCATTTCTTGTTTATAGCTTTAACAATTGTTCAAAATACAAATTTTAAATTCACATTAGATGATGAAGATCTAGAAAAATACTTGTTTGTAACTTTTATGAATGAGAAAATACTCATATTTCATAACTTTAATTTAGATGATTGATAGGGAAGGATCATATGTGACCCACTTAATTAAATTATTTATTTTTAAATGTAACTATAATCTAAAGTAGTTCTTGGTCAATTTAGAGGGAATGAAAAAAATTAAGATAATAGTAGTGGTCCCATGTTGGCCATGTCATTATTAAAATATGTGTAATGAGTATATTTAACTAACACATATAAACTTATAAATGAGTTTATGCTTGAATTATTTTGTATCAAGCTTAATAGATCACGAGCTTGTTCATGAACAAATTTTTTTGCTTAAACTCGTCTTGTTTATTAAACAAGCCTAAATAAGGCTCAAACTTGGCTTATTTATAAACAAACAAACATAAACAAACTTTTTATCAAGCCAAGTCAGAGTTATTCATGATCGACTTGATTCATTTACAGGCTTGCATTTTTTTTTTTTTTTCACTGTTACTAAATTTAATCCACTCATACAAACGGCAGTTTAGCCTCAGCACATGATAGCTAGTAATGTTCTTTTATACTGTCAAAGGCAAGAAGGATTAAAATAGGCAAGGAAAAATAATGTGCAAAGAGCACTTGCATCAATAAATGTAAAATGGCCCAAAATTTTGGCCAACTAACCCAAAAAATTATCCACATCAATTTGTTTAAAATTGTGCATATTTTATCCACAACTACGGTATGTAGGTAAATTAAAAGATTATTGTTCATGTGTAAAAGTATATTTTATTTATTTCTTAATTCACTTTTTCAGTTGGTGTGTGTGAGAGTGATAATGGGTTTTAAAAAATAGTGATTATGTGAATGATAAATGAATATTTTATTGAAATAACTTCTAAAATCAATAATGTGGGTGTTTTTGAAAATAATTGTGTAAAAAAAAATATAGGATCTTATGTTAAAATAGATGGAAATTTTTGTATGAGCTGATCTAAATGCTCTTAAGTATGAGTCCCAAAATGATAAGATAGTGCGACAAAGAAAAAAATTGTTTTAATAAATTGGAATAGTTCCAATGCAAAATTTTCACATACTTTGCTTTTAAAATTTGTCTTTGCCATGTGGGTGACAAAGAACGAGGAGATGAGCTCGTGGAATACATCCCCGGAGTTACTGCCACACGTATTGCAGATCTTCCCATCTCTACTCAAGGAGATTATCTAAAAGCTTTGCATCGAGCTCTGGAATGTGTTTCATTGGTGTCGAAAGGGCAGTATCTTCTCTTCACTACGTTCCACGAACTTGAAGCTCAAGCCATTGATGCTTTAAAAGCCATCTTTCCTTTTCCTGTCTACCCTATTGGCCCTGCCATACCTTACTTAGAACTTGAAAATAATTCCTCTATAACTAATGCTAACAATGGCGTCAACTATTTCCAGTGGCTAGATTGTCAACCTCCATCTTCGGTCTTGTATATCTCAATGGGAAGTTTCCTATCGGTTTCAAATGCCCAAATGGATGAAATTGTTGGTGGGGTGAGGGATAGTGGTGTTCGGTGCTTGTGGGTGTCACGTGGGGAAATTGGTCGGTTTAATGATGTTTTTGATGATATGAGCTTGGTTGTACCTTGGTGTGACCAGTTGAAGGTGTTGTGCCACTCCTCGGTAGGAGGGTTTTGGACACATTGTGGATTGAATTCCACTCTAGAGGCTATTTTTGCTGGTGTTCCAATGCTTACTTTCCCTATTGTTTGGGATCAAATCTTAAACTGTAAACAAATTGTGGAGGATTGGAAGATCGGCTGGAGAGCTAAGAAGGGCGTGGGAGCTGGAAATTTTGTGACAAGAGGAGAAATTTCAGAGCTTGTGAGAAGGTTCATGGATCAAAAAAGCAAACAAGGGAATGAAATGAGGAAAAGAGCGAAAGAACTTCAAGAGACCAGTCGACAAGCAATTGCTAAAGGTGGATCATCAGAAACAAATCTTGGTGCTTTTATTAGAAGTATTTCAAAAGGCCAGAGTCATTAAGTAGATTGTTGCACCTTGTATGAGTTGTATCCAGTTATTAATTGAATTGTATGCTGAGTACATTAAGTTCATGTGGATTCGAATTGCTTGATTTTGGGAAAGTTCGTGAAAAGTAAAATTGAAGCTGTCAGCCTATCATACATATGCACAAAAATTTATTTGCATAATCAGAAGAGATTATGTTGCATCTCGTAATTTTTAATTAATAGCTAATTAAGAATTTACTATCAAAAGTAATACTTTTCATTTTCATTTGGTCCATTTAGAAGGTAGATACTCCGGAAACCTTCAGTCAGGAAGTGTGCAGTAGTAGGCTAGCAATCTTTTAATCGAAGTTACAATTTTTATTATTATTCTCATGTGTAGTAATTCACTACAAATCGAGCTAAAAGTTTCATATGATGACATGATGATAAAATTACCAGCTGGTGTAAAATGTCCGTAGCTGAAGTAACTGGCATATATATGTAATAAATTGCATAATGTCTCTTGCGTGCATATTTTCCTCAAGAATAGCTGTATAGGTTCGATATTGTTCACGTGAAAATCTATGGACAGTGTCTTTCAGTTTGAGGTACCACATTATGCGTATTATGTCTTTTTTTTGTGGTATTATTTTTTTTTTCCACAAAAAAACGGTGACAGTCTGTTTCTTGCGCTGTTGTTGCCCGTGTAATTTTGGCATGTCCCAAGCAACGAACTTTTGAACAGATATTTTCTACGTAGAAACAATATTTTCCACGTATGAAATAGTCTGTTTCTTCCTGTTGTTCATGGGCATATTCCAAAGATTGAATTCCTATGGCCTAAGAACCCATGTATCCGAGGTTCTATATATAAATAGACACCAAGACCAACATCCAACACACCCTAAAAAGCTATCTTAATTTGTGAGGATGATACTTCCCTTATTCTTCATCTCTTGTCTCCTCCTTTCCTCCAGCAGTAGCTCCCATGCTGCTGTACAAGACTTCTGTGTAGGTGACCTCACAGCTCCTCAAGGCCCTGCAGGCTACTCTTGCAAGAACCCTTCAACTGTCACAGTGAATGATTTTGTTTACTCTGCCCTGGGCATTGCCGGTAACACCTCAAATCTTATTAAAGCCGCAGTGACACCAGCATTCGCCGCACAATTTCCTGGTGTCAATGGCCTTGGAATTTCTTCTGCTCGTATAGACTTGGCTCCTGGCGGAGTTGTGCCATTTCATACACATCCTGGAGGTTCCGAAATCTTAATTGTTTTACAAGGAACAATCTCTGCCGGGTTTGTTTCCTCAGCTAACACTGTTTACTTTAAAACCCTTAAGGTGGCTGACATTATGGTTTTCCCTCAAGGATTACTTCACTTCCAAGTAAATGCCGGAAACACTGTTGCCCGTGCATATGTTAGCTTTAGTAGTTCAAGCCCAGGTCTCCAACTTCTGGACTATGCTTTGTTTGGAAACAATCTACCTACTGAATTGATAGCAGCAACTACTTTCCTTGACTTTGCTCAGATTAAGAAGCTTAAAGCTGTTCTTGGCGGCACTGGTTAAGGTCTTCATGTGGAGTTCATCAACCAATAAAAATGTTTCCAGAGATTCTCTTGCTTAATATTATTTTTGTTTGTGTCTTCATGATTGAGCCTGTAAGAGTAGGATTCTTCAAAGTCTCTGGCAGTCTATAGCTAGCTAGGTTTATTAATAAAAATCAGTGTTTAGAGAGCGGTTTTTGTGTTGCACTGTTGCTTTTGGAACTTTGATTGTATGCTTTTAAAATTTTAATGAGTGCATGTATGAATAGTACGCAATATTCTGTTGAAGGCTAATGCCTATGCCTATGCTTTCGACGAAGCAAGATGAATAAAATAATGCTTGATCTTTATTTTGTGTGTTCCAAATGGGATAAAGACTTATCCAACAAGCTCTCAGATAATAGGTGGCAAATTCTATTCGAAATTGCTTACTAAGTACTATTAACTATGAAATTCTACAGGAGGAGACCATCAAATCATCATTTAGATATGTGGAATTGCATTTTAAATTATCCACCATCAAATTCGATAACCTTATCAACTATTTTGTGTGGTATAAAGTTCTTGATGGGTCACGAGTGCCAAGACTAGAGTCATTCTCTTTTAACTTTTTATGTGTTTGGATTATGATTTAAAATTAAAATTATTCAGTATTTAGCTTATTTTTGTTATTTTTTATGAACCTTACTGTATTTTTTTACACTATTTATGAGCTTTACTGTACTATTTTAATTAATTTTTATCTTTATCTATAATACTTTGAACAATAATTTTAACAAAATAAGCGGTATCGGACCCTTACATTCAGAAGCTCTACTTCAACTGGGTCAAGAGTCGAGCAGAGACAAAAGCTTATCATGATTAATTTAATCAGATTGTCACAACCCAATCTACTCTAAACTCTTTCTAGGTATCCCCATTAGGAGCATGTCGACATCAACAGACAACCCAGCTGGTCCACATGAATAAAGTCAGTGGCAGCTCCACACCTAAGCTTGACCACCTGACTTGCAAAAAAATCTATATTTATATTTGCCAAAAAAATAAATTAAATGCTAAACTAATTTATCATCCTAATAAAAATGTTAAATACCTTGACTTGAAAATCAAAAGAATTTGAATTAAATAAAAATAAGAGTAATATTACTTCCACAACATTTTTACAATAATTTCACAAGAAATCCTATGTAGTAAGCTGTTACTGATTTTAATTTAAGCTCAATATTAACATCACTTTTACAATAATTTCACAAAAAATACTATTGTGTAGACGAGGATCCCTAATCCCATTTAAATGGGCTGCCAAGATTATTTCTGAGGATGCATCTCAGACCTCGGGGACGAGCATTGGTTAACCACGAGACGAGCACCAGATGACCTTGGGAACGAGCAGTAACCATGAGAAGCGCAAGAAGTTAAAATATCACAGAGGGAAGGAAGTAGACTCGGCACGAGTTACGAGGGGGATGAAAGGAAAAGGGTGTAAAAGTTATCCCTTCTGCATTAAATGCAAGACAACTACTCCTATGACTGCATTAATGAAGAAATGACCATGAACAGTGATGGCACAGCTCAGATTACACTGTAGAAGCTTACTAGTACGTTCCGAATGAGATAGAAGTCCTGGGAATGCGATCTTAGCCTTTCAGGTGTAGGACTAAGATAATCTATGTGTAAATATAAAAGAAAAATGAAGATCCTTATGGCGGGGGATCTGGAAAAAAAAAAGGAAAAGGAGAGAGAAAAGAGCTTTGTAAGAAAGAATTGAAATATTTGTTCAAAGAAGAAAATAATACATATATATATATATATATATAAAATAGATTTTCCTCGGGCCTGACCGAGGATCCTTTTTTCTTCATAATTTGTGATCTAAGTCATCTCATTGGCATTTTTCTCATTGTGATTAACGTTAACTTATTAAGCGATCAATATCCAACTCATTCTCTAACAAATCTATTTTAGTGGGCTTATTGGGATAGTCTGGGCCATTCTTGGGCCGTGGATCAATTCATCCCCTTACAACTATGTAGTAAGTTGTTACTAATTCTAATTTAGGCTCAAATAACATCACTTTTAAATCTACCAATAATAGCTTGTTGCATAAGATTTGTTGTGAAAATGTAACATTACTTCAAAAATAATTCTAGCCTCCCAAACATAATCCTTAACCCCTTTAAAAAAACTTAAATAATAACAACAAAAATAAACCAAAATAACAACAAAAATAACCCAAACAAAAACAAGATTAAACTAAATAACAACAAGTGTACAATTATTCAACAAAAAACCTATTAAAAAACAAAAATAAAATAAAAATCTTTAATCATTCAAATTTGTAATTCATTCAACTCATTACATAATAAATAAATAAAATCTATAATTTCATTTTTTTTCTTAAAAAATGGTACCAAGAGAAATAATGCCACCACAACAAACAAGACCTATGGTGACAAACACTTCTCACTATTAAATACCCTTGTTTCGTCACCTACGACATATGGTGAAGAAACGTAATTCGTCACGTCATCTCAATCACAAAAAGTAGTGGTGACGAAATTTTTTGTCACTAAATTGTTTTAATTTTTTTTAATAAAAAGAATTATAGGTGATGAAAAAAATTTTGTCACCTAATATTTTCCTCACTAAACATTATGTTTAGATACGAAATAAATTCGTCACAAATTATTTTTAATTTTTAATTCTTTTTATTTCACCATATTCTGTGACAAAATATTTCGTCACTAATTGTATTTTTGTATTTTTAATTTTCCAATTTTAATGGATTCAATGACGAATTATCTCTTCACTAATTTTTGTGCATACTCAAAGTTCAATCTCGGAGCCGTGCATCTTTGGTTAGTCAAGTACTAGATCTGTGCAAAAGGGTAGCATTCATATATTAAAGAAATCAGAAGTTTTGAAGCGGTAGAAGGTTTCTGCTATAAATTTATCTACGGAGATTGTAGAGTCTAGGGACAAAGATTTTGTACTAGATTTGAAACTTCTCTTTACTATAGTGAATTGCTTTTCGGGAAGGTTTCCCCCCAAATTTTTTACTGTGAAACTAGTTTATTTCATTAGTTTCCCAAGTCATCATATCTTGTCTTATTTACTATTCCATTGTGCATGATTTTGACATGATATTGATGTTTGTTTGTTTTGACAAGTTTTATTCATAATAATCTAATTAACAACTTGGGTTTAAAACTTGTTAATTCTATCAACCGGGGTCTAAATTTCCCAACAAGTGGTATCAGAGCAAGTACACTCTGATTGGACTAATAACCTGAGTGTGATCCTTGACTCCCGTTGTCATGGATCGTGGACAATCTCTTTTGATTCCTCCTTTATTTTATGGCACTAATTATGCGTATTGGAAAGTTCGTATGAAAGCTTTTTTTGCAGGCTCTAGGTGAAAAAGTATGGCAAGCTGTTGAAGTTGGCTGGATTAAGCCAAAGAAAGCACTGATGGATTGGGATGAAGCAACAATCAATGCGGCAAATTTTAACACTAAGGCTTTGAATGCTTTGTTTTGTGGGGTGATCAATAAGGAATTCAAGAAAATATCATCCACAGAAGTTGCTAAGGAAGCATGAACCATTCTTGAGACCACCTATGAAGGTACTAGGGCAGTAAAGACTATGAAGTTTCAAAGACTCACTAGTAGTTTTGAAGAAATAAGAATGGAGGAGGATGAGACATTTGATGAGTTTTATGCTAAACTCAAGGATATTGTAAATTCTGCCTTCAACCTTGGAGAATCTATAGCAGAATCCAAAATTGTTAGGAAAATTCTTAGGTCCATTCCTGAAAGATTCCATGCCAAGATCACTGACATTGAAGAAGTCAAGAACATTGATTAAATTCCTTTGACTCGGCTTTTAGGGAACCTTCAAACCTATGAAATGGGATTAGGATTAATGGGAAAAGGTGGAAAGAGTAGAAACTTGGCTCTTAAGGGTATAGAGGAAGAGAGTGATGACGATGAGGATGAGGTTGAGGACTTAACCTTCATAGCTAATGAGATTATCAAGCTTCTTTAATTTAGGAAAAAGGATAAGAACAAATCTCCTAAGAAATCTAAATCCTCTAGGAAAGGTAAGAGTGAGAAACCCCTTATCTAGTGCCATGAGTGCAAAGGTGTTGGCCATATAAGGATAGAGTGCCCAAACTACCTTATAAAGGAAAAGACCAAGGAGTTAAAAGATAAAGGGTTGGTTGCTACCTGGAGTGATACTGAGAATGACTTTTCTGATGAGTATATGGATGAATGTGGTCACTTTATGGCGTTTGTTGCCACAATCGATAAGGTGATTGTAGAGAGTGCTAGTGACAGTGAGGATTCTCTTTCTGATGAAGTACCCAAGAAGATGACCTTTCAAGAAGCCTATGATAAGCTATGCATAGAATTTATAAAATCTGAAAAAACTTCTCATTGTTGTAGAAAAGAGCTTAATGAGGTAAAAACTGAAAAAACTGATCTGTTAGTCAAATTAGATGAGACTACAAGGTTAGTTGAGACTCTTGTTGCAGAGAACACCATTAGAAAAGACTGTCAAGAATCTCGAGGTAGAGCTCAGTCAAGCTAGAACTCAAATAGAGAGATTGTCTAGTGCAAAGCTTGATGAGGTATTGAGTGCTCAAAAGCCTAGTTCTGATAAGACTGGCTTAGGATATGCTATTTCCTCCGGCCCCTCCTCTTCTATGGCTTCTGGATCAAGGACTGTCTTTGTGCCCCAATCTGAGAAAGGTGATAAAGGAATGAAATCCAAAACTGATTTAGCTAATTCTAAATCCTTTGTTAGACCTCATGTTTGTCATGATTGTGGTGTTTCTGGATACATTCGTCCTAATTGCTTTAAGCTATATCCTCAAAAACAAGTGTTCAAATGGCCACGGGTTTCCTCTCAAGGAACTACACTTTTGTTTGGAAAGTTATTAAAAGTTTTGAACTTTTTAACTCAATTTTAGGAGAATTCTAATTCTTCTATGACCTTTAGTAGACATACTAGGACACGTGCCTTTTTATCTTCAAGGCCAAAGACTCGTGCTGTGTGTGTGAAAAAGGAGCCTAAGACTTAATTGTCTTTTTTGTTTATCCTCTGCTTTAATTCTTTCTATCTAAAGTAGGACTCTCTTTGCTTGATTTCTTATCTGCTTTTGGAATCATGCTTTCATGTATCTGCATCTTTCTTTTATGCTTTCATGTTGTTTGTCTGTTTTTGTTTGGTTGTTTAGTTTTTATTTTGTTTTGTTTTCAAAAAAAAAAAGGGAGAAAAATCAAAATCAGAAAAATACAAAAACAGTGTATGTTTTATGTACATTAGTACTTGTGTACCTTGGATGGCAATTGAAACAAAGTTTTCTAAATTTTATATCTTTTGTAGCTTAGATGAACATCTCTATGCACAACTAAGCAAGTGAACTTTGTGGCTCGTGTTTGTGTTGAGTAAGATTAAGTAATCACTTGTATTTAACACTCGTATTACTTTTTTTGACGGGAAGTACTAGAAAATTCTAAGAAAAAGACATAAATAACCATCTCACAACTATTGTCTGTTAATCATGAAATGACATCAGTATGCTTCCACATAGCAAAAATACAATGTCAAAAGTTTAACATCATTGGGTATTTATTTTCCCTCTCATATGCCCATGCACAATATGCTTAACAACAAAAAATATGCAAAGAAAAATAAAAGTAAAAAGAACCGAAATGATTTATATATAATTACAAGCATTTCTTCTAGGAGATGTAGGAGTTATAGGATGTACCTCGAAGGTGATAGTCCCCATCAAGTAGTTATGATTGTGTGTGAGTTAAAGTAATTTTCTCATATCTCAAATCGTCATAACATGTAGACACTTATGCAATCTTACGATATTTTTCACACACAACATGCAATATTATTTACTAGTTTTGATACATGTGTAGGTACAATGTGATTTGACCATCACAAAGAATACATGTGTTAATGTATGCTCACTAAACTCTCTTAACTTATTTTTGAAATATAAAATTGGTTAGACTTGTTTAGTGTGTGTGTGTGTGTGTGTGTTTTGGATCTATATGCTTGACATTTTTCTTGTTGAGAGATGTTTTGGGAGTTTAAAATGTTAATTGGGTCTTTGGTTGTTAGCATGTTTGATTGCATTCATGTCTGTGTTTTTCTCTTCTTTGAAAAACTGTTTTTGCCTATCTTGACAACTTCTCGACAGCTCTCGATAGATTGCTATCTATCAAGCCCCTTTTTCTTCTTGTCTCGAAAAAAGTTAACGCAATCTCGATCCATCGAGCTTTCTAGAATTTGTCTCGATAGCTTCTTGACAAATTCTTGATCCATCGAGAAACTTTCTGTTTGGCCAATAGATCCTCGATAGATTCTCGATCCATTGAGGTTGGTTTCTACTCGAAAGCTTCTTGATCTGTTAAGATCCTCTTGCATGCATTGTTTTTCATATGTTTTGCATCTTTCTATTATCTTGTCATCCATAGCATCTTGTTTCATTACATTTATGCATCTATATGGATTCCTTGTGCAGTTGTGCCCCCTTGATCATCCTTGATCATCTTTATGTTTCTTGGGTGAAGCTTTCTAGCTTCTTGTACCCTTTGTCAATCATGACATAAAGGGGGAGAAATTGTGGAGAATATGTGATTTCTTTTTAAGATTCTACATGTTAGGGGGAGAAATACATCCTCTTGTAAGGGGGAGTTGTGTTTCATCTTGTTAGGGGAAGTGTTTACCTCCTTGTTGTTTTAGGAGCTTCTTTTAACTTTTGGTACACCGGTCTTGTGATCATGTTTACATACATCGTACTTATCTTTGATATATATATATATATATATATATATGATAATGTATGTTCTTCTTCAACTACCTCTACATGTGTTGTTTCTTTTTTATCTTTAGACACGTGCTTCTTATTTATGTATGCAATCTTTTATTTCTATTTCACACTAAGATGCCATGATGAGTTTTGTTTAAAGTGTTTCAAAAATACAAGTTGTCAAAGTCTTCCATACCATGAACTTTCTTCTTGCAAAGTTTTTCAAGAGTTTGTATTAGGATAGATTTTATTGTATTCAATAAGTGAGTATGAGTTGAGTGATTTATGACTTGTCTCATATGTTCATTTGTTTGTTGTGGTTTTGTCATAGATTGCCAAAGGGGGAGATTATTAGAACATATATGGAACTTGTTAAAACATATGTTATTGTAAATTGGTTAATCTTTTGACAAAACGCACTTGACTTGTAATTGGGTAGATTTATGAGGGTTTAAGACTTTAAGAAACATGTTGTTTAAGTCTAGTATTAAAGTCATGAAGATTGGACCAAGAAACAAGTGAAGAAAAGCTGTTCATTAAAGCTGGACAGATTCTCGACAGCTGCCGACAGATAATATCTATTGAGGATTAATGAATCTCGACAGATATATCTATCGAGGTCTCGACAGATAGCTCGGCAGCTGTATCGATCGAGAATTACGAAATCAGAATTTCCAGATCTGATTTTCGGCCCACGCAGACATGTATATGTATGGTTTCTTTTCTCACAAATCTAGACATATATAAGGCTTATTTTAAAGGCCGTCAAATAAGAGAATACCAGGAGAACACATGCAAAAGTGACCGAGTGCCTTATTCTCTTTGAAAGAAGCTACTGCGTTTTTGTGCCTTAGGGTTTTGTAACCAAGTGCTTCTTAATCTTCATTGTTGATGAATTGAAGAATTTTGTAGCCAACAATCTTCTTCAAGTTGGTGTGTTAGTCACGTACTAGGAGCCGTGCATCTTTGGTTAGTCACGTATTGGGATTTGTGCAAAATAGTGGCATTCATATATTGAAGAGATTAAAGGTTTTGAAGCGGCAGAAGATTTCTGTTGTAAGTTCATCTTTAGGAATTGTAGAGTCTAGGGACAAAGGTTTTGTACTAGATCTGAAAATTCTCTTTACTAGAGTGAATTGCTTTTCGGGAAGGTTTCCCTCCAAGTTTTTTACTGTGAAACTAGCTTGTTTCATTGGTTTTCTTAGGTCATCATATCTTGTCTTATTTATTATTCCACTGTGCATGATTTTGACATGATATTGATGTTTTTTTGTTTTAACAAGTTTTATTCATAATAAATTTAATTAACAACTTGGGTTTGAAACTTGTTAATTTTATCAACCGGGGTCTAAATTTCCCAACAAGTGGTATCAGAGCGGGTACACTCTGATTGGATTAATTTCCTGAGTGTGATCCTTGACCCCTATTGTCATGGATCATGGACAATCTCTTTTGATTCCTCATTTATTTGATGACAGTAATTATGCGTACTAGAAAGTTCATATGAAAGTTTTTTGTAAGCTCTAGGTGGAAAAGTATGGCAAGTTGTTGAAGTTGGCTGGATTAAGCCAAAGAAAGCACCGATGGATTGGGATGAAGTAGCAATCAATGCGGCAAATTTCAACAGTAGGGAAACATAGCCATGTCTTACATAACCTACAAACTATTACCTTCTTCACAATGTCATACTTAAAAAATTTTAAATTAAATCAAATATGAGATTGAGATTATTAGTGATAATAAATTTCTACAATAAGCAAAAACCTCATCACCATTTGAGGACTAAGGACCTAGGTTTTGTGTTTGAGAGAGAGAGAGAGAGAGAGAGATCTATATATATATATATATATATATATTACCAATCGGAGATGACGGCAAGGTGATGACTTCCTACGATGGTGGCTGCATGAGTGGCAATGAGGTTCATGAAGGGTTAGATGAGAGAAGAAAGAGAGATTGATATTTTTTTGATAAAATGAGAGAGAGTGATATTTGGTAAAGTTAGAGGTTGGGAGTATTGAAATTTGAAATTTTGTCAGACTTTACAGTGAAGAAAATGTTTCGTCACCTAATGTCATTTTTTGTCACCATAAATTTCCTTTTCATGCTTAACATTTTAGTTTAGCGCCTAGTTTATTTGGACTTATTGGTGACGAAACTTAGCTTTTCGTCGCCAATGATACTAACCTTTTTTTTTAAATATATATTTGGTGACGGATTCAGTGTTTCGTCGCCTATTGTCCCGAAAATATTTGTCACCTTAGAGCTCCTTTTTTGTGATGAAATATTCCGTCACCATACTTCCCTGCCACATTTCAAGCTCAAAAATAATATTGGCGCAAGAATTTTTTGAGACATATGGTGACGAAAATTTCATTTCGTCACTGAATGTTCATATTTGGTGATGAAATAAATTTTCCTCACTAGATTTTGTCACCATAGGCCTTCTTTGTTGTAGTATGCGGTCGTGAGTTCTCCTTGGCAATGTTGGAAGTTATGCTCTCTTTGACTTTGAAGTTGCAACAATTTTGCTCTCCTTAGCAACTTGACTCACAATTGTAACGACTCTCTCTCTCTCTCTCTCTCTCTCTCTCATCATTTTAAACTATCTCTTACTTTATTACTCTCAATCAGTATTTTCAATTCCCATTTTATCTTTTATATAATTTAAGTTTTATAATGACCACCCTAAAAATCAATTCCTAGAGCTGTCACTGAATAAAGTTGATAACAATAGATGCAACCATTGATTTTATATCAAATTAACGTAATTATAATGTCATGCTGTAACATATCATTAATTATCAAAGGAAACTATGACAATATTTGTGATTCAAAGAACATGGAGACGAGATGGTATACTACAACCCAGAATTAATATCTACAATTCGTTAGTTGTGCAGGTTAGTTGGTGAATAGCTTATTTAACTGAAACTGAAAACTTTTTGCTGAAAGTACTGTAGATAAAGCTAAAAGGTAGCTAAAATAGTACCATGAGATTCTTGAATAGTACCAAAAAGTGCAACGAGACCTATAAATAGTAACAAAAATAAGCTAAATAATTTTTAAAAAAATCTATCTTTTTAAGCCAATACCAAATGCGCACTCCAACTCTTGCAATCTTTCACTAAACTATGAACAAGCATCAAGGTTTCATTCTTTTAGAGAACTCGTGGTTAGGGGTGTCCAAACTAACCCAGACTTAACCAAAACTGACCAGACCGACTCGACCCGATCAGATATGGGTCGGCTCCAAATAAATTTCAATAAGCTATGGGTGTAAACATTTAAATCCAACAAAACTCGGTTCAAATGTCGGTTTTGTATAATGGCAACCCGTTATAACCGAACCAACCAACCCTCATGAGATAAGTAACTCTTTCTACATGTATAACACATGTCTCTACTTGGTTGGCCTTTAAAATTCTACCTCTTTGCATGGCTGACACGTACTAAGCCTTATCTCTTCCATTCCCTTTTTCTATGCAAACTTATCTCTTACATTTTAAAACTTATCTTCTATCTTTATCAAACACTACCTCTAATCTAGCTTTGACTTTTGGGATTTCTCTTTGAAATCAAAAGCTAAAAACCAAATTCATCTCATTTGCAAGTTTGGGTACTGGGTTCCTTTGTCATCGTTCTCTTTGAAATAAAATACAACTCATCCCTCTCTACTTTCACTTACTCTTGCTCATCACTTTTGCAATTTTTTGATACTGTAAGTGCAACTGTTGGCCATGGGTAATATGAATATGGTAAGGTGGCTGTGGTGCGATTTGATGTTATGCATTGTATTGTGATTTGGGGTTTTTTATGTGTGATTGTAGATCTAAAGCCAACCGCTAGCCCGATTGAACCCATTCATAGAACTGAAGGCAAATGGTGGTCGGAAACCCGATGAGATCGGGTCGAGTCATGGGTTGACCCTCAACCCGAGTCCAACCGACTCCTGGACACCCTTACTCGTGGTTGGAAACAACCTTTATGATTTCGATATCAGTAGAAATATCATTGACAAAGATTATGACAAAATATCTTGTGAGAGCGGTGATAAGATTCCGATGATTGGATACCATACATAATGATAAATCAATTTATCGAAAACTGATTGGACCTTCTATCAATCATAAGGGTATAGGACAAAATATAACTATTTAAGTACAATTCCTTAGCTCTACACATTAGACCTACTCATTTAAATTCAATCTGTCATATTAAATTTAATCAATCTTTAACAAGATTAATACTCTTTGTGCTCTATGAGTTTGAATTTAATTAAGTAACTTAAAAACACAACATTTAAGCAACTGCCTTTTAATTTTTATTCTAAAATAAAATTTATAAATTATACTCTATATAAAACTGAAGAGGTTTGACTTTTAGTTAGTCTTATAATATTTTGCCACACAATCTTTTGAGACTTAACAATTTACAAATCATTATTCTAATATATATTTCATCTTTTGAAAGAAAAAAAAACTATAATATATATTTCTTAATTAATTTAAATTTCATTCTATATATTTAAACATTCCATTAGAATTTTGGCACATCATATTTTATTTTAATTGTAGAATATATAGTTATATAAGAAATTTGGAGTTTGAAAGAGTTTACACCAAAAACTAATTAGTATTTTACCCTAATAATAAAGAGTAATCAGCATGGCGCTAACGTCATAGGTTGCTCTATCATTTCTACCTACATATACAAATACAATCATAATAAATGCTTAGAATATTTAGCACCATATACAAATGCAATCATAATATATTCTTGTTAACCACCGCGCACCTGGCGCGATGGTCACTCTACAAGTATAAGTGCTTGTGGGGTGTAACGGGTAAGGGCCGGGATTCAAGTCTCTAGGAGGGAATTTTGCATACATATATACTTAGATTAGGCTAGAGTAGAATTTCTGTCTTGTATCAAAAAAAAAAAAAAATATATATATATATATATATATATGCTTGTTAGTAACTATCATAGTATTAAAATTGTATGTAATTCCATACTTATTACTAGTTGGTAAGTGCGAAAAGATTTATATATATATATATATATATATATATATATATATAGATAGATAGATATATCTTAAGAGTCTTTTTGAGAATCTATCCTAAGAGTCTTGATGCTTAATTGGTTGACACATCTTAATATTTCTAAAATATACATTTAGAATTTATATTCCTCATCCCCTAACTATTGAATTATCAAAAAAATAATATCATATTTAGACCCACAAAAAAGAAGGAAAAGATTATATTATATTAATGGTACGGCTCACCTCCCATTGAAAAACTCTCTCATTCCTCCCATTTTTAAACAGATTTAAGACACTTGGCAAGCATTAAATCTATCAGTCAAGAGAGAAACCTGTCCAAATCTAATCTCTTGTAACATGCACTTACCCAAAATAAAAAGTTACCATTGAAGGTAAATTCTTAACCTATACTTGTACAAATTTTTACCTCATTAGGGTCTAATTGGATACCACTTATAACTGAAAACTGAAAACTTATTGCTGAAAATACTGTTGCAAAATAATTTTTAAATGTATGAATAGTGCCGTGAGACCAAGTTTTAAAGTAAAATTTGCTGAATTTCGTACTTGCGGGTCTCGTGAACAGTGCACGGGACCTAGGGAAAAACACAAAACATAGAAGTCCCCTGTTTTCAGTGCAATCCAAACGAAGCTTTAAATATTTGTTTGGATAGTGCTAAAAAGCACTGCGTCTGCATTTCACGTTTTTTTTTTTTTTGAGAAGAGCGTTTCATGTTTTCAAATGTGGGATTATGCTTTTCTAGTGGGTCCTGTGCACTGTTCACAGGACTTGCAAGTACTTTATCCAGAAAAAATAAATTTTAAAACTGAGTCCTATAGTACTATTCACACACTTAAAAATTATTTTGCTACCTTGTTTTCAATTTTCAATTTTCAATAAAATAAGCGGTATCCAAACAAACCCTAAATAAAGAGAAAGCTAAGAGAGGCAAATGATGCACAAACTTCATTAGCATAAGTATCATCAACATTCAACAGCCCTTTCAAAATGTTTGAAAAATTGTAATAAGGTTGCGTTTAGCTCTATGTAAATTCATTTTTGAGTGTAAAATAAATTCAGGGGAAAATATTTTACGTAAAAGGAAAACATGTTCTGTTGTTTGACTGTGTTGTGAAAATTATGCCGGAAAATTATTTCTTTTGTTTGGTCTTACATGTAAACAACCTATTTTCAGAAAAGGAAAACACAAGTCAGCCCCCAACTAGCACTTGGTCCAGCCATCGCCACCACTAAGGAAAAGCACAACCCACCACCAACTACCCAAAATCCAGATCGAGAAGAGGAAAAAACCCGCCCCCATTGCTCCGTTGCCACCAAAATCCACCAAAACACCACCATTCACACCACTGCAACAACAACAAAATCTGAAATCAAAGAAAAAGAATATCAAACATAGAAATATGTTGGCAGTTTTGTTCGGGTTAGGGAGAAAAAGTGAGACGAGAAGATGAAGACCACCATGGAAAAGAGAGGGAAGGTGAGACTGATCGAAGAAAGGGATGGTGAGACCGTTCCAGATTGAGCTATGGCGGTGGTGGATTGGGTTTATGCAGAGGTGGAAAAGGTGTTTGACTAGTCGGCAGTGAGGTGGAGTGAGAAGATGAGGGAGAAACTCACCGTGGGTTGAGAGGAAAACGGCGGAGAGGTGCGTTGGAGAGCCTGGTAGAGCACGGCCTACGGTCGGTTGTCAAGATCGGAGCTCAACCAGTACTCGTTAGTGCATGGCTGGCGATCAGAGAGGTGGGTCTTGGGTGTTTGTGGATCGGTGATAAGGGAGAGGTGGGCTGAGATCTTCAAGTGTGTGATGTCTGTGAGGAGCGTGTGAAGATTGTGTGAGAAGTGTAAAACATTTGAAGGTAAAATAACTGTGTAAACGATTTTATAGCCAAAGGGGGTCTTTTTACAATCAACGTGTAAAACATTTTCCGTTTGACCGTATTTACCGTTGGAGCCAAACACACACAAGGGTGTATGACATATTCCTAAAATAGTTTTTACCTGAAACAAACGCAGCCTAAGTTCAAACTAGACTTCAAATAATTTTTTAAATGAAAACTGAAACTCTCATTGAGCTGTGTACTTTTCTTACCTGCAAAAAAGTATCTCTCCCATACACTTAGCCCACTTTTCTCACACTTTGAACGAATCTTGCAACCATTCATTTTCTTGAAGATAATGATATTTTCCTACATATTCTCCCAAGCACCAATAAAGTCCTCTTCATACTCACCATCCAATGACTAAAATCAGCATTGAAGGTTTTTTGGGTCTTAAATATATGATTAAGATTTTTAAGAGCATTTTGATAAATATGTCATATGCACCATCTATGATAAGTATCAAGCATCACTAAAGAGTAAAGATATTGCCTTTGTCATTGCAAGTTCTTGTAAATCTTAATCACGTGTTTTCCCCTCACAATCAAAACTCTGCATAAATACTGGCATGAATGGGGTTCATTCTATTGTACTTGTACCCCTTCTCTTTTTATGGAGAGTACGATACCCACGCAAATCTCTCTAATGGTTTTTAATCTGACCGTTTGTTCAAATTGAGTGGATACCGAATACCAGTAAGGCAAGTTAGCGTATAAAATCAAAAAATTAAAATAAAATAAATAATAGAACCAGATCTTTCCCAATTCTAAATCTAAAGGGCGAATGAAGGGATTGGTTCGCTCTTTCTAAGAAAATTGCCACCGGAGCTCCGCCCAACGAGGACCAGATAATGGCCTTGGCAGAGCACTTAGCGCTTAATCTCCGATGGAATTATCTTCTTAGATTCTCTCTAAGGTACAAAAATCGCAAAGCCTTTGTAATTATCTTCTTCTTCTTTTTGAAAGATGATTGCTTTATCATATCTGATATATTGCTTATTAAAATTAGGTCTTCGTGTGTATTTTGTGGGCCAAAATTGGGAATTAAGCCCAATTTCTAAACTACTTAGTTAGTAGGCCCATTTTCCAAACTATATAATTTACTAACATCTCGAGTCTCAAAGACTCGATTTTGGGCCTAGAAATCGAGTCTTTGAGGCTCGATTTTCTTGTTTGGACCAAATCTGAGCTGGCATTTGGTCTATCTGGAAATCAAGTCTTAGAAACTCGATTTCTATCTCGACCCTCAAATACTCGAATTACATGTAGACTGCATCTAATGTGGATTCTAGTTGGAAATCGAGTCTCTAAGACTCGATTTTTAAACCGAGTTTTAGAGACTCGATTTTTAACTTGGTCCATAGGCTCCCACGTGGTTAGGGCTACTGACCTTATTATAAGTCCCAGTTAGTCCTCATGTCCCAATGCCGTTTTTTCTTCCTCCAAAACCCAGCAGCTCTCTCACTGTCACTCTCACTCTCTCCCTCTCTCTCTCACTCTCACTCTCACTCTCATACAAAACTCACCCCATTACAAAACTTCAAATCAAACTCACCCTCCATATTTTCACATCCTCGTGTCAGGTAAGGTTTCTCTCACTCTCTCTAGTTGTTAGTTCCATATAAGGTTTATTTATGGGTGAATGTATGACTCTTTTTTTTGTCTGGTTTGATATTGTTCTTTATATTTTTGATAGAATGATTTGAAGATTTGTAATGAGGTGAGTTGTGTGTTTATTTTATTTTATTTTATTTATTTTTTTTATGAGTATGATTAATGATTTTTATTTTTTTATTTTAGAAACAAATGATAATGATTGAGTGTGTTTCTATGTGATAGGGTGAGTATGTGCAAATGTGCGGTTTGTAAATGCATATGATTTAACAAGTTTGTGTGCTTGAATGTGATAGGGTGAGTATATGCAAGTGTGGGGTTTGTATATGCATATGATTTAACAAATTAGTGTATGTATTTGTTAGGCTTTTATAAAAAGTAAAAAATATTGTAGATATATATGTATTGTTAGGCTTTTAATCATAACTAATTTTTTTTTTTTTTTTTTTTGTTGAGTATATTTTTCTTTATTCTTTTGTTAGAATGAGTTGAAATTTTGTAATGGGAGTGAGATTTTGTCTTTAGTTTTTTTATTTGTTTGAGTACGAAATGATAATGATTGAGTGTGTTTGTATGTGAGTATATGCAAATGTGGGGTGACAAGTTGTAATTTTTTCACTTTGAGTAGGTAGAAAAGGTTTTGCAATTGATGTTAAATAAAAGAGATAAAATATGTCACTAACATATTACACTTAATTCTAATAGGTTCACAACCTCTGAAGAATATTGATATAAATGTATACTACAGTGGATCCATTGTCAATCCTGAACAGATTGACGGATTTCCATTTACAGGGCCGGGTATCGAATGCTACTACATGATGTTACGTCGTAAGTTGAAGACATTGAATGATTTGAAGAGGAAAATAATGGAAGAACTGAATTTGAACACTGTTTGTTATGACATAAAGATTATTTATCGTTACCCACAAGAAGTCCTTCATGAACGGATAAATTACGAGTATATGGTGATCAAAGAAGACAAATATGTAAAGATCATGTTTAATAGGATCCATAAAATGCCCCAAGTAAATGTTGTTGAGTTGTACGTAAGTTCGGAGCCGCTTGCAGAAGTTGATACTGAGGAGGTGTAACAAACAACTACATCTTTACAATTTACAGCCCTAGATGATGGATGCACTACAATGGGAGGCTATACAATGGGAAGTTATATGCTCCCATCTCAAAATCATGCTGCTAATACTGGTGAAACACTCTAACCTCAAGAGACACATTTAGGGGAGGAAGACGAAGACGAAGATCATGCTGCAAATAATGGTGAAAATCTTGATGATATGGATGAGTACGAAGAGAGGATTGAGCGAGGAGACTTTCACAAGGATGTGGATGACCATGAACTCGTTCCAAATTTTGAAGAGGAAAATATGGAGTACAATGATGAAGGTAATGCAGAAGATAATATTGGCGTCCAGCATGATACAAATATGACCATTGCCTACGCACCTGCTGCCGAGTCATTCTATGCAAATACTTGAAAAAATATGGTTGATCCTTCACGTCTTCAGATACCATTTGTTTCTACTTGGGAAGATGAGATGCATTTTAGTAAAGTATTGACTTTTGCAAATAAAGAGGCGGTAAAGCGTGCACTGATAATATACGTAGCAAAAGATAATAAAAATTTTATTATCCGGAGGTCAACCAAAACTAAATTGTGCGCCACATGCATTAACACCAACTGCAAGTGGTACGTTGGGGCATTCATGAAGGCTAAACTTAATGGTCTGTGGATGGTCACGTCTTATGTGGGTTCACATAGTTGTATACCCTTTGGCATGCGAAGAGACGGTAAAATGATGGATTCTAATTTTGTTGCATCAGAAATTGTGGGAAAATTGCAACAAAATCACACTGCTCGTATTGATGAGCTCTAGGAGATCATACATTCTAAGTATAATCATAAGCTTTCTTACTATAAGGTATGGGACGCAAAACAAAAAGCAATTGCTAAGATTTTTAGGAATTGGGAGGAGTCTTACCAAAGGTTGCGAAAGTTATTGTTGGCATATCTGGATCAGGTTTCGGGTACCCAGTACAACTAGTACACCATACCTAGGGGCATAGATGGTACTGCATTACTGCGCTATGTATTTTGGGCATTCGCTCCATGCATTGCTGCATTCAGATTTTGTAGGCCAGTGATCAGTATTGATGAGACTCATTTGTATGGTAAATATCGAGGGGTGTTGATGATTGCAATGGCAACTGATGCTAACCAAAAGGTTTTGCCTCTCACCTTTGCTGTTGTGGACAAGGAGTCAGGGGCTAGTTGGGGGTGGTTTTTAGAGTGTCTCAGGATTTCGATAGAGCATGTGATACCTAATGAGAGAATTTGCATTATTTCTGACCGACATAAAGGTATCAAATGCGCCATTGCAGAGTGGCCTAGAGGTGAAGACAGAAACTTACGGGTATTCATAGATATTGCCTTCGACATGTTACTAGCAACTTCAACACACACTTTGATGACCCGAGTCTAAAGGCATTGGCCTTGAAAGCTGGTTATGCGACTCATGAAGCTAAATTTGAGTCCATAATGCAAACCATTAAGGATGTCGAGATTAATGCACTAAGGAGTGTAGAACCTAATGATCTTCATATTGCACGCTATATGCCATACACATATCTAATGAGTGAGGATCTGGACAAATGGACCCAGTCACATGATGGTGGAAGACGTTACGGGGTAATGACAACCAATATCTCTGAGTGCTTTAATGGGGTGTTTAAAGGTGCCTGCAGTTTGCCCATTGCTGCAATGGTTGAGTTCACTTGGTGCAAACTTGTTGCATATTTCCACAATCGACATAAATAAATTACTTCTGATATCTCTCAAGGTAAGGTGTGGAGTGATTATACAATGGGGATCTATACCAAAAATGCGCTGAAAATATCAGGACACACTCTGAGGAATTTTAATTATGAAACTGGTGTATATCAAGTGGTTACCCCTTACAACGACCATAGAGGTGGAGGCGGAAACCACAGTCATGAAGTGCATGTGTTTGATAGAACATGTGGTTGTGAAAAGTAGCAAACATTAAGATCCCTTGTTCACATGCAATTAAAGTTCTTCAAGGTCTGCACCTCGATGTGACCAGCTATATTAACCCGTGTTACAGTTTGGGCAACGCCATTCAGACATATGCACATCAATTTGTGGTGCCAAAGTCAGAGTCATTGTAGAAGGACGTTCGCGGACCACGGTGGGTGCCTGACCCATAGCTGTTGCGGGTCAAAAGTCGTCCTGTGAAGTCAAGAATAAGAAATGAAATGGATGGGGTACGGCGAGAATGGGGAAGCCGGAGGGAAGATTCGAACTTGAGGGAGATTTAACCGAAGTAGCGATGCGGAGTGCGTCATGAGGAGGGGCATAACCGCAGAAGATATCCCAATTCCTATGGGGCTTCAACAAGCTGTTCCCGTGGGGTTTCGACAAGCGGTAGTGCTACAAACTAGGCAAGTGCTATCGCTGTTTTTATATAGTATGCTCAGAGTTTCATTTGGTTGTTGTTCTTTGCATTTGGGAACTAACGACCATATTTTAATATTTGTCAGGCGAGCGGAGACTCGATTTTGGAATGGCATTGTACATGAGAGTTGTGGTTATCTTCAGTATGGACAAGTGCTAGGCGACTATGTAGACCATGTTGTATCAATATGGACAAGTGCTAGGCGATTATGTAAAATATGTTGTATCGACTCAGTTGTTATTTTCTGTATTGCTGAATGTTGTTGTAACTATTCGCTATCCATTGTACTCGTTACATTAGGTGCGTTGTACAGTTTTGCCTATAATGCCAGCAATGATATTACTTTGGCATTAGTAGCTAATATTGTGGCAAGTTCAACCACAGGGGTTTGAAGCAATGATACCTACTAAAGTTTTTTGTGTGCCTCATGTAGTAGTTAAATCTATCTGGTCTGTAGCTAAGAGGTTGTAATGCCCATGAATAGTAACGTTTTTACTCCAGTTTTTTGCATTTGATGTACTCTCCTTTTGACTGGTATCATAATATATATATATATATATATATATATATTATGTTTGTATCTAGTTGTTAGTACCGGCCATGTGATGTGGTATGGATCTGGTTTACAATAGGGGAAGAAAAAAAAAATTCTGGTTTACTACTGCAAGTGGGGGAAGGGGTGGGGGAAAAAAAATTCTCAGTGGAAATTGAGTCTTTGAAACTCGATTTCCATTGGGGTGGCATATTCGTAAATAACTGCCAGTATTTTAATTTAAAAAAAAAAAAACCACGGTACAAATCGAGTTTCAAAAGCTCGATTTTGTAGTGGTCTTATTTACCAAAATGCCACTGAAATAGAAATCGAGTTTCAGAGACTTGATTTTCACTAGGAATCTTTCTAATGGCATTTGGTCGTAAATAATTTTAAATTCTCTGCTTGGCGTACTCGTTGCTAGTGAACTCGAGTAGTAAACGGAACTCGAGCTTCTAATGGTCGATTTGCTCTTCGGAATCAAGTGTAAAAGACTCGAGTTGCAGTGGGATATTTTTTTTTTCCCTTTTTTTCCCTTTTCCTTCCCCCTGCGGTAGTAAACCAGGAAAATAAAACACGAAAATAGAACCTATCAAATCAAACATGAAGGTTGGCAGCCAATATTAAATTTTATAACCTTTCATGAATGGATGTTATTAAGAAAAGTTACATTTGAATATGAAAGTCCAAAAATTAAGAGACATATTAAATGATTACATCTCAATCGGGCTTGTACTTTTACATAAGAGCCTAAAGGGATCACTGATTAACCCAACAGGGCAAAACTTCCTTATATGGGATCACTGATTAACCTCCAATTCCCTCTCATTTTTAGACAAATGTGCAATATGTGACATTTATTTGACTTTCAAATGTCACATGTCATACATCTTAATTAAAACCTAAGGGAATCACAGGGGGATCCTAACCAGAATACAAAAAATTGACAAGCGAAAAAATATTATTTGGTGTGTCACAAACAAAATAGAGACCACTGGATGAATTAACCTATCTATTTGCTACTATATATATATATATATATATATATATATATATATTGATTAATCTAATTTTTTATCTATAGTCTCCAATATCATATTTTTGAGTCATGGCATGGATGACTTATTACTGATTAATTTTCTACCTATTTTGAATCTTTTTTTTTTATGAATCACATTTTGCATTATCTGTATGGCTCAATGAAAGCTTTCAAATTCCGCTAATTCTTAGATAAAATAGTCAGCACAAGATATAATAAAATATATTCTAGATAAAATGTCTGCAAGTGAAATGGTGATTGGACTCCTCACGTGTCATATTGGGGGAGAATTTGTAGCCTCTTAAGAATTGGAAATTATATTATGGAACAACTTCATGAAGCCACTCTCTGAGCATGTAAAATCTAACCCATATGCAAGTCTCATATACTGTGTGAGAAGAAAAATCCTCAAGAATCTATCTCAGTTCTCACTATTCATATTGCATTAAAAAAAGCCTACAAATTAAGGAACCTGGAATTAAAGACTCTTAAACACTAAGGCTAAAACCACTACTAGGATCGCAAAAACAGTAGTCCTTAATTATCAACCAAAACACGGCCCCTCCACATACAAAAGATTTCCATAAACTCCATCTTGGTTCTCTTGCATGCTCTTGGTTTCACTGAATAAAGTGAGGACTAATCAACCCTGCAATCTCGAGAAACCCAATCCGCTCTCTTCCTCCAAATATCTTCTTCAGCTTGTCATCGCAAACTATGATCCTCCTGTTTTCAGGGTCCTAAAAGATTGAAAAGAAAGGACCAAGTCAAGAAAAAATAAAGGGTACTTAACATAGACATAGCATAGTTAATACTCAACCCTCGGTAAAAGATAGCTCCTGGAAGCTGAAGTACATGATAGCTAATATTAAAAGCAACTCCAACCCAAAAAATTAAATTAAAAATAAATAATAAATAAATAACCGTCTCAGCCATTTCAAAGACAGAAATATTAAACCTATCATCCAAATGGAATCTATTTGGAACATTAGCCAACAGCATATATTGAACTAATTTAAATTTGTCTTCTCTTTCTGTGCCATTATCGCATGCACAAACTCTCATGAGCGAGGCAATTATCTTGTGTTGGCAAGAGTCATGACACATTTTATATCTAGTAATAATTAAAACCCACCACCACTGTATATCAATCAAATATATAGGTAGGGATATATAAAATATAGACACATCCTCACAATTCAGCCCGAAAATGTTCTAAAAAAAGGACATTTTTACCTAATTCAAAGTACAAAAATCACAGTTATAAAATCTTGCATTATTCAAGTATCAAAATAAAAATAAAAAAAAGAATACCCTAAGCCTACTAGGAATATATTCTGCTGGATGGACTTGAAGGAAGTCCACCAATGCATGCTGGAGAAGGGACTGCACATTCATAGCTTATGCACTATTAGCATAATCACTTCTAACGCATATCCTCCAAAAAAAAAAAAAATCATTAGGCAAACAGGCTGGTTGTAAAAGTCAAAAGTGCAAAACATGAGTGGCTGTCTATAACCAGCTGAAAAATGCAAAATGGGCTGGCCATTTCTTGTTCAAATTGACCAGACAACACAATAAGGGAAGAATAATATTTCCAAAAAAAAAAAAAAAGGATCACATTAGGACAAAAATTAAGTGATACTTAATATGTAAAGTAATAAAATTAAATTTACCACTACCTAAAGCAACACTGGTCTTGTAAAGTTAGGGTTGGTTGATCAAGATCCTGACTTGATATCCTCACCACATCTCATTGTGGGAGGCAAAGGGATCAAATTCTATCAGCTTTTTTCGATTAGTTGATGACTGGGATTATCTCTGGTGAATATGCTGTAAGCCTGTAAGTTTTAATTTAATTTCACCTAAATTATTGCACTTGGGGCAAGGAGCATATGTAATTTACCAATCCAAATAAAAATTAAAACAACAACAAAACATAATACTAACAAATCCTGCCTTTGAATTTAAAAGCATCACCCCATTTTTCTCCTATTAAGAGATTTCAAAATACAGAGATATCAATTGACTTTGTGCATAAGTAGTATAAATATAAATAAATACAAGATTCACAGAAAATTATATAGCCCCATCAAAGATCCTCTTGAGCAGCTAATGTGATTTTCTGTCAACTTCTTTCAAAAATGGAAACAGATACTGCAGGACATCCATGAGAATAAGTGGAAATGGAAAAGGAATTTACCTTGATGCAGAAGAAGCCTCATTTTCACTGGCAGATTTACAAAGCATCAGATGAGCCACAGAAAAGAGCGACCTCAAAATCCCTTCTTCCGCGAGATTTACACCAACAAGCATTTCTAGAGATCTGTTAATCCACCAAAGTCCAAAAGGGGAAAAATCCATTGGTTAACATTGTTCATAAAACCCAAACATTGCCCCAGAACAAAACCTAAATGTAATCCTTACATAAACAATACTTAAGGAATAAATGCATTGGTCTGGTTGTTAGATATTTGAAATGAGATTCTCTGAAAATCAAGTTTCAAAGTACAGCATCAAATTTTTTCCCCTCAATTGGATCTCTCTTTTGGTCCTATTCTGAGGAGGTGGGAAGAAGTTTGCTAGAACACTGGGTGATGAAGCCAACAAGAAGCATCCTCCTCTAAATTTGGTGTGGGGCCTAATGAGCATCCTCCTCTGTAGGCTAGTTACAATTAAATCTTATAACTACATTACTGCTTGTATTAACTACAGAATAATGAGCAACCATGAAATCCTTACACCAATGAGCTCTATCTCAAATGGTACCTACTCCTATTGTAAGAGTAAGGAGGAGAGTGAGGCCATGGGTTCAAAACCCACCAAGTATGATAACTTACTAATCAAAAAGAGAAATTTGATCCTACCCTAATAGATCTACCTTTTTTTTTATATTTTTCAACCCCTTTCCTTCTTTAGCATATATTCTATATTACACTATGTACAAAGATACATATACGCTATTATCAATTACTTAAAACAAGAAGCCAAAAAGCCATTTCACAACCAGATAAAGCAAAAATAGAATCTTACCGATCTATCTCGTCAAATTTCAAGTAGTCCAACGCTATTTGCAACTGACACATCCGCGAAATTTTTAAGTCCCACCCTGGTATGGCAGTATCCAAATGTCATGAATGCACTCAAAACACAGTTTAGCATATCCTAAAATGCAGCAATTTGAGGGAAAAACATCCATCACATGTTAAAATCAAAGAGCAAAAACCAATGAAATTAGTTTGGTATTGTAGCTCCACATGTTTTTTTTTTTTTTTTTTTTTGAGAATCCGCTCCACATGTACTTGGCTTTATAAAATCTTCTCCTTATATTGCTTGTTTAGAAATTGTAGCTCCACATGTACTTGGATTTCTAAAATCTTCTCCTATTGCTTGTTTAGAAATTTTGGTTCTATGCTTTTTCAAATAAAGGGGGCAAAAAATCAAAGATTTCTTTGAAGTATTGCATCCCCCCCCCCCCCCCTCTCTCTCTCTCTCTCTCTCAAAGTATACTGTTTATGAGTGATTTACATAATTAGTAAAAGAAACAGAAATATTCTCAAAGAAAGGAAGATCCTCCAACAATCAAACTGATATATATATATATATATATATATATATATAAATTAAGACCATGACCTCACCCACCCCCCCCCCCCCCCCCCCCCCCCCAAGTATGTGCATGTGTGTCTCTTGCACAAACCTTCAAGACATGAAGGATGTTTGTGCTTGACAATCAAACTCTAGTCATTCTAGTGTTCTCTGCAGATAGATTTAGCCTAAATAAATATGACAAATGCAATTTAATTTGGCAACCAACTTTGACAGACTATATTACATATTATTCTGTAAAACTGTTGTTTAAACCAATTAACAAGTTGCCAATTGCAAAACACTTTTTTTTTATAGGTAAGAATAATTTTATTGAAACGAGACTACTTTTTGAAAAAATACATGAAATAGCCTAAAGAATTACAATCAGAGAAAATATCTACATATGAATAGACTCTATGAAAGATTGAATAAATTTACTATCTATGAAACCCAAAGCAAAAGACCACTCATAGACAGAACTATGGAAGGATGCTAGCAGGTGAGCTGACATAAACTCCACATCTTCAGAAGTACATCAATTTCTTCCCCCCCATATAGTCCACAACAGACATAACCAAACAAGATTCCAGACAGTCAACATTTAATATAACTCTACAGCTGACTCAGATCTAATCAAAAGAACCAATGCAATTAATTTACAGAATATCTAATGAGTTTTATAAGCATATTTAAATTAATCAGCTTATCCCATTTAGACAAGAAGTTGAATAAGCTAATACAAAATCCTTAAAGATCACAAATCACCAGCTATCCTACCACAAAGAAAGAGACGACATATCAAGAAATGATTACATGAGATTATCATAGAATTAAAAATTGAAGACAGTCTTCCAGGGTGATAATGCAGAATCTAAAGCACTGGTCCAGCACAAAACTAAGAACAGAAACTGTGTAAATCGAATTCATCTAATAGAAAACTAGAAATCACTAACAAGTTCAATTTCAACTATTCTTACCATTTTCCAAGCATAAGCAATCTGCCACTTCAGTGCTTTCATACAAAAGAACCCTGTCCAAAACTTCAAGTTTCCACAGCGGCCATGGCTGCTTTGATTCAGTAGTTACCAATATGTCTCTAACTTGATATTTGATGCCTCTACTGATACTTGGCAGCTGATATCCAATGGGCTCAATAGGAAGGAAATTAGATGAAACTGAAATTGAGGGAAGAACCAGTGAAAGACCATTTTCTGTCACCAAATAAAAAGATCCCTGGAATGTGCAACCAGCTGCTTCTCCAATGAAAGGTTCTTTTATCCCTTGGAGATAGAACATTTCACACCCACTCAAGCAGCTGTCATCACGCACTGCCAACTCTGCATGCAGATCAAAATGAACAATTTGAGAACCCTTTTGGTAAGAAAAAATTTGCTAAGCACAATCATCTGAATAAATTTCATTGCCTTGAATATGAGAAAAGGTAAGAAAAATCTTACATTTTGGGATAACAAAGCCACCAAATAAGAAAACAACTATTATGGACAGGCTACCAGCTGTCATAGAAGCAACCACAGTTTGGAAGAGTAAGGCAACAAATCGGAACATGGATATTGGCTACACATTCCAAAGTAATAAATGGATACCTTTACTTTCTGCTGAAATGAGCAATAAAAATAGAGATGCTAGCAGCAGACTGTGATTATTGTCGGCAAAAATATGTGCAAGTACCCCACCCCTGCAACAGTTAAATACGGCCATCCGCGCAAGCCCACAAAGGCCTATTAGCGTCATCCAATTTCAACTCTAACTTGGTAAAGTCTCCCTTTTCCTTACCTTGAATCAATCAAATTGAATTCAAATCAATAAATAGAAGAAAAAAAAAAAAAATGAAAACCCAATAAAATAAAAATCATTATAGTTTATACAAAGAACAATGATGATACCATCGCGGTTATCATCCTCGAGTTCTTCGCCATAATATGTTAAACCCACAACGTCACCATTCACTTTACTCTTACAAAGGAATAAGGTATTGGATGAGTTACCTTTCTTGAACCTTACGCTATCTTATATAATGAGAAGAAGGTCTTGCATGTCCTTTGTCAGATGCCTCGGGCCCAGCTTTGTGTCCATGTTTGTGCCCCCCTGTCCCACAAGGAGATGCCTTTGATATGCGTTTCGACCGACCTGCTAGCTTTGCAGTTAACCCAACAGCCTACTCAGCCTGAACATGGGATGGGTCGATGCCCGAAGAAGGGCTAGTGGACGTACTGTGGGAGGGTGGCTCCGTGTGCATGTCAGGAGGGGTTGGATCAATACCTAAGTCAAAGGATAGAATGGGTGACAACTCAGGAAATGACTGTGGGGTGGATGGACGGATGTCAGACCTAGGACATGGATGTGGGGTGGGTGGACGGATGGTGGTGCTAGGAGATGGATGTGGGGTGGGTGAAGGGATGGTGGGTGGAGGGGGTGGATGTAGGGTGGGGGAAGGGATGGTGGGGCTAGGAGATGGATGTGGGGTAGGTGAAGGGATGGTGGGGGCTAAGGGATGGATGTGGGGTGGATGGAGAGGGATCGAGGGTAGGGACAACCCCAGGGGTAGCAACAGGCAGACGAGAGTGACTTCCGACAGGAGCTGTGCTCGTGCTTGGGCTTTTAGTAGTGCTTGGCCTCTAAGTTGGTGCTGCCGCAGGAGTAGCTGCCTCCTCATTCGGGACCTCAGGGATAGAAGGTTGTACACAGCCAATCTCCTGCACTGCTTTCAGCACATCAGTAATGTCCTTGTAGTCCTTCATGCCCACTGGGTGACGCCTCAACAAACGGACATATCCTTCAATTTGCACATGGAAAAACCACATATATTAGTAATGCAATGTCAAATCAACAATGCATGCCAATCGATAATAAAATAAATGTTGGTTATGCATTGGTTCTGCTAGTAATAATTGCAAATTATAGGGAGACCAAGTGTTATTATTATTAAGCAGACAATAACTTTAAAAGGAAGGTTTGGTGCTAAGTAGACATTGGACCACATATATCATGTTCTCTAAACAGTGGTTTCAAGCTAAGAAGTACGGTAAGATGTAGATTGACATGGAGAAGTTACCATTAGAATCAATCTAGCGCCGGGGACATCGATGAACCTCCGAGTTACCCTTTTGAACTAGTCGAAGTACTCATGGGCTAGAGGCATATCACCAAGCACTGCTTCACAACGCCGTTGAAGGTAATTACCCCACTCTCTGATATGCTCAGCATGTCTATGCGTCCAATCAACACCAACCTTCCCTATCAAATCAATACCATGAAGCACTGTATCAGTGTTAACAGCATGGGGATCTTCTTGAATTATCTCGAATTGACGAACGACACGATCAGGTGTATGTTTCTCTACTAGGTGGAAACATACAATTGGCACCGATACCGTCCACACCGCCCTCCCTGCAACGCACCATGGTAGAAGGTCCTCCAATTCAGCTTCATACGGCTGCCACACCACCTACAACAGCCAAAAAACAAGTACGAAACACATTAGGCAACAATGTTTATATTCCAAAGTTCACCAAACATATATCTTGTTCCTAAACATGTTAAACAAGGCATTTTCATACCTGGCTTGGCAACATTAAAGCTATTTGCTCGCGATACCTCTTTAGGAAGATGTAGGCGGGCCTGTTTTTCTTGTTTGGGACCCACAACCACCTACAATCAAGAACAAGGGATCATTAACTTTGTACAACTTTCCTACTGAGAAAATCATATGATTAAAACTATAATCTAATCAATCTATGGATGGTCAAGTTAATGTAATGAAGTTATAGGAAACAATTTGCATATAGACTCTCTAAGTTCCAAATCATGGTCATTACGGCTGACTATAACATGTTATTGGGTAGAGCTTGGTTAATGTACATAGTAATTTTAAGTAAAGTATTTATAACCTTAGCCCACCCACTCACTTTTCAACTAATCATTACAAACATACTTTGTTATGCTGCATTTAGAGTATGTCTTCTAATAAGATAGTTTAATATACTTATCAAAAGATAAAAATTAAGAATAAGTAGCATATATATTAACCTAATCATATAATTTAGAAAATTTGACACAAAATTAGAGTATATTAACCTAATCATATATATTGAACTTCTGTTTAAAATTGTTTAATATTGACTTAAATAATTCCTAGAAACCTTTAAAATAAATAAATAAATTCAAGTTACATGGTGTGTATGAGGTAGAGACTTACTTCAGGGACAATGGACCATGCACTGGAGGATCATAGGCACCCACTGGCGGGCTATGCTCAACTGTCGGGCACAAATACGGGAACCTTGCCCATGCCCAATACTGGACCAACAGCAAGCACCCACCAATCTGACTAGCTTTCTTATCGCTTGCCCTGCATAACTCTCGGTACAACCATGCAAGGCAAGCACTTCCCCAATTGTACCTTCGTGGGTTACGAAGGTCTTCCAACTCCTACACCCACATTAGATGCACCCTATCGCCGGATTTGTCCATGAAGATTGTGTCCCCCAGTAGCACTAGGATGTAGCATCGTGCATACTTATGCACCTGATCCTCTTCAGCATTAGGCGGCAATGGATCGGCAACTTGCTCCAAAAGCAATTTGATGAGAATCCTTTGGCCATCAAGTTGCTTTCTCTCATTATTTACAGGTTGAAAGCCAAGGAAGTCCCAGCACACATTCACCCATTCTTTCTGCGTACTCCCTGTTATAGCCTCTCCATCAATAGGAAGCCCGAGAAGAACCTCCACATCTTGCAATGTGATGGTCACCTCACCATGTGGCATGTGGAAGGTGTGAGTCTCGGACCGCCATCGCTTCACTAAGGCCATTATCAGGCCATGGTTAATCTCTATACCCAGGATCCAGAGGAGTCCCTCCAAACCAAGTGCCTTGATGATGTCAACGACTCGATCTTCCACCATTGGCTCTTGATTGGAGAACTCTTCATTACGGCTACGGCAAGTAAAAGACCCTGGATCCTGCACAGAACAGAACCATGGATTAATATATAACAGCAAGTGCGTGTACATTGTATGAATTAAATGCATGTACATTGGTTCAATTTGTAGTGTTGTGTTTTACCTGCCCATTGCAAATAGCTTCGGACCGATGGTTGGGCTACTGTGTCAACACCGACCCGTCAATGGGTCCAGGCTGTGCATGGTCAATTTGTCTAGCATTTGTAGTAGCCATACTGCACAAGAATGATAAGCAGTTAGCATGTAATAGACATCATTGAAAACAAAAACAAAAACAATCTTTCTTTTTCCCTCATGGACACTGGAATAGTTGCAAGCAGGATCCAGCAACATGTGATGCAAGCCAGATAGAAACATCACAAGGTTAGTATTTAATTCTTTCTTTGAATGAATATAAAACAGAGTTCATTAAGTGGCATAAAAAATTTCAAGTAGTAGAAAGAAAAGAATTATTAAATTCACAAGTTATCATGACCAGCTGAGTTGTTGAATTCAATTTTAATCTTTTTTTTCTTTTCTTTTTTTTTAATCTGTTCACCCACCCTCTCCCCTTTTCTGTTTAGGTTTCAGGCGTAACATACTTTTAGCATTGCGAGGGTTCCTGGAGATTCAAGAAGTTGGGGGGTGTTCATAAATTCATGCTTTGCTCATTGCCAAAGTGAGTCACAAGACACGTGGTTTGGAGTTGACTCCCCTAAAATTCACAACAAGGTACTTCTAACTTACACTCTACCTGCTAGACATGATATGAATCACAGTATAGTGTATACCAATACTACATGAGTTACCTTAATTTCATGACACCTACTTCTGTCACATTATCTATTTGACAAATAGAATGTGCATAGGCAAATAGAATTTGTTTTCCATTCAACATTCATAAATACTTACACAACTTAAATAATCAAACACACACATAACTGTCTACAAATCCAACCATATGAGTAGAGACTGCTAAAATCTCACACTGATATGTGATACAATTTGCATGTTCAAACCTGTTTTAAAGTAAGATCTAATCCAATCAACAGGAAAATTTATTTCTCTTTCTATTTGTTACTATTATTAACTTATTACAAACCTGGATACCTCAGTTTGATTTGGATTCAATGAGTGGCAAAGTTTCCTCATTCCTCAGGCCTCTTAGTTTCCTGATGTTAAATTTTCTCAAACATAACAATCTCAGCACAAAATAGAGAATTTGGAACAAAAACAGAGTACCACAAACAGAGTAGCACACATATAAAGTACAGAATTTTTCTAGCATTTTCTTGGGAACCAAACAGAGTACCACACAAAACAATCAAATCAATCATAATTTTAGAACAAAAATCACAAAACCACATGAAAAAATCAGACAATAAGAAAATCATTCTTGAGAAAACTGAGTGAGAGTGGCGACGGTGAGGGAGAGAGGCGCGAGCGTGGAGAGGGTGTGAGAGAGGCGTGAGAGGGAGAGTGAGAGGGAGAGTGACAGAGAGTGGAGAAAGGTCTATGCGAGAGTGAGGGTGGGAAGGGAGAGTGAGAAGGTGAGTGACATAGTGAATCTGTCTGTGCGAGAGTGAGGGTGGAGAAGGTGTGAGAGACGCGTAAAAGGGAGAGTGAGAGGGTGAGTGACAGAGAGTGGAGAGAGGCGTCAGAGGGAGAGTGAGAGGGAGAGTGAGAAGATGAGTGACAGAGAGTAGAAAGAGGCGTGAGAGGGTGAGTGACAGTGGAGAGTGTCTGTGTGAGACTTGTTAGGGTTTATGCCCTAAATTCAATTTATTGGCATGTCATAAATAATTAAACTGTTTAATTATATGAGACTGTCTATAAATGAACTAATGGGACATTATCTTAGTCCATGAGATGCATAGTATGTGATTTATGTGAAAAGTCACAGAAAGATATAAATCACAAGTTCTTTGTAAACTCAGAATTTTAGTTCATAGTCAGTGATGAAATTGGACATTTCATCTGCGAAGACTATAACATATCAACTAAGATAATTTATCTTGATCATGGAAGTGGAGACTTCTAGTTGATATGTTTTAAGAGTTAAGACATATTGAACTGGACCGCTGTGAGATTTATTATTCTCCTAACGACTGGCAAATGAATAATAAATCTCACGACTTCTATTTACATCAACTCTAAATCCTGAGAGAATAATGAACCTGATCATGAGATGTAGGTTGCTTTGATATATCAGAAGTGAGATCTATAAGTTACGGTCAAAACCTCAATATGTTAGGCAGCCGCATTTAGTCTTGATGGAACATATATTCTCAAGATGGAATTCATAATCTCTTAACGGAGATATAAAATATTCCCTTGAGATAAGTTTAATGGGTTTGGTTATTTAGAGTGTTGGGCCCAATCACTTTAGTAAGGAGTTACTAAAGTATATATTTATGGAATTGGATTTCATAAATATATGATGAATAACGTAAAAGATTAAACCGGGTACTCAAGGATTAAGATGTAGTAATCTTCAAAGTGGCAGTCTATATTCATGACTTTGTATTACTACGAATATTTTAATGAAGGGGTTGCATGTATAATAAAGTCTTGGGATATAATTTATTAATAAGGCCTAGAGTGCAATTATATTCATATAGTGTTATTGAATATAACTAATGATAACTTTGGACTTGTCAAGAGTTGACAAAAAAGCCTAAGGCCCATTGAAGCTAGAGTCTTATTTGTTCCCTTTTGGTCCCACTCCAAGCCACACACTAGAGCCTAATTAGAATGGCCCAAAAGACTAGCCCAATTAGATAATTAGTTATATATAAGGAGAGAAACATACAGAATTTCATAAGTCTTTTCATAAGTGTTTTTCATCAAGATTGAATATTGTTTAAATATTGAATTTAAGTATGTTAAATTGATCTTTAAGGCTATAGCATCAATAGAATTTAGTTTTGATATCAATTTCCATCTGTTATGTTCATATGGTGGTTGTTTGTTCATGAAAAACCGTTGAAAACTGTTAATATCTGAACTTGAAAAATTGAAAACACGAGTTTTTCGCAGGTAAACTTACTCGAGAAGCTACCCGCGAAAAACTGCCATTGAAGTACAAAAAATTTCGATGGGAAGCGTTTAGTTGCGAGATACCCGCTAGTCACTCACGAGTCAGTAGTGAAAGTCGCGAGATACCCGCGAGTCACTCGCGAGTCAGTAGTGAAAGTCGCGAGATACCCGCGAGACAGTCGCAAAAGTTTCTGTATGATTTTCAGTGTTTTCATTTTTTTTTTTTTTGGGCTTAACATGTTTTCGCGGGTAGCAGTCAATCGCGAGATAGCCGCGAAAATTGGGAATTTAGAATTTTTTTCATGTATAAAAGTAAGGTCATGTGATTGATTTTATAGTTCTTAAAAGTTAAGGACTTTTATTAATCATTATCTAACTAAAAGACCTAATGAGATTAAAGATATTAGTTTAATAGAACTCTTATTCCTAAATAGTTTGAGACTTGTCTTTTAAGAAACATTCTAATGAGATTGGAATTGTTATATGGTTGAAGTCCTTAATTTATTTTAATTAGAAATTTTTAATGAGATTAAAGTTTAATTAAAAGGTATATAGTTTCTAATGAGATTAGAATTCTTAATCAAATAAGTTAAGGATAGAGTTCTATATAACTAATTTTTGATTCATTAGTGTTTAAGGAATCCTAAATTGTTTAGGATTTCCATTTTAGTTAGTGATTCTAATAAGATTAGAGTCTCCAAAAAGTGCAAGGTTATTAGTTGTGATAGGATCACAATTATTGAAGAAAAACCCAAATAATGAGTGGGAGTACTGAAATAACCCTTTTTGTTAAGTTTATTGTAATGTGAATAGATACCTTGTCTTGACTTCGAGTCTTGCATTCCAAGCGGAGGGTATTTACTTCACAGATTACAAGGTTAAACTTCTTTGTGATTGCACGAATGTTCGTTACGCTATTGTGACGTGACTTAGTAACATCACATTGAATTTAAACAATTAAACACAATTTGATATGTAGGGTTAAAATTGTGATTAGATCACAATGATTTCATGACAATCCACTTGTTTTAAAATTTCTAGTGAGAGAGAGATTCAAGGGTTGATTCTCACGGCCTCCACTGCCGGTTTATAGTAGTGTGATTAGGCACCTCGCCTTGGCATATATGCCTTGCTCCCTTCGGAGGGTGTTTAATTCATGGTACTATAGGTTAAACTTCTTAATGATGGATGAAGTGTGTTTTTACATCAAGAACGACCACGCTTCTGTGGCGTTACTTGGTGACTCACATTGATTCCAGGCAGTGGTGTACACTAGACCAAGTGTAATGTTAACCTCCATTCGAAGCAATGTCATTTTTACTTAGAGGCTAAAGAAAAAAAGCGGCAAATTATTTTTGTTTGGTAAGAGTTACCATGATAGCATTAATAATGAGAATAATTCTCACCTAATCATATTGATTGGTATGACCTCGCTTCTGAGGAATATTAATTGCGGGATTAGGTTGTCATTGCACTTAGTATAGTATTTTTTGAGTTTCATACTATATGGTTATGGATGCAAAATATAATGTCCCTGTAATTATGTTCATAGTCTCAAAATAAAGTTGTCATAATTTTGTTCTCTAGCTACTATTTTAAATAAATCATATTAACTAAGAAATAATTTTGAACATGGTGCTTAAAGGAGCTGAAGTACATAAATATATTTTGATTCAGCATTGTCATAATTTCCTATGCATGATGCATTGATAGAAGATAGCTTATGATTTGATCATAGTTTCCATTGAAATGCTAAAATGTTACATTGGCTTCTATCTCAATTGTACTATAGCATGAGATGCAAGAGTTAGTACTACATTTAAACTTTAGGTTAAGTCTAAATGAGATGTTTGGTTGAATCATATTGAGTGCTAAGAAAAGCTTAAAGAGTTCTAACTCTATATCTTTTTATGAAAATGTTTTAATTTTAAAAATTAATTGGAATTCTTGGATGTAGAGATTAAATGTTAATCTCATATAGATATGATCCACAAGTCTTTGTTAGAATCATTTGATCAATTCAGATTGTTTTCAAAATAAATTATTTTATGTTATCTGAATTGATAAGTGAGTTCTACGTAACGGAAGTCATCCTAAAAGCTAAGGCTAGGATCAATATGATTTAATTCAAATTCTTAGCCTGAACCGAAAGGTAAGGGTGATAAGGAGATGAATTATAATACCAAATAGTTGGACATGCAAGTTTTCCTAATAGTTGCCAAAAGGAAATTAGACTCAAAAGCATGACCAAAAGGAAAGTGTTTCTATTTTGGTAAAGCTAAGCATTGTCCATGATTATTTTCTAGATGGAAATTTACATGTTTTACTTTTTCAAGAGAAATTTTCTATCCTTTGTTATTGTATGTTTTGGCACTTATGTCTAGATCTCATTAATCCAAATGATATTCAAGATTGGTGAAAGATGGTCTTTTAGAACCATTATTTTGTTATATTCCCACTCTATGAATTCTATTTAGAGGATAATAAGATCTAAGGTTCCTTTATTATAAAGGAACATAGTTATAATGACTTCTTTAAGTCAATGCATACATGAAAGAGGAATAAGACTCTTTTAGAATAAAGTATATGATAAGTATTTCCATTTGCTTATTTCTTTTGGAGATATACTCTAATAATTACTATACATTTTCTAAAGTTGATTTCAAAAGTTTGTTCCTAAGACATTTGTCAAATCGTGGATTGGGTGAAAACCTAGTATATGATACCTCCATTTTTGGAAATGTCCAGCACTTGTGATAGATAGGAAGTCTAACAAATTGAAATCAAAAGGTAGAAAAATGTGTGCTTATGATGGGTATCCAAAAAAAATTGCAAAAGATTGTTTTGGTAGTCATAAAGAAGACAAGATGTTTGTAAGTACATTTACAAAGTTCTTGATGATGACTATGTGAATAATCTTAAAGCTAAATGTATAATTGTTCTAGAAGAAAGATGTCAGAAATTGTTGAAAGACAACTATAAAATACATTTAGAAATGAGATGGTTGCATTAGATACACCACAAGGCATTATTCTAGATATATAGCTAGTACACCGGTACAATGTCGTAGTGGGAGGATTATCAATTATCAAATAAATTCATACTTTTGGGATAAACTTTTGAAGTCATTCCACAAGGATATGAATTTGATCCTCGGTCCTACGTAAAAGCATAGATGATATGAATATGGATTACTAGATCAAGGTTATGTAAATAGAATTGGATTCTATTTGAAGTCTAGAACTTGTAGAGGCGCCTAATGGCATTGAGCCTATTGTTTTCAAATAGGTCTACAAGTAAATGAGATTGATAGATTTGAAGGTGCAAACCTTCAAAGTCAAGACTAGTGGCAAAAAGATTTATTCAGAAAGAAATGGTTCAATTATGAAAAGATTTTTTCACCAATAGTCAAGATTGACTCTATCAAGATTCTCTTATCCATTATATTTCATTTGGATGAAATATGGCAGTGGATATCAAGAAAGCTTCTTTTAGTAGCAATCTTGATGAAGACATCTATATGATGTAACTAGACTTATATATAGCAAAGAAACAGTAGTGTTTAGTGTGCAAGTTTCTTAAACTCCATTTAAGGATTAAAGCAAGCATCTGAATCATAAAATATCATCATTGATCAAGCAATCAATTTGTTTGTTTTTGATAAAGTATTAAGAGGCCTTATGTGTGTAAAAGCTATATGAAATAATAAATTTCTTAATGTATGTTGATGACATTCCAATCATTTAAAATGATGTAGAGATATTGTCATCAATAGAGTTTTTGTTGTCTAATCCAGTTTGATATAAAGTACTTGGGAACGACTAGTCATATCCTAAGAATTTAAACTTTGTTACAATTCAGAAATTAGGATATTGAGTTTATCTCAAACTACTTAAATAAATTAGAATCTAGCCAAGTATAGCATGTAATACTTCAAGAAATGATTCTTTCCTTTTAAGTTTGAAGTTCCTTTATATAGGACTACAATCCTAAGACATATAAAAGGAAGAGCATATTAAGATGGTTCTTAATACCATATCAATATGAAGTCTTTATGCTATGCTATATACTAGGCTAAATATCTATTTTGCAGCGGGCATGGTAAGCAAATATTAATTGAATCAAAGATCACTTAATTTAGTAGGAGTAAAGCACATACTCATATATCTTAGGAGAATGAGGGATTATATACTTGTCCACAGAAGTGAGCTTTTAATGGTTATTGGATGTACAAATATTGACTTGTAGTTTGATTGTGATTCATGAAGTTGGACTTCAAGATATGTGTTCATCCTAGGTGGTGAAGATACACATTAAGTGTAAGTAATATCTCATTAGAGAGATATGAGTACTTGAGTAGTAGTAGAAAAGATAATATATGCTATAAATTTGACTAAAACTTGTTTCCAAACCTTGCCTTAGAGTGACTATGAATTACTCTAAAGGGAGATAAGTGTCGGATATATAGTAAATTGTCTTTGAGGGCAAGTGGGAGATTGTTAGGGTTTATGCCCTAAAATCCAATTTATTGGCATGTCATAAATAATTAAATTGATTAATTATATGAGACTGTCTATAAATGAACTAATGGGACATTATCTTAGTCCATGGGATGCATAGTGTGTGATTTATGTGAAAAGTCACAAAAAGATATAAATCACAAGTTCTTTGTAAACTCAGAATTTTAGTTCGTAGTTGGTGATGAAATTGGGCATTTCATCTGTGAAGACTATAACATATCAACTAAGATGATTTGTCTTGATCATGGAAGTGGAGACTTCTAGTTGATATATTGATATGTTTTAAGAGTTAAGACATATTGAACTGGACCGCTGTGAGATTTATTATTCTCCTAACGACTGTCAAATAAATAATAAATCTCACGACTTCTATTTACATCAACTATAAATCCTACGAGAATAATAGACCTGATCATGAGATGTAGGTTGCTTTAATATATCAGGAGTGAGATCTATAAGTTACGGTCAAAACCTTAGTATGTTGGGTAGCCGCATTTAGTATTGATGGAACATATATTCTCAAGATGGAATTCATAATCTCTTAACGGAGATATAAAATATTCCCTTGAGATAAGTTTAATGAGTTTGGTTATTCAGAGTGTTGGGCCCAACTACTTTAGTAAGGAGTTATTAAAGTATATATTTATGGAATTAGATTTCATAAATATATGATGAATAACGTAAAAGATTAAACCGGGTACTCAAGGATTAAGATGTAGTAATCTTCAAAGTGGTAGTCTATATTCATGACTTTGTATTACTACGAATATTTTAATGAAGGGTTTGCATGTATAATAAAGTCTTGGGATATAATTTATTAATAAGGCCTCGAGTGCAATTATATCATATAGTGGTATTGAATATAATTAATGGTAACTTTGGACTTGTCAAGAGTTGACAGAAAAGCCTAAGGCCCATTGGAGCTAGAGTCTTATTTGTCATTTTTGGGTAGTATGAGTAGTGAGTGAGAGTGAGTATTTGTGAAGCTACAGGAGCTTTCTGCTGGGAATGGATAAGAGCTTATAAGTAGAGGTGTGAAGGGTATTTGTGAGCTAGGGGCTAAAGAACTTAGTTTCTAAGTTTGAAACTAAGAACCTCACTAAGAGCTTAAAGAAAATTAGAGAAAGAGGAAAATATAGAAAATCCTATGAGAATCGTTCTTGGGATTTGGCCAATAGTGGTAAGTTTAGCTTTAGAATGTTCTTTGCTGTTTTGGGTAGTGGCAGCTGGAGTTCTGACTTAGCATTAAATGCTGATTGTTCTCAGTTAATAGGATTAGAGCATGTATTAGGCTAATGATTTTGGTTTTGCTGCTACTAGAATCAAAGCTCCCAGGGCAAATTGCATCACCCCAAGCCAGGTGTCAATCTTGGAACCCTTTGCTGGGAATTCTGCTAGAGATCCCTTTGGTGCCCTCCAAACCACATTTCCCTAAGTTTCCCCATTTGGGTTCATGTGCTTGGTTCATGAACCAGAAAGTACACGTTTTTGTCATGATAATAAGCTGTTTTCAAGTTATTCCAGAAGCTTCCATGGTCTGGTTATGGCTGCCCTTAGTCCTTAACTGAATGAGTTGGAGAAGAAAGGGAAGATAGCTGGCTGAAGCTTCCCAGCTTTATGTCATGTCGTCTTAGCTTTGTGTCACATGAGAAATGATGAAAATCAGCTTGGCAAGGAAGGGTTTAACCCCTACTAGACATGTGTCCTCTTCTGATTTGATTTGACAAGTTGAAACTAATGGTAATGGGCCCCAACTATCAAGTTGTGCTGAAATTTGACTTGACAGCTCACGTGAGCTTCAGCTGCTGAGATTTGCATATGAGCTAGGCTGGCTCAGCTAGGCCAAGTAGTTGAGCTTCTTTGGGCTTGTCCATCCCTACAAAATGAATAGTTTTGCCATGGGTGATATACATGGGCTTTTTGTAGTTGGTTGATTATGGATGTCAGTTCGTTTAGACCCCTTAAACCCAACAGATTAACCTAGTGAATTAGCCAAGTGATTAACTTAGGTAATTTAATTAAAACTAGGTTAACACAAATAAACAAAAACAACAAAGCAGCGGAAAATAAATAACACAAAGATATGATGACCCAGGAAACCACACCGGTAAAAACCTGGGGAGGATTTGACCTAGCTATCCTCAAGGTAAACTGAATCCATTATGAAAGAATCGAAGTTTACACAACAAGACTTAGACCACTAACATCTTATTGCTACCCAAGTGTAGGAAACTTACTACCATGACCCCATGATAGCTCCGAGATCCACGGACTCCTTCTTTCTTGAATTCTTCAGCAAATCCACAAGCGCACCTGCTTGTATATCTTTGTGCTCTTTGATTCTGCAACTGTATTGATTTACACAACTCTTGACATGAATCTTAAGTTTGTAAACCCTAAGTGTATGTGAAGGTAAACACCTCTAGATCTCACAAAGAGATTCACAAACACAGCATTCAGAACTCTAAAAACGTTGCTAGGGTTTTCCCTTATATACTTAGGGCAAAACATAAAACCCTATACATTAAATGGACTTGGGCTGAGTTGGAATTTTCTGCAGAAAAACGATCTGCCCGAATTTCGATCGATCGATCGAGTCTAATTTTCGATCGATCAAGTCTGGCAGAAAGTGAACAGTAATTCTGCACAACAACTCGATTCCAACTTTAGATTAAATCCCATACTTTGAGCAAGTCTAACACAAGACTAAACATTGTTTTGATCATGGTTTGCCAACATACAAATTGAAGTTCTAAATACATTAGATCCTAATCCTTAGAACCTAACAAACTCCCCCTTTGGCAATCCGTGACAAAGCACAGACTTAACAAAAAGCTCAAAGTTACAAATTGAAATAGCCCATTACAAAATAAATAGCCACTTAACAATTCAACCTAGACTACTATCTAACAGTTGCAAAGTAGACAGCAGCTCGACTGAAAAACAACCTGTATATTCCTGTAACACTTAACAAACACATAAACGCATGTGTGGAAGAAAGAAACAAGGAATATATAAAAAACTTCTTGATTTCACATAACACAAAATAAAGACATATATCATGAATAACATCATAAATATAAATCAATAAGCAATGAAGTATAGTGAAATAAGAAACATATACATAAAAATGTATCTCAACAAAAATATCTCCTAATCAAGAGCTAAAAAAGAGAATACACAGTGAAGCATCTAGATACAATCTAATAACTCCACAAGCTCCGCAGTATCACTACCAAGTAAACAAAACTCCCCCTAAAATGTAAATCACCACAACAAAATCTCCTAGATACAAATGAACTATGCACTCCCCCTTTTTGTGACGAATTGCCAAAGGGCACTCACTCATCATCAAAAGGAGGCGGAGGAGAATGACGAGAGCTCGCCAAATCCGCTCATAACACATGTAGCTCATCAAGGATGTCCACCAAAAGTTGACCATGAGCCGCCTGAACGGTCACGACAGTATCAAGTGTCCGACGAAGGTCAGAAACCTCATTAAATGGTGGAGGAACATCAGCAGCAGCAGCAGCAACAGCAGGATCTGAAGACGTCCCAGCTGCATGAGTATCTGTAGAAGAAGAAGGGGGTGGAGTGACACCGGAAGGCTCTACCCTAGGACGCTTAGAGCTAGCTCGAAGTTGAGCAGCCCTTTGCCTCAAAAAGGTAGCACCAATAGGAGCAATGACATGTACAGGCTCAGAAGCAGGATACTCACCAAAACCAAGAAAAAGGAGAATGCTATGAATAAAAACGGGAAAAAACAAAGCATGAGCCGTAGAACTAGATTGATGAACCTCGTTTAAAAAACGAAGGAACAAATGCGGAAAACTGATAGGCGCATCAGTGACAAGAGCATACAAAAACACACATCGCTCAAGAGGGATGGTGTGGACATGCGAAATAGGCCACAAAGAATGACACGCTATCCTAAAGAAAAGATAGTGAAGCTCGGAAAGCTCACCAGAAGTGATCCGAGGATCAGAACCCCATTGGATAGAAGACCCAGTGATGTATGACAGGACGTCATCAAGGGATGGAGACTCCTCGTAAGGAAAAACGGGATGGTCCACAATGGGCACCCCAAGAGCATCAGACACTACCAAAGGGGTAATGCGATACTCCACACCACGTAACCACACCTTTACTAAGGTGTCGTTATTGTAGACATGAATAGAGAGATTCGAATAGAACTATCTAATCAAGGTGGCAGGAGGAGGAGAATGCTCATACTCGAGCAAAGGTAACCAACCCCGACGCTCAAAGTTACGTCGCACCTCAGGATCCAACTCATCTAATAAGACCCTACGCTCAGCCCAAATAGGACGCCTAAGGTTCAGAGTCTCATAGGTGACTTAGTTTGACTCACTAGGGAACCGCTCAGTGTCAAAAGAAGGAGAAGGATCAGAAGTCCTATGGGCTCTAGTTTTCCTAGGCATAGTGCTAAGGAAAAGAGATAGACAAATAAAGAAAAGAGCAAAAACCAAAAACCAAGGGCAGACTGCAAGTTAGCACAGCATAAAATATAGAAAATATCAATTCTATATGATGCATGAGCATGAACATCAAATGATGCATGTACTAATGCAGTGACAAGTTCAATTGTGATCCAAATTAACAAAATTGGCTTGAGCAAGCAATATTTATCAAAAATACCCAATTTGAAAACCCTAATTTTTCAAAACACAACAAATTGACAAATTGATCAATACAACAGTTAATTGACACAATATAATGATCAAATTTACCAATCCAACAAGCCAATTTCATCAATTTCAATCAAATTGAACAAAACCCCCAATTTTCTCAATTTCAAGCCCTAGAATTTCAAATTTTCCTCAAAACACCAAAATAATCAAATTAAACCACATGTAGAGCTTAGGTAAGGTGTCCCCACAAAAACCCATAAAAAATTTGAAAAAGAAACACTAAAAAACATTCCCAAATTTGCCAAAATACATATTCCGAAAATAACCCAAAAATGCATGAAAATAATGTATGTAACTCGAAAATAAATGCAAAGGGAGGGGCAAAAAGGACTTACCAGACTTGGGAGAGAGAGATTATGCAAAAGAATTGAAGAAAGCGACAAAATCTCCAAGAAAAGTGGCTTGACCGGTTGGTAGGGACAAAAAGAGTTTGAAAAGTTTTGAAAAAGTAAAGAGATCACGTGGAAAACTCCTTTTTAAAAACATTCAGCACGATCTTCGATTGATCGAAAATTACATTCGATCGATCGAAAATACCTTCGATTGATCCAAATTCAGCTTGGATCGATCGAGTCAACCAGAAACTTTTTCATTGATTTTAAAACATTTTCGATCGGTCGAAAATCAGTTTCGATCGATCGAAATTCTGGAAAAATTAATTTTTTGAAAAACACACCAAATTCAGTGTAGTCACTTCTCAAAGCATCAGATTTTATGAGAAAAATGCATGAGTATGAGATGAGATGTTTTCCAAAAACATATGAATTCAACCCAGATTTCTTCAAATCAAAAATTTCTTTCAATACCCAAAAAAAAACAAGCAAACATGTTCTACATAAATTTCCCGAAATTCTCAAACTAGGTTGGTCAGGCCAAATAACACACACAAACATGTACACATTTTAGCAAGTAATAACTTGTGTAGTGTGTGTAACTAGCATAAGCTTGAGAAACATGTGAGGTGATATGCACATATTGATCAATCACAATTTCTACAAAATTCATTACATGAATTTGAAGGAGACTATTACTTAAAGAGTTACATCTTATAACTCCCACATCTCCTAGAATAAAAGCTTGCAATCATGTAAGTTTCTTGATTTGCCTCATTAGTCAAATTAATTGATTAGAAACTTAATAAAAGCCGGGATAATGTACACACCAATTTTATTTGAATTTGTGAGATGATTATAGCCCAATAATGTACACACCAATTTTAATTAGAGGCTACACCTTATGTTCTTTTTGTGCATGTGCTACACTTTCTCGAGCACAAAATCTTATGATATGCACTAAGGTGTTCATGATTGGCTAATAAACAGTGGTGAGATGGTTATTTATGCCTTTCTCAATAAGTTCAAGTCCAGCAATCAAAGACATAAGATTTCAAGATCAAGATAATGTGATCAACAAATATAGCATCTTCCCACACAACATGCACAGCAAGACTTTAGCTAGTAAAGTGCAATAGAAATAAGTGCATCAAAGCTAATGGGTAATATTTGTGAGAGGGCCCAATTTGAAAGTATAATTTTGTGGAGATAGTATAATTTTGTGGCCCAATTTGAAAGTAGTATGATAAGTATTTTTGTGAAAACCCAAATTGGATAATATGTGGGATATAATGGGTAATATTTGTGAGAGGGCCCAAGATAATTTATGGGGCTTATGTGAGAAATATTTATGGGAGCCCAAGTTGGGTAATAATATGGAAAATATTTGGGTAATATGTGGGTAGTACGTAGGAAATATTTATGTGGGCCCAAAAATAATTTATTGGCTTGTATGTGTATTTTTTTTAGTGAGTGGGCTAATGAGATTTGGTCCCAAAAATTTGTACCTCAACATTTAGCCCCCCGAGTCACATGTGAGCAGTTTTTGTTTGGTTACACATCTGAGTTTTAAATTTTTGGAGGTAGTTGTGAGTAGTGGGCTTTTGCAACTTTCCCACGTTCAGCAATTGCTGGGTTTTCAGTTATTCCCTTAGGTTTCTTTGCATTAAATGCTAGTCTCTTCCCCATGTCTTGTCACTTGCAATTTTCACATTTACCAGCAAAAGGTTGGCCTTGGTTGTTTCTTCTTGTTTTTTTTTGCTTGGACCGAAGAATAGAGAGAATATGGCAGAGAGAGCACCTTTTCTTCTTCTTCTTCCTATTTTCGGCCAAGGGTGAGAGAGTAACACCGATTTTAACCAAGGCATAGAGAGTGACTAAGATTCTTGGCAAAACAGAGAGAGAAACAGAGCCTTTTCTTCCTCCTTTTCCTTGCCTTCGACCAATAGTGAGAGAAACAGAGAGCTTAGCCAGGGTTAAGAGGGAAACTGAGTTTTTCTTTCTTCCCTTGTTGCTTTTGGCCAAGTGAGAGAAAAACCCATAAATTTTTTTTTTTTTTTGTTATGGCCGTGAGTGTTTTCTCTGCCTCTTTTTTTGTTTTTGAGAAAAATATTTCTAGTGCTGTGAGTCATGGCTGAAAGAGAAGAACAATTGGGTTCTGGTGATGTTAGTACTGCTGGAATGGGTGTATCAAGAAGTGAGACTGTAGCAGGGGGTGAAGCTGAGGCTGTTGCCGTGGGTGCTAGTGTAGAGGCTAGGCGAGGAGAGCCATTGTTGCCGCTACAAGACCCGTGGTATTGCTTAACTTTTCTGTTTACAGCAGTTGAGGCTCTTGAGGTTAGCCCACTTGGTGTGCCAAGGAAGTGGATTTTGAAGGGTGAAGCCCCCAGTCATGAGAAAGCATGGGTCCCAGCTACTTTTGGTATAATGGACTTACGGTTCCAGCAGAAAGAGCTTCTACAAGTACCTATTCAATTTTTGTGTCCTTATGGCACAATTGTTGGTTGGTCCGATTGGGTAGAGCAAGAGGTTGCTGATGAAGGATTTTGCCAAATTCTGAAGAATGCTAAGATTTTTGAAGCAGTGATTGTGTCCCGTGGGTAGAACATGTATAGAGATATGAGGGCACTTCAATTTTTGGCACGCCGTTGGAATCTTGATACCCACACTTTCTTTTTTCCTTGAGGGGAGACCACAATCACCTTTGAAGATGTGGAGGGAATTTGCTTGCTGCCTAGCATGGGGGATGTGAATCTACTAGAGCTAGGGTTATTAGATGAAGAATTTGTGATTGCTAGAAAGCTCTTGAAGACCTTTGGTGGCACTTCTGCGTCTTGGACAGGTAATAAAACCAGGTTTTCCTTTTGGATTTCTGAATTTAGAGAATTTGAGGTTGTTGATGTAAGGAGGGCTGCATTCTTAGCTTTGTAAATGAGCAAATGCGTGTTTAATTCTGACTCGGTACAATTAATGAATCCTTTCACATTCCCTCTAGCTATGGTGTTAAGTAGAGGCGTGTCCTTGCCTTTAGGCACTTTGTGTTTAGGTACCCTTTATTCTAAGCTTGATAGATTACGTAGCAATAAGCTTGAAAAATCTCCATACCATATTGTTAAGTCTAGTGTTAATGTAGTATTGTTGCAAACTTTCATATGGGAGCATTCAAAAGATTATATTAATGTTGGCAAAGATGTTGGTGATGTGAAGATGGCCAATTGGGTGGTCCGAGTTGCTAGACCTAATGGTGAGCTTCAAATTCTTGGTTTTGAAGATGGTCTTCCTTTGCTTATGAAATGGATGGGGTTGAAGGTTTGGAATCTTCCTTTAATGACATTGCTGGATGATCGGGCTCACTTTGCTTGGAAGCCCTATTCTTACGTTGCTGTTGGGTTTTGCTGTCCAAACCCTTTTCCAAATGCTAGACCTGGTTCTCAAGAGTTTGGATTAGCTGATCACGAGAAGATTCCCAACTTCTTGATTATTACATCCCCTTCGTACATCCCATATCCGAGTTGTGCCGGGTTTGATTTGATATAATACAATCCCTATAGGGTTTTGAGGCAATTTGGGTTTTATTAAAATGTCCCGGACATTAATGCCACAGAATTTCCCTTGAGTGATGCAATGAAGCCGTTGGTTCATGGTACATCAATGGATTATTGGGCTAGTAAGGTGGAGAGAGTCTTGGTTCCTCGTAGGAACCGTGATGGGTATGCCACTTCAAACATGCGGTTGTATTGGAGGAAGGTGATGAGCAGCTTTGTTGATTATGTAAGTAGCTGAGAGGTTGATCAAGTGGTGATAAGTGGCGAGCTGACCTTAATGGCTGTGTGGTTCATGGGGGCGATGTTCCTATGGAGTGGAGTGAGAAAAACATCCTAGTGATAGCCCCTGAGTTTAATCCAGCCACTAGTGCACCCAAGAGATCTCGTGGCAAATCACCTCCTTCTGAAGACAAGCCCAAAAAGGTGAGGAGTAAGAGAGAGAGTGCTGAGAAGCCTAAGACTAGCAGTCCTAAGTCCCCAGCTGTTGTCCAATCTGGTTCTGGTGCAGCTCTAGTCACTAAGTCCAGTGTTCCAACTGCTGCGTCGCTAGTACACTCTCACCATTGAAGCAACACAGAAGAGGTATTCCTATAGAGCCCTTATCTTCTTACATCATTTCTATCTTTTTTCTTTTCTTCTTTGCCTTTATTTTTGGTGCTGACCATGTGTTTTTATGACTGCAACAGTCCGGTGATAGTGAAGAGACACAATCGGAGAAGTATGATTTTAAGGATAAGGCTGCTGACTTCGGTAAACTACTATTCCTCACTTCGGTTTCTTCTCGCGTTTCCTCTCCTGATGTCCTTTGTTCTCTAGGTCCAACTGATGAAGATATAGAGATGGCTGGCAAGAGTCCTGCTGTTGCTGTCACTGCTAGAGAGACTACTATTTGAATGCCCAGCCAAGAACAAGTTAGCAAAGATCTCGATGTCACTATCTCTGCTGGGAAAGCTGCTGCTATGATGCCTAGCCAAAAGCATGTTGCTTCTTTGATTGTCCATGATGTTCAACAGAGCAAGGAACCTCCAGGTATGATAATTTTAAGTTATTTACATTGAGTAGAGTAAGTTTCCCATTCAATAATGCTTGGCTATATGAGTGCTTTCTGTTACTGCTGGAGATATAATCATGTTCCTTTTTGCAGAGTTGCAGAGTGAATCTTCTAGTGCTGCTATCAAGAGAATGAGCCTTGAAGAATTCATGGAGTAATTTGCTGAGGATGAGGAGAATGAGAAAGTAGCGGCTGACTTCTACCCCCTTTCAAGTAATACTGTCATGTTCTAGCGGTCTGAGATTCCTGCAAAGGGTCAGGCACTGCTAGAAGCAATTGTAAGGAAACATCCTCACTTCATGACTGGATGCAAGCTAGGTGCTTGAGGAAATCTGGACTTCAGTTGCTTGTTGCGGTACTGCTGGATATGCAGTGTACAAAGCTTCAAAGTACAAATTTGAAGAGAGAACTTGAGTGGAAGAATGCTCTTATGGATTTGTTGTTCATGAAGTTTGGAGTTCAATTCATCCCTGATAAGATTTGGACTATTGCTGAGGCTTGTGTTGCTCTAGATAATGAGACTACGTTGAATGAGCTTGTAGTGAAGATAGTTGATCTTGAGAAAGAAATTGCAGCAAAGATAGTTGAGCTATCTCTTTTAGTGAGCCAAAGGGATGAAATGATGCAGTCATCGTCAACTGGAGGTGCTTCTTCCTCAGCGGATACCTTTGGCGATGGCTTATTAGACTAGCTTTTTTTATTAATAACTTAGTATTTTGAACAATCTGTCCTTAAGTTATGATGTAATGAAACATGTTATGTATTTTGGGTTTATTTAGCTATGTAGGCTGTGTTTTGAGCAAAGGTGCACCAGCTGTGTGAACTTTATGTGGTAGTTTGATATTTCTTCAACTGTACAAGCTGTGTGTTGTTTATGTGCAAGTATATGAACTTCTTTTGTGAAACTGTTTTATTTATCAAAGAATAGTATGTTCAAGCTATAATATGGTCATGGAAATCATATACATAGTTTTGAAAATATTCATTGTGTTTATGACTATTTTGGTTCAAAATACCCAGCTGTTAGGGCTGTAACTTTATTCATAGTTTAGAGTATGCATGTTTATGTATGGAAAGTAATACTAGAGCACTTGTAAATATAAGAAATTCATATTTGAGGTAAAAGGCAATGCTTACTTCTTACTCACATAATAGTAGTTTAAGATTGTACAAAAATAGTTACTTGATACATACTTGAAAGTTGAGTTAAGCATAGTACAACTTAAGCCATTTGCCATTGATAGGTTCCGTGAGACTTTCACCTTTCGCTGTAGCTAGACGATAATAACCGCTGTCACTAGCTTCCTTTATGAGATGGGGCCCTTCCCAACTTGGGGCAAACTTGGAGGGTGCTAAGAGATTCCTTCTGATATGATTTGCTGCTTTTAAAACCATTTGTCCCTTGACAAAAACCCTGGATCTCATGGCCTTGTTGTAAGCATTAGCCATCTGTTGCTGATACCACAGGATACGATTATGGGCAAGATTTTGTGTCTCCTCCAAGGTTTCAAGGTCCATAGTTCTGATTTCTGCATAAGTGGCAGCATCCATGTCTACTTCTTGTCCATGAACAACCCTTGGGGTGGGAACCAATAGCTCAAATAGAGATATAGCCTCGGTACCATATACAAGAGAGAATGCTGATATTTTGGTGGCTGTTTTGCTTGAGCTTCAATATGCTCACAGGGTTTCCAGCAGGTGTTCTGTCCAGCCGCCCTCATATTCATGCACCATCTTGCTGAGAATTCTCAATAGCACTCGATTGGTGGCTTTCACTTGACTATTGCCTTGTGGATAATAGGGAGTGGACTTACGGTGCTTGATATGGCGATGGTCAGGTAATTTTTTGACATCTTTGTTGACAAAAGGAGTGCCAGTATCAGTAACAATCTTGTGAGAGATGCCAAATCTGCAGAGTATATGCTCTTGGATGAAGTTTGCAACAGCTGGGCCTGTAGCCTTCTTTAGGGGAATGGCTTCAACCCACTTTATGAAGTATTCGGTAGCCACTAGTATCCAAATATGACCCTTGGATGGTGGATTGATTGGGCCTATTAGATCAAGCCCCCAAGTATGAAATGGCCAAGGAGTCATAATTTTTTTTAGGTCGGTGGGGTGAGTGTGTATGAGGTTCCCATGGACTTGGCAAGTCTGGCATGTCTTCACATATTCAGTCTCATCTTGTTTCATGGTGGGCCAGAAATAGCCAAGATTGAGCAACTGTGTCGCTTTTTGCCTTAATGGACACCACACTCTCTTGCATGTACCTCTTGCATAACTGATTATGCTTCAGGGGTCCCTAGGCATCTCAAAGGCTCCCCATTGAATCCCTTTTCGGAAAAGAATACCTCCTTCCACAAAATAATGAGTAGCCAATTTTCTCAAGCGGTAACCCCCCTTATGATTGTCGGGTAAGATGCCTTCCATGAGATACTCAAGGAAGGGTATACGCCAATCACTTGTGGTAAAGACTGCACATGACTCCATCCAATCAAAAGTGTATTGGCAGTTGGTGCATTATTCTTGGACAATGGCAGCTTGTTTGCTTATTTCTGGCCAGTAATACCTTAACCGCTAAAGGCATCTGTAGAGATTGATAGAACTACTGGAGCCACAGGATTTTTCATGAACATCTTTCAATCACTTAGTGGACTCACCAATGCTCAAGCATCTAGCTAGAACTCCTCTAGGAAGTTTTTTGTACAGCTCCCCTACCATCAGAGCATAATCTATTAGCACCTTCAAATGATCCTTTTCATCTGGTGATAATAGTGCTTCTTTAAGGGAAGACTGCCTGTCTATCTGTTCCAATGGTTGATCAAAGAACTCTTATTTCAGCATTTGTACGACTGGGATAGGCCTTTTCATAATAGTGACATTTGTAGTTGCACCTTCAAGGCTGACTTTTGATTCCAAGGTGGCTAGAGCATCGACAAAGCGATTATTAAACCTTAGAGAGTGTTCAATATTGAATTCTTTAAAAGAGTCCCCTAACCTTTGAGCCATAGCTCTATATGGAGCTAAAGAGGTTCCTTGAGTGCAGAATCTCCTTTAGCTTGGCAAACAACCAGATTTGAGTCTTCAATTACTTGAAGATGTTTGATACCCATTTCACGAGGCATCGCTAGGCCCATAAGATATACTTCATATTCAGCCATATTGTTGGTGCATGGAAAATGAAGCTTGAATGACAAAGCCACTATTTCTTCTGTATTTTTTGGATTGGATTATTCCAGCCTCTCCTTTAGAAGTGGTAGAGGATCCATCAAAACGTAAAGTCCAAACAGCTCTAGCTGTTTCCATCAGTGCAATCTCTCCCACCTCGCCAAGTACATCATTAGTAATGTTTCAACTATTTTCACTAGGAAAATTTGACAGCAAATCAACGATGGCTTGACCCCTTACAGCTGTTGGGGTGATCACGATGATCTCAAACTTAGATAATTGCAAGAGCCATTGTGCTAGCCTTCCGGAAAGAACCGGACACCTCAAAAGTGAGTGAATCAAATGAGATTTTGTTAGGAGCTATACCGTATGAGCTAGCAGACAATGATGCAGCCACTGGGCAACATATATTAGAGCAAGACAAGCCCTTTCAGCCCTTGGGTAGCGGGTTTCAACATCTTTTAACTTTCTGCTAATATAATAACTGCTAATATGAGTGCCCCAATTGCTTCATCATTGGTTGCCAAATACAGCTTAAGTGGTTTTCCTAGTATGGGTCACATACGGTTGGCAGTCTGGTCATAAGTTGCTGTAGTTGGAGGAATGTCTGTTGGCATTTGGAAGTCAAGTGGAAGGGCCTTCCTTTTTTCAGCAGTGGTGTAAAGATAGCTAGGAGGGCAGCAAAACCTGGAATGAACCGCCGGATGTATGAGAGTCTATAAGGAAACTTTTGAGCTGTGTGAGTGTAGCAGGTGGCTTCATAATGGCAATGGCTTGCACTTTGCTAGGATCAACATCTATGCCTCTTTGGTGGACAAGAAATCCAAAAAAATTTCTAGTTGTAACTCCAAAGGCACACTTAAGTGGATTCATGCGAAGCTTGTAGAGCCGACACCTTTCAAAGACTTTTCATAGGATAGCAAGATGATCTTCTCTTGTCTTTGACTTTACAACAATGTCGTCCATATAGTCTTTGATTTCTTTATGCATCATATCATGAAAGATTGCGATCATAGCCCTTTGATATGTGGCTCCGACATTTTTGAGACCGAAGGGCATGACGATGTAGTAAAAGTTGCCAATAGGAGTTCAAAAGGTTGTTTTGGATTCATCTTTTGATGACATTCTGATATAATTATAACCACTGAAACCATCCATGAATGAAAATATAGCATGTCCAGTAGTTGAGTCAATGAGCATATCCATGTTCGGAAGTGGAAACTCATCTTTGGGGCATGCTTTATTAAGATTCCGGAAGTCGATACAACATTGTATTTGTCCGTTCTTTTTCTTGACCGGTACAATGTTGGAAAGCCACTTTGTGTGCATGATGGGCTTAATGAACCTAGCTGTGAGGAGTTTATAGACTTCTTGAATAATTTGAGCTTCAACATCAGGATGGAAGGTCTGCGTGGGCTGTACTACTGGCTTTGCCCCTAGTTCCACGTTAAGAGCATATGCTACTAGGATGGGATCCAAACCGGCTATTTCATGGTACTCCTAAGCAAAGACATCAATGTACTCCTTTAATAGTGAGATGAGCTGAGCTTTTTCCAGTGGTGGCAAAGTTGCATTAATTGAATTTGGTTGCTGGACACTAGGATCATCACTGAGATTAATGGTTTCCTGCTCCACATTAGGTGAAAAATTAGTCACGGTTGGAGGTTTTTCAGATAGTTTTGCTAGAATGCTAGGCATATTTTTTTTCCACTGCTGGGGTTCCTATTTCTTGAGTATAGCAACATGTTGGTGTAGTGCTTGCTTCATTTAGTCCAAGACCTTTCCGCTTGAGACAGCTAGGCCCTGCATACATTATAAATGATACCCCAAACGACCATCTAGCAACTGGACTTGCACACATTGTGGCTATGAGACACTGTTGGAGGTTTCCCACGTTCTTTTTTCTTTCTCTTTTGATCAAGGAGAGAACTTATGTCTATTTCTGGATCATTCTTAATGTCTTGCTAGCTGGGTAATGGGATCCCAACAGGCGTTGAAGTAGAATCTTCCTCACTTAGGGTGAGCTCATCATAGAAAGTAGCTTCAAAGTAGTGTGCCTCGGATAGATCAAATGGTATAGGATTAGAAGGGATGCATATGGGCTTACCATTAAATCTTCCCTTGACACATTGGTGGTAAGTAGATGGCACAAGCTTGTGTTTGTGGAGCCATGGCCTCCTAAGTAGAGTATGATAAGAGATGGGTGAGTCAATTACATGAAATCTGGTGAGAGCAACAACGGGCCCCATTTTGAGAATTAGTTGTATACTTCCAATAGTGTACTTATGTATTCCAGCAAAACCAGAAACTTCAATAGGAGCCCCAGCTATTCTATTGAGTGGGATTCTAGCTGCTTTGAGTGTACAATTAGGATAAGATTGAGTGATGCACCCATGTCGACTAGTGCCCTTCTTATGTGAACATCATTAATCTGAGTAGCAATATATAATGGTCTAATATGATTAGGGTGTTGTACCTCCATATCCTCGTCGGTGAAGGTAATGGCATTAGTAGTCTCTAGGAAAGCTCGGCTGGCATGAGCTTCAGCTGTAAGGCAGTGGGTTCTTGAATTGGCAGCAATGGATACAAGAGCTTCGATTGCTATTCTCCTTGACTCTTCCTTGAGCCCCAATTGATTGAACAAAGTCCGAAAGTTAGGGCTTCTTTGAAGAGCGGAGATAGCTGCTAGAGGCATACTTGTACTGCTAGCCATTTCATCCTCATTAGCCTAATTATGAAAGAGTACAGCTGCTATGGCTTTCCCTTTGTGATGCTAAGGCAATGGGTTATGCTAGACCTCCTGCTCACAAGTGAGGTTTAAGGTGCTATCTGAAATTTTCTTGTTAAATGTTCTCTAGATTGCTTTATAATCTCAAGTTCCATGACTAACATATCAATGATACCGACAATAAAAGGGCTTTCGCATGTCTTCCGGAGTAAGCTCTTGGCTAGGCTTGAAGGGTCTAAGTACTCCATCAGCCATCTATTTGTCAATGACAGCATTCATTTCTTTATTGGTGCATGGTATGGGAGGGTACTCTTCTTCCTCTTCTCTTTTTCACTTCTTTCTAACCATTGGTTCACTACTAGAGACTGTGAGAGCCTGAGAAAAACTTTTCTTTTCTGGCTTGGATTTTTCAGCGGTGGAATGCTTGACTAATACTGCTGTCTTACGAGCTTTTTGGAGCAGTTGGGTAAACTGAATAATATCAACATTCTCCAAATAGGGCCAATACTCATGAGACATGTTATCAATGCAAATTTCAACAAGCTCTTGTTCTTTGAACTGTCCATAACAATCAAGAGCAGTATCTCTAAATCGCCAGATGAAGTCAAGGAGTCACTTGGAGGACTTTTGTTTAGTGTTGTGAAGAGTGAGGATAGTAACTTTTTCCTCCCCATGAAAGTATTTTGAGCAGAAACTTTTGACCATATCATCCTATGTGGCAATAGAACCTGGCTGGAGAGTTGAATACCGTGTGTATGCACGATCGGTGAAGGATTTTAAGAATTTCTTTAGACAAAGATCTCCATTTCCAGCAAAAGGACCCATAGAATCTAGAAACTTGTTGACATGCTCAATTGCATTCCCTTTCCTCTTATCATAAAGAGTGAACGTGGGAGTCTGATATTTCTTCGGGTATGGCTTTCTTAGTAACTCAGCTTGCTATGGTGGCCTACAAACAAAGTGCCTTAGTTCCCTTGGTTGGCTAAACCTTTCCCTTTCCCGCAAAGCAGTAAGATCAGATAATGTAACAAATTAAGGAAGAGAGGCATTTTGCTCACGAGATTAAGGATTTCCAGTGGTTGATCCTTTCTCTTGATGTGTTCTAGGATCTAGTCCTTCATGTAATGGCTAGAGAACTAGTTTTTGAGCCTCTCTCAAGACTCTCACTGATTCAACAAGCTCGAACTGAGCTTGTTGCATTCCTTGTAACATCTCCAAGAGGAAAGCAAATCGATGGTCAGAACCCTCTTGATTAACTTCATGTTAATCAACTTGTTCTTTTCGTGTAGCTGGGCTGTGATGGCTTTGTGCTGCTGGAGGGTTTTTGTTTTGAGTCCCTTCTTGTCAGCTATTCCGCAACCTAAGAGGCATGGTGAACTCTTAGCATTAGTAGGCTCCCAAGAGAAGTCGCCAAAATGTCGGGGACAGAAAAGTCTTCCTTCCGACAAATAAGATCTAAGTTGGGTTGGGAGTCTAAACTGAAACTCGACAATGGGCTTGAAGCACGGCCTAAAGGCTATCGGTGAAGATTTGAAGAATTCGCCTTATTTTATGCCTTGGGCCTAGGTTGGGACTGACAAGAATTATGGGATGGCCCAAAAAAACTTCCTACAGCAGACATGTTAGCACACTAAAAAAAAAAGCATACTACAATAAAGAAATAGTCCAGTAGTAAAATATTCCAGCGGTAAAATGAAACAGAGCAGAATGAACTTCTAGCCGTTAAATATTTCATAGATTAAGGAAAGTATCTACATCTTTAAAATCATCATCCATTGGTTATGGGGAAGAGTCCTCTAATATAACAACATGAGGGAAAACCTCTTAGTAACAGTTACATTATAACCTTCAATAGTAAATGAATAAACAAATACCATGGGCTCTGAAAGTTCAAATAGTGTGAAATCATGGTCATCCATGCTGTCAAAACATAACACTTTATCAATGTCATCCACATCTATGGTGAATTCCCGTCCCCTTATCCAACAGTTGTTCTCATGCTCTCTCAATACAGAATTAGCATAAAATTCCTTGATTAAAGGTTCACATACTCCAAGCAGATTACTCAATAGTTTCTCCTAACCTCTTCCCTCAAAACAACTCGGAATGAAAGTGTCCTTCAGATCCACCAGGTCTACAAACCTCTCTTGGATAATAGGTGCTTTCAAGTAATACTAGGTGTATCTCTCAAAATGTTGAGGAGACTTGAACTTTGTATTGTCCATCTTCAACCTTCTGTCACCCTTTTTGGCAGTAGATTTCTTCTTTGTAGGAGTCATCTTCTAGTGAAGCTTTCTAAGCAAGTGGTAAATGCACCAATCATCTTCATCACATCCACCATTCCGGAATCACCATCTCGTCCACTTGATTGCTCAACAGCCCAAGTCCTCTTGCCATTTCTTGGTCCTTTCGACCTTTGATCACTTGCATTATTCAATGCTCTCAGTTTGTGACAATTTGGTCTGGTGTGCCCTTAAAGTCCATAATGATGACAAAAATGATTTGTTCTCGGACCTCTTTGTGATCTTGGAAGTGATTTCCCTCTAGCTTCAGGTTTGACCACTGAATGGTTACATTCAGCACTCTTTGCTCAACCAAATTCTTCTTATTTTCATTCTCTTCTTTCTCAGGAATAGATGCAGCCACTACTGGCTCTTTGACTTTCACAAACTTCACTTCCTTGGCGATTTTGACTGCTAAACTACTTTCTCCAGTATATCCCAACCCGGATTTGTCTGAGAAATGTTTTTGTGAAGAAATGACATCATCAAGCTTCTTGGTGGAAACCCTTTCTACTTTGGCATTTGCTTGTACCACCTCAAGTTCAAGGAATCTCACATTTGCATAAGCTTCTGACAATTCTCCATTCAGCTTCTCTACCTCACACTTGGCCTCCTTATGTTGTAATAAGAGACTTCTATAATCTTCCTCTACCTTCTTCATCTTTTTAATGGCTGCGGTAGCCACTTTTGCATATTCACCGATCTTCTCGAGAAGAGAATTGTAAGCATCTTGTAATCCCACTGTACCTTCATCTTCCTCATCATTGGATTCCTCTATTATCCCTATTGACTCCAATTCAGAATTTTCACCGAGATCTTCTACAAGCACACTCAAGTCATCTGACGATTCAACATGATCAATGGTCATAAAAGCGGAGTAATTCCCTTCACCGTCACAACTTTCGTCCGAATTTGATTTTGAAGAATCTGAATCACTAAGAGTCGTGGCATACACTTTTCCTTTCCCTCTTAAATAATTGGAACATTCTTTCTTAATGTGTCCATGTTCATTGCACTCAAAACATGTGATTCCTTAAGAAGATTGAGACTTCTTCCCATCTTTCCTCTTAAAGTCCTTTTTCTCCTTTCCAAAACTTGGGAATTTTCCTTTCTCGGCAAATTTTCTATTCTTTTTGAACTTCAAGAACTTTCGGAAATTCTTCACAAGATATGCTACATCTTTATTGGCCTTATCCTCATCCGATGAGTCATGAGCTTCCACCTTCTCATTAATTGTCTTAAGAGCAAGGGATTTGCTCCTCCTTTGTGATGACAAAGACAGCTCATAAGTTTGAAGTGAGCCAATTAGTTCTTGAATTTTGATATCATCCAAGTCCTTGCTCTCTTCAATTGCAGTAATTTTTGCACAAAAACTCTTCAGTAAGGTTCGAAGGATTTTCCTTACTATCTTTGAGTCCTCTGTTTTCTCACCCAAGTTGAACTTGTCGATGACTACTTCATTCAGCTTGCTATAGAAAGAGTCATAAACCTCGTCCGCACTCATTTTGAGCTTCTCAAAGCGAGTGGTCAACATCTGCAACTTAGTGTCTTTCACTTTGTTGGTTCTTTCATACGTGGTCTCCAATATTTGCCATGCCTCCTTAATAATTGAGACGTGAGATATCCTGTGAAACTCATCTGGAGACACACCACAGAAAATTGCATTCAAAGCTTTACTATTAGCGTTAGATGCTGTAAGGGCTGCTTTATCCCAAGTGGATTTTTCGGCCTCCGACCTAACCCATCCAACATCAATAGCATCCCAAACAAATTCATCAATAGAACAAAAAAATGCCCTTATCCGGACTTTCCAAAAAGCATAGTTGCTACCATCAAAATATGGTGGTGCATTTAAAGATTGAGATCGGTCCATCTCAAAATGGGGTTAAGGATTGCACTAAGGTGATTAACCACAGCAAGTGTACCCGCTCTGATACCAATTGATACTTCAAATAGTGTGAAAAACACTATGAATGTTTAGACCCCCAATTTACAAATTACCAATTCAAGCTTAATATCAAACAAATTATGTGTGGAAAATGAACATAAGCTTATAACAGAATTGATAAACAATTTAAACCAAATAAAATCACATCTACTTCAGAAATTAAATGGCAAAGATAAAGGGAAGAGAGATGCAAACACAAGGACAACACAACGATGTGTTATCGAAAAGGAAACTGAAGCCCTCTGCGTAAAACCTCTTCGCCGCCCTCTAAGCGGTCAATAATCCACTAAAGAATGTAGTTGGGATATATGGACAGCAATAGACCCTCCAAGCCTAATCTACCCAGTGTACCTAAGCCCTCCAAGCTCTTACTCCAACGAGGTTACGCCGAACCTATTTCTTCTTTAGCTTACCGGATTCCTCTATAGCTTATAGCATTAACCAATATCAATTAGGTCCCTTCCTAACTGCTTCCCAAAGCACCAAAAAACCTTCTCACAGATATGAGTATGGTGAGAAAAGGTTTTGGGTAATGAACCTCTCAAGGATCTAACAATGGAGAGGGTGAGAGTAGAGGAGTTTGAAGAGTCAATGTAAAGATTGTGGATGAGTCAATCTTGTTTTCTCTAGGGTTTCTCTCTCAAAATTTTCTCTTGAAGCTTTCTACATTTCGTGGATATAAGGGGTGTTTATAATAGGGTGAGAAAGGAATGACAAGAGTCAGTTTTTTCAAAACAGAGCTGGCTGATGACTTGACCTCGCGACTTGATTGAGGAGTTCAAGCTGCGAGCTAACTGAATTGCCAGGCTGGATATTTTGTCGTGTAGTGCAACAACCAGCAGATAGTTCAACTTCTCTGCACGCTTCACTCGTGTGCATCTTTCTGGCGGCTTGCCAGTCGTGAGCTACCCGCAAGATCCAGTCGCGAGTCCCTGCTTCACTGCACAATCTTGAGCATTTCTTCACACTCTCTCACACACTACCCTTACATGATTCCCACCTAAATACAGGGTTACTCCTCTCATACAACAACTCAATTCACATGTGATTCACCGGTATCAAGGCACAGTTAGATGCTATTTAACAGAAGATTGAGAATAGCCTTTAGCTATTCATGACAAAAAGGGGGAGATAAAATGGAAGTGGAGTACATTGGAAGAGGGAGTGAGCACAGTGAAAAGGGGAGTTATTTACATATCTTTGACTTAACCTCAGTACATTTATAGTTCTTACATCTATAGTTTTGGTTGTATATATTCTGTTTAAAACTGTTTGAAGCTGCTGGTTTATATATATTAGATGATATTCTGTTTTGGTTGTTTTGTACCTATGCTTCTGTGGTGTTTGGTTATTTGTACCTTTGCTTTTGTAGTCGTTAATTTTGTACCCTTGCTTTGTGGCTTAAATACTTGTTGCTAAATGTTATGCATTTTCTTTAAGTACATCACTCTTGTGCCCTTTTTTGGATTTTATATCCTTAATGCAATTACCTTGTGTTGTTGCATTGGTTGAGTATTGGACATGCAAATGATACTTTGCATTGAGCTTATTAGCTTGCATGTTTGGGTGTTCATTCCATATGTGAATGAGCATTGTGATCACTGTTTATAATGATTGTTTGTTTTTGGTCAAGCCATGCTTTATTGCTTTAATCCTTTTTGCTTGATCGCATTATGCTTGCTTCATATGCATTAAGGTTTTTCTACATATAATGATCATATTATGTGGTTTTTTTTCAGGAGATACTTGTGCCTATGTTTCAAGAGCTTCACAAATTCTAGAGTTAGGTGTGAGTGAGTTTTGTTCAACTGTTCCCAACTCACGAGTTAAGTCTAGAGTTTGTTGTAGGATTTTGTCACGGAATAGCCAAAGGGGGAGATTGTAAGGTTGAAATTTATCAATCATTTTGTTGGCTTTATTCCGTGCCAATTTGCTTGTATTTCAGCACTTAGAAACCCTGTATTTAGGTGGGAATCATGTAAGGGTAGTGTGTGAGGAAATGCTCAAGATTGTGCAGTGAAGCAGGGACTCGCGACTGGATCTCGCAGGTAGCTCGCGACTGGCAAGCCGCCAGAAGATGCACACGAGTGAAGCGGGTAGAAAAGCTGAACTGTCTACTAGCTATTGCACTACAGGACAAAATATCCAACCTGGCCATTCAGTTAGCTCGCGGCTTGAACTCGCGACTCAGTCAAGTCGCGAGGTCAAGTCGCCAGCCAGCTTTGTTTTGAAAAAACTGACTCTTCACATTTCTTTCTCACCCCAGTTTAAATACCCCTTATACCCACGACATATAGAGAGCTTCCAGAGAGAATTTTGAGAGAGAAACCCTAGAGAAAACAAGATTGACTCATCCACAATCTTTACATTGTGACTCTTCAAATTCCTTTACTTTCATATTCTCCATTGTTAGATCCTTGAGAGGTTCATTACCTAAAACCTTTTCTCACCATACCCATATCTGTGCGAAGGTTTTTTGGTGCTTTCGGAAGCAGTTAAGAAGGGACCAATTGATATTGGTTGATGCTATGGGCTATAGCAGAATCCGACAAGCTAAAGAAGAAATTGGTTCGGCGTAACCTTATTAGAGTAGGAGCTTGGAGGGTTTAGGTACACTGGGTAGATTAGGCTTGGAGGGTCTATTGCTGTCCATTATCCCAACTACATTCTTTAATGGATTATTGACCACTTGGAGGGCGACAGAGAGGTTTTACGCTGAGGGCTTTGGTTTCCTCTTCGATAACACATCGTTGTGTTGTCCTTGTGTTTGCATCTCTCTTCCCTTTATCTTTGCCATTTAATTTCTGATTTGTATGTGATTTTATTTGGTTTAGATTGTTTATCAATTATGTTATAAGCTTATGTTCATTTTCCACACATAATTTGTTTGATATTAAGCTTGAATTGGTAATTTATAAATTGGGGGTCTAAACGTTCATAGTGCTTTACACACTATTTGAACTATCAGGCTCCATTATAACAAATAATGAGGAACTTAGTGTGAGATTAAGGGAGAGAAATAGAGAGAGATTCCAACTAGTGTAGCAGGATTATTATGATTTCAGGGCATGCTCATGGATATAGGATATGTAGTGAGGGTCATTTTTGGGTAGTATGAGTAGTGAGTGAGAGTGAGTATTTATGAAGCTGTTGGAGCTTTTTGCTGGGGATGGATAAGAGCTTATAAGTAGAGGTGTGAGGGATATTTGTGAGCTAGGAGCTAAAGAACTTAGTTTCTAAGTTTAAGTTTGAAACTAAGAACTTAGGGTCTCAAAACCTCACTAAGAGCTTAAAGAAAATTAGAGAAAGAGGAAAATAGAGAAGTTTATAGGAGAGTTCTTCTCTATTAGTGTATCTATTGGTCTGTTGGTTTGTGTTGAAGTATTACTGGAGAGTTCCATTTATAGTTGAGTTTAAGGGGATAATTAGCAAATAATCTCTGCTAAATTATCCTCAATCTTAGAAAATCATTGGAGAATTATTCCAGGGATTTGGCCAAGAGTGGCAAGTTTAACTTTAGAATGTTCTTTGCTGTTTTGGGTAGTGGCAGCTGGAGTTCTAACTAAGCATTAAATGCTGATTGTCCTCAGTTGATAGGATTAAAGCATGTATTAGGCTAATGATCTTGGTTTTGTTGTTGCTAGAATTAGAACTCCCTAGGGCAAATTGCATCACCCCAAGCCAGGTATCAATCTTGGAGCCCTTTGCTGGGAACTCTGCTGGAGATCCCTTTGGTGCCCTCCAAACCACATTTTCCTAAATTTTCTCATTTGGGTTCATGTGTTTGGTCCATTAAACAGAAAGTACATGTTTTTGGCATGATAATGAGCTGTTTTCAAGTTATTCCAGAAGCTTTCATGGTCTAGTTATGGCTGCCCTTAGTCCTTGACCGAATGGGTTGGAGAAGAAAGGGAAGATAGCTGGCTGAAGCATCCCAGCTTTATGTCATGTCAACTCAGCTTTGTGTCACATGAAAAATGATGAAAATCAGCTTGGCAAGGAAGGGTTTAACCCCTACTGGACACGTGTCTTCTTCTGATCTGATTTGACAAGCTGGAACTGATGATAATGGGCCCCAGCTGTCAGGTTATGCTGAAATTTGACTTGACAGCTCACGTGAGCTTCACTACTAAGATTTGCATGTGAGCTGGGCTGGCTTAGCTGGGCCGGCTTAGCTGGGCCTTGTAGTTAAGCTTCTTTGGGCTTGTCCATCCCTACAAAATGAATAGTTTTGCCATGGGTGATATACGTGGGCTTTTGTAGTTGGTTGATTATGGAAAAAAAAAAGGCGTAAATGCACTTTTGGTCCCTACATTTGCGATCATTTCTATTTTGGTCCCTACATTTATATTTTACCACTTTTAGTCCCTAAACCAATTAACGCGTGTTATTTTAGTCCTTTCCGTCAGTCAACAGACAGAAATAGCTGACGTGGCTAATGAACTGATTAAAATATTAATAAAAATCCAGCGTGGCTCTTGTCACCCACGCCACATGGGTTTCCCGCCCCTTTATGTCACACGTGACCCTCACTACCCCGTAAATCCCCCAAATCAGTACCAGGAACCCTGAACTCCCAAAATTCAAGATTGGACCTCCACCCACACAGCTAATCCTCATCTCCCCAAACCATGATCAAAATAAACAATCTTCGAAGCCTAATGGAAGCAAGCTGTTCAACAAGTTCCAGTGTGAGGAGGAGAGCACCAATGACGTGCTACTGTAATAAAAAACAAGTTCTAGTTGTGGCGTGGACTGAAGACAACACTGGCAGAAGGTTCTATGGTTGTCCAAACTACTGGGTATGTCAATTTCAGTAAATTGTTTGAGTGGGTTTCAGTTAATTTCAGTATGTTGTTTCAAATTGTTGCTACAATAGTTTATGGATTTCCATTTTTCATTTTTCAGAGTATTATCTATGTTTCAGGTGGGGCGAAAGTGTAGGTTCTTCCAATGGCGTGATGATGAGATATGTGAACGTGGTAAGGTGCTTATCCCACAACAAAGGCAAAGGATCATCAAACTTGAGGCTGAGCTTATAGCCTGCAAGAAGAGAGAGAAGTTTTTAGTTGTAGTTGTGGCATTGTTAGTGGTGATATTTGCAGTTCTATGTTTGCTTAGGTAGGTGGTGGAAATAACTTGTGTGGGTTGCTGTGCTTAGTAGTGCATGTAGGGTTGCAGTGTTTATGTATGGAGGGTTGGCAGTGTGCTCTATTTTGGTAGGATTAGTTATTAGCAATGACACACTTGCTACTTATTTTGTACTTTTTCTGTTGAGAAATAAATGAATACCTTTCTCATTCAATGTGTGGATTGGAAATGTCTCTGTTGAACCAAGTAGCAGATTTCCAAGTGCATGCAACAAATAAAATTGGTATTAACAGATAACATATTCCAAGAAAGCACTATACTACACATATAAAACAAGACAGAAGGAAACAACAAACTCAATCTTGAAATCCAAACATCTTAATTAACATACTTCCAAACTTAACCCAAACATCTTCATAGTTATCATTAAAAAAAAGCAAAAGTATGTTTAAATAACAAAAGGGCATTGTTCAATTGCCAATCTCAACCCAAACAGCAGGGCATTGTTTAACTAATACCAATTATACAAAATAAGGGCTTGGCTATAATTATACAAAACACAAGCCATTCATCAAAAGATATAAAACAACAAGCTATTCATTTTTTCTTGGAGCATGACTTGATGACTGACTCCTAGCAAACTTGATAGCCCCCATGTATCTAGATGCATTCTTGGAAGCATTCAGGGTCTCTAATGTGAGCATCCTTTTCCTCCTCAGTCTTGGAATTGGACTGCTGCTTAAGTTGGGTGGTGCAATTGGATTAAAGTTGGACTGAACTTCATAAGCCTGAAAGAATGAGCTTTTACTGGCCTGAATTGGATTGGATGATCCTGTGGGGGTCTGGTGTGCACTTGGACTGGAGCTGTGCATGTTGGACCGAGGTGGTGGAAAAGGTGTGGCAGAGCTGTGCATGGTGTACTGGTATGATGCACTTGGGCTAAATGAAAAGTCAATGCTGGTCTGGTATAGTGCACTTAGGCTGAATGAGATGTGCATTCTGGTTTAGTATGTTGCACATGGCCTGGAAGAGCTTGTCCATGGCTGAGGAAATGCACAAGGAGGGAAGGTGTGCATGTTGGACTGGAATGATGGCAATGGACTGGGAGAGCTTGTCCATGGCTGAGTTAATGCACCAGGAGTGAAGGTGTGCATGCTGGACTAGGATGATACAGATGGCTGAGGTGGTGCAAATGGGGTGGCTAAGCTTGGTTGAGCTTGAGCTTGTCCTGTTGGCTGATTGATGTTGGAATAGTTTCTGCATCTACTGGTCTACAAACAAGAAATCCACATTTATTGACATGTAATATGTAAAAACTCTCACACATTTACTTGACAGATATGGTAGAATGTTACCTTATTGGTTGCACTGGTTCTGTTTGTGGTGCTTGGTAGGGAAGAGTTTCCTCCAATCTCACCCTTGCAACTTCTTTTATTGTGTCCTATTTTACCACAAGCCCTACACTGTTTGGAGATACCAACTCTCCTACCTGCTGGTTCACCAACCTTCCTTGCTCTCTTCTTCTTGGGCATGCCAGGCAGTCTTCTTTTGATAGGAGGCTGAACAGGTTGGACACCATTGGGCCTCAACATATTCTGCCCATTGATAGGTGCAATTACTGGCTTATAATAGGCCTTATATGTGGAGACATGAAAACACTTGTGCACATACTGCTCAGCATCTTGCCTATTGAAGAATATGTAGGAAACTGCATGGGCACATGGTATGCCAGCTGTATCCCATTTCCTGCAACTACAATGTCCTTTTTCCAAGTCCACAGTGAAGCTTTGTAGTCCATTTTTAACCTCAAACTGTGTATGACCTGCCCAACAAGCAAGCCACCTACTGCTTGCAGTCTTTTCCCTATGCAACCTCTTAAGCACTTTAGGGCATATCTCTGATTCCACTTTCATGATCTTTTGTCCGCTCTCTTGAAACCTGATCATAAGATATAACCTGATAAACCCCAGCTGCAATCACACATAAGATGTTAACCAAACAATGTATCTGACTAACTGTCACTTAAAGGCTTAGATTCATACCATAGTAATTATAGGCTTAGATCTAAACTTTAGAATCCTACTGTTAAAACTCTTACACATGTTGTTCAGTACTGTATCACTCAACCCATCCTCACTGAACATGTGTCTGGCCCATATAGTGGCTGAATGATCTTCCAACCAACTGTGTGCATCCTCATCAATTCCCTTCAGTTCATCCATCAGCCTATCAAACTTAGCTTTATAAGTAGCTTTAGTTACTTTCCAAAACAACTCTCTAATCAGAGCACCAGGATGGTTCTTCCTGAGATTATTGTATAGGTGTCTGCAGCAGATCCTATGCTTATATTGTGGCCAATTATCAATGAAGGTCTGCACCAACCCCTATGAGTACAACAACAACAATTGTGGTGTTAGTAACTCTATACATCCAATATGATAATGCATATAGATATGGTAATAAACATACATACCTTCTTCTGGTCTGATATAAATGTCCATCTTGTGTTATGACCTATGTCTGCAAGTAGCAAATTTATGAACTAAGTCCAAGAGTCTTTAGTTTCAGCCTTCACTACAGCATACACAAGTGGGAAGTACTCTTCATTAGGGTCTCTAGCAACTGCTGTGATTAATTGCCCACCTGACTTAGTCTTCAAGTGGCAGGCATCCAAACCAATTATTGGCCTGCATCCAGCCATAAACCCTTTCTTGCAACCCTCTAGACATATGGACAACCTCTCAAAATAAGGAACCCCACAGACCAAGTCCATCTCAGCAGCCAAATCACCTTTATTGAAGGTATGTACCTTCATGAGTACGGTACTGCCAGGGCTAGCCCTCCTCAACTCTTTACAATACTTCCAGAGTTGATTGTACTGCTGTGTGTGAGCCCTATCAACATATTCTCTTGCCTTCTCCCTAGCCCTGCTGGCTTTTCCTACAGTTATGTTTAGTGTAAACTTCTCATGTACAGCATCTTGGATGTCTTTTAGTTTCATGTTAGGTTGTCTTCTCACCTTCTTCATCAACTTCTTCCCAATGTATGAAGAAGTGCATCTTGGATTCTTATAGCTCCTAGAGCATGTGTGTTCTAGGTTCAGTGTTCTTAGTTGGTAGCTCTTCTCTCTTGGCAGCTTTGTTAGATATGCCACAAACTTGCAATTTTCCTGACAAACTGCTCTTACCCTCTGCAAATCATTTTTTGCAAATCTGATCCCCCAACCACCATGAACTGCATAATCAGTTATAGCTTCTTTGAATTGCTTAGGTGTTGTGAACAACATATCCTTCTCAAATCTGATATGTTCAGCCTTAGCAACTGGCTTAAACACTAGGAAGGTCCTTTTTTGTCCCCTTCCCTTTCCCACAGGTGTTTTCAATTCATCCTCAGAGTTGTCATTAGTATCATCCCCAATATCATCATCAAATGATGACTCCTCAAGACTGTGCAACTCCTCACTCTCATAATCAGAGTTCATTACATCAACACCCATTTGTACTGGTTCAGTAACATCCTCATCAAAACCATCCCAACTATCACTACTGTCCTCCACAAACTCCCTCTCATCAGGATTCACTTCATCTTCATCCTCTAAGCCACTTCCTTCACTATCACCTCCTCCACTGTCACTGCTATCAACTACATCCTTGTCCTAAAATGGGTGTTGAGTCATAGGTTCCTTACCTGCTCTCCTAGAATACACCTCTGTAGGATTAACCTCAACAACATCAACATTATCAACCTCCTCAACCATTGGTGTGTTACTTTCTCTCCTAGAGTAGGCTTGTTCAGCATCTACTTCAATGTGATCCTCATTATTATTGTTATAATCTTCACTACCAAAATTATTATTGTCACTACCTTCATCATTACTGCCATCATCATTACTGCCATATCCTAATAGGTTTTGCTCCACTGCCAATGGTTGCACATCTGTCCCAACATGCTCACCTTCATCCACTAGTATAGGATTATCCACAGGGTGCTCTAAAAACACATGAATTTCTTCATGACTAATCACTAAATCTGTCATAAACATGGCATCATCATCATCATTAACTATCAAATAGAAATTAGCTCTCTCTAGATCATTACTAGGCATTTTATACCAAATCCTGCTCACAGAGGTGTACCCATACTCCCTGCATATACCCTCAATCTCTGTCTTGGACCACCTATCAGGGTCACAATTGTCCACTATATCCACTTTACCTCCCACATATTTTCGGGGGTTATCAGTAAAATACCCACCATGATGCACAGACAAACTAAATAGCTCACTCATGCTACATGCAAAACACATAAACCATCAGTTAACAAAACAACACTCATTAGTTAACAAAATATAAACCATTAGATAAATAACACTGACTACATTCCAAAACAACACTCATTAGTTAACAAAAAATCACACATTAATTATTTACCAACTCAGCACTCATCATTCCACAATCCACCTCAGCTGTTTGAATTATATTATATGGTAATGCACATTATCTTCAACAAGGGAGTAGAGGGACCACATTGGAAAGCACAAACAAACACATATTAAACAACAATGTCATAAAAAATAGACACATGCATAGTAATCCACAAACAAACACATGTTAACATTATATATCATAAGCATTTTGGCCCACTAATTCAGTATTCATCACACACAAAATCAGCCATTATCTTCAACAGGGGAAAACGGGGATCACATTGGAAGCCACAAAGAAACACATACCCAGACAAGGACCAACAAACAATCAAAAGTAACTAAACAAACATAATAAAGTCAAATCCCAAACAATGAATATACAAAAGCAACATTGTGGCCCCTACGCATAATATAAAGCTAGCCATATATAAGGACATACATAGAAAGAGAGTTAATACCTGTGTGTTTGGTCTCTATCTCACAGAGATAGAGATCTCACTGCTTTTCTTTTCTCTGCTATTCCAAGAAAAATGGGTTTGGGTATATGTATTTCTAGGTTTGTTTGTCTGCGATGGTGGTTTGATGGCTATCTCAGATCGAGAGAGAACGTGGACTGATTTGGTTTGGGGGTTCACAGAAAGAGAAGGTGGACTGATTCACAGAACGAGAAGGTGGACCGATTTAGGGGTTCACACGCGCCATAGGTGGTTTTAGTGAGGGTCACGTAAGGGTCACGTGTGACATAAAGGGGCGGGAAACCCATGTGGCATGGGTGACGAGAGCCACGCTGGATTTTTATTAATATTTTAATCAATCCGTTAGCCACGTCAGCTATTTCCGTCTATTGACTGACGGAAAGAACTAAAATAACACACGTTAATTGGTTTAGAAACTAAAAGTGGTAAAAAATAAATGTAGGGACCAAAAGTGCATTTATGCAAAAAAAAAAAAAAAAAAAAAAAAAAAAAAAAAAAAAAAAAAAAAAAAGAAGCATAGTTCCCATAAATTTTGTAAAAAAAATATTTTTGTGAGATGAGTAATTTATATTTCCCATGAGTTAGGGACTTTAGTATATGAAAATATGTTTTTGCTAAGAAATAGTTTTGGGCTTTGTAAATATGTGCCAAAATAATATTGGGCTTTATGAGTAGTTGCCAAAATAATATTTGGGCTTTGTAAATATATGCCAAAATAGTATTTGAGTTTTGTAAATATGTGCCAAAATAATATTAGGCTTTATGAGTATTTGGGCTTTTTGAGATTTTGTAAAAATATTGCCGTATAGCAACAGGCTTTAGAGGTGCCGTGTAGCAATGGGTTTTAGAGGTGCCGTGTAACAACGGGCTTTTAGAAGTGTTGTGTAGCAACGGGCTTTGTAAGAGGGTTTTATTGGGCTCTTTGGGTTTTGCCCACAAGGTAAATGAGTTTGGGCTTTTTTGTGGAGATATTATAATTTTGTGGTCCAATTTGGTAGTAGTATGATAAGTATTTTTATGAAAACCTAAGTTGGATGATATGTGGGATATAATGGGTAATATTTGTGAGAGGGTCTAAGATAATTTATGGGGCTTATGTGGGAAATATTTGTGGGAGCCCAAGTTGGATAATAATATGGAGAATATTTGGGTAATATGAGGGAAGTATGTAAGAAATATTTTTGTGGGCCCAAAATAGTTTATGAGCTTGTATGGGTATATTTTTTAGTGAGTGGGTTAATAAGATTCGGGCCTGAAAATTTTTTCCTTAACAAACATCTACTTTAACTTTTTGTTGATTACTTTTTACTGAAAGTGTACTATAATATATTTGTATTTTGAAAAACGTGATAAAAAGTAAGATTTTGAAAAGTTGTGCATAAAAGTTAAAACCTACAAGCTAACAAAATAATCTGGACACAAATAAACACTATATATATATATATATATATATATATCATCCATGTGCAAGAACAATTTCATCATTAAAGTTTCAATAATAGCATGTAAAATCATTGACATCAACTATGCTATGCCAAATGTCATTTTAACACATCAAAACTTGCTTGATCAATTTTAGAACACCATTTTACAATACACTTTATATCACATCTTCTATTTTAGCATTACATTACATTAAAATAATTTTAAAGAAAAAAATCAACTATATTAAAAAAATTAACAAAAAAAAAAAAAAAAAAACCAAACCAAACCAAACTAAACGCAACACATACCCATCACCCCAAATCCCACCACCACCGTCCATCTCCACCAAACCCTCCACCACTGCCCTCAGAAGCCATCTCTAAAGACACCAAAACCATCACAAAGCTCATCCCAAAACCAAAACACAAACACCAAAAGAAAAACAAGAATAGAAAAACAAAAAGAAAAATAAGAGAAATAGATAGAAGAGAGAGAAGAGAGAGAGGGCGGCGGCCACTAGTGGTGACTTCACTGGCATGCTCCACATCCATTTCAACCCACAACCTCTACCACAAATCCAAAACCACAGCACAAACTACAACCACCAATTTCAACCTCAAAAATAAATCCAACCACAAATAATCCCCGATCCCAACCATAAATACCCAAAGCAAACCTCAACACCCCCCCACCACTACAAAATACACTAATTTTAACTTAAAAAAAAAAAAACACTGATGATTAGGGCTGTCCACGAGTTAGGTCGAATCAAGTTTAGTCTTGACCTGCATCCAACCCATCCTAATTGAGTGGAGTAGATCTCAACCCGTCGTTGATCGGAATGGTTGATGTTGATTGGATTGGGTGGATCTGACCTTCAACAGGTGGCGATCAATTTAGTTGGATTTGTAGATCTGAAAAACGGCAAAAATCTAGCAAGTTAACAGTGGAAATCAATGAAAATCTAGTGATATTTCCGCTAGATCTAGCAAAATCTCCCCAGATTTGGCAAAATAGATTTTTGCCGTTTTTTAGATCTCATTAGATCTAGTTGAGATCTAGTCAACTCCTCTTTCTCTCTCTCCCCCTCATAAATCTCTAAGTTCCTCTCTCAAGATTAGATCGCATTCTCTTGCATCTCACTCTCTTTGTAATTGGTTTTATATGAACCTTGTCAAGCAAATACCATCCAAACCAAACTTGCTTTCAAACCGACTTTTTAGCTAGACCAAGTAATAGCCTCTCTTCAGAATAGATTATGTAAAAACTTTTGTTAAAACTAACATCAAAATTTCTTTCACCCAACATTTGCTTAGCGTAATCTATTTCGTTTGATTAACAGAAAAATTAATAGGTTTGCGGGTTCGAAGTGCTTATAGTTATGAGTTTCATTTGGTTTGATGGGTTAGTTGTTGGGTTTGCAAAGATAAACTTGTTTCCCTATTGCTTGTTCTGCATCCAAAAAAAAAAAAAGTGTTGAAGAATAGTTAAAATTAAATTAAACTAATTTTTTAAATTAGATTTAGTACTTATTTTAATTTTTTTAGAAGATTTTTTTAGGTTGTTGTTAGAGGCCTTTTTTCGTTGCGCAACCACGTGTTGTCTGTTGGAGTGGTGACCTTGTTAGACTCGAATATGTTTGGTGAGTTGCGTCCAGAACTTGACATTGGACCACGTAGTCCAATGGCTTCTAGCATATTTTTAGGCCTACAAAATGGGTAAAACCCAAAGTCTAAGAATCATGATAATGGTTGAATAAATAAATAATATGTGTTTGATATAATAGCTTTGATTAATAGTTGTAATAGTAGTTGAAATAAAGTAATATGTATTTAAAGGTAAAGTAATTATGTATTCAATAATGTAGATTTAGAGATATGGAAACGTAGTGACTTATTTTTGTATGGTTTGTAGCTCCAGCTGTATAGCATCAGTGAGTTGATAATATTTCCAGCAGAATGACTCCAGCGGTGGAGAGGTAGTTTGTCATGATAACTTCAAGATTGAAGGGGAAAAATGGGTGCAACTGGAGGTCGGGAGAGTATGTCCAATTGTGTGTAGAGGCTAGTTAAGTTTGTCTCTTTTATCATACACTTAAATGAATTTCTCCTTGGTAATGCTCTTTTAGTTATTAGTGAAGTTTATGAATAGTATTGCCTTCCATGAAAAGAGCTTTTGTAAGATAGATTTTTGCCTTCCATAAGAAGGGCTTTAGTATGAGGTCTTTGTGCCTTCTAAGAGAACGGCTTTATGTATTAGAAGTCTACACCTTCTTTGAGGAGGGCTTTTGTAAGAAGTATTTGTGTTTTCTAGGAGAAGGGCTTTAGTATTAGAAGTTTATGTCTTCCATGAGAAGGACTTTTAGTATGAATGTTTGACATCTCTTGAGAAGTATGGAGATTGTAAATGATATAGATGTTTTGTGGGATGCAGTATTTGTAATATGTATGGGTAATAAGTATGGATACTTGGTGAAAGATGATTTTGTAATATAAATGAGGAATATGTATGGATAATTTGTGAGAGATGTAATTTGTAAGATGTATGAGAGATATGTATGGGTATTTTGTGAGATATGTACTTTGTAAGATGCATGAGAGATATGTAAGATGGTAAAGGAATTATGTAAGAGCTGCTGGAAAGATTATAGTGATGGCTTGTGTTGCTTTCGAAGAGAAGGGGTTTTATAAGAGAAGTGGAGAAAAATATTGAGATGTGTTTATAGGCAGCAAAATAGTAGAATTTCAGAATGAGAGTGTGGGAGTAGAGTTTAGAGGAGTTGTGGTGTTTTGTATGTAATGGTCATGGTGTGTAATGTGTGTATGAGATTGTGTAAGAGAAATGGAGAAAAAAATGTTTAGAGATATGGGTAGCAAGATAGATGTATTTTCTAAAAATGGAGAGTGGGAGAATGAGCATAAGATGAGTAATGGTCTAGTAAGTGTATGGAATGGTATGTCTTAGGCTTTAGCTTGATCCTCTTTATATAGAGCCAAGTCTGAAACTAAATCAGTTCAGCTGGAGGAAAGACCAATAAAAAAAATGAAAGGATTTTAGCAAGAAAAAGATAGTTTCTTTGGTTGGTTTTGGTTTTTAGCCAAATAAGGAAACTTTGTAATGTTAAGGCTGCTAAGTCAGTTGTCTTATCGATTCTGAAATAGCTGTCACAACTGTCTGAAAAAGCTTTCACAACTGTCATAAGACAGCTGTTGCTTGGAACTGAAGTAGATGAGGTCAGCTGGATGATGTTAGGTTGCTGGAGAGAATATTCAGAATTTATTTCTTGGATTTAGCTTAAAATGGTAAGATCTCTTTTAAGGATATCTTGATGTTTTGGGTATAGCAGCTGGCTGTTGGGATTTAGCAAGAAAAAGATAGTTTCTTTGGTTGGTTTTGGTTTTTAGCCAAATAAGGAAACTTTGTAATGTTAAGGCTGCTGAGTCAGTTGTCTTATCTATTCTGAAATAGCTGTCACAGCTGTCTGAAAAAGCTGTCACAACTGTCATAAGACAGCTGTTGCTTGGAACTGAAGTAGATGAGGTTAGCTGGATGATGTTAGGTTGCTGGAGAGAATATTCAGAATTTATTTCTTGGATTTAGCTGAAAATGGTAAGATCTCTTTTAAGGATATTTTGATGTTTTAGGTATAGCAGCTGGCTGTTGGGATTGAGCATTAAGGCTTCGTTTAAGAGTTCATAAGGGAATAAAATGGAATGGAATGAAATGATCATAAAGGAATAAAAAGGAATAGAATGTATTTAAGCAAGGGAAATGAATGGAATGTAATTAAATAACCTTGATTGGATATTTTAAAAAAATAATGGAAAGGAATGGAAATGAATAAAAATGAGTGGAATGTAAGTAATTATGTTTAAGAGTAATATAAAGAGAATGGAATGAAATCATTTTATGACAATATTACTATTAGACCTCTATTTTAAAATAAAGTGCTAAATATATAGGGGTATTTTGGGAGTTTAATAAAAAATTCATTAAATCTAATTCAATTTCCTCCCATTTCTCCTAATTTCGGGGGGAATCAAAATTTTAGATTTTAAGGGAATAGAGAGGAATGAGTATTCCCTTTTACTCATTCCATTCCCTTTCACTTAAACTCCCAAATAAGGGAATGGAAGAATATTCTAAAATTATTCTTTTAATTCCATTCCATTCCCTCTTAGTAAGGGAATATTTGGTATGATCATGGCAGATGACAGCTGGATATTAAAGATATTATGAATATTTTATATTTGAAGATTAAAGATAACCAATCAAATTTAACCACGAGTTTGAGTTAGCTTTTAGCTGAAAATAGTATTATAGTTTATGTTGAATAATATGATTAGGTTTCCAAATTCGTGTAGCAACAGCTAGAGATAAAAAATGAATAGTTATTTTGTTAGCATTTATATGGTTGGGGTTTCTGAGTATTTGTTATATGATGAGTATTAAGTTTTAGTCAAAGAGTAATGAGGAGTTTTATCATTTAAAGTTTTTATGTAATAAGAGAGGCTTATTAAATGTTACTTTTTACACACTAACTTGTTAGAGTTCAGGGAGTTGGAGAAGACATGCTATGCAACATGTTTCTTTTTCAACTTTAAACCACTAGAGTTTTACTGAATATACTTTTTGGCCCTCCAAATCATGACTCTCAAAGTTTCCCTAAAGAGACTCATGAATTTAGATCATGAGTTGAAGATGAGATGATGTACATTGGGCTATGTTGTCATTTTGTGTAAATCTGGGCTTTTGTTGGAGAAACCGCCTTCCATGAATATGAGAGAGGTATTATGGGTTGTGAGTTTTGATTCATTGCTTAAGCTTGAGATGTTGATGTTGATAATGTCGTGGGTTACGATCTCAATTGATAAAGAGGAAATATGGATCATGAATTCACCTCCTGAAAAAAGGATCTTGTGGGCCATGTGAGCCCAATCCATGTAGTTGGATAAGATATAAGCTTTTTTTAAGCTTTAAATGAGATTTACCCAAAATTCAATAATATGTTGATATAGCATGGGTTGCCCATGAAGTAATGCCATGTGGCGTGAAAAAAGAGTCCTCAACAGTTGTTTAATGATACTAGTCGCTAACCCGTGTGATGCACAGGAAAGCTATTGTGTATAAAGATATAAACTGTTCTTTTTCTCTTCCTCTTTGATTGTACATTAGAATTCCAATCTTATAGTTTCTTATCTTTGATATGAAACATTAAATTACGTAATGAAAAATAGAAATCAAACTTAAGTTTAAAATAAAATGAAGAATTAAATGTTTAACATCCTCAATTATCCATAAAATATATAAAACACAAATTTAAAGAATTACTTAATCAATATTTCAAATAAATTGAAAAAAAAAATTAAAAAAGTGTTTTTTGTATCTTCTTCCTTTGTTGCTTTGTAATAGTCATCGAATATGTCCTTTTGTTTTCCTTGAGTACAGATGTTGGTGTGAGTTGCACATTGCATTGAACATCAACTTTTTGAAACTGTGTAGAATCACCACCTTGTTCACTTGATAAGTTGCTACTACATTCATTTGAAGTATCACTAATGTAATCCTGACAATAAAACATGTTGATAAATGTATTACAGCATAAACAAATTAAATATCTAATTTGTAATTTTGCTATATTAAAAAATACATACTTCTGACATTTTATCAAGCTAAATTACATTGTCAGTATTTTGAAAAGATTTAAAAACTTTATTGATAGTGTAGAATTCCCATACATACTTAAGATTATAGTCATTTAGTTGTATTTGGAAAACAAATTCTATTCCATTCAGATTTTCTATTTGCACAGGAAGGACGACTTCTTCGGGCACCTGACTAAAGTAATAATTTTCAAATTGTACACTCAAGTAAAACATGGACAAAGATGTTCTACTGAAAAAAAATTTGTTCATAGCAATAAACGGGAGTTCTACTAATCCATGTTTCCTATGGATGTCTCATAATGAGGTATGTATGAACTTTTTTGTTGATTGGAAGTAAACTTAATGATGAATGCTAACTATTTTGAAGGATAAAATGTTATACATAATGGTCGGAAGCAAAACTGATCTAGTTATTATGAAAATTTCGCAGATATTTGATAGATTCACCAATAAATTATAAATCATTCCTTGGAAGTTGACTGTATCAGCAGCATGTGTGCTCAGTCCTTTGCTGCAACAATATTTAAAGAGAAGGCCAATAATATTTGATTGAAAAGTTCATCTTTTTTCAATAGTTTTGACAGAGATTCATAGACCCAATAGTGAAACCCTTTTTGGACAACCTTCAAGAAGGTTTTGTGATGGCCAACTATTATATATTTTATACATAAGTAGGCTAGAAAAATTTAAAAAAAATTAGAGGAAAGTAGCAAACCTTGGTGGTGGCGTTGATAAAAGGCAAAGATTGAGGGGGCGAACTATAGCGCGTGATTAAGAGAGAATGAGCAGCGATCAATCTGACAATCTGTATAAATTTCAAGCAATATATTTATTCAGCAATCTAGCCATAGGAATCCAATTTTCAGCCATCATTCAAGAAACATTAATAGAAAGAACCATTATGTTCAAAGCTCTAATCATTAAAAAAATCAAACCTACTTATCAATATCCCTAAAACTTTCAAATTGATAACCTTTGAGACCATTATGATTCAATTAATCTCCTTGCTACTATATAAACCTATCTCACCATCAATACCAATCTCAATTTCTAACATATGAATCATAAATAATTCAAACCCATAGCTCAATTTCCACTAAAAATATTCAAATTGATTAAAGCTTTTCTTTCATGAGACAACTAATGATAACCAAAACAACAATAAATGAAATTTTCCGATAGTTAGAAGCACCAACAACAAACAGGCAAAAAACCTTCAAAGTTTCAATTTCATACTCTTATTCAAAATAATTATAAGAATTGCAGCAGCAACATAATTGCTTTGACTCTAATTATCTCTCTGCAATAGATTCTTCCACAATCTAAGAAGCTTTAATCTATATTTTATGCAAAGAAGTGACTCTTTTGCACAAACTACTGGGGACCAGCAGTTTTAGTTGACTGCCAGTGCCATGTCAAACTTATAGTTTCCTACAATTTTATTTTGATAAGTGAGTTGAACATGTGGAGCTAAAGTCAATATGAAGACCTGTCCAGTTGTTTAGTCTCTAATAACTCATGATCTTTGAAAGAATTTATTTTTATTTTTTGGAGGAGGGGTGCATTCTACATGGTATTCATGTTAAACAAAACATCAATCTATAAGAAAAATAATTTTAAGAATTGTTTACAGGAAAATAAAATTTATGCAAACAGCCTAGTTAACATTTAGAAAATATAAAGATCAAACGTTACAGCCCAACTTACTTGTCACCAATAAATTTTTCCTGAGTGAAGTAGCCAAGAGAGAGCACCTCCATAAGATTATGTTGCTTATCAAGACCCTGTTGCCTAGCGAAATGCATAAGCTTGTGGCTGTCTAGAGTATTTCCCCTGTGTGCATTTAAGACAATGTAAGTGGAATCTCCAATAGATTAAGGTTTCTTCATAGCTTCCTCACCTATATAAAGTTATCCATATATTTAAAACTGTTTTTATGCTTACGTGAGTCCTGAAAGGTTATATTCCAATCCATGGCTCCTAAAAACCTGAAAATTTGCAAAGCAGTCATAATTATTTATTGCATACAATGACCAACCAAATCAAACTTAATGCAAAAAAATCAATGATATGTATATAAGTGATTCAGAGAATTTTTGGAAAACCTCTGACATCTGAGCTTCTATCCTCTCAGTTTGAGATCCAAACTTGTTCCTGTAATACTCTTTCCTATTGATGCCTTCTTTTGGGGCGGAAGGATTAAGTTGAAATGGATGCCATCTAATCTGCAAATGTAGTTGATAAAAGATAAGAGTGGGAACACAAACATGCGTGCACACACACACACACACACACACACACACACACAGCAAACCTTAAAGTCATAGTGATCCTTAGATGCAGCTATAGCTTTGTCAAGATTTTTTTTGCCCACAAAGCACCATGGATAGACAGTGTCTGAACTGATATCCATTTTTATAAGCTTTTTCTGAGTGTTGTTTCCAATTGACTTGGACGCAGACATGATGCCTTTGTATCTGCAAGTTTTCTGAAATATATTGATTCAGTTTTGAATACAGTGAAGTACAATGGTTTTTCTTCTTCACATGTTATAACTCAAGATAACATTTTCTACCAAAGAATTATTAACTTAACAAATTACAAACACATGTACTCTTGAATCGGAACCCTTGGATCAAAATGAAGCCAGGTGCATAACCCATGACTACTTGAAAAGCTGTATTATTCAAAATTAATAAAATTTTCTGCAATGACATTTGTGGCTTCATTAGAATAATCATTATTGATCCCCATCACATGAAATAGTATCTACACAGGAACAGAGCAGAAGCACTGCCACTCAAGTAAGCAATGCCTCCCCTATGTCACCTAAGCTGTCAACAGCAAAACCTGTCTGTCTCAGCCTGATTGCATCCATCAAGTAATACAAACCGACATGCAAAACCCAGAAATATCCCTAAAAAATCACAAACTTGGTCATCCATAAAAAATAAAAACAATCTGGGTATTCATAAACTTCGTCATCAAAAACACGAAATTTAAACTCTAATCAACCACTAATCTATCCAAACATACTGTATTTGAAATTTTAACTAAAAATTTTCTCAAATTTGAATCACATACACAGACCAAAATTCAACAAAATCAATCAGAAAAATCAACTGGTACATACAATTCAAAAGAAACCAATACTAAAAAAAAACCCATTCTCACTTTCTTTTCATTTGTAATTAAAACCAATAACCCAAATGCCTAAATTAAAGACCATCAACCCAATAAGACACTCAACTCAAAATAACAAAACTTGAATCATATTTAACACCAATTTTTCTTGTCTAAAAATACCTACACTGTAGCGGTTCCGGCGGTATATGAGTGGAGGCTAGGCTGAAGGTGGGGTGATGGTTTGACATGGTGGCAGCCCTCAGATCTCTCTCTCTCTCTGCCATTGACGGAAAAAGAACTGAACGGTTTTTGGTTTTAAGAAAGAAAGAGAGAACGGCTGAACTTGTCGAAGGAGAAGGAAAAGCAGAATTGGAAGGGAAGAGAGAGCATCTGAAATTTGAATGCGTAAGGTTTGAAAGAGAGGAGTCGAGCAAAGCTAGGTTTTGTTTTGTTTTTGTTTTGGTTTTTGTTTTGTTTTTTAAAGATAAGTATCCGGTTTTTTTTTTTTTTTTAAGCGAAAAGAGTTTTTAATTTTATTTTTAATTTTTTTATATTGTACTAAAGTGAAAAATTGTGGGAGTTTCAAAAGTTTTGGTTTTATATATATATATATATATATATATATATATATATATATATATAGATGACATAAGAAATTTGCGTGGTGTTATTTTATTTACCAACCACGTGGTAAGCTGATATGTCACTTAACAGACATATTATCATATTTTTAACGGTGGGGCTAACAATGCAAACAAAATATAACTTTAGAGGATAAAATTTAAATTCTAAAATTTTGGAGTGTAAAATTCAAAGACTTTCAAACTTTAAGGGTGCAGTTTGCATTTTAGTCATTATTTTTAGAGAAATACTATATTTATAATATTTTTACAACAAATCCTAAATGGTAGATTGTTATTTATTGTTATAAGTAGGTAAAAAATTAATTTAAGTTATTGATTCAAATTAGAACCAATAACAACTTAAACACTTATGATTTGTTCAGAAATTGTTATATAAATATTGTGGACGTAGCATTTCTTTTTTTTATATAGAATATTTTTAATTTTTTTATCAACTACTACTTTTTTTTTTTTTTTTTTTTTTTTGAGAAGACTACTACTACTATTTGATTGCGAAGATTATATAGAAATTTTGAAAAATTCTCAAAAAAAAAAAAAAAAAAAAAAAAATTCAAACCAAAACCAAAGAAAAATTCATCAGCGTCCCGCGCTGAGCCCAGCTATCGTAACAGCGGGTACCGCCTAATTTCCCATAAGCGCTTACCACGTCACAATCCATCTGGATCCCACCTATAATAACATGGCAACGTTGTGTTTTAAAATAGCATATCCTCATTTTGTGTGCCTCCATCAACTCAGAGAAGAAAGAGCTCTGTGGTTGTTCTAGGGTTTAACAAAAAGAGACAAAGGCCATTTGCGCTCATTCTATGGTTTTACTTTTTACAAACGCCTCTGTTGGACTTGGAGCTCTGATTCTATACCAAAACTATGGCTTTCTGGGGTAAGTTCCCCAAAAAATGAACTCTCTTTTTTAGAAAATCATTTGGTTAATAGTCTGGAAAGTTAACTACTTGTCACTTTTTGCGATGTATTCTCAATCCACGTGTTATAATCGTGTGTGTGTGTGTGTGTGTGTGTGTGTATATATATATATATATATATATTTCAGGAGTCGAAGTAAAACCCGGGAATCCTTTCAAACATGAACATGATGACACAAAAGGACGCCTTCACTTATCAATGGTACTGTTTACAAGGCTGACCTTGCCAATTTCTATTTAATCCTATGTATTGGTTTTGTATTCTGAATAGATTTTGAGGAAAAAGCTCCGGTTTTGATGTTTTTTTGTTGGTATTGGCTGCTTTTGTAAAGAGTTTGAGTTTTATTTGAACTGGGTTTTGAAAATTTTGTTCATTTCGATTCATAGAGAAGGTATGGGATGTGTTTGATTTAAATCTTCTGTGCCGTGTGAGTATTGAAGAGATTTTGAGGTTTCCTGAACTGGGTTTTGACTGTTATTGTGATTGATGATGTTTATTTGGGTTTACTCAGGCTACACTGGGCCTTGGTACTGCCGAAGAAAGAAGTATACTTCAGTGCAATATAGGAAACAAGAGTCCTGTTTTTCTTTGCACTTTATATCCTGTGAATTCTGAGTCGCTGCAAGTGAATTTGGAATTCGAGGAGGCTGATGATGTCGTTTTCTCAGTGCTTGGTCCTCGGAGTATTTTCCTTTCTGGTTATTATGTGAGCACTAGCCAGCAGTATCCTTTTGTTGGTTAGGACTTTGGTATTGATTATGACAAGACATTATGCTATTTTAACTTTTGTTATTAGTTAAAAAGTCTATGCACTTAATACCTGTTTGGTCATTGGGGAAAAGTAGTGAAAAAAAAAAAGAATTTAGAATTACGGTTTGCTGTTTTATCCCATTATTTGGAGCTGTTCATTTAATTATGCTTGGTAAGTTTGGATCAGTTTAAATGAGCTTTCCATCTTTTGGAGACAAAATCAACATAAAACATTAGGCTTGAAATCTGTGATTCAAGCCCCACTTCCCTCTTCTCCACTATATACTTATCTCCAAAAAAAAAAAAAAAAAATGTTACATAAATTCTCACCTTACTAGCAACCAATTTGTGGTAGAAAGAATTTACTGACTAATTGCTTGACAATTTGCTTTAGGGGTTTTCTTTACTTTCCTTTACTGAAATGGCAAGAGAACCCTGTGGAGAAGATATTGCTGACACAGAAACAGATTTATCCGAGAATAGTGATGAAGATGAGTACGAGAATAGTTTTATTGACGATGATGAGCCAGAAGTCTATCCACCTTCTCCCATTTCCAATGATGAAAGTATGTTAAAAAAACACTTTCTGAGGTTCATTTTTTTCCTCATGAGTTTTTCTTATACGATGTTAAAATTTAGCCTATAACATTAGTTCTAATTTTTTGTCATTGGTGTAGATCACACCAGATGGAGGGGACTATGTATGTGTCATCTTTGATGTGGTAGTTTCTACATCATCATTTTGATTGAAGAACTCATATCCCAAGTGCGAACAATTATTTGTTCTGCTAATACATGCATTGTGCATTTGTGCTGCATGAGAGAATTGGTTTTTTAGTGGACTTGGGTTAGTTCCAATATTGTACTTTTTTCTTTAATGGTAGTTACAAACTTTTGTGAATGGAATTTGATCATAGTCAAAGTTAACAATAAATATGATAGCGTGGTTGGACTGGTCATGTTGATAAGAGCTGCGTACTTTGCAACCATCAGATTATTGAATCACTTCTGATCAATTATTACTAAATCAAATAATATATATATATATATATATATCAACTTAATCTCCTCACATTCCTGGTTGTTCTCATGCATCTGCTCTACTTATGTTCTTCAACATTTTCCATATATTCGAATTCAGGGTTATGCTGCTCATTTTCTTGTTTAGCTAACCTCATTGTTCTCTTTCTGTTCCTGCTGAATACATGTCTCATGTGTTTCCATTGTCCAATTAAGATATACCCACTCAGTAGTACATGTTTGTAAATATTTATGGAATATATGCTGTGAGTTTTTGCTCTATGTTTTTTGGTGGTTACAGAGGAAATGTTGTATAATGAGAAACCCAAGAATGGGAAGGGCAGCTGTAGATGGCTTAGGAAGAGCTACCAAATGAGTGACTCTGATGATGGGGGATGTTCTCAACCAAAAAATATAGTCGATGGTAGTAGTGGTGAGTCGGTATTACAAAGTGAAGATAAGGACGGCTTCCCCATTGTAGTTCTCTACAAGAGCAAAACCACCACAAAGAAAACTGCTGAGGAAGTAAAAAGCAAAGCTGACGAGGGAACAGGTGGAACCGGTGACAAGAAGACAGAAGATGATGTTAATCATGCCATTGAACCAAAAATAAAAGTTGACGATGTGATTGCAGATGCCCAGCCAAAAATGTGAGTACTGCATGATTGGTGTGGAAATTTCTCAAATGTTTAATTTTAAGAAAGTTTTCCTTTATTTCTTTACTGCTTATGTCAATGGTAATTGTGTTGAGCAACATTGGGGAAAGTTTTCATTCTGTTTTCCATGCTTGGTGCAGGCAATCTGACCCACCAATCAATTCAATGCCATCTGCTTCTGAAGTAGGCCCCGAAAATGGTGCAAAGCCAAAGAGGAAAAGTAAAGATTGGTTTAACGAGGAGAAACCTCTCAAGGCTGATAATGCTAACTGTAGTAATATTCTTAAAGAGGATAAAACCCCTAAAGATGAGGCAAGGGTTGATAATATGGGGCAAGATATGTGTATGAAAAACGGAAAGGAGTTGGAGGCTGCCAATGACAAGTAATTGATTTTGTGATCTGTGGTTTGAATTTTTAATATTGGTTAAATTACATATTTGGTTCTCAGCCTTTGACCTTTGTTTCAAAATCTTTCTGATGCTTTAAATTGTTTCAAAAAGGTTCTTATTGTTATCGGAACGATGGAGAATGTTGATGTAACTAATGGAATATATGAAATAAAGGTCACTTTGAGGATGTGGCATGAATTCTATTTGCCATGTCAGAATTTTCTGTCCATCAGATGATGACAAGGAAATATTTAAAACAATTTTGAAAGTGTAGTGACTAACGTAAAACATTTTAGATTATAAGGATGATTTTGAAACAAAGGTTAAAGGTTGATGACCAAATATGCTAGAATTCTTAATTCTTATCAGTGTGCAACTGTGCATACATGTAAAATTCTTAATCAGAAGGTTTTTACTGACAACTCTGTTTATTGATCCTTGTGCTTATGTGAATTTACTTGTGCAGGGGAGTTGAACTGCCAGATACTGTTTCACTGCCTTCCATTGAAGTGAGCCCTGAAGATGTTGAAAGACCAAAGAAGAGAAAGAAAGGACTAACAAAGGAAGGGAAGAATTATGAAGCTGAGCATAAGCATAGCACTGTTGTTGAAGACAATAACACCCAACAAAATGACAAGTGAGTATTTCTGTGATTTGAGCTTCGAATATATAAAAAGAAGAATGCATACAACATACTCATATACATACATTCAAGCTTTAAAGGCATTAGCCACATCTATGCTATACCCCAAAAGGACTAGTCTAGTTACAATTGAGTCTCCTTGTAAACACAAAGCCTAGATCAACCTAGAACATGCCTGATGTGGAACTCAGTTTTTAACTACATAATACAGTAACTTTTCAATATCAATCTGGGGCATCACAATCTCCTCCACTAAAATCTCTGACGTCCTTGTTGGGGCCCTCGTTGTGGGGCAGTGTCTCAGAGAGATACATGGGGTTACTTGGTTGGCACTAATACCAAGAAAAAATGTTAGTCACATCTGCACCATACCCCCAAAAGGACTACTTTAGTCACAATTGAAATTTCTTGTAGTTGTTTATAAAACTCAATTCAACCTAGTACATGCCCCAATGTGGAACTCACTCAGTTCACACTAGCCTAACACACACTCAACTAATTAGGATATCACATATTCCTTTTATTGAGAGTTTTTACTAAGGCTTTAGTTTGTTCATACTTTTTTTTTTTTTTTTTAAACTTGAGTAGGGAAGCTGAACTGCCTGAAAATCTTTTGCTGCCTTCTGCTGAAGTTGGCTCTGAACCTGGTGAAAAACTTAAAAAGAAAAGCAAACAACGGGCAAGGGGTGTGAAAGCTTCTAAATCTGAGAGTAATCATGAAAATGTTGTCAGAGAGGATGGAGCTCAGCAAAACAAGGCAAAGGCTGAAGACATTGTCCTTGGTCTGCCTACGACATTCAAACAAAATCCAAATCCAGCCAATGACAAGTTAGTATTCTCTTAGATTCAATTCTACAAATAATAGAAACACATAAAAGTTGCATGAATTCTCTGCCCCCCTCCCTTCCAACCTAGTCCAAATACAGGAGAAAGAGAGGGAGAGAGAGAGAGAGTCAAAATCACTAAGGCGCATGCTCCTGGCCATCTAGATCTTCTGAATGCTAAGCTGAGTGCAAGAAGAATTGTTCTTTGGGTGACTCTTTCAGTCTTTGTTTGCTGTATGCTTTGTGCTTTCTGTTTATATCATTCTTCTATTTGTACAGGAGTCTTGACAGCAATTCTCATGTATTTGCTGATGAAAATCATTCTTTGGGAAAAAATATTAAGAAGAAGAAAAAGAATAAAACCCAGGAGAATGGGAAAGATTTGAACATGAATACATCCCTTCTGTCAGTGGACAAGAAAGCTGATGACAAGTCATCTCAAGTTTGGACCTTGTCTAATGGATTAATCCTTGAGGTGCTAGAAATAGGGAAACCAGACAGCAAAGTAGCTGCGTCAGGGAAAAAGGCAAGTCCCTTTGAATGATATTAATTAAAGGTTTTTTTGTTGCATGCAATCTTTGATCCAAATAATGAAAAGATAGAGTAATTTGATTTATTCTTCTTCTCGGTCATCTGAGCGGTAGCTTACCAAAAATGATATTCTCATCTTGTACATGTTCTACTAGAGCAAACGAAAGACATGTATGTTAGAACAATGCTGATATGAATTTTGTTTGGTTCCAGATCAGTGTCAATTACAATGGAAAGTTGAAAAATAATGGAGAATCAGTTGACTCGAATGATGGTGATGCTCCCTTTAAGTTTCGCCTAGGTATTACCATACGAGATAGAATCATGGTTTTGTCAAATAAGATTTATTAGTTTTAATACGATGTTTAACATATATGGCTTCTTGCAGGTGTGGGAAAAGTTATGGAGGGTTGGGACATTGGTATTAATGGTAATGACTGAGATATTTGTCCTGACTGAACTTTTATTGCAGTTTAGTTATTGTTTAGTATTCTTTGGCTGACATTTATGCATGATTCTTAGGTATGCGAGTTGGTGAAAAGAGAAGACTTATCATCCCACCATCAATGGGGTATGTATTGAATTCTGACTGTATATTGCAGCACATTTCTTTTTGCTTCTTTCTTTGGGTTCTTAGCCCCTTGCTTGAAGTATCATGTTTGTGTTGCAGATACGGGAGTAAAGGGCATGGTGAAAATGTACCACCGGATTCATGGCTGGTGTATGATGTTGAATTGGTTAAAGTACACTGATTGACTTGCTTCATTGCTTTTGGTGCTGTCTGATCTCTCAGTTTATTTTAATTTGATAATGTCGTTTTTTGTTAAAAGTAAACAAATTGCTTGCTGGCGTTTTGTTTTCTGTTCATAGGTTTTTGGGATGAAATTAGCCAGCTGTTGTATCTCCCTTATAGTTGCTCTATCGTGACCAATTTTGTACATGGTACTTTAACTTCGTGACTTATTGGTAAAATGTTGCTTGGTCATGGTTTGCAAAAGAAACAAGGCTTGATATTGGGAATATTTTTTTTTCATTTAACATTATTTTTAAAACATTTTCATTAATTGCCAAGTTTGCAAAGTAAATAACAAAATAGCATCTCGAGACTAAAACTCGAGTTTAAGGTAGAACTTGAGTTTCTAGCACTCGAGATTCAAGTAATGCTATACTTACGGGAATGGAATATCCACCTGGAACTCGAGTCTTTAAGACTCGAGTTCCTTCTCTTCTTCCTCAAATCCAGTCAAATTCAGTGTTGTGGGCGTCACCCTTCTGTCCCAATCCCTCTACTCGACGAGCTTGATGACCTCTCCCTCTTCAATTGTGCCGCCTCTCTCTCCAACCCCTCTAACACAGTCTCCCACCTCTCCTCCAAAAACCCCAAACTCAAGATCGCTTTCCTCTTCCTCACCAACTTCGACCTCCATTTCGCCCTTTTTTGGCAGCAGTCTTTCCAAAATGCCCCTTCCAAAAACCTCTACAACGTCTAGGTCCACACCGATCCTTCTGTCAATGTCACCCACCCTAAGGGCACCGTCTTCGAATTTCACTTCATTTCGGCAAAAAAAACCTACTACGACTCGTCGACGCTCATCTCTGCGACGCCCCATTTGCTTGCCACCGCCGTCATCGACAATTCGGCCAATGCGTTCTGTCATTGATGATCTGGCCAATGAGTTCTTCGCTGTGCTGTCTCAGTACTGCGTCCTTCATCTTCTCTAGGTCGTCTTCTTTTTCTTCTTTTGATCCGGATCTTCTTTTCCTTCTCTTCTTCTCCTTTTCTCCTTCTCCATCTTCCAATCTACTTCTATGGAACTCGAGTCTCTCAAACTTGAGTTCCACTGGCTAAATTGCTCCACGGTAGCAGTAAAACTCGAGTTTGAGAGCTTCGATTTTTGTCATCGATCTCGAGTTTTAAAAACTCGAGATGCTAGTTTTAAAAATCTTTACAAACATGCGTTAACTTATTATATTGGTGCAGCCAAGTCCAAAAAAAATTTATGACAAACATTTCAACTTTCTTATTGCATTTACGAAGTCTCTTAAGACTCATTAATAGCCCAATATGATTGTAAAATATCGAAACATTCTAGCTTATGGAAGGATTTGGGGAAGTGACTGGGCATAATGTCCAAATTTAACTAGATTTGTTAGGTTGGGTTTGGATTGCAACGCGTTTGTGTCTTTTCTATGGGTCTCATGTATTGTTCACAGGATTTGTAAGTACGGATTTCAAAAAAATTTTCTTTAAAATTGGGTACTGTAGCATTATTCACACATTTAAAAATTATTTTGCTACAGTGTTTTTAGTTTTCAGTAGTAAGCGGTATCCAAATAGACCCTTAACGTGTCACTACTGCTAAATCACCTTCTTGCCTTAATTTCTTGCATGTGAGCCTCACATGACACACTTACACATGTGTCACTCCCTTCCTTTTAAACCACCACCTCCAACATAATAATAATCCCTAAACCCCATTTTTCAAGATTTGAGCTCCTCAGACCTAAATTTGTTGCTCCTTTCCTCTCGTACATCTGAGCTCCTTTGCCTCTGCCCTTACCTCGAAATCACATACCATGGAATCAAGCTCTGTACAACTGGTGGAAGCTTGAGGAGAAGAGGTCCAATGAGATGCTTCGATGGCGAGAAACCAATGGTAGTGATGGACAGCAAACAACTCTGGTAAAAGGTTTTACGGTTGTCCAAATTACTGGATAATGTCTAATATTAAAGAAATTTTAATTTTTTCTAGTATTTTGTTGCGATTTTGGTAAGCATACATATGGGTTCAATCTTTGATTTCAATTTCAGTTTGGACACAAGTGTAGATTTTTCGAATGACGTGATAATGAAATATGTTAGCATGGCAAAATGCTTATTCCAGAGCAGAGGAAAATAATTATCACACTTAAGGCTTAGATTGCAAGTTGCAAGAGGAGAGAGAAGTTTCTGGTAGGAATGTTGGCATTGTCTTTGGCGATTTGTGGGATCTGCCTATGTAAGATTATGTCTTTGGTTGGTTAGATAGGTGGGTGGCCTCCTGGTTAGATAGGTCCTTTTAGTTATGGAAGGTCTGTAGTTTGGTTAGATAGGTAGGGTTAGTTTTTGCAGTTTGGTTAGTGAAACTTTTTGGTTGTTGTTGGGAGTTTTTGTGATATTAAGCTTTAAATCAGCAATTTCCCACTTGATGCTTTACTTGTAATTGGAAATAGTCATTAATGGAACAAAAAATTTCATTAATTTGGACAAATGCTTGGAGTATTTGATATTATGATATTCAATTGTCAAGGCAGATGCTTGGTGTGAGAGACAATGTCCCTAAAAAAGAAGATTTAAGTACTTTTTTAGGGCACCTCTCTTTTTGGGTAAGTGGTGTGGAGTCACTACTTATTTTTTATGTACAAAAAATAAGAAAAACTAAATAAAAAATACATGACTGAATTATTCTCATCATTGATTAAATAAAAATTAAATATTTGAAAAAATGAAAAATTACATGGCTTTGGGTCCTAGTTACAAACTACCAAATAATTATATGGTTTTTTGTCCTAGTTACATTCTACCCAAAAATAAAAGTAAAGATAAGACTAGATCTACTTTACCAATGACCTAGATCTGGAGGCTAGGTTACGGAATGAGAATGTGTTAGGCACCTATTTTACCCAGACAGAGTCTGGTTTGCTATGTGTAATATATATCTATGGAACCTTCCTCATCTCTCCATCCGTCCCTCTTTGGTTCTATTTGTGGTGAAAATGGAACCTCGTTACAAAACTAAAAAAACAAAAACAAAAAGCACAACTAATAAATTTTAATTCATCAGTGTTGTGTGCTATGGAATTCTCTCACAATTTAATTTAGTACCAAATGCCCCTAAAATTGAATGTGGGGGATATTGAATGTGGTTCTATATTGAATTTAGCACAACAATCTCCCACTTGCCTTCAAAGACAATTTATCATATATCCGACACTTATCTCCCTTTAGAGTAATTTATAGTCACTCTAAAGCAAGGTTTGGAAACAAGTTTCAATCAGATTTATTACATAAATTATCTTTTCTACTACTACTCAGGTACTCATATCTCTCTAGTGAGATAATACATATGCTTAATGTGTATCTTCACCACTAGGATGAACACATATCTTGAAGTCCAACTTTATGAATCACAATCAAACTACAAGTCAGCATTTGTACATCCAGTAACCATCAAAATCTAACTTTTGTGGACAAGCATATAATCCCTCATTCTCTTAAGATATTTGAGTATATGCTTTACTCCCACTAAATTAAATGATCTTTGATTCAATTGATATTTGTTTACCATGCCCACCGCAAAATAGATATTTAGCCTAGTATATAGCATAACATAAAGACTTCCTATTGATATGATATTAGGAACCATCTTAATATGCTCTTCTTTTTATATGTCCTAGGACCATAGTCTTTTATAAAGGAACTTCAAACTTAAAAGGAAAGAATCCTTTCTTGAAGTATTACATGCTATACTTGGCTAGAATCTAATCTATTTAAGCAGTTTGAGATAAACTCAATATCCTAATTTCTGAATTGTAACAAAGTTTAAATTCTTAGGATATGACTAGTCTTTTCCAAGTACTCTATATCAAACTGGATTAGACAACAAAAACTCTATTGATGACAATATCTCTACATCATTCTAAATGATTAGAATGTCATCAACATACATTAAAAAATTTATTATTCTATATAGCTTTCACACACATAAGGCGTTTTAATACTTGATCAAAATCAAACAAATTGATTGCTTGATCAATGATGATATTTTATGATTCAGATGCTTGCTTTAGTCCATAAATGGAATTTAAGCAACTTGCATACTAAACACTACTGTTTCTTTGTTATGTACAAGTCTAGTTACATCATATAGATGTTTTCTTCAAGATTGCTACTAAAAGAAGCTTTCTTGATATCCATTGCCATATTTCATCCAAATGAAATATAATGAATAAGAGAATCTAGATAGAGTTAAACTTGACTATTGGTGAAAAAATCTTTTTATAATTGAACCATTTTTTTCTGAATAAATCTTTTCGCCATTAGTCTTGACTTTGAAGGTTTGCACCTTCAAATCTATCAATCTCATTCACTTGTAGACCTATTTGAAAACAATAGGCCTAATGCCATTAGGCACCTCTACAAGTTCTAGACTTCAAATAGAATCCAATTCTATTCACATAACCTTGATCCAGTAATCCATATTCATATCACCTATGCCTTTATGTAGGACCGAGGATCAAATTCATATCCTTGTGGAATAACTACAAAAGTTTATCCCAAAAGTATGAACTTATATGGTAATTAATAATCCTCCCACTACGACATTGTACCGATGTACTAGCTATACATCTAGAATAATGCCTTGTAGTGTATCTAATACAACCATCTCATTTCTAAATGTATTTTATAGTTGTCTTTCAACAAATTCTGACATTTTTCTTCTAGAACAACTATATGTTTTGCTTTAAGATTATTCACATAGTCATCATCAAGAACTTTGTAATAGCACTTTACAAACATCTTGTTTTCTTTATGACCACCAAAACAATCTTTTGCAACTCCTTTTAGATACTCATTATAAACACCCATTTTTCTATTCTTTTTATTTCAAATTGTCAGACATCCTATCTAGCACAAGTGCTGGACATATTCATAAGTGGAAGTATCATATACTAGGTTTTCACCCAATCCACGATTTGACAAATGTCTTAGGAACAAACTTTTGAAATTAACTTTAGAAAATGTATAGTAATTATTAGTGTATATCTCCAAACGAAATAAGCAAATGGAAATACTTATCATGTACTTTACTATTTCTAAAAGAGTCTTATTCCTCCTTTATGTATGCATTGACTTAAAGAAGTCATTGAAACTTTATTCCTTTACAATAAATGAGCCCTAGATCTTATTATCCTCTAAATAGAATTCATAGACTAGGAATATAACAAAATAATGGTTCTAAAAGTCCATCTTTCACCAATCTTGAATATTATTTAGATTAATAAGATCTAGGCATAAGTGCCAAATACATACAATAACAAAGGATGAAAAATTTCTCTTTAAAAAGTAAAACATGTAAATTTCCATCTAGAAAATAATCATGGACAATGCTTAGCATTTCCAAAACAGAAACACTTTCCTTTTGGTCATGCTTTTGAATCTAATTTCCTTTTGGCAACTACTAGGACAACTTACTTGTAAACTGTTTGGTATTATAATTCATCTTCTTATCACCCTTACCTTTTAGTTCAGGTTAAGAATTTGAATTAAATCATATTGATCCTAACTTTAGCTTTTAGGATGTCTTCTGTTGCGTAGAACTCACTCATCAATTCAGATGACATAAAAATAAATTTATTTTGAAAATAATCTGAATTGATCAAATGATTCTAACAAGGACTTGTGGATCATATCCATATGAGATTAGCATTTAATCTCTACATCCAAGAATTTCAATTAATTAATAAAATTAAAACATTTTCATAAAATGATATAGAATTGGAACTCCTTAAGCCTTTGTTAGCACTTAATATGATTCATACCAAACATCTATTTAGACTTAATATAAAGTCTAAATCTAGTACTAACTCTTGCATCTCATGCTGTAGCAAACTTGAGATGAAAGCCAATGTAACATTTTAGCATTTCAATGGAAACTTTGATTATATCATAAGCTATCTTCCATCAATGCATCATGCATAGGAAATTATGACAATGCTGAATCGAAACATATTTATGTACTTCAGCTCCTTTAAACACCATGTCCAAGATTATTTCTTAGTTAATGTGATTCAATTAAAATAGTAGCTAGAGAACAAAATTATGACAACTTTATTTTGAGACTATGAACATAATTACATGGACATTATATTTTGCATCCATAACCATATAGTATGAAACCCAAAAAATACTATACTAGGTGCAACGACAACCTAATCCTGCAATTATTATTCCTCGGAAGCGAGGTCATACCAACCACTATGATTAGGCGAGAATTATTCTCATTATTAATGCTATCATGGTAACTCTTACCAAACAAAAATAATTTGCCGCTTTTTCTTTAGCCTCTAAGTAATAATGATATAACTCCGAAAGGAGGTTAACATTACACTTAGTCTAGTGTACACTATTGCCTAGAATCAATGTGAGTCACCAAGTAACTCCATGGAGGCATGGTTGTTCTCAATGTAAAAACACATTTCATCTATCATTAAGAAGTTTAATCTTGTAGTACCATGAATTAAACACCCTCCGAACGGAGCAAGGCATATACATCAAGGCGAGGTGCCTAATCACACTACTATAAATTGGTAATGGAGGCCATGAGAATCAACCCTTGAATCTCTCTCCCATTAGAAATTTTAAAACAAGTGGATTGTCATGAAATCATTGTAATCTAATCACAATTTTAACCCTACACATCAAATGTGTTTAATTGTTTAAATTCAATGTGATGTTACTAAGTCACGTCATAATGGCGTAACGAACATTTGCGCAATCACAAAGAAGTTTAACCTTGTAATCCGTGAAGTAAATACCTTCCGCATAGAATGCAAGACTCGAAGTCAAGACAAGGTATCTATTCACATTACAATAAACTTAACAAAATGGTTATTTCACCACTCCCACTCGTTGTTTGGGTTTTTCTTAAATAATTGTGATCCCATCACAACTAATAACCTTGCACTTGTTGAAGACTCTAATCTTATTAAAATCACTAACTAAAATGGAAGTTCTAAACTATTTAGGATTTCTTAAACGCTAATGAATCAAAAATTAGTTATATAGAATTCTATCCTTAATTTACTAAATAAAAGATTCTAATTTCATAAGAAAATATATATACCTTTTAATTAAGCTTTAATCTCATTAAAACTTCTAATTAAAATAAATTAAGGACTTTTAATCATACAACAATTCCAATCTCATTAGAATGTTTCTTAAAAGACGAGTCCTAAACTATTTAGGACTAAGAGTTCTATTTAACTAATATCTTTGATCTCATTAGGTCTTTTAGTTAGAACCATGTGTAATCTCATCACATATTTCCTTACACTTTATACATTTGAAAACATTTAGAAAATATTCAAAATTCCCTTCAAATGTATTTTCGCGAGACTTTCGCGACTAAGCTTTTCTCGCAAAAAAGGCGTAAGGAAAAATGGTGAAAACACAAAATTTAGACAGAAACTTTCGCTACTGTCTCGCGGGTATCTCGCGATTAAGCACTTCCCGTGAAAACGAGTTGAAAAAAAAATTGAAAACACAAAAATCAGATAGAAACTTTCGCTACTATCTCGCGACTGGTTCGCGAGTAAAACTAGCCCGCGAAAAACCCGTGTTTTCAGTTTTTCTAGAGCAGTTGCAAACAGTTTTCAACGATTTTTCATGAACAAACAACCATCATATGAACATGATATGCAGAATTTGATATCAAAACTGAATTCCATTGGTGCTATAGCCTTAAAGATGAATTTAACATACTTAAATTCAGATTTAAACAATATCATAACATCAATATCAGTTTTTATCAAATCATAGTTTCAACACTCATGCAGAAAATTAAATGCATATATAACTTTCTAACATCATGAAACTATTATCTCTAATTCTAAAACTCATAAAACATGTTATTCAGATTTGAATTGAAGACCGCTCTGATACCAATTGTTGGGAAAATACATGTTCGTATCACATACAAAACATACGCAGTGGAAAATTAGCGGATCTACTTCATTCGCAATTGATAACATGCACTATGAAAGTTTTAAAATTTAAGAACAAGAAAGTGTACCTTAGTGCGGTGAAATTCAAAAACAAAGATCAGAAGTTCTTGGGAAGACTTTTAATCTTCACTCCAATTCCACTTAATGCTCAAGATGTGTGGTCTCTCAATCAGTTTCCAAGGAGAGAATAAGAGAGTGTCCAACACTCACATACAAACCATTTCATTCCTTGTGTAATCTTGATGAAAAACACTTATGAAAAAACTCATGAAAGGACTTCTTTGAAATTCTGTATGTTTCTCTCCTTAGATACAACTGATTATCTAGTTGGGCTAGCCTTTTGGGCCATTCCAATTGGGCTTTATTGTGTGGCTTGGAGTGAGACCAAAAGGGAACAAATAAGACTTTAGCTCCAATGGGCCTTGAGCTTTTCTGTCAACTCTTGACAAGTCCAAAGTTACCATTAATTATATTTAATACCACTATATGAATATAATTGCACTCTAGGCCTTATTAATAAATTATATCCAAAAACTTTATTATACATGCAACCCCTTCATTAAAATATTCGTAGTAATACAAAGTCATGAATATAGACTTTCACTTTGAAGATTACTACATCTTAATCTTTGAGTACCCGGTTTAATCCTTAATGTTATTCATCATATATTTATGAAATCCAATTCCATAATATATACTTTAGTAACTCCTTACTAAAGTGGTTGGGCTCAACTCTCTGAATAACCAAACCTATTAAACTTATCTCAAGGGAATATTATATATCTCCGTTAAGAGATTATGAATTCCCTCTTGAGAATATATGTTCCATCAACACTAAATGCGGCTGTCCAACATACTGAGATTTTGACCGTAACTTATAGATCTCACTCCTGATATATCAAAGCAACCTACATCTCATGATCAGTTCCATTATTCTCTCAGGATTTAGAGTTGATGTAAATAGAAGTCGTTAGATTTATTATTCAATTGACAGTCGTTAAGAGAATAATAAATCTCACAGCGATCCAGTTCAATATGTCTTAACTCTTAAAACATATCAACATACCAACTAGAAATCTCCATTTCTATGAGCAAGACAAATCATCTTAGTTGATATGTTATAGTCTTCGCAGATGAAACGCCCAATTTCATCACCGACTACGAACTACATTCTGAGTTTACAAAGAACTTGCAATTTGTATCTTCTGTGACTAAATCACATAAATCACATACTATGCATCTCATGGACTAAGATAATGTCCCATTAGTTCATTTATAGATAGTCTCATATAATTAAACAATTTAATTATTTATGACATGCCAATAAATTGGATTTTAGGGCATAAACCCCAACAGTCCCAACGTTGTAGCAATCACAGCAAGGGTTGCCAACATCCTCGAACAATTCAATATCGTGTGAGGAGTTGGAAAGGGTCATTATTGGGGAAGATGTAGACTGATATTTTCATGTTGAATCTCTACTCCCAGCAAAGGATAAAATGTAGTTGGTGGAGTTTTTGAAAGACAATCTTGACGTCTTTGCGTGGATTGCATATGAAGCGCCTAGAGTTGATCCTGAATATATTTGTCACCACTTGAATGTTAACCCTAGTGTTATTCCGAAGAAGAAAATACCTTAGCAGTCCTCAAAGGAACATGCCAAAGCTGTTAAGGACGAGGTCCGTAAGCTGAAACTGGCTAGAGCAATTAAAGAGGTTTTCTACCTTGAATGGTTGGCTAATACGATGGTGGTAAAGAAGAAGTCGGGAAAGTGGAGAGTATGTGTAGATTTCACAGACCTCAACAAGGCCTGTCCAAAAGATCCATTTCTAATTCCCAGAATTGATCAATTAGTGGATGCAACATTTGGGCATCCGAGGATGAGCTTCCTGGACGCTTTCCAAGGTTACCACTAAATTCGTTTGGCATTTTCAGACCAAGAGAAAACTGCCTTCCTCACTCTGACTTCCATTATAAAGTAATGCCCTTCAGACTAAAAAATGATGGGTCGACATATCAGAAATAGTGACGAGAATGTCTGAGAGTTGGTTGGGAAGAAACATGGCGGCTTATATTGATGATATGGTGGTGAAAAGTAAAGGGGAGACTAAACATTTGTCAGACCTTGGTGACATTTTTGCAATCTTAAGGCAACACAAGCTGCGTTTGAATGCTTCAAAATGTTCCTTTGGAGTTAGATCAGGAAAGTTTCTGGGATATATGATAACTCATTGTGGGATTGAGGTTAACCTCGACCAAATTAAGGCCATTCACGATTCGCATCCTTCTTGGAACCCAAAGGAAGTTCAGCACCTAATCGGAATAATGGTAGCTCTAAATAGGTTTATATCAAAGTCTACAAAATGGTGTAGACCATTTTTCTAGCTATTGCATAAGTGGAAGGATTTTACATGGTTTGAAGAGTGTGATAGAGCTTTTGCGGAGTTAAAGGCATATCTGGCCCATCCACCAATCTTGTTCATACCAGAAAAGGAGGAAGTTTTATATGCTTATGTGGCTGTAGCTTGGCATGCTGTAAGTTTAGTCTTGATATGTGTGGACAAAGGAGTTCAAAAACCAGTGTATGATGTTAGTAAATCCCTATAAGAGGCCGATGTTAGGTATCTTCACTTGAAAAAAGTAGTTCTTGCTATCATCCACTCCACTAAGAAGATGCCTCATTATTTTCAGGCGCATATTGTGGTTGTTTTGACTCAGTTTCCCTTACAGGCCTTACTCCGAAAATTAGATTATATGAGAAGGGTGACCAAATGGGGGGGGGGGGGGGGGCCATGCTAGGAGCATTCGATGTTAAGTACATGCCTTGAACAGCTGTGAAGGGTCAAGTTCTAGCAAATTTAGTAGCAGAATTTACTGAGGAACTGGGAAGCTTGGAGGTGGGGGAAAGACCTGAGGGGCTAGTACATATGGAAACGGTAGTAGCTCAATGTACCTGGCAGTTATTTGTGGATGGTGCAGCAACTAAGAAGGGATTAGGAATAAGGATTGTGATGGTTTCACCAGATGGTATTACTTTGGAGAAGTCACTTATGCTCAGGTTTTTAGCAACAAATAATGAAACAGAGTATGAAGCTTTGCTAGTAGGTCTAAATGCTGTGCAAAAGCTCGGTGGCAAGATCTTAAGAGCATATTATGACTCAAGACTAGTAGTTAGACAAGTCTTGGGAGAGTATGAGGAGAAGGATTCGAGGATGCTTTGGTATTTAGGTCGAGTAAAGCGATTGTCAAGGGACTTTCATTCTTTTACACATGAGAAAGTTCCTTGAGGTAAAAATTCCCATACTGATTCACTCGCAACTTTGGCCAAGGTTAGTAGGGAGGACTTGCCTCAAATCGTACTCGTTGAGAGTTATGTGACGCCTGTTTATAATGAACTGCTTCTAATGGAAATTAATTCTACGAGGGTAGGCCCTAGATGGCAAGATACATTGGTCGCATTTTTGAAGGATGGAATTTTACTCGAGGACCGGGTTGAGCGAAGAAGGTTCATAGGAAGGCGCTAAGGTTTTGGCTTTCTAAGGACCAAAAACTGTACAAACGCTCATACTCGAGACCATACTTGTTTTGTTCATCCCAAGGTAGTGGAAATGTTGTTAAAAGAATTACATGAAGGGATTTGTGGTAGCCATATAGGGGGCAGGTCACTTGCTCATAAAGCTTTGACACAGGGGTATTGGAGGGCGAGCATGCAAAAATGCTCGTAGGAATATGTTAAGAAATGTGATCAGTGTCAGAGGTATGCTCCTAACATTCATCAGCCAGGAGGACTGCTGAACCCACTGAGTAGCCCTTAGCCTTTTACCCAATGGGGATTGGACATTGTAGGACCTTTCCCTAGAGCCACAGGAATCGAAGGTATCTCTTGGTAGCTATTGACTATTTCACTAAGTGGGTAGAAGCTGAACCACTAGTAAATATCTGAGATCAAGTTGTAAAAAGGTTTGTATGGTGGAATATCGTCACAAGATTTGGGGTCCCAAGCATCGTTGTTTCAGATAATGAACTTCAATTTGACAGTAAGGCTTTTTGGAAATACTGTTGCGAATTAGGAATAAAGAATAGAAACTTTACTCTGTCATATCCTCAGAGTAATAGGCAAGCTAAGGCCATAAATAAGGTTATATTGGATGGTTTAAAGAAGAGATTGGAAGATGCAAAGGGAAAATGCGTGGATGAGCTACCTCATGTTCTATGGACCTATCGCACAACACCAAGAAGGTCCACGGGTGAGACCGCTTTTTCCATGACCTATGGAGCTGAGGCAGTCATTCCTACAGAAACAAGGTTCCCAACTCTTAGGTTCGACCAACCCCTTGGTGATGGCAATGAGCAATCCCTTGCTCATAGCCTTGATTTGGCTAAGGAACTAAAGGAGGTGGCCGTAGTCAGGTTGGCATAATATCAACAAAAGCTTAGGCAAGGGTTCGAGAAAAATGTAAATGTTATATCTTTTATTTCAGGGGATTTGGTCTTGGAAAGGGTTGTTGGGAGTGTAAGAAACCCTTTTTGGGGAAAATTAGGTCCTAATTGGGTAGGGCCATATCGAGTAACTTCAGTAGCTAGAGTGAAGGCTTATAGGTTAGAGGATTTGGATGGACATGTTGTACCTCGTCCATGGAATGTGAACAATTTACGAAAGTGTTATTTCTAATCCAGCAGTATTGTAAGGGTTTATATTTTATATGCAATCAGATGTATTTTTAAGACTTTTCTTGTCTTACTTAGCTTATTTTTATGTTAAATAGAACCTCAGCTAGGTTCGACTCCTCGAGTCACCTGCCTTGGGTAAATTAACACTCAGCTTATTTTTATGTTAAAAAAAACTTCGGCTAGGTTTGACTCCTCGGGTTACCTGCCTTGGGTAAATTAACACTTTCCTTATTTTTATGTTAAAGAGAACAACGGTTAGGTTCGACTCCTTGGGTCACATGCCTTGGGTAAATTAACATTTAGCTTATTTTTATGTTAAACAGAACAACGGCTAGGTTTGACTCCTCGGGTTACTTGCCTTGGGTAAATTAACACTTAGCTTATTTTTATGTTAAACAAAATGTCGGCTAGGTTCGAATCCTCGAGTCACCTGCCTTGGGTAGATTAACACTTAGCTTATTTTTATGTTAAACAGAACCTTGACTAGGTTTAACTCCTCGGGTCACCTGCCTTGGGTAAATTAATACTTGGATTATGTTTGTTGTGTTCAATTTGACCTTAGTTAAGTTTGATTTCTTATATCATCTACCTCAGGAAATTAAAACCTCGATGCAAATACTTAATTTTATATGGGCACGATAAACAAATAGTAAATCATGAAACTATAAGTATAGGTTAGTAAGGCAAGGTTTTAACAAAAGTTTTCCATTAAATGAAGTTCAAACGAGTACATATAGAAGAGAAGGTAAGTAAAGACAAAAGTCCTACAATTGCATCCCTTAGGCCTTAGGAGTCTTTTGTGTCCCTATTCTTGTGTTGGGCTGCGCTTCAGCAGTTGGAGTTGGAGCAGGGGGAACCACCTTAGTTGCTGAGATAGTTGTGGAGGAGTCTCCTACTGTTTAAGGCACCTTGGCTACCACCTCAATGCTTTGTGGAGCAGCAGCACTGGGCTTAGAGACAGGTGGCTCGGGTTGTTTAGTCTTAGGGGGGACAGTGGTGCTTGGCTACTGTTCAGTTGGTTTGGATTGTATAGGAGTAGTAATGTTGGACTTTGGTGGGAGGTTCTTAGTAGAGCTCATTGGAGTTGGGCTAGAGGTACTGATAGGAGGACTGGATGCGCCCTGATTGCTGAATGGTAGAAGTTTTTTTTCTAAATTGGGGTCTACTCCGGCAGCATTGAGGGCCTCAATCTAAGTTTGAAGGCAAAAGCTACGACATACGATGGGGAGTTGAGATTTGAGGTGGGCCTCAGTCTCCTTCTACCCCTGGTCATATGTGGTTTGCTCAACCTTGTTCATCTCCTCATCTTTCTAGCTCTGCTCTTTCTTCAGCTTGAAAATGGTCGTCTGAGTAATTGCAAGTTAGCTCTCTGCCTCCCTTAAGTGTAAGAGCTGCTCCTGAGCTTGCCTTTCCGTGCTTTCTATTGAAGCTTCAGCACTCTTTCTGGCCTTGTTTCATTCTGCCAACTTGAGGAGAGTCTCATTTAGCTTCTTGTCTATTAAGGTTAGAGACTTTTGCATTGCAAAGCGCTTGGATTCCTCTTCCTTCAAGTCACGGAATGTTTGATCAACCCACTCTTCTGCTACATGTGCTGCTTGGGTGGCCTGTGCATGAATAGTTGAGGTAGAAATTAGTAGGAAAGTATGCGTAGAATAGACAAGACTGTAATAATGAAGTTTTAGAGGTAGAAAAGTGAGTGTAAGGAAATTTTACTAGAGCTAGGTCCCTCTTTACGGAAAGAAAGAGTTCATGCTTCTTCAGGTTCCGAAGTTCATCCATGTTTGTAGGGAGAAGAAGCGCTTGTTCAACAGCATTGGCTACATAGCTCGTTCTTCCACCGTCAAAGTTATGGATTGAAGCATCTTCACGGAGAGGTGAGCCAACCAATTCAAAGGCAGGGTTCTAGTTTAGAACCCGAGATCGTCGCTCAGAGACAGCATCCAAGTTTTCCCCTCCCTTTCTTTATTAGGCTCAGGAAGGGCTTCCTCTTGGACTTCACCCTCTTCGATAGGGCCTTTACCTCATTACTTGTCCCTTTTTCATTTTTTATCAACTGGTTCGATTTGTGTAGGGGCAGGAGGAATTGGAGTTGGAGGCCTGGGAAATATTGGGACCTTAGGAGCTGTGGTCCTAGCATGGGATTCCAGTAGAAAGAGTAAATTTGGCAATCTCTTCTCTATCACCATCCTTTCAGGCACTTCGATAGCCTCTTGGTCCTCACTAACTAGGGCTGCAGTTGGATGTGGGCTGGGTCCTTCCTCCTCGAACTCGTTTGTACGGTAAAAGACCTCAAAATCCTCATCTCCGACGGGATTTTCAGTGTTCTCATCTAAAGTGTTATCTTTAGATTCTATCTCAGCTTCTTTGTCCAAGGATGTAATTTCCTCTATGATGGGATGAGGATCCTTGAAGGTAGGCAGCTCGACTAATTGTGTTCCCTTTGGATGAGGCTTGCTTATAAATCCTTCAATGGCCACATCAACTGGGGCAAGACGAGAGTCTTGGGCCTTGATTACGTGCTTGGACACTTGGAAGCAATTGTAAATAGGTTTAAAACCCAGAATCACATGAACTGCGCAAAGCTGTCTGTCCTAGTGTAGGAAGATTTCGGACCTTAGAACTCGGTTCTGTAGATTAAAGTTCACCAAGCTTCATCTCTTGGTAGTAGCTTTTTTATCAGAGAAAGAACAATTAAGAATTCATGTTAGTTTGCAAGTCAGACAAGCTTAAGTTTTGGCAATTAAAAGAAAAGTATATATACACAAATGTAAAACGATGAAATGGTGAATATGTAAATAAACTGTTTATAGAATTTCCTAAGCTAACATAGACTTTTTAAGTATCCCTAAGCCATCCCACTTGGAGTTCCATCCTAGTTAGGACAATGGAGTCTGTCTTGCCATTCCCTTGAAACGATGAGAAAGTCCTCATCCATGCCTTTGTTCGCCTCGGAGAGGCAAGAGATTAGCCTAATGGTGGGAACCATAGTTTTTAAGTAATATCCTCCATCGACACCTTTCTGGCAACTGCACACCTAGTTTACATCATGATGGGTAAGATATATACCTAATTTTTCATTTAGTGCGTCTACACTACCTAAGATTCTAAACATATTTGGAACACATTGAGTAGGGCACAGTCTAAAAAGATTCAAAAAATTCCTAGTGACTCTACCCATAGGAATCCTCCTACCCCCTTCAATGAAGGCAATCATGGGAATCGCGACAACTCCGGTGGGCCTTATCTTGTGCCATGCACCTAAGTTGCAATGCCGTATTGACACATTGCTTGGAATCCTATAGTATGTCTCAAACTCCTCTTGGTGTTCGAGAGTGTCAAGCAAACTAAAACATCTACCCATTTGGAAAAAGAAAAAAAATCTACTAGTATGAAAAAATAGGGGAAGAACTCTTGTTAACAAAAAATGCACACTTACGAATTTGAGGAAGAAAGGCTCCTCGAATGAGGTTATCAAGTGCGAGGAGCGTATTTATGTTTTTTTTTTCTTTTTTTTCTTTTTTCTTTTTTGCCTTTAGGGAGGCGAAATGGAGATAAGAACCTCTCATATCTCTATATATAGGCTGGGAAAAAAGGAGCGGCAATCTTCTTGCCTTTTCTGATGACAAATTTAGAGCCATTCGATCACGATCTCATCGTAGAACATGGGAAACAACAGGCCGCCTATTGCATTTATTGCGGAGTTGTGGATTTCGAAGCGTCAGGACTGGGTCACAGTTAGTTGAAAAGACGTGCTCACGTAGGAACCTATTCGCGAGTGTGCCATTGTCAACAATTTTTATTAGCCAAAACCTCACTTTTCTAGGTCAGGAACGAAAAATAAGGTTTTGGGGGGCTATTGTGGGGACAAGGATCCCAAATCTGATTTAAATGGGTAGCCAAGGTAATTTCCAAGGATGCACCTCGAACCTCGGGGACGAGCACTAGTTCTGTGAAATGCATAAAGCTAAAACATCAAAAAGGAAAGAAAGTAGACTTGGCATGAAATATGAGAAGGATGAAGAAAGAAGGGGATAGAAGTCATCCCTTTCACATTAAATACAAGACAACCACTTATTTGGCCGCATTAATGAGGAAATGACCATGAATAGTGGTTGCACAGCTAGGATTATAGGGTAAAGCTTGCTAGTATGTTCTGGATGGGACATGAGTTCTAGGAGTACGATCTTAGCCCTCCAAGTGTAAGATTTAGATGAGTTGTAGCTGGGGATAAAAGAAAAAGGAAGATCCAGATGCCATGGAGAGAAAAAAAGGGAGAGAAAAAAGAGAGAGAGAGAGAGAAGAAAGAGTTTATTTGTCTGTAACCACAACCTCGGACTACACTCGAGAACCTGCACTTGTATTTTTTCTTCACTAGTTCTTAAATAGTGAATTAAGAGAAGAGGCATCCTTTCTTATTCAATTCTATGACGTAAACCTTCTTAGTTCGCACATTGGATATTATAATCAGATTTGACTTCCTATCTCTAAACAAATTCATTGTGATAGCAAACAGTAAAATCTTCATTTATTTCCACAAGTTGATGAATTGCATTTTTCTCCGTTACAATAATTATTAAAAAATTTAAATTATATAAAATATAATAAAAAGAAAACTTTATATATTGAAAACACACACACACACACACACACACACACAAGTGCATAAATTCTTACCATTTCCTTATACAAGTTTACTTTTTTTTAAATGGGTAAATTGCAAATTACACTCCCAAATTTCGGGGGGATTTTTAGATTTTATACCTTGAAATTTCAGAATTTGAATTTTATTCTCTGAAGTTTAGAGACATTTAGATTTTACACTCTAGCCTAGCGTTTTAGAATTTGAATTTTACCTTCTAAATTTTAAGAGTGTTTGGATTTTACTCCCTAATAATAATAAGAGTGTTCGAATTTTAAGAGTATTTGAATTACCCTCTAAATTTTAAGAGTGTTTGAATTTTACTATCTAATAATAATAATCTTTTTTCATGGTCAGGGTGGTCCCAAGACCACCTTGCCTTTAATTTGGAGCCGCCCTTAAAACCATGCCAATTAAATAAGTGTCCTAAATCCCTGATCCCTATCCATAATTTGGCAAGCATGTCAGGTCTCTGTTAGGGTCTTAGAGCAGCGCTTGGATCTTCCAAGCTCACCTTCTCAAGATCCATGCCTTGTAAAAAAAATTGTGAGCAAAGTTGTTTCTAGACTTATTATTGATTATTTTTGGTAGCTGAACACTTGACCCCTTGACTACAGCTTAATTAAGTGGTTAAGAAATGATAAATTTATATATTTATTTATTTAATATAAAAACTCGATTATTGTATTTTGAAGGTGCAAATAGTTTTCTCATTCCATAGTACACTCGGTGCTCCTTTTCAACTTCCCGTAGTCGGATCAAAGATTCTAACCTCCCATTTTAGACTTTTTTTCGATAAACACCTCCCATTTAAGACTTGTGATAAAAGGGTTGAACTTAATAAAGTGGCTTAACAAATGAAAAATTAAGGCAGAGGACCAAAGGTAACGTCTTGAGTGTGTGTTCAAACCTCAAAATGGTCGGTTTGACATTGTGGTCACGATCGAAAGGACCACATCTCTGCTTGATGAGTGAACCCACTGCAACTTGGTGATCACGTTACGTTCATTCAATGAGAGATTTTTGAGAGAATATATATATATACATTGTAATATTTTTAGATATTTTCTTTCTACTAATAGTAGTGTCGTTTATAAAAGGACTTATTTATATAATAGGGGATAAATTTCTCTAAAAAAATACAATACTTTAGAGATAGAATTAGACATTGCAAAATATGTTAGAATTTCCTGACCTGACTTGAAAAATACCCAACCCGAATCTAATTTTTTTTTTTTTTGAAGCAAAAGGGGTTGACCTGTGACTCGACCCATTTTTTGCAGGTCAACTTGACCTGACCTGAGACCCGAACCATTTAATAAAAAAAATTGGTAAAAAAAAAAAAAGACAATATTGATTTAATTGTTTGTTGTGAGGTTTAAGGAAACAATTAATACTTTTACATAACAGAATACAAATGAATTGAAAGATGAATGGTTGATGCATTCTGTAATGAGTAAAGATTTTTTGATATCAAATAACAAAGTACATGCCAAGTTAATCTGGTTACAGTAGAGTTAAAAACATATATTTAAAATTATAAACATGTATGAAAAACATTCATAAGTGTGAAAAGAGTGAAGCCAAAGTATCAATGAAATTAGCATAAATTATGAATACTTAGGCTTATTTTTTAATAATTCATGTCTAAAATAAACGATTTTTCAAATTAGATTATGATATTTCTTAGAGTGTGTGTTTGTGATTTTGTATCTTTGTGAATTTTTGTTTGTGAATTGGTTTTTGGCTATGCAATGGTGTGTGGGTGTGTGTGTGTGTTTTTTTTTTTAATTATTGTGGATCTCATGCCCATAAATTAAGGAAATTAATATCGTACCAATACTGGTCGTATTGGAAAAATATATTGTACCAGCTATTAAACTGATACTGGTACTTTTTCAAAATGTGCTGGATAAAATACTAGATTGTATCAACTGTATTGAGGATATTTTGGGCGTTTTGGCTGGTACAATAAAAAAAATTTGGAAAATATGAAAAATTATAAAATTTTGAAAATTTGGAAATTAGAATTGGGTTAATTTACTTGAGCTAATTTTTACACTTATAAAATATGTGAGTTTTTAATTTTATAAAAATTAATAAATTAATTCTTACATAAATAAATTAATACACACACACACACACACACACACACACACATATATATATATATATATATAACAATAATCGCAAAATAGTACACAAGTATTAACTGATACTAAAATATTTTGTTCTTTTGGCTAAATTGAAATGGCTTCCGGTTCCGGTACAAAATTGACTCTCTTTTTAGAAACTTGTGAGTGTGCAATATTGTGTGACCGAAATGGTGGAAGAATTTGGAGAGAGTGTGTTTTGCTACTAGGTTGGAAGGGGAGAGAAAAAATAAATATTTAAGCGAAATTGGGAATAAATTACTGAGGCCAGCCAAAGTAGGAATATTTGAAAAATGGTTCGTTAAACTAGAAAAAATTTAGTGTCTAATTTTTTTTGGTTAGTTTTGCTAAAAAAAGTGTAGAGGTTGACGTGAGTACTATTGGTAGTAAATAACTAGCTAACTGGCGTGTGGTGTTTGTGGTTATTAGTCAGTAGTCGCTACTTTATATGTAACTAACTAAATAAAGTTTGAGGATAAACTGTACATTAAAAGGTTGAAGTCAGGTCAAGTTGCAAATTACATTCGAATACATAATAATGATAATACATACATATAGGAATGGCTTGAATTTTCAACAGTCTAAGATATGAGGCGGATATTGACAATCCCCATCCGCTACTTCAAGTTGCAGTCAGCTAGTCAATTAATTCATCCCCCTTAAGGCTTAACTCCGCTATGTCTTTCTTCTCTCTTCTGTCACCATAATACAATAAAACTTCTCTCTAGCTGTATCTTTACCCTCCACAATTGTTAAGATCCACAGATGAGTCAAACAAACTTGCTTCCCACCCTTCTATCACCCATTTCTCCGTTGATAATCCTGTGCATCCTCTTCTTTTCCCTTGTACCAAAAAAATCCGTAGGGGCAGTGGACCCTTACTTCCAAGCCTGCAGTGTGCGTAAAACCTGTGGTGATGGGCAAGCCATAAGATTCCCATTCTACATCAAAGACAAGCAAAACTCCTCTTGTGGCTACCCTGGATTCAACGTCTCTTGCAACAATAATGGTCATCCAACTATCCTCATATCCAATAACAATTACACCATCCATGAAATTTTCTACCAAACCGAGAAGCTTAGAGTCTCAAACTCTGCCTTCTCAAATCCAAACTCCAGTTGTATACCTTCTATAAACAGCATATCCCTTCCGGGTGGCCGGTTCGATCTAGCACCAAACCAAACCAATCTATTTTTGTTTTATAATTGTAACTCTTCGGTGCATGAGAGTTGGCGTTCAGAGTTTTATCCTAGTTGTTATGGCGAAAGCGACACCGTTCTGGCCCTGTCTACACAGGACCCGAAGCTGATCAGAAACGTATCAATGGAGTGCAAGTCTTCGGTTCGTGCACCGGTTGAAGCTTATGGAGGTGGGATTGGAGAGTCGTTGAGATATGGGTTTGTGCTAAAATGGAAAGCCAGCAACTGTAGCATTTGCGAGGATAGTGGAGGGAACTGTGGGTTCGATAATATTACGTATCATTTCAAGTGCTTCTGCCCAGACAGGCCTCATGCTTGGAACTGTACTAATACCACTCGTCCGGAGTATCTTCCTGGTCAGTTTTTCTCTCTAGAAATTTCTCTTTCTTTTTGGTAATAGGAAATTTCTCTTTCTCAGTCTAGTCTTGGCATTATTATGAAACATTTGAATCTTACTGTCCATTAGCCAAATGTGTCACATGCTAGGCTTACCATATCCACCTGGGTTTTTACTTTTAGCTTTAGGAGTGGTTGACGACTCAATCAGGCCAAAAGGAAAAGACTTCTGACTGTTGAGTCTAAAATTTTGTAGAACAGTAGAAGTAGAAGTAGAAGTAGAACAGTAAATTTTAGTGAATGATGAAATTTATAGAAACTTCGGCTGCGTTTGTTTCGATGGTAAACTAAAATTAGAAAACATTTTACACCCAGGTCCATGTTTTGCAGCACTTAAAAATAAAGTAAAACTAAAAATAGAATTCAGTTTGACTGCAAAATAAGCTTCCCAAACCGTAATATCATTTTCGTTCCCATTTTACCTTCAAATGGTTTCTGGAATTACTCACTCCTCACACATTCCTCTCACATACGCACCAACCTCATTTCAGTTCTAGCCCGCGCACCAACCTCAACTCCACCCACAGTCCGATGCCAAGCTCCAGCCGCCTAGCCAAGCCAAGGCCACCCACAGACCGCACATCCTCGCCGGACTCACACCCATAGAAAGAACCATCCCTCAAGCCGAGCAAGGAGAGGGTACTCCACCGACCCATCCCTCATCCTCACCAACCCATCCCTTGTCCTCGTCCTTCGCCGATCCGTCCTTCGCTGATCCGTCCCTCATTCTTAGGGTAGCCACCAGAAAATAGATCGGACTAGTGAACGACCCACTCCTGAGCCAATCAGACCGCCATGAGCAACCCACCCCTGAGCCGATTTGTCCACCATGTGCGCAACCCACTCCTAGATCGAACCACCCAGTGAGTGACCCAATCCTAGATCGAGCTGCCACCTTTAGATCGACCCACCGTCGCCACCACTAAGTCATCCACGAACCGATCTCTCTCTCTGTCCCTCTCTCACGATTGGTCTCTTGATTTTGATTTTTTTTGTTTTGATTTTTGTTTCGTTGATTGTTATAAGTGTATATTTTGAATTTTTCTGTTATAAAATTTGATTGGGAGCTAAGAAAATAGTTGAGAAAATGTGAAAAATTTGTAGAAAAATGTTACCAAATATTGAAAATCGTTTTCCAAATTATTTTTCGTTGCACAACCAAATACTCGGATTTCATTTTTTTACAGGAATTCACTTTTTTTTTTTGCATTTATTTTACACGTAAAATTCAATTTACATTGAACTAAACGCACCTTTTTTACAATTTCCACTCCTTTTGTCAAACAAGCAAAATACCGTCATCTCAAACAATTGAAACCCCCCGTGTTCTTCTTTTATTATATATGAGAATGAGAATAGAGAGATTGTAATTTAAGTACAACGAGTACAAACGCTGGTCCAAATTTTAAGAACATTGACCCAATTTTATAATTAAAATGTGGGAGGAACTTAGATAACTGCATGTGATATGGGTACTTTTATTATTTTAATGTCAATTTGGACTTGACTTCCAACTTAGGTTGCTCTTTACGTTGCATCAAAAGTAAAGTTAATACCCGTGAAAAGCTGTTTCTAGTTCAGAATTCAGATTATCTTCATTTCTTTAATTAATGCCCTATCGGACAGACTCAAAAGCGTACTACCTGCCTTTTAACTAGAAATCTGATTATTCTAATTAAAATTGGGTTTGTTGTTTAGTTATATAGAATAATATTTAACCTCTTTATTATAATTTCCCCAATAAAAAATATCTCTACCTAACTACCTTATGTAATCTTTTCGGTGGTATGGTGGTCCATTACTTTATCAAAAGGTGTTGTGGTCCAATAGTTGCGTGGTTTATATTACTGAATAGTCTTAATATAAAATAATGTCTCTGGAAAATGTGGGTGGAAGTCATTATCATACAATTAATATTATAGGGGTCGGTTATTCTCTATCATCAAATTTCATGCCTGCACCCCTACATGTAAATTTCATCAGATTCACATCCTCTATAATTAAAATTGGGTAAAAACAAAAAGGAAATTATTCAATATTCTTAATAGTATATTCCCGCATGCGTATGAAGGGTGAACTGAAATTTGAACTGCCTGTTTTATAAGATAAATAGATCCTACTTTGGAAGTGCTGAAACTTGCTTGAATTCCACGTAATTCCACGTACCAACGGGTCATTTAAAAAAAAAATTTATTTATTTATTTATAATTTGATAGATAGAAAAAAAGTATTTAAACTCTAAATGTCTCCATTAAAAATGTCTCCATTACAAGGCTCTTGGTTTTTTTTTTTTTTTTTTTTTTTTGAGAAATACAATAGATTTTTAATTAATAACGTCGGATCTATGATAATTACTTTTTATCATTAAATCAATGCACCAACTAATTTTTAATATAAGTAGAGTTAGTTACTTGTAGAATTGTTTTTTTTTTTTTTTTTAGATAGTTTCAACCTATGATGCCTGTTTCTAATAAGAGTTCTTTATCATTAGATCAAGACACCAATCAATTTTTGATGTAAGCGGAAATTAAATCTCAAATTTTTTATTTAACTATCAGAGACTTTACCAACTAAAATCTTCCTTGAAAAATTAATTTTTCTTTATAAGCTAAAAACCATCAAAAGGGCACACTTATGATTGATGCGTGAAGGGCACACTTACAAACTCAATTATTGGATATCAGTTGTCATTTTATTTCCAAATTGATAGGGTGGTGAAAACGGACTTGGAAGGTATAATTTCAGTTTATGTTAGAGGAGACCATCAGACCCATTCCATTTTAACTTTAAATACTTCAACTCCAATTATATGTCTATTTCTATTTCATTTAAATATTATTGTTTAAATCTTTTTTTTTTCTCTTTTCATCTGTCCTTTCCCAATTCAACATTTCCGAATCAAACATAACCACTCATCCAAAATCCACAACCCATTTGAACTTGCATCGATTTAAAAAAAAACAAAAAAACAAAAACAAAAACAAAAATTTACAACCCATTCAACCCACAACAACCTAGAAAAATCCACAACCAACGTCAACCCAAAAAATCTACAACCAAATAACCCAATGAACCAGCCAGCAATAATCCAAAATTTTGTAGTTTTGGTAGTCACAGTGAATTAGTGGTGGTTGTGGTAGGTCTCGACAGGAATCTGTTTGTGTGGTCGTTAGATCTATTTTTGTGTTAGAGAGAGAGAGAGAGAGCTTTGGAGATGAAGAGTGTTTCGCTGGAGTTATTTAGGTACTGTTCATTTGTTAAATTTGCTTGGTACAATGTTGAGCCTAATGCACGATAGTTTTGGGTGACTTTAGTTATAAATTTACTAAAACATTAGTTTGACTAAGCTAATGTGAGTGCTCTTACATTACAAGTACTCACTTGTTGAGATTCCGTGCAATATACATGAAGATTTTTCTTTTTAATATGAAATTTGATGATAATGATAATTATTATAAGCGTTTGTTATGATTGTGTTTATATATGAAACTTTATATTTTACCATTAGGCATTTATTATGATTGTGTGTGTGTCTTTTTTTTTAATGGGTGTTATAATTGTATTTGTGTATGAAATTATATATTCTTCCATTTAAAGAAAAAAATGATGTGTTAAGATAGAAATTATATATTATTCCATTTGAGTGAAAGATAGAAATTGTACATGTTAAAACTAATAAAAAAAAAGAAAGAGAAAAAAAAGAAGACAAAGTTCAACTTTAAACTTTTGGAGCCTTAGACTTAACCCATACTAGGAAGATGATGTCTGTCTTTCTTATGTACATTGCACATGACTCATTTAACCACACTTAATCCAATCAACCAAGTGAGTCATGTGCATTGCACATGACAAGAAGATATGTTATCCTCTTTTGGGGGGTAAAGTTTAGGGTTTGTTTGGTTACAAAGATTTTAGGGAGGATGAAAAATAGATGAGTGAAAATATTTTTAGTGGGTGTTTGGTTAGAGGGAGGGGAGGAAAAAAATTTTGTGGAGCCCAGGTGTTTTCTCCCCGTGCCCATGTGTTCTTTGCACATGGGTTTCGTTCTTTGCCGGTTTGCAACTTTTTTTTTCCCCGTTGATTTTTGTCTCTTGTCTCTGTGTTATACTATCTATGATCTATCTTAGGTTTTTTTTTTCCTTTATTTTTTTTTTCATCTTCTTTGGTTTTTGTCTTTTCCTATACTTCACATTCAGTTTTTATTTTATTTTTTATCTTCCTTTGGATTGTTATCTTAAAAAAAAAAAAATTGTATCCATGCACAATATTTTAATAAAAAAATATGTTACTTTTTTGTTTTGTTTTGTTTTATTAAATGAGGATGTAATTGTAAATTTATACTAATTTCATTTTCCACAAAACAAATGAGTTTTCCATTTCTCAACTTTTTCATTCTTCCAACCAAACTCAAATGAGAAAAAACTAAATCTCTTATATCCTCCATCTTTTATATTACTTCCTCATTTTCTATTCTCCTACTTTTCAAGCCCTCCAACCAAAAGGACCCTAAGGGTATAAACATGTTTATGACTCACTTAACCACACTTAATCCAACTTAAAAGCTCACTTAGTGTATAAAACACTTGTGAATGTTTAGACCCCAAAAAATAATATATGTGTCGAATATGAAATATAAGCAATATCCAAATTATCAAACTACTCTAAGCCATTAATTAATCACAACCAGTAGAAATTAAAAGCTAAGAGTAAGGGAAAGAGAGATGCAAACACAAGATAACACCGGCACGTGTTATCAAAGAGGAAACCGAAGAACTCAACGAAAAACCTCTCTGCCACCCTCCAAGTGGTAAATGATTCACTAGAAAATCAGTTGAGATACATGAATAGTAATAGACCCTTCAAGCCTAATCTACCCGATGTACCTAAGTCCTCCAAGCTTCTTGCTCCAACAAGGTTACGCCAAATCGTATCTTCTCTAGCTTGTCTAATCCCGCAATTAGCCCATTGCATCAACCAATATGAATTGGTTTTCTATTGAATTTCTTCCTAAACACCAAGAACCTTCTCACTACTCTAAATTGGGTGAGGTAAGGATTTGGTTTATAATCCTCTCATGAGTTTGACAATGAAAAGAGTGAGAGTAAAGGAATTTTGAGAATCAAATGTATAAGATTGTGGATGAATTAATCTTGTTTTTCTCTAGGGTTTTTCTCTCAAAATTCTCTCTAAAAGCTCTCTACATTTCGTGGGTATAAGGGTACTTATAGCAGGGTATGAGATGAAATGTTAAAAGTCAGTTTTCAGCAAGACAGGGTGCACTGGCGACTCACTTCGCGACTGGGATGAGTCGCGCGTTTTAGTCACCAGTTTCAGACTGGCCAGACTATACTTTTTGTCCTGTAGTGATCTAGTTGTCCTGACCCTTCAACTTCTTACATGCTTCACACGTGCGCTACATTTTGACAAGTCACCACTCATGAGTCACTTTTTGTTGCACATTCTTGATCAAATCTTCACACTTTCACACACACACAACCTTTACATTATTCCCATCTAAATACAGGGTTTATAAATGCTGAATTATAAGAAAATTTGGCACGGAATAAAGCAAACGCATAGTTGAATAAATTCAACTTCACAATCTCCCTCTTTGGCTATTTCGTGACAGAATCCTAAAACAAACTCTAAACTTATAAATGTGAGTTGGGAACAGTTGTCAAAACTCACTCACACCTAATTCTAGATCTATAAAGCTCTTGAACCATATGAACAAGTCTCTTGAAAACAATATCACAAAAAGCACTCATTAAGTTCATTGTAAGCGGAAAACTTAGAATGCATATGGAGCAAGCACAATACGATCAAGCAACTATGAATATGATAATGAAGCATAAGTTGACCACGCAAGAACAATCACTATAAATAGTGGCTACAATGAACATTCACAAGGTAAATGAACATCCGGATATGCAAGTAAATAAACTCAATGCAAAGTATCATTTACATGTCCAACATTTAACTGATGCAAGAACACTAAAGCAATAAGCATTAGGTTTAAATTGCATCAAGGATACAAGATCCAATAAGGGCACAAGAGTACTAAAGAAAATGCAAAACATTAACTAAAAGTATTAAGCTACATTAGCAAGGGTACATAAGAACATAATCAAGTACACAACATAAGCTTAAACTATGAAATATAAACATAAACTAGTAATAACAACAAAGAAAAACTAGAAAAGCTTGTTGTTTGATTGCTTGCTCCCCCTTTGATTTAGCTCTCTCCCCCTATCATAGCTCTCCCCCTATCATGAACACCATCTCCCCCTTTTTGTCATGGAATAGTTAGTCTTCTTCTAGCTTCCTTTGGATTTGATCCAATTGAGTTTGGAGAGAGGTAAACTTTGTTTCAAATCAGGTGTGTTGAAAGTGCATGATAGATGTGAGTCTGGACAATTTTGTACTGATGTCTTGCACAGAAGCCATGATGTTGTCGAACCTCTCATCATAGGAGTGTGAGCTAGAGCTTGTATCACCTTAAGGAGCATTACCCTCTTACTTGACATTCTTTCGACTGCGGCCTATTATAGCATTAAGAGTGCTAATGTTGATTGGTCTTTGCTTAGGTTGAGGATACTCATCTTTCACTATGGGTGCTCCTTTTAGCTTCAATATCTTTGTGATGAGGCAACAAAATGGAACGCAGTTCTTAAAGGCTGTCCTCTCAGCATTTTTGACCTAGATGTGAAAGATATGAGAACATACATCAATTTCTTCATTGGTAATCAAGTCATGAAGAAATAAAGTCCGACCAAGATTCATATGTCCGGTGCTTGAGAGAGGATAGAGATTATGAAACATTATTGTTGGGAGCAACCTTAACTCGGGAGATAACGATGATAGACCAATTGATTTCCCATTTGAAGACACATCCAAGTTTTCTCTGAAAGCATCGCGAAGAATTTCAAGATCAAGGTCCATCTCATCATACACCGGTGGTTTTGCAAACACTGGTCGGTTGATGTTCAAAATGAGAGCAAGATATGAAGGCGTTATAGTAAAGTTCTTTTCTCTCACCCAACATCGTAGCTCTTTCCCATCAAAGAGAGCATTCGCTTAAAACTCTTTTACAAGCTCTTCATAAGGATCTTCAAGATTCAATAGAAGGTAGTTCCAATCCTTAGAAGCGAACTATTTAGGAATGTTTGTATCAAGAAGAGTAGCGTGCTCAAAAACCCTTTCAATTACCATGGGGGCATTTGGGAAGTAGCTTAAATACGCTTAAAATGCATATAGGATCTGAACCGGGTGTCATCAAAAACTCCAACTGAAGATCGAGTTTTCTTTGACTTAGGGGAGAAACTACTGAGGTCAATGACTGGTTCCTTCCCTTTGCTGCTGCTTCCTTTCACTGCTGACTTTTTGAAAGGAGACATCTTTTCTTGGATTTAGAATGAAGACTAAAGAGAAAATTGAAGTTTTTGGAGTGATAATGGTAGTTTTGAGAGAGGGAAAGGTGGAGAAGACAAAGAGGCATGCACGAGATGCGAGGGAAATTGAAAAGTTTTTGAAAAACTGTTTGATTTTTGACCTTACTTTTGCAAAACATGTTTTTCGCGACTCAACTGACTCGCAAGTGAGTCGCCAAAATCTCTTGTATCCAAATTTTGAAAAATTTCTCTAAGTCTTTTTCGTGACTGGGATTTTCACTTGCCAGTAAGTCGCGAAAGCCTCTAGATGAACTCGCCAATGAGTCGCCAAAAATCCTTAATCCCAGATTTTAAAAAATTTTCTAAGTATTTTTCGCAACTGGGACTTTCACTTGCCAATGAGTTGCGAAACCCTTAGGTTGAGCTCGTGACTTGAGCTTGAAAACTCGCAACTCGCGAGCGAGTAGCCAAAATGCAAAGTTGCAAATTTTTGGATTTTGTGAAATTTTTCAGTTCAAAATACTTAAAAAAAAAAACTAAAATATTCAAAAATATTTTTGGGTTTGATCAATAGATGCTTGAGTATGTACATCACATTTAATCAAGTACAATCACATAAATGAATAATAATACATTCATTTAACATAGACATGTATGATGTGGGTGGGTATCAAATACGTGATAGTCCTTAGACTAATGTGAAGCTTCAATGATCGATTCAATCAAGTCATGCACAACTAGCACTAAGAAGAGTGACCTATCTCAATTGTAGAAATGAACATATATGATGTCCTATATAGACTTGATTACACTGAGATATAAGCTTTTCATTTGGCTTCTTTTCTTTTGATCATTTTGATCTTTACATCTCTTTTTGAGATCGATGCCTGAAATTTTTGATATTTCAATTTGATGGGTAAGCCTTTGGCTTTTGGCACCATACATTTTAAATACATGTCACTTTCCCTTTTTCCTAATCAAATACTAGTTTGTACAACGGCTTTTTCAACTCATTATCTCTTTTCGAGATTTGACATTGGTTGAGCTTTTAAGCAAAAAAAATGAATGGGAAGAGATATAGGCACAAGTCTATGCATATCTCAAGATCAACAAAATTATTAACTAATAATTCATGACAAGTTTGAAGATCTATTTATAACAATCACATAGATGTCAAGATGTTTCCCACAAAGATACAAGTGCATAGAGAATAAGCTAAGCTCATTAATGCACAAAGCCATTAGTACGGAGGTACAAGGCTAAACATGCATGTGACAATGTACTACACCGCCGATCAAACTTTTTGGATTTTATACTTTTTATGTGTTTTTGGATTTTTGACACAAAACAATGTAAAGAATGATAAAAAACAAAAAACAATCTAAGCTTTTAAACAACAAAAACAATAAAAACATGCTTCCAACAAAGTAGCGTGTGCTTTACTTAATTAAGACCAATTCAAGATAGATATGTAAAACACATAACACACATGAGATTCAGGGAATGATACCGACATCGATGGTCTTATGGAGCAATTCGAACCAAGGACCATCGGGAGGTTTGGTGAAGATGTCCGTCTTTTGGTTGTCCGTGTGGATGAATTCAAGACATACAATTTTATCTTCCACCAAATCACGGATGAAATGATAGAGAATCTCTATGTGCTTGGACTTTAAGTACTAAATAGGATTCTTGGAAAGATTTATGGCACTAGTATTGTTACAGAACACGCTCATCGTTTCTTGAGGAATCTCATAGTCATGAAGAAGTTTCTTCATCCAAAGAAGTTAAGTACAACAACTCCCAGCAGCCATATACTCAGTTTCAGTTGTAGATAGAGACACCGAGTTTTGCTTCTTACTCATCCATGATACAAGATTGTTTTCGAGATAGAAACATCCGCCTGAAGTGCTCTTTCGATCATCAACACTTCCTACCCAATCTACATCTGAGTAATTAGCTAGACCATCATTAGAGTCTTTTGAGCACCATAGACCATACTCGGGAGTGCCATTAATATAGCGCATGATTCTCTTCACAGTCGTCAAGTGAGACTCCTTCGGAGCTGCTTGATAACAAGCACATACTCCCACACTAAACGCAATGTCTGGCCTGCTTGCAATGAGATATAGGAGACTTCCAATGATGCTCCTATACAAAGTTGGACTTACTTTTATCCCAAAAGAATCAAGACTAAGCTTGGTAGATGAACTCATGGGAGTGGAGGCTTGCTTTTTGGAATCTAGTCCAAACTTCTTGACAAGATTTCTAGCATTTTTTTCTTGAGAGATGAATATATCATCCTTCCTTTGTTTAACTTGAAGACCCAAGAAAAATGTAAGTTCTCCCACCATACTCATTTCGAATTCCTACTTCATTCTTCAAAAAACTCTATAGCATGGGCATCTATGGTTGCTCTAAACACTATGTCATCAACATACACTTGAGCTACAAGAAGATAATTCTCACCTTTCTTCACAAACAAGATCCAGTCGGCATACCTTCTTTAACATCCTCTATCCAAAAGATAATTTGTAAGCTGATCATACCATGTTTTAGGTGCTTGTTTCAATCCATAGAGTGCCTTCTTCAATCTTAAAACATGATCCGAGAAGTGAGGATCTTGGAAACCTTTGGGTTGTTCAACAAAGACTTCTTCATTAAGGAACCTATTGAGAAATGCCTATTTCACATCCATTTGGCAGAGTTTGAAATCCATAATACATGCAATGAAAAAAAGGATGCGAAAAGACTTAAGTTTAGCTACAGGAGCAAAGGATTCATCAAAATCTACTCATTCCACTTGAGTGTAACCTTGAGCCACCAACGAAGACTTATTTCTTATTATCTCACCATCCTCATTAGTCTTATTTCTGAAAATCTAATTGGTGCTGATGACATGAGCGTCTTTGGGCCTTGGGACAAGTTCCCATATGTCATTGCTCACAAATTGATTCAGTTCTTCATGCATTGAATCCACCCAATTCTCATTTTGAAGAGTTTCTTCTACCCTTTTTGGCTCAAATTGAGCAAGGTAGCAATGATAAGTCACATGGTTTGCAATAAGCGTGCTCCCTTTCCTAAAACGAAGACCTTCATCTAGAGAACCGATAATGTTACTTTTCGGATGATTTTTAACCACTCTAGATGATGGATTCTTTGAGGTGGACACTTCATCATTCCGGGAGATAGGAGGATGAACTTCTAGAGGGGTTAAAGGGCTTGAGGATCTAAACAATGATTTTGTCTCCATTCTAGAGTTTACAAGAGTAGATTCTCTTTCTGGTGAATGTTCTTCCGCTTCAACATCTTGAGCTTCAATCTTAACGATAGTTTCTTTGGAGCTTGTTCCTTCTCCATTATCATCATTTGCTACGTTTGTTATGGCCTCATCAATAACCACATTGATGGACTCCATCACTGTTTTTGTTCTCTTGTTGAAGACTCTATATACCCGGCTAGTGGTTGAGTACCCAAGAAAGATACCTTCTTCACTTTTTGCATCAAATTTTTCAAGGTTCTCCCGATCATTTAGAATGTAACACTTACTCCTAAAGACTCGAAAGTATTTCAGTTTTTGCTTCTTCCCATTCCAAATTTCAAATGCGGTCTTCTTTGTTCCCGTTTGAAAGAATATTATTTTACCAATGTGACATGAGGTGTTCACGGCTTCCCCCCAAAATTTTTGAGAAATTTGCTTGTTGAGTAGCATAACTCTTTCCATTTCTTGAATCACCCAGTTCTTCCTTTCAACCACCTCATTTTGTTAAGGAGTTTTAGGAGCTAAAAACTCTTTCTTGATCCCATTCTTTTCAAAAAAAAAAAAAAAGATTCAAATTTTGCATTCTTAAACTCCTTGCCATGGTTACTTCTTATCTTGACAATTGGTACGTCTTTCTCATTTTGAAGCCTCTTCCAAAGATTCTCTATCTTCTCACATGCTTTCGATTTCTGTCTAAGAAATTCAACCCATGTGTATCTTGAGAAATCATCAACAATGACCATGATATACCATTTTCCTCCTAAGCTTTCCGTTCTTGTGGGCCCCATTAAATCAACATGGAAAAGCTCTAAGTAACGTGATGTAGAAATCACATTCCTTTTGATGATTCACTTTTGTTTGTTTTCCTATTTAACAAGCACCACAAATGGTCTTCTCCACTTTCCCGAACTTTGGGAGCCACATAATGGCTTCAAGTTTGGACACTTTTGCCACTTGTTTGAAGTTTGCATGGCCGGATTTTTGATACCAAAGTTCCAACACATCAACTCGGGCACTCCTACAAGAGATATTTGGTGTAGGAACTACACCATAGCAATTGCCAGTAGTCCTATATCCCTCCAAGACTTGAATCCCTACTTCATTTATGATCACACATACCTTCTTTGAGAATTGAACAAGAAAGTCTTCATCATATATTTGAGTGATGCTCAAGAGATTCGCCTTAAGCCCTTTGATATATAGAACATCTTTCAATAGAGGTAGCCCAAGTATCTCAATAGTTCTTTTGCCAAGAACTTGAGCATGACTTCCATTCCCAAATGTTACATAGTCAGCAACCTTCTCTTTAAGAGACTTAACTAGTGATTTATCTCCTGTCATATAACGAGAGCATCTACTATCAAGATACCATAAACAAGAATTGAATGCTTTCGAAGAGGTGTACACAAATAAGCAATCATGAGATAAGCACTCTTGATCTTTAAAAAGAAAATCATCTTCATTTTCTATTCTCTTACTAGATTGAATTCTCTTTTTAAGGTAACCAACCTTGTCACACAATATTCTATTTCTTCTTTTATACTTCTCAATCAATGAATTTGACTCACATAGACTATTGTGTAAGACAAGGCTTTTGTGTTCAATATACTTTAGCATATGAACAAACATTCTAGCATGTTTCTTTGTTTTTAATAACTCAAGGAGTTCATTGTTAGGACAATCTTTAAAAATACTCATAGAGTCATTATCACAAACATTTGTACCACAATTCAACATAGCCTTTTCCATAACTTCATCCATAGCTACAAAGGGTCTAGGATCACACTAAGGATATAGAAATCCGTCAAAGTGTACCCGCTTTGATACCAATATAAAGCTCACTTAGTGTATAAAACACTTGTGAGTGTTTAGACCCCCAAAAACAATATATGTGCAAAATATGAAATATAAGCAATACCCAAATTATCAAACTACTCTAAGCCATTAATTAATCACAACCAACAGAAATTAAAAAATAAGAGTAAGGGAAAAAGAGATGCAAATACAAGATAACACTGGCACATGTTATCGAAGAGGAAACCAAAAAACTTAGCGAAAAATCTCTCTGTCGCCCTCCAAGCAGTAAATGATCCACTAGAAAATCAGTTGAGATACATGGATAGCAATAGACCCTCCAAGCCTAATCTACTCGATACACCTAAGCCTCCAAGCTTCTTGCTCTAACAAGATTACGTTGAACCGTGTCTTCTCTAGCTTACCAAATCCCGCAATTAGCCCATTGCATCAACCAATATGAATTGATTTTCTATTGAATTGCTTCCTAAACATCAAGAACCTTCTCACTACTTTGAATTGGGTGAGGTAAGAATTTGGTTTATAATCCTCTCATGAGTATGACAATGGAGAGGGTGCGAGTAGAGGAATTTGGAGAATCAAATGTATAAGATTGTGGATGAATGAATCTTATTTTTCTCTAAGGTTTTTCTTTCAAAATTCTCTTTGGAAGCTCTCTACATTTCGTGGGTAATATAAGGGTATTTATAATAGGGTATGAGATGGAATGTGAAAAGTCTGTTTTTAGCAAAACAAGGTGCACTGGCGACTCACATTGCGACTAGGATGAGTCGTGAGTTCCAGTCGCCAGTTACCATATTAGCCAGACTGTACTTTTTGTTCTATAGTGATCCAGCTGTCTTAACCCTTCAACTTCCTGCATGCTTCAAACATGTGCTACATTTTGGCAAGTCTCCACTTGCGTGTCAGTCGCGAGTCACTTCTTGTTGCACACTTTTAATCAAATCTTTACACTCTCTTACACACAACCCTTACATTATTCCCATATAAATACAGGATTTCTAAATGCTGAATTACAAGAAAAACTTGGCACGGAATAAAACCAACACATAGTTGAATAAATTCAACTTTACACAACTAACCAAGTGAGTTGTGTGCATTGCACGTAATAAGAACATTTGTAATCTTTCTATTAGGGAGTGAAGCTTAAGGTTCTAAATATGTTTGGAGCCAATACATACATATATATATATATATATATATATATATATATATATATTAAGTTGTATCTAGTGCAAAAAGCTCCCAGTTTTATGGGGTTATAAGAGAGATTATGATAGACAACCTTATCTCAAATTTATTAGAGAAACGTATTCTACAACATATCATTGTTGGTGAAAGGAACTAATAAGTATTATTAAATTTAAAACCATGAGAATGGTTTTTTGTGCTTCTTTGGCAAGAAGTGCCTTATTTATTCCACACTGTGTAACATTACACACGCTTCAAATGGCATTGAAAGAATTTATTATTAGACTAATTTAAATATTTGATTTTTTTTTAAGAAACAGTAATACTTATTAGAACACACTAACACAAAAGTAGTATCTAATTTAAATATCTAATTCAAACATTGATTTGTAAATTAAAAATAAAAATAGTAAATATTGACCTGTCCTTCAGTTTGAACTTATGATAATTCTGGCTATTTTGATCTTGTTTTATTTTTCTACAACTTTGAATAGTGCACGCAAAAAGTTTTTAAATCATAGAGTACATATCATATCATACGCACAATAAAGTCAAAATATATTTCAATATTTATTTTCATAATATTTTATTATTTAATCATCTATTAGAATTGTTTGAATACAACAAAAGTCTTGGTAAGTTGGATTTTTGTTGATTTTAGTAATAATTGGTTTTTTTTAAGTTTAATTTGACAAACAATTAGTAAGCTAGAATGTTTTATAGAAATATTGGCGCATACTAGTTTTTTTTTTTTTTTAATTTAAATATTTTTAGTTTACCCGTGCTATCAATTTTTTTTTATTTATTATTTTGATCAAAAGTCTGTCATTGAAATTTCTAGGGAGTAATTAATTTGTATATGGTATGAGTATATTACTAGCCATGTCACCACCCATTGGTCTTTATTAAATCCAACGGTTAAAAAAAACTACTAGCTATGTCACCACCCTTTTAAAATCTACCTAGCTTTGTTGATTCTATAAGTGCTTAAATAAGCTTCAAATTTAGAGTATTGCTTTTAAGGTGGGCTTGGGACATGCACATTATTAGCTAGGTTTTTTTTTTCTTTTTTGATAAGCGCACATTGTTAGGATTATTAAGCAATAATTTTGTAGTGAGATACTGATTCGAAGGAAAAAGATAAGTTCATCAAAAAAGAAGGAAAAAGATGGGCGATGTTTTCCCATAGGAAAGATTGAAGATATTGTTAAGATAAAACGTATGCTAATTGGCCTTCAATAGACAAACGTGAAACACCATAAAAGGATTTTTAGAAAAGTAGAGAAAGGTAAAGCTGAAAGTGAATGCCACTAGTACTAATAATTCACTCCTCACCAGTCACCATGCCTCTATACTTCCTAGCTAGTTCTTTCCCCCTTGTGTTGTTCCTCAATCATGTCCCTCCTAATGGTCTTACACAACTCATTCAGTTGGGAGGCATTTTTCTTATTTAGGATCAACATCCTCATCTTTTCCTTCTTGTTAGAGTCTGTTCTGCCATCAAACAGTAAAGATATGAAGCTTGCAAACCTACAAATTGTGGTACCGACCCAAACATAAGCTTCCCCTTCTATGTTTTTGGGACGGAAACAGATCACTGTGGCTACCCAGGTTTGGGAATTGTCTGTAATCGAGGTAAGACCAAGATATCTTCTATGAAAACCAGACATTTCGGCTGGTTGATGAAGAATTCGCTAATTTTTATTGCTTTCCTCCTCCTTACAAGTTTTTTTTTTTTTTTTTTTTTTTTTTTTTTTTTTTTTTTTGTTTAAGTTAAATTTTGGATAAGTTTGTTTTAAGGACAGAAGAGTGTTTTATTTTGTAGGCATTTTAAATAAAGTTGGAGATTTATTTTTGCTAAGTTATCTCCAAATTTTGCCCTTGTTAAACATAGGCCTAGGACATTTTTGAATTACATAAAAGTCTTCCAAAGAGGGTAATTTGATTATGTAGATGGTATGTATAGATAGATATATCCAAGTTACAGGACAACTATAAGAGCCATAATTGGCGTGTGGGCAGTTCAAAGTTAGTTTCAGGTTCTTTCTCAAAAAAAAAGAAAAAAAAAAAAAAAAAGAGAGGTTAGTTTCAGACTTTTAGGTGGGCTCAATTTGGGTTCAGCCGTGTTTTATTCGACTAGTTTGATAAACTTCATCCGGGGCATTGCAGTTTCACATAGGGCCTATAAAATGGCTACCCAACCCTTGCATATAAATTCGAGGTAGCGAAGCCTAAGGCCAACTAGGCATGTTAAATTTATCACCCCGTAAATGGGATCAAATCCACAACTCTTTTAAGTCCATGGTGTTACAGGTTTTTTTTTTGTGTGTGTGTGTGTGTGTATAGCATATGGATTAGTACATGGTGGTGCTAAAAAACTATATTGCTATTGGGCAAAATTTAGGTACAGTACCTTAGGTTCCTTATTTAAAATTTTGGCATCTGTCCAATTTAACATTACAAGCAAACGTTGTTAAAACCTTTTTTTTCCCTTCTTCCTTCTTTTTCCTATACTGCAACTACAAGAGAACCCACTGCTTCAAATCTCCAGTTGCCTCTAATTGATGAAGCTAAAATGAAGATAATAAAGGGAATTCCGAATTCCAATCCAAAACTCAGAAGCTAAAATGCAGAAGCAAAGCTAAAATGAAGCTAAAATGCAAAACCAAATAGGAAAGATCAAAAAATCAAAAAATAAAAGCCAGATCTACTATGTTTTAAACCAAAAAACGGACCCTTCTCCCTCATTTTCTTAGTAACCAAATAGGAAAGATCAAAACAAAAAAGCTAGATCTACTAGGTTTCCAACCAAAAAAAGACCCTTTTCAGTTATACCTGAAACTTCCACAGTCTTAACATCAACAAAGCCATCGTCACAGGCATAGCCTCTTTCACTATTTTGTCCAGAGAGAGAGAGAAAGAAAGAATCATAGATTAGAAAGAAGAAAGGAAACAGATACACACATCGAGAGAGAGAGAGAGAGAGAAAGAATCATAGATCAGAAAAGAAGAAAGGAAGTAAATACACACACACACACACACACACACACACCGAGAGAGAAAGAAAGAATCATAGATCAGAAAGAATCAAAAATCAGAAAAGAAGAAAGGAAGTAGATACACACATCGAGAGAGAAAGATAGAATCATAGATCAAAAAAGAAAAAAAGGAAACATACACACACCGAGAGAGAAAGATAGAGAGATATGAGATTTTCTTTTTCTTTTTTTGGGTTTTGGGTTTCAAAGAGAAGGGTCATGGGTGGTTTGGAAGAGAAAGGTTTTGGGTGTGGAAGGGAAGCCGTTTGCAGTACAGGAAAAAGAAGGAAGAAGGGAAAAAAAAAAAAAAAGTTTTAACGCCATTTGCTTGTAATGTTAAATTGGACAGATGTCAAAATTTTAAATAGGGAACCTAAAGTGCTGTACCTAAGTTTTGCCCATTGCGATTTAAAAAAAAGTTTTAATGCCATTTGCTTGTAATGTTAAATTTGACAGATGTCAAAATTTTAAATAGGAAATCCTAAAGTATTGTACCTAAGTTTTGTCCATTGCTATTTTAGCACCATCAAATACCAAAATGTGACTACATTAGTGGAGTGAAAGTCATATTTTTTGGCTCCACAGCTTTAGTGCACAGCTACTTTTAGCTGTGCACTGTAGCTCTAGGTAAAAAAAATATATTATTAAATTGTTGGGTTCACACTACTTTTCAATAAAAAAAATTTCTTTTGGTTATGTTTACACTACTTTTTAATAAATTTTTTTATATTAGTTTAATTAAATAACTAAAAATATAGATATATTAAGTGTATTGTAAAGTGAGAAAGTAAAATAAATAAAATAACTTTTTATAGAACTATATTGCTAATTTTATAGCTTAAGTGATGCTCTATGGGACTCGGTTAGGTACACAAAAAAAGTTAGGTACGTAATTTTTATATGCCCTTTGTTTTTTATTGGGTAAGGACGAAGTCAAACTCCGTTTTTTAGTGAGTCGGTGTGTCGAACCTGATCTCATCCTTGGGAGTAATGCCTGAGGCGTTACTAAGTTAAAAGGCCTATACAAAAATTTTCGTTTGCATTGATATTTGTTACAGACTTTTGTCTTTGTCAATTTCAGTGTGTGAGATAGAAGATTCCTACTTGATTGTATTTTTCTTATTCCTGTACCTCATTCATTAAGCAACAGAGAAAGCCCCGTGGTGTCAAACGTTGATGCAGAAAATTATAATCGATAGTTGTTGCATTAAGCTTCATTTGTCTGTTTTGATTACAAACAAATTTCATAGCTTCACTCCACCTGCTCATCTAAAAATACAGAATTGGGGTAAGCTAGAGAAACGAAAAGGCCCACACATCCCTCAGGCCGTCCCAATGAATTTGAGAAGGAGATGGAGATTTGAGAGAGCTAGGAAAAGAATGGCTAGAATTTTTGAAACAATCCTGAACTTAAATTTTTATCTATATATATATGACTTTACAATAACTGTACGTTCCTTTGTCAATTGTCACATTCTCTATAGTCTTTACTCCGTCTCATATTTCACTAACAACTCACAATGACCGCTACTGAAGCAAAGGCCTATTTTCTACCCATTACATAAACTTTCAGAAATCAGATGTGACCATGGCCGGATTACAAATGTTTGATATGTCCCTCTAGCACCCACCACGTTAAAAATTTTCAAAGATTCCAGATGCTTTTCCTCTTTAAATGGGTTTCTTTTTTTCCCACACAAGATTGCTAGAGACTTTTCCAAAGTTTGTGGACCACACAGCAAACTTTTTGGTTTATCATGAGAAAGACGCGTAATTCCACTCAAGTTCCTACCTTCTTCTTTTGGATCAAAGCTGAAACCAATCTTCTTCGTGTAGATCCGAGAACTACATAGCCGACACGTTTCAGGAGCGTTTTTTTTCCTCCTTGGTTTGAGTATTTTAGTTAAACCAGCAGAAAAGATTTCATAACAAAGTTTTGAGTGTTGAGAGGTTTTGAAGAGTCAACGAGTCAAGTTTTTCTACTGCGGCTCAATGGGGAAGGTGAGTAGAAAACTCTCTTCTGTTGACTTCGTAACTTGGTATATATGAAGGGATTTCCCGATGCACATATCATGTTTCACATGTACTTCCACCTTGCTCTAACTTTCAGTCTGCTTTTACAAGTCTTTCATACCCAATTTCAACCAGAGAAATTGCTTATATGAAAAGAAGCTACAAGAACACGTGGTTTTGATTAAGAGTAAGAGATTCTTGGTGGTGATATATTGGAATCTTGGAATGGCTTCTGTGTTTTTGTGTGTTTTCTTTTTTATCTTGCACCTTGTGTTGCTTTATTCGGCTGAAGAAGAAGAGATATATCCCCCAGGCTGTCCACCCTTTGTTTGCGGAAAATTCGGCAAGATAGGTTTTCCATTCGCCAATGACACAAGCCCAGAATGCGGTTTGCTCACCTTACATGATTGCGAACATCTACATCAAACGAGAACCCCGAAGATCAAACTGGAGAGGAATGGTACACTACAGTACGATGTTGAAACCATCTCTCAGGCTAATACCATACAAATTAAGGACCCACAATTGCAGTCTTTGTTGGATTCCAATCGTTGCGAATCCTTTAAAAATTGGACTCTTCCCAGCTCTCCATTCATCTCTTTTAAACAAGTCCCACACAACCTGACCCTGCTGTTCAAATGCAACCGCGCTCTCAATATTCCTCCCCCTCCAGGTTCTAATAGAACAAATTGCAGTAAATATGACATCTATTATAGTCTTCCACATTATAATTTAAGGTTCACCCCACCTAAATGTCCAATTATTCAGCTCCCAATGAACCATCAAAATAAAAGTGATGACCTGTTTAGATTGTTATCTGCTGAGATTCTTCTTGAAGTGCGTGTGACTGAAGATTGTCGCGAGTGTTATATGAAAGGTGGTCAATGTAAGACTGACAACAAAGGAAAATATTATTGTACCAAAAGTACGAAAGGTATGGGTATAGGAATAAAGACAATCTATTTGGATGCGCATGACATACATTTATGAAAAAAGCACATAAATTTCTTTATAAATTTTAGATAGTTGTAGTTATTCCTAATACATGTACTGCTCTTTCCGTCCAAATTAGTTTCAAATTTGAGTTATGAGACGGAAATAATTATGTTCAATAAAACTTATATTAGATACATATGACACGGTTTTGACTGTGTTTTGTGTAAAGCAGTTAAGATTTCCATGCATGCCAATTTGGCTGCATCACTTTAATCCTCATTGTTAAACTAACATCATTTTTGTATATCTCTTCTTGCAGGGAATAACAAGAGGGTATTAGTGATTGGATTTGGTAAGATGCCTCAATCATATTACTTCTTGAATTTGATATTCATACATAAATAGAAATCCAATTATTCTTTCTGAAATTGATAGATTTTGTTTTTAATCGCATCTAACTTGTCAGTTTGAAGAGATCATTCTTTTCCCCTTAACTGGGTATGGCTAGTAATCAAAGCTTTAGAGCATTAACTTCATGCTAAATTTCCTCATTTTCTCCACTGCTGTAATCCCAGAGGATTTGCATTGTGCTCTCAAATATAATGATGAATAAGTAGGATAACATCACAAGACTTACAAAGATGTCCTTAACTATTAAAATTTATGTATCCGCATGAATACCTTTGTAAACTTCAATAGAAAATTTTCACTCGTGAATTTCCTTCATTGCTGCCTTACATTCTAAACTTAAATTCTTCCTATCTTAGCTTTAGCTACTGGATGCTCGGCCCTCATAATTTTCTTGGTCGTTGGCGTTGCTATCTGGGTTGTTTACAAGAAAAAACATGCTTCGCAAAAATTGCTTTCAAGGACTACTTATTCTGATAGATCCTCAAGATCAGACCTGGAAGGGGGGAGCGTCTATTTTGGAATCCCTGTTTTCTCCTACACTGAACTTGAAGAAGCTACAAACAATTTTGATAACGAGAAAGAACTAGGAGATGGAGGATTTGGAACCGTCTATCATGGTAAGATGATAAACACACTGCCTAATTACAGCATAAACTTTTCAAGCAAAAGTGAAAAAAAAAAAAAAATAAGGTATAAAAATTAAAAGAAAAAGACTTGGCATGCATCTTATTACATGGTCTGTTTTTCTCAATTAGGCAAACTCCGTGACGGGCGGGAAGTTGCAGTCAAGCGACTATACGAACACAACTACAGACGAGTAGAACAGTTCCTGAATGAAGTTAAAATCCTTACGCGCTTGCACCACAAAAATCTTGTCTCCCTTTATGGGTGTACTTCACACCATAGCCGTGAACTACTTCTTGTGTATGAGTTTGTGCCTAATGGTACTGTTGCTGATCATATTCATGGCGATCGAGCAACACCAGGTTCACTCAAATGGGCAACTCGTTTGAGCATTGCCATAGAAACTGCCAGTGCTTTGGCTTATCTCCACGCTTCTGACATCATACATCGTGACGTAAAGACTAATAACATTCTCCTTGATGACAACTTTTGCGTCAAAGTTGCAGATTTTGGGCTTTCTCGGCTGTTCCCCAATGATGTCACCCATGTCTCTACTGCTCCTCAAGGGACACCGGGCTATGTTGACCCAGAATACCACCAATGCTACCAGCTTACTAGTAAGAGTGATGTTTACAGCTTTGGAGTTGTCCTCATCGAGCTCATATCATCTCTGCCTGCTGTTGATATGGCTAGGCATAGGCATGAAATTAATTTGGCTAACTTAGCCATAAACAAGATTGAAAAGTGTGCATTCCACGAGTTGATTGACCCACATCTTGGATTTGAGTCAGATAATGAAGTTAAAAGGATGACCATATCGGTGGCAGAGTTGGCCTTTCAATGTATACAAGAGGACAAGGAAATGAGGCCTTCCATGGATGAGGTTTTGGAGGCTTTGAAAAAAATTAAAAGGGGTAACAATGATCCAGAGGAAAAGGCATATGATGATGCTGGGATCTTGAATGTGCAGCAAACAGCTTCACCGGATTGTGATGAGGTTGGATTGTTGAAGACCAAGCGACTGCCGCCACCTTCACCAAATGATGTGACTGATAATTGGACTAGTAGGTCTACCACACCTAATGTGAGTGGTTAAATTTCTTCTCCCTTATAATTTTTCAAGTAGATGATAAGATTATGTTTATAAAATCATTATCAGTGCAATTGAGTGGGTTGAAATTTCATTTTCTTCCTTTTTTCTTTTGTGTTCATATAAGGCATATTATTGATAGGTTAATGTTGAGGGAATGTGCATATTTAAATTGAGTTATAGCGATGTTCATTTTTTGTAGAAATTTTTGACTAACACCCCCTACCAACACCCCCCACCACCACCTCTCTCTCACTTCTTGTTAGAACTTCACCGAAAATAAAATAAGCAGTAGAATGTATGGTTTAAATTGTTAATACTTCCTTGCTCAGGTGTCAGTGACAATGCCCAAAGGATGTGATACAATCAAATGATAATGTTTGAGGGAATATGCATATTATTAAGTGGAGTTATAGTGATGTTCATATTTTGTAAAATATTCTGATCAACCCCCCTCCCCCTCCCTCTCCCCAAAAACCCCTTCCGCTTTTGATTAACTTATTTTCGGAACTTGTACCAAATAAGAAAAAGGCAGTGGACTACATGGTTTAAATGGATAATATTTATATCCAAGGAAGGATGCTCCTTAGAAGTGGATTTTGTTATTCTAGATCGGCCTTCCTCTTCTGAACTTTGTAATATTTTGTACTCAGATGCTGTTGGCATGTACTCATTAAGGCGCCTAGCCAATACTCTGCCCACGTTGGCTTCGTAATCTAATATTAGTGTACCCTTTCACCAAAAAAAGGATAATATTTTGTCAAGAGCTTTGTAGTTCATTTGACTCTTCTTATTTCTAAATAAGACATTTATGGTTCAAATCTCTCCTTCTATTGTAATTATTAAATTTATTAAAAAGAATTGTTAATACTTTATTGCTCAAGCATCGATGGCAATGCCCAATGGACGTGATAAAATCAAATGTTCTTGTTATATAATTGTGGCTTCAAGAACATATCTGCATATCAATAAAATCATTACATTAGCTACAGACCCACGCCATGTATGAGAATATAAATATTATGTAATGAGGTAGAATATACTCTCTTTGTTCTACTTTTTTTGTCCTTTATTCCATTTTGAGATGTCCTAAAATATTGTCCTGTTTCTAAAAATAAAAATCATTAATTTACTAATGTTCCTATTATACCCTTATTAATTTACTAATTCAATTTTTTGATAAATTTTTTTAAGAGTAGTTTTGGAAAAATATACATTTTTAAAAAGTAAACAAGACAATAAATGATGTTCCCTTAAAAAATTTGACTTTTCAAACAAGACAAAAAAAGTAGGACGGAGGTAGTATCATTTTATCATTTTTTGTGTTTGATTATTAATTTTTAAGGTGAAATGTATTCTTCTAATTTCTATTGTAGTGAATTATATTTACCTAATATACAACTAAACTTTATAAGTTTCAAATTTATTATTCAAATTTCTCATCCGTTAAGGAATAAGAAAATTATCATAATAATCAAAACTTATCACCAAATTACAATGTTATCTTAACCTTAAAATGAAACCAAAGGAATAAAAAATAGACATAATAATTACTGGGTATATTCAAACTCATAGCCATGTATATTATGTTTTGATATAAACTCAAATTTTTATATTTAAAAAAAATCTAATTATTAACTCAAATCAAAATTCAACCAAAGCTATAAAAGGGAAATAGAATACTTTCTGATGGGAAATTAAAAAAAAAAAAAAACACAATACCAAAACACATTTAAAAAAAAAAAAAAAAGAACCATAAACCTTAATTAGAGTAATAAGAAAGAAGAAAAATCCACCAAAAGAAAGGGGAGAGAGAGAGAGAGAGAGAGAGTACTCATAGTTTTTGTGTAAGAAAAATATAGATTGAATAGGAAAAATGATATCAAATTTATACAAAATAAATGAGAAAAAAAAAGTCAAAATATAAGAAAGAAAAAAAGAACGAAGAAAGTGTAACAGTAAAGTAGAAAGTAGTAGGGAGATAAAAAGATAAAAATAAATGGGAAAAGTTGGAAAAAGTATAATAGTATGTGTGATTTTTTTTTTTTATTTTATACAAGATAGAATTTCTACTCTAACTTAATCTAAGTGTATATGTGTGTGAAGCTCCCTCTTAAAGGCTTGAACTACGGCCCTTGCCCTCCACATCCCACAAGCATTTATACTTGTGGAGTGACCACTGCACCAAGAGTGTGCGGTGGTAGTATGTGTGAATTAATAGGGAAAAGAAGGCTTTTTTTTTTTTTTTTTTAGAATAGGGAGAAGAAAAGTTTAAAAAGAGAAGAAAATATAGAAAATAAGTGAATGATATGATTGTTGATGTGGCTCAATAAAAGCGTAGTAATAATAAATGCTAACCTTTAGTTTTTAGTTATGTGTGTGTGTATGTAGGGGGGGGGGTGTGGACGAAAAAGGTGGCACCCAAGGCCCAAAGGCTAAGAGTTGGGCTTTGGATGTGAGCCCACTACAATTAATTTATTTAGAGATAGGTATGGCAGACCAACACGTGGATTCCTTGTCTTACGGCCCAACTCTGGGGAATATGTATCAGATAGAAAGAAAAAGAAGGATTTGAGCATAAACAGCCTAAGTCTTGTATTAATATTCCTTTGGCTAGTCGAGGAAGGTGTTACACAGCTTATAACAACTCAAGTGTGAGTGGTGTTTTCCCTAATCCTTTGTTCCAATCCCCCTTAATGAGGTTTTCCCTTCATTTTACAGCTGCTTTCCCTTGGTCTTAACCCTTTAGCTGTAGGGTGGCAGATTTCCCCCAGATACTTGTCCCATCCCTTCTTTAGGGGAAATGTAGGGTGTGCTATAGGTTGTCCAAGCACTATTTAGGTATCACCTCCTTCATAAATGTGACTATCCTAGTTGGTGTAATGCATTTAATACGGAAGTGATGGGAGGCTTCTTCATCACGCCTCTTGTCCCCTTTTCTTCATCCCTCACCAGGGCGACTTGCCTCGGTTTAAACCTCTTAGTGGTGGTAGCATTCCTCTCTCCCTCCTTGGGTTATGAGAGATCTCGATTTGGTTCCCTTCCCCTAGCATTTTTAATCAGCTCGTTGGGCCCATACACTCCTCGACCATGACCCAGTAGGGGTACCGCCCTCAGATACCCCCATAATGGGCTTGAATCCTACTCGGTTGCGGCCCAGTATTAGTGGACCTCCCACAATATAAATATATATATATATGTATATATATATATATATTAAAAATAAAATCTTTTCCATCACCTTCATTGTCATAACTTGTGGGTGGATTAATAGGTTTAAGTAAAAATTGCCACCCCTAGTCACAATCACTAATTCCACCACCACCATCCTTCCAAGTCTGGTTTAGTGAAGGTGAGAATGAAGGGTCGGCCCTTTCAGAACCCCAAATAATTCTTTCTTTCATTTATCTCACTTTTTTTAAATCTTAGATTTTTTTTTTGGTCAAAACAAGGGGGATGGAAAATGAGGAAGAGAAAATAAGAGAGAAACTGGATTTTTGAGTTGTTTGGTTGAGGTAGAAAATTGGAGAAATTTTGGTGGGGCCAAGGATTTTTCTCCTCGGGTTCTCCAAAACACAATCTCCCCAAAATGGGGAGAAAGTTGTGCAAAAATGTTTAACCAAAATGGCCACGTTACTAGCTCCATTGTGTTCTACTATACTGCCATTGTATTTTTTATTATTAAACTGGTCATGATTTTATTTATTTATTATTATTATTATCATTTGTTTGTTTGTTGGTTTTTCTTTTTCTTTTATTATTATTATTATTATTATTATTATTATTATTATTATTATTATTATTATTATTGGGTTTGTTAGGATATATGTGAATCATGTTAAGAACATATGTCATGATAGAATTGACTAATCTTTTAACAAATCATACTTTACTTGTAATTGGGTAGATCTAGGATGTGTTTAATGCTTCAAGGAACAAGGTTTCAAGTTCAAGTGTTAAAGCCATGCAAATCTATTCAAGAATCAAGTGAAAAAGTGCAGGATTTTAAAACTCGACAACTAGTTTCTATCGAGGTTTAAAAAGCTGTTTCAACCCAATATTCAACAGCTGCTCGATAGATAAGGTATTTATCGAGATTTATGAAAATTAAATTTTTAGTTTTGATATCATTCGAATCCATGTGTGCATGTTTAGATTTTCTTTTCTCACAACCTTAAACATATATAAGGATTATTTTAAGGGCCATCAAAGGTTGCGCGAGTGTGAAGCAAAATTTTGTTCATGCAAATTGTGACCAGAGACAGAATTTGCCCTAGTCCATCTTTCTCTTGAAAAAGCTGCTACGTTTGTATGCCGTTGGGTTTTGTGACCGAGGAGTTTTGTGATCTTCATCGTGTTAATGAACTGAGAACTTTGCAGCCAACATCTTTCTTAAGGTGGTGAGTAAGCCGCATACTGGGATCCGCGTATCAAATTAGTTAGTTACGTACTGGGAGCCATGCATTAAAAAGGAGAGATTGTCACTACAGAATAAGTCCAATTGTGTATTGGGGTAAAGGTTCAACTATAGGTTAGTATAAGGTAATGTGATTCCTTTACTTGTAACCGCTTGTTGTGATAATAGTGGATTCTCAGGAGTAGTGACCTTAAAATCACCTGATGGGGTTTTTACCTTGGAAGTTTTCCCCATTCGTAAACAAATCACCGTGTCAACTTTATTTTCCACTGCATATTTACTTAGTTGATGATTTATTTGTGCTATCACTATTTTTGCATGTTAATTGAATTAATTAATTAACTTGGCTAAATCAATTGGTTAATTTATCACAAGGGGTCAATACATTCTTGGCCTATCAAGTGGTATTAGAGCAGGCACACTCTGATTAGGTTTTAATCTTTGATGTGTGATCCATTGACCCCTGTTGTCATGGATAGAGGACAATCATTGATTATACCTCTGTTATTTGATGGCATTAACTATGCATACTGGAAAGTACACATGAGAGCTTCCTTGCAGTCTCTAGATGAGAAAGTGTGGCAAACTGTAGAAATAGACTAGACCACGCCAAAGGAAGCGCCAGCCGATTGAGATGATGCTAAGATCAAGAAGGCAAACTTCAACAGCAGGGCATTGAATTCTTTATTCAGTGCGTTCACAAATGAGGAGTTCAAGAAGATATCCTCTACTAAAACTGTGAAGGAAGCATGGACCATCCTCCAAACAACCTATAAAGGAACTAAGGCTGTCAAGGATTCAAAACTTCAGAGGCTCACTACCAGCTTTGAGGAGATCAAAATTGAGGCATAATTGTTCCAAGTTAGAGCTTAGTTGGAAAGGACTTCAAGTGCAAAGCTTGATGAGATGCTTAGTTTTCAGAAATCTACTTTTGATCGAACCGGTTTAGGGTATGATTTTTCTTCTCCTAATATTGCTTCCTTTAGTACTACTGTTTTTGTTTTTCCTGCTAATAATGTTGAATCTGAGAACACTGATGTCAAAACAATTTTAGCTAGTGAGAATATAGAAAAGGGTAAATCTATCTTAGGAGCATCCCCTAAGCTTAATAAGAAACCCCTAAGCTTGATAAGAAAGAGATTAAAAACTCTAGGGCTAAGAATGGAAATACTTAAAAGCCTAAACAGAAGAAGTAGCATCTCTATCATCACTGTGAAGCAATTGAACATACTTGACCTAATTGCTATAAGTGGTTAGCCACTCAACAGTGCAACAATATGATCTCATCGGGACATCAGAATCAATTTCCGTCCTCCTTTTCTCCTCTTGGAGATCTTCTCAAAACCCTCATGTTCCTTTCAAACTTAAATGGTTTCAATTCTTCCCCCTCACCGCCGATTAAAGAGTTTGTGCAAAGCAAAGGTTCTTCCAAGATGTGGAAGGAAAAAGGCTCTAAGTGATTTAATCACTTTTCTCTCTCTCCCTCTCTATTTTTGCTTGCATTACTTGTGTGTTTTGCTTTCTTGTTTTTGAGTCAGTCTAGTTTTATGCTTTGCATTGTTTAACATTTTTTTTTTCAATTTTGCTTTATTTTGTTTTTCATAAAAGAAATTGAAAAATTAGAAAAATACAAAAATTGTGTTTGTTTGTGTACATTGGTACTTGTGTACCTTGGATGGCCATTGAAACAGAGTTTTCTAAAGAGTTTTCTAAACTTTGTATCTTTTGTAACTTAGATGAACATCTCTATGCACAACTAAGCAAGTGAGCTTTATGGCTCATGTTTGTGATGAGTAAGATTAAGTAATCCCTTGTACTTAATACTCGTATCACTCTTTTTGATGGGAAGGACTAGAAAATCCTAAGAGAAAGGTATAAATAACCATCTCACTACTGTTGCCCGCCAATCATGAAATGACATCTGTATGCTTTGGCATAGCAAAAGTACAATGTCAAAAGTTTAACATAATTGGGTATTTCTTTTCTCTCTCTTAGATGCCCATGCATGATATTCTTAGCAAAAGAAAAATATGCAAAGAAAAATAAAAGCAAAAAGAATCAAAATGCTTTATATATGATTGCGAGCGTGTTTTCTAGGAGATGTGGGAATTATAAGATGTACCTCGAAGGTGATAGTCCCCATCGAGCAGTTATGATTGTGTGTGAGTTAAAGTGATTTTCTCACTTCTCATATCGTTATAACATAAGACACTTGTTCAATCTTGCGATATTTTTCACACACAACACGCAATATCCTTTGCTACTCTTGATACATGTGTAGGTACAATGTGATTTGACCATCACAAGGAATATATGTGTTAATGTATGCTCACTGAACTATCTTAACTTATTTTTGAAATATAAAATTGGTTAGGCTTGTTGTGTGTGTGTGTGTGTGTGTGTGGGATTTAAGTGCTTGACATTTTTTTTGTTGAGAGATGTTTTTTGAGAGCTTAAAATGTTGTTTGGATCCTTGGTTGAGTAGCATGTTTGATTGCATTCATGTCTTTGTTTTTCTCTTTCTTGAAAAATTGTTTTTAAGTAATCTCGACAGGTTCTCGATACCTCTCGACAGCTAGGCTATCTATCGAGCCTCTTGAGCTTTTTTTCTCAATAGCTGTTATTGTAATTTTGATCCATCGAGGGTTTTGAGATTTCTGCTTGATAGATTCTCGATAGATGCTCGATCCATCGAGAAATTTTTTGTATGCTCGGTAGATGCTCGATTGCTTCTCGATCGATCGAGGTGACTTTGCTATGAACACCTCTCGACTAATCCTCAATAGCTTCTCGATAGATCCTTATAGACATTTTAATTCTCGATAGCTGTTGACACCTCTCAATCCATCGAGAAACTAGGACTTCTATATATAGGGTCAGTGCGACATTTCTCTCATTTCTCCCTGATCTCTCTCGACAGAACCTGTCTCCTCACCTACCCAAACTCATTTCCCTCTCTCTAAACTTCAAACCCAGAAGTTTTTTGGCCTAAAGATCATCTTCTTTCATCTAGTATGATCTTTTTCATTCATTCTATCATGCATTTCATGTTTTCTGACCTAACTTTTGGGGTTTTCGAAAAATTTTGGGGTTTTTCAAAATTAATGAGTTTTTCACAAAATTTTGGGTTGTTTTTTTGTTTAAATGTGTTCAAATCATCATGCATTGCATCACATTTACATTTTAATAATGATTCATGCATTTTTAGATGTGTGTTTACTTTCTTATATGCTGATAGGTTTGGATTGGGCTGAGCTCATGATGCTTTTTCTTTTGCATGTCACATGTTCATGCACTTTTCATACATACGTACCAATATTTGTTTTTTTTTTTTTTTTTTATTAATTTGATATTGATCTGTGTTGGTGCTTTTCAGCGTGTCTTTCTCTCTCTCTCTCTCTCTCTCTCTCTCTCTCTCTCTCTCTCGTTAGCTGCTTTATGGCACCTAAATGAAAATCTGCTCCGTCCCGAAACCATCTTCATTCCAGACCATCTTCTTTTCATTCTACTCCATCTCATGTCAAGTTCCGTGATGATAAAGCTTGAAAGGACTTTTTAGAGAATTTTTCTCAATGAGGCATTCATTCAGAACGTTAAGTCATCCTATCGGATTTTTCCAATACTGACCTTCCTACAGTAGGGGTTGGGAGTCACTATGTGGCGTCTCGGTCACTTGTCCCTTCGTGATCATACAGGAGTTTTACTCCAATATGCACGGATTTGACTATTTTGTACCTCATTTCTTCACTCGCGTTCGGGGTACACACATTGTAGTCACTCCGGATCTTATATCCGAGGTGCTACATGTACCGAGGGTAGCGCATTCTGACTACCCCGGCTGTGATCGTCTTAGGATTGTGTCCAAAGACGAATTCATGTCTCTATTCTGTGAGACTACTTCTTCTTGTTGTGATTGTCAAAAAACCCGTTGCTTAACCTTTGCTAAAGGTCCAATATTCCTTAACATGGTGATGACATTCGTTCTTCATCTATTGTCTCACTATAACTCTATCACAGAGTTTCATGCTCGATTTTTGTAATCCCTCTTAAAGGACATTTCTATCGACTTCTCTTCTCACTTCATCCTATCCCTTATAGATGTTTATAGGGATACGGCGACTCGTGATGGGTGCCATTGACGTTGCTACCATTAGACGGAGTGATACCTAGCTTCGCCTAAGGCAGACACAGATCGAGACGACAGCTTCTCTGACTTCTTCAGCTCCATCCACATCCGCTCTTTCTTCTTCTGCGGGTGGTGTGACTATTGATACGATCATGGTGCAGCTTCAGTGCATGGATGCTCGCCTTGATAATCTCAGTAATGAGTTGTGTCAAGTGAACACCCATGTCAGTCGTATTACACGATGACAGGCTCACCTTGATGGCTTCGTCAAGTCTCCCTCTCTTTCTCTAGTGGCTTCTGAGGACGAGGACGACTATGGTGACTCTAATGATGATGGTGATGAGGATGAGGATGAGGATGCTAGCTCTTCTAGTGATGATGAGATGACTGCTTGAGTTACTTACCCTTTGTCATTCGTGACAAAAAGGAGGAGTATTTTTGGGATGAGAGTAGTCATGTAGTTAAGGGGAGAGTTAGCATAGGACATTTTTTATAGGGGGAGTGTTTATATTTTTTGAGAGATGTAGTGAGTACTTATGTATTTTTTTCTGTTCTTCTTTTATAGATACATTGTTCTTACTTTGTGATAGCAAACCTTGTACTTATGATGTTATATATATATGATGAGGTTGTTATTACAATTCTTTCAACTATCTTTACTTGTATGCAATCTTTTATTTCTATTTCACACAAAGATGTCGTGATGAGTTTTGTTTAAAATGTTTCAGAAATACAGTTGTCACAGTCTTCTTGCTATGAACTCTCTTTTTGCAAAGTTTTTCAAGACTTTGTGTTAGGATAGATTTTATGTGATTTATGACTTCTCTCGTATGTTTATTTGTTTATTGTGGTTTTGTCACAAATTGCCAAAGGGGGAGATTGTTAGGACATATGTGAATCATGTTAGGAACATTAGTCATTATAGAATTAGCTAATTCTTTGGAAAAACACATTTTACTTGTAATTGGGTAGATCTAGGATGTGTTTAATGCTTCAAGGAATAAGGTTTCAAGTTCAAGTGTTAAAGCCATACAAATCTGTCAAAGAGTCAAGTGAAAAAATGCAGGATTTTAAAGTTCGACAACTAGCTTGATAGCTAGTATCTATTGAGGTTTAAAAAGCTGTTTCAACCCAATGCTCGACTGCTGCTCGATAGATAGGGTATCTATCGAGATTTATGAAAATCAAATTTTCAGTTCTGATTTCATTCCAATCCGTGTGTACGTGTTTAGGTTTTTGTTTCTGACAACTCTAAACATATATAAGGATTATTTTAAGAGCCGTCAAATATTGCGTGAGTGTGAAGCAAAGTTTTGTTCATGCAAATTGTGACCGAAGACAGATTTTGCAATAATTTATCTTTCTCTTGAAGAAGCTGCTGCATTTGTACGCCATTGGGTTTTGTGACCGAAAAGTTTCGTGATCTTCATCATGTTGATGAAATAAAGAACTTGAAGCCAACATCTTTCTCAAGTTGGTGAGTAAGCCGCGTATTAAGATTTGCACATCAGATTGGTTATTTATGTACTGGGAGTCATGCATTGAAAATGAGAGATTGTCACTACAGATTAAGTCCAATTGTGTATTGGGGTAAGGGTTCTACTGTAGGTTTGTATAAGGTACTGGGATTCCTTTACTTGTAACCGCTTGTTGTGATAATAATGGATTCTCGAGAGTAGTGACCTTAAAATCACCCAGCAGGGTTTTTGCCTTGGAGATTTTCCCCATTCATAAACATATCACCGTGCCAACTCTATTTTTCCGCTGCATATTTACTTCGTTGGTGATTTGTTTGTGCTACCACTATTTTTGCATGTTAATTGAATTAATTAATTAACTTGGCTAAATCAATTGGTTACTTTATAATAAGGGGTCAATACATTCTTGGCCTATCAGGGTTGATGACTAAAGATCTAATTCAATAAATTATAATTCATAGCAGTATAGCATAGTATTACTAAAGAATTTTGTGCGTACAAGAATGTGTTTTTAATTTAAAATTTTAAAATCAAATAATTTTAATTTCGTAATTCTAATTTAAATTAAAAAAAAAACAAAGAACCTTTTTTTTTTCTTTTCTGTTTTGAAGATTAAGAAAAAAGAAAAAAAAAACTTGTAGTAACTTTCTCAATTTTTCTTAAATTTTCTTGTCAACCAAACACAAGATCATCAATAAGCACAAAACTCAAACACGGTGCAAACTCATTTTTCATTTTCCTATCTCTCTCTCTCCCTCTCGGGTCAAACACTCAAACTCCGCTCTCTCCTTCTTTGCTTTCTCTTACTTCTTTTTCTCTTTAAGTTTAGGTTGTAATTTTTGGGATATGGCTTTGATCTGGGCTTAGAGAAAGAGAGGTTGAGATGTGGTGGTTTGGATTTGGGTAGAGAGAGAGGGGCTGAGGTCGGCAGTGGTTTGGATTTGGGTTTAGAGAGAGAGGGGTTAAAATCAGCAGTGATTTGAAGCAGATCGGCAGTGAGCCTGGCCCTTTCACTCTTCAACCTTCGCACTGTTCCCCTTCGACGCCGTTGCCGATGATCCTCTATGTCGCGCCGTCTTTGTCGAAGACATTCTCTCTCTCTCTCTCTCTCTCTCTCTCTCTCTCTCTCTCTCTCTTATATTTGGATAACTAAAAGTATCAGATCGAGGTTTGGAGGAAGAGCAAGGCAACATGACTCGACTCAGTTGCTCTCTCAGATCGGTGTCTCTCTCTCAAATTGGTGGGTCTCTCTCAATTAGATCGTGATTGTTGGATTTTGGTTTCAATGGGTTTTTGCTGTTTTGGATTTTGAGATGTTTAGGTGTTTTAGGTTTGAGATGTTTTGGTCTTAATGGGTTTTGATTTTTGGTCTGCTGGAGGTTTCAGGTTTGTGTGTGTTCTTATGTTATGGAGGTTATTGTATTTGTGATCTTGTATTCTAGTTGTGTTCTGAGTTTGTGTTCTTGAGGTTAAATTTTTTGGGTTGTGTCATGTTTAAGATGAATTAGATCTGAATTCTTGTTTATTTTGGGTTTCAACTCTAACTGTGGTTTGATTTGACTAGATCTAAAATTGATGAGGATTGGCTTGTGTTTTGGTGTATTTTACTGATGAGAACCGGCTTTGGGTTTTGGTATTTTTGTTTTTGATTTGACCGTGGTTTGAATTTCGTTAGTTGATTGTGTTAGAATTACAGAGTTTAATCATGGTTTTTGTATGTGTTTTTCCCTGTTTTGATGCTAAGAAAATACAAGAAAAGAAAAGAAAAGAAAAGAAAATCTTGAGTTTTAATTTTTTGGGCAACCATGTTCTTGGGGGACGAACATAAAGAACAATCAATCAGTTTCTAGGGAAAAACATGAGAAAAATCTACACATTCTTCCGAAAAAATAATGAAAAGAAAATTAGACACATCAATGGCATATTTTAAATACCAAATAATTTTTTAATGGACACATATTTTAATGGACACATCAGTGGCTGAAGTGGCATATTTTAAATACCAAATAATTTTTTAATATTATTTTAATAGACACATCAGTATTTACTGTGCCAACAATACATTTTATTTGCCATATCAGCAATTTTCGTTAAGTGAGTGATGGTAAGGATCAAAATGGAACACATTTTTCATTTTAGGGACTAAAAGTAGTAAAATAGAAATGTAGGGACGATAAAAGAAATGACTCTAAAATATAGGGATTAAAAGTGCATTTATGCCTTTTTAGTACTATATTTTTCATTGCAATATTCACATCCAACTTTCTAAAAACATACCTATTTTATATTCTAAAAAACTAAATTTATTTATTCTACCATTTTATTTTACAATACACCTAACATTCCATTAAAAAGCTAAATTTATCTATTCTACTAACTTATTTTACAATAAAACCATCATCCCATTTACAAACCCAAGTGTGAATGATCTTATACATCCTTAGTATTTTTCCTTGATAACAAAGCTAAATAATGATTTTCAATTTTTTTACAGCTTTAAGTCAAGAATAAATTAGAAATAGAATTTACTTTTTTGAGAATCAGAAATAGCATTTACTTGAAAAATGCACCGTCACCGTTTAGGAAAAATTATTCTGTGCTCCCTATTTTCCAATTCATTCCCTGAAAAAATAAAAAAATAATAATAATTCAGTTGATAAACTCAAAAAGTAGATGCAGCCTCTGTTCTGTCGAGAAACTCCATTGTTTGAGCTCCTCTTTTGGTTTCACATTGGGGGTAAGAAGAAAAAAATTCAGAAAAAAGATGCAGCCAATTCCCAACAGATCCCTTTCTACTTTCTAGTTTATCCTTAACTCATTACTCATTTCCTAAAATCATTAATACCATATTCGAAATCACTTAAATCCAAAAAGTAGAGAGAGACATAGAGATAGAGTGCAAGAACCAGGAGTGGAGTCGTCAACTCTTCAGAAATTCAAGCTGCTGTCTCCTCAGCTGAACCCACCACCATCAGCAACTGATCCGGTCGACTTTTTCGCCGCTATAGATGATAATAAGAAGTAGAAACTAGAAAGTGAAGGATTTTGCGGCGGCACAGGGTCATACTCTCAAGGACCTGCCAATAGGTACCAGCCATTTTAGTGTTCCTGTTTTTATTTTTATTTTTTACTTGCTTTGGAATCTAATAGTTACACTTCTGTTTGAGATTGAAGATTCCTAATTTCTTGTTTCAATACAGCTAGGCTAACCCGTGATAGTTAAAAAAAATTAAAAATATTTATTTTACTTAAAGGTATATGACTTAAATTTTAAAAATATATAATTTGAAGATGAATGAAAATAACTAATTTGTTCAATGTAATGATTTAGAAAATTTCTTTTTCTTTCATATCATTGGTTTTACATAACACATTCCGACGTAGGCTATTCTATGGTTGTAAGGACACAAATTTAGGATTGGGCCTACGAACAAAGTAGCTGGAGGCCCAGACTGTGTATAGTATCCTTAAAATGAATTTGTAAAGAGAGTGGGCTTAAGAATACTCGATTAAACACGTATGGGTTGAAAGTCCAAGTATGATTATGATCAGATTTGTATTGATAAGATATTTGAGTGTTACAATGTATTGCTCGGCATATTCCGAGGAATGTGCTTATGCAAATACTATGAATACTTCTCTTTATCTCTCCCTTAATCTCTCTCCTGGTTGTTCTCCTTTTTTTCCTCCCTTTTCTTTTGTTCTTTCTTCTTCTATTTATATGCCCTTTCTCTATTACGTGGGCTTTTCTTGATACTTGTCCCATCAACCCTCATCTGGAGTCTTCTTTTGGCAGCTGCAAAGGATGGAGTCAATGTTTAGGAGTCCTTTCCCATTAATGCGGCCATGATGTTAGCTGCAGGATCATAAATGCGGTGGCAGCAGCCTTTTGCTTAATATCTGATCTTCGCTACCTGTCCTTTTTGTCCATATAAATCACGGGGTTCTCCGGGGGAGCCAGGATTGACGTTGGAGCACTCATCCGAGACACCCTTTTGACAATCCGAACGGGCAAGCCTCCTCGGACTAGTCCTTCTTCCACGTGACTTGCACTTCAGAATCGAATTGGACTAGACAAACTCCTCAAGATTTTGTTGTCCTCGGATGTATAGGTCTCCTTGGACAGGCCCACGGCCCAAGATCTGGTATTGGGCCTTTTACCCCTACAATAGCCCCTCAAAATTCCGGTTTTCTTCTCATATCCGAGGAGAAAGGCGGGATTTTGACTTCTGCAGGGGTGAAAGTCATCAAACCCATTAACTAATCCACATGGAGGCACTGTTTCGTGAGACTTTCGATTTCCAAAGACGCTTCGGAAATTGTAGCGCGTCATTTATAGCTCTGGGTGGCGCTCTGTCTCCTTTATCAACGGCGGGATGCAAATCGTGTGGCTGAGATTTCTTCGTGAGTTTTTGAGCGGGATAACTCCCACTCATTTTCCTCCACTATATAAGGGGCTTTGAAGGAGCGGTTTGACTCATTTGATACATCAGAGTTCTCGAGCATCCTAGCCCTACTGCGTCACCCGTACTAATACCTTCCGAGCACATTTTCACGAAGTATCTTAGATTTTTCAGAAGTCACTGAACCAAAAATACCTACTGATCTTGTAAGTACTTGGTTTCCAAGTCTCTTTTCTTCTCGGCTGAGCACCTTGGCCATTGTCTTGTTACGTTTCCTCGCCTTAGGAGAGTCTCGTAGCACCCTTTTAGACATCGATATGGGTAGGTTTAGAAGTTTAGTTGATACCCCTGTGGCCGTAGAGCTTTTTAAGGCGAAATATAATATTCCCGAGGGGGTTAGCCTCCGTTACCGTCCACCGGAGAATATTTTAACTTCTAGGAGGACCGGTGAGGTGGTCATTCCTGTAATCGCCTTTCTGGAGGGGGGAATGACCATTCCTATGGGTAGCGTTACTAGGGAGTACCTTAGGAATCATAGACTGTGTCCGCACCAATGTGTCGCTAATATGTTTAGGATTTTGGGATGTGTAGACGCCCTTAACGAGATGATGGGTCTACAGCTTACCTGGCATGACGTCGTACATATGTACGAATGTCACTCCTTGAAGGAGGGGGGATACTACTTGAAGTCCCGATCTCCCGTCGTGAGGATGATATCGTGCCTTCCAAAGTCCAACAAGGGCATGAAGGACGATTACGTCATCGTCTCCGGGGCGTGGCATGACGGTCATCATTGTCCGACCACGAAGGGGGAGCCAGGTGGGGTATTCTAGGACTAGATTAAGATAATCATAGGGATTGCGGTTTAGATTTCATTTTATTTTACTGCGTATGCGTTTGGTTTAAAGGTGTGATGACTAACCTTATGTTTTTCTTTTGATTGTGGCTGCAAATAGACAGTTTGTCGCCCCCAAACTCAGTCTTATGAATGTGCTCGGCCTAAACTATCTGCTACGATCTGAGGTGTTTGCCCACTCGGACGGCCAGCTGCGCGCCGTCCACCTGATATTGGATTTTGCTCCAATATCGGATAATTTCCAAGAAGTCGGGGATTCCATCCGAGCGGGGGACAAAAGACTTCGCCAGATAGATGTTTCTCGGCCTGGTTTTTTGGCAAACAAAGACCTTCCTCTGGTTCCTTGGCCGCTTCAACAAGTTGCCCCTCAGCCCGTTATACCAAGGGAGGAGTCTATTACCTCTCCGCCATCTTTGGACACGGAGATAGACCAAATCCGTTTCGAAGAGGAGGAAGAAGCGCAGACCAAACCCCTTAGCCCTCAAAGTTCCGAGACTTCAGAAGACGCCGAGGAAATGTCTTTGTAGAGAAAGGGACTGAAAGCCCTCATGGCAGGGCGGAATGCGGGTTCTTCGTCCAAGGAGGCCCCCAAGGAGAAAGAGGTTGGCAAATTGCCTCCCCCTCTTCCACCCCCTACTGCGGCACTCGGCCTTCTCCCCATACTGGATCTGAAGAGGAAGAAGAAGGTCGTTGATCTGGATGCCGAGGAGGGTGAAGTATCCCCTCGGCAGCAAAAAGGGGCGAAACAACAGAAAATGGGGAGAAATGATAGGAGGGGTTCCCCACCCCGACATAGGAGTGACCCTCATCCGAGGAAGGCTCAGCAACCACCGGCTTGGACTCCGCGGTTGGATCTGGATGGGGCTCCCATCCCTGCTACCGCATCCATACGGGAGTTCCAAGGCGGGCATTCGAGCTACATCGCCGAGGCCTTAGAGCGCCCACTGCTCTTGCCGCGGGACATGGATGCGGTGAGGTCCTGGAGGCAAGCCGATCTGTTCATGTCCATGAAGAGGGACGTGGCCATGGTAAGTTCTTGGTCACCTCGGTGCACACAGGATTCGTTTATGTTTAAACTGTGCAACTTAGTTATCTCTGTGGTGACGTGAATTTGTTTTTCCTTACTGTGCAGCTCACCCAGCAGATCTACGTGGCAGAGGATTGGGTTAGGGATGCCCGTAATTTGGCTAGGGCCGAGACCCAATCTCGCAAAGAAGTAGAAAAAAGCCTGGGGGAGCTACAACATCAGAAGCTGGAGTTAGCCAAGAAGCTAATTATTGAAGAAAGAGAAAGAAGGAGCGCGGAAGCTGGGCTGAAGAGTGCCCAAGACCAGGCTGAAGATTAGCGAAAAAAGTTGCACATGACGGAAATAGAGCTGGCAACTGAGAGGCAGCTGGTCTTGGAGCTTCATGCCCGAGCTGAGAGGGCTGAGAAGACTGAAAAGAAGGCTCTAGAGGCGCTGAGGGCTGCCGAGGCCGAGAAGGAGTCCGAATACCTCCGCGGCATCGAGGAAACAGAAAAAAGGCTCGCGGAGGAGGTCACCGAAGTTTGCAGGGATTACTGCCAGTCCACCTGGGAGGAGGCCCTAAACATGGCCGAGGTCCCAGCCGACTCGGAGCTTAGGCAGCCGGGGAAAACGTACTTCCACCCAGACCTCGCCTTACCCCCGGCTGACCCCTCCTCGCCATGCACCCTGGAGCAAATGGGCCAAGCACTCGTCCCTCTGGAGGCCGCTCAAGAGATTCAGGAGGAACAAGTTGCTCCGGGTGCCACTTCTGTGACCGCGGATGCCATTGAGGCTAAGGAAGCAGTTCCCTCAGCGACCGAGCCGAGTGGTCATGATAGCGCTCCTTCTCAGACCGACCAAGCATAAGATTAGGGTTTAGTTACCTGTAGTTGTAGTTAGTTTTCTTTGTAACAACCACTTCAGGTGGTGAGCTAATGTAACTTACCTTTCCTTTTAATGAGAATGTTTTATTTATCTTCTTCTGTTTCCAGTTTCATTCATTCGCTTATTTTGTTTCGAAGTTCTTACACCTATGGAAAGTTTAAGTCCACAGAATGAAGCAGTAATAGAAATGAACCTGCATTCCCACATAATGAAGAGGACAACGGGGATATGAAAGCCTTAATGATGACATTAAAATCGTTCAACCAATTCAACCCTATCTTAATAAATTTGAACAAGTTCAAACAAACGTGCTCCCTCACTTTCCGATTAAAGTTGAGTGGAAATCCTAACTCGGAGAAGATGGTCTGAGTAAACATGAAAGACATGGTTTTTCGTAGGGTGTTCAGTGATAGGTATGGGGTAGTGATAAGACCTAGGAGTGTTAATACTTAGGAGTGTTAATTTACCCAAGGTAGGTGGTCCGAGGGGCCACGTCTGACCAAGGTTCTGTTTAACACTTAGTAGTATTAATTTACCCAAGGTGTGTGGTCCGAGGGACCAGGCACGACCAAGGTTCTGTTTAATACTTAGTAGTATTAATTTATCCAAGGTGTGTGGTCCGAGGGACTAGGCACGACCAAGATTCTGTTTAATACTTAGGAGTGTTAATTTACCCAAGGTAGGTGGTCCGAGGGCCCAGGCCTGACCGAGGTTCTGTTTAACACTTAGTAGTATTAATTTACCCAAGGTGTGTGGTCCGAGGGACCAAGCACGACCAAGGTTCTGTTTAATACTTAGTAGTATTAATTTATCCAAGGTGTGTGGTCCGAGGGATTAGGCACGACCAAGGTTCTGTTTAATACTTAGGAGTGTTAATTTACCCAAGGTAGGTGGTCCGAAGGGCTAGGCCTGATTAAGGTTCTGTTTAACACTTAGTAGTATTAATTTACCCAAGGTGTGTGGTCCGAGGGACCAGGCACGACCAAGGTTCTGTTTAATACTTAGTAGTATTAATTTACCCAAGGTGTGTGGTCCGAGGGACCAGGCACGACTAAGGTTCTGTTTAATACTTAGGAGTGTTAATTTACCCAATGTAGGTGGTCCGAGGGGCCAGGCCTGACCGAGGTTCTTTTTAACATTTAGTAGTATTAATTTACCCAAGGTGTGTGGTCCGAGGTACCAGGCACGACCAAGGTTCTATTTAATACTTAGTATTATTAATTTATCCAAGGTGTGTGGTTCGAGGGACCAGGCACGACCAAGGTTCTGTTTAATACTTAGGAGTGTTAATTAACCTAAGGTAGGTGGTCCGAGGGGCCAGACCTGACCGAGGTTCTGTTTAACACTTAGTAGTATTAATTTACCCAAGGTGTGTGGTCCGAGGGACCAGGCACGACCAAGGTTCTGTTTAATACTTAGTAGTATTAATTTACCCAAGGTGTGTGGTCTGAGGGACCAGGCACGACCAAGGTTCTATTTAATACTTAGGAGTGTTAATTTACCCAAGGTAGGTGGTCCGAGGGGCCAGGCCTGACCGAGGTTCTGTTTAACGCTTAGTAATATTAATTTACCCAAGGTGTGTGGTCCGAGGGACCAGACACGACCAAGATTCTGTTTAATACTTAGGAGTGTTAATTTACCCAAGGTAAGTGGTCCGAGGGGCCAGGCCTGACCGAGGTTCTGTTTAACACTTAGTAGTATTGATTTACCCAAGGTGTGTGGTCTGAGGGACCAGGCACGACCAAGGTTCTGTTTAATACTTAGGAGTGTTAATTTACCCAAGGTAGGTGGTCCGAGGGGCCAGGCATGACCGAGGTTCTGTTTAACACTTAGTAGTATTAATTTACCCAAGGTCTCCTGGTGCAAGTGGTCTCAGTTTGACATTGGCATCGTACCTCTGCTTGAGTTTATGCTGATAGTAGGCTAACTGAACCGCATCGTTTTCTCTCCACTCAGCGATTAGGTTTAGGTTGTCCTTAAGCAATTGATCATTATCTTCCGAGGTAAATGAATTGGTTCTAAGTGTGGAGAACCCAGTTTCTATGGGGATAACAGCCTCAGCACCGTAGGTCATTGCAAAGGGGGTCTCCCCGGTAGACCTCCGAGGAGTTGTCCTGTAGGTCCAGAGCACATGCGGTAGTTCTTCCACCCATTTCCCTTTGGCATCATCCAACCTCTTCTTAAGGCCACTTACTATGACTTTATTAACTACTTCAGCTTGGCCATTGCCCTGAGGGTATGCAGGGGTGGAGTACCTATTCGTAATGCCTAGCCCGCCACAAAATCTTCTGAATGCTTTACTGTCAAACTGAAGGCCATTGTCCGAGATGAGAGTATGTGGTACACCAAAACGTATCACGATATTTTTCCATACAAACTTCTGGACATCTACATCCCTGATGTTTGCCAATGGCTCTGCCTCAACCCATTTGGTGAAGTAGTTTGTTGCGACGACCAGATATTTCTTACTCCCGGCTGCCTTAGGAAAAGGGCCTACAATGTCCAGGCCCCACTGAGCGAAAGGCCATGGACTTGATAATGGATTTAGCACTCCTCCAGGTTGATGTATATTTGGTGCAAACCTATGGCATTGGTCACACTTCTTTACATATGCTTATGATTCCCTTTGCATGTTTGGCCACCAGTATCCCTGAGTTAAGGTCCTATGCGATAGAGACCTTCCTCCTGTGTGGCTGCCACAAATCCCTTCATGCAGCTCTTCGAGGAGTAGCTCCGCGGCTTCAGGGTGCACACATAATAGGTAGGGTCCAGAGAAGGAACATTTGTATAGCTTATTATCCTCTGATAACCAGAACCGAGGAGCTTTTCTCCTCACTTTGTCGGCTTCGGCCTTGTCTACCGGTAAGACGTCGTCTCTGAGATAAGTCACCATTGGGTCCATCCAACTTGGCCCTACTCTAACTTGACAAATGCTAGGCCCTTCAATCTCCTCAGAATGCCTTTGTACATCCTCTACTAGGATGAGCCAAGGTAGCCCCTGAGCCGAGGTGGTTGCAAGAGTAGCCAAGGAGTCCGCGTCCGTGTTCCCACTCCGAGGAACGTGTTGCAAATTGAATAACTTGAACCATGATTGCAGTTGCTGGACCTGCCTTAGGTATTTCTGCATTCTTTCATCACGAGCTTCTAATTCTCCTCGAACTTGGCCGACGACCAAAGCTGAGTCCGAGAATACTTCTACGATACTTCCCCCCATTCTTTTGACCATAGTCACCCCGATCAGCAATGCTTCGTATTCAGCCTCGTTATTAGTAGCCGAGAAGTTTAGTTTGAGGGACTTTTCGATGACAACATTTTCTGGAGACACCAGGACTAATCCCACTCCTGAGCCTCTTTGGTTCGCTGCACCGTCCACATATAACTTCCAAGGTGTGAACTCTTGCATAGACAAGAGGCCAACTGAGTTTTCTTCCATGTATACCGACTCGGCACTTTCTTCTGACACAGGCTCAGCAAACTCGGCCATAAGATCGGCTAGTATCTGCCCTTTGACCGAGGTGCGAGGCATGTACTTTATGTCAAAAGCCCCCAGTATGGTACCCCACTTAGCAATCCTTCCCGTGTAGTCTGCACTCCGAAGCAGTGATCTGAGCGGGAGTTGGGTGAGGACCACAACCGTATGTGATTGGAAGTAATGAGGGAGTTTACGGGTGGCATGAATTACTGTAAAGATAGCCTTCTCAAGTGGCAGATAACGGACCTCGGCCTCGTGAAGGGATTTACTCACATAGTAGACAGACTTCTGGACACCATTGTCGACTCGTATAAGTACTAGACTCACAGCATGGGTAGCTACAGATGTAGGCGAATAAGACCTCGTCCGTTGTAGGGCTGGACATGATGGGAGGTCGAGTTAGGTATTCCTTTAGTTGCTGGAAAGCTAGAACACACTCCTCATTCCATTCAAATCCCTTCCATTTGTTCAGCAGTTGGAAGAAAGGCCGACATTTCTCTGCAGACTTGAAGATGAATTGGTTAAGAGCGGCAATCATCCCGGTCAACTTCTGCACTTCTTTTGGGTTCCGAGGAGGCTGCAGACTATTGATCGCTTTTATTTGGTCGGGATTCACCTCGATTCCCCGATGAGTGACCATATAGCCCAGGAACTTTCCTGATCCAACGCCGAAAGAACACTTCGAAGCGTTGAGATGCAATTTGTGTTTCCTTAAGATCTCAAAGATGTTCTCAAGGTCTCCGACGTGATCGGACTCCAGCTTGCTTTTAACCACCATGTCATCGATGTAAATCTCAATGCATTTCCCCAGCAGTGGTTCGAACATTTTGGTCATCATTCTTTGATAGGTGGAGCCTGCATTCTTCAGACCAAACGGCATCACCTTATAATGATAGTTCCCAATGGGAGTCACGAAGGCTGTTTTCTCTTGATCGTCCAGAGCTAGGGGAATCTGATGGTACCCTTGGAAGGCGTCCAAGAAACTCATTCGTGGGTGCCCTACGGTTGCATCCACTAATTGATCAATTCGTGGCATGGGAAAGGAGTTTTTTGGGCAGGCTTTATTTAGATCCCTGAAGTCAACGCATACACGCCATTTCCCATTCTTCTTCTTCATGACCACTGTGTTAGCCAACCACTCTGGATAGAAGACCTCCCTGATAGCCCCTGCCTGCTTGAGTTTGTTCACCTCATTCTTGACAGCGTCAGAATGTTCCCTAGATGAGCGCCGAGGAGGCTGCTTTTTGGGGAGGGCAGTTGGGCTCACATTAAGGTGATGGCAGATGAACCCGGGATCCAATCCTGGGGCCTCGTAAGAATTCCAGGCAAACACATCCACGTTTCTCCTGAGGAAAGACAGTAGCTCTTCCTTTTCCTGAGGGGGTAGCTGAGCCCGTATCTGGAAAAACTTATCTGGATCCTCCCCAATTGCAACTTTCTCTAGTCTTTCGCATTGCTCCTCGGCCGGCTCTACGGCTTTGGGGGGAATAGAGGCCTTTGATTGCTACGAATCCCTGACCGAGGTGGTTGCCCGCTCGGCGGCAGGTCGATGTGAAATGGCGGCTATGAGGCACTGCCTTGCCATAGGATGGCTTCCTACGATCTCCTCTACTCGTCCTCCGGACAGAAATTTAACCTTTAGGTGCAAGGTCAAAGAAACGGCCCCCAAAGCATGGAGCCAGGGTCTGGCTACAATAGCCGTGTAGGGGGAGTATGCATCCACAACGATGAAGTCCACCTCGACCACTTCAGACCCTGCTTGTACGGGCAGCCTTATTTGACCCTTAGGGATGACGGTCTTTCCATCAAAGCTGACTAGGGGCGAATCATACGCGGTCAGATCTTCAAGCCATAGGCCTAGTCCCCTATACAGGTCTGGATACATGATCTCAGCTCCGCTGCCTTGATCAACCATCACCCTCTTCACATCGTACCCTCCTATTCTGAGGGTGATGACCAAAGCGTCGTCATGAGGCTGTATTGTCCCCACTTTATCCTTGTCCGAGAAGCTCAAGGCTGGTCGGGCCTCCATTCTTGCCCGTTTTGTCTCTTGATTGGTGTCCTCGGCAGACGTCCTGGAAATGGACATTACTCTGGAGGGGCAGGATCCAGTTCTCCCGGGGGCCACGAAGATAACGTTAATCGTGCCCAAAGGGGGCCTTGATGAGGCGGTCCTCGAAGCCCCTGGCCTAATATGATCTCCCTGGTTATTTGGCCGATAAATGAATTGCTGCAGCTTTCCTTCCCTCGCAAGTCATTCCAAATGGCTCTTCAACGTCCTGCAATCCTCGGTGGTGTGCCCTCGCTCCTGATGATATTGGCAATGAAGGCTCTGGTTGCGCTTCATGGGGTCTCCCCCCATCTTGTTTGGCCACTTGAAGTATGGCTCGTTCTGAATTTTCTCCAGAATCTGGTGAATTGGCTCTCGGAATACGGCATGGACTGCTTGCGATACAGCAGACCCAGACTGCACACTATAGTCTCTCTGTGGCCTGCTACTGCTATACCTATCCGACCTGAAGTCCCTCCTTTCCTGAAGGACAACCCTTGCCTTTCCCTTTCCAAGCAGCTGGTCCTCCTCGACCCGTTTATACTCGTCGATACGATCCATTAGTCAGCGCACACTTCTCACAGGCTTCTTGGTTAGAGACTTCCTCAGATCGTGCTCGGCTGGTAGGCCAACCTTGAAGGTTCTCACAGCCACATCATCGAAACTCCCTTCGATCTCGTTAAACATCTCCTAGTACCTGTCTGAGTATGTCTTCAGCGTCTCCCTCTCTCGCATGGACATGGACAGCAAAGAGTCCAGTGGCCGTGGGACCCTGGTGTTCGTCACGAACCGAGAGCAGAAAGCCTTGGTGAGCGCCCTAAAGGACCCAGTGGAGTCTGCCGCGAGGCCATCAAACCACCTCATGGCCACAGGCCCCAAACTGGAAGGGAATACTTTGCACATGAGAGTCTCGTTCCGGGAATGGACAGCCATTTTCAGATTGAAATGGCTCACGTGCTCCACGGAGTCAGTCCGTCCATTATATGCTGTGAAGGTAGGTTGGGTAAAATGCCGGGGAAGGCTCCCTCCCTCGATGCTGCGTGTAAAGGGCGACCTGGAAATTTGGTTAAGTGCCCTTGTCATGGCATCACTCCCAGTACCCCTTGAGTACGTGTTTCTACTCCCGCGGTGATGGTGATGCTCCTCCTCGTGGGAGAAAGACTCACTTGGAGGTGTCCTGGAGCGGCGTCTATAACTGGCATCGTCATCATCATCGTAAGAATCATCCGTGATGGATGGACTGCTAGATGGACTGCGCTTCCTTCGCGCACGGCGCAATTTCTTCTTGAGGCGATCGATTTTGCGTTGCATGCCTTCATGAGACTCGTCACTGCCATTTCGTCGTCGACTCCTGGCAGTATGAGTCGTGTGCACACTCCCTTCGCGGTCTCTTTCACGCTCAAGGTGCAAAAAATGGTCAATATGTTGAGAGCCACCTGACTCCGCTCTATCTGATCTAACCATGGTTCAAGCCTCAACACGCAGATGCAATAGTACTCTTCCCACAGACGGCGCCAATTGTAAGGACACAAATTTAGGATTGGGCCTACGAACGGAGCAGCTGGAGGCCCAGACTGTGTATAGTATCCTTAAAATGAATTTGTAAAGAGAGTGGGCTGAAGAATACTCGATTGAACACGTATGGGTTGAAAGTCCAAGTATGATTATGATCAGATTTGTATTGATAAGATATTTGAGTGTTACAATGTATTGCTCGGCATATTCCGAGGAGTGTGCTTATGCAAATACTATGAATACTTCTCTTTATCTCTCCCTTAATCTTTCTCCTGGTTGTTCTCCTTTTTTTTCTCCCTTTTCTTTTGTTCTTTCTTCTTCTATTTATATGCCCTTTCTCTATTACGTGGGCTTTTCTTGATACTTGTCCCATCAACCCCCATCTGGAGTCTTCTTTTGGCAGCTGCAAAGGATGGAGTCACTGTTTAGGAGTCCTTTCCTATTAATGCGGCCATGATGTTAGCTGAAGGATCATAAATGCGGTGGCAGCAGCCTTTTGCTTAATATCTGATCTTCGCCACTTGTCCTTTTTGTCCATATAAATCAGGGGGTTCTCCGGGGGAGCCAAGATTGACGTTGGAGCACTCATCCGGGACACCCTTTTGACAATCCGAACGGGCAAGCCTCCTCGGACTAGTCCTTCTTCCACGTGACTTGCACTTCAGAATCGAATTGGGCTAGACAAACTCCTCAAGATTTTGTTGTCCTCGGATGTATAGGTCTCCTCGGACAGGCCCACGGCCCAAGATCTGGTATTGGGCCTTTTACCCCTACAATGGTGATAACTTCACAGAATACTCAACTGCAATTAAATCTACTATCTACTACCAATTTAATCTGTGTTATCTTGATAGTAGATCTACAGATTACATTCTCATTTTCTTAGAGCTTGCCACATTATTATTATTATCTATAAATAATGTAAAATCGAAAATTTTAACTTTTTGAAAGACTTACATTGGAATTAGAATTAAAAAAATAATTATTTTTTTTAATTAGACCTCACATTAGAATTTTTTTTTTAAAGAACTCACTTTAGGTTTAAAAGAAAAAAAAAAAGACTCACGTAAAAAAAAAAACTTTAGGATTAAGGAAAAAAGAGAGAGGGACTCCTATTAGAACTCTCTCACTATTTAATTTAAAAAATTAAAATTTTTTATAAATTAAAATGATCAGGAAAAAAAACCGAAAATTTTAACTTTTTGAAAGACTTACGTTAGAATTAGGATTAAAAAAATAATAATTATTTTTTTTAATTAGACCTCACATTAGAATTTTTTTTAAAAAGAACTCAGTTTAGGTTTAAAAAAAAAAGACTCACGTAAAAAAAAAAAACTTTAGGATTAAGGAAGAAAGAGAGAGAGAGAGAGAGACTTCTATTAGAACTCTCTCACTATTTAGTTTAAAAAATTAAAATTTTTTATAAATTAAAATGATGAAAAAAAAAAAACCGAAAATTTTAACTTTTTGAAAGACTTACGTTAGAATTAAGATTAAAAAATAATAATTATTTTTTTTAATTAGACCTCACATTAGAATTTTTTTTTTTTAAAGGACTCACTTTAGGTTTAAAAAAAAGAAAAGACTCACGTAAAAAAAAAAAAAAAAACTTTAGGATCAAGGAAAAAAGAGAGAGAGACTCCTATTAGAACTCTCTTACTATTTATTTTAAAAAATTAAAATTTTTTATAAATTAAAATGATGAGGAAAAAAGAGAGAGAGACTCCTGTTAGGACTCTTTCACTATTTAGTTTTAAAAATTAAAAAAAAATTATAAATTAAAATGATGATGTGAAAATTTGTGGGAGTTTCAGAGGCTTCGGTTTAATATATATATATATATATATATATATATATATAGATTAGCACGTCAGAGAAAACCCCATCAATTAAAAAATAACCATAGACCAAAGATTTATATTAAAAAAAAATTACAATGGAAATTGTTGCATTACCCTATGAAGCACGGCTACATTTTCAGATTCGGATGCGGATGCGAGACTTGGTAATTTTTTGAAAAAGTAGGGTGCGGGTGCAGCGATTAAAAAATTATTAAAAATATTTTTATTTATATTTTCTATATATTTTTACTATTAAAATATTCTTAAAAAACACAATACCATGCCTTGATTCACAAAACAAAGAAACAAGAAGGCAAAAAACACAAAACAAAACACAAAACAAAAAAGAAAACACAAAAGGGTCAACAAATATTCAAAAAAAAAATTGAGAAAAGACAGATTTAGGATGTTTGAGCCTCATTCAAAGCTAATTTCAGCCGTTCCGACATGATTCAAGGCAGATTGCGGCTTGTTTTGGCCGTTTCGGTTGCCAACTGTTACGACCCGATTTGGTAGATACGGCCCTATTTTTGCTAATATTGGCCCGGTTCGGCGCGAATTGGCGTGAATCAAGCCAAGATGGCGCAAATTTGTGAAAAAAAAAAAAAAAAACTCATACGCAGGCAACTGCGTCGGACACCGCACCTTGCGTCGGGCCGCGTTAGACTCCGGTGGCACCCTCCCAGCCACGTCCGTGATTTCCAAGCATTACCTTCCATATGTTGAACCCATTTCTCTATTTTAAAAACTTATAGCTACATTTCATTTTTTGGATAAGGTCACAGCTGCACTTTAGTAAATGTCAAACACAAAACTGGGAGAGAGAGAGAGAGAGCCCAGAAAAGAATTGTGGAAACATTTCTAACCTTAAAAGTATTCGTTTGTGATTTCACTATAATTGTGTTCCCCAATTTGTTTACCAAGTCTCCTACTTCACTCACAAGTCAAAAGACCACTACTAAAAAGCTCATTACATTGATTTTGAGGGGTAGTGACCATGGCCCAGAATGTTTGTCCAGCGTTGTATTTGGATGAACTTATTTTTATTAGTATTTTTAGTTTAAAAAACTAAATCAAATTAGCCAAATAAACACATTTTATGTCCTGGTACCCACCACCTGAAGATTTTTCAAAGATGTTGAAGGCTCTTCCCGTTTAAAGTTTAAACTTCAGATGGGTTTGTAATTTTTTTTCCTAGACCACTCAGAAGCTTTTCCAAGGTTTTTGGACAGCATGGCAAACCTTTTGTTTGATTATGAGAAAGAGGGTTGATGCAAATATCGCTACTATGTTACTAAGATCTTCACTCCCCAAAAAAATGGGATTCCACCTTATGATGATGACCTGTGTGCACACTTAACTGCTGATATTGAGTCATTGATCTTGAAGTGTTTGTGCCTGATCATTGTACCAGTTGTTAAGATAGAGGACATCAATGTTGGCAATCGGCAACACAAAAGTGGAAAATTTTATTGTGCCATTGCCACTGCCAATGCAGCAAAATATTTGGATACACGCTTATCTATTGATTCAAGATAATGCATAAAAATTTCTTTGTATTTTTATGTTGTAGTTATTTGTAATACATGTTTGTTATTTTTCTGCCATAAGCCACTTGTCTTCAGCAACGGTTTTAGCTAATTTGGATTAGTTTCAAATTTCAGTGATAAGCAATAGAAATAAATTTGTTGCAATGAAACCTATATCTTGTACATTTGACTTGGTAATGTCAGCACTTTGTGCAACCCTTTTAAGATCTGAACGGATATAATATTTAGCTGTGTCACTTCAATCTTCATTGTTTATGTTAGAAATACTAAATGAATAGTATTTTATTTCTCAAGTAATAAAATATAAATAAGTGCCTTTATATAGGAGGCAGAATGTATAGTATAAGTATGTGTGTAGTATAAGTAAATAAGGTGGGCCTAAGGCTCACAGTCTATTACATGCTAACAGCCCCCTTCAAACTCAAGGTGGGTGTGAGACCAACTTGAGATTGTCAACCAAAGCACAAAGGCATTTCTTAGGATGTGATTTGGTGAAGATATCTACAAGTTGATCTTTAGAGGAGATTAAGAACAGCTTGAGAGCACCATGGATAAGATGTTATCGGATAAAATGAAAATCGATCTTGATGTATTTAATTTGTTCATGGAAGACATCATTGTGAGCAATATGAATGACACTCTAGTTTTCACAATAAAGAGGAGTAGTAGAGGATATAGACATACATAAATCCTTAAGAAGCCATCGAAGCCAAAGGAGCTCAGATATGGTATCATCAAGGGCACGATATTCTGCTTCACTACTGGAGTGGGTCACAACGGTTTGTTTCTTACTTTGCCAAGAAATCAAAGAAGAACCAAGAAGAAAGCAATAACCAGTAGTTGACCTTCGATCAGTGGGATCTCCTACCCAATTAGCATCAGAGAATGCATGGAGAATAAGAGGAGACTGAGCATAGTAAAAAATGCCAGGAAAGAGAGTGTCCTTCAAGTATCAAAGAATGCGCAGAACAGCAGCATAATAAGTCAATCGTGGAGCAGACAGATACTGGCTCACCTAGTGAACATCAAAGGAAATATCTGGACGAGTGACAATGAGATAAACTAGGTTGCCAACCAATTATCTATAAAGAGAGAGATTAGACAATGGTTTCTCCCCCGAGGGAGTCAGATGTGCATTAAGTTCAACTAGAGTGTCAACAGTTTTGCTATCAGTGATTCTAGCTCGAGACAAAAGTGCAGAAGCATACTTGGCTTGAGTAATATAAAGACCATCTATGAAATGAGTGATTACAAGACCCAAGAAAGAGCTAAGATGTCCAAGGTCTTTCTTCTCAAATTGTTGACTGAGAAAATCCTTGAGTTCTTGAATGTCACTGAGGTCATCATCAGTTATAATCATATCATCCATATATAGGAGAAGCAAAATAATGCCTTTGTTGGTGCGACGACGAAATAAGGCAGAATCAAAAGGACTGGTAGTGTATCCTAAGCAAAAGATAGTGGAGCTGAACTAGGCAAACCAAGCTCTTGAATCTTGTTTAAGGCCATAAAGTGCATGTCGAAGGTGACAAACCTTGTTTGATTCAACAGAAAGACCAGGAGGAGGTTGCATATAAACTTCTTCACTTAAATCCCTATTAAGGAAGACATTTTTAACATCCATCTGAAAAAGGTCCTATTTATTGGCAGCAACAACAGCTAAGAGGACACAAATAGATGAGATACAAGCAACCGGAGCAAAAGTTTCTTCATACTCAATCCCATACTCCTGTGTAAAACCTTTTGTAACAAGATGAGTTTTATAGCGTTCAATGGATCCATCAGAGCAAGTCTTGATTTTGTAGATTCACTTACAACCAACCACAGACTATCTAGGAGGGAGAGTAACCAAATCCCAAGTATGGTTTTTGGATAATACATCAAGTTCCTTTTTCATTGCAATTTTCCATAAAGGTTCAGTGGAGGCCTTACGATAAGTGTGAGGCTCGTGTAGTGTAGCAAGGACAGTGTAACAATGATAGTCAAGTAAGTGTGCAGGAATGGATCTTACTCGAGTTGAGTGACAAGGTGGAATGTCTTGTTGAAGATTTTCAGGCAAAACAGGAGTAGGGGACCCAGGCTCAAAGTGGGGTAGCTCGCCATCGTCATCGACATATTCATCTTCCACTTGTTCATTTGAGGGAGATCTAGGAGAAGCATAAAAAATATCTAGCGGTTGAATAGAGAAGTCCAAAGGAAGATCGAGAGTATTTATAGAAGGAAGATGTGACTCATCTGGAAAGATTTCTAAAACAGAGGAAATAGTCAGGGAAGAGCGGAAGTGAGAGACTTTAACAAAGGAGCGAAGTTTTCAAAAGACAACATTTCGGGAAACATGAAGACGATGAGAGACAGGATCATAACATCAATGCCCCTTTTGAGTTTCGCCATAGCCAAGGAAATAACAAAGTCTAGATCGAGGCTCAAGTTTGTTGTGCTCATGAAGTTGAAGAAGAACGAAACAGGCAAAACCGAAGGAACGTAGGTGATGATAGTCAGGGGGTGACCTGAAAAGGCGCTCATATGGAGTTTGATTATGGATGACTGTGCTTGGAATGCAATTAATAGCATAAATAGCATGAATAACAGCTTCACCCCAAAATGGAGCAGGAACTTTGGCAGAGAGAAGAAGAACACGAAAAGTGTCAAGAATATGATGAAGTTTTTATTCGGCCCTACGATTTTGTTAAGAGGTACTTAGACCAGTTAGGTGATGTATAGTGCCACAGGAATGCAAAAGAGCTTGAAAAACATACTGAGTGTATTCTAGAGCATTATCAGATTGAAAAATTTTGATACGTTTAGAAAATTGTGTTTCAACCATTTTTGTAAAGTTACTATAGATTGGTAGTAATTTAGAACAAGATTTCATAGGAAAAATCCTATAACGAGAATAATCATTAATAAAGGCTACAAAATATCGAGATCCACCAATACTAGTAACAGGAGAAGGTTTCCAAACATTAGAATGAATTAATTTAAAAATACTATTAGAGATAGATTCACTATTATTGAAAGGAAAAGCTGGCTATTTTCCTAATTGGCATGAAGTACAATCAAAATTGTCTTTGGACACAGAACCTAACAGCTAACTGTTGTACCTGAGAAGAGGGTGCATGACCAAGACAAGAATGCCAAAGTACGAGAAAAGGTAAGGAAGAAACCAGCAGCTGCAGCAACAATAGAAACAGGAGCAACAGGTGGAAGATGAAGGTTGTCCATGGGAAACATACGCCCAACTCTAGGACCGGTCACAAGCTCTTGCCTCGTCCTCAGATCCTACATAGTACACCCAGAATAGTAAAAAAAAATAAGGCGATAACCTAGTTCAACTAATTGTCCAACAGAGCATAAATTATAGGATAGATTAGGTAAATGGAAGACCCCAAGAACTAAAAGGTTGGAGGTCAAAACAAAACCTATACTATTGCCATGCATGGTGGAACCATTAGCTATATGAATATTAAGAGGATGTAGTACAGGTTCAAGTTTAAAATATAAGGACGAGTGAGGTGTCATGTGATTGCAACAAGCAGAATCAAAAAGCTAAGAGTGAGACTTACTAGGTAAAATTGAGAGAGTTATGGAAAGAGATGCATTACCAGCCATACGAATAGCCTATACTATGATGTCTTGTAGTTCAGTGAATGAGAGGTTGATAGTGGATCCTAAAGACTGGGACTCAGCTAAAATGGATGACATTGGTGGAATAGACTCAGTAATAGCAACAACATTAGTAGATTTGTTGCAACGGTAACAAGTCTCAATAATGTGGCCAGGACGCTTGCAATAGTTGCAGAACTTTTTGTTGGACTGCTTGCAACGATTGCTAGAGCTAGGGGCATCAAACCCTGATTGCAGAGGCTGCTCTATTGGGGGAGCAGAGGAAGCAGTAGCTAGAACATTAAGCTTATTATGGGCTTGAAGGGTTGCAAGACGAGCTTCTTCTCCAACTAACTCATTTACAGCAGTATCAAGAGAAGGAGAAGGACTGCGATTAAGAAGTTGACCTCGGATAGGCTCATAGTCATTATGAAGTGACATCAAGAATTCATCTCGTCAAAATTCATCTCAAACAGTAGCATATTGCTGAGCATCCTTCGAGCATGCCTAAGTTGGATCAAAAAGGTCAATTTGGTCCCAAGTGAAGCGAAACTGATCATAGCAGTCCTTGATAGATTGCCTTGGTTCTTGCCTGAGCTGATGCAACTCAACCACTAACTGATATTTCATGGATCCGTGAGAAGTGGAGTATCTTTTGGCCAACATATCCCATGTACATTTTGCATTATCAAAACTGCCCAATAGATTGGAGATGGAGGAAATGGAAGTGTTCTGAATCCAAGTGAGGATCATATGGTTATGACTATCCCATTCAACTATGTGATTAATAAAGGCAATTTCTTCTTCAGCTACACCCTTGATAGGAATAGTGATTGTACCAGCACAATATTGCTAAAGCATGCGACCCTTAAGAAAACTGCACATAGCTTGAGACCAAGATAAGTAATTCTAATTCCCCTCCAATATAGCATTGATGAGGCGCAGAAGAAAAATATCATTTTTATCCATTTAGAGACATAATATGCAAAAACAGACTGCAAAAATGAAATTTATACGAAAAACTGGATAAGGAGAACCTAGATTGCAAAAGTCAACTCCGAAGAAAAAGTTAAAGGTCAACAGTCAACTCTCGATCAACAGTCAAAGTTAGCGTGTGGTCAACGATCAGCAAAGATGACACCAGTAGGATGATGTAAGTAGTTGACATCAGCAGATGACTAGATGCTGACATAAGCTAGGGCTGACATGGCACTAATGATGTCACAAGTGACGTCAACCTGGAGCAGTTGATGGCGCGTGAGCTTAGACCCAGAGTGCTTGGGCGGCACATGTGGGCACGTAAGGACTCCAATGGCTGTGAGGCGTCCACGAGTGAGTAGATCGGCATAAGATGATCATAGTGGTACCTGCAAAAAAATTTATCGGAGCAATATTCGTGGTGGTGATGAAAGGAGCAATGGTCTTTGTGATGTGGTACTCCTTAATGATGGCGGCTGCAGGTCTGGAACCTAAGGACGATGGCTGAGTGACATCGGAGGTTCAACAGTGAGTGGCTGCGGTGGCTGCTATGATGTGACGGCGGAAGCAATGTTGAGAATGGAGTAACAACAATGGAGACGAGACTGTTAAGAAAAGGTCAGAGTAGTGGCTCTGATACCATGTTAGAAATACTGAATAAATAGTATTGTATTTCTCAAGTTATAAAATATACATGAGTGCTTTTATATAGGAGGTAGAGTGTGTAGTACAAGTATGTGTGCTATACAAGTAAACAAGGTGGGCCTAAGGCCCAATCTATTACACGCTAACAAGTTAAACTAACACCATTTTTGTTTCAATCTTCTGTTGCAGAAAATAAAGAAAACAAAGTGGTGATAGCATTAGGTAAGATGCCTTTCATTTTGTTGAAATTGAGAATCATACACGTGCTTGCTCAGCCAACCATAACCAATTATTCCATCTTAAAGTGACTTGTTAATATGTTATGTTTTCATCACGACTAAGTTGCCAGTTGCAAGCCATTATTCTTTTCCCGGACAAAATGGGCAAATGCCCTTTTCACACAAACTAAGCAGCATTTTGCCTTCTTTCCCAAGCTAATTAGGAAAATGCTCTTCTTTTGAAACTCGATTTTCTCAAAATCGAGTTTAAAAAAAAAATTTTTTTGGAGCCCTATAGTGGCGTTTTAAGGAGTCTATAGTGACGTTTTCAAGACCTATAGCGGTGTTTTATAACTCGACCTTCATGAAATCGAGTTATATGCAATTTTTTTTTATTTTTTTTGCCTATAACTCGACTTTGTAAAGATCGAGTTATAAAACGCCGCTATAGGTCCTGAAAACGTCACTATAGGCTCCTTAAAAATGCCGCTATAGGGCCTAACTCGATTTTTAGAAAATCGATTTTTAAAAGAGGGGCATTTCCCTAATTAGTTTGGAAAAGGGGGCAAAATGCTACTTAGTTTGTGTGAAAAGGGTATAGGCCAATTTTGTCATTCTTTTCCCCTTCGACGGGTATGATTGACTATACAACCTTTAAAGCACAAATTTCATATTTCATGCAATTATTAATTTTTCAAAGTAATGCTATCAGTTTGGTAATGGCTCCATTTTCTCTGCTGCCACAATTATTAAGAAACAGAGTATGAAAAAAGATGATTCTTTTTTTTTTTTTTTTTTACTATTGTATGTGAATATACATCTGTAGTTTCTTTTATATATACAAGAGGAAGCACAAGAAAATACAACTAAAACTAACTAAAGATTAACAAGACTCTATATGAAGCAACAAATTACAAAAGCACACGTGAGGAAATATGTTGAGAAAAAAAAAAAAAAACAATCTTTAATACTTCCCATTCAAGATGGAGTGTAAACATGTGAACATCCGTCTTGCATATGAAACCATTGATGAAGAAAACAGAATCGTGTGCATTTGTTCTTTCAAGGAATTCTAGAGTCTAGGTGATATTGAATTTGAGCGTCTCGAACATCCATCCTTAGTTGCTTAATATCATATTATCTATAAATATATATATATATATCATATATTATATATAATAGCAGAAGCTGAGAGAAAGTTGGTTTCTACAATTAAGGAGGTGTTGACAAATAGGAAAAAAGACCCCTTAAAATGCTGCCACGTATATAGCTTTTAAGTAAACAGCCGCACGTTACAACGTTTGGCCTTTCAGCCACGTTTCACTTTAAAAAGCCATACATTATATTGTTTTGCAAGGATAACACCGTTTGACAGTGGTTGAGAATATATATATATATATATATATATTAAAAAAACGGTTAAAATAAAATAAAAAAACGTAGCATCTAAAAAAACCCTAGCCATCTCTTCTCATCAGACGCTGCTTAACATTTTCTTTCTCAGTTTCTCTAAAAGAAAACGCCTAGCGATGCTGTGATGCAGAGAAAGGGAAGGAGAGAAAAAAAAAAAAATAACACACTTGCGATCTAGTGGAGATTTGTACAGACGGCCATCGCCATCCCCTGCCAGACTTAGACCACCGCAACCGGCACCCGTAAAAATTAAATACGATCAAAGTTTTTCAGTTTTTGCTGTTGCAGATCACGAACAGAGGTTTTCAGGTTTCTCTTCTTTCTTTTTTTTTGCTTCCTTTTGTATTTTCTTTTCTTCGTATGTTTGTTGGTTTGAAACATGCTATTCTGATCTGTGTTTATATGGATTTGCACCGAAGAGATGGAAGTGAGGGTGAGTCTGAACTTTCGATCGGGGACTTTCTCCTTCCTTCTCTGTATTGCTAGGTTTTTCTAGTTGCAAGCCTTTTATTTATTTTGCTTTAACCGTTTTTTTTTAATTATATATATATATATATATATATATATATATATGCACACACACACACACACACACACACACAAAGCCCATATGTTCTGTTTTTAAATTTAGAAAAATGAGGTTTTTTTTTTTTTAGAGTTTCATTTGGGCATTATTTATGATTCAGGTATTTTGGTTTGATTGGAGATAGAAGCAGAGAAAGACAATGAAATAGAGAGAGGATGAGGCTGCGACACGGAGAAAGAAACAGAGAAAGAGGTAGAACAGCGAACATCGCATCGATTGGGCATAAGAAATAGAGAGATAAATCGTGTTTTGAAACTTTCTGATTTCATACAGAGACATTTTTCATTCTATTTTTTCAACTAACCTCTTATCATATTGTCTTCAATTATGTTTGCTGTCAATTTAGGGATTTCATTCAATTTAGGAATTTTCAGTTTCTAGGTTTTGTTCCTTTGATTTCATGAATTTCAGTTTCATATTTTGTTTGTTTTGATTTTTTTTTTTTTTTGGCTTGCTATTTGGGTCATTGGAGAATGTGAGTTCATTTAGACCCCTGTAAACTAGATTGTTTAACCTAATTAATTAACCAAGTGAATACTTAGGTTTATTATTCAGATCTAGGTTAAAACAAAACAATCATATCAAGTAAAGCAGCGGAAAAATAAATAACACAACGATATGATGACCCAGGAAAACCAAACCGGTAAAAAACCTGGGGAGGATTTAACCTAGTTATCCTCAAGGTAAAATAGCAAATCCACTAGAAAGAATCGAAGTTTACACAATAGCAACTTAGACCACTAACATCCTATTGCTACCCAAGTGTAGGAAACTTACTACCACGACCACGTGACAGCTCCGAGATCCACGGACTCCTTCTTTCTTTAATCTTTGCAAAACACAAACACCACTGTTTGTGACTTTGAGACTCCATTCAAAGGGTTAGCAACACAAACTCACCTGTTTGTGACTCCAAGACCACCCTTGAAGGTTTAGATCATCAGCACCTTTGATGACTAGAAAAAGGCAGCAACTTCAGCAATACCGGATCTTGAGATTCTTCAAGGAACAACACCAGTAGAAGTTATAAGAGAGATTTTAGGAACAAAACCCTAAATACAAAAGAGGCACACTCTTCTCTCTCTAAAAAGCCTTATGAAAAACGTGCTTAGGGTTTCCTTTATATAGTGGGAGAAGTAGATTTGAAACCCTAATCCTTAATGGGCTAGAACTGCTGTTTGGGCCAACTTAAAATTCTGCAGATAAGACTTTCGATCGGTCGAGCCTGTCTTTCGATCGATCGAAGCTAGCAATTTCTAAATTCTTCTTTCTGCAGCTTACATGTTCTTATGTGCTCACGATTTGCCAATTGTTCTAAGCTCTTAGAACCTAACAATCTCCCCCTTTGGCAATTCGTGACAAAACTTTCATACAAAATGAAATGTTAAAATACAAGAACAACCCAATACAATAAAATGCCCAATTACATTACAAATCCAAATCTAAGACTCCTAACCTAGAAGTTGTCAAGAAGAGGTAGAAGGTCTTGATCAGAATGCACCTGTCTTTCCTGAAACACTCAACAAACTCATCACCGCATGTGTGGAAAGAAAGACATATAAACAATAATATGAAACAAAAACAAAAGTAAATTCTAACTCTCCCCCTAAGTTAGATACAGCCAAAAGTTTTTATATTCTCCCCCTAAACAAAACAAACAGGATTCCCACATTTCATCTATTTCTCCCCCTTTTTGTCACGTATTGACAAATACAACTCAAACAAAGAGTAATAACTCAACAGAGAACAAGAGGAAATAGAGAATTAAGGGAACAAAAAAAAAAAATAACTCTATAGAAAATAGAGACAACTCTCCCTATGAAGAACAACAACTCTGCCTATGAACAACAAAGGCAAAAAAAAACTTTTCTCCCCCTATAAAAATAGGAAAAACAAAACAAGTTTTGGGAAAAACAGTTTCGGGGAAAATTTAGGAGGTGGTGATAAATAAAAACACACAAACCTAAAAAAAAACTTAAGTTGAGGATACACATGAAGAAAAATATTCTCTCTTTCAATAAATGCAAACTTGACACTATGTGACCCATAAACAGTTGCATGAGTAGAGAAAATATTTACACATTATTATCCATCATATCTCTTAAGAAAAATATTTTCTGCAATTCACACATAAAAAATAGCATATACTAAAATGTACAAAGAACTCAAAAATTAATCAATCAATTTTTAATTCAAGTTGAGTACCCAATTTAGCAAAGTGTATACATGTTATGTGTGAAAACAATGAGAGATATGACTGCAAAACTGCAAGATGGATACAGAAAATAATGCAACTCATGTGAATCCTAAATATAAATGATGCATAAAAAAAATTTGGTCAAAAACTCTAAAAACTGAAAATTTTTCAGTTTCGATCGATCGAGCATCGATCGAATACCAATCGAGTCAGACAGAATCAAACCAAAATTTTTATCGCAATTTCGATCGGTCGAGAAACAGCTTCGATCGGTCAAAATTCTGAAAAACTCAAATTTTTGAAAAACAGAGCAATTTTATACAGTAACTCCTTAAAGCACAGTGATTCATGAATGAAATGCATGAGTATGAGACTGAAAGTTTTTCAAAAACACATGAATTTAAAGTAGATCTCCCAAAAACAAGTTTATCAACCAATTTGTCCTCAAAACTCAAATTTTGCATCAAAATCAAGGAACATATAATCTTGGATGGCCACAACAAAATCACACACAATAACATGTACAAAGTTTAGCAAAGAGTAACTTGTGTAGTGTGTGCAACTAGCAAAAGCTTGAGAAACATGTGAGGTAATATGTGAATAGAAATCAAACACAAAGTCTACAAAATTCATCACATAGAATTTGAAAGAGACTATCACCTAAAGAGTTACATCATATAACTCTCACATCTCCTAGAATAAAAGTTTGCAATCATGTAAGTTTCTTGATTTGCCTCATAATGTACATACCAATTTTAACAATTTAACTGAGGCTACACCTTATGTTCTTTTTGTGCATGTGCTACACTTTTTCGAGCACAAAATCTTACGATATGCACTAAGGTGTTCATAATTGGCTAGTAAACAGTGGTGAGATTGTTATTTATGCCTTTCTTAAAAATTTCAAGTCTAACAATCAAAGGCATGTGATTTCAAGATCAAGATCATGTGATCAAAAACTACAAACATCTTCCCACACAACATGCACTACAAAGACTTCAGCTAGTAAAGTGCAATAAATAAGCTCATCTAAGCTAAACAAGGTACATAAACATGTTATGTAAAGATAATATGGCCAACCTTAATTATAAATCCAAGGTATATAATACAAAACACATAAAAATCTTTTTGGTTAAAAAAAAATTTTATGACCAAAACTAAAAGCACACATTAAGCTAAAAGATTAAAAATGCAAATGCAATGCATGACAGTGCTTAACTAAGCTATAGAGGGTACACAAACAAGAAATATCAATTTGTTAATTAACCCTTGAGTACATGTACAAACTAGTACATACTCATACAAAATAAAAAATAGCTTATCACTTATAGAACACATGCTATTCAAGTTTCTCCACAATGTCAAGCATGTTTTAAATCAAGAGAAATATCATAATTCATGTAATCCTCAAGAAAAATTAAAACTAGACACAAAATAAAATATTTTTGTCTTTTTGAAATTTTTCAATGTTTTTGGAATTTTTTTAATATAAAAACAACCTAAAAAACAAAACAACCAAAAACAAAAACAAAATATGTCCATAAATAATTGAAAGAATTAAATTAAGGACAAGTCAACAACACTCACCTTAGAGAATCTTTTCTCACCCATATAGCACGAGTCTTCGACTTTGTAGGTGAAAATCCATGTGAAGTAGAGTGTATTTGAGGAATTACACCAATCTTCTGAGAAAGACTAAAATCCTGCAAATTCCTTTCACAAGCCAACAAGCTCAAATTTTTCAAAAGAATATGAAACAATTTATTTGGACTTATGGCAGGAGAAATATCATCACATGTCCTAGATTGAAATACAGAATGCTTAAATTTCAATTTATGACAATTAGGACGAATGTGACCGGGGACACCACAAAAGTGACAAACAAGAACAAATTTAGGAACATCAGTATTCCTAACAGCAAATCTAGTCTCAGATTTTGGTTTTTGCCTCAACAAAGAACAGTTTGGTCTAATATGACCAACAACACCACAAAGGTGACAAGTAGGCACAAAAACAGATTTCTTATGCTCTCTAATAGTAGGTTTAGACTTAGGTTTAGAAGCTTCAGCATCAACATCAGAACTTTTACCTTTGTCTAACCTAGCAAAATAAGCCTTTTCTTTATTATTCCTCTTGAAAGGAGGGATATAAACTTTTTCAGCTTTAGGCTTAAGAGAAACAGAAACACTTCTGTTATCTACAGCAGGCTTGGTACTAGTCAAATTTTCAATTTTAGCTTTAGATTCAGCTAACTCTTGTTCCAAGCTTTTCATCTTCTCATCTTGAGAGGAAATTTGATTTCTTAAAAATTCATTCTTTTTATTAGATTCATCTAATCTAACAATCAATTCCTCTTTTTCAAGATTAGCCAATTTTAACTCTTCTTTGAATTTCTTAACAAGTCTCATAGTTTTCAATAATTCCTTACGAAGAGTTTCATAGGCATCAAAAAGATCAACAGAAACAACAGTGTCCTTTTTATTTAAATCATCACAAACATGAGCAGAAAGACACTTCAAATTATCCATGATAACAGGGATCAAGGATCAGCTCTTAGATCAAAAGATTTAAAATAAAAGCTACCCGCTCTGATACCACTTGTGAGTTCGTTTAGACCCCTGTAAACTAGATTGTTTAACCTAATTAATTAACCAAGTGAATACTTAGGTTTATTATTTAGATCTAGGTTAAAACAAAACAATCATATCAAGTAAAGCAGCGGAAAAATAAATAACACAACGATATGATGACCCAGGAAAACCAAACCGGTAAAAAACCTGGGGAGGATTTAACCTAGCTATCCTCAAGGTAAAATAGCAAATCCACTAGAAAGAATCGAAGTTTACACAATAGCGACTTAGACCACTAACATCCTATTGCTACCAAAGTGTAGGAAACTTACTACCACGACCACGTGACAGCTCCGAGATCCACGGACTCCTTCTTTCTTTAATCTTTGCAAAACACAAACACCACCGTTTGTGACTTTGAGACTCCATTCAAAGGTTTAGCAACACAAACTCACCTGTTTGTGACTCCAAGACCACCCTTGAAGGGTTAGATCATCAGCACCTTTGATGACTAGAAAAAGGCAGCAACTTCAGCAATACCGGATCTTGAGATTCTTCAAGGAACAACACTGGTAGAAGTTATAAGAGAGATTTTAGGAATAAAACCCTAAATATAAAAGAGGCACACTCTTCTCTCTCTGAAAAGCCTTATGAAAAACGTGCTTAGGGTTTCCTTTATATAGTGGGAGAAGTAGATTTGAAACCCTAATCCTTAATGGGCTAGAACTGCTGTTTGGGCCAACTTAAAATTCTGCAGATATGACTTTCGATCGGTCGAGCCTGTCTTTCGATCGATCGAAGCAGGCAATTTCTGAATTCTTCTTTCTGCAGCTTACATGTTCTTGTGTGCTCACGATTTGCCAATTGTTCTAAGCTCTTAGAACCTAACAGAGAAGAAGAAGGGTAATTAGATAAATTATAGTGTATTTTCGTGTCATTGGAGTGTTCTTTTTAATCTAAACGTGGGAGTGTAGAATTGTGGCAGAAACTGGAGTGTAGAATTGTGGCAGAAACTGGAGAGCGAACATCAGAGAGAAATCCAGTCAAAAATAGAAAGTGGAGAGTGGAAAAAACTAAGAAGATAGTCACGCCTCTACCTCCATCAGACCCGTACTCTCCACTGGGATGGTTTCTATTTTTTGGTTTTTTAAATTTGGGGTCCAATACACTTTAGGTTTGGGTATTTTCATTAGATTGGATTGAATTCAGGTTTTGACTTAGATTCAGTTATGAGTAAGGAATTTGGTTTATAAATCCTTGGGTGATCGAGTTTTTGTTTTGGGTAATGATTGTTGTTTTTTGAACATCATGAAATTTCTATTTTATTATATTTTCTCCTTGATACTTGCTTTGCTGTAATCTTTAATAGCATGATCAAATGATTAAAATAAATATATTTTCCCCTTTTGTTCTGTTGTTGTAAAGTGAGAAGTATGATTGTTGAGGTTTAAGTACAAAGTAGATTTACCTGCTAGGCTAACCATTATTTTAAGTTAAGTGTGTTCGGCTATCTGCATAAGTTTGTTAAATAATTGGATATGTAAATGATGCTGTATTGAGCCATTTTGGTGACTAGGTACAGTCTTCTTGTTGGCAAAATGCATCCATCCGGATCTTGAACACCAGTTGATGGTGCCCAGTCTGTTTCACCTGCACTGATTTGATTAAAATCTGCCATTTTAGGATCTAAAGGGAGTCTTTTACCTCCACAAGCAGTATTTTCTTCAGTTGAAATTGAATGTTACAGTTTTTTTTTTTTTTTTTTTTGGGGTTATGAACTAAGAAATATGAGTTAACAGCATGATCATATGAATAAAATACTTACATTTTCCTCTTTTGTTCTGTTGCTGAAAAGTGAGAAGTATGATGTGTTGAGGTTTGAGTACAAAGTAGCTTTACCGTTCCTACATTATTTGTTCTATTTATTTATTTATTTATTTATATAAATATAAATATACAGTGTAGCCCCTCTCTAACTTATTTATATTTATTTTCCTCTCACTTTCTATTTCAAAATTCTGTAATCAAATTTTTTTTTTTTAAATTTATTCATTCTTAAGTGTTCTATGCTCATTGCTCTCATTCTTTTGTTCATTGTGGTTCATAGGAATGGTAGATGAAAATATCACATCTTTCAAGTTTTAGATTTGCTGTGATTCAAGTTTATTAATTTTTTTGTGAAGTTTCTATTTTTATTTTTTAATCTATGTTACTTTTTTCCTGTGTACCAATTGCTAATTTGGAACTGTTAAGACTTGATTTATGCAAATTACTAAATTTTTCCTGTTGAGAGATTTCTTGAATATGAAAGTCCATAGACCCAAATTTAGAACAAGGCTGTCAATGATTGAATATAATATAGTATTCTCTTTTGCATTTTTAGTTGACAGGCCAAGTCAGGATCCATGGGCACAGATAGTATGTGTGTTTGGCTATTTGCATAACCTCATTATGCTAGTGGATATGTAAATGATGCTGTATAGTGAAAAGGCATGTTTGTTTATTTCAAATTTATCAGGATCCTTTGTAAATACCATCAAAGTTTGGATTGTGATGACTAAGAGTCTTTAGAATGTATTGTAATAATAATTTATTGGTAAATGGAATTATGGAATTTTTTAGAGCAGATTTGTAGAAAAGCAAGCAAAACTCGACGTTGAGCTCTAGCTCAAATGGCATCTCCATGCCTTCAAGAAATGGGGTGGAGGGTGAATTGTAGACATGGGAAAGAATGATTCAGCATAAAGTAGAGAGCAAAACTCAGGAAGGCTTCTTACTGTAGACAGAACAACTCTATACATGATGAGTTTAAAATTTTCTGAATACAACAAATTTCTTTAGTCACAAAACATAAAGAACTACGTTGACACATGGAAATATGTCTCATGTGTCAAATAAGAGAGAATCAAAATTCAAGGACTCATCTTATATGTGAAGGAAAATAATCAAGAGTCTCTAATAAGTATATATAGGATGATTAGGATCTTGACCAGATAAATTGACATTGAGAAATGAAAGCACTTTCCACAATTTTTAAAGAGGTCAAACTACATTTGCAATACTCTAATGTTGAGGATGGTTTATGAGCTCTAGCAATGTCAAAACTCGAATTTTCTTAACTTGGAACTTCAAAAACCAAATATTAGCAACCACAATGTTGGAGGTTTAAGAAAGTAGTTCAATTGTAGTTCTGGTACAATTGTTTACACATTTTGGGGGTAAGTCAATACCTATAATTGCTTAGGCCAGATTAAATGTCTGTAAAAAATTTTTAAATTTGATTGTAAAAGGGGAGAGTTTTTGTTTTTTTTTTTTTGTTTTTTTTTTTTTTTTATAATATGTTTGTAGTGTAGTATTTAGGCCTTTTAGAATCTAAAAGTTACTGACAAATGATTATTACACTTCTTTTTTTTCTTTTCCATCCTATTGATCTTATTCTAAACTAAAATTTGTGGGATGTGTATGGTTGTGGTGCAGTGGATATTCTTTGCTTAGGGATGCCCAGTACAACAAAGGACTTACCAATGCTTTGGTTATTCAGTTGATTCATTGCTGCCAATCTGTACTTGCTGTCATGCTAACAAAAAAAAGTAGTTTCAGCCGGTTTTTCCTATTATTGGATTTGAACCAATGACTTACTGCTTACTATTCAAAGGAAGCGGGGGGGGGGGGGTGGAGCGCTAAGAAAGAGAAAGCGTTATCACCATTCGAAATGATGCGGCAGCTAGCACACTAAGCTCAGATGGGCAAATAGCAACTACAAAATTCAATTTAGTTTTCAATTTCTGTTTTCCATCCTACCTGATTTGTTGTTTTTGAAGAGTGATTGAAATTATAGAACTTTGAAATCTAAAAGTGTAATGTTTATAATACAAAATTGATTATCCCTTAGATTTTAGTTAATATTCCACTCTATCTAGATAATTATCAATGTCAGTTAATTATGGTTAAAGAACATTTTAAAAAATTGTTTGTCATTGATCATATAGAATTTTCAACTTAGTGCTATTTTCACCATGTATTTAACATATGAAAGCAATCAGCTGGATAAAGGTTCAAAAGATTAAAATAATAGTGTGTTTAAAATTCTTTTCTTTAAAAATGATTTTATTAACCAAATTTCTCTTTTACTTATGAGATTTCAAATGATCCCGCGCATTGCACGGGTTAAACACTAATATATATAATAGCAGAAACTAAGAGAAAGTTCGTTCCTACAATTAAGGAGATGGTGACAAATAGGATAACTGCTTATCTAAAATTTAGACACATTTAACTTAAAAGAGCGATACATCATATTGTTTGGCATTGCTTAACACCGTTTGATAGCTTTTTTGGTATTTAAAAAAAAACACGGTTATAATAAAAATAAAAAAAACATTGCAATTAAAAAAACCCTAGCCATCTCTTTTCATCAGACTACGCTGAACATTTTCTCTCTCTAAAAGAAAATGCCTGGTGATACTGCGACACAAAGAAAGGGAAGGAGGAGAAAAAAAAATTTACGATCCAATGGAGATTCGTACAGCCAGCCAAACTTAGACAGCCAAACGATGAAATCAAGAGAGAGGCTATAAAGGCACGGAGAAAGAAACAGAAAAAGAGAGAGGCAATGAAGACACGATGAAACAAACAGAAAAAGAAAGAGGCGATCCTGGTACACGAAGAAAGAAGAGATCACCTCTCTATTTCTAACAGAACGCCTCTCTGCCTGCAAACAACGCCTCCGATGGGTTTTATTCTTTCTCTGATTTTTTTAGGTACATTAGATCTGTTATATGCATTCAATTTTTTCAATTTGGTTCTAGATTTGGATTCAAAAATTAGGGCTAAGGAAATCAGGTTTTATTATGTGACTATTCTTTTTTTAATTTTTTCAGTAATAGATTTTTTTCAATTCGTCTATTTTGGAATTAAATCATTCAATTTCAAAAATTAACCGGTTAAAATACTATGCACATAGAGATAGAAATCGAGAGAGAGAGAGAGAGAGGCGATGATGCTTGGGACATGGAGAAAGAAACAACAAAAGAGGCAGAGTTCAGTTTCTACACCATCGTCCATTCCTTTTCTAGATTTAGACCACCAGATCGTCGGAGACAACGGTACATTTTTTTCTCAATTTTGGATGTTTGGGTATAAATTTTAGATTTGATTCGTTTTTTTTATGGGTTTTTGGATTCTCTATCAAAATTTTTGTTTTCTCAATTTTAGATATATTTTTTTTAAAGATTACAGAAATCTCTAAAAATATTGTTTTTAGTTTGGGTACTTCTGTTTCTAATCTTAACGAAATCTTTGGGATTAAATAAGTATAGACTTGAATGTTACATTGATATTTATTTTAGGTTTTTTTGCTGTATAAGTTTTTTTTTTCCCCTTTTCTTTTTTAAATTTGGGGATTGAATATGATTTAGGTTTGAATTTTTTGGTTTTGCTTTACCCTCGCCAGACTTAGACCACAGGAACCACAATCACAAAGAGAAACAGTTCTAAGGTGCACATCAGAATGAGAAAGACTAAAAGTTTTAAGGAAAAAAAATCAGTTCTAATTCTTATTTTTCAGATTTGTATATTCCTTTTTTTTTTGTTAATGCTATTGTTCACTTCCTTCTTTCTTCTTATTCTCTGAATTCTATTTGGTTTTTCTTTTCTTTCTTCTTAACTTTTTTTTTTTTTGTCTGCAACCGATCTATGGCAATTTTTGTTGAAAGGTAAAACCTCAATTGTTGTAAAAAATTGTTTCAATATCAAACAGGGAAAATTTGGGGCTTTTAGAGTAACGACGTAGAGATTTGAGATTTTAAAGTAGAGAAAAAAAAAATCAAAGTCTTCACACACAGTCAGGTTGCTGAAATCGTTACCTGTAAAGTTCTGTTTTTAATTCTTAAAATCTTTGAATTACTTTGGTTTGATAGGGGCACATTTGCATTAGACGAAATTTTTGAAGAACGAAGTGGATTTTAATCAGAAAGTGTTGAAGCCCAATTGAAGATTTTTGGCAAAACAAGTTTGAAGAGAAGAAAGTAAGCACCACAGTTTTGAAATTTTCTAATCATTTTTTTAATAGAATAATTTGCATAAGTTCATGATTTGTTTGTAGCATGGCTCTTCATTAAAATTTATCTTTATACTGTTGAAAGCAACAATGTGTGCTAATTAAAAAGTAGATTTGGGTGTTTTGTCATTTGATGAGTTGCCTTGAATGTGTTTAATTATAGTCATCTGAATGTGTTTAATTATAGTCATTTGTAGACTGCTTAAACTATCTTTTGGAATTGTCTTCCCAGTTTTAGGCTTCTTTTTTTCTTCTTCCTTGGGTAAACAATATTGAACTTCTTCTTTTCTTCGTTTGCAACTTCATCCTGATGCAAACTCAGGAGTTACCCTCAAAATCAAAGGGATGTAATGTATGTACAACCGTTCTTGGTAATACAGTGGCTGAAAAGCACTTAGCATCAAAAAAGCATTAGAGGGAACATCCTAACAAACCTGCAAGATAGCCTGAAGGGGATATTCTGTATAGTTGAGAGGGAATTAGTAGTTGGAAAGTGGATGGATTTACTGCATTTTGTAAGTTGATAGCAATTTTCCATTTTGACTTGCAGGAACATTCTCACAAATTTGGAGACTACTACCTCCCTCTAGGCTCATCAGATATGTACTGAGTACCTACTTTACAATTAGCATAAAGCATGATATTAAATCTATATCAATGAAAATGGTGTCCTCACACGCTATATATAAAAGAAACTGAGGAAACATTAAATTTTATAGTTATATTTTTCCAGTTTCTTTCATTCCTGTTGTAACAGAGAGAGAGAGAGCTAAGTTAAACATGCAAAGGGTTAAACTTTGTTTGACTTTTTAGGTTTTATTAATAATTTTGTTGTGTCTATTGCTATGAAACAAATTGGAAAGCTTGGAAAGTGTACTTTTTACATCTCTAATTCCTATGTTTTTAGTTATTTTTATTTTTCAACTCAGTCAGTATAGCGTATTTAATTATATTGTGATGTCTAGATCAGTTATATATTTGCTTGAATGCATCAAAATTAATTATTGGATTTTTATGTTAATTACTGAGTTTTTGCAGATTAAACTGCATTTTCTCTGATTGCCTTTGTTTTTTTTCTTCTTGATATTTAATTTTACTATTATTTCTCTATTGATATATGTCTCTGATTCACTAGAATGCTTATTTTGTTACTGCTCAGGCTATTAGGCTCAGTTTATTGGCAGGTTTTTTTAATGTTGTTGTTGTTAGCTTTGTTTATTTTGTTTATTCATTTGTTTTGTCTGTGTATGTCTTAGTGTTTTGGATTGAGTTCTTATAGATGCTTTAATTTTATTTATTTATTTTATGAATAGAAGATTACATAATAATGGGTGAAAAGCTTCATGAATTCCATAACTTGGGTGTGTGTATAATCTAATCTATCTCTGTGTAATTCTGAAGCAAAGCCTAAAAAATTTGAATAACTTTAGTGTAATTAATCTTGATTCTTGCTGTCTTATTGAGTGCTTATGTTTAGGTGCTTTTTCAATAAAGGTATTTCAGTTAGTATTGATTTCTTCTTAGTGTAGTTGTTTTGGTTTGGTTTGGTTTGGTTTGGTTTTGGATATATGGTTAAAATGGTTTTGGGCAATTTTTCAATCAGCATGAGAGTTTTTGCCTCTGCATATGTATCATGCTTCTTGAATGACCATTTCAACCTAAGAATTTACAAACTTTTCACTCAACTTTCATCAAGAACAATTTTAGGTTTACTTATCTCTCTTCATTTATTATTGATTTTTTCCCCCTGGGTTTGTAGGTGGAAAGGCGTTTCCTTAATGCAATCCAAGTCTTAGAAGATAAGGTATGACCAATGTATAGTTTTTACTTTATTGAAATCTCTTTGATTTTGTGCTTTCATTCATGTATTGTGGTGAAAAGCATCAAATTTGTTGAATCAAAGGGTTTTGAATCTTTTGATACTATAATTTACTTTGATCTTTAATTTTGCATATTTATGTAAAAATAATTGAATTGTCTATTCAAATTGTCAAGTTATGGAGAGGAATTACCATATTCATCTTGCTTAATTTGTTTCTTAATATTTTGAGTTACATTGTTTACTAAAATGGGTTTGTTAGTGGGGACTGAAAATGTTTCCAATCTTTGGATAGTTAAAAGTAGAAAACATAGACATGTTTGATGCTTGCAGCCCATTGTTATTAATCTGAGTGACATCTTTGAGAAGAGGATCCCATGAAAATTGCGATATCAAAATTTAAACCATAACTGAAATATAAAATATGCATTTTATAATTTAAAGATATAACATTAAACTTAAATCATAAGAGCTGGACATAGAGAAATTACATCTCCATAGACTTATGGGGGACAAACTTGGTAATAGATGTGTTATCTCATATAAATTGTGTATTCATTTATTTACGTTTTGTATACAAGTGAATATTATGATAAGGAGGTTTCTGGTAGAGCGCATGATCTTGCTACCTTATATAAAGAATCTATATCAGTAGTTAAATGAATAACATATTCAGTTTTATACAAGGTTGAGATTTCTCAATTATATACAAAAAATTGTAATATTCAGTTTGATTTTTATACATGGTTGAGATTTCTCATAGTTAAATTGGCCTTCATTTGGGTTCTATTCAATATTTTGTTGCTTTAAAACAATTGGTAGTGAGAAATCAAACTAGAAAGCCACCACCCATTGGAAAGCCAACACTGCTATCCCTCATCTGTCAAATCGCACCACAGTGAGCCCCACCACCATGACCCTTAATTGCTCAGCACCTAGGACTTGCTTGGAGTTAGCACCAAGCGGGGAAACCACTAGGAGTCAACACCTAGGGTAGACCTAGAGTCAGGACCAGACCAATAAAATTCCAAAAGGCCAATTTTTCATTCATCAAAACATCATTTGTCTCTCAAGGAATACAATAGGTTGCTTATAAAGAATTGCTAAACCCTAGTTCTAATTGGCTAGGAAACCCTAATTGCCTTATTACAAAAATAACCTTGCTTCTAAATTAAAATACTAATAGCCCAATAAACTAATAGGACCTAAAACATAAAAATATAATTGGCTTGCAAACATAAATAATACTAAATAATAATCTTCTTGTGTCTCCCGCATCATTCTCCTCTGGTTGGAGAAAACTCGATCTCGAGTTCTAAAGCGTTGAAGGATTAGGATGCTAACAATTAACACTTGCTTCAAGTCTGGAATCACCTTAGGGAGCATAAAGTAAAGAAAATTCTTGATATCCACCATGTCAAACTCTTCTAAAATAACAAAATCAATGTGTGGAATCACCATAATCTTATCTTGAACCATTGGAAGTACTATGTTATCCACTTTCTCCACTTTAGCAAATTGTTTGTCTTCATGCACCACGAAAGGCAGATCAAAAGCAGATTAATTAGCTTCCAGTATCACATCATGCACACCCTCTAACATAATACTCTTTAGAAACTATCTCTTCACCTTGTTTTTCTTCAATAGATTCGTTTCCTTGCACGCATGTTAAAACAACACTTGCCGAGGCGTGTACGTCTTTGTCAACATTAGGCTTTGGTGTCACCTGAGATTTCCCCACTACCAACATATCATTAATAATGTTGTCTTCTATGGGGGCAGCAACAATTTTATTATGATCAATTATCCTTGGTTTTCCTATTGAATCAGTTTGAGTCTTCATTTGCGTCATCTGAGCAATCATGTCTTGAACATTTTTTATGAGCTTTTCAGATAATTCCTTGGTAGATTGTTCAAAAGTGGACTGAGGACATGAAATGGGATGAGGATGAGGATTCATCGTATTTGATTCAACTTGAAAAGTATCACACTGAGATTGGGGTAGATATTTAGCTTGATAGTATGGTGACAAATACTTATCACAAAGCTTTTCTTTCATATCTTCCCACACACTAATGGCAGGTTCATACTTCATATAGCGGAAATATTCAAGGTTCTCCCAAAACTTTTGTGCTTTACCTCTTAACTTCAACTTGGCATACCTAACCTTTTTGTTATCTGCAAAATTTGCTTGCTCAAAGAATTGCTCCATCCCATTCATCCAGTTGACAAAATCTCGTGGATAAGTTTCACAAACATCAAAATAAGGTGCTTCTAATATTACCATGATTCTCTAAAATAGTTGGAAGTTGGAACAAGAACCTGGGTTGCTGTGATGTTCTCTGGACAGGTCGTTGGAACAGGCTTTTAAGACTATTCTCTCAAATAGTTGCTGGGACTGGGCTACTTAACAAGTTTGGATTTCATTGGATGGGTCTTGTATTTATTTTTTATTTTTAAAGAAAACCGGTGTTGTAAAAATGTGGGGTTTGGGCTTGTTAACAAATGGGCTAGATTAGGTAATGATCTGGGTTATAAAATTGGGTCGGGTTAGTGTAATGGTTTAAAAAAATAAAGAGAATGGGTTTAGACAAGGCTAGTGGGTTACCTCATGACATCTGAATGATGGAGGCTGATTAGATTGCGGCTTCGTGACACTGGGCAAGACTGAAATCATGGCGGCGCGAAAAAAAGGTGATGGTGAGGACAACCAATTGAAGCGGCGGCTCAAGGAGGTGGTGGTGGTGGCATGAGTAGCAATTGTCGTGAAAGGATTTGACCCGATCTGAACGTGGTGGTTTGCTGGTGGTAGTGTGGCACAATTGCAGCAATGGGCTCTTATTTCTCTTCTCTCTATCTTTGTGGTTGCAAGTGGTTTGGACACTTGCTTATGAGATTTTGGATTGGAGTCTTTGATTGGCATGAATATCTAGTCTTCTGATGGGTAGCACAACTATAGGACAGCTTTTTGGTACTAAGCAGGAAAATGACAAAAACAACTTTCTAGTGGTGAAAAACACGGCAGTGATGGAATTTTTTTTTTTGGGCTGTGTATGATTTTTCTGATTCTTTCTTGAGGTGATACTTCAATAGATCGGTGTTTGCTCTGATACCAAATTGACATAGGACAATCAGAACAAAACTGAAATAACAATAAAATAAAGGATATGACCTAAGAGTTAGCATCTAGGCCTTGCTTGGAGTTAGCACCAGGCGGGAAAACCGCTAGGAGTCGGCACCAGACCAAAGAAAGACCAAACGGCCATTTTTTCATTCATCAAAATATCAACTGTCTCTGAAGGAGTACAATAGGTTCCTTATAAAGGATTGCTAAACCCTAGTTCTAATTGGCTAGGAAACCCTAATTTCTTTATTACAAAAATAACCTTGCTTCTAAATTAAAATACTAATAGCCCAATAAACTAATAGGACCTAAAACATAAAAATATAATTGGCTTGCAAACATAAATAATACTAAATAATAATCTTCTTGCGTCTCCCACATCAGGTAGGCTTCACCCAAGGTTTCTTACATTTTCATATTTTTACATTATAAACATTGTCTGCATTTTCCTTTGGTGTAGTAGGTATTGTCATAAAAAAAAAAGTGAAATTGATAATTTGGTATAAATTAGTGGCACTACATTTTTGGAATCATTCTTATAGTGAAAATGTGATTTTTTTTTTTGGGGGCTAAGTGAATTCTGTGAGACTATTTACTACTGTAGTTGATGTAATTCATAGGTTATTACTATAGGATTTGAATTTCATGATATTTGAATTATTAATTATTGTTAGTTGAAGACATTGGTACTTGCTTCTAGCAAAAACAAAGACAACTATTTTCTCTCTTGGAGCACCCTGAATTTATTTTGTTTATCTTTTTGTAACACTGGAACATGCTTAAAATAATTAACTCTATTTTTTAAGAAACAAAATAATTAACTCATGGAGTTGAAAGAAAAAAAAAATCACTTTCTTTCATTTTCTTGAGTGCATGTGTGATGAAGGAAACCATTTTTTTTTTTTTTGGTCTATTTCAAATTTTGTTAAATGAGCAAGAAATTTCAAGATTACATTTCATTGTCTCTATGTAAAACTCCTTGATTTAGGTTTCTTTCTTGCAATTTTTAATTTTTATTTTTGTATTATCTAATTATGAAATTTTTAAATTTTAAAAGTATCCCGCACATTGTGCTGGTTATAAGCTAGTATTACTAAAAGCCGAAGCGTAGCGTTTGATGCTGCCGCTCTCACATTGTGCCACATTAGCTGCCACGTCATTTTTATTTTAAAATATAATTTTTCCTATAATTTTAAAATGGTTTTTGCAATTTTCAGCCCTGTAGATACAACCCACTATTTATTTATTTACTTCCACTATCACCTTATAATAAATCCAACCCACTATTTATATATTTACTTCCACTATCACCTTATAATAAATCTGTATAATTAATCTAATCCACCTCTTATTTATTAATTAGTTTCACTATCAAACCCAACTCAAAGCCTTTTTCAATTCAGCTTTAGGGTTTTGTGTAAGCCTTTTCAGCTTAAAGGAAAAAAAAAAAATTGAAGCTTTTCAAGCTTTAGGGTTTTTTTTTTTTTTTTTTCCTTTCCAATTTTCCTATAATTGTTTTTAATATTTATTTTTTTAATATTTACACTTTTCCAACCTTTCTCTCTCCCTTACCATTTCATCTCTCCACTACTTCTTCAATCTTTCTCCCTCTCTTACCTTTTCATCTCCTCACTACTCTCTACATTAATATCATTCTTCTTCTTTCCCTTCATCTTCCTTTATTTTTGTCTCTTCTTATTCACACCCTCTTACTATAAATTTGTCACTATCTTTTCTATTCTATGCATAGCTCTCCCTCACAAAAAAAAAAAGGGTTCTCTCTCTCTCTCTCTCTCTCTCTCTCTCTCTCTCTCTAAATTTTTTGGTGAAATTTTTTATTTTTCTTGCATCTCTACTTTAGGTTGATAATTTTTTTTATTCTTTAAAACTCTATTTTGGGTTAATGCAATTTAGTTTTGTTTTTTAATTTTTTTTATTCTCCTTGATTGTTAAATGTTATCATATTGCGTTCTAAAGAATTAAATATAGCATATAAAAATATAATATTATTCTATTACATAGCATGATTTGGCAAATTTGATATTTATTCTATTACATATCATGATCTTTTATAGTGCTCAATTTAGATGTTTAACTATGAGACTTTACTAATTTTTGTTTATTTTCTAATCCTTTGTGGTGAACAAAGTACTCTTAATAGTTATATTACTTTATAATGCCATTCATTTAAAGAAAAGCAAAGGTTAGCCAAACGAAAATAATCAGATAGATGACAAATTTTAACTTTTACAATTTTATTTTAATTATTATTATTTTATAACAATGCATATATAGAAATTTAATTCTTAGATTTTGCTAATAATTGTTTATTTGATAATATGTTTTGAGTGGTCAAAATTATAATTTCTACAAAGAAAATAACTTTAATAGATTATCAAAAACAAAATTTTATCCTAATATTGGTTCAATTAATTATTGTTAAGTTTTATTAATTTTTTTTAGTTTACATTTTTTTTGGTGTTTTGGATTGTTCCTATATTACATTTATGATTATTCCTATAATATATAAAAATATAATTACGAAATACATTACTCACTATTAGATTAGTTTAAATTGTAAAAAAAAAAATTTAATAAAACCACCATAAAAATAATTATCATGCGCAACGCGCGGATTCGCGGCTAGTATATAATAAAAGTTAGGCTTAGACACCGTGGTTACGCTACGTGACTTCACCAAATTGCAGAAATTTTATTAAATTTTTATATTTTTAAAGAACTAAAAAGGAGTAGTATACGACCAGGACTCTAATTCATTCTTATCATTAAGTCAAATTAGATTAACATTTTTTTTCTTTGTTAGGATATATTTCTTAAATTAAGGGATAATAATTAACATAAAAAAAATTAATTTAGATAATATATATCATCTAATTAACGTTATTTTTTTTATTTGTTAGGATATACGAGTATTTCTCAAATTAATGGACAATATTCAACATACAAAAATTTAATTTAGATAATATTCATTATCTAAATTGTCAAAATTTTAATTCTACTCTAATTAAAAGTTTATTTTAAAAAATTTCTAAATTTAAATCTCATCCCATGTTTTTGTTGTTTCTATTTTCCTCAAGTTGCAACTTAAATTTTACTAATTATTATTATTATTAACGTTATTTTTTTATTTGTTAGGATATACGAGAATTTCTCAAATTAAGGGATAATATTTAACATACAAAAATTTAATTTTGATAATATTCATTATCTAAATTGTCAAAATTTTAATTCTACTCTAATTAAAAGTCTATTTTAAAAAATTTCTAAATTTAAATCTCATCCTATGTTTTTGTTGTTTCTATTTTCCTCAAGTTGCAACTTAAATTTCATTAATTATTATTATTAAATTAATATTATTTTATCAGAATATCAAATTACAAAACTTGATTATTAAGGGATAAGCAAAATCCAAATTCTTCAAGATATGATTAATATAAATCTATCCCAAGAAATAGTATATATCTCCATTAATTTGATAATCTTTATCTATGCCAAAAAAAAAGTATATATCTCCATTAATTTGATAATTTCTATGTTGATGACATTTAAAAAAAAAAAAAAAAATCTATCAGAATAAGGAGTCTGAGAAACAGCCTCCAAAGTAACACAAGAGGTTCGACTTGAAGAAGCTTTCATATGAGGAAAGAAATGCCAAATTGATTGAGAGATTGAATGCTTTTAACTCCATAGCCGATGATGATGAGGATGATGAATGAAAGTAGTGTTGGATTCAGTGCTTAATATTTGTTGATTATCTGTGATACGTTTTGTTTTTGTTTTTGTTTTTTTTTTTTTTTTGGTCAGGGCAAAAAAACAAAACGTATCACAGATGATTCTTCATCTCAAAGATGAGGCTTCCATTGCTACTATGGACAAGTACATATCTCATGCAAGCATATATGAACTCATATTGCTTTTCAATATTTTGAATGCTTTATTATTTTGCTAGATGTGATTAGGGTGCAAAGTATATGCTTCATTATTTTTCTAGATCATTTAAATACACTAAAACTAAGTTAATGTGATTTATTTTATATAATTTATCAAACAAAATGAAATAAATTTTGTCAAGTATGATTTATTCATGTTGTTCCCTTTTTTTACTTTTTATTTTTATTTTGAATATTAGCATTTATTTATGTAAAGTTTGCATAGAATTATATATCCATTTGCAACATTAATTAATATTTTTTTGCTAGTTATTGGTATAATTTTCTATTCCCAACAAATTCTTCATTAATCTTTTTATATTTTTGGTTTTAAATTGCAAATTTTGGACTATCATTATAAAATAGGTTTTTTTTTTTTCCTCGCGATGATGGAACTTATTGGACCAAAGTAGTAAAATCAAAGTGGAAATGATAGCTCTTTATAGAAAAAAATTTATTTTAAAGCCTAGTATTAAATGGTCATAGACTTATATGAAATATTACAATCTATATGGTTTTTTTTTTTTTAACTCGGTTTAATTTTTTTCTTGATTTTGTTTTCCAGGTTTGTCATAAAAGATTCCAAGCATCCTAAGAAAGGTGTGTAATCTTTATGTAGAGCTTTGCAATTTTTTTTTTATTTACACGTAGTGTCTCTCTTACAATTCAAACTATTCATTTTCTTTTTGTTTCTCAAATAAATTTTGTATTATATGAATTTATGTATAAAATCGTGCAACATACAGGAAGCAAAAATTATGATAAGTTCTATAATTAGAACAAATTAAAGGTTATTATTCTTCGAATAGTTCTATCTCTTAAAGTGACCAATTTTTATAATACTATGTCTAAAGATTTTTGTAAGAACACAGTTTTGGAGGTTTGGCCCACAAGCAAGATGGACTCTAGCCCAAAAAATCCTTGCAATGAATTTATAGAGAGTGGGCTAGAAAAACTAGGCTTTAAGTGAGATAAAGTGTTACTCAGATGTATTATAAGTCTAGGCAGGTAAAAATAGTGCAGTGATGTTATATAAAGCCATCCTCGGCTTGGTTTGAGAGAGATAGTAATATGATTACTTGAATGTTTACAACTTTGTGTCTCTCTTTCTCTCTCTCCTTTCCCAGATTGTTCGATCCCCTATTTCCTTGCCTCTTGCTCTTTTTATACCCCCTTTTCTCCCACGTGCCGGTCAGATGATTTTTCTTTAATACTTGTCCCATCAATTTTGCCTTAAAGTCTTTACACGGCAGCTATAAAGGTTGAGAGTCACTATTCAGACATCCTTTCCTCATTAATGCGGCCAAAGGGTAAGCTGCAGAGTAATTAATGCGGTGGTAGCAGCTTTCTACATAATACCTTATTGCTTCCACCTGTCCTATGTGCTTGCTAGATGCTCATGTATCAGAAGAATCCCCTAAAATATCAAAATAACTGCCAAAGTGTACACCTTAGCTTTCTCTTTGATTATCCGAAGAGGTAATCCTCCTCGGACAACTCTTCTTTGTTCACATACCGGCCAAATCCTTACGAGGTTTGTAGCCATGTATTTTCCCCGTAATTCACTGTCCTCAGACAGATGTACCTCCTCGGACCAGCCCACGACCCAACATCTAAAATTGGGCCTTTGACCCCTATAATAGCCCTTCAAAATTCCGGTTTTCTACTTTATTCGAGGAGAACGGTGGGATTTTGATTTCCTTAAGAGCTAAGTTCATAAATTTCCTCAATTTACACATGTGAGAACGCTGTCTCGCGCATCTCCTAATTATTGTTGACACTTCAGAAACCACGATATGCTATTTATTCCCACAGACGGTGCCAATTGTAAGGACACAGTTTCGGAGGTTTGGCCCACAAGTGAGATGGACTCAGGCGCAAAAAGTCATTGCAATGAATTTATAGAGAGTGGGCTAGAAAAACTGGGCTTTAAGTGAGATAAAGTGTTACTCAAATGTATTATAAGTCCAGGCAGGTAAAAATAGTGCAGTGATGTTATATAAAGCCGTCCTCGGCTTGGTCCGAGAGGGATAGTAATATGATTACTTGAATGTTTACAACTTTGTGTCTCTCTTTCTCTCTCTCTCTCTTGCTTCTCTCTCTCCTTTCCCAGATTGTTCGATCCCTTATTTCCTTGCCTCTTGCTCTTTTTATACCCCCTTTTCTCCCACGTGCCGGTCAGATGATTTTTCTTTGATACTTGTTCCATCAATCTTCCCTTAAAGTCTTTACACGGTAGCTGTAAAAGTTGAAAGTCACTATTCAGACATCCTTTCCTCATTAATGCGGCCAGAGGGTTAGTTGCAGAGTAATTAATGCGGTGGTAGTAGCTTTCTACATAATACCTTATTGCTTCCACCTATCCTATGTGCTTGCTAGATGCTCATGTATCAAAAGAATCTCCTAAAATATCAGAATAACTGCCAAAGTGTACGCCTTAGCTTTCTCTTGGATTATCCGAAAAGGTAATCCTCCTCGGACAACTCTTCTTTGTTCACATATCGGCTAAATCCTTGCGAGGTTTGTAGCCATGTATTTTCCCCGTAATTCACTGTCCTCGGATAGATGTACCTCCTCGGACCAGCCTACAGCCCAACATCTAAAATTGGGCCTGTCAGTTCGTTTAGACCCCTTAAACCCAACAGATTAACCTAGTGAATTAGCCAAGTAATTAACTTAGGTAATTTAATTAAATCTAGGTTAACACAAAATAAACAAAAACAATAAAGCAGCGGAAAATAAAGAACACAGAGATCTGATGACCTAGGAAAACCAAACCGGTAAAAAACCTGGGGAGGATTTAACCTAGCTATCCTCAAGGTAAAATAGCAAATCCACTAGAAAGAATTGAAGTTTACACAATAGCGACTTAGACCACTAACATCCTATTGCTACCCAAGTGAAGGAAACTTACTACCATGACCCCATGATAGCTCCGAGATCCACGGACTCCTTCTTTCTTTAATCTTTGCAAAACACAAACACCACCGTTTGTGACTTTGAGACTCCACTCAAAGGTTTAGCAACACAAACTCTCCTGTTTGTGACTCCAAGACCACCCTTGAAGGTTTAGATCATCAGCTCCTTTGATGACTAGAGAAGGCAGCAACTTCAGCAATACCGGATCTTGAGATTCTTCAAGGAACAACACCGGTAGAAGTAATAAGAGAGCTTTTAGGAACACAACCCTAAATACAAAAGAGGCACACTCTTTTCTCTCTAAAAAGCCTTATAAAAAACGTGCTTAGGGTTTCCTTTATATAGTGGGAGAAGTAGATCTGAAATCCTAATCCTTAATGGGCTAGAACTGCTGTTTGGGCCAACTTAAAATTCTGCAGATACGATTCTCGATCGATCGAGCCTGTTTTTCGATCGGTCGAACTAGGCAGATTCTGAAATCTTCTTTCTGCAGCTTACATGTTCTTGTGTGCTCACGATTTGCCAATTATTCTAAACTTTTAGAACCTAACAATCTCCCCCTTTGGCAATTCGTGACAAAACTTTCATACAAAATGAAATGTTAAAATACAAGAACAACCCAATACAATAAAATGCCCAATTACATCACAAATCTCAATCTAAGACTCATAACCTAGAAGTTGCCAAGAAGAGGTAGAAGGTCTTGATCAGAATGCACCTGCCTTTCCTGAAACACTCAACAAACACATCAACGCATGTGTGGAAAGAAAGACATAAAAACAAAATGAAACACAATATAAAAACAAAAATAAATTCTAACTCTCCCCCTAAGTTAGATACATCAAAAAGTTTTTATATTCTCCCCCTTTTAAAAACAATTTCATCTCTCCCCCTAAACAAGACAAACAGGCTTCCCAACATTTCTTCTATGTCTCCCCCTTTTTGTCACGTATTGACAAATACAACTCAAACAAAGAGTAAACATGAGAGAAAAAAGAGAACCAAGGGAATATAAAATAGATTAGCTCTATAGAAAATAGAGACAACTCCCCCTATGAACAACAAAGGTTAAAAAAAATTTTTCTCCCCCTATAAAAATAGGAAAAAACAAAACAAGTTTTGGGAAAAACAGTTTTGGGGAAAATTTAGGAGGTGGGGATAAATAAAAAACACACAATCCAAAAAAAATTGAGGATACACATAAAGAAAAATATTCTTTCTTTCAATAAATGCAAACTTGACACTATGTGACCCATAAAAGTTGCATGAGTAGAGAAAATATTTGCACATTGATTATCCATCATATCTCTTAAGAAAAATATTTTCTGCAATTCACACATCAAGAAAAATAGCATATACTAAAATGTACAAAGGACTCAAAAATTAATCAATCAATTTTTAATTCAAGTTGAGTACCCAATTTAGCAAAGTGTATGCATGTTATGTGTGAAAATAATAAGAGATATGACTGCAAAACTGCAAGATGGATACAAAAACAATGCAACTTATGTGAATCCTAGCCATAAATGATGCATGAAAAAAAATTTGGTCAAAACTCAAAAAACTGAAAATTTTTCAGTTTCGATCGATCGAGCATCGATCGAATACCAATCGAGTCAGACAGAATCAAACCAAAAATTTTTATCGCAATTTCGATCGGTCGAGAAATAGTTTCGATCGGTCGAAATTCTGGAAAACTCAAATTTTTGAAAAACAGAGCAATTTTATGCAGTAACTCCTCAAAGCATAGTAATTCATGAATGAAATGCATGAGTATGAGACTAAAAGTTTTTCAAAAACATATGAATACAACCCAGATCTTCCAAAATTAAGATTTTCAATCAATTTGTCCTTAAAACTCAAATTTTGCATCAAAATTAAGGAACATATAATCTTGGATGGCCAGAACAAAATCACACACAATAACATGTACAAAGTTTAGCAAAGAGTAACTTTGTGTAGTGTGTGCAACTAGCAAAAGCTTAAGAGACATGTGAGGTGATATGTGAATAGTAATCAATCACAAAGTCTACAAAATTCATCACATAGAATTTGAAAGAGACTATCACCTAAAGAGTTACATCATATAACTCTCACATCTCCTAGAATAAAAGCTTGCAATCATGTAAGATTCTTGATTTGCCTCATTATTCAATTTAATTTATTAGAAACTTAATAAAAGCCGGGATAATGTACACACCAATTTTATTGAATTTGTGAGATTATTATAGTCCAATAATGTACACACCAATTTTAATAGAGGCTACACCTTATTTTCTTTTTGTGCATGTGCTACACTTTCTCGAGCACAAAATCTTACGATATGCACTAAGGTGTTCATGATTGGCTAATAAACAGTGGTGAGATGGTTATTTATGCCTTTCTCAATAAGTTCAAGTCCAACAATCAAAGGCATGTGACTTCAAGATCAAGACAAAGTGATCAAAAACTATAAACATCTTCCCACACAACATGCACTACAAAGACTTCAGCTAGTAAAGTGCAATAAATAAGCTCATCTAAGCTAAACAAAGTACATAAACATGTTATGTAAAGATAATATGGCCAACCTTAATTATAAATCCAAGATATATAATACAAAACACAAAAATCTTTTTGGTTAAAAAAAAAATTTATGACCAAAAACAAAAAGCACACATTATTCTAAATAAATAAAAATGCAAATGCAATGCATGACAGTGCTTAACTAAGCTATAGAGGGTACACAAACAAGAAATATCAATTTCTTAATTAACCCATGAGTACATGTACAAACTAGTACAATACTCAAACAGAATAAAATAGCTTATCACTTATAGAACACATGTTATTCAAGTTTCTCCACAATGTCAAGCATGTTCTAAATCAAGAGAGATATCATAACTCATGTAATCCTCAAGAAAAATAAAAAAAAAAACAACCTAAAAAACAAAACAACCAAAAACAAAAACAAAACATGTCCACAAATAATTGAAAGAATTAAATCAGGGACAAGTCAACAACACTCACCTTAGATAATCTTTTCTCACCCATATAGCACGAGTCTTCGGCTTTGTAGGTGAAAAACCATGTGAAGTAGAGTGTATTTGAGGAATTACACCAATCTTCTGAGAAAGACTAAAATCCTGCAAATTCCTTTCATAAGCCAACAAGCTCAAATTTTTCAAAAGCATATGAAATAATTTATTTGGACTTATGGCAGGAGAAATATCATCACATGTCCTAGATTGAAACACAGAATGTTTAAATTTCAATTTATGACAATTAGGACGAATGTGACCGGAGACACCACAAAAGTGACAAACAGGAACAAATTTAGGAACATCAGTATTCCTAACAGCAAATCTAGTCTCAGATTTTGGTTTTTGCCTCAACAAAGAACAATTTGGTCTAATATGACCAACAACACCACAAAGGTGACAGGTAGGCACAAAAACAGATTTATTATGCTCTCTAACAGTAGGTTTAGACATAGGTTTAGAAACTCCAGCGTCTCTATCAGAACTTTTACCTTTGTCTAACCTAGCAAAATAAGCCTTTTCTTTATTATTCCTCTTGAAAGGAGGGATATAAACTTTTTCAGCTTTAGGCTTAAGAGAAACAGAAACACTTCTGTTATCAGCAGCAAGCTTGGTACTAGTCAAATTTTCAATTTTAGCTTTAGACTCAACTAAATCTTGTTCCAAGCTTTTCATCTTCTCATCTTGAGAGGAAATTTGATTTCTCAAAAATTCATTCTTCTTATTAGATTCATCTAATCTAACAAGCAATTCCTCTTTTTCAAGATTAGCCAATTTTAACTCTTCTTTAAATTTCTTAGTAATTTTCAAAGACTTAGATAATTCCTTACGAAGAGTTTCACAGACATCAATAAAATCAACAGAAACAACAGTGTCCTTTTTATTCAAATCATCACAATCAAAAACAGTAAGACACTTAAAATTATCCATGATAACAGGGATCAAGGATCAACTCTTAGATCAAAGGATCTACAACAGAAGAGCTACCCGCTCTGATACCACTTGTCAGTTCGTTTAGACCCCTTAAACCCAACAGATTAACCTAGTGAATTAGCCAAGTAATTAACTTAGGTAATTTAATTAAATCTAGGTTAACACAAAATAAACAAAAACAATAAAGCAGCGAAAAATAAAGAACACAGAGATCTGATGACCCAGGAAAACCAAACCGGTAAAAAACCTGGGGAGGATTTAACCTAGCTATCCTCAAGGTAAAATAGCAAATCCACTAGAAAGAATTGAAGTTTACACAATAGCGACTTAGACCACTAACATCCTATTGCTACCCAAGTGTAGGAAACTTACTACCATGACCCCATGATAGCTCCGAGATCCACGGACTCCTTCTTTCTTTAATCTTTGCAAAACACAAACACCACCATTTGTGACTTTGAGACTCCACTCAAAGGTTTAGCAACACAAACTCTCCTGTTTGTGACTCCAAGACCACCCTTGAAGGTTTAGATCATCAGCTCCTTTGATGACTAGAGAAGGCAGCAACTTCAGCAATACCGGATCTTGAGATTCTTCAAGGAACAACACCGGTAGAAGTAATAAGAGAGCTTTTAGGAACACAACCCTAAATACAAAAGAGGCACACTCTTTTCTCTCTAAAAAGCCTTATAAAAAACGTGCTTAGGGTTTCCTTTATATAGTGGGAGAAGTAGATCTGAAACCCTAATCCTTAATGGGCTAGAACTGCTGTTTGGGCCAACTTAAAATTCTGCAGATACGATTCTCGATCGATCGAGCCTGTTTTTCGATCGGTCGAACCAGGCAGATTCTGAAATCTTCTTTCTGCAGCTTACATGTTCTTGTGTGCTCACGATTTTCCAATTGTTCTAAACTTTTAGAACCTAACAATCTCCCCCTTTGGCAATTCGTGACAAAACTTTCATACAAAATGAAATGTGAAAATACAAGAACAACCCAATACAATAAAATGCCCAATTACATCACAAATCTCAATCTAAGACTCATAACCTAGAAGTTGCCAAGAAGAGGTAGAAGGTCTTGATCAGAATGCACCTGCCTTTCCTGAAACACTCAACAAACACATCAACGCATGTGTGGAAAGAAAGACATAAAAACAAAATGAAACACAATATAAAAACAAAAATAAATTCTAACTCTCTCCCTAAGTTAGATACATCAAAAAGTTTTTATATTCTCCCCCTTTTAGACCTGGCCTATCAAATAGACCTGGCCTATCATATTGGCATAGGTTAATTAATATTTGAGTGATTAACTTTGTCGGGCACGTGTCACCTGTTTAGAGGCTGTTTGCTAGGAACAAAACGTCTTCCATGCCGTTCCTCCCATATAAACTTGCTTTTTCTTTCTCACTTCTCACTTTTTTATAGAAATCAAACGATCAGAGTACATCCGTTCACCTTATTAAACACTCGATCCGTCGCCATTATTCACTCGTCACAATTTCCTAACTGCATATCCACGACTGGTAAGCTCCTTTTTTTTTTACCACCGTCAAATATCTTTATATTCGTTTGTCTTAGGGATTACCCTCACGTGTAGATGACAGATGTCTAGTGCGTCGAGTAACCAGTCGTTTGTCCGTGACGGAGCGAGCTACGATGAAGTACACCCGTCAGGTCAAAAAGATCCTGACACTTCAAGTGAAGAGAGGAGTTCATTTGCTACCTCCTCTTCCATAAGGAATGAGGATAGGACTGAGAGTAACCTTAGTCACGGTCTAGGTGGAAGTCAACCTCCGATTCAATCCGTCATTGGTCCTGACAGGATGAGGAAGTTTATAATACTTCCAATATGGACGGTAAAAAATTTTACATCCTCGATTAAGGAAGCACACTTTAGAACTTTAAGAGATAAGTACCAGATACCTGACAATATATCCCTTCGTCTGCCCTTCAAATCGAAGAAGTGTTACTATGACGGTGTCGAAGGTGTCGGGATTTACGAGCAAATGCTTAAAGCTGGGCTAAGATTCCCCTTGAGTCCACTTCACCGTCTACTCAACCAATACCTGGGTTTGTCCGTCAACCAAATTTCCCCAAATGCATGGAAGGTCTTCCTCAGTGTGGAGGTCTTGTATAGGGTTATGTTTGGCGGGAAGCGAAAGCTGACAGTGGAGGAGTTCTTTCACTGTTACCGTCCGGTTGAGATTATGAAATCTAAAGGAATGTATAGCTTCGTGGCAAAGAGTCCGTTGCTACGACTTGTGAGTGATACTCCAGATTCCAACAGGGACTGGAAGTCTAGGTATTTCTTTATGGATGGTAATGAGTAGATGTGTCAACCTGGTGACACGGAGTTTATGCCGGTTGACACTACATGGGGCATATTACTCTCATCTGGTATGTATCCGTTCAGTATGTAGTTTCAAATTATATGCACTGTCAATTTTTAACCGTCTACCTCTTGCAGCTCAAGACCGTCCACAAGTTACACTCGAGGAGTGGAGTTTTTTGGAGAAGATTTTTCAAAAAACAAAATTAGAAGAAAGAACTTGGGCTAAGCTGGTGAATCTAAAGACCATTCACTGGTATTGTGACAGACCAGAACCGACAAAGGCAACGAGTCGATACGAAAAGCAAGTCCGTCAACGTAAGTTTTTTTTTCAAAATTATGCTTAGTTAATTCTTTTCTTCCATGCTTTTAGCTTTTAAACCGTCATCTCCTTTTAGAAATGGACGACGCGAGGAGGAGAGCCTTCATCAAGCAGTAGGCTGCTGCAAGAAAAAAGGGTGGTTAGACGGGTGGGACGGATACTTCCAAGCCGTCTGGAACCAAGAGAAAACCGTTTTTAGAGACTAACCGTCAGTCTAAAAAACCAAAAGGTGCAACCGAGACCATCGTGGGTCTTCAGGCCAAAGTGAAGAAGACGGTCATTCCTAAACATGGGAAAGGAAAAGGCCTAATAACGGGTGGCCAGGTGTCTCTGGCAGAGAAACCGCCAGTCCTCCTTCGTGAAGATTCTAGGTATGCTTTGGAGAAGCTTTCGTCGATTTTAACTCCCGACGATTATGAAGACCTTGGAAATCACGCGACAGAGGCGATGGGGGAGACGGGTCTATTTAATATTGCCCAGGTATCCCTACATCCGTCTATTTTCTACTTTATCTCCATCAACTTCATGCCTTTAATAGTTGTATTGTTTTCAGGCCATGTTGATGATAAAGGGGTTAATGGGCCGTTGCCTTAACCATGAAACTGCTTTGGACCGTATAAGGGCTAAAGCAACGGCGACGAAGGAGGAGTTGGCAGAGCTTCAGGCCTAGAAGGTGGTTCAAGAGAAGAAGCTAGCCTTGACGGAGCAGGAAAGGGGTGAACTAGAAAAGCAGACTGAGGTGCTGCAAAAGGTCCTTGAAGACAAAGAGAAGGAAATCAAAGCCGTCAAGGACCAGCTCCATCAGGCCAAAGAGGACACGGTGAGGGAATATCGTGACTCCGAGGCGTACTTAATGGAGTTGGGTGGCACCTTCGCTGACGGGTTCGATAATGCCCTCCGTCAGGTGAAGGCTTCATATCCTGAACTGGACCTGTCTCACGTCAATATTGATGAGGCCCAGGCACAAACATTCGTCCTTCCTACCGCCTTAGAGAGCACTGAAGGTTTATTTGCTGAGGCTCGTGATGATTAAGGTGACGGAACCGGTGATGACGATGATGATGGTGAGACTGCCGTTCAGATCCAGGCCCGAGTTAAAGATGCTCAAGCTGAAGAGAAGGCCAACGATTCCCCCGTCCTGTAGCTTGACTTTTTATTTTTTATTTGTAAAATTTTAATAAAGTTTTATGAACAATACTTGTACCGTCATGAACAATTTTCCTTTTGTGGCATTTTTATTCAAGAACTTTAATTGTTTTCTTTTCATTGAGATTTATATTCAACAAAGTATCCATTTATTATGTTCATTTTTAGTTACACGTTTTGAACTCATGGGAATCATTTTAGACGGCGTTATAGTCCGTTCTTTTTATTGCATCCGTTAGGCATTCTTATGTACCCGTCAGTTTTGCAAACAATGTTTTTCACATCCTCATAGGATTGATCCGTCTACTATGCATTTGGTAATATCATGATATTTAGTGGATTGATCCGTCCATTTTCTATGGACTATAATTTGCACACCCTCCTGGGATGTATTCGTCCACTCTTATGAACTTTGTTATTTGTACATCCTCCTGGAATGTATTTGTCCAATTTTGGACTTAATGATTTTTACACCCTCCTGGGATGCACCCGTCCACTTAAGGACTTAATAATTTTCATACCCTCTTGGGATGTATCTGTCCACTTAAGGACTTAATAATTTTCACATCCTCCAGGGATGTATCCGTCCACACAAGGTCTTTGTAGAAAATCACACAAGTAATATTGCCTAAATAAAATTCCTTATGCATGAGTAGAATAACTGCCCTTTGGGCTCAAAAAAAGTATTGCAAAAAACACCTAAATGAATGTTGAATAACTTTAATAAAACCTAAAACAAATGTTGGATAACTAAAAAAGTATGCGAAGGAGCATTGCTTTATCTGCTGTCATCTCTACTGGTAGTACTTCTTGAGGTGCTCAGTGTTTCACGGGTGGTGCAATCTTCGTCCGTCCAAGGTCTCTAGGTGGTAGGTGCCTTTTCTTACCCATGAGGTGACTCTATAAGGGCCTTCCCAATTGGGACCAAGCTTACCTTGAGTAGGATCTCTAGAACTACCCATCACCTTTCCTAAAACAAGGTCCCCAACCTTGAAGTCTCTGTGTTTGATCATGGAGTTGTAGTGTTTGGCCATGAGATCTTGATATTGTGCAAGCCTTTGTTCAGCTGTTGCCCTGACTTCGTCTATAAGATCGAGCTGAAGACATATGGCCTCGTTGTTTCTTCCTTCGTCGTGGTTGTTCACCCTATAGCTGGTGAGTCCGATCTCTGTTGGGATGACTGCTTCGCTCCCATATGCCAACCGGAACGGTGTCTCTCCTGTAGGTGTCCTAGCCGTTGTCCTGTACGCCCATACTACGCTTGGAAGTTCTTCTGGCCATATGCCCTTTGCCCCCTCGAGCCGAGTCTTGATGATCTTTAGCAAAGATCGGTTCGTGACTTCTACTTGTCCATTGGCTTGAGGGTGCGCAAGGGATGAGTAATAATTCTTGATTCCAAGTTCTGAACAAAAGTTTCTAAAAGAGTCATTATCGAATTGCTTCCCGTTGTCTAAGACCAAAACTCTTGGTATACCGTACCTGCAAATAATGTTCTTCCACACAAAGTTGCGCACATTCTTTTCTGTTATGTTAGCCAGTGCTTTCGCTTCTACCCATTTGGTGAAATAGTCAATGTCGACTACCAGGAATTTCAATTGTTTGACTGCAGTTAGGAAGGGGCCCATTATATCCAAACCCCATTGAGCAAATGGCCATGGGGCCGTCATCGGCGTGAGTTCCTCCATCGGTTGTTTTATGGAATTGCCGAATCTCTAGCATTTTTCGCAAGCTCTGACGTATACTTGGGCGTCCTTTTGCATAGTGGGCCAGTAGTATCCAGCCCAGATCAGCTTGTGAACTAATGACCGCGACCCTAAATGATTCCCGCAAACACCTTCATACACTTCTCTCATGACGTAATCTGCTTCCTCAGGGCTCAGGCACCTTAAGTATAGGCGCGAGAATTCTCTTTTGTAAAGGACGTCCTTGATTAGGACGAACCGCGCGGCTTGAACCTTCAGCTTCCTTGCTGCTTCTTTTGTGTCGAGTAGCACGCCATTCTTCAAGTAAGCGACTATTGGTGTGGTCCAGCTACTTTCAGAGCCTATCTCCTGCATGTTGATGATATCAATAGTAGGCGAGGCTTGAACAAAGATGAGTACCTTGTCAGAGGTGATCATGTGATATGCTGATGCGGCCTTTGCAAGACGATGGGCCTGCTCATTTTCTCCTCTCGGGATCTGGAGAATCTTTGCTTGCAAGTCTTTCATCTTCCTATTTGCCAGTTCTAGGTACTTCCTCATTCTTGCGCTTCTACAATCGTATTCCCCATTCAACTGATTGGTGACGATCTGAGAATCACAGAGATAACTGCAGTGGTGGCACCTGCTGCTCTTGCGAGGTCCAAACCTGTGATCAAAGCTTCATACTCAGTCTCATTATTGGTCGTAGGGAAATCGAGGCGAACGATACATTCCACCTCGTCACCTTCCAAAGATCGCAGTACGATGCCTGCCCTACCTACATGTCTATTAGATGAGCCGTCCGTGTAGACATTCCATAGAGGATATCTGTCTGCCCCTTGGTCTTTCAAACTAATAAACTCTGCAATGAAATTGGCAACCGCTTGCCCCTTTATGGCCATGCGCGGTCGGTACTGTAGGTCGAACTCGCTTAATTCTATTGCCCAAAGTGCCATTTGTCCGGCCGCTTCAGGATTGCTCAATGCTCGCTTTATGGGCTTATCCGTTCGGACGACTATTGTGTGGGCTTGGAAGTAGACTTTAGCTTGCGAGCCGCGGTGATTAAGGTGAAGGCGAGCTTTTCCATCGGTGGGTATCTTTCTTCTGCGCCACGAAATGCCCGACTGGTATAGTACACAGGCTTCTGAATCTTGTCTTCTTCCCGAATCAAGGCTACGTTAACGGTAACTGGCAATACAGCCAGGTAAAGAAATAGTTCTTCTCCTCTTTTTGTGGGACTCAACAGAGGTGAGGAAGAAATATAGGCCTTTAAGTCATCGAATGCTTGCTGACATTCAGTCGTCCACTCGAAGGATTTCTTTAATGTGCAGAAGAATGGTAAGCACTTATCAGTCGCCCTCGCTATGAATCTATTCAATGCAGCAACCTTGTCGTTGAGGCTTTGTACTTCTTTTATGTTTTTAGGGGGCGTCATCTCCAATACTGCGCAGATTTTATCTAGGTTGGCTTCGATCTCCCTTTGGGACATCATGAACCCCAAGAACTTTCCTGCTGTTACTCCAAATGCACATTTCCTTGGATTGAGCTTCATGTTATACGAGCGAAGCGTGTCGAAAGTTTCCTTGAGGTCGTTCTCCTTCTGGCTTTTAACTAGCATATTGTCTACGTACACCTAGACATTCCTTCCTATCTGTTTTGCAAACATCTTGTTCATGAGCCTCTGATATGTCGCTCCGACATTCTTGAGGCCAAACGGCATCACCTTGTAACAGAAATGGCCTTGACTTGTAATGAACAAGGTCTTATCCTGATCTATCTCGTCCATCCTGATCTGGTTATATCTTAAAAATGCATCCATGAAAATTAGCAACTGATGTTGGGCCATTGAATCTACTAGGGTATCAATCCTCGGTAGGGGGTAGCTGTCTTTGGGGCATGCTTTATTCAGGTCTGTGAAGTCTACACACATCCTCCATTTTTCGTTGGCTTTCCTAACCATTACTACATTCGTTAGCCAATCGAGATAGTAGACTTCTCTGATAAAGTTTGCTTCCTGTAACTTACGGACTTCTTCGGCTATAGCTTGGTCTCTCTCTTGCGCAAAAACACACTTCTTTAGCAAACTGGTGGAAAGGCGGGAGATACATTTAACCTGTGAACGATGACCGAGGGGTTAATCCCAGACATGTCTTCATGGCTCCATGCAAAGACATCTTGGTTTGCTTTAAGAAATATTTCGAGTGCCTACAGGGTCGTTGGACTGGTGAGGGTGCCAATCCGTGTCGTTCGCTCCGGCACGGAATCATCTAGGGATATTTCCCTAAGTTTCTCAACGGGTTCTGCCACCGTTCGTTGTTCGTTGATGCTCATTGTCTGCATCTGGTCATCCATCTCTATCATTGCTACGTAACATTCTCGCGTGGCCACCTGGTCTCCGCGTAGTTCCCCTGTTCCATATTCAATAGGAAACTTGACCATTAGATGGTAGGTCGAAGTTACGGCCTTCCATAAATTAAGAGTTGGTCGTCCAATTATGGCATTGTACGCAGATAAGCAATTGATCACGAGAAATGTGATGTCTTTAGTAATTTGCTGGGGATAATCACCAATCGTGCTGGATAGAGTAACCGCGCTGAGGGGGTATACCTTGGTTTTTCCGAACCCAACGAGGGGAGCATTTGTTGGGATCAGCCGCCCTCTATCAATCCTCATCTGCTGGAACGCCGGGTAGTAAAGGATATCGGCGGAGCTTCCGTTGTCAATTAGGATTCGGTGCATGTTGTAATCTCCCACTCGTATGCTGACGATAAGTGCGTCGTCATGCGGGTGGTAGAGGCGTTGAGCGTCGTTCTCCAAGAACCCGATGATGAGGGTTTCGGCCTGTTCTATCTTTGGAACGAAACCTGTTAGCTGAATGTTCTGGACTGTTCTGAGGTAAGCTTCCGAGCCCTTTTGGACGAGCCGGAGGTCTCTGTGCCTCCTACAATCATCCTTATATCCCCTATCAGCGATCTCAGGCCTTCGTTCTCCTGTCGGGGAATCTGCTCCTGTGGTAGGTTGGTCCTTTCCTTGCTAATGAACCTCTGTAACTTTTCTTGTCTTATGAGTGCTTCTATCTGCTGCTTCAAGTCATAACAATTTGCTGTGTCGTGGCCGTGGTCTCTATGAAAACGGCAGTATTTGTCCCGAGGCCATTTATTGGGGTCTCCTTTTAGCTTGCTGGAAAAGTAAGGGCCCCCTCATCTTTAATCTGCATTAAGACTTGGTCTATTGGGCCTGTAAGCGGGGTGAAGTTTGTAAACCTTCCAGCTGGGGGTTTAGAGCGTCTTTCTTCTCTTTTATCTCCCATCCTTGCGGTCTTCCGCCCCTTGTCTGGATGTACTTCGTCTTGCCTTTCTCTCTTCCTGGAGGGCTTTCCTTCTCGGGCCAAGAGTGCATCCTCTGTGTTCATATATTTGGTCGCCCTGTAAAGCACGTCGGACATGGTCTTTGGGTCATTCTTATACAAGGAGAATAGAAACTAACCCTTCCTCAGTCCGTTCGTGAATGCGGCTACAAGTATTTTATCATCCGCTTCATCGATTGAAAGTGCCTCCTTGTTAAAGCGGGCAATGTATGACCTCAGTGTCTCGTCCTCACGCTGTTTGATTTTCATCAAGCACGCAGTGGACCTCTTGGACTTATGCCCTCTGATAAAATGCGAAGCAAATTGTGCACTTAGCTCTTTGAAAATACTGATAGATCCTGGCGTCAACCTGCTGAACCAGACCCTTGTGGAACCTCTCAATGTCGTAGGGAAGGCCCTGCACATTATTTTGACCGCTACCCCTTGTAGGTGCATCAGCGTCTTGAAGGTTTCCAGATGATCCAACAGATCCTTAGATCCGTCGTAGCTTTCAATCTGAGGCATACGTAACTTCGGAGGAAGAGGGTACGAATTGATGGACATTGTAAATGGTGAGTCCGTCTAATGAACCAGGTTGTCAAGGTCATTAGATACTCATCCTTTGAGAGCGTTCATCATAAAATCCATGCGTTCCTTCATCATCTGCATCTCCGCAACTACATGGGACGAGACTTGGTCCACAGTTGATGGTCGATTTGTATCCTGCTGTTCGGGCCTACTTTGGGCGTTGCTCCCTTCTGGCCTCTCCTGATGTGTCTTTTCAGCGCTGCTGGCCTCCTGCTCTTCTTCCTGGGTATGGAGCATTGTCTCCTTCTGGCGCAATTGCTCCTCTAGGTCATGGTTATGCTACGTGAGGTGTTCTACCGTTGCTGCGAGGGTTTGAACCTGCCTCTCGAGAGCTGTGGTGTGTGGTTCGCCCTGTTCGTTCGTCGTAGTTGCCATCGAGCGCATGAGTACCATGCAACTTTTCATCTAGAGATCTCAAAGAATGGTTTTTCCTTGCGTTTCCCATAGACGGCGCCAACTGATGATGCTCCAAATATCGTCAGTAAGCTACAAGGATCTCTCACCCGCACTCAATGCAACCTACAAAACACAAAGCAAGAAATATCTTAAAAGGGTATTGGTGTGGTACCAGCCAAAGACCCTCCGAAGATTAAGTTAGAAGATTCTCACAACCCTAGAGTGCCAGAGTCGGGAAATAGTATGCGTACCTTTACTTGTGAGAGCCTTTGGGGTTTTTATAGTGGTCTAGAACCGACCTTCTTTTCTTGTATAAGAAGTCTTTTCCTTATTGGACTTTCTTTTAATTGGACGAATATTGCGGAATTCCCTTTATATTTGGATTATGTTTCCATTAGGATTCTACATACCCTAGCTATGCGTGAGACGCAAGTTGTTTCCATTTATAAGGAGTTGACACGTGTATCTCGAACCCGTCTACATTATGTCCATTCACCACGGATCCGTCTACATCAATTATATACATTTTCTCCCGTCATCTCAACTAGGGTCCATAATTCGCCAAATTTTACCCTCTTCAGAAACAAATATATATATATATATATATATATATATATTATATATGACTAAACAATAAAAAAATATAAAAGAAAGATGAGTTACATTAAAAAAAAAATAATTCATGACTATAACTATTGAAAGGAATCAAAAGATTCAGAGCCTACAAATTATAGATAATATGTGTGTGCGTGTTCGCGTGTGTGTGTGTGTGTGTGTGTGTGTGTGTGTGTGTGTGTGTGTGTGACTGCACAACAGAGAAAGATGTGTTACCATCAAAAGAATAATTCAGATGTTAAAACTTTTGAAATACCAAAAAATATTTAAGAATCATAAGATTTACTTCCTATAAATTTTTGAAATAAAACAAAATGCATATGATTACACAATCGAGAAATATAAAAGAAAATTGGTTACCTTCAAAAGAATAATACATGGTATAGTCATTGAAATTTGCTAAACATGTTTAAATATTGCAAAAAATAACACAAATTCAAATGTTAAAACTTTCAAAATGCCAAATATATATATATATATATATATATATACACACATAATTAAAGAAAAGTTATTGAAACAATTCAAAAAATATGACTATTCAAAAGAGAAATATAAGAAAAAGTAAAAAGTACACGAACCCATAAAGCAATAAGTTTTAAATTTTAACGGGAAACTTTAAACAATTAAAAAAAAAATCATATACAGTCACAGGTGTAGGGTTTGGTGGTTCATGTATGAAATCACATTTTAAAAAATACATGAAAAACCATAAAATAAATTTTTTTTTTAACAAAGTAGAGGAGAAGAAAATAACAGAAGAATAGCTCATACCTCTAGTGGCTGTTAAAAAAAAAATTAGGATTTGCACTACTTTTATAGTATTCATGATTAACTAGGCAAATTTGGAGATAAATTATCAACGTTTGAGTTTGAGTTTGAGTTTGAGTTTAAGTTGAACTTATGAAAGAGATAGAGTTTTACTCGTTGTCAACTTGATATTGTTAATTAAAAAAAGTTAAATAATTTTGTTTAAAAAAATGATAATGATGTGACAAGCTTTTGAGAGGTCAATAAAAAATCAAATGTTTCGGTGTGTGTGTGTGTATTAACAAATGATTAATGAAAGTGAGCTCCCAAACATGGTAAAATTTTGAACTGTAACTGGGGTAAAATTTTGAAGAAAAATTTCATTATATTTTTTAATATTAAGTCATTAACAAATAACTAATGAAGATGGAAGTTGACGTGTCATTGACATTTATATAGATATGTAGAGTACGGGTAAAACTAACACCAATATTGGTTTTTTGTGATGGTGTATATATTTTTAAATTTAATATAGCGTTTGTTTTTGAATGGATTAGTAACTTATGAGAGGAGTGATTGTAAAAGGAATCTCATATATATTTAATGGAAAGAAATAAATTAAATCTAAAAATTATAAATAAAAAATATTGACATGAAAAATTATAAGAGTTTCAGAGGCTTTGGTTATATATATATATATATATATATATATATATATATATATATACTAGTTGCTAACTCGTGTGACGCACGGGAAAGCTGTTGATAATGACATGTCAATCAATTGACACAACTTCCCTAACATTAAAAAAAAAAAAAAAACACCAATATCAAGGTATATATCTTATACCAAAGCAATAAAATCTATCACATACGATGAGATATCGTGGAATCCAAAGGCTTGAGATCATAATTTACAAAATATATAGCTTGTATAAGTATAGTCCAATATAATTAATTATACAAATAAAATAAATTCCTAATATAATCACTCCAATTTCATCTCCCTCCCTCAACCCCATCATTCCATATTCATTCAAACATAATTCATACATTACAATAATCATTCAAATATGATTCATACATTACATTAATCATTCTTGATGCCCAAGATGTATCTAAATTCTAACATTGCCAGTAAACAAAAATGCTACATCTCAATGGGATTGAAAAGGAAACACAATGCCAATTTACACAATTATTGAAATCATCACTTTCCACGAGAGAGAGAGAGAGAGAGAGAGAGAGAGAGAGAGAGAGAGAGAGGTAGTTGTTGTGTTGCATCTCTTAAGAAGATTTTGCCTGAACATTTTTCCTTCTGATAAGTAATCAACCCGAAACAAAAAAGATGTACCACTTTTTAGAGTAGCACATTGGGAGATTAAAGATAAAGAAAAATGAGAATCTACCAATTAGGAAAAGCTACCACATCAAATTCAGATCCAAATCCCACTGACGTAAAGTTGTTTTGTTTCATCAAACTAATTTCTTCATTATCAACTGCTTTCGTTATATATTTTTTGTAACATAGACTTTTATCTATAATGATAACATACAAACTTTTAAAATACTAAGACAAAGGAAAAGGTACAATGGAATAAAAAAGTGAAGTTATAGATTTTAGATAAAATAAGATAGACATTAGTTATCTTTATGATTGGAGGATCATTGTGATTAAAAAAGAACGTAGACAATTATGGTGCAGTAAATGATCTATTTAATTGTTTCACACTGATTTTTTTTTTTTTTTTGACATACTTAAGTAAAACGTAATTTAATTTTAATATTATCTTAAATTTAGAAATTCATAAATAAAAGGGATGAAGGAGAAAAGAAGAAGAAGAAGAAGAATAAAAAGAAGGAAAGAAAGGCCAAATGAAATACTGAGTCTACATTCTAAATATTAAGGAATCAAAGAGACAGAGTCATAAATGAGTCTCCTTCCATAAAAAAGGGCTCATTGTTCTTCCCAAAAGTTTATTCCCACTATCATGAAATTATTTTTTGTAGAAACCTAGACAGAATCCTTCCTATGAAACATTAAATCCAACTAAACTGAAAATACTCAAAGAGAACACGAAATTAAAACTCAAAAGAAGAATATCAAAATTCAATGTTCTTCTTAAACCCCTGCCATTCACAAAAAGTTGAAATTAAATTGCTAAGACTAAGTCTATGTTCAATATCAACCCCACCATAAAATGCCCTATCAAATCAGCAAAAATCTTATGTAATGAGACTTTTCAATTGTAGACTCACTATTCATTTCCAATAATACATTGAAAAACACCAAGTCACCTTTAAATCACACGAAAATTCATAATCACACCATGAAATAAATGATAATCAAAATCTAAAGCATTATTTCCTATCTTGAAACTAAGCTTGAGCATTATGGGTAAAAGTCAGTGGTCGCTTTATCAAATGATTTATTATCTCTTTTTCCTTTTACTACCTTCTCATTTTTTTCATGGTGTAGGATGATTTGTTCTTCCTATTTGAGTCTCATTTTTTCCTCTAAACCTATATGCAAATCAATTTATTTAGTAAAAAATGTTCATTGATCCATCATTAACATATTGATAGACCTGGAACTTTTTATTAGCATCAAGCAAGCAACCACAACCCATATTAACATTTTTCGCTAAGTCCTTAATTTTGTTAAGAACCTGTAGTTCTTGACCAATTGGAGTGATGAAGTGTGTGAATTGTGAATTGTGAATTGTAATTGCTGATTCAAGTTAGCTTGGCCTCCTAAGAATTGGGTGGAAAGATTAGAGAAAAAAAGAAAGTAAACTTAGATTATTATTCTCCTGGTATTCTTTCTTACAATCATTGCAGCCTTTTAAACTAAGCTGCAACTGAAACTAATTAACTAACTCCTAATCTATCACATGCTCTATAATACATTGAGCACATGCCTAATTAGTCAGGTCATCTATAACAGAATGTGACCTGCCAATAACTACCAAAACATCCTAGTACTTTATATCAATTCCTAGTACAGTGCTAACAGCTACCAAGTATCACAATACAGCTAACACTAAGTACGACATAAGCATAATGCATATAAACAGTACAATAACAGCAACAACACATAAACAACACCAGCACATAGGATATAAGCACAAAACTGCAATGTACATAGGTAGTAAGACCAGTAGATTGTAATACCTTTGACACAATACCCACTGAGAAAGCGTCAAACAGGGACCAAAAAAATCCCTTTCACAAACCTTTTCTTTTAAAGGGATAGATAATAGGTCATGCATAATCAATGGATTTCTAGCAAACTATGATGAACTAAACTACTAAGGTCAAAAAGTAAATTCCCACAGCCATGATCTATATATATATATATATATATATATATATATATTATTCTAAAGATAACCACACACAAATACATCAAAATGCTAATAGTTCTATAGAAGGAAAATTAAAACTCAAAGAAGCCTTTAAAGATGTAGACAACTAAATTTCTAGTTCGAAATAAATCAAACAAGTAAAATAGTTTCACAAATGCGAATTTGTATTGATGAATGTGTGGTACAATTCTCTGTGATTACAAAAGAGTGATCCTCCGATTCGATCTCCTCGAAAGATTTGTTGATTGGAATTATGGTGGTGTGATTTTGATTCGAACACCAAATATACTTCGATTTGGCTGAAGAATGGATCGAAAACCTTTGAAACAGAATTACAAGGAATCTCTGGCTATGAGCTTATTAGAAATCCTTTGTTCTTCACGCTCTTCGTGTTCTTGGTGCGTTCTTGGTGCGTTCTTCGTCTTCGAAGGTTTGTGGTGGAAGTTCTTCGGTGCTTTAGAGGCTTGAATCCATAGAGCTTGGTTGATTTATGGTTTGTTGAGGTTTCTGGAGGCTTTTGAGCTTAATTCCAGCAAACTTCAAGATCTAGGCTGACAGCTTGGATGATTCTACTTTGAATGTTCCTTGCATTTGAGTTTGAAGATCATGAAGTTCTTGAAGGTGCTGAGGTTTGATTCCTGTAGAGTCTTTGTACCTCTGAGTGCTCCTGAATCTTCTTTGATGCTGCTTATGCTTTAGATGGCTTCTCTCCCCAAATGCCTTAAGAAGGCTTCTATTTAAAGGAGTTTGGAGGTAGGTGAGCGACACATGGCAGAGTTTGATTGGTGACACATGTCACAGCCTGATTGGTCCGCTTGTGTCATCGCTTACACGTACTGGACTGCTTGTGTCATCGCTTACATGTGCTGATATGTGATTGGTTTACTTCAATGACACTTGGCAAATCTCTATTGGTTTCTGAGTATTGATAACAAAACCTAGCAGTCATGCGTGATGCTTTATAATTAGCTATATTTTGTGGACTTGATAGTATGACGTGTCAGCTTGTGATAGGTCGGGAATTTTCCCTCTTTACAAATGCCCCATCGAGACTCGTTCATGCACACATTTTTGGAGTGTGGTGCGGGAATGAGTTTCGAAAATGAATTTTTACACTTGACTCTTTAAGTGAAGTACCTGAAGGTGGTGAAGCTTTCAGCAGGGTAAGGTAATTTCTGAAGAGTAGACCCACCCACATGAAAGGCTTTGATGAAACCGAAAAGGGATCTGCCTGTATTTGAATGCATTTGCATGACCGAGCCTTCTTAATAGAGGTTAAGTTGAAGTAATTTCAAAAGAGTGTTCCATGGTACTTGGAGTGGGTTGGTGAGGCTGAAAGTTATTTGCAAGAAGTTGGGTGTGTTTGCAAGATTGAATCATTTCAGCAGAGATTAAGTTGAGGTAATTTCAGAAGAGTATTTTAGATCGTTGGCGGCGATTACAGGGTGTAGAAGATGGGGAGGAGGCGAGGATGTTGGCTGGGTACAGCATACAGAGTTATGGGGCTGGTCTCGCGTTTTTAAGAACTCCTGGTAAAGTTATCTCGGAGGAGTCTATTTTGGATCACGGCGAGGACATGTGGGAAAGTGGTTGAATGTGCATGTGTAATTGTATCACTCAGGTTAAGTTGAAGTAATTTCACAAGTATAAGATTCTGGGTTGGGGGAGATTGTGAAAAGAACAAGACGATGAAGACGGAAAAGAGATGGTGACTATGTGAAACATACAAAACCATGGAGCTGGCCTTGTACATCAAGGAATTTCTGGTGTAGGTGTTTCTGGGAAGTACACCTTAGGATATGGGACCGACTGCATGCTGGGTGGTGAAGAAGATGGGGATGAAGCTAAGTGAATGGGTGAAACACATGACACCATGGTGTTGATCCTGTATGTTGGGGACTCTCTAGTGCAGATGTTTCTAGGGAGTACACCTTGGGATATAGGACTGACTGCATGCTGGGTGAGGTCTGGTGGCCAGTCGTAGAATGCACCTGTGTGATAGGACCATGCCAACGGACGTTAAGTTGAAGTAATTTCAGAAGAGTACTTTCTGAAATACTTCAAGCGGAATTTAAGTTGGAGTAATTCCAGAAAAGTGGGTTCTGCGGTACTAGCAATGATGCCCTTTGGGTCCCACACTGGCTTTGGCGACCATTTACCGGCTTCAAAGGCTGATCTCTGATGAGCTGATACCTTGGTGGTCATCGTAAGTGTTGGATGGAGGATAATCTATAGGATACCCCAACACTTTTCACCATCTTCATCTATTGTCGCTTGTTGGAAAAGCACAAAAAAATGAAAGATGGAACCTACTTGTGATTCTGGTCTTAGAAACTAGCCAAGTTGCTGTTTGTTCCGAACCACTGCTTCTGCTGGAAGACCAAGCAATTGGAGAGAGACTACGAGAGCCATGAGTGTAGGAACAGGTGTCTCTGCTGGACTTAGATGTCCCGGTCAACCAAATCTGAGGAAGCGTGGAACGACAATGCAGGGGAGAAACAAAATTTGTTTGGATCTCAAGGCTATAATGATGTTATGAAGAGGGTTTCTACTGAGCCATGGGATGGCTAATTTCAAACTAATTGTGAAGCAATATTGGTTGCTTGGTGTTGAGAATGATAAGGCTATAATGAGAAATGGCTGTGAGAATGAGGGTTTGGAATTTTGAAAGAATCGAATCCTCATTTCATGGTTCAGTGTGTTTTTCTTGATGAGCTTCAATAAATCCGAACCTTCTATTTATACCTAAAAGACGAAGAATGGTAGATAGGTAGTTGAGAATGGTGGATGAGAAATTTTTGGTGAGAATGGCGGACGAGAACTTTTTGGTGAGAATGGCAGATGAGAACGGTAGGCACCGAATGGGAATAGTAGGTTTGAGACTGGTAGGCGCCGAATGGGAGTGGCTGAATTGGTGACCTGAAGCAATTCCCAATTTAGGATACACTTGTGAGAGTTCAACTGCTCTTTGAAAGAGACGCCTTGATGAAGTATAGAGGATAACCCTGAAGGAATCTGGACCAAATGGGTGAATCTCCAATTTTGATTTTGGGAGCTTAAGTTTCGAACATTGCTAGTACTTCGGAGAAGTGGGTTAGTTTAGTGGTTTCCAAGTCCAAAACAAACAAGTGAATTTCAAAATCAGAATCTTTGCGAAAATCTGAATAGGACAAGCTTTACTTAGACATCATGATTCTTGGTCATAGTTCACATTAAAGCCAACAGTTGTAGAATCACACCATTTGAGCAATTTTGAATTCTCTAATGAAGAAATAGACCCCAAAATCGGAATCTACGCAAAAAATTGGACAAGACAGGCCCTTCTTGAAAATTCTGACTTTTGGTCCGGATTTGTGCAAAAGTCAACTTTTTGAAAATTCGACTGTTTACACGATTTTCAAGTTTCAAATGAAGAAATGGATCCCAAAAACGGAATGTACTCGAAAAACTAAGTAAGACAAGCTCTTCATGAAAATTTTGACTTTTTGGTCGAAGTCAAAGTTCAATTTGGTCAAAGTTTTTTTTTTTTTTTTTTCAAGCGGTTCGGACTGGGTCAAGATCTACGGGTCAAACCGAGTCGGTTTGGAAAAATGGGTCAAACCGGAGAAGATGACGTCATCCATGACGTCATAAGGCTGAAACACGCGTGTCACGCTTGGAACGTGTGGCGTGTGTGAGAGGCTCCGGCGTGTGGGAGCGCGTGAAATTGCTGGAGTGGCGCGTGGGAGCGCGTGTTGCTGAGGCAGCTGTTACCGGACCTTCTAGCGGCGCGTGGCATTATTTCTAGGCCTGAAATTTTCAGGTTTTGTAGTTTTTAGGCCGTAAAAGACCCCTACGGTGTCAGCTTTGTGAATTTGTTAACAGATTTGCACAGATTTGAAGAACTTTGCCGCGGCTCATTGTGAGATTGTGGCTACGCGTGGTGGCGCGTGGACACTCCATTGGTGATGATATTTCTGGGTTTTGTAGATGGAAGTCTGTAGAAAATCCCCGTGGGTTCAGGTTTGTGAAATCCTGAACTGATTTGCTCAGATTCGAAAGACTATTCTGTAGGTCCTGTAAGTTTTATGACTGCGCATGAGAGCACATGGATTGTCTACTGAGTTTGATATCTTGTAGCTTAAAGTCCTTAGAAGATCTCAGTGGATTCATTTCTTGTGAAATCTTATCGGAAGTTGCTAAAAATCCAAAAGAGGAAAATGAGGAAAATGCAAGCATCGTTGAACTCGTTGCTATTTTGTCTATTGATTCTGACGGTGTTTGTCTTTGGTGAATCAGCAAGTGTCTCTGCTTTCAAGGTTGGCAGTGCAATTACTTTTGAATCAATGTGCAGGCTAGAACCTTATCCTAGGGCTAGTGCATCATTTTCTTTTAGGCAACATAAGCGCATTTGTGCCGTAAAATTTGACTTCAAATAATCTGTTTGGTGATAGCACTTGATGGCTTTGCCTCATCCTTTTTTTTTTGTTATCTTAGAAATTTTCTATATAAAGTCTACTGAAGCATGCTTCAGTTTGTATCAGCCTATTCTCCAAAGTGAGTAACATAATACGTAGAGAAATTACGCTCTTCTCTTCTTTTTCTTTTCTTTTTTATTTTATTTTTTTTAATGTCTCTTTTCATTCTTTTTTTTTTTTTTTTTTTTTTGCTTGGTTTGTACTAACCCACTTTTTTTTTATATTATATATATATATATATATATATATATATGTATATAGCTATTATGATGCTCTTTTTCAAGGATTCAAAGATTGGTCGAGAACCAGCCTTGTTCATTTATAGGGAGAAAGATGACAAGGATGCAAAGGCCACAACTTTGATTGTTCGTCCACCTATAATCGGAAGATTTTCGGAAAGGTCGAGCCATAACTTTTATCCTCCCAATTTGCCAAAATGGTCACAGGTTGTTCCTTCTGATGGCGGCTCTAATCTTGGAGACAATTATTCTTCTTGCTTCGCATCACAAAAATTTTGCTAAATCAAAGCCCTACAATACTTTGGGACGAGAGATAATTGCAAAGCGCGCCAACTGGGATTTTTCCTTTAGTGTGAATGGAGGGTTTTCCTACTTCCCCCTTTATTGGGATTGGCTAGAAGATGTGCTCGGTCGGTGTAAACACCTCCTTGATGCAATCCACCTTTATGGTGCTGTCTTTGCCTCTTTGTTCACATATGATTATGATGAGAACCTTATGAAAGCATTTTGTCAGTGTTGGAGTCCATCGACCAATACCGCCCACACCTTGGCTGGGGAAATTTCCATCACACCATGGGATCTTTTCATTCTTGGCATTCTTCCTTGCACAGGTGAATTTTATGACGAAGTGGTACCCAGTGCGCAAGAGCTTGATGGCACCAACGACCAAGGACGACCTTATCTGCCATACAGCTGTCGCTTCCTTTTCATCGCATACCATCATCTTCAAAACCGGCTGAAGAGACAGGGGAAAGTGAGTGTTCGTGACTAGATTACTTTTTGGTATAGAGGAATTAGCAGGTACCCAGCTCCTAGAAAACTGGCGAGACGGACAATCATTCCCAAGTTTAGTCAGAGTCCATTTGGCAAGATAAATGAGCATGGACCATGGTCTGATAAGGACCACGAAGTCTTTGTAGATCTCCAAATTGAGGACGACTTGAAGGAGGAGACTTATTTATCAGCACTTCTTTCTTGTTGGCTGTGCATTTTTGTCTTTCCTAGCAAGGATCTGAATAACATTCGTCCCGGTACTTTTAAGATTGCTAGTTGTATGGCCAACGGTCGCTCATTTGGCCTTGCCCCCTCAGTATTGGCTAGTATTTATCGCGGACTTAACATCATCTCTTCCTCTCCTACACCAAGCAAATCTGGGGCTAGTTTTGCCATTCATTATGTTTATGCCTGGGTAGCTCATTTTTTTAGAAGCAATCGCATCACCCATGACAAACTATCTGATCCTCTGATGACTAAATACTCTGGTGTAGGCTATGCTTCTCTGTTTTGTGAATTCTCTGCGCGAAAGCACATACGAACCTCTACCGACTTCCTTTGGCACGGAGCTGCCTTCAAGAAAAGTTATGACCAGACATTTATTGACAATGATCATTTATCCACTGAGAAGTTTGACTACTTTTTAAGCCTTCGCTCAGGGTACTTGTCACTTCGATGTGAAGACCAACACATTGTAGAAGCATATAGTCCTCATAGATTTAGTCGGCGCTTTGGATTTCATCAAGACATCCCAAGTGACTTGAAGGAAGAAATTCATACTGGCTCTTTAAAAGATTTATACCAATTCTACCAATCTTTCACTTGCTGCAACACAAATTCTAAGGTATTCATTTCTGCTTTTGCGACAGACTTTGGAAGTCGGGTCAGACACAGCTACAAACAATGGTGGGAAGGAGTTTGTAGAAATGATTTTACCAGAGGGACAGATCTTCTAGTTGAGATTGCCTCCTCCCACGTTAAATCATTGACATTCAATAAATCTCAAAAGGGAAAGAGGGAACTACAAGACTCATACATTCCACAGCCCTTGTCAAAGTCTGCACGAAGTCAAGGCATCAAAAGTCCGCTTGTTGTACCTACTAAGGATGCCATCAAAATTTCTGAAGAAGAGGTGTGTGATGACTTTGACCACAATTGGAAACATTTGAAGAATCCAACTAAAGGTGTTGATACGGGAACTTCTACTGATCATGCACATCTTCCTACAAATAGCGAGTCTTCTACCTCAAAACCTTCTACAAAGAGTTCAGATCTCAAGAGGTGTAAGTTTGCTGATGTTAGCACTTTGTCCAAATTTCCGATTGAGACAGAAAAGGCATCTCTTTTATCCTTGCAACCAACCAACCTTCCGGAAGTTTCTAAATTTCAAGCCAAGGCGCATATTTCTTCCGTACGTAGGAAAGGGGCTTCTATGTTGGGAGATGTTCTTCTAAACAGGCTTTCGAATCTTCCTATAGACAAAATCCTCCCCCAGGCTGAAGTACATGCAATTTATAATGAGATTGAAAGTCTTGGAGTGGACCCTCAATACTTACACAAAAATGTTGACAAATATTGCGAGGGTATCGCAGACTATTTGAAGATGAAGGAATCTCTGAACAAACGACTAAGTTCTGTTACTTTGATTCGGCGCGAGGCTGAAATTGAATCCCTCCTTTCTGAAGCATCGCACAAGAAAGCATCTTTGAAGATCGAGCTTGACACTGTTAGATTGAGGATGGCTGACCTGAAAACCGAGCTCGTCCAGTTAGAGCAATCATTGTCTCAAATTGAAACTCATCAAGTTGAACAAGACAGTGTTGTGCAAGCCTTAGAAGAACAACTTGAAGAAGTCAAATCCGCTCCTGTTGTTGAAGACCAAGATATGGAGGCTTTAGAGAAGATACGAGCCCTTTTGGAAGATAATTGTTCCAGCTTGAAAGACTTGAAATGGATGTCATAGTCTTTTTGTTTTAAGTTCCTTCAAACGTATCATCATGCTTTCCTTTGTACTATTTTCCTTTTGTTAATCAATAAAGAAGACTTTATTCTCTATTTCTTTTTTCTTTTCTTTTTTAATCTGATAATAACACCCCTTTTTTTTTTAGTGCGTGACTGGACTTAGCAAAAGATACTAAGTTGCCTACGTACCCTCGATAGGGATTAAGTCATCACGTAGTTCATTTTTTTTTTTTTTTGCTATCTTTTTTTTGTTATTTTTTTTTATCTTTTTTTTTTTGTTATTATTTTTTTTTGTTTATTTTTGCAAAAAGGGGGGCTCAGTGTGTAATAGTGGGTATCACCACTAATCGAACTCGAGACCTCTCAAGGGCGACATGGGCATCCAACCACTACGCCACACTAGCAATTGGTGACATGGAGTGGGATTAATTTCTCCTTATTGGTACGCTTTCAAAGGCAATGGGAAGACATCATGTACCCTTGCAGCGTTGCAGTGGGTAGTTTAAGCTCTTACCGAGGAGCAATCTTGGATTTTCAAGCATAGAAGCGTTTGAGGAACTTCCCATTGATGGGACCGATCCTTACACCCTCATGATCAATCAACTTGTAGGCTCCATTGGTGTAGACTTCTTGCACAACATAAGGTCCATCCCATTTTGAAGTGAACTTATTGCCTGTACGATGAGTTGTGATGATAGGTCTTCGAACGGCAAGGACTAAGTCACCTACTTGGAATGATCGTGGTTTAACTCTTTTATTGAATGCGCTTGAAAGACGAGCTTGGTAGCACTCAAGGCGTTGTTGGGCCTCAAGCCTTTTCTCATCAAGTGCCTCTAATTCTTGCAATCTGAGCTTGGCATTTTCTTCTTCAGTCAATCCTTCTTGAATGGCAATCCGTAATGATGGGATTTGGCGTTCTAAAGGAAGGACAGCTTCTACTCCATAAACAAGAGAATATGGCGTTGCTTGAGTAGGCGTTCGAAATGTGGTCCGATATGCCCATAATGCTTCTCCGATTCTTTCATGCCAATCTCGCTTTGTTTTGGATATCGCTTTTTTTAACAAACTGCTAAACGTTTTGTTAAAGGCTTCAGCTAATCCATTTGCTGGGGCATTGTACATGGAGGAGTTGTATTGTTTAAATCCAAACTTCTCACATAGCTCCGTCATTAGCCTATTGTAGAATGGCTTGCCATTATCGGTTATGATATACCTAGGGACACCATACCGATAGATCAAGTGAGTTCGAATGAAATTGACTACCGTTTCTTTCTTCACTTCCCTAAGAGGCACAGCTTCCGCCCACTTTAAGAAGTAATCAGTTGCAGCCAAGATGTACAAATGGCCACCAAACGACTTTGGTAAAGGCCCTATTGCATCAAGTCCCCACGCATCAAAAGGCCAAGAAGCTACAGTCAGGTGTAGAGGTTCTGGCGGCTGATGGATGAAGTTTGCATGATACTGACAAGCTTCACACTTCTTAGCATACTCCAAAGAATCTTGCACCATCGTAGGCCAATAGTAACCCATTCGTTTGATCCTATAGTGTAACTTGGGACCTGATTGGTGTGCACCGCATATTCCAGAATGAGCCTCTTCTAAGGCTTGTTTAGCCTCTTCCTCTCCTAAGCATCGGAGAAACAAACCATCAAAGGAACGGCAGAAGAGAGTGTCCTTATAGTAAATGAATCGGGCAGCCCTTCGCCGTACTTCAGTCTTGTGGCGTATATCATCCGGGAGTCTTCCATGCAGAAGGTACCCAATGATTACTTGTCGCCAATCTTCTTTTTCAACAAGGCATACAAAAATGATGTTGGCTTAGTCTTCTTCTTCTTCTTCTTCTTCTTCTAAGAGAGGTACCACCTATCTCTGGGAAACAGCAACTTTGGCTGTCTCTTCCTGGGATAATGCTAAGGCAGTAGCCAAATTAGCTAACGCATCAGCCTGTCTATTCTCATTCCTTGGTATATGTTCCAATGTGATGGCCCCAAAATTTGCTAGCAACTTCTTCGCATATTCGCAATAAGGGATAAGGTTTTCTTTCTTAACATCATACTACTCCAAGATTTGGTTGATAACTAATTTGGAATCCCTGAAGATCTCAAGTTGCGATATACCCATCTCAATGGCCATTTGTAGACCAAAAATTAATGCTTGATATTCAGCTACGTTGTTAGAGCAAAGTTCGCTTAACGAGAATGAGTATAGAAGTATTTGCCGTTGTGGAGAAACAAACACTACACCTGCCCCCGCTCCTTCTCGACATTCAGCCCTATCGAAAAACATCATCCATGGTGGCATTACTTCAATGAAAAACACGTCTTCATCTGGGAAATCGTCGGAGAACTCCCAATTAGATGGAACTGGGTGATCAGCTAAGAAATCTGCCAATGCTTGTCCTTTGACAGCTTTTTGTGGGACGTATGCAAAGTCATATTGTTGTAACAGGACTGCCCATCGAGCTATACGACCCGAAACCACTGGCCTAGAGAGGACATATTTAATTGGGTCTACTTTGGCTATTAAACGGACTGTATATGCTTGCATGTAGTGCTCCAGTTTGCCTATGGCAAAGAAAAGAGCGAGACACATCTTTTCAATAGGAGAATAATTTAATTCAGCCCCATGGAGAGTTCGACTTAGATAATAAAGGGCTCTTTCTTTCCCCTCTTTATTTTCTTGTGCCATAAGAGCACTTAGAGACTTTTCTTATGCTGCAATGTACAACACCAAAGGTTTTCCTGGGACAGGAGCACCTAAGACTGGAGGATTAAGCAGGTATCTTTTGATGTATGCAAAAGCATTACTACAAGCCTCATCCCATTCAAAGTGTACATCCTTCTTCATCAATCTATGGAAAGGTTGACATCGACCAGCCAAGTTTGAAATAAATCGTCGTATGTAGGCTAGTTTTCCTTGCAAGCCTCTAAGTTCTCGCAGATTCTTGGGCTCTGGCATTTTCTGGATAGCTTCTATTTTAGACTGGTCAATTTCAATACCGCGGTGCCTCACAATGAAACCAAGAAATTTCCCAGATGTTACGCCAAAAGCGCATTTGCGAGGGTTCATTTTAAGCTGATACTTTCTTTGGCGTTTGAACACAGATTGTAGATCTGCCAGATGGTCTTCCCTTCTTTTTGTTTTAATTACCAGATCATCGACGTAACACTCCACATTTTTATGAAGTACATTATCAAAGATCTTTTGCATAGCCCGTTGATAAGTAGCACCAGCGTTCTTTAGTCTAAAAGGCATCACTTTGTAACAGTAAATGCCCTTAGGAGTACGAAAAGCTGTAAGCTCTTCATCTTTAGGATTCATTCGAATTTGGTTGTAACCTGAAGAAACATCCATGAAAGATAAAGCTTCATGACCAGTAGTGGCGTCAACCATGACCTCAGTGATGGTTAATGGGAAATCATCTTTGGGACATGCATTATTCAAATCACGGAAGTCAACGCATACCCGAATTTGTCCATTCTTCTTTTTTACAGGGACAATGTTAGCAATCCATTCTGGGTACTGTACTTCACGAATGAAGCCTGCCTCAATTAGCTTGTTGACCTCAGTTTCTATTTGAGGGATAAGCTCCGACCGAAAGCGTCCTTGAGTTTGTTTAACAAGGCGCACGCCCTTCCTTACTGCCAAATGGTGTAGGGCAATACTTGGGTCGAGCCCAGGCATTTCTTTGTAAGTCCATGCAAACACATCTTTATATTCTCTTAGGAGCTGGAGGTATTCTTCTTCTTCTTTAGGGGTGAGAAGCGCACTGATGAAAGTTGTTCGGGGTTCTTCAATAGTTCCTAAATTGATCTCTTTAAGTTCATCAACTGTAGTCTGTACTCCATCTTCCAAGGCTGGGGGAGCTTCATCAACCTCTTCATTGGTTGCTTCGGCATCTGAAAGTGTACCCTCTTCTATTGTGATATGAAACGAGGATGATACTTCCTCAATTTGCTCATTGTGTACAAATGATTGTCCAGTGTGTACAATCGTTCGCCTTTTGACTTTGAGCAATCCTTCAGTGCTAATGTCTAGAGTAAAGTTACGCTTTATGCGTCAAGGAATGCTACTGTGGATCTCATCATTAGCTTTCTTCTCCTCTTGAACCTCAAAGTTTATTGAATTCTGAGGATGACTATCAACAGGCCTTTTTGTTGCCCCCAACCGATCAAAGACTGATTTACAACAAAGAGTGTCTCGATTTTGTGTTAAGCAAGTTGTACTTAACCTATCAAACACTGTGATTAGTGATGATGAGGCCTCGATGCGATCGAACACTGAGATGCGCGATGAAGAAAGATCTTCTCTTTGTTTTGAACCTTCGCCAACCTCCACTGTTATGTATTGGGAACTTGAAGCATTGCTTCTTCTTTTGATCCATATTTGAGCCGGTTGTTCTGGAGTATAACCTAATCTGGTCTTTGGGATGGGAATTCTATGCCCTTCAAGCCGCATTTTCCTTTGTGTTTTGCTAAGGCCATGCATTTCTTCTCCGGTGGCTTCTGGAATTAGTTTCCCTAAGTCCCCTTGTTTTGAGAAGTCGTAGCCTGCTCTAGCTAACAGCCTATATGCCTTTGGGTCGAACCATTCTTTCGTCCGTTCATTTGGTAGAATACCATGCTCTGTCAGACTTTGTGAAGACCTCACGAATCTATTTAGTGGCTTTGAGGGTAAAGGATTTGTGGATGAAGTTAAAGGCATGACATGATTTTCTTTCAATACAGCTACATCCTCCATTGTGAGCTTTGCATGAGCCCTTCCCATGTTTTCTGTGGATTGACGACATTCCGTGAATGGTGGTTGTCCATTCTTGCAGCGTGATAATGGTACATAACGGAGGAATGGAAAGTTATTGGAAGGAGTTGAAATTTCTGCTCTTACTGAATTACTGGTAGATTCACTAGAATGATCATTCTCATATTTTGGACCTTCCTTTGGGGAAGGAATATCCTTTCTAGTGATGAATTCAACATGCTTCTTTTCACCCTGCTTGCTTTCCATGGATGGAATCTCAACCGGGAGGACTTCATTAAGAATGTCATCTTCTATATAAAATTTCGCGTCGGCAAAGTGAGCATCAGTCTCAGCGAAGGGCTTCAAATCGGCATTGACCTTTTTTATTCCTCTTTGAAAGAACTTGAAACATTGATGCAAAGTTGATGGCACTATTCCGTTTTCATGGATCCATGGACGTCCTAACTGTTGGGAAATCATCATGTTTGTATCGCATACAAAACATACGCAGTGGAAAAATAAACCGATCTACTTCATTCGCAATTGATAACATGCACTATGTAAGTTTCAAAATATAAGAACAAGAGAGTGTACCTTGATACGGTGAAATTCAAAAACCGAATGAAGAAGAACTCGGGAATACTTTCAATCTTCACTCCAATTCCACTCGATGCCCAAGATGTGTGGTCTCTCAATCAGTTCTATGTTTCTAGAGAGAATATGAAAGAGTGTCTCTCTTCCTTATTTCATTACCATACACATACAAAACCATTTCATACAATATAAAATTCTGTATGTTTCTCTCCACATAACTGATTATCTAATTGGGCTAGCCTTTTGGGCCTTCCCAATTGGGCTTTAGTGTGTGGCTTGGAGTGGGACCAAAAGGGAACAAATAAGACATTAGCTCCAATGGGCCTTGGGCTTTTCTGTCAACTCTTGACAAGTCCAAAGTTACCATTAATTATATTTAATACCACTATATAAATATAATTGCACTCTAGGCCTCATTAATAAATTATATCCCAAGACTTTATTATACATGCAACCCCTTCATAAAATATTCGTAGTAACACAAAGTCATGAATATAGACTGCCACTTTGTAAATTACTACATCTTAATCCTTGAGTACCCGGTTTAATCCTTATGAGTTATTCACCATATATTTATGAAATCCAATTTCATAAATATATACTTTAGTCTTACTAAAGTGGTTAGGCCTAACTCTCTGAATAACTGTACCCATTAAACTTATCTCAAGGGAATATTTTATATCTCCGTTAAGAGACTATGAATTCCATCTTGAGAATATATGTTCCATCAACACTAAATGTGGCTGCCCAACATACTGAGGTTTTGACCGTTACTTTAGATCTCACTCCTGATATATCAAAGCAACCTACATTTCATGATCAGGTCCATTATTCTCTCAGGATTAAGAGTTCATGTGAATACAAGTCGTGAGATTTATTATTCAATTGACAGTCGTTAGGAGAATAATAAATCTCACAGTGGTCCAGTTCAATATGTCTTAACTCTTAAAACATATCAACATATTAACTAGAAGTCACCACTTCCATGATCAAGACAAATCATCGTAGTTAATATGTTATAGTCTTCGCAGATGAAATGCCCAATTTCATCACCGACTACGAACCAAAATTCTGAGTTTACAAAGAACTTGTGATCTATATCTTCTGTGACTAAATCACATAAATCACATACTATGCATCTCATGGACTATTTGATAATGTCCGAATATTCATGTTACCATTATTTTAGATAAGAATAAAACAACTTTATTAAACATAATATTAAGTCACACATCATATCTCAAATAATGTCATACATAATATTATACATAGCATCATACAATAGGATTTAAGGGCACATATCCTAACACTAACAACATGTTGTAGGTTGTCTTGGCATTAATGACATGGAACAAAACGCTGCTTGTCAATTTTCCAATGATTAATTCCAAGTGTATCATGCCGATTGCGCGTTGTCCTTCTTGGTTAAAACCTTGAATGACCAAACGACTATGTGATAATTCCTCCATGGTAAGACCAAGTCGTCTCATTGTCATTTTTGGTAGAATATTAACAGCTGAACCTCCATCAATGAGGATACGATCGATCTTTTGTTCTCGAGCATAACCGGAGACATAAAGTGGACGATTGTGAGGCTTAAAGCCTAATAACAGATCCTCGTCAGTGAAAGTTAAGTATGGAGAGCATGCGTAACATCCCTGTGCTTGTTGAAGCGTACTGGTATAAGGGGTGTACATCTCTGGCTTTTCAAGAACTTGGGTGAGCACCTCTTTTGGTGAGGTAGAGGATTGCGAGGGTTCGACTTCATTATCCTGAGATTGGAGTTCCTTTAAAGATGACGAAGTCTCATTTGGGCCACCATGGTCTACATCCTCATGGATTTCGTGATGAGAGACTATGTGAACGGCCTCTACTGAGTCATTTTGAAAGAATCTTCTGGGGAAGAATTCTTCCAATGTGATGAGCTTTCGAGTTTTTTGGGTTTGTGCCGAATGGTCATACATTTTTGTTCCCAGTCTCTTTTGCCTCTTATTACTCCTTCTTCTTGACCAAGACTGAATCTAGCTTTGTGCTCTTCTGTCCTCTTGGGTGATCAGATGAAGAGGGAATGCTTGTTTCTTCTTCCATCTCTTGCGAGTAACCATCGTCCAGCCTTCTTCCTCATCTACCGTTGACCCTTTATCCTCATTTTCATTATAATCAGATGCTTTTTGCGAGAGCTGAACTTGAACAGGTTCTAGAGAACCGAACTGAATGAGCATGGTATTTGCATTATACTTAGTGGTTGGAGACATGCAACTAGGTAACATGCAAGCAAATGTAGCAAGATTTGACTGAGCAACATCATTGAAATCTAGGTCGATTTTCCTTTCCTTGGCTAGCTTCATGATGAGTTCTTTAAGAACAAAGCATTTTTGGATTGGATGGCTTATGATGCGATGGTACTTACAATAGTTCGGGTCATCAACTTTTCCCATCTCTCCTGGTCGTTTGTATTCTGGCAATTCAATTAATTTCAACTTCAGCAGTTGTTCTAGCATTTCGGGCATATCGGCATCTAGGAAAGGATACACTTTTTGTTCCCATTCCTTAAGTGATGGGCGACGCATCTCACGCCGTTGGCCTTCCTCAGGTCTTTTCTCATTGGCCTTCACATTTCTTGTCGCAATTTTGACTGGGACAGGGTTGATATTCATTGAGTCTTTAATGATACCCTTTGCATTCTTGTTAGTTTTCCTTATTTCCCGTCTTCCTTTTCTTTCTTCAGGAATGGGAGGTTTTGTATTTCCATGGCTAGAGATACTCAACTCCATGTCATGTGCACGAGTTGGTAATTCTTCAAACGTTCGGGGCTTTATCCCTTGAAGGATGTACAGAAGTCCCCAATGCATGCCTTGGATGCACATTTCTACCGCAGATATTTCAGAAAGTCTATCCTTGCAATCTAGACTCAAAGAACGCCATCGATTGATGTAATCAATGACAGGCTCATCTTTCCATTGCTTAGTATTGGTAAGCTCCATCATGCTTACCGTGCGACGTGTGCTGTAGAATCGATTGAGAAATTCTCTTTCAAGTTGTTCCCAACTATCGATTGACTCAGGTTCTAAGTTTGTATACCAATCAAAGGCATTCCCTTTTAGTGAATGGACAAACTGGTTTACAAAGAGGTCTCCTTGTGTCCCTGCATTCTCACAAGTTTCGACAAAATGAGCAATGTATTGCTTAGGGTTTCCTTTGCCATCAAATTGTAAGAACTTGGGGGGTTGATACCCATTCGGCATTCTCATACTGTCAATGCGCTTGGTATAGGGTTTCGAATATATGAGGGAACTTGTAGAAGAACCTCCATATTGTGCTCGAATGGTATTTGTTATCATGTCCTGCAGTTGTTGGATAGATATTGAGGCCAATGAAGTAGGATGTCCATGTTGAGAAGTGCCTTCAACTCCTTTTCCCTTATCTACCCCAGCGTTGTCTCCTTTTAAGGTGAAGCCAGGTGGGTGTTCAAGGTTAAGATCTGATTCACCAGAATCTTGTACCTCCAGTTTGTTCATCAGGGTTGCAATTTGGACATCCTTATCTTTAAGTGCTTTTGTGAGAAGGGTGACCCTTTGTTCCATTTCAGCCATCTTTTCTTCCATGGTAGAGGTGTTGGTCATCATCATTGGCATGACCTCTAGATATGACGGAGAAAATGATGAAACAGGATGAGTTAAAGGTACTTCATTCCTTAAGATTCTCATTATTGGTGAAGAGTCAATAGAAAAGGTTTTTGTTATGGATGATTCATTATCGATCTCCAAATCTTTTGAGACAAATGAATCCTTGGGGGTAATTTCTCTATTTGCAAGAAAGTCTAGAGAGATGACAGTATGAGGTTCGTTTTCTTTGGTTGCTTGGGGTTGAAGTCGATCAAGTGCCTTGGATCGACTGCGAGTGATTGGGCCAACATAATCACCAGCAATGGAAGCATCAACTATTGACTTTCGGGCATTCTTGCTAGAGGCCATTAAAGCTGGTAGCGAATCGAATTTCTTTTCTTTTGAAAGAGAAAGAGATGAGAGGCAGAGAGGTCCCACTGGGCGTGCCAGAATATGTAGACAACTAAATTTCTAGTTCAAAATAAATCAAACAAGTACAATAGTTTCACAAATGCGAATTTGTATTGATGAATGTGTGGTACAATTCTCTGTGATTACAAAAGAGTGATCCTCCGATTCGATCTCCTCGAAAGATTTGTTGATTGGAATTGTGGTGGTGTGATTTTGATTCGAACACCAAATATACTTCAATTTGGCTGAAGAATGGATCGAAAACCTTTGAAACAAAATTACAAGGAATCTCTGGCTATGAGCTTATTAGAAATCCTTTGTTCTTCATGTTCTTCGTGTTCTTGGTGCGTTCTTCGTGTTCTTGGTGCGTTCTTCGTCTTCGAAGGTTTGTGGTGGAAGTTCTTCGGTGCTTTAGAGGCTTGAATCCATAGAGCTTGGTTGATTTATGGTTTGTTGAGGTTTCTGGAGGCTTTTGAGCTTAATTCCAGCAAACTTCAAGATCTAGGCTGACAGCTTGGATGATTCTGCTTTGAATGTTCCTTGCATTTGAGTTTGAAGATCTTGAAGTTCTTGAAGGTGCTAAGGCTTGATTCCTGTAGAGTCTTTGTACCTCTGAGTGCTCCTGAATCTTCTTTGATGCTGCTTATGCTTTAGATGGCTTCTCTCCCCAAATGCCTTAAGAAGGCTTCTATTTATAGGAGTTTGGAGGTAGGTGAGCGACACGTGGCAGAGTTTGATTGGTGACACATGTCACAGCCTGATTGGTCCGCTTGTGTCATCGCTTACACGTACTAGACTGCTTGTGTCATCGCTTACATGTGCTGATATGTGATTGGTTTACTTCAATGACACTTGGCAAATTTCTATTAGTTTCTGAGTATTGATAACAAAACCTAGCAGCCATGCGTGATGCTTTATAATTAGCTGTATTTTGTGGACTTGATAGTATGACGTGTCAGCTTGTGATAGGCCGGGAATTTTTCCTCTCTACAAAAGAATATAATGCTGGAAATGTATCACAACCTTAGCTTTGAGTATTATCAATAACCTTAGCTTTGATAAGTCACCTGTCAACACTCTTCCACCAATATGTTCTAGCCATTTTAGTGAACCATTTACGAACATGAAAGTTTTTTTTTTTTTTTTTTGAGTTACACACCTCTGAATATAAGATGCAAATTGTTTGGTCATATTATTAATTTTCAGTGTCTCAGATTGAAAGAATGGCTAGAATTGTGGAAAAAATCCTGACCATAAAATTTACGACCTCACCATAATTGTGTTCCTTTGTCAATTCGAATTTCTATGAATTTGTATACCCGTCTCCTACTTCACTCCCAAATAGGTTCAATTCTATGTCCTAGTTCTCACTAGGTCAAGATTTTTCAAAGGCTTTTTCTTGTTTAAACATTGGACAGGGTTAAACTTTTTTTTTTTTTTTTTCCACAAGACTATTGTGAACTTTTTCAAGTCTTTGGACCACGTAGCAAACCTTATGTTTGATACTGAGAAAGAAGGTAAATGCAAACATTACCACTATGTTACTAAATTTTTCACCCTTAGAACTTAGAACAGTATACACGTGAATTAGAGGTCCAACTCATCTTTCATGAGTTCTTTTCTCTTTTTTGGTTGTCGTCGCCACCCAGAGTTGACAATTCAAAACAGCTGCAAAGATTTCCATAACAAATTATGAGTACTTAGAGATTTTTAATTAGTCCAGGAGTCGAGTCTTTCTAGTGCTTGTCAATAAGGAAAGAAGAGTATGAAACTCCCCTCAGTGGAGTCTCTGGCCGTGATGTACAAACCATGTTTCAGACGGGTACCCCACCCTGCACTCATTCTGCTTGTTTTCACAAGTCTTCCATATTCAATTTCCAAGTCAACTACCATGTTAAACAAAGTACCTACATATTATATATTGAAGAAAGGAGAAAAGAAATAATACGAACACTCCGTTTCAATTTACAGTAATAGTCTAATATACTCTTGCTGGTGATAATTGGTTTTGCTTGTGAACCAGAAATTTTTCGATGGCTTCTGTCCCTCTGTTTGTATTCTTTCTTCTCTCACAATTTGTGTTGCTTCACTCGGCCGATGGGAAGTGGAATCACCGAAATTGTGCATCCTTTCATTGTGAAAAATTCGGCAGCATCAGCATCCCATTCGCCAATAGCACAAACTCATATTGTGGTTTATGCCCAGTAGATTGAGACGAAACAAACCCGATGATCCAAGATCATATAATGTCATAAACATCTCTCAGTCTAACACCAGTTACGCCACCATACGTGTCAAGGATCAAGTGCTTCAGGAGCACTTAATTCTCCGTAGATGCAAATTGTTAAGCACTTTAACTTTTCCCAACTCTAACTCTTATCTCTTTTGAAGTCACCAGTCCCAATCAGACTCTGTTCAAATGCAAACACACTCTATCTTACTTGCCCTAGAAATTTTAAAAATACAAGCTGCAATGACTATAATATCTACTATAGTCATTCAAACCATACTTCTCCAAGTTTTCCTCCTGAATGTTCAATTATTCAGCTCCCAAAAAGTGGGACTTCACCTGATGATGCTGACCTATATGCACTCTTGACTGCGGATTTCAACCTTGAAGTGCATGTGTCTCGTGATTGTATCAGCTGTTATAATAGAGGAGGTCGATGTGAGCAACACGAAGAGGGAATATTTCATTGTCGTTTGAAAGGTCTATAGACATAGGAATAATTCGTAAATACTTTGGCCCACACGCACATATACATTCCATTAAAATGCACATAAATTTCTTTGTATTTTTTGTGTTGTAGTTATTCGTAATACATGTGTTACTGTTTCTGTTCTATGCCATAAACCTCTCCTCTTCAGCAATATCTATAGCTGATTTGGGTTAGTTTCAAATTTAGGTGATGAGAAATAGAAATAGCTTTGAGAAATAGAAATAGTTCTTTCTCACACCCATTGGTTCAAGACCTACTGAGTGCATGTTTAACTTACCAATAAAAAATAAAAGAAATAGAATTATAGAAATAACTTTGTTGTAATGAAACTTATTTTAGGTAAATCTGAGCTGGTTTTGGCTGTGCTTTGTGTAACCCTGTTAAGATCCCGAAGGATGCCAATTTAGTGTCACTTCAATCTTCACTATTTGAAATTAACACCATTTTTATTTGAATCTTCTTACAGGAAACAACAAAAGGGAAGTAGTGATAGAAATAATGCAAAAATATTTGGATGACACACGCATGCACGTTCATGAAAATGCAGGTGTATATAAATTTCTTTAAATTTTTACATTGTAGTCCTAATACATGCGCTGCTACTATTTCTGCTAAATGTTGTAATCCAATCATCTACAGAAACAGCTTTAGTAGATTGAAGTTAGTTTTGTATTTAGGTTATGAGATAGAAATAACCTTGTTGCAATGCAACTTATATAAGATACATATGAGCTGGTTTTCACAGAGTTTGTATAATGCTATAAAAAGTGTTAAGCATGCCAATTCAGCTACATCACTTGAATCTTCATTGTTTAGCTGACACCATTTTTGTTTGTAACTTCTTACAGGAAATAACAAAAAGAAAGTACTGATAGCATTAGGTAAATTGTTGCCTCAATCATATTTCTAGTTGAAATTGATATTCATAAGTGTGCTTGAACAGCCAACCAAATCAAATTATTCCACTGAAAGTGGTATGTTATGTTTATATCACTTATAAGTTGCCAACTACAAGCCATCATCCACCCCCCCCCCCCTTCCAACCCCCCTCATAGGGTGTAGCTAATTATCAAAGCTTCGAAGTGCTAATTTTATGTTTCATACAAACATAAGTTTTCAAATTTCTTCTCACACCTTGTGCTGCTTCACTTGGCCGTAAATGCATCTCTATAGATGCAACCTGTTAAGCAATTTGACTCTTCCCAACTCTTTTGAAATCACCATTCCCAATCAGACTCTGTTATACACAAGCACAATCTCAATTTTTCTTCCCCTTGAAATTTTAAAAAGTATGAACTGCAATGATTATAAGATTTACTACACTCAATTAAACAATAAATCTCCAAGTTTTACTTCTGAATGTTCAATTACATCTTGATGACCTGTTTATGTTCTTAACTGCTGAGTTCGACCTTGAAGTGCTTGTGTCTGATGATTCTATCAGTTGTTATGATAGAGGTCTATGTTTGCAACACTAAAAGGGAAAATTTTGTTGTACCATTGTAGAAAAAGGTAAAGACACAGGTGTTAATGTAAAAATATTTGGACCCACAATCATATATACATTCCATGAAAATGCATATAAATTTCTTTGTACTTAAATTTCATGGTTATTCTTAATACATGTGCTGTTATTATTTCTGTTCTATGCCATAAGCCACTTACAGCAACAGCTTTAGCTGATTTGGATTTTCGGTGATGAGTGACAGAAATAACTTTGTTGCAATATGTTAGGTTCTAAAAGTTTAGAATAATTGGCAAATTGTGAACATAAACTTGTCTAGATATAGATCCTAGAGTCTATAGGTATTATTAGATAATGCTCAAGATAATTCAAGTCAAGATTCAAGAACAAGTAAGCTGCAGAAAGAAGAATTCAGAAATTGCCTGGTTCGACCGATCGAGAAACAGGCTCGGCCGATCGAGAATCGTATCTGCAGAATTTTAAGTTGGCCCAAACAGCAGTTCAAGCCTATTAAGGATTAGGGTTTCAGATTTACTTCTCCCACTATATAAAGGAAACCCTATGCATGTTTTTCATAAGGCTTTTTAGAGAGAGAAGAGTGTGCCTCTTTGGTATTTAGGGTTTTATTCCTAAAAAACTCTCTCATATCTTCTACCGGTATTATTACTTGAAGAATCTCAAGATCTAGTATTGTTGAAGTTGCTGCCTTCTGTAGTCATCAAAGGTGCTGATGATCTAAACCTTCAAGGGTGGTCTTGGAGTCACAAATAGGAGAGTTTGTGTTGCTAAACCTTTGAGTGGGATCTCAAAGTCACAAACGTGGGTGTTTGTGTTTGCAAAGGCCAAGGAAAGAAGTAGTCCGTGGACTCGGAGCTATCATAGGGTTGTGGTAGTAAGTTTTCTACTCGAGGTAGCAATAGAATGTTAGTGGTCTAAGTTGCTATTGTACAAACTTCAATTCTTTCATAGTGGATTTGTTATTTTACCTTGAGGATAGTTAGGTTAAATCCTCCCCAAGTTTTTTACCGGTTTGGTTTTCCTGAGTCATTAGATCTTTGTGTTCTTTATTTTCCGTTGCTTTATCGTTTATGATTATTTGTGTTTAACCTAGATCTGAATAATAAACCTAAGTATTCACTTAGTTAATTAATTAGGTTAAACAATCTAGTTTTACAGGGATCTAAATTTTAACAAGTGGTGTCAGAGCAGGTAACTCTTTTGTGTTAGATCTTTTGATCTAAGAGTTGATCCTTGATCCCTATTATCATGAATAATTTGAAGTGTCTTTCTACTCATATTTGTGATGATTTGAATAAAAAGGACACTGTTGTTTCTGTTGATCTTTTTGATGCCTGTGAAACTCTTCGTAAAGAATTATTGAAATATATAAAAATTGCTAAGAAATTCAAGGAAGAGTTAAAATTGGCTAATCTTGAAAAATAGGAATTGGTTGTTAGATTAGATGAATCTAATAAAAAGAATGAATTTTTGAGAAATCAAATTTTCTCTCAAGATGAGATGATGAAAAACTTGGAACAAGAGTTAGTTGAATCTAAGGTTAAAATTGAAAATTTGACTTGTACCAAGCCTGTTGTTGATAATAGAAGTGTTTTTGTTTCTCTTAAGCCTAAAACTGAAAAAGTTTATATCCCTCCTTTCAAGAGGAATAATAAAGAAAAGGCTTATTTTACTAGGTTAGACAAAGGTAAAAGTTCTGATGTAGACGCTGAAGTTTCTACACCTAAGTCTAAACCTACTGTTAGAGAGCATAATAAATCTGTTTTTGTGCCTACCTGTCACCTTTGTGGTGTTGTTGGTCATATTAGACCAAATTGTTCTTTGTTAAGGCAAAAACCAAAATCTGAGATTAGATTTGCTGTTAGGAATACTGATGTTCCTAAATTTGTTCATGTTTGTCACTTTTATGGTGTCTCCGGTCACATTCGTCCTAATTGTCATAAATTGAAATTTAAACATTCTGTATTTCAATCTAAGACATGTGATGATATTTCTCTTGCCATAAGTCCATATAAATTGTTTCATATTCTTTTGAAAAATTTGAGCTTGTTGGCTTGTGAAAGGAATTTGCAGGATTTCAGTCTTTCTCAGAAGATTGGTGTAATCCCTCAAATACACTCTGCTTCAAATGGATTTTCACCTACAAAGCCGAAGACTCATGCTATAGGGGTGAGAAAAGATTCTCTAAGGTGAGTGTTGCTGACTTGTCCCTGTTTTAATTCTTTCAATTATTTATGGACATGTTTTGTTTTTGTTTTTGTTTTTGGTTGTTTTGTTTTTTTTTAGGTTGTTTTTATTTAAAACAAAAACAAAAACATTGAAAAATTTCAAAAAGACAAAAATATTTTATTTTGTGTCTAGTTTTAATTTTTCATGAGGATTACATGGATTATGATATCTCTCTCTTGATTTAAAACATGCTTGACATTGTAGAGAAACTTGAATAGCATGTGTTATATAAGTGCTAAGCTTTTTCTGATTTTGTGTGAGTATGTACTAGTTTGTATATGTACGCAAGGGTTAATTAATAAATTGATATTTCTTGTTTGTGTACCCTCTATAGCTTAGTTAAGCACTATCATGTATTGTATTTGCATTTTTAATCATTTAGCATAATGTGTGTTTTTAATTTTGGTCATAAATTTTTTTTAAACCAAAAAGATTTTTATGTATTTAGTATTATATATCTTGGATTTATAATCAAGGTTAGCCATATTATCTTTACATAACATGTTTATGTACCTTATTTAGTTTGGATGAGCTTATTTATTGCACTTTACTAGTTTGAGTTTTGTAGTGCATGTTATGTGGGAAGTTGTTTATAGTTTTTGATCACATGATCTTGATCTTGAAGTCACATGCCTTTGATTGTCGAACTTGGACTTATTGAGAAAGGCATAAATAATCATCTCACCACTGTTTATTAGCCAATCATGAACACCTTAGTGCATATCATAAGATTTTGTGCTCGAGAAAGTGTAGCACATGCACAAAAAGAATATAAGGTATTGCCTCGGTTTAAATGCTAAAATTGGTGTGTACATTGTTGGGCTATAATGAATTCAAATTAAATAAAATTGGTGTGTACATTATAAGGCAAATCAAGAAACTTACATGATTGCAAGCTTTTATTCTAGGAGATGTGAGAGTTATATGATGTAACTCTTTAGGTGATAATCTCTCTCAATTGTATGTGATGAATTGTGTAGAAATTGTGATTGCTTACTATTCACATATCACCTCACATGTCTCTCAAGCTTTTACTAGTTGCACACACTACACAAGTTACTCTTTGCTAAACTTAGTACATGATATTGTGTGTGAATTTGTTTTGGCCATCCAAGATTATATGTTCCTTGATTTTGATGCAAAATTTGAGTTTTGAGGACAAATTGATTGATAAAACTTATTTTTATGTGTTTTTGAAAAACTTTTAATCTCATACTCATGCATTTCATTCATGAATTATTGTGCTTTGAGGAGTTTTTGCATAAAATTGCTCTGTTTTTCAAAAATTTAATTTTTCTAGATATTCGATCGATTGAATCTGTTTCTCGACCGATAGAAATTGCGATAAAAATTTTGGTTTGAATCTGTCTGACTCAATTGGTATTCGATCGATGCTCGATCGATCGAAACTAAAAAATTTTCAGTTTTTAGAGTTTTTAACCAAATATTTTTCATGCATCATTTATGGTTAGGATTCACATGAGTTGCATTGTTTTTCTGTATCCATGTTGCAGTTTTGCAGTCATATTTCTCATTGTTTTCACACATAACATGCATACACTTTACTAAATTGGGTACTCAACTTGATTTAAAAATTTGATTGATTAATTTTTTAATCCTTTATACATTTTAGTATATGCTATTTTTCTTGATATGTAAACTACAGAAAATATTTTTCTTCAGAAATATGATGGATAATCAATATGCAAATATTTTCTACTCGTGCAACTGTTTATGGGTCACATAGTGTCAAGTTTACATTTATTGAAAGAGAGAATATTTTTCTTTATGTGTATCCTCAACTTAGTTTTTAAGTTTGGTTTGTGTGTCTTTATTTTCTCCACCTCCTAAATTTTTCCCCAAAATTGTTTTTCCCAAAACTTGTTTTGTTTTTCTTATTTTTATAGGGGGAGAAGCTTGTTTTTTAACCTTTGTTGTTCATAGGGGGAGTTGTTAATCTTCATAGGAGGAATTCTCTCTATTTTCTATAGAGCTAAACTATTTTATGTTCCCTTTGTTCTCTTTTTTCTCTCATGTTTATTGTCACTCTACTCTTTGTTTGAGTTGTCTTTGTCAATATGTGACAAAAAGGGGGGAGAAATAGATGAAATGTGGGAATCCTGTTTTTCTTATTTAGGGGGAGATAAAATTGTTTTTGAAAGAGGGAGAATATAAAAATTTTTTGATGTATTTAACTTAGGGGGAGAGTTAGAATTTATTTGTGTTTTTATATTTCTGTTTCATATTATTGTTTATATGTCTTTCTTTCCACACATGCAGTGATGTGCTCTTTTGAGTGTTTTAGGAAAGACAGGTACATTATGATCAAGACCTTCTACCTCTTCTTGTAACTTCTAGGTTAAGAGTCTTAGATTGGGATTTGTGATGTAATTGGGCATTTTATTGTATTGGGTTGTTCTTGTATTTGAGCATTTCATGTTGTATATGAGTTTTGACACGAATTGGCAAATGGGGAGATTGTTAGGTTCTAAAAGTTTAGAACAATTGGTAAATCGTGAACATAAACTTGTCTAGATATAGATCCTAGAGTCTATATGTATTATTAGACAATGCTCAAGGTGATTCAAGTCAAGATTCAAAAACAAGTAAGCTGCAGAAAAAAGAATTCAGAAATTGCCTGGTTCGACCGATCGAGAAACAAGCTCGACTGATCGAGAATCGTATCTGCAGAATTTTAAGTTGGCCCAAACAACAGTTCAAGTCCATTAAAGATTAGGGTTTCAGATCTACTTCTCCTACTATATAAAGGAAACCCTAAGCACGTTTTTCATAAGGTTTTTTAAAAAGAGAAGAGTGTGCCTCTTTGGTATTTAGGGTTTTGTTCCTAAAAAGCTCTCTCATATCTTCTACCGGTGTTATTACTTGAAGAATCTCAAGATCTGATATTGTTGAAGTTGCTATTTTCTGTAGTCATCAAATGTGCTGATGATCTAAACATTCAAGGGTGGTCTTGGAGTCACAAATAGGAGAGTTTGTGTTGCTAAACCTTTGAGTGGGATCTCAAAGTCACAAACGTGGGTGTTTGTGTTTGCAAAGGCCAAGGAAAGAAGTAGTCCGTGGACTCGAAGCTATCATGGGGTCGTGGTAGTAAGTTTTCTACTTAAGGTAGCAATAGGATGTTAATGATCTAAGTCGCTATTGTACAAATTTCAATTCTTTCATAGTAGATTTGCTATTTTACCTTGAGGATAGCTAGGTTAAATCCTCCTCAGGTTTTTTACCGGTTTGGTTTTCCTGAGTTATCAGATATTTGTGTTCTTTATTTTCCGCTGCTTTATCGTTTATGATTATTTGTGTTTAGCCTAGATCTGAATAATAAACCTAAATATTCACTTGGTTAATTAATTAGGTTAAACAATCTAATTTTACTGAAATCTAAATTCTTACACAATAGAACCTATGTCAGATAGATTTGAGCTGGATTTGACGGCACATTATGTAACCTCGATAAGATCACAAAGGAAGCCATTTAGCTATGTCACTTCAATCTTCATTTGCTTATCAAAAAAACTTCAATCTTCATTTAATGAAACTAACACCATTTTTATTTGTATCTTCTAGGCGGGAATAACAAAGGGAAGTAGTGATGGAAATATTACAAAAATATTTGGATATACACACCCATACACATTCATGAAAATGCATATAAACTTCTATGTTGTATTCCATGTGCTGCTACTATTTCTGCTACATGCCATAATCCACTCCTCAACAGAAACCACTTTATATGATTCAAATTAGTTTCAATCACGAGACATAAATAACTTTCAAAGGATGGCCTGGTGCCTTAAAATATATCGATCAATAATAAGAATAACATCGCAAGACTTAAAAAATGTTGTCATTAAAATTAAATATTGTCTCGCATAAGTTCCTTTGTGAACTTCAATAGAAAACTTTTAGCTTTCATTCCTTTGCGAACTTCAATAGAAAATTTTTAGCTTTCATGAATATCCTTCATAGCTGTCGGTCATTCAACTCCTTCCTTTTCTGCTTTAGGTATTGGATGCCAAGCAATCATAATTTGCTTGCTCTTTGTTATGTGGCATCATTACAAGAAAAAACATGCTTCTTCAGAATTACTGTGAAGGAATACCTATTCTGGTACATTCTCAAAATCAGACCTGGAAGTGGGGAGTATCTACTTTGGAGTCCCTGTTTTCTCCTACAGTGAACTTGAAGAAGCCACCAATAATTTTGATCTTGAAAAAGAACTGGGAGATGGAAATTTTGGGACTGTCTACCACGGTAAGATGATACACAAAATTGCTTCCGTTTCAAGATCGCCTAAATTACAGCATAAACTTTCTAAGAAATAGTGTAAAATAAAAATTTTAAAAATAAAGACTTGGCCTGCATCTTGTTGCATAGGCTATTTTTTCTCAACTAGGCAAACTACATGATGGTAGGGAAGCTGCAGTCAAGCGCCTATATGAGCACAACTACAGACGAGTAGAACAATTCATGAATGAAGTTAAGATCCTAACGTGCTTGCACCACAAAAATCTTGTTTCCCTTTATGGGTGTACTTCACGTCACAGCCGTGAACTTCTTGTGTATGAATACATTCCCAATGGCACTGTTGCTGATCATATTCATGGCCATCGAGCTACACCAGGTTCACTCACATGGCCAACTCGTATGAGCATTGCCACAGAAACAGCTAGTGCGTTGGCTTACCTCCATGCTTCTGACATCATACATCGTGACATAAAGACTAACAACATTCTCCTTGATGACAATTTCTGTGTCAAAGTTGCAGATTTTGGGCTTTCTCGGTTGTTCCCCAGTGATGTCACCCATGTCTCAACAGCTCCTCAAGGGACTCCGGGTTACATGGACCCAGAATATCACCAATGCTACCAGCTTACTAGTAAAAGTGATGTTTACAGCTTTGGAGTTGTCCTCATCGAGCTCATATCATCTCTGCCGGCTGTTGATTTAGCTAGGCATAGGCTAGAAATTAATTTGGCTAACTTAGCCATTAACAAGATTGAAAAGTGTGCATTCCATGAGCTGGTCGATCCACATCTTGGATTTGAGTCAGATAATGAAATTAAAAGGATGACCATTTTGATTTCAAAGTTGGCTTTTCAATGTATACAACAGGACAAGGAAATGCGACCTTCCATGGATGAGGTTTTCGAGGCTTTAAAGAAGATTCAAAGTGGTGAGGATGCACTGGATGTTCAAGAAAATGCATATATTGATGCTGAGATCTTAAATGTTCAGCAGCCAGCTTCACCGGATTATTACGAGGTTGGATTGTTGAAGAATAAGCAGCTGCCACCTTCACCATATGCTGTGACCGATAATTGGACTCTTACGTCTACTACGCCTAATGTCAGTGGTTTAATTTCTTCTCCATGGTGTTAACTTTTCAAGAGATGAAAAGATTATATTGGCACTCAAAATCACTTGTACATGTATGAGTTGAAATTTCATTTTCTTCTCGTCTACTTGTTTTGTTGTTCATACTACGCATATTAATGCCAGGCTTTGAGGTCATGCACATGAAATGGAGTTAATGGCACTGTTCTTATTTTGTAGAAATTTTGGATTATTGAAAAAGGATTTTTGATATTCTTTTGAACCTCTCTAAAGGCATAGCAAATGGGAAATATTAACTAAAGGATTTACCTACCCAAAGAAACCACATTTACTCCCCCACTAGAACTAGGGCGTATGGGTTAAGAACGCATGAAATGTGAAGAAACCTTAGTTTTAGGGGAAGTGCCAATCGGCTTTAAAGGAGACCTATCGGCACTTCTCTCATTGCCTCAAGTGTCAATCGGTACTCCTTGGTTTGTTTGGTCTCAAATTCACATGTTAGTTCACTCTCACTCCCATAAACTTGATTCAACCTTGAAGTGGCGGCTTGGAGCTTAGTTGGATGAGATTTGATGGGTTGCTCATGTTAGGGCTAGTTAGTTACTACGAGATACACTAGCTTGAGTTTGTTAGGATTAATAACATGTGTCACTTTAATCACACATGTAAATATTTGTGATCACATGTTGAACTAGTGAAGGCAAACGTAGAACTATTAAGCCAATAATGTGGAATCAGGTGGGCCAATTAGATTAGAGCTATTGTTGTATAAAATATAAATGAAGGCATGTAATATCTATTATCTCTATGAATAAAGAATACTCTTTTTGTGCTTAGACTTAGGTAGTCTTTCTTGGAGGTAAAGGCTTCCTAAAAGAAATCTTAATTGGAAAAGGTGACTCTCAAAGAAGTGACAATCACTTTCACTCATTGATCAATTTGAGGCATTCCATCCATTAAATCCATCATCCATCCATCTCATACTTCCAATTCCAAACCCTAATTGCAGTACCTTCGAACCCAAGTGCATTTCCCTTTAAGAAAAATTACCAAACACTTAATACCTTTGCTTGAAAATCATTTTAGTCAAACATTAAACAACTAAATGGTTTTCACTGACTAACTTCAAACTTAAGGACTAAAATGATTTTTTTTTTTTTTTTTTGAAAAACAAACACACACACAAAAGGGAGTGGGAGAATAAGGTTCTAACACAAAGATACATCACAAACTATATTCAAAAGTTACGGTAACTTTTAAGAGAGGGTTGACAAGTTATATTATACATAGCACACTCTCAACTAATATATATATATATATATATATATATATATATATTATACATAGCACACTTTCAATTTTACGTCACGTGCCCCATCTAATTTTTTATTTTTGTGGCCTGTAAATTATTGAGTGTAGAAGTCAAAAAGTCCAAACTTGATTAGATTCTAAATAGGATTTCAATTGGAGCCCAATTTTGCACCACATGTTCATCTAATTTTTAAATTTTTGTGACAAGTAAATTATTGGGTGCAAAAACCGAAAAGTCTAAATCCAAACTTAATTAAAGCTAGTATGATTTTTGGGCTATTAGTGATGTAAATTGCAATTTTTGTCAATTTTAAATGTACCTATAATTTTTCATCTCCTTCCTTCCGCTGCGCGCCAAACAGAAATCAAACCCTTGCTCACTGCTCTTCCTTACAACTATTAATTATGCTAGTCACAGACCCACGCGATGCATGTGAATATACAACTATTTTGTAACGTGGTATAATATATGATTTATTCTCTAAAACATATTGAAAATATTATTTCTAAAATAATTTTTCATCTCTCCATCTCTACAAATATATCATTCTATTATTTTGAGTTTTTTTTTTTTTTTTGGAAAATATAGGTGCATTTGATTGATATTATTCCATTATTATTATTTTTTTTTTTTTTTTTGAGATAAAAGATAGAAATACTATTCTATTTTCTAGTGATCTATATTATTCAACCTTTTGTATAGTGTGTATTGTTTTTTTTTTTTTTTTCTCCACAACTAAAATTTTTAAGTTCTAAAATTAATTGTTTGAATTTCTCATTCTCTTAAGAAGATTATCATGATAACCAAACCTCATCACAAATTTACAATTGATATTACTCAAATAATTTATAGAGACATTCAAATACATAATCATCTCACTTCTAAAATATCTAAAAATTAACTCAAACCAAAACTACAAGAGGGATAGAGAGTACATGTGATAAATAACTCTAAAAACATACTACCAAAGTGTATCATCCAAAAGCAGAGACACAAAAAAAAATATCAATCTAAAATAGAGTTGCATGAAAGAATTAATAATAGAGAGAGAGAGAGAGAGAGAGAGAGAGAGAGAGAGAGAGAGAGAGAGAGAGAGAGAGAAAGAGAGAGAGAGAGAGAGAACAATCACCTTTTTAGAAAGAGAATGTGAGACAAATAACAAAATTATATAAAAGAAGATAGTACAAGAATATTCAAAAGAAAATGTATAGTTGTAAACACCAAATTATCCAAGTCATGTTATGTGATAGAATAACAGTAAATCATTCTATAATTTCATAGGATAACATGTAATAAACAAAGAAAATAAAATTAAAAAGATAAAAAATTAAATATAATCAAATCATATCAACCTATAGTAGAGTTAAATATAAAAATTTATTAATTTAAAGAATTAAACATCCACCAAAAGAAAGAATATATATATATATATATATATATAGAGAGAGAGAGAGAGAGAGAGAGAGAGAGAGAGAGAGAGAGAGAGAGAGAGAGAGAGAGAGAGAGCATTCACATTTTTGTACAAGAAAAATTTGAATTGAATGGAAGAGAAAATAGCAAATTTTTATAGTAAAAATAATGGGGAGAATAAAAGGAAGATGAACGGATGAAGGAAGTGTAGGGTTAAGGTATAGACTAGTGAAGAGATAAAAAAGTAAAAATAAGTACATGTCGGAGAAAATGTAATTGTAAAGTGGCAAATTAATAAGGAGAAAAATAATTTAAAATGAGAGAGAAAATATTGAAAATAGCTAAATGATGTGGCACTAATGTGGCTCAACAGGAGCGCAGCAACATTAAATGTTATACTTAAGCTTTTAGATATGTAAAGTTGTGATTTATAACTATTTTTGTGTTGGCTTTATTCCATGTCAAATTTGATTGTAATTTTGTTCAATCTTATGTACCCTGTATGTTATGTAGGATTTCTTTGTAAGGGTTGTGTGTGTGTGAGAGACTGTGAAGACTCAAGGAAAATTGAAGACCAAAGAAGTTTTCACTGGTAGCTTGCGAGTAGCCTTCCCGCGAAGTAAAGCATGTGCTCAGCACATGACTGGAATGTGAAGAATCATGACAGATGGTGACAGCTAGTTTTCACGAGTGTCTCGCAAGTAAGGCATTCCCGCAAGATACCCACAAAATATTCTGTTTTGCTATTTTGTCACATCTGCTCCACTACATCCTCACCCACACTATATATACCCACATTACTCACATATGTTGAGGAATGCTTTCAGAGAGAAAACCTTAGCCACAACCCTTGAGAGTTAGAGATTGTCATACCCACAATTCTTTACACAATCCATTGTGGTTTTCCCTCAACTCCTACCTCTCCATTTCTAAATCCTTGAGAGGTTGATAGCCCAAACACTTACCACACCCAATCTGAGTGTTAAGTGAGGTTTTGGTGCTACTGGGAAGCATTGGAAGAAGCCATTTGTTTGGTGGATGCAATCGGGCTGAATTGCGTGATCCGAAGAGCTAGAGAAAACAAGGCTTGGCGAAGTCAGTTAGTAGCAAGAGCTTGGAGGGCTCAAGTACAGGAGATAGACTAGGCTTGGAGGGTGTTTTGTTATTCATGTACTCCAACTTATTCTTTAGTGAATTGATTTACCGCTTAGAGAGCAATGGAGAAGTTTTTCGCCGAGTACTTCGGTTTCCTCTTCGATAACACATCTGCGTGTTATCTTGTGTTTGCATTCTTCGTCTCTACTCTTTTAACTTTCATTTTACTGCTGTGATTTGATGAATATGGCTTAGAGTAGTTTTATTATTTGTTCACTCGCATTTACTCTATTCCGCACTTAAATTTAAGTTAGAGTAAAATCAACCGAGCCGTAATATTTTATTTAGGGGTCTAAACAGTTTTTGTGTTTTCACAAAATTTTGAGCTTTCAATTGGTATCAGAGCGGGTACACTTGTTGTGGTTTTATTACCTAAGTGTGATCCTTAATCCCTTGGCTTGCTATGGCAAAGGCCAACATGAAGTAGTTCATGTGTTTGTGATAATGACTCTATGAGCATCTTCGAAGATTGTCCTAGCAATGAGCTTTTAGAGTTATTCAAATCAAAGAAACATGCTAGAATTTTTGTACACATGCTAAAATCTCTAGAGCATAGGAATCATGATATTCATAATAGCTTGTGTGAGTCGAATTCCTTAATTGCTAAATATAAGAAAAGGAATATACATTTGTGTGATAAACTTGATTGTTTGAAAAGAAAGCTTCACTCATCTATGAATGAAGTAAAGGAAGATGAGTCCTCCTTTAATGGTCAAGAATGCGTATCTCATGCTTGTCTTTTTGTTCATACCGCATTGAAAGTGTTTAATTTGTGCTTATGGTATCTTGACAGCTGATGTTTAAGGCATATGACCGAAGATAAATCACTATTCAAAACTCTCAAGGAGAAGGAAGACGGCTATGTAACATTTGGAAATAGTAGTCACTCACAAGTTCTTGGAAAGGGAACTGTTGATATTCCGAAACTTCCCTTATTAACTGATGTCCTGTACTTTGAAGGATTAAAAGTGAACCTGCTGAGTATCACCCAAATATGCGATGAAGACTTCCTCATTCAATTTTCAAAGAAAGGTTGTTTAATCCTCAATGAAGAAGGTGTTCAAGTATTAAAAGGACTTAGGACCACCAACAATTGCTATGGTGTTGTTCCCAAACCAAGCATAGCATGTCGGAGTGGTTGAGTGAATCTCTTGGAGTTATGGCATCAACGGTTTGGGCATGCAAATTACAAACAAGTGGCAAAAGTCTCAGGGCATGAAGCATTGGTTGGTTTGCCAAAAGTTGGAAAAATTGAGAAGTATGTTTGTGGTCCATGTCAATTAAGAAAACAAACAAAGTCAACCCATCCTAAAGTAAATGTAGTTGCTACTTCTTATCCTTTGGAGTTACTTTATGTGGATTTAATGGGTCCAACGAGAACGGAAAGCATGGGTGGAAAACGTTACATCATGGTGGTAGTTGACGATTTCTCAAGGTACTCTTGGGTGGATTTTCTTAGAGAGAAGTCGGAGGCATGCGACAAGATGGAAAGGTTATGCAAGAGGCTCTAAATGAAAAGGGAGTTCCCATAATCAAAATCAGAAGTGATCATGGGAAGGAGTTAGAAAATGCAAAATTTGAAGCGTTTTGCAATGAGCACGGTATCAAAAAGGAATTCTCAGCCCCAAAGACTCCACAACAAAATAAGGTGGTTAAAAGAAAGAACCAGGTGATCCAAGAGATGGCGAGGCTGATGCTTCTCAACAAAAACCTTCCACAAAAGTTTTGGGCTGAAGCGGTAAATACTTCGTGTCACATTGGGAATAGGATTTTCTTCCGAGAAGGAACAAAGAAGACATATGAAATTTGGAGAGAAAAGAAGCCGAAGGTGAAATACTTCCGAGTTTTTGGAAGCAAATGATGTATTCTCAATGATAGGAAGAATCTTGGAAAATTTGATGCTAAGAGTGATGAAGAAATCTTCCTAGGATGCTCCACAAATAGCCGAGCATATAGAGTGTACAATAAGCGCACTAAAATGGTAATGAAATCTATAAATGTGGTCATAGATGACACCATCTCAAAAAAGGACATTGATGAGAATGACAAAGGACCAAATCTAAAAAAGAATAAAGGCGATGACAACATGTCTCAAGGTGAGGATGGTGAGAGAGAACCACCGGAAAAGGAATCTACACCTCCTACATCAAGAAGGGAGACTAGATCAACACAAGGATCTTCAAGCCCTCTCACCCCTCCAGAAGTACAACCTCCAATCTCATGTGATGGGGAACCCTCAACTTCCAAGAAACTGTCATCAAAAGTAACTCTCAATCATCCCACAAGCAACATCATTGGTGATTTAGATGAAGGACTTCGTTTGAGAAAAGGACCGGGCTATAGTGTGAATCATGTGACATACAACTATTATCTTGCTCAATTTGAACCCAAGAAATTGGAAGAAGTTTTGAAAGATGAGAATTAGGTAGAGTCCATGCACCAAGAGTTGCATCAATTTGTTAGAAACGATGCATGGGAGTTGGTACCAAGGCCCAAGGATACACATGTAATCGGCACCAAGTTGATCTTCAAGAATAAGACCGATGAAGATGGTGAAGTTGTCCGAAACAAGTCTAGATTGGTGGCTCAAGGATATACTCAAGTTGAAGGCATTGACTTTGATGAGTCATTTGCTCCGATAGCAAGACTAGAATCAATTCGAATCCTTCTCTCCATAGCGTGTATTATGAAGTTCAAGTTATACCAAATGGATGTGAAGAGTGCCTTCTTGAACGGATTTTTGATCGAAGAAGTGTTCGTTGAGTAGCCAAAGAGGTTTCATGACCCTGACTTTCCGGACCATGTGCTAAGACTGAAAAAGGCATTATATGGGTTGAAGCAAGCACCAAGAACTTGGTATGATCGACTCACCACACACCTTTTGGATCATAGGTTTGTTGAGGCTCATTTTTAAAGCCCAGCAAGGGGAGTAAGCCCATAACATCAGAAAGAAATAATCAAAGAATAAATGGGAAAGCCCAACTACACCTAAGCGGCAGGAATAGGTCTGTAAAGCAAACAAACGGGTCTTGAAGAGGTAAATGGGCCTGAAAAGGCCCGGAAAGATAGAAATAGCAAACCATAGGCCGCGGATATAGAAAAGTGAGTATGGGCCACACCCATTGTGTCAAGCCCAAAGTAAAGCGAGTATGTAGAGCCATAGAAAGTCTATGGGCTCTCAAGGAAAGGAAAAATAGTTGGGCCGCGGAAGCCCAACGAGGTAATAAAGGCCCATGGAAAGCACGAAGTTGTAAGGGGCCAAGGATGCCCCAAAGATGGATGAGTGGGACGCGGGAGCCCGCGGACGTACATGGAAATGAAAGCCTAGTGGGCTTACTAAATCATTGAGAAAAAGGGAGAAAGCAGTGAACCCAAAAAGGCCCAATTTTGTTGTATAGCCGTCTCATCAAAATGGCACAGCAGGAAACAAATGGAAAGGCCATGAAAGGGGAAATATGCGAAGGCCCACAACCAAAGGCGAGCCCAAACCACAAATAAAGGACCAGTAAAGAGATAATCCATGCCACGAAGAAGTTAAAAGGCAGATGCCCAAGCCACGGCTAATGCATGACTGGCAGACGAGCTTTGGACGGACGTGGGAAAAGGGAGCACGCGCAAGGCTCAGGTTTCACCAGCCTGTACCTAGCCAATATAGGTGAAGGTGGGCTATGGGTCAGAGGTAAAGAGGATGTGGTTTGGCGGAAGGGAGAGAGAAGAACCCATTTCGAGGCTTCCACTCAGGCCACTTTCCGGTGAGTGTCCTGCTGGGATGACATAGCACCCGGAAATGGCAAAGCTGAGTTGGAGCCTTTTGATGCATGCCATGAGGGGGAGAGAGTACTCTGCCGTGACAGGTGAGAATGCCACGGCAAGCTAACAAACAAAACACCCTTGTCTTGTTTGGAGATGTAGTGCGCCGCGGCCAGCACAGGAACGTGGCGCTGGCCGAGTGCCAGACCAACCAGCAATGGTCAGGCGAGTACACGCATCAGACAAAGACAGTTACAGGGGTAAAAAAGTAAAAATAATACACGGAAAAACACTATATAAGAGTGCTCCCTGTGCACGAAAAAGAGGGGGAGGCCAATTAAGGAAAGAATCGAAGAAAGAGAGAAAAACAGAGTAGGAAAGAAAGAAAACAGAGTGAAAGGAAGAAGAAAACGGGAGTAGGTTGTTAACTCCTCTCTCCCTCTCGAGAAATCACACTCTCTATTTACTCACATTCGGAACAAAGGTCATCTAGGACCATTTCTTCAAAGCCATTAATTTCCCCTTAGAGAAATTAGTCGCATTGAGAAAGTGTTGTCTCCTTTTTGGCTTAGATTCCTCCAACACATTACGGCAGACTAAGAGTCTCACAGGCTCGCCGATTTTTTTTTTTTTTTTTTTTTACTCTTTTTTCTTCTTTGTGTGCATTCCTTTTAAGTTTATCTTTATTGCTACCTTTATGTATTCATCCCGGTACCCCTTCATTCAAAGTGTGGCAGACGTGTTTCTTTCCTTATGTTCATAATGTACTTTCCTGTGGCAACTGTTTAGAAAGGCTACGCCTGCCACAACTACATGACATAAGTGGTGTCAGGCTAAGGCATAGCTTACGCACAAGCCGGGCCAGGGTGAGTTGCAACTGGGCCGGTCCCAACTTTCCAATCTAGAACATATCGGGCTTATTATGGCAGGATGAGATAATCCAACCCATTACCAACAAGATCAGCCCAAAACACCCTTTACAAGGTTCAAGAGAGGTCAAGCCGATCAAACACTCTTTGTGAAAAGAGATGAGAAATCCCTCTTTGTTGCTCAAGTATATGTGGATGACATTGTGTTTGGATCCACAATCAATCATCTTGCTCAAGAATTTTCGGAAGAGATGAAAAAGGAGTTTGAGATGAGCATGGTGAGGGAGCTAAACTACTTCTTAGGGCTTCAAGTGAAACAACGAAAAGATGAGATATTTATATCTCAAGAGAAGTATGCCAAAAGTCTTGTCAAGAGATTCAGCTTAGACTCCAAGAAGCATACTTTCACTTCTATGAGTTCCTTAGTAAAACTAAGCCTTGATGCAACCGGTGTGGAAGTAGATCCAACACTCTATCGGAGCATGATCAGTAGTCTTCTCTACCTTACTGCGAGTAGACCGAATATCGCCTTTAATGTAGGGGTATGTGCACGATTTCAGGCAGCACCAAAAGAGTCCCACTTAACAACGGTCAAACGAATTCTTAGTTATATCAATGGCACATCCGAATATGGAATTTGGTATTCAAGAGACTTGAATGAGTGCTTAGTTGGATATTTAGATGCTAACTGAGCTGGGTGCGTTGGTGATAGAAAGAGCACCTTAGGTGGTTGTTTTTACCTTGGAAATAACTTGGTGTCATGGATGAGCAAAAAGCAAAATTTAGTCTCTCTATCAACGGCTGAAGCTGAATACATTGCAGCAGGGAGTTGTTGTGCACAACTTTTATGGATGAAGAAGCTGTTACATGATTATGGAATCACTCAAGACACTATATGTGTGGTCTGTGATAACACGAGTGCCATAAACCTGTCAAAAAATCCTATTCAACACTCAAAATCGAAGCATATTGAGATTCGGTATCACTTCATTCAAGACTTGGTGGAGGGGAAGATTGTGTGTCTAGAGTTTATAAACACTGACAACCAGAAGGCAGACATATTTACCAAACCTCTTGATGGGCCACGGTTTAAGTCCTTGCATAAGCCAGTGGTGTTGGTATCATCCCTTGACTTCTATCTCCTGTGTGACCTTATACTGCTCATTGTTGCATACTGGCTATATAGGTCTCACTTGTTTAGTTAAATCATGTTTATTTTCAAGTTTGTTATGTATTTGTTGTTTTTATTGATCTTACTTTACATGTTCTGTTTTTGAATGTGCTGAAAAATTCAAAAACCCATAAAAATTGAAAAATTTATAAAAAGTTTGATTGTTTGTGTTGTGTATATCACATATGAGTTTGGCCTAGTACCTTCATACTAATAGCGTATTGCATTTACGAGCTTAGCTTGTTATGTATGCATATTTATTTTTGTGGGAAAAATTTTGAAATCTATGTGTGATTATGGTAAATCGATCTTCAAGCTTGTCATGAATGATTGGTTAATAGTCTTGATGGTTTTGATACATGCATAGACTTGTACCTATATATCTTCCCACACTTTTTATGTTTCTGCTTTATAGCTCAACAAATGTCAAATCTCAAAAAGAGATAATGAGCTGCAAAAGCCATCGCACATACTAGTATTTGACTAGAAAAAAGGGAAAGCGACTTGTATAAAAATGTATAGTGCCCAAAAAGGCAAAGGCTTATTTTCAAAAATTAAAATATTAAAAATTTCAGACACCGATCTCAAAATGAGTTGTACTGTTCAGAAATGATCAAATGTTACGAATTATAAAGAAGCCAAATGAAAAGCTTCAAAGATGTGTATTCATTTTCTTGTGGGAGGTCATATTTGCTCATTTCTATAATTGAGATAGATCACTTGACTTAACACTAGTTGTGTATGACTTGATTGAATTGATCATTGAAGCTTCACTCTAGACTAAGGACTATTCCACATTTGATACTCACACACAACACACAAGTCTATTGTTCAATGAATGCTCATTTCATTTGTGTGATTGTACGTGTTCAAATGTGATGTGTATACTCAATTGCTTGTCAATCAAACCCAAAAAGATTTTTGAGTATTTTATATGTTTTTGAAAGTGTTTTTGTGCTTTCGTGTTTTGAGTTTTTGTTCAAATTGCATTTTTCTTGTTTTTCATCAAAAACTCCTTCAAAGGCATTTAGCAAGAAGCTTGCGACTAAGCTCTTCCCGTGAAAATGGGTTAAGGCAAAATAGTGAAAATACAAAATTCAGACAGAGACTTTCGCGACTGCCTCGCAATTGTTTTGCGAGAAATGCTTACTTGCAAAAAATTTTGCACTTGAGATACATTTTTCGTGAGTAACTTCGCGAGATGTTAATCCGTGAAAAACGCGTGTTTTCAGTTTTAAAAGGCAGATGTAAACAATTTTTCAAACATACTTCTTTTCCCTCATTTTGCCTCCCTCGAGTCTCTCTCAACCCCAAACTGATTTTCACTCAAAAACCCAACCAAAACTCAAGTGAAAACTTCTTCAAATCATATCTAAGGTATGTTCATACAATCTTTTTTCTTTATTTCCTTAGATTATACAAAAATTTCTAGGTTTTACTTGAATTGGGGTATTTTCGAAAAAGGGTTTAGAACTTTAAATTATGTGCAAATTTTTTCAATTTTTTGATTGGGCTTTGTCCCATTTGATCTGTTTGTGTTTGTGTTGGCCCCTTGTGGCAATTTTAATATGTATTTAGGCAATTGTCACTCATGTTCTTGCATTGCCCCATGTTAGTTCTATAGGTGCATACCAAGCGTTTGATAAAATGCCTAAATGGCCTTTTGGTGTTGTTTTGGACTCCAATGAGTACCAAACTTTGGGGATTACCATGATTAGACTTGTTTATTATGCTTTGATCAGTGGTTGTGTGTTTTGCACACTTTGACCCAAATGTGCTTAGACATGCCTTGCACATGCACACTTGTTGCACACACTTGCACACTTGTCATGTTTTTGCATTTCACTCATGCTAGATATACGTTGTTACATGTTTAGCACTTTTAACATGATTGTGTGACTTTATTTATGTTCTTTTTAGGACTTTGTGCATATTTTTATGAACTAACTTGACACTAATCAAGTTTGTATTCCTGTTTTGTGTTTTTACGCTTGTTTCTCTACTTTGTATCTGTCTTTGCAGATGTCTCCCTTCTAGAAATCAGCTGTGAAGGGGGGTGGTAGCAAAGGGAAAGAACCTGTGATTGATCTTGATAGCTTTACCCCGAAGTCAAAGAGGACTCAATCATTAATAGGGCTCCATGATATTGACAAGTTCTAATCATATGCCACATTTCAAGATTTTGAAAAATATTTCAAGGATGCCCCTTTTTTGGTTGAAAGGGCAGTTGAGCAAGCAACTTTTCTCGAGACACGCATTTCAAAGTGGTTTGCCACCAAGGATTGGAATTTTCTTCTACCAAGCTTTTGAAGAACCATACGAGAACATGGTAAAGGAATTCTATGCAAATGCCATTTCTGAAGGAGATGAGCTGAAATGTTGGGTTAAAGGAAAAAGTTTCACAGTGACACATGCCTACCTTGCTTATATCCTGCGCATCAATCGACCGATGTTTCCAAAGCCACCGGTATATGATGATTTGAATTCAGATGAGAAGGTGCTTCAAGAAACTTTAGGAGACAACTTGGAGTTTTCTTCCAATGGGAAACCAGTAAGTGTTGCATCCCTATCTCCTAAACTGAGGCTACTCACAACGATCATGTTTCATAACCTCTACCCCCTATCAAGCACCAAGTACATGAATCTCGATAGAGCTTTATTCCTTCATGATCTGATCAACGATGAAGAGATTGATATTTGCTCTCATATATTCCACATCTTGAGCAACACAGCTGAGAGAACTACATCAAGGAACTACCTTCCCTTCAGCTGCCTTGTCTCAAAAATCTTGAAGCTCAAAGGCGTTCATCCATTAGAAGATGAAAGACCATACCCACGGCCAAATCTAATCAAAATCAGCACTCTAAATGCTAGCATCGGTCACACTTGAAAAGGAGCCAAGCAAGAGAGTCATGCTCTTCATGGTAGCTCAAGCTCTAGCTCACATTCCTATGATGAAAAATTGGACAACATCATGACATCTATCCAAGAGATTAGCACTAAGCTATCTGAACTTGCAACTATCATGCACTCCCAACACATTCGCTTTGACACAAAGTTCACATCTCTACAAACTCAACTGGACCAAATTCAACGAAAGCTAGAAGAAAATGAAGACCAGCTATTCCATGACAAAAAGAGGAAGATGGTTCATGATAGGAGGAGTTAAATGATAGGGGAAGAAAAGAGCTAGATCAAAGGGGGATCATTGAAGGAGAAGAATTTCAAAAGAACAAACAAAGCTAACATTAGATTTCTATTTTGTTGATATTTACATTGCTTTCTTTTAAAGCTTTAAGTACTCTAGTTTAAAACTTTCAAATTATATTCAGTACTTATTTTATATCTTTCCTTTGTAGCATTTTTTAAGTACTTTTAGATTTTGTTGCATTATCTTGAGTACTACACACTTGTGCCCTTGTTGGATCTTGTATCCTTGATGCAAATACTTCTTGTATTTCGCATTGGTTGTGTGTTAGACATGCAATTGATTTTTGCGTTGTTCTTATTGCATTGCGTGTTCGGATGATCATTTACTAGCTAAATGTTCATTGTAGTCATCCTTTAAGACTGTTCTTGTTTGATCAAGTTATGCTTCACTATTTATGTAGTGCTTATTACCTTAATCGCATTTTACATGCTTATATATGTACCTTGTATTCAACTTGTCATGAGTTTAATAAAAGTTTTGTTTGTGTGCGAGTGTTTCAGGATACAAGTGTATACATGCAATTGCTTCACAGCTTCTAGATTAGGTGTGAGTGAGTTTTACCACTGTTCCCAACTCATGTTTAAGTCTAGAGTCTATTTTAGGGGTTTTGTCACAGAATAGCCAAAGGGGGAGATTGTAAAGTTGAGATTTACAACTATTTCTGTGTTGGTTTTATTTTATATCAAATTTGATTATAATTTTATTCAATCTTATATACCATGTATGCTATGTGGGATTTCTTTGTAAGGGTTGTGTGTGTGTGAGAGAGTGTGAAAACTCAAGGCAAATTGAAGACCAAAGAAGTTTTCACGGGTAGCTCGCGAGTAGCCTTCTTGTAAAGTGAAGCATGTGCTCAGCACATGATTGGAATGCAAAGAATCATGACAGATGGTGACAGCTGGTTTTCGCAAGTGTCTCGCCGGTAAGGCATTCCCGCAAGATACCAACAAAACATTCTGTTTTGCTATTTTGTCACATCTGCTCCACTACATCCTCACTCACACTATACCCCACATATGTTGAGGAGTGCTTTCAGAGAGAAAACCCTAGCCACAACCCTTGAGAGTTAGAAATTGTCATACCCACAATCTTTTACACAATCCATTGTGGTTTTCCCTCAACTCCTACCTCTCCATTTCCAAATCCTTGAGAGGTTGATAGCCCAAAAACTTACCACACCTAATCTGAGTGTTAAGTGAAGTTTTGGTGCTGCTAGGAAGCATTGGAAGAAGCCATTTGTTTGGTGGATGCAATCGAGCTGAATTGCGTGATCCGAAGAGCTAGAGAAGACAAGACTTGGCGAAGTCAGTTGGTAGCTAGAGCTTGGAGGGCTCGAGTACATGGGGTAGACTAAGCTTAGAGGGTCTTTTGTTATTCGTGTACTCCAACTTATTCTCTAGTGAATAGATTTACCGCTTGGAGGACGGTGGAGAGATTTTTCGCCGAGTACTTTGGTTTCCTCTTCGATAACACATCTGCGTGTTATCTTGTGTTTGCATTCTTCTTCCCTACTCTTTTAACTTTCATTATACTGCTGTGATTTGATAAATATGTCTTAGAGTAATTTTATTGTTTATTCGCTCGCATTTACTCTATTTCACACTTAAGTTTAAGTTAGAGTAAAATCAACTGAGCCGTAATATTTTATTTAGGGGTCTAAACAGCTCTTGTGTTTTCACACAATTTTGAGCTTTCAAGATATACATAGATATAAGATATACATAGATATAGATTAGAAATCACTAAAATTCAATGAACTCAAAAAAGAGAGACAGAGAGCAGAAGAACCTAGAGATGGTGACCATTCGGAAATTCAAGCTTTTGGCGATGCAATGCGGCCATCCTGCATATCCTCCTCAACCGAACCACCACTACCATCAGCTGCTGCTCACACTCTACAGCTCAGCCGCTAGTCAAGGAAGTACTGGCCACAGAAGAAGGACAACGAAAAGAGAAGGATGGAATGGACACACATACAATGGATCTGTTCACGTCTTCGCCACCTATGATACAAAGAAATCGTGGACAAAATGATCAAAGAGGATATAATAATAATAATAATAATAATAATAATAATAATAATAATAATAATAATAATAATAATAATAATAAGAAGAAGAAGAAGAAGAAGAAGAAGAAGAAGAAGGCTGTTAGGGCCAAGAGCGAAGAGTTTGGTTCAGTTGGGAGTGTTAAATTACCAGTTGTCCCAAAAGCTTAAGCTGTCAGGAAATGGTGAATTTAATCACTTAACTATAAGTCTAACACTCTCCCTCACTTGTGGGCTTAAACTTCCCCTTAATAAGTGAGGGCCCAACAAGTGGGAATTTAACATGAGCTTTGTAGCACTGTGATACCATGTTAGAAATACTGAATAATTGTATTATATTTCTCAATAAAAAAAATATACATGAGTGTGCCTTTATATAGGAGGCATATGAGTGCAGTACAAGTATGAGCATATGAGTGCAGTACAAGTAGGAGTGTAATACAAGATGTGTGTTGTACAAGTAATCTAGTGTGCTCTACAAGTAAACTAGTTGGGCCTAAAGCCCACAACACTATACATGTTAACAGCCCCCCTCAAACTCAAGGTGGATGTGAGACCAGCTTGAGGTTGTCAACTAAATCACGAAGGCGTCCTTTAGGATGTGACTTGGTAAAGATATCTATAAGTTGATTTTTGGAGAAGACGGAGAAGAGCTGGAGAGCACCATGGACAAGATGAAAACGGATAAAATGACAATCAATCTCGATGTGTTTAATCCGTTCATGGAAGACATCATTGTGAGTAATATGAATGGCACTCTGGTTGTCACAATAAAGAGGAGTAGCAGAGGATGTGGACATACCTAAGTCCTTAAGAAGCCATCGTAGCCAAAGGAGCTCAGATGTAGTATCAGCAAGGGCACGATATTCTGCTTCAGTACTAGAGCGAGCGACATGAGTTTATTTCTTGCTTCGCCAAGAAATTAGAGAAGAACCAAGAAGAAAGCAATAACCAGTGGTGGACCTGCGATCAGTGGGATCTCTTGCCCAATCAGCATCAGAAAATGCACGGAGAATAAAAGGAGACTAAGCAGAGTAGAAAAAACCATGGAAGAGAGTGCCCTTTAAGTATCGAAGAATGCACTGAATAGCAGCATAGTGAGTCGATTGTAGAGCAGACAGATACTGGCTCACCTGGTGAATAGCATAGGAGATGTCTGGACGAGTGACAATGAGATAAACTAGGCTGCCAACCAAGCGTCTGTAAAGAGAGGGATTAGATAATGGTTACCCTCCTAAGGGAGTTAGATGCGTATTAAGCTCAACTGGAGTGTCAACAGTCTTGCTATCAGTGAGTCCAGCTCGAGACAAAAGTTCAGAGGCATACTTCGCTTGAGTAATATAAAGTCCATCTGTAGAATGAGTGATTTCAAGACCTAAGAAGTAACTGAGATGTGCAAGATCTTTCATCTCAAATTGCTGACTGATAAAGTCCTTGAGTTCTTGAATGCCACTGAGGTCATCACCAGTTATGATCATATCATCCACATACAGAAGAAGTAAAATAGTTCCTTTGTCAGTGCGACGAAGAAATAAGGCAGAATCATAATGACTGGCCATGTAACCCAAGCGAGAGATAGTAGAGCTGAATTTGGCAAACCAAGCTCATGGAGCTTGTTTAAGGCCATAAAGTGCACGTCGAAAGTGACAAACCTTGTTTGATTCAACAGAGAGACTAGGAGGAGGTTGCATATAAACTTCTTCACTTAAATCCCCATTAAGGAATGCATTTTTAACATCCATTTGGAAAAGGTCCCATTTACTAGCAGCAGCAACAGTTAAGAAGGCACGAACAGATGAGATACGTGCAACTAGAGCAAAGGTCTCTTCATAATCAATCTCATACTCCTGTGTAAAGCCTTTTGCAACAAGACGAGCTTTGTAGCGCTCAATGGACCCATTAGAGCGAGTCTTAATCTTGTAGATCCACTTACAACCAACCATAGATTTCCCAGGAGGGAGAGTCACCAAATCCCAAGTATGGTTTTTAGATAATGCATCAAGTTCCTCTTTCATTGCAATCTGCCATAAAGGGTCAGTGGAAGCCTCACGATAGGTGTGAGGCTCGTGCAGTGTAGCAAGGGCAGTATAACAATGATAGTCAAGTAAATGTGCAGGAATGGATCTTACCCGAGTTGAGTGACGAGGTGGAATGTCTTGTGCAAGATCCTCAGGCGGAGCAGGAGCAGGTAACCCAAGCTCAAGGTTGAGGTTGGGTTTCTCGTCTTCAACCTGTTCATCTTCCACCTGTTCATTAAAGGGTGAACTAGGAAAGGAATCAATGATATCTTTGACCTAATTCATTCTGATGTTTGGGGACCATCCTCTGTCTCTAGTATTGGTGGATTTCGATATTTTGTTGTCTTTGTTGATGATTATTCCCGTTATAGCTAAATTTTTCATATGAAACATCATTCTGAATTATTGCAAGTATATTCTAATTTTGCAAAAATAGTTGAAACTCAATTTTCCAAACGTATCAAAATTTTTCGATCTGATTATGCTCTTAAGTACACTCAATATGCTTTCCAAGCTGTTTTGCATTCCTATGGCACTGTTCATCAACTAACTTGGTGAATTTAATCACTTAACCAGTCTTGTCATCCAAAATCAAACTCTATATGAGCGCCTTTTTGGGTCATCTCTAGATTATCATCACCTTCACTCCTTCGGTTCTGCTTATTTCGTTCTTCTTCAGCCACATGAGCATAACAAACTTAAACCTCAGTCAAGGCTTTGTTGTTTTCTTGGCTATGGCGAAACTCAAAAGGGGAATCGGTGTTATGATCCTGTTTCTCATCGTCTTCGTGTCTCCCGCAATGTTGTCTTTTGGGAACATCGCCTCTTTGTTGAGCTCTCTCACTTTCGTGCCTCCCTATCTTCCTCCCATGTCTAAAATCTTTTTCCAGATGAGACACATATTCCTTCTGTAGTTGTTCCTAATCCTCTTATAGTTGCTCCTGATTCTCATGTGGACTTCTCTATCCAACCACCAGATTTCATTGATCCCTTTCCTAGTTCACCCTTTAATGAACAAGTGGAAGATGAACAGGTTGAAGATGAGCAACCCAACCTCAACCTTGAGCTTGGGTCACCTGGTCCTGCTCCGCCTGAAGATCTTACACAAGACATTCCACCTCGTCACTCAACTCGAGTAAGATCCATTCCTGCACATTTACTTGACTATCATTATTACACTGCCCTTGCTACACAACACGAGCCTCACACCTATCATGAGACTTCCACTGACCCTTTATGGCAGATTGCAATGAAAGAGGAACTTGATGCATTATCCAAAAACCATACTTGGGATTTGGTGACTCTCCCCCTTGAAAAATCTGTGGTTGGTTGTAAGTGGATCTACAAGATTAAGACTCGTTCTGATGGGTCCATTGAGCACTACAAAACTCGTCTTGTTGCAAAAGGCTTTACACAGGAGTTTGGGATTGATTATGAAGAGACCTTTGCTCCGATTGTACGTATCTCATCTGTTCGTGCCCTCTTAGCTGTTGCTGCTGCTAGTAAATGGGACCTTTTCCAGATGGATGTTAAAAATGCATTGCTTAATAGGGATTTAAGTGAAGAAGTTTATATGCAACCTCCTCCTAGTCTTTTTGTTGAATCAAACAAGGTTTATCACCTTCGACGTGCACTTTATGGCCTTAAACAAACTCCACAAGCTTGGTTTACCAAATTCAACTCTACTATCTCTCGCTTGGGTTACATGGCCAGTCATTATGATTCTGCCTTATTTCTTCGTCGCACTGACAAAGGAACTATTTTACTTCTCCTATATGTGGATGACATGATCATAATTGGTGATGACCTTAGTGGTATTCAAGAACTCAAGGACTTTCTCAGTCAGCAATTTGAGATGAAAGATCTTGGACATCTCAGCTACTTCTTGGATCTTAAAATCACTCATTCTACAGATGGACTTTATATTACTCAAGCGAAGTATGCCTCTGAACTCTTGTCTCGAGCTAGACTCACTGATAGCAAGACTGTTGACACTCCAGTTGAGCTTAATGTGCATCTGACTCCCTCAGGAGGGAAACCATTGTCTAATCCCTTTCTTTACAGACGCTTGGTTGGCAGCCTAGTTTATCTCACTGTCACTCGTCTAGACATCTCCTATGCTATTCACCAGGTGAGCCAGTATCTGTTTACTCCACAATCGACTCACTATGCTGCTGTTCAGCGCATTCTTCGATACTTAAAGGGCACTCTCTTCCATGGTCTTTTCTACTCTGCTCAGTCTCCTCTTATTCTTCGTGCATTTTCTGATGCTGATTGAGCAGGAGATCCTACTGATCGCAGGTCCACCACTGGTTATTGCTTTCTTCTTGGTTCTTCTCTGATTTCTTGGCGAAGCAAGAAACAAACTCTTGTGGCCCGCTCCAGTACTGAAGCAGAATATCGTGCCCTTGCTAATACCACATCTGAGCTTCTTTGGCTACGAAGGCTTTTCAAGGACCTAGATGTATCCACATCCTCTGCTACTCTTTATTGTGACAACCAGAGTGTCATTCATATTGCTCACAATGATGTCTTCCATGAATGGACTAAACACATCAAGATTGATTATCATTTTATCCGTTTCAATCTTGTCCATGGTGCTCTCCAGCTCTTCTCCGTCTTCTCCAAAAATCAACTTGCAGATATCTTTACCAAGTCACATCCTAAAGGACACCTTCATGATTTAGTTGACAACCTCAAGCTAGTCTCACATCCACCTTGAGTTTGAGGGGGGCTGTTAAAATGTATAGTGTTGTAGGTTTTAGGCCTAACTAGTTTACTTGTAGAGCATACTAGATTACTTATACAACACACATCTTGCACTACACTCCTACTTGTACTGCACTCATATGCTCCTACTTGTACTACACTCATATGCCCCTACTTGTACTGCACTCATATATATTCTTTCATTGAGAAATACAATACAATTATTTAGTATTTCTAACAGGGAGTAACGGTGTTGCTGTCGGTTTGATAATTGGTAAGTTATTTGCCAAATTAAATACTAGTAGTCTAGGACATTTTATGACACTTCGGATACAGAAAAATTTCCTTCAATTGGATATGTTTCGCATACACATAGGAAATGAGGCTATTTGGTCATATATTATGTTCAGTGCCTATGACAGAATAGTTCTTACTTTCTTTTTTCTTCCTTTCTAATACAGAAGATTCCTACTTTCTTGTTTCTTCCTTTCCCTTTAGTTTGAATCCATCAGCTGTGTTTGCAGAACAGTGTACAGAGAGAGTCCCGTAAATTAGAAAAAACCAATGGCCAAAGAATGATATAAGAGTATAATTGAAATTGATGCATTACCTCCATCAAGTAAACCCATTTCTCTGTTTTGTTTAAAAACATATTCATCTCCGGGAAAATAAAAATAAAAATCTTAGCGGCACTCCAATAGCAAAATGTCAGATACAAAAATGTAATACGACAGAGAAACGAATAAGGCACAACCCCCTTCCCTCTTCCTGAAAGAGAAAAGAATGACTAGAAATTATGAAAACAATCCTGTACTTAACTATAACTTCAGCCTAAACTGTGTTCCATTGTTAAAACGCTCCTTTTACCCCATTTCCTACTTCACTCACAAAGACGACTAAGAGCATCCACAGCAGTGGATGTAAATTCCACTCATCTAAAAGTCACTTTATCTATAATTTTAGCTATTATCTCCTCACACTCCACAGCAGTACATCTATATTTTTTAGCTATTTGATTAAAATAATACAAAAAATTCATTATAATAATAACAAAAAATTTTACAGCTTCAGCACAGCCATCACCACCACCACAGCACAGCCATTACCACCACCACAGCAAACTTCAGCACAGCCATCACCACCACCACAGCACAACCATCACCAGTTCATAGCAGAAAAAAAAAAAAAAAAAAAAAAAAAAAAAAAAAAAAAAAACCCAACGAAACCCATGAGATCGGCGATGAGGACGGCGAACCGCGATGAAGGTCGGCGATGGAGGACGGCGAACCGCGATGAAGATCGGCGACGATGGCGTGGGACGACGACGATGGCGAACCGCGATGAAGATCGGCGATGAGGACGGCGAACCACGATGAAGATCGGCGATGGAGACAGCGATGGAGGACGGCGAACCGCGATGAAGATCGGCGATGGAGGACGGCGAACCGCGATGAAGATCGGCGACGATGGCGTGGGACGACAACGATGGCGTGGGACAGCGACTCAGCGGCGACTCAGATCGGCGAAGCAGATACTGGGTGAGGGAGAAAAAAAAATGTGAAGCAAGAAGGAAGAAGCAGAGAAGCCGGAGAGAGAGAGAGAGAGAGAGAAAAAGAAGAAAGAAATATTTTTTAAATAAAGTAGGAGAGAGAAAGGTAATAAAATAATCTTTTTATTTTTAGATGTGATGAACAGTGCACATCTATATATAGATGTGCACTGTTCATGTGGAGCTAAAATTTAAGATTTTAGCTCCACTGCTGGAGCTGTGTTTTTAGAGATTGTGGAGCTATATTGCTATATATTATAGCAATATAGCAATATAGCTCCACTGCTGTGAATGCTCTAATGAGTGAGTGTCCATGGACCGGAGTACATGTCTATGTCCCAGTAGTAAGTACCCACCACGTCAAGATTTTTCAAAGATGCCAAATGTTTTTTCTTTTCAAACGAGGTCCACCCTTTTTTTTTCACAAGACTCCTGTAAATTTTTCTGAAGTCTGTAGACCGCCATATAGCAAACCTTTATTTTAATTATGAGAAAACGCTAATCTTCTTCACCCTTTGAAATTTACACACGAGAGTTAGAGAGCCAACACTGCAACGCATACTACACGAGGTTTTCTTTTTACTCTTTTGTTTTTACTTACTTAAATTTTCCTCGCTATCAAGAGTTGACGATTCAAACCATCCGCAAAGATTTCCTTGGCAAATTTATGAGTGTTTTTGAAGGAGTCAATCTTTCTAGTGCGGGTCGATGGGGAAGATGAGAAGGAAACTACCAGCAGTGGAGAGTCTCTGGGTGCGGTAGGCACAGACCATGTTTCACATTGCTACCCCACCTTGCTCTAATTTCAGCCTGTTTTTAAAGTTTTCCGTATACAATTTTCAAGTCAACTACGTACCGTGTTAATCGGAGAAACTACATATTATATAGTGAAGAAATAAGAAAGGAAGTTATACAAAGACGTTGTTTTATTTTGGAGTAATAGACTCTTGGTTGTGATTGTTGGTAAATCTGGAATTAATTTTGGATGGCTACTGTCTTTCTATTTGTTTTCTTTGTTCTCTCACACCTTGTGCTGCTTCCCTCAGCTGAAGAAGAAAAGAGAAATGCCCAAAGTTGTTCGTCCTTTCAATGTGGAAAATTTGGTATGATTGGCTTTCCATTCAGGTTGAACAAAAGAAACTACTATAATTGCGGTCTTTTGCCAGTAAACTGTGATCAAACACCTCCGACGATCCAACTGCCACTGGGGTGGAGCAAAGGAGCATATGAAGTTATAAACATCTCGTACACTAACACCACACAATTCACACGTGTCAAGGACCTTTCACTTTTGGAATATTTGAATACCAACAAATGCGAATACCTAACCAATTTTACTTTACCTAAATCTCCATTTGTCTCTTTTAAACTTACCACACCCAACCAGAACCTATTTAAATGCAATCGCACTCTTGATTCTAATTCCTATAAAAAATTTAAATATATGAGTTGCGGAGACCATAATTTCTACTATAGTCATTCAAACGAGAGTACTCCGAGTATTATTTCTTCTCAATGTTCGATTATTCAGCTCCCAGTAAAAGAGCATTCAGATAACAATGAACTGAATTTAACTGATGAGTTCGACCTTGAAGTGCATGTATCTGCCGCTTGTAGCAGTTGTCGTGGTAGAGGAGGTCAATGCTTCCATGACAGTAAGGGAAAATTTAATTGTTATCATGAAAACAGAAAATCAGGTACGATTCTGCTTTTTTTCAAAGTGCTTTTAAAACCCAACATCCAAAAGGATGCCAATTAATTTAGCTGCGTCAATTCCATGTTCATTGTTGAAACTAATACCATTTATGCATGTATCTGCTTTTGCAGAAAATAAAAAGAAGATCAATTTGCTTTTAGGATTCGGTAAGATGTCTCATCAATCGTATTTCTTGTTTGAAATTGATATTCACTAGTGACCTCGGAAATTATTCCATCTTAAATTGGTATGTTATGTTTTTCATCACATCGATCGAAGTTGCCAGTTGCAACTTGCAAGCGAGTTCCTTTGGGCATGGCTAATGGTCAAAGCATTAGAGCACTAATTTTATTATTTTAAGAAATAATAAGTTGTTCTTATTTCTACTATCCGTTTGAGTAATGGGTCCATTTATCCACTGCTATCCTAGAGGATGGCCTGGCCCTTGTGCCTTCAAATTCAAAGGAGAATTGTAAGGATAAGTCACATGACTCCCAAAGTGTTGTTAATTACTTGAATCTGTGTCGCAAAAGTTCTTTGTGGCCTTCAATCGAAAAAAAAAAATGTTCACTCTCGTGTCTTTCATTTATTGTTGCCTGTCATTCAAAGCTTAACTGCTTCCTTCTCGCTGCTTTAGGTGTTGTATACCCAGTCATTTCCATTATTTTCTTGTTTATCATCCGGCGTCATTATAAGAAAAAAAGTGCGTCTTCAAACTTGCTTGCAAGGAATATTTTTTCAGATTTAACTTCAAGATCAGACGTGGAAGGTGGGAGTGTTTACTTTGGAGTCCCTGTTTTCTCCTACAGTGAACTTGAAGAAGCCACCAATAGTTTTGATATTGAAAAAGAACTTGGGGACGGTGGATGTGGAACTGTTTACCATGGTAAGAGCATTCAATTCAATGGAGTTAAAAAATTTTAGTTTTTAATAACTGAAAAACTTAAATTTTTTATTTTAACATCATATTTTATAATATTTCTTATATCGAAAGTTCTATTTTTTATTATTTAATTTAAAATAATATAAATCACTCGTTAAAATAATAATAATAAAAAACGACCCCTACAAACTTCAAAAGCAACACCACTTTATCTAAAAAAATATAATAAGTAAATTTTTTTATTAAAATATTTGAGACTGCTATATATATCTATGGCAGTCTATAGCTCATATGCCAAAATTTAAAAAAATAGCATCTTTTCTGTAGAGTGTTTTTTGTGGAATGAGGTGCTACAATTTGACTTTTTAGCTTTTAAAAATATTATTGTGATTGCTCTAAGATGACAAACTCATTGATTCTGTTTCAAGTTCACCTAAACTACAGCATAAACTTTCAAAGCAAAAGGGTATAAGAAAAAGGAATATTAATAAAAAATAAAAGACACGTCATGCAACTTGTTAAATGGGCTGTTTTTCTCAACTAGGCAAACTCCAAGACGGGAGAGAAGTTGCAGTGAAGCGCTTATATGGGCACAACTATAGACGAGTGCAACAGTTCATAAATGAAGTTGAAATCCTAACACGCTTGCGCCACAAAAATCTTGTCTCCCTTTATGGGTGTACTTCACGCCACTGTCGTGAACTTCTCCTTGTGTATGAATACATTCCCAATGGCACCGTTGCTGATCATATTCATGGCAATCGAGCAACACCAGGTTCACTCACATGGCCAACTCGTATGAGAATTGCTATTGAAACCGCCAGTGCATTGGCTTACCTCCATGCTTCTGACATCATACATCGCGACATAAAGACTAACAACATTCTCTTAGACGACAATTTCTTTATCAAAGTTGCAGATTTTGGGCTTTCTCGGCTGTTCCCCAATGATGTCAGTCATGTCTCAACATCTCCTCAAGGTACTCCGGGCTACGTTGACCCAGAATATCACCAATGCTACCAGCTTACTAGTAAGAGTGATGTCTACAGCTTTGGGGTTGTCCTCATTGAGCTCATTTCATCTCTGCCGGCGGTTGATATTTTTAGGCATCAGCCTGAAATTAATTTGGCCAACTTTGCCAAAAACAAAATTGAAAAGAGTGCATTCCACGAGTTGATCGACCCTCATCTTGGATTTGAGTCAGATGACGGAGTTAGAACGATGACCATTTTGGTGGCAAAGTTGGCTTTTCAATGTTTACAACAGGACAAGGAAATGAGGCCTTCCATGGATGAGGTATTGGAGGCTTTAAAGAATATTCAATGTGGTGACGATGTGCCAGGGCAATCATTCACCCTATCGTGATGAGATTGGATTGTTGAAGAATAAGCGGCAGCCACTTCCACCAGAGGCTGTAACCGATTATTGGACTAGTAGGTCTGCTACACCAAATGTCAGTGGTCAAATTTCTTCTCATGCTGCTAATTTTTCAAGTAGATGATAAGATTTTTGTTTCGCACTCAGTGTCGAACAGATGCATTGAGTGGGATGAAATTTCATTTTCTTCTCATCCACTTGTTTGGATGTGCATAAAGGCATGTTATTGAATATGTTGCTGTGAGGGAATGGACCTGAACCACGTAATAAATTATATTATCCTGTGTGATTCACTGTTTTATCTCTCGAATAAAAATCTATCATATTTAACTATATTTCCAACAAATTGATATCAAATTTTTTAATGTCTCGACATTAATAAATACAACTTCCTGATGAAACCCATAATACATATTGTTCTTTTTTTTTTTTTACCGTAACATATAGATCTTAAATATATAACTTCATTAGAATATATTTCATGTTAAAAATTCGAAATCAAACACAATCAAATAAAATTAAACTTTCCATAGTATTAGACAACATAAAACAACTTAAAAAGAAAGAGATACATGTATAGGAAAAATTATAATTAAAATGAAAAATTCAACATTACTGTGGAATGGGAGGATCCGAATGCGACATACAGCCCACAGGGCCCGTCTGAGGATGGAAAAGGGCCCATTCGCACACCAGTCCAGGCCAAACACGTGGATAAAAGTCCAAGGAGGGAAAACGTAGAGACCCATCATCCGAGGAGCCTAGAGTAAGTACTCCCCAGGAATTCTACAACTGGACACTTGCACCAAAGGACAAGATACCGAGGAAGACAATAGAGACATGTAAGTAAAGAAAAGAGGAAATATCTGGGTAAAGTAGTCATTACCTCCGCATTCAATGAATTGTACCAGCTCAGTTGGCCACATTAATGAAGGAATGACCCCTGAACAGTAATCCCACAACTCACAGCACACTTTACCACCTCCAGAAAAGTCCTAATGGGACAAGCATCCAAATTAATAGCTTGAGGTGTACAGGTAGAGCGCTCAGATGCAAAGGGAGGGACTATATAAGAAAAAGAATCCCACAAGAAGGGGGACGAATCATTGAGAAATGATTAGAATTGAGAGAATATCATCTTCTATCAAACACTTAAGAACTTCTTTTATGAACACTAGTCGCTAACCCATGCGATGCAAGTGAAAATTATAGAAAATGAAATCTAATGAATGCAAAACTGTTAGGTTCTAAAAGTTTAGAACAATTGGCAAATCGTGAGCACACAAAACATACAAGCTGCAGAAAGAAGATTTTAGAATCTGCCTGGTTCGATCGATCGAAAAACAAGCTCGATCGATCGAAAGTCGTACCTGCAGAATTTTAATTAAGCCCAAACAGCAGTTCTAGCCCATTAAGGATTAGGGTTTCAGATCTACTTCTCCCACTATATAAAGAAAACCCTAAGCACGTTTTTTATAAGGCTTTTTAGAGAGAGAAGAGTGTGCCTCTTTGTTATTTAGGGTTTTGTTCCTAAAACCTCTCTTATTACTTCTACCGGTGTTGTTCCTTGAAGAATCTCAAGATCCGGTATTGCTGAAGTTGCTGCCTTCTCTAGTCATCAAAGGTGCTGATGATCTAAACCTTCAAGGGTGGTCTTGGAGTCACAAACAGGAGAGTTTGTGTTGCTAAACCTTTGAGTGAAGTCTCAAAGTCACAAACGGTGGTGTTTGTGTTTTGCAAAGATTAAAGAAAGAAGGAGTCCGTGGGTCTTGGAGCTATCATGGGGTCATGGTAGTAAGTTTCCTACACTTGGGTAGCAATAAGATGTTAGTGGTCTAAGTCTTGTTGTGTAAACTTCGATTCTTTCTAATGGATTTGCTATTTTTTCTTGAATTTGAAGACAAGGTTGGTCAATCAAATTTTACATATCATATGTATGTACCTTGTTTAGCTTTGATGCACTTATTACTATTGCACTTTACTAGCTAAAGTCTTGTTGTGCATGTTGTGTGGGAAGATGCTATATTTGTTGATCACATGATCTTGATCTTGAAGTCTTATGTCTTTGATTGTTGGACTTGAACTTATTGAGAAAGGCATAAATAACCATCTCACCACTGTTTATTAGCCAATCATGAACACCTTAGTGCATATCGTAAGATTTTGTGCTCGAGAAAGTGTAGCACATGCACAAAAAGAACATAAGGTGTAGCCTCTATTAAAATTGGTGTGTACATTATTAGGCTATAATAATCTCACAAATTCAAATAAAATTGGTGTGTACATTATCCCGGCTTTTATTAAGTTTCTAATCAATTAAATTGAATAACGAGGCAAATCAAGAAACTTACATGATTGCAAGCTTTTATTCTAAGAGATGTGAGAGTTATAGGATGTAACTCTTTAAGTAATAGCCTCTTTCAAATTCTATGTGATGAATTTTGTAGACTTTGTGATTGATTACTATTCACATATCACCTCACATGTCTCTCAAGCTTTTGCTAGTTGCACACACTACACAAGTTACTCTTTGCTAAACTTTGTACATGTTATTGTGTGTGATTTTGTTGTGGCCATCCAAGATTATATGTTCCTTGATTTTGATGCAAAATTTGAGTTTTAAGGACAAATTGATTGAAAATCTTAATTTTGAAAGATCTGGATTGTATTCATGTTTTTTTTGAAAAACTTTTAGTCTCATACTCATGCATTTCATTCATGAAATACTATGCTTTGAGGAGTTTCTGCATAAAATTGCTCTGTTTTTCAAAATTTGAGTTTTCCAGAATTTCGACCGATCGAAGTTGTGTCTCGACCGATCGAAATTGTGATTAAAATTTTTGGTTTGATTCTGTCTGACTCGATTGGTATTCGATCGATGCTCGATCGATCGAAACTAAAAAATTTTCAGTTTTTAGAGTTTTTGACCAAAATATTTTTTCATGCATCATTTATGGTTAGGATTCACTTGAGTTGCATTGTTTTTCTGTGTCCATCTTGCAGTTTTGCAATCATATCTCTCATTGTTTTCACACATAACATGCATACACTTTGCTAAATTGGGTACTCAACTTGTTTTAAAAATTGATTGATTAATTTTTGAGTTATGTATTTTTCTAGTATATGCTATTTTTATGTGTGAACTGCAGAAAATATTTTTCTTAAGAGATATGATGGATAATCAATGTGCAAATATTTTCTCTACTCATGCAACTGTTTATGGGTCACATAGTGTCAAGTTTGCATTTATTGAAAGAGAGAATATTTTTCTTCATGTGTATCCTCAACTCATTTTTTTTAGGTTTGTGTGTTTTTATTTATCCCCACCTCCTAAATTTTTCCCCAAAACTGTTTTTTCCAAAACTTGTTTTATTTTTTCCTATTTTTATAGGGGGAGAAAAGTTTTTTTTTAACCTTTGTTGTTCATAGGGGGAGTTATTGCTCTTTATAGGGGGAGTTCTCTCTATTTTCTATAGAGCTGAACTATTTTATATTCCCTTGGTTCTCTTTTTTCTCTCATGTTTACTGTCACTCTACTATTTGTTTGAGTTGTTTTTTGTCAATACGTGACAAAAAGGGGAAGAAATATATGAAATGTATGAAATGTTGGGAAGCCTGTTTGTCTTGTTTAGGGGGAGATAAAATTCTTTTTGAATTGGGGAGAATATAAAAACTTTTTGATGTATCTAACTTAGGGAGAGAGTTAGAATTTATTTGTGTTTTTATATTCTGTTTCATATTATTGTTTATATGTCTTTCTTTCCACACATGCGTTGATGTGTTTGTTGAGTGTTTCAGGAAAGACAGGTACATTCTGATCAAGACCTTCTACCTCTTCTTGCAACTTCTAGGTTATGAGTCTTAGATTGGAATTTGTGATGTAATTGGACATTTTATTGTATTGGGTTGTTCTTGTATTTTAACATTTCATTTTGTATGAAAGTTTTGTCACGAATTGCCAAAGGGGGAGATTGTTAGGTTCTAAAAGTTTAGAACAATTGAAAAATTGTGAGCACACAAGAACATACAAGCTGCAGAAAGAAGATTTCAGAATCTGCCTGGTTCGATCGATCGAAAAACAGGCTCGATCGATCAAAAGTCGTACCTGTAGAATTTTAATTAAGCCCAAACAGCAGTTCTAGCCCATTAAGGATTAGGGTTTCAGATCTACTTCTCCCACTATATAAAGGAAACCCTAAGCACGTTTTTTATAAGGCTTTTTAGAGAGAGAAGAGTGTGTCTCTTTGTTATTTAGGGTTTTGTTCCTAAAACCTCCCTTATTACTTCTACCGGTGTTGTTCCTTGAAGAATCTCAAGATCCGGTATTGCTGAAGTTGCTGCCTTCTCTAGTCATCAAAGGTGCAGATGATCTAAACCTTCAAGGGTGGTCTTGGAGTCACAAACAAGAGAGTTTGTGTTGCTAAACCTTTGAGTGGAGTCTCAAAGTCACAAATGGTGGTGTTTGTGTTTTGCAAAGATTAAAGAAAGAAGGAGTCCGTGGATCTCGGAGCTATCATGGGGTCATGGTAGTAAGTTTCCTACACTTGGGTAGCAATAAGATGTTAGTGGTCTAAGTCTTGTTGTGTAAACTTCGATTCTTTCTAGTGGATTTGCTATTTTACCTTGAGGATAGCTAGGTTAAATCCTCCCTAGGTTTTTTACCAGTTTGGTTTTCCTGGGTCATCATATCGTTGTGTTATTTATTTTTCCGCTGCTTTACTTGATATGATTGTTTTGTTAAAACCTAGATCTGAATAATAAACCTAAGTATTCACTTGGTTAATTAATTAGGTTAAACAATCTAGTTTACAGGGGTCTAAACGAACAAACAAAAACAATTATGAAAAATACCATTTAAATTAAAAGACAAATATTAGTGAATGTTTTTATCCTTAATTATTTGTAGGGGTGTTCACCAAACCGCAAAAACCGCATCAAAACCGTCTGCAAAATAGCATAACTGCACCGCACCGCAAGTAATAGTACACCGCACCGCACCACACCACACCGCATGGTGCAGTGCGGTTTGCGATTTTATAATAAGAAAACTGCACAAACCGCACCGCACCACACCCTCTCTATATATTAATTTATTTATTTTTAATATTAAATATTTTATTAATAGTTTAATAAAACTAGTTTTCAAAAAAAAGGTTTAATAGCCCTAACAAGTGTTGACTAGAAAAGCCAACCCAAAACAAAGAAAAACCAGCTTAATAATTTAAAACTTGGCCCAAAAAAAGGGAAAAATTAGTTTTAGGCTGAGTAGGAAACCAACTTCAAACTGCATCTTACACAAAGTATTGCACATGTGACCGCAAAAATAAGATACGGTGCAGTTATGATTTTGGTTAAACTCTAAACCGCACCACATTACACTGCACTGCACATGTGACCACAAAAATAAGGTGTGATGCAGTTATGGTTTTAACTAAACCGCACCGCAAAGTGCGGTGCTAAAAATGGCCCAAAACCGTACCGCACTGCACCGCATCGCACCGCACCGCGAACACCCCTAGTTGTTTGTGTTACATCTAGAGTTTCATATCTAAGTTACTACAATACTACTTGTAGCAACTGAAGCTCACAATATAAGTATATTATATGAGGTCAAAACTTATATTATCTTCAAGCTCCCCTTAGTCTTACAGAGTCCTTAACAAAAAAATTTTTGTATTGAATTTGATTTCAAAGGACTTATTCAAAATTATTTGTATTAAACCTCACAAACTATAAAGAAAAAATAAATATCATTACAACGTTATAGCTGATTAATATACAAATAAACTACCAATTTAACATGATAAATCACTATTAGTAATTTAGAAAGCAAAAATTAACAAAATTAAAGTTGTTACCCATTTAACTTAAAATTTTTCATATCCTAAAGTTATCAAACACCTATTAACAAATAACTATTGATATAAAATATTCAGTATTTACTTCAATACCGCAAGTTGTCTTGTTGTAAAAAATTTGAGAGAATAACACAACAAGCATCTTAAACTCTTTCTTGCTTGGATCCTACAAAACAATATATATATATATATATATATATATATATATATATATATATATTTATTTATATTGTTGGAGGCAAAGTAAAAGATTAAAAAAAACTGAAGAAGGAAGTAGTTTGGCTAGCATATCAACTAGTTAATTTATATCAAAAGACATAAAAATCTTACAATCAAATAGAACCCATAAGTAAATAAATACATGTGGTACAATTAGATAAATAAAAGATTTGTCAAGATGATCAAGTTTGGAAATGAAGAAGATGCAGTAGCTATTGATGAGGCTAATCTCTATCTTAAACTTGTGATAATGATGAAGATGCAATAACTTCTAATTATGCAGATCTAGCATAATCTTATTTTGATTCAACTACAACAAAAATGATAATAATTACCATAAAAAGATTATATTAAAAAAAAAGTCTTTTATGATATAGCCAAGAGTACAACCAAAGCTAATAGAAGAAATTTTAAATCAATTTCAAAGATGAAGAAGGGATTCACTTAAATAAAGAGACCAAGAAAAAAGGAGAAGTATCATGTTATAAGTATAGTATTGAATTTTAAACTCTATAATTCAATTTGCTAACTACTAAAATACCTTAGCAAATTGAATTTCTACAGGCACGGATTACATCATTCAATTGAATTTCTGCAGCCACAGGTACTACTAAAACTTTATCAATCAATTTTCTAACTACTAAAATTCTATCACATGGATTACACAATATAAACCAATAATGTTACCATCTCAAATATTAAAAAAAAAAAAAACAACAAATCAATTTTAAACATAGAAACAAACAATCATATATTAGTACAAATATCCAACCTAAATACATAAAAATTCATACATGACTCACAACACAAAAGAGGTAGTAACCAAAAAAAAAAAAAAAGAAGAAGAAAGAACAATACTATTAATCTAATCCTTACATTGAACTATTATGCAGGTAGCCATAAGAATATAGGTCAAGAGTAGCTGGGATTTAGAGATACATAAACTGAATCATCCAGCTTTTCAGTATTAATATAATGTGAGAAGAGGAAGAGATGAAAGAGTTAGAAAGCCGAAGTTTGGCATTAGAAAGCTGAAAGGTTGTCGTTTGAGATTGTAAGAACACAAAGGGTTGCAATTTAAAATTGTAACCGTGGAACACAAAGGGTTGCCATCTAAAATTAGGGATGGCCATGGGTAGGGTATGTATTGGGTATACCCATACCCTACCCGAAGTTTCAGCCTGAGCCTTAAACAACTCCTTCGGCAACAAAACCTTGTCGATCGTGTAGATCGCGATCGGCTGCTCACTGATCAAATTTTCAATGACCTTCGCCGTCACGACCTTCGTCTTCAACGTCACGTCCATTCCGTCATTCTGCACAGTGAAATCGAACTTGCTTGCTCCGTCAGTGGCCAACTTGTTCATGTCGCCATTGTTCGACTTCAACCCATTTAAGATCAATCTCAGCCGTCCGATCATTCCCTTTCCTTGTCTAGAATAAGGCTTGGATTTGGTGTGGGGAAGACAAATCGAACGGCTTGGAGGACTTGACAACAAGTGCTTTTGATGACAGTGTTTTTTTTTTTTTTTTTTTTACGGGTTGGGTTTGGATAATATCCATACCCTACCCGGTTAAACTCTACCCATGAAAAACTGGGTATTACCCGAAACATTTGGATCGGGTAGAATTGGATATCCATTACCCAATGGGTATGGCCATCCCAATCTAAAATTGTAACCGTGAAACACAAAAGGTTGTGAATTTTTTTTTTATTAGTATTTTTAAATTTAAGAAAACTAATTTTTAATTGTAGGACAAATTCAGGAAAAAGAATGGTAATGACATGGCAGCTGATATGGCTCAACCTAAGCGTAGCAACATTAAATGCTATACTTCAGCTTTTAGTAATATATAGATTACCCACTCGGCCAAGCCCGAGGAAGTATTTTATCCATATTTCGTACTTCTTTTTGTTACTTTATAAGCCTTCACTCCACTTGACTTCAAATCTAGATCATAGCAATGCATTAAAGTTGATCATGCTAAGCATTAAAGTTGACCTTGCTAGCCCATCCTCTAACAAATTAGTTGCACTGGGCCTGAAATATCTAACTCCACTATTCTAAGTGGGCCTAGCAATTTTGGGCTCTTACAATTACAATAAAATAAAAAAGAAAATTAGAAATTTACTTTTAAACTAATTTATTTCCACTTTTAAGGAACTTGATTATGAATATCGAAATTTCATAAAACAAAAAATCACAATTGAAAATATAATACAACCATTAAATTGAGCAAGAAGAGAGTAGGATTCTAATTTGGATAGGCATCTCTCAAGATTTCTATTCTATCTCATTTGGCAAGCACAAGATCGATTTATTTTTAAACCATTCAATGTTTATTGGTTATCAAATTGGATTTAATCTCTGTGTGACCTTTCATAGAGAGAATAAAGGGGGTGAAACATTTGAATAATTTAAAAACAAGTAATCAACAAAGACTTGGGATTAAAGTTTCTCTGTTTTTTGAAGAAAGCACGCTCTAGAGCTCTCTTAGAATTTAGAATTGGGGGTCACTTCTCCATGGAGGTGTTTTAGTCTCTCTTTGAAATAACAATGTTAGTTCAAAGCTTGTTGCGTTCCTTTTTTCGTGGGATTTGTGGGAAACAATTGTGTCTTTTTGCCCTATATTATCTTTTCCTTCGTCTATTTTTGCTTTCTAACTATCATGGATGATTTGACTACCAATTGGAATCATCTTTCCCTTTCAGATAGGGAAGGACTAGGTTGCTGTCTTAATGATGAATTGAGTTCCCAGGAGTTCTTCTTGGCCACTAAGTTTATAACAAAGAGGGCAATAAATGTGGATGCAATAGCAAAAACTTTTACACTGTTGTGGCGCTCAAGGAATGGCTTCAAGGTTCACAATTTAGGTAATCATATAGTATTTTTTGTGTTTGATAATAAAGAAGAGGTTGAGAAAGTGATACAAAGTGAGCCGTGGAGCCTCGACAAACACTTAATGGTCTTGGAAATGTACAACAAGAAAATTCTATTGAGGAGCTCCAATTTACTTGGACTACTTTTTGGGTGCAAGTCCATGGTCTTCCAATAAAGTTTATGAACGTTTGGGCTGTAGAAAAAATCTGTGATGTCTTAGGCATAATGATACCTTCTACCAACACACATGAAAACGAGGGAGGCAACTTCGTTCACATTAAAGTTTCAATGGACATAACTATCCCATTATGTCGACGAGGCCGTTTGGTTTCAGTGGGGAGCGATAAGGAAGTGTGGGTCAGCTTCAAATATGAACGTTTTTTGAATATTTGTTATTGGTGTGGATGCTTTAACCATGATGACAAGGATTACGATGTGTGGCTGAACAGTGAAGGCACCCTTACACAAGAGCAAAGACAATTTGGTCTAAATCTCAGAGCTACACCGTTTTATCCTTCAAGGAGGTTGGTGGTATCAGTCCCAGGGTTTTACAAGTTCAGGCAGCCCTCATCTTCGACCGCAACATCTACTTCCATGGCTAAAGTAAGGAAGCAAAAAATGCAGAAAGACCCGATGACTGATCCCTTATTGGGAGTGGGCACGACCCCTCATCTCAACCATGGTGTTACAGCTACTCCGGAGCAGGGATGTAACGGTCTAAATGACAAGGTAATGCACGTTTCAATGCAATCTAAGGTGTTAAATGAGGGGCATCATAGTGACACTCCCCAAGCTAAAACGGGTGAAAGCCAAACCTCTACCAACTACACCTCACCTTACCTACGCGGAACTTTGAATGGAAATTAAAGGAGATAGACACGGCTTTGAATGAGATTGATCACCAAAAATTTCCAACCCACAAAGGTAACATCTGTCACGACCCAAACCTGTATTCCAGAATTTAGAGCATGACCGGCATGTTAATATCAAGTTTATCTCAATACTAACACGAACCAACCTAAACTGAAAGTGCTTATCAAGGATTTGTTTCTTGAATTCCTGCTTATTATCTTGCATAAAAACCATTATATACAAAAATGATGAAACCTTGAATTTCATCTCATATAAACTTTGCAAGATTGCCACCTGGCTAAAACCTTAGGTATTCCTGTAAATATTACATAGCTAAACGTTTAGGAAAACTCTTATTACAAACCTAGCCCCAAAGGCATACAACTGGGGCTCAAAACAAACTAGGGTTTCGAATTACATCTGTGCTCAAAGGATCAAGTACACCTTGATTCTTCCTATACAACAAAAGAAAACTAAACTACTATACAACAACAAAAATTATACAATCTATCAAACGAGAATTACAGACTTCTTGCCACCTCTAATACTCTCGCTGCTTCCAGGAAGAACCTGTGTACTGAAATATAATAGGGTGAGCTGCAAAGCCCAGTAAGGTTTTAAGCTCCATGGGCCCTTAATAAGCATGCATGTAAAACAAATCTTTTATGGATACACCAGCTTGACAAAATAGCCTTCATACTATTTACGTTGATCTTAAAATAATTTATGAACTTTCACATAAAATACTTTATTTTCCTTTCATATAATAATAACAGGACATGATAAGGAACGTAACATAATTCAGAAGTCTTATCTTTGAATAGACTATGAAATACTTTATCATAACTTATCATCAGACTTATCATAATTTCCAAATAGCTTAATGGTTCATTTACAATACATATTAGTTAGTCCAATTGTAAGTCTGTCACAACTTTGGGAGGCTTCCAGCACAAAGTGCTAGGCATCCAGCATTCCCCACAATGCCAGGTAAACCCGGGATCATATCATAACACATAACTTCAACCATGGGGGTAGGTTGACATCCTCCACAAGTTGGCCGTTACCAACAAGGGCGGGTACAGCAGAGCCAGTCCCACTTTTAAATGGCCAATCAGAATTTCCATGAAAATGCCAGTACTATAACCCCTACTGGCTGAGTTCAGATCATAACAATGGAATAACTGAAAACTATATTTTCTTTCTGATATCTTGCTTTTACATAATTGTTTCACAATAGTAGCATATCCACGTCATTCTTAAAAATTATGTTCGTGAGCATCAATATGCTAAAATTATCAGGTATATAATATTGAACCATTCACGAACATATATTTTACTCAAATCATGCTTATATATAATATTTTCAATTAAAAGGTTTTAATGCATAATAATTTTCTAAATAATTTATACTTATCAAGCACACATGTCAAAAATCCCTTACCTGAAAACAGAAGACGCGAGAGATTTTACTCGAGGAGCTCAAGTGTCCGTATTCTCGTTCTCGTCACCTAAACGAAAGACCAAAACTCATTACTACAAACTCTTCCTAAGGATATAAACTTATACATCTATCAAAACCTAACTCTTAAACTTAAGAAAAATCCTAACTCCCATCACATAAAGTTTCCCCAAAGCACATGATACAACCATCAAACATATTATGTATCCAAACCATAGAGAAACCAATGCATAAAATTTATATATGATCCAAACATACCAAAGAATAAGCATATTTAGTTGTAGCTTAAAACATTCACCCTAACTTCAAAATTAAATCCACAAAATCAAGTGTGTCAAAAGCTGTCCACTGCTCATTACAGCAGCGTAAGCCCCATTTGTAAAATACAAATGGACTGTCCGTACACTTCCAATTGTCATGAAATTTTACAGAGTCACTCCCCTGTATGTCTAGTATATACCATAAAAATTTCGGAGTCAAAGCATATAATCATGATTTATTAAAAATCATACAAGGCAACGTGCTCAAATCTGTCCTGACAGAAATGTATGCAACTTAGAAATTAAACCATTATTTTTATACTCATCCAAAAGCTGTGAGACCACTTCCATAACAACCATATGTGTCTTAGGATTCATAAAAACCATCCCTAGCATCCTAATTCACAGCAAATGATTTTATACATATTTTTCTAGTTGTAAACATCAATTCTGTCACAGTGACAGCTTCAGCACATAATCTTACTAAAATCATAAACAAATAACAATCGGCCTTCCATCAATTTGGGTATTTTTATACCAATACCAGACATAATAAAAGACCTTAACAAGCATCCAAAAAGACCCATATCATCCATCTTTAAAATTACTAAAAACAGATTCACAAATTTAGTTCCTACAATCCAAATAGAGAGCAAAGAAGAGGGAAAATGAACAAAACCCTTAACTATCAAAATACCCAAAATCAAAAGAGGTTTAAGTTACTTACTCACAAACTTTGAAGCTGAAACCTTAGTTTTAATCCTTTAATTTCTTCTTTAGAGAGAGGTTTGAGGTTTTGGTGGAAGAGTGAGGGAGAGATGTGGCCGTGTGAAAGAGCAAAGGAAGAAGAAGAGAAACAAACTTCAGGTGCAGCAAACAAATGAACAAATGAACCAACTTCAGGTGCAGCAAAAGCAGCTAAGGAGAGTGGACCTTTGAGTGGGATACGTGTAAGGCTAAGGGAGCATGCATTTTGAAGAAATCCACTTTTGGGTGGCATACGTGTAAAGCTAAGGGAGAAACACCACAACCCACTTTTTCAAACTTTTGGCAATTACACTTTCCACCCCTTACAAGCATATAATTTTAGAAAGGCCCAAAGCATTATATAACTTTATATATAGGTCCTTATCTTTATAAATTTCATTTCTACAACATTAAAAAAAAGCATAGATATTTTATAATATCACAATATCAAACTTTATGCACTTAAAAACACTTAAGATGATAACAAGCATATATACTCATAAAATTAATTATGCAATTGGGTTGGGGTATTACATCCTTCCCTCCTTAAAAATTTTCGTCCTCGAAAATTATACACATACCATCAACAAAGAGATTCGGAAACTTTCGCCTCATTTCCTCCTCTGCCTCCCAGGTTGCCTCTTCTGTTGAGTGATTTCTCCACAACACCTTGACTATAGCAATCGTCTTGGTGCGAAGAACTTGCTCCTTACGATCTAAAATCTTAATTGGGATCTCTTCATATGACAAGTTCTCTTGGATTTGAAGTGGTTCATACTCTATCACATGCTTTGAATCAGGAACATATTTTCTAAGATTAGAGATATGAAATACATTATGTATCTTGGACAATGCAGGAGGTAAGGCAACTCGATATGCAGCTGATCCAATTCTTTCGAGTATCTCAAATGGTCCAACAAATCTAGGACTTAACTTATTTGTTTTCCCAAATCTCATCACTCCTTTCAATGGTGCAACTTTGATAAATACATGATCTCCCACATCAAATTCAACGTCTCGTCGTTTCTTATCAGCATGGCTTTTCTGCCTACTCTGAGTAGCCTTTAGTCGTTCTCGAATCAGCCGGATTTTATCCACTGTAATCTACACAATCTCTGGACCCATCAACTTCCTTTCTCCAACTTCATCCCAACAGATTGGTGACCGACATCGTCGCCCATATAAAGATTCAAAAGGAGCCATCCCAATGCTAGAATGATAACTATTATTGTAGGCAAACTCGATTAATGGTAAATGATTATCCCATCTGCCTCCTAAATCCAAAACACAAGCACGTAACATGTCTTCAAAGGTCTGAATAGTACGTTCAGATTGTCCATCTGTCTGAGGATGGTAAGCTGTGCTAAATGTCAGTTTAGTACCCAAAGCTGTCTGTAAGCTCTCCCAAAAATGTGAAGTAAACTTAGGATCTCTATCAGACACAATAGATGAAGGAACCCCATGTAATCTCACAATTTCTTGTATATACAACTCAGCAAGCTTGTTTAAAGGATAGTTAACCTTAACACGAAGAAAATGAGCTGACTTGGTTACTCGATCTACAATCACCCAAACAGAATCATAACCTTGAAGTGATTTTGGGAGTCCAACAACAAAATCCATGGAAATATGCTCCCACTTCCACTCAGGGATAGGGAGGGGCTGTAATAGTCCTCCAGGTCGTTGATGTTCCGCTTTTATTTGTTGACAAGTCAAGCAACGACTTACAAATTCAGCAATATCTTTCTTCATACCACTCCACCAGAAGTTTCCTCTCAAGTCACGATACATTTTGGTACTACCAGGATGTACTGTATAGGGAGTACAATGAGCTTCTTCCATAATCTGTCTTTTCAACTCATTATCTGCTGGAACACACAATCTGGAACCATGCATTAAAACACCATCCTTACTAATGAGAAAACCAGGTATATTGCCATTGGATGCTCTATCACGGATCTTAACTAATTCTAGATCATTAAATTGAGAGGCCTTAATTTTCTCCAATAGAGTAGGCTTCACAACTAGAGTGGAAAAACATGTGCTTGAACCCCTGATTATAAACTCAATCCCCATCCGTTGTAAATCTGCCAAAATTTCTTTTTGAGTAGTTAGCATGCAAGCTAATTGTCCTGAAGACTTTCTACTCAAGGCATCTGCCACCACATTTGCTTTGCCAGGATGATACTCAATGGAGCAATCATAGTCATTTATCAATTCCAGCCATCTTCTTTGCCTAAGATTCAACTCTTTTTGTGTAAACAAATATTTGAGACTTTTGTGATCTGTGTATATCATACAAGGTTCACCATACAAATGGTGTCTCCAAATCTTAAGAGCAAGGACCACTGCTGCTAATTCCAAATCATGAGTAGGATAATTTTGTTCATATGACTTTAGTTGTCTAGAGGCATAAGCTATGACCTTCCCTTGTTGCATGAGGACACATCCCAAACCTTTCTTAGAAGCATCACTGTATATCACAATACCTCCTGAACTTGAAGGTAAAGTAAGCACTGGAGCTGTAACTAGCCTTTGCTTTAACTCCTTAAAACCGTTCTCACATTTATCAGTCCATTCAAACTTCACTGCTTTCCTGGTTAAGTTGGTTAGAGGCCCGGAAATCTTGGAGAAACCTTCTATAAATCTCCGATAATAACCAGCCAAGCCCAAGAAACTACGAACCTCCGAGACAGTCTTTGGTCTTTCCCAATTCACTATAGCTTCAATCTTCTTTGGATCAACGGAAATTCCACTCCTTGATATCACATGTCCTAAGAAAGAAATTTGTGCCAACCAAAATTCACACTTCTTTAGTTTGGCATAAAGTTTCTTTTCCCTTAAAGTTTGCAATACAATCCGCAAATGCTTCTCATGATCTTCCTGACTCTTGGAGTATATCAAAATATCATCAATAAATATCACCACAAACTGATCTAAGTAAGGCTGAAACACTCTATTCATTAAATCCATAAAAGCAGCTGGTGCATTTGTCAACCCGAAAGGCATCACAAGAAATTCATAATGACCATATCGGGTTCGAAAGGCAGTTTTCAATACATCATCCTTCTTCACCTTCAATTGATGATAGCCAGAGCGCAAATCAATCTTTGAGAAAACCGATGCTCCTTGTAATTGATCGAATAAATCATCTATTCGGGGAAGGGGATACTTGTTCTTCACTGTTACCTTATTCAATTCCCGATAATCAATACAAAGTCTCAAACTTCCATCCTTCTTTTTAACAAATAGAACTGGTGCACCCCATGGCGAAACACTTGGCCTAACAAAACCCTTATCAAGTAAATCTTGTAATTGCAATTTTAACTCTCTAAGTTCAGCTGGGGCCATTCTGTAGGGAGCCTTAGATATAGGACCAGTACCAGGCAAAAGTTCAATAGAGAATTCAATCTCTCTATCTGGAAGTAGGCCAGGTAACTCTTCTGAAAAACATCAGGAAATTCCTTTACAATAGGAATATCTTCTAACTTCTCATTGGTAGCTTCAGAGTTAATCATATATGCCAAAAAGCCACTACACCCCTTTTTAAGCAGATTCCTAGCTTGAAGAGCAGAAATTATACTCAATGGTTTAACCTTTCTATCCCCCTCAAAATGAAATTCAGATTGGCCAGGTATATGAAAAATTACATGTTTCTCAAAACATTCTACAACTGCATGGTAAGTTGACAACCAATCCATACCCAAAATGGCATCAAAGTCATGCATATTTAACAATATTAAATCTGCAACTAGATCCCTACTAGCAATATTAATAACACAACTTCGATAAACCCATTGAGCACACAATGTTACACCTGAAGGAGTAGACACCCCTAGTTCACAATCCAATAACTCAGGACTCATGTGTAACATATCAGCAAAAGCAGGGGATATAAAAGAGTGTGAAGAGCCGGAATCAAATAAAACATGAGCAGCTTTAGAACAAATATCGACAGTACCTGATACCACATCCGTTGCTATTTGTGCATCTTGTTCTGTGAGGGCAAAAACTCTCCCCTGGACCATAGGCCTCTTTTGTCCACTTCCAGCAGTGGAGTTCCCTTTGTTAGAATTAATTGGACAATCCTTAATAAAATGACCAGGTTTCCCACAACGAAAACAAGTATTGTTGGCAGCGCGGCACTCCCCAGAATGAGGCTTCCCACAATGCGCACATTTTTCTATAGCTCTTGGCAAGTACGTAGTGGTATTCTTCTTGGAAGAGTTGAAGGAGGATTTCCCTTTCCATGGCTTGTTAAACTTCACTGCCTTGCCTTTATCTTGTTCCATCACTGCTTTCATTTTAATACCTTCTTGAACGTCTTCCTCTACCGCTTCAGCAAGTGCAATCAAAGTCTTGTAATCCTCACATCGTGAAGTAGTCAAATGCTATTTAATTTTGAAATTCAGCCCTTTGCAAAACTTCTTAATCCTTAGAGTTTCAGTAAAAACAAGGTGAGGAGCAAAACGTGACAACTCAGTAAACTTTGCTTCATAGTGAGCAACCCCCATACTCCCTTGGACAAGTTCATCGAAATTTTTAGCTTGTTTATCTCTGAAGCGTTCTGTAAAATATTGATCATAAAATTTCTTCACAAATTCTGGCCAACTAATCTGGGCATCATCACCTTTTCCTTCTAATAGAAGTCTCTCTGCTGACTTCCACCATATTTCAGCAGGACCTTCAAACATGTACGTAGCATAATTCACCTTCTGAGAATCTGTGCATCCGAGGAATTTAAAAATCTTTTCCATCGTAAAAACCCAACTTTCTGCTTCTAATGGATTTGTAGTGCCATTAAAAGAAGGAGGCCTTTGCTTAAGAAAAGCCTCTTGGGTAGAACCTTGACTAGCTCTAGCTAGAGGGTGGATATTAGCCGCCCTTTGGGCAATCTCTTCCAACACTTGGTTGCACACATTACTTATATCTGAAGCTTGCATCCTATTAAGAAACAACATTATACATGCTAGGATACCATTTTTTTTTTTTTTAACATATTCATAATCATGAACATTATAATATAAACTTAACATGTAGGTGCGGTAGAGTAGGCATGCAATTATACAAACATAAGCACAACGAAATTCACAAAACAAAAATTTAAATGTCTCCGAAGAGATAGGCATTTACTAATCTACCCAAACTACCCTTTCTGACTTCTAAAAACACTTACATCTATCTAAAAGTCCATAAAATCATAACCTATGCTCTGATACCACAACTGTCACGACCCAAACCTGTATTCCAGAATTTAGAGCATGACCGGCATGTTAATATCAAGTTTATCTCAATACTAACACGAACCAACCTAAACTGAAAGTGCTTATCAAGGATTTGTTTCTTGAATTCCTGCTTATTATCTTGCATAAAAACCATTATATACAAAAATGATGAAACCTTGAATTTCATCTCATATAAACTTTGCAAGATTGCCACCTGGCTAAAACCTTAGGTATTCCTGTAAATATTACATAGCTAAACGTTTAGGAAAACTCTTATTACAAACCTAGCTCCAAAGGCATACAACTGGGGCTCAAAACAAACTAGGGCTTCGAATTACATCTGTGCTCAAAGGATCAAGTACACCTTGATTCTTCCTATACAACAAAAGAAAACTAAACTACTATACAACAACAAAAACTATACAATCTATCAAACGAGAATTACAGACTTCTTGCCACCTCTAATACTCTCGCTGCTTCCAGGAAGAACCTGTGTACTGAAATATAATAGGGTGAGCTGCAAAGCCCAGTAAGGTTTTAAGCTCCATGGGCCCTTAATAAGCATGCATGTAAAACAAATCTTTTATGGATACACCAGCTTGACAAAATAGCCTTCATACTATTTACGTTGATCTTAAAATAATTTATGAACTTTCACATAAAATACTTTATTTTCCTTTCATATAATAATAACAGGACATGATAAGGAACGTAACATAATTCAGAAGTCTTATCTTTGAATAGACTATGAAATACTTTATCATAACTTATCATCAGACTTATCATAATTTCCAAATAGCTTAATGGTTCATTTACAATACATATTAGTTAGTCCAATTGTAAGTCTGTCATAACTTTGGGAGGCTTCCAGCACAAAGTGCTAGGCATCCAGCATTCCCCACAATGCCAGGTAAACCCGGGATCATATCATAACACATAACTTCAACCATGGGGGTAGGTTGACATCCTCCACAAGTTGGCCGTTACCAACAAGGGCGGGTACAGCAGAGCCAGTCCCACTTTTAAATGGCCAATCAGAATTTCCATGAAAATGCCAGTACTATAACCCCTACTGGCTGAGTTCAGATCATAACAATGGAATAACTGAAAACTATATTTTCTTTCTGATATCTTGCTTTTACATAATTGTTTCACAACAATAGCATATCCACGTCATTCTTAAAAATTATGTTCGTGAGCATCAATATGCTAAAATTATCAGGTATATAATATTGAACCATTCACGAACATATATTTTACTCAAATCATGCTTATATATAATATTTTCAATTAAAAGGTTTTAATGCATAATAATTTTCTAAATAATTTATACTTATCAAGCGCACATGTCAAAAATCCCTTACCTGAAAACAGAAGACGCGAGAGATTTTACACGAGGAGCTCAAGTGTCCGTATTCTCGTTCTCGTCACCTAAACGAAAGACCAAAACTCATTACTACAAACTCTTCCTAAGGATATAAACTTATACATCTATCAAAACCTAACTCTTAAACTTAAGAAAAATCCTAACTCCCATCACATAAAGTTTCCCCAAAGCACATGATACAACCATCAAACATATTATGTATCCAAACCATAGAGAAACCAATGCATAAAATTTATATATGATCCAAACATACCAAAGAATAAGCATATTTAGTTGTAGCTTAAAACATTCACCCTAACTTCAAAATTAAATCCACAAAATCAAGTGTGTCAAAAGCTGTCCACTGCTCATTACAGCAGCGTAAGCCCCATTTGTAAAATACAAATGGACTGTCCGTACACTTCCAATTGTCATGAAATTTTACAGAGTTACTCCCCTGTATGTCTAGTATATACCATAAAAATTTCGGAGTCAAAGCATATAATCATGATTTATTAAAAATCATACAAGGCAACATGCTCAAATCTGTCCTGACAGAAATGTATGCAACTTAGAAATTAAACCATTATTTTTATACTCATCCAAAAGCTGTGAGACCACTTCCATAACAACCATATGTGTCTTAGGATTCATAAAAACCATCCCTAGCATCCTAATTCACAGCAAATGATTTTATACATATTTTTCTAGTTGTAAACATCAATTCTGTCACAGTGACAGCTTCAGCACATAATCTTACTAAAATCATAAACAAATAACAATCGGCCTTCCATCAATTTGGGTATTTTTATACCAATACCAGACATAATGAAAGACCTTAACAAGCATCCAAAAAGACCCATATCATCCATCTTTAAAATTACTAAAAACAGATTCACAAATTTAGTTCCTACAATCCAAATAGAGAGCAAAGAAGAGGGAAAATGAACAAAACCCTTAACTATCAAAATACCCAAAATCAAAAGAGGTTTAAGTTACTTACTCACAAACTTTGAAGCTGAAACCTTAGTTTTAATCCTTTAATTTCTTCTTTAGAGAGAGGTTTGAGGTTTTGGTGGAAGAGTGAGGGAGAGATGTGGCCGTGTGAAAGAGCAAAGGAAGAAGAAGAGAAACAAACTTCAGGTGCAGCAAACAAATGAACAAATGAACCAACTTCAGGTGCAGCAAAAGCAGCTAAGGAGAGTGGACCTTTGAGTGGGATACGTGTAAGGCTAAGGGAGCATGCATTTTGAAGAAATCCACTTTTGGGTGGCATACGTGTAAAGCTAAGGGAGAAACACCACAACCCACTTTTACAAACTTTTGGCAATTACACTTTCCACCCCTTACAAGCATATAATTTTAGAAAGGCCCAAAGCATTATATAACTTTATATATAGGTCCTTATCTTTATAAATTTCATTTCTACAACGTTAAAAAAAAGCATAGATATTTTATAATATCACAATATCAAACTTTATGCACTTAAAAACACTTAAGATGATAACAAGCATATATACTCATAAAATTAATTATGCAATTGGCTTGGGGTATTACAACATCCCAAAACCATTAAATATAAACTTTACCCCACTTTCAACCATGCATTCAACCCCAACCATTGACACCCATCTAGTTATCCTTATCCAAAAAGGAAACACCCCACCACCTTTAACCTCGGCTTCAATTCCATCATTCACTCCTATACATAACAACCAATCAATTTTAATCCCATCACATGACAGCCTTTCAACACATACCACACTTGAGCTCCCTAGAGTTTCCCTTCAACCACTTGCACCGAAATGGACCAGGATTGATAGACCATGCCTTCCCACTTCAACCAACTTGGATCAACAAGTCTGAGCCTAGGGAAAAGATCACCCATGCACACTGAATGTTACTCTGAGTTACCAAACAAACGTCAGCAAGTTTCAAAGAGTGAAAAGGAACAAATTCTGAAATTGGTGGAGGCTGATATTCAACCCCGCCAGTCACAATGAATTGCCAAGTTTGGAACTGTCGTGGGCTTGGGAACCTGCGTACAGAGAAGGAGCTTGGAGATATAATTCGGGCAAAAAATCCCTTTGTCATGTTTATAGCCGAAACACTGGCAGACGAAGCAAGGTTGGACACAGTGCAACGAAGTATTGACTTTGAACAAAAATGGATAGTACCTAAGGAGGGCCATGGAGGTGGTCTCGTAATTTTTTGGAAAGCAACAGTGAAATTGGAGGTGATTGATTCTTCACAATACTACATTGACACTTGGATTGGCAAAGGTTCTGATAATGAGTGGAGATTCATTGGTTTTTATGGGGAACCAAATACATCAAAGAGAATTGAAGCATGGGATATCCTGAGAAGTATAAACCACCATCCATAAATACCATGGAATGTGGAATCAAAGATCATGTATTCTTTGGTTAAAAAATGGTGAATAACACAAAGTTTTTCCATTGTCGAGCTACTCAAAGACATAGAAAAATTGAATCCGGGGTATCATGGATAAGTCCAATACTTGGAGAGTGGAACCAAAGGAGATAGCATCGGTTTTGGTAAACTACTATAAGGAACTTTTGTCAACCTCAAGGCCGGATCCTCAATGGGCACACCAAAAGCACATCCCTTTGGTGATTACCGACGAAATAAATTCAATCCTAACTATCACTTTTCAGGCAACCGAAGTAGAAGAAGCCTTGAAACAAATGGCACCTCTCAAAGCACCTGATCCTGATGGCATGTCACCTTTGTTCTTTCAACATTTTTGGGGAGTGATAGACACCGATGTAACAAATTCAGTGTTATCTTGGCTCAATTCAGGTACTATCCCATATCTACTAAACCACACTTTTATCACTCTCATCCCAAAAATGAAAAACCCTAAATTTGTTAGAGAGTACTAACCCATCAGTTTATGTAATGTGTTGTATAAAATTTTCTCTAAAGTATTGGCTAATAGACTTAAGAAAATTTTACCATGTATCATAACTGAACATCAACTAGCCTTTGTAAAAAATAGGATGATTACGGACAATATCCTTGTTGCCTTTGAGTCACTTCACTATTTGAAAAATATGAGTTCAGGAAAAACAGACTACATGGTTGTAAAGCTTGACATGAGCAAAGCCTATTACCATGTGGAGTGGGTGTACCTGGAGAATATTATGAGAAAAATGGGTTTTAGTGAGAAGTGGATTGGCTTAACCATGGTGTGCATCAAAACATTAACATTTTCTATCCTAGTCAATGGAGAACCCCAAGGTCTCATCTAGCCTACTAAAGGGATCCAACAAGGGGACCCATTGTCTCCTTTTCTCTTCTTGTTGTGTACGGAAGGTTTACATGGTCTTATACAAGAAGCTGTAAGAGTGGGGAATATTAAAGGACTATCCATTTATCGGAGAGGTCCTCAACTAACCCATTTAACTCATTTATTGTTTGCAGATGACAACATCCATTTTTGCAGGGCAACTATTGAGGAGTGTAGGAAAATTATTGAGATTTTGGATAACTATGAGGCGGGGTCAGGCCGAAAGGTGAACAAAAACAAAACAGCTATTTTCTTTAGCAAGTCCACTCCAGAGGGTACGAAGGAAGAGATAAAGGAGGTTTTGGGGTTACAAGAAATTGTACAATATGACAAATATTGTACAATTTTATTAAGGAAAAGGTTTGGAAGAAATTACAGGGATGGGAAGGAAAGCTTTTATCTCAAGCTAGGCGGGAAGTTTTGATCAAGGCAGTGATACAGGCAATTCCAACATATGTAATGGGATGCTTTAAAATTCCGTTGGGACTTTGCCATGAGATTGAATCAATGGTTAAAAAATTTTGGTAGGGCCAAAGAGGACTTAGAAGAAAAATTCACTGGTTGAAATGGGATGGAATGACAAAATCAAAGGTGGAGGGGGGTATGGGTTTTAAGGACCTTACAACGTTCAATGATTCTTTGTTGGCAAAACATGCTTGGAGGCTACTGCATAATTCAGACTCGCTGTTTTATAAAGTTTTTAAAGCTCATTTCTTCCCTAATTTCTCTATAATGGAGGCAAAAAAATCAACCACAGGGTCCTATGCTTGGAGAAGTAATTTACATGGGAGAGATGTGTTGCTTAGAGGGTGTAGGTGGAGGGTTGGGAATGGGAGATCAGTGAACATATGGCAGAGTGCATGGCTGCCATGAAAACATCCAACTCAGGTAATATCTCCACTCATTGATTCTATGGAAGATGCAAAAGTCAAAATCATTATAGAAAAGCCACACATCACTGGAATCATGCAGTAATAGATGGAATTTTCATTCCTGAGGAGGCAAAGTTGATCAAATCCATTCCTCTGCCACAACAAGAGGAGTAGGACAGCTTGTTTTGGCCTTTCACTCAAAACGAGTCTTATACAAGCAAGTCGGGTTACAGGTTCTTGAAGTTTGAGGATGAAGCTGTTGAAGATGGTGAACAGTTAACGCATGAAAGGGAGTTATGGCGAGGGATTTGGTCCTCACAGGTGCCAAAAAAAATAAAAAATTTCACATGGAGGGCTTGCCAAAATTCTTTACCTATGAAAGAAAACTTGGTGCGTCGAACCGTCATCGAGGACCCACTCTGTGACCGCTGCAAGTGTGTTACTGAATCTGCCCTCCATGCTCTGTGGTCGTGTGGTGAGTTGGATGTGGTTTGGGAGGACCTTACTTTATGGAACTGTCAACGTACAACCAGCTTCATCAACTTTAAAGAGCTGCTTTCATGGCTGATCAAAAACCAGCAACATTTGGAGCTCTTTTCGGTCACGACATGGTCTATCTAGACACAATGGAATCAGGTACGATTGAATAAACCCAGCTGTAGTCCTCACTTGATCACTCCATTGGCAAAGAACGACTTCAAGAGTTCATGACAATAAACCTATTTTCTCCATCTATTCAGACTGCCTCTTCCTCGACACAGAAGTGCCGTCCTCCACTACATGGGAGGGTGTAAATAAACTGCGATGGTGCCAGGTTCTCAAAGGAAAGGGCAAAAAAAAAAAAAAAAAGGGAATCAGTGTGGTGATCTGAGATTGCGGGGGCCTGGTTTTGGGTTCACTGTCTAAGCAAGTCCCTCAAGCTTACACCCCTTTGGAAATCGAAGCAATGACTGCCTCAACAGCCTTACAGTTCACACCAGACCTAGGTTTCCAACATGCTATCCTCGAGACTGATTCGTAGGTGTTAGTGAAGGCTCTACGCGACAATACAAAATTCTTGTCTGCAGTGGGCCTTGTTTTGGATGATATTAGATTTAGTGCTATTTTTTTTTTAATGAATTACATTACTCTCACGTAAGGAGAGAAGGTAATCAAGTTGCTCATATGCTAGCTCATCATGTTATCTGTGTTTCGAATATTGCTGTGTGGATGAAGAATGTTCAACCACTTTTATTTCCTGCTATACTAGCTGACATTGCTGGTTTTCCTTAATTCAATAAATTCCATTATTCCTCAAAAAAAAAAAACAAAGATTTGGTATTTCGAAGTATGGCTTGCATGGATGGTAATTGGTTGTGGTAGGGTCAGATCATCTGGGAAGCACAAGATTGATATATTTTTAAGGCATTCAATGTTTATTGGTTATCAAATTGGATTTAATCTCTGTATGACATTTTCATAGAGAGAATAAAGGTGTAACTTTTGAATAATTTAAAAACAAATGATCAACAAGATTTGGGATTTCGGAGTATGGTTGGCATGGATGGCAATTGGGCGTGCCAGGGTCAAATCAAAGGTGCTCCATTTTAGTCAGATCATAAGGGATTTTTTTAAAAAATAACTATAGAAGCCAAAGTATTTTATTAGTGAGTGAAGGTTTGAAACTAATTTAGTATCTAACAACTCGAGTCTTTTAGACTCGATTTTACTGTAGCAAATCGAGTTTAGGAGACTCGATTTCTATTGGATTTCCTGTTCACCGTCTTCTTCCTTCGTTCTTTTCCTTCTTCTTTTTTTCAAGTCCTGTTCACCATCTTCTTCCCTTCTTTCTCCATTTTAGGTCCTGTTCACCATCTTCTTCCCTTCTTCCAAGCCCCCAAAAACCCAAGCCAGTTCTTCCTTCTTCATCTAAATCCATTCCATTTCACAAAATCCCAAACCCAAATCACGATCTCAATCGGAGCAAAAATCCAAACCCAAAAATCACGGGTTTCTTCTTGCGTTGGTATTTTCTGGGTTTCTGAGTTGGTGTTTTTTGGGTTTCTGCGTTTTTGTGATTTCTGCGTTGGTGATTTCTGCGTTGGTGTTTTCTACGTTGCTGCGTTTCTGTGTTGCTGCATTTCTGTGTTGCTGTGTTTCTGCGTTTCTACATTGCTGCGTTTCTGCATTGCTGCGTTTCTGGGTTGCTGTAATTTCTGCATTTCTGCATTGCTGTGATTTCTGGGTTTCTGGTTTGGTGATTTCTGGATTTCTGCTGTGATTTCTTCCTGCGTTGCGTGTTTTTTGTGTTCTGGAGGGAACTCGAGTCTTCCACCTGGATTTTTTTACTAAATCGAGTCTCCTGAACTCGATTTGCTACAGTGAAATCGAGTCTAAAACACTCGAGTTGTTAGATACTAAAATAGTTTCAAACCTTCACTAACTAATAAAATACTTCGGCTTCTATGGTTATTTAAAAAAAAAATCCGATCATAAGTGCTCTATCCCCATTCCCATCCCCTCTGCTCTTAGGGGTGGGACAAACCCGTGCAGAGCGATAGCAAGGCAAGTCAGGATTAGGGCTGATTAGATATATTTTACTAATACTAATAAAATTACTCTAATCTTGATGAGGTAAAAATAAATTTTAAAAGAAAAAGGTGACCTTGAAAGTACTAAGAAAGAAGTAGACATAAGAGCATTCGGTGTTGAAAGCTATTTTAACACCTCATCTTTGGCAACTCACTGTAGTTAGAAGTTATATATATATATATATATATATATATATATATATATATATATATGCCACAGTGGCAAATTCCAGTGGAACCACAGTCATCACCCTCCAAGAAACTCCCACAACCATATATTCCAGCGGAAATCCAGTAAATGATGTCTTAAAATTCACCCTAGAAGAGAATTTGGCCAAAGATTCTTATGGCATAAATTCGAATTTCCCTTACCCTACCAAGACAATCCTGGATCTCCTCCACTCAGCTTTTATCCTAGACAATAATGATCTTTTCCAAAGAACCCTCAAGACCACAAAACACCACATATATATATATATATATATATATATATATAATTATTTTATTAAACTATCTATTTTCCTTTTTTTAATTAATTCTTCCCCTTCTCAGAATATTCTTCTCCGGCGTTTCTAACGCCATGGCCAGCCCCTCTTCTCCCTCTCATCCATACCTCTCTTCTCCATCTAAAGCCAAATCCAATCAAAAGCTTCAAGGTCATCAGCCCCTCCCCTTCTCCCTTTCACCCATGCCTCTCTTCTCCATTTGAATTTGAATCCAACTCAAATCTTCAAGGTCATCTCTTCTCCATGGCTCCATCGCGTCTATCTCCTTCATATTCTCATCTTTATCACTCCATTAAAGTTCTCTGTGTTTAGGTGTGATGGTAGTCGTCACTCATGGTGGCTAGATTGGGTTTTGTTGCTGCTGCCACCGGTGGTATAGGTTTGTGTAGTAAGATCTCTGGCTTTGTTGGGTTGTATGGTTGTGGGTTTTGTCTTCACTATCATTTTTGTTGTAGATTTGTTGTGTGGTGGTTGTGGTGGTGGTTGTGTGGTTTTTAATGGGTTTGTAGTAGGTTGTTGAAGACAATGGTGGATGTGCTTGTGCTTGTGCTTGTGACGGTGGTTTTTTTTTTTTTTTCACGGTAGGTTGTGGTTGCTGTAGTGGTAGTGTGGTGGTGGCTAGTTGCTCTGAGTTTTAGTGGTGGCTTTTTTTATATTATTTTAGTGGGTTTTTTATATTATTTTTAATGTTTTGAATGTAAAAAAAGAAGATTTGATGTAGTGGATATTGAAAAGTAAAGTGTTAAATAGATAAAGTAAGTTTTGAAGTATTAAAAGTTAAAAATTTTAGACAAAAATTTTTAACACCTTTGATGTGAATGCTCTAAATATGCTTTAAGTATTTTGGAGATGGCACTCAACTATGTATATAAAATATTACATTATATATGTAAATGAGTTAAATATATATTAAATAAATATTTAGATATATACATACATACATACATATATATATATATATATATATTGGAGGTGGAGCCAGCAAAACTCATTTCCATCACATCACTTTTACACTAATTATCCATTCTTTCACAAGAATTTTTAAGAACTACCAACGTGTGAAACAATCAAAGCCTAGTGTGTACGTGCCTAACTTGGAAAATGCACCGCCTAGTGAGTGAAGGCCTAATTATTTAGAACAAGCAACTTGCTCTTGCTTGTTTTTTCCATTCAACATTTGAATTTAAAGCCAACACATGATTTTAATCATTTTATTTGGAATATGCAACATGCTTTTGATTCTTTTTTCTGTTCTAACAGTTGAAATTAATTTTGGAATTAGTGTCTTTAAATCCTATTGTATGATACTATGTATGACATTATGTATAACTTGATTAATAAAGTTGTTTTATTATTATTTAAAATAATAGTAACATGAATATTCGGACATTATCATATAGTCCACAAGATGCATAGTATGTGATTTATGTAAAAAGACACAAAAGATATAAATCACAAGTTCTTTGTAAACTCAGAATTTTAGTTTGTAGTCGGTGATAAAATTGGGTGTTTCATCTGTGAAAACTATAACATATCAACTAAGATAATTTATCTTGATCATGGAAGTGGAGACTTCTAGTTGATGTGTTAATATGTTTTAAGAGTTAAAACATATTGAACTGGACCGCTATGAGATTTATTATTCTCCTAACGACTGTCAAATGAATAACAAATCTCACGACTTCTATTTGCATGAACTCTTAATCTGAGAGAATAATGGATCTGATCATAAAGTGTAGGTTACTTTGATATATCAGAAGTGAGATCTAAAGTAACGGTTAAGACCTCAGTATGTTGGGCAACCACATTTAGTGTTGATGAAACATAGATTTTCAAGATGGAATTCATAATCTCTTAACGGAAATACAAAATATTCCTTTGAGATAAGTTTAATCGGTTTATTATTCTGAATGTTAGGCCTAACTACTTTAGTAAATAGTTATTAAAGTATATATTTATAAAATTGGATTTCATAAATATATGATGAATAATTTAAAGGATTAAACCGGGTACTCAAGGATTAAGATGTAGTAATTTACAAAGTGGCAATCTACTTTCATGACTTTGTATTACTACGAATATTTTATAAAGGGGTTGCATGTACAATAAAGTCTTGGGATATAATTTATTAATAAGGCTTAGAGTGCAATTAAATTTATATAGTGGTATTAAATATAATTAATGGAAACTTTGGACTTGTCAAGAGTTGACAGAAAAGCCCAAGGCCCATTGGAGCTAGTGTCTTATTTGTTCCCTTTTGGTCTCACTCTAAGCCACATACTAGAGCCCAATTGGAAAAGCCCAAAAGGCTAACCCAATTAGATAATCAGTTATTAAGAGAGAAACATACAGATTTTTTATAAGAAACATCTTTATGAAATGGTATGAATGTGAGTGTTAGACACTCTCTTATTTCTTTCTAGAACAAAAACTGTCAGTTCGTTTAGACCCCTTAAACCCAACAGATTAACCTAGTGAATTAGCCAAGTGATTAACTTAGGTAATTTAATTAAAATTAGGTTAACACAAATAAGCAAAAACAACAAAGCAGCGGAAAATAAATAACACAAAGATATGATGACTCAGGAAAACCAAACCGGTAAAAAACCTGGGGAGGATTTAATCTAGCTATCCTCAAGGTAAAATAGCAAATCCACTAGAAAGAATTGAAGTTTACACAATAGCGACTTAGACCACTAACATCCTATTGCTACCCAAGTGTAGGAAACTTACTACCACGATCCCATGATAGCTCCGAGATCCACGGACTCCTTCTTTCTCTGACCTTTGCAAAACACAAACACCCACGCTTGTGACTTTGAGATCCCACTCAAAGGTTTAGCAACACAAACTCTCCTGTTTGTGACTCCAAGACCACCCTTGAAGGTTTAGATCATCAGCACCTTTGATGACTAGAGAAGGCAGCAACTTCAGCAATACCGGATCTTGAGATTCTTCAAAGAACAACACCAGTAGAAGTAATAAGAGAGGTTTTAGGAACAAAACCCTAAATACAAAAGAGGCACACTCTTTTCTCTCTAAAAAGCCTTGTAAAAAACGTGCTTAGGGTTTCCTTTATATAGTGGGAGAAGTAGATCTGAAACCCTAATCCTTAATGGGCAAACTGCTGTTTGGGCCAACTTAAAATTCTGCAGATACGATTCTCGATCGATCGAGTCTGTCTTTCCATCGATCGAACTAGGCAGATTCTGAAATCTTCTTTCTGCAGCTTGTATATTCTTGTGTGCTCACGATTTGCCAATTGTTCTAAGCTTTTAGAACCTAACAAAAACATATAACTGATTGAGAGACCACACATCTTGGGCACAAGTGGAATTGGAGTGAAAATTAAAAGTGTTCCCAAGTACTTCTAATCTTTTTTTTTGAAATTCACTGCACCAAGGTACACTCTCTTGATTCTATATTCTAAAACTTACATAATGCATGTTATCAATTGCGAATGAACTAGATCCGTTAATTTTCCGCTGCCTATGTTTTGTATTCGATACAAACATTTTTTTCCTTCAATTAAAGCCCAACTCATGATTTGAAATTGCAAAAGAAAAGAAATAAAACCAATAAATGGACTCACAAAAATTAAATGCAACTAATTGCCAACAGGTTCTTTCACCCTCTTACCTTGAACTTTTAGGGGGCTAAAGAGGAGATAAGAGGAATTCAAGAGAAGAGAAGGATAACCGAAATATACCATTTTATCATTTTCTTCCGGTAGTTAGTAAAATTCGGTCAGCCTTCTCCCCTCTTTTCTTCTCCTCCTTCGACATCTTCCTCCAAACATAAATCAAACCCTCACTGAAAAAATCCAATTAATTTGGAAAATAGATAGAGAGAAAAAGAGGAAGAACCTATAGATGGGGACGTTGTATATATAAAATCATGCTTCTAGCCCCAGCCAGAGGATGAGCTCTGTCTTCGCAAGACTTTCCTCAGCTGAACCTAAACCATCACTAACTGCCAGTTCCATCAAAATAATGGCCTTAGAAGGAGACAAATAAAGTCATCATGGGGAAACAAAAGTGAGAATTACGAAGGACAAGAGGGAAGAGTTTGGTAAGTAACATTTGATAAAGGAAGCACAGAAAGCTCAAGCTTGAGGACAGACACAAAAAGCCAGAGATTCAAATCAGAGCAAAAAGAGAGCAGTGGCTAGTTTGCTAACGGTCACATAAGCTCAAGACTAAAATGGTGTCATGTGATTTAATGCCAAGTTGTTTTAAAGAGTGTACAGAAATGATGTTGTTTATGTTTTAATGAGACGACGCCATTTTTTAGCTCTTCCAGAATTGCTTTGCCTTTTCTAGTGTGCACACAAGTTTATTCTCATAGATAGTTTTCTGGTTTCAGTGACAACTGTCATCCCTAGATTTCTGTTAGAGTTTGTTATAGGGTTGCTACGATTCTGTTAAGATAGAATCTTTTAGAAGGTTCTTGATCCAATCTAAACTATGCTCTATAAATAAAGCCCTGTATAATGTATTATTGATATCAAGCTTGTAAATATAATTTTCCTCAAAAATAATTCCCTATCTTTCTCTCTCTCCTTTTTAGTTACAGATTTTCCATCATTGTTAACCAACTTACTGAAGGAAAATTACATGTTTGTATTGTATACAAAACACATGCAGCGGAAAATTAACAGATCTACTTCATTCGCAATAGATAACATGTGCAATGTAAATTTCGGAATATAAGAACAAGAGAGTGTACCTTGGTATGGTGAATTTCAAAACAAAAATTAGAAATACTCGGGAATACTTTTAATCTTCACTCCAATTCCACTTGATGTCCAAGATGTGTGGTCTCTCAATCAGTTCCATGTGTTTATTCTAGAGAGAATATAAAGGAGTCTCTTTCTTTCACTTATGTGAACATACAAACCATTTCATTCTAATATAAAATTATGTATGTTTCTCTCCACATAACTGATTATCTAATTGGGCTAGCCTTTTGGGCCTTCCCAATTGGGCTTTAGTGTGTGGCTTGGAGTGGGACCAAAAGGGAACAAATAAGGCACTAGCTCCAATAGGCCTCAGGCTTTTCTGTCAACTCTTGACAAGTTCAAAGTTACCATTAATTATATTTAATACCACTATATAAATATAATTGCACTCTAGACCTTATTAATAAATTATATCTCAATACTTTATTATACATGCAATCCCTTTATAAAATATTTGTAGTAATACAAAGTCATAAATATAAACTGTCACTTTGTAAATTACTACATCTTAATCCTTGAGTACTCGGTTTAATCCTTTTAAATTATTCATCATATATTTATGAAATCTAATTTCATAAATATATACTTTAGTCTTACTAAAGTGATTAGGCCTAACTCTCTGAATAACTGAACCCATTAAATTTATCTCAATGGAATATTTTATATCTTCGTTAAGAGACTATGAATTCCATCTTGAGAATATATGTTCCATCAACACTAAATGTGGCTGCCTAACATACTGAGGTTTTGACCATTACATTAGATCTCACTCTTGATATATCAAAGCAACCTACATTTCATAATCAGGTCCATTATTCTCTCAAGATTAAGAGTTCATGTGAATAGAAGTCGTGAGATTTATTATTCAATTGACAGTCGTTAGGAGAATAATAAATCTCACAGCAGTCCAGTTCAATATGTCTTAACTCTTAAAACATATTAACATATTAACTAGAAGTCTCCACTTCTGTGATCAAGACAAATCATCTTAGTTAATATATTATAGTCTTCGCAGATGAAATGCCCAATTTCATCATCGACTACGAACTATAATTCTGAGTTTATAACGAACTTGTGATTTATATCTTCTGTGACTTTTCACATAAATCACATACTATGCATCTCATGAACTATATGATAATGTCCGAATATTCATGTTACCATCATTTTAGATAAGAATAAAACAATTTTATTAATCATAATATTAAGTCATACATCATTTAATACATAATGTCATACATAATATCATACATAGCATCATACAATAGGATTTAAGGGCACTTATCCCAACACTTGCAAGCTAAGAATCTTTCAACATTTGATTTAATATCATTTGCCATTGCACACATTTAATTAAGAAATGAAATGGATGGCGTTTCATCATATTTTCTTCACTCTCGCAAAACAGAGAGAGCCACCAAAAAAGTGTTAGGTATTTGTTACTATTGCATTGTAACCATTTCTTGTGGTTAGCTGACAGCGAGCAGTACTTAGCTGATGGTTAGAGTTTGTTAGTATATTCAATTGGTTAGTACAGTGGGTTAGTTGGTTAGTACAATGATTACTGGTTAGTACAGTGGGTACTTGTATAAATAGGGAATAACTGCTTGTAATTGGGCATTGATGAATAATATTATTGATATAGTTCTCTCTCTATTTCTATCTTCTTCTTCTGTAGAGGTCCAGGTCCCCTTGAAGTGACCTATTCACAATTCCTTTCCATTAATTCTACTAGAACCTTAACAGAAAGATATAAAAAGAGTATAATTGAAATTATTGCATTACTTCCTATCAATTAAATCCATTTCCTTTTTTGTTTAAAATTGTTAATGTGTAATAGGCTATGAGCCTTAGGCCCACCTTGTTTACTTGTATAGCACACATACTTGTAATGCACACTCTGCCTCCTATATAAAAGTACTCATGTATATCTTATTACTGGTGAAATACATACTATTTATTCAATATTTCTAACATGGTATCAAAGCCATTTCTCTAACCTTTTTCGTGTCTTGCAGTCTTGTCTTCTTCGGCATTCTTCTCTGCCTCAACCTTCTCCGATTAGTAAACCCATCTGTGCCATTTTTCTGACTGCTGCGCCACCATCAAAGGCACTACGGGTTAAATCATCACCGCCAAAAGATCTCTCTCCACTGCCAAGAACACTGCCTTCGTCAAATTTGTCAATTCTAAAGCTCCAATTACAACACCAAAGACACAATCGTATAGATCGTCAACCGATCTACTCAATACCGCCAAAATCATCACCATCTGAGTCTCCATGCGCTGCTCAAAGATTCGGTGAGTTGTCCCACGTGCTACACATGCCACCATGCGCTAATAACTTTTAGGTGAATTTCTTACACACACCTCACACGCCGATAAAGCACTTACTGACATCATCACTTCCAAGTCAGCGCCACATCAGCCCTAGCTAACGTCATTTGCCATTTAGCCGCTTATGTCATCTACCACATCATCTGCTTACATCAACACGTCTATGTCATCCGTTGACCTATCACATCAGCCGCCCATTGAGTTTGATCGTTGACTTTTTGCTAAGATTGACTTTTTGCAATCCAAGTACTCCTTACCCAGATTTTCACGTAAATTTCATTTTTGAAGTCTATTTTTGCATATTTTTCTTCTAAATGAAGAATAAGGACATATCTTCTTCTTATTGCAACAATTGTTGCCCACAATCCAATAAACATTTTTGTAATTTTTGCAAATGTCTTGGCTATAATATTGAGACTTGCTATCATCGCAACAAATCAGTTGTTCTCATTTCTACTGCTACTGTTGCTAACACTAAAAGTATCCAATCAATGGCTCCCATCTCCACAAAGTCCAATTCTTTTGGATTCGCTATCACCATTTCCACAGTCGACCTTCAAAACATCATCGCTGATACCATTCGTATGGTTGGTAATGCATCTTATTTCTCTTTTCTCTCAGTTTTATCTGGTACGTCTCATTCGTCTTGGCTTATGGATTCTTCTTGTTGCAATTACATAACACCTCACTTGTCCTTATTTTCTCAACTTGAACCTACATCACACCCTCTTAATATTCGCATAGCAAATGGTTCCACAATGTTTGGTCATAATATAGGATCTATCTTAACCTCCAACCTCTCGGTTCCTAGGGTCTTTAATGTTCCTAAACTTTTTTACAATTTATTTTATGTGGGATAACTAGCTGAGTTGGGTTATCGCATTACCTTTAATTATTATGGGTGTACTGTGTAGGATCCGAGGATGGGACAAGAGCTTGGGACCGGTCCCAGAGTTAGGCATATGTTTCCCATGAATAACCTTTGTCTTCCACCTGTTGCTCTTATTTCTGTTGCTGCTGCAGTTTCTTCTATTCCTTCTCTTGCACTTTGGCATGCCCAAATTGGTCACGCATCTTCCTCTAAGGTACAACACTTGACTTCTAGAGGTTTGTTAAGTTCAATACCCAAAGAAAATTTTAATTGTTTTTCATGTCAATAAGGAAAACAACCAGCTTTGCCTTTCAATACTAGTGAATCAATGTCCACTGATATCTTTAACCTAATTCATTCTAATGTCTAGGGCCTTCCTCTGTCTCTAGTATTGGTGGATCTCGATATTTTGTTGTCTTTGTTGATGATTATTTTCACTATAGCTAGATTTTTCATATGAAATATTGTTCTAAATTATTGCAAATATATTGTAATTTTGTAAAAATGGTTGAAATTCAATTTTCCAAATGGATCAAAATTTTTCAATCTGATAATGCTTTTGAATACACTCAATATGCTTTCCAAGCAATTTTGCATTCCTATAGCATTATTCATCAACTAACTTATCCAGGTACCTCTCAGCAAAATGGTAAAGCCAAACGAAAATTTCGTCATATTCTTGACACTGTACATGCTCTCATTCTCTTTACCAAAGTTCTTGCTCCTTTTTGGGGCAAAGATGTTGTTCATGCTATTAATTGCATTCCCAGTCCTGTCATTCAAAATCAAGCTCCATATGAGCGCCTTTTTGGGTCACCTCCAGACTATCACCACCTTCGCTCCTTCGGTTCTGCCTGTTTCGTTCTTCTTCAGCTGCATGAACATAACAAACTTGAGCCTTGGTCTAGACTTTGTTGTTTTCTTGGCTATGAAGAAACTCAAAAGGTGTATCAGTGTTATGATCCTGTCTCTCATCGTCTTCGTATCTCCCACTATATAACTATAATTGTACTCTATACTTTATTAATTAATTAATTATATCCCAAGACTTTATTATACATGCAACCCCTTCATAAAATATTCGTAGTAATACAAAGTCATGGATGTAGACTGCCACTTTGAAGATTATTACATCTTTTTTTTTTTCAATAGGGAAGATTACTACATCTTAATCCTTGAGTATCCGGTTTAATTCTTTAAGTTATTCATCATATATTTATGAAATCCAATTTCATAAATATATACTTTAGTAACTCCTTATTAAAGTGGTCAGGCCTAACACTCTGAATAACCAAATCCATTAAACTTATCTCAAAGGAATATTTTATATCTCTATTAAGAGTTTATGAATTTCATCTTAAGAATATATGTTCCATTTACACTAAATGTGGCTGCCCAACATACTGAGGTTTTGACCATAACTTTAGATCTCACTCCTGATATATCAAAGCAGCCTACACTTCATGGTCAGATCCAGTAATCTCTTAGGATTAAGAGTTGATGTAAATAGAAATCGTGAGATTTATTATTCATTTGACAGTCATTAGGAGAATAATAATTTCACAGCGGTCCAGTTCAATATGACTTAACTCTTAAAACATATCAACATATCAAGTAAAAGTCTCCACTTCCATGATCAAGATAAATCATCTTAGTTGATATGTTATATAGTCTTCGCAGATGAAATGCCTAATTTCATCACCGTTTATGAACTATAATTCTGAGTTTACGAAGAACTTGTGACTTATATCTTCAATGACTAAATCACATAAATTGCATACTATGCATCTCATGGATTATATGATAATGTCCAAATATTCATGTTACTATTATTTTAGATAATAATAAAACAATTTTATTAATTTCAACATTAAGTCATACATAATGTTATACATGGCATCATTCAATAGGATTTAAGGGCACTAATCCTAACACATACATCAACGGACAACCTAGAACTCAAATCTTCTCCAGTCTCTCTCTTTTTAGTTTTTCTCATTCCTCTCTCTTGGTTCCTCCATCTCAAGTCCACCTAGGCTAGCATCCACATAACTTGCCACATTGACAGTAAGATGCACGGCGTCATTGCTATGAGAGTCATCGTCTTGCTACATAGGGAGCATGGTTGCTCTAAGTCGAAGCTGGAGATGTTGATTCCAACACTTGGACCGCCTCTCATTGGTCTAGATCACAATCTGGGTATCTTCGATTTTGTTATTACAGTTGTTGGCAGCTCATTTCGATAGCGCTATCCTATTGGTGAGATCTGTAAGAATGAGGTCTCGAGATCTGATTTGAAGGGTTGGTTTGAAAACGGGTTGACTAGATATTTCTTAGGTTGTGGTTGGTTTTTCTGATGGGGTGGGTTGAAATTCGAGCAGTTGTTGGTTACCAAACTTCAGGCGGTTAAGTTGCAGTTAGTTTGTAAGGGGCAAACGACGATCACTTGGAGCATCTTGGATCTGTGGTTGAAGTTTGATGTTTTAGTTGCGTCTTGAGTAGTGTTGGCGAGAAGGCTTAGATTTGTGGTTCACAGCAAAAGGATTCACCTAGAGACATTAGCAGGGTAAAGAGATATTAGCACGAATGTGGATTTTCTTGATTTTTTTGGTATTGTATTGAGATTTTTTTTTTTTTTTTTGGTAGTTGTTATTGTGTTAGGATGTCAAAGAATTTTCTTTTTCTTTTTAGATATGGTTGCTAAGAAAATAAGAAATTGATAATTTTGTTATTTAAATTGTTATTATAAAGTTTTGAAATTTTATTTGAATGGTTATTTATATTTTTTAAATGCTAACATGGCTTTTTTGCCATCTAAGCGCTAATGTGGTCAACAAAATATATACACGCCAGCATTAGATTTAATTTAAATTTTTAATATTAGACATGCTAACAATGCAATCCGTTAATCATGTAGGCATTTTCTATTAGTAAGTTAATGATAGGCGGATAGGGACCAAATTGACTGCAAGTTAAAAATAACATAAATTAAATTGACTGCTACCAAAATATAGAGACTAAATTAATTATGACCTCAAAATATAAGGGGTGTTTGGCGAAATAGTTTGAAAAATGTTGTTTATTTTTTTTTGAAATATGTGTGGGTAAAAAAGTTTGTAAAAATACGTAAAATGCTATCGAGTACAAGAAAGCACAAGAAAGGATGGTTATCTCCAATGCAACACCAAGATGCCGCAGCTACTAGCAGGCCCCTGCACATGATGTCGACAAATTAAATTTTGATGCAGCGATCTTCTTGGATATAAATTGTCTTGGTGTTGGCGCAATAGTTCGAAACCATGAAGGTGAGGTGATGGTTGCTATGTCGGCAAAGGGAGAGTATGTGCACAATAGCGATGAAGCAGAAGTTTTGGCCTGTCGCAAAGCCTTGGAGTTTGCTATGGAAGCTGGCTTCTCAAACCTGGTAATTGAGGGTGATAATTCAAATGTCATGAGAGCACTTTCGGTACCTGCAGTAAATAATTCCTTGAATGGGCATGTAGTTGATGACATTAGATCTTATTTTTTGGATTGGCAATCTGTTGGTCTTAGCTGTGTTAAAAGGGAAGGGAACATGGTGGCTCATTCCTTAGCCGAATATGCTAGGAACATTGTGGATACTTTGTATTGGATGGAGGATGAGCCTCCACCTGCTATTGATGCTTTACATTATGATCGTTTAGATTTTAATGAATAAGTAAATCTTTCGTTAAAAAAACAACCCCACAGTATCTTGGCCTTTGTTTTTCCAATCAACCTTTGAAGCGCCAATCCATTCCACGCCTTGAAATTGCCAAAAGAAGAAAAGAAACAAAATCCAATCAAACAGAATAAAGATTAACCAGTTCCCGACAGATACTTTTCTTCCTTATAGACTCAATCAAAACCCTCAATCACTCCCTCCCTAAAAATCATTAACCCATTTTCAAATTTCAAATTCACTGAAATCCAAGTAACTCTCAACACATAAAAGACCGAGACAGAGTCATAATCACAAAGAGAGAAAGAAAACTGAAGAACCTGAAGTGGAGATGGCGACACTTCAGAAATTCAAGCTACTAGCGACGCAATGCGGCGTGGCTCCGAGCCCCACTCGGAGCCCAAGGACGAGCCCAGTGGTCCAACTCCCTCGGCGCAAGACCACTCTGCGAATGCTCCTCAGCCGAAGCCGCTCAAACCCGCCGTTTCCGCCACTAATTCCGTCGATATTTTCACCGCAAAAGAAGGACAAGAAGAAGGAGAAAGAAAAGGATTCAATGGCGGTGCAGAGTCACACTCTCAAGGACCTATTCGTGTCTTCGCCGCCTCTCGAAGAGACTCATTGTCATGGTGGAGAAATGGAAGAGAGGCTTGGTTTGGTTGGGAGCGGAGGAATTGGAGGCGGTTTTGATAATTGGAGAGCCGGACCGGGTTCGCCGAAACCGGTCTGGAATGGTTTCCGTTACAGGTCGTTGTTAAGGAGGGCTTGGCGTCCTGTGCTGACTACGATTCCTGAGTAGTCACCAATTAATGAGGGCAAATTCTCGACTTAACTTTTCAAGTTTACCCACTAAAAATATGAAAATAATAATGTTTTAATAGTTGGGTAACTTCAGAATTTTGAAGTGTTCATGATAGAGCTTATCATTGGAACAATTAATATATGTATTTTTGTTCGTCTGTTGTTGTCGCTGCTGCTGCCGTTGTCGTAGAGGTTAGATTCTGTTTCTAGTGTTAACGGTAATGAAGTGTTCTCTGTATTTCCAAATTTCGTAGAAATGAAAACCTTGTACGCTACTTCTCAAAAAAATGTGCTGCTATATATTGCGTTAAGTGTTCTCTGTTACTTATTTTTTGTGTATTTATTTAAATTTTTTTTCTTTGGTAGATGGTTGTTAAGGTAATTACCATGATGTTAGTCTATTTTATGTTACGTTTCTGGGACTTCAATTGTAAGAGAATCAATCAAACAATGCCCTGATGTGCAAGGCTTCCATCCAGTGCTTCAAAATAATGGACGTGATACAAGATTAATGTAACGGTCATTTTTAGACATGTATCATCATGTTTGTGTAGTTCAGCGCACAAGCTAAAGCCAAACCAAATCTTCAAAATAAATTCCGACGATTGTTGTGCCACATTTCACATCCAGGACCAGGGGAAAGCTGTTGCCTTCTTCTTCTTCTCCTTTTGCTTTTTGTGATGGTGGCCCTCTTGGACTGCTTCCCAAGACAAAGAATTCAGTGGAAAGTGAAAGTAAAAGTGCGTTGGACTAGGACTAGGACTGTGGCTCATGGAAGCAAGAGAATATTTGTTAAGGCTAGAGCCATCCACTCCGTCTCCGTGAAAAGGCAAAAGATAAAGCCACGCTCAGTCGAAGGCGGTCTTGGCTTCACATTTTGAAAATTCCCCCCTTTATAGTATATTATTCTTGCGGTATAATAACAGTGTAAGAAATTTTGTGGGAGAAAAACTATTCTTAACCTTGCCGGTATTTTTTTTCGTGTTTTTTTTTTTTTTTTATAATTTAATAGTTGAAAGACTTGAGATTTAAACATTAAATATTTTCTCTCACTTTCACATTAAAAAGTAAAATTGTTATATATTATTTATTTTTGGGAAGCCATCACCCATGATTAAAGAAAGAAGTGGGTTGTTTTCTTAAAAATTAAATTTAAATAGAAAAAGTAGCGGGTAGCTAGCGGGGTTACTTTATGCAGCTTGAATTATGTGAATTTCTTAACATAGCTTTTTTTTTTTTTAGCTAAAATAACTTAGCTTATTATAGTTAACAAGAGCGCGCTGTTTTTATCCTTAATTTTCATCCTTTGTATTAGTAAAATTCCTTTTGCCTATGCAAGACAGAATTTGATTGAGAAAATTGGGCCTCGCCTTGGTCTCATGAGATGATGACGCAAGAGCCTTATTGTTTCTCCACAGTTCGAACTAGGTCCAAAAATAGCACATCAACAATCAAATTATCAAATTTTTTAAATAAATTAAATTAAATTAAAATGAGACTCTCCTTCAGTCGTCTTCAATTTTAAGACTTGAGAAATTTCTTCATTTTTACCATTAGAGTTTATAAACATTAAACTACATTTACGAATGTACTATTTGAACGACAAGTTGAGCTAAGCTCTGTTTTGCATGACTCCTTTAAAGCCTACGTATTTCAGATCAGAATCAAAGCAAAGCAAATCAAAGAGAATTTCTGCAAATAGACTAGCTAGCTTTAATCCAACTGGGATCTTCCAACCATCAATTTTATCAATATACGTGGCAGTGCGGACGTATTGAGGTCAATTCTGGACCACAACATCGAAGAAAAGCATAGAAATGATTGGCTCTGAGAAGAAATAATTTGTAGGGCTCATACTTAAAGTCACTTTAGAAGATTCTTGCTCATCCAATCGAACTTCCTACTTTTGCTTCTATAAACCAGAATTATTACATTTTTTTTTTTTTCTTGACAAACTCAATAAAATGCTTAAGTCCACATTCCGAATGGAACGGAGATATGGGAAGTACTAATTACAATATTGAACTCAAATTAAATTGTTTTCAAAAAAATGCAATTGCTTTTATTCCCCTTCACATTTAAGGATTTTTTTTTTTTTCTTTTCAGCCGGACAAATTTAAGCTAACTGAGCATTTCTATTCTTTGGAAACAAAATTTTCTAACGGTACAGAGGACAAAAATTTAGTCAATCACTCTCTGCTGTTAGTCAATTGGGTTTTATGATTGCCGCAAGTTGGTGTCATAATCTCCTCCAGTGCATCCGTTGCCCCACGGAGACTTTGACATAGCCTTGGTGGAGCTGTCAATGCTTATTATCTGGAGGTATAACCCGCTCCAAGAATCTACGTATCATCTCGTAACTGGTAAATGTAATAACAGCGGATGGAGTTGTTCTCAACAGATTAGTTGCACAACCACGGTAAAAGCCAGTAAGGCCTTCCTTTCGGAACACCTTCTTAACACAATCAATAACCCCTGCATATCGGACGTCAGTACTTCTAGCCTGCCCTTGCTCTTGCAGCCGGGAACGCACTACCTGGTTATTTAAATTTCAATCAGGACAACAAAAACAAAGCATGAGAAAGCTGGAAAGGGAGAGTTTCTCAGGCATTAGGCCATACTTCAGTTTGGCAAAAGAAGAGTGCAGCCAAACATACCTCATGTGGGTAAGTCATCACGGAGGCAACTACTTTTGCTACTGATGATGCAACAGCAACGTTTCCTGGACTCAACGTATCAACTGTTGTGTTACCTGACAATTTAAATTTTTAAGATCAACACCAATTAAATGTAAGAAAACACAGAAAATTCTAGCATATTTAACCCAATAAAGAACTAAACAAATCAGCAGTACCCCTTCTTGCCATATAAGACTTGATCTTTTCATACGCAGGAAATTGAATGGCAACATGACTTATCCCGGCCAATGAAGGAACAATGCCACTGTTTCAAACCAAAAAAATATCATGACAAAAAGGATACAGCATGGAGATTTTCTTTGTTCAATTAAAAGACGTGGAAAGCACACTTCAGTAATTGTTTGAGCAGAATGGGTCTCAATCATTCTAACAAATCTTTTTATAATATAATTTATAACCAATTTAAGTAAAAGAGTAGCTAGCTGCATTAATTACCACAATTATTCATAAATGTATTTAAGATTGGATCCCAGATACTGGTCATTTGCAAACTCACATGATACACATCAAACTAAGGAAGAACTTACCTATACAATCCTCGAATGCCTTCCTCATGTGCTATCCTTGTCAAAGCAGAAAGCATACCTTTGTAAGGAATTACATCCCGCCTCATTCCCTGTGTCTGAATGAAGATGAAAAAGAAATGAATATCCAAAACACCTCAATCAAACATAAACAAAATGTGATATGTCGGGAAACTTGGGTATTACCAGCCATATCATGTTACTACGTTACAATATCATTTTACAAAAGACAACACATATTCTGTGCAGCTTTCAAGCACAGAATCATCAGCTAATGCCTTATATTTTAAGACTACTTAAGACAACAACCCACAACGCTACTAACCATTTTGAGACCCCCAAGTCTTGGATTAGGCCGTAAAAATGGTGGGACAGGACAGGTCATAGGTGGAAATCTTACTGACCAATAAAAACAATACTGCCATCCACTATAATTAAAAACAAGTGAATATATATATATATATATATATCATAGTTTATATATGTCAATTTGTTGATGTCTTGATGATATTCTTCTAAGAGCACCCTTTCCTTAATTTGGCACCTTTCCTTGATTTTGTTTTTCTTTAACACCCTTTTCAAAGTCAACAACTCTTCCTTAAATCAAATCGTCCATTGATATCACGTTATCAACAAATCAACATATATAAACTCTGTTTACCATCTTACCATGTCTGGCTTATACAGCCCTTCATCTCATACAACAGGTTGCAAATTACAAGGATTGAAGATAATGTGATCTTTATGGGAAGAGAGAGAGAGAGACCAAATCATGTTGTCTGATAGTCTACGGAAAAGTGAGGTATGGCTATACTAGGGTGACAGAAGGATCAAATATTGCAAGCATATCTTGAGTGAAAAACGAAGGAGGAAAAACTTTGAGAAAGGAGGGTGAAAATAAAGCATAAACGGTTATGAGTTGATAATTGGCTTAAATGTACCTAGTCCAATAATTACTATCTCATACACCCACAATAATTAATAGATATGCCAGTTCTTGTTTCCCGAGAGAAGTCAAAACAACGAATCCAGCTACATTAAAATATCCATCCCTTGGCATCTCAAAGAAATGCATTAGAGAGATGCATCTCTTATTATCTTAAGAGAAATAACTTGCCAGCTTAAAAGTAATTAAGCATCAACCACCTGGGGCTGCTATTGAATTAACATTTCTAGCAGTCTTCCACAGAATCTCCACTTTTGTCAATTATAAAAAACCTTCCTGCTAAAATACAGGTATAGAACTTAAAGAAGACAGTTTTAGCTTCGCCGATTGGTTTCTGTATTGGTAACTAATTTTCCTTCATTGTGCATGGTATTTTCTCCGCTAGACATTTTTGTGAAGGTCATGGATTCATAATTTCTACAAAAATTTGTGAATTTTCAAGCAATAAATCACAGATTACAAGGAGGGAAACAAATTTTCAAAAGTAGTGAAATGCAATCAACAGTGGTTATATTACTTGCAATGACAAAATCACTCCCACGTTGTAAAATGCTGTAGACATTCCTGCACATGTCTGAATGCTATGTCACAGCAAAGCATAATTTAATTGATTTAAAAAATGTCTCCCTTTATCCTTACATTGTAGCTTAATCATTCTGACTAATAATGGATTCTGACAGTCAATAGTTTATTCTTTTTTCTTACTAGGCAAAACTTTCTTCTGACATTCACATAATAATCAAACTTATCAGCTCTTCAGGTAGGCAAATGCTTCTCTTTCTGATGTGTGAGAAAATTTTTTGTTTTCCCAATTTTAAAATTGAAAAGAGGCTGATATTGTTGCAACTAGAAAAACCAATACCTAGTACTAAACACAGCTACAAAATGTAACTTCAAATGTCGTTTGACTGTTTAAAGAGGAAAAAAAAGGTTGAAGAGAATTGCTCATGAATTGAGCATGAAACCAGGAAAAATAATTGACTCAAACACAGCTACCATAGTTTCATATATTTAAAGGCATTACAAACATCTTTTTTCTTTTTCAAGTATGAATAATTTTATTGAAATGAGACAAGGCATTACAAACATAAGCACACCCAACTTACTTGGAGTCTGGTCTTAACAACCCACAATGGATTTGTTGTGATGGAAGTGGCAGCGCCAGCACCCGCAGCAGCTAGCATATTTGCACCAATTGTAAGTTGATTGTCGCTATCCCCTACAAAGTGGCAACAATGAATTGTAAAAGAAACCAAACCAACCAACCCAGCAAGATATTTTTCTTTACTCGGGAAATATTTATAACCTACTTGATTGAACCATTTGCCTCATAAGAAATCAAGAGAACACACATATATTTCAAGTATGTAACACCATAAAACACAAACCATGTGAATGAAGTAGCCCTTTTAGTTGCTCATAAACTGTGAAGTAGACCTACATATGAAATGAGCACTTTGTCACTTGGGAAATTATGAGAAATACACAAGAAGAAACTTCAAGTGTTAGCTACATGGAAAAGTATATAAGAAATCTCATTCTGATCAATTTAAGAGGGGAAAATAAAAATGTTCCCTATGTTTGATTTCAACTTGCCAAGAACCAACAGGATGACACATGGCAAGTAAATTGTTCCCTCAAAAGTCTTTTAAACATGATTGCCAATTACATGGTATTCGGTATTCCCTTTTCATCCTCTGATATGGAAGTGGCAGCTAATTTCATGGTATTCCCTTCTTAAACTGATAAGTGCAATAAAAGAATGGGTAGAGAATTTTGCATTCAAAGAGCCGCATTTACTAGCAGCTTAAGAAATTTGTAGGACAGAAAAGTCCACTCTTTACAGCCAGCAACACAATTGAAGGGGATTGGTTGAAGGAAGAGGGTGGGGGAAGGGTTTAATAAAAGCTTTTTACAAGCCATATGGTGAAGGTGGGAACTTTTTCAATGATAAATAGATTGAGACTTGTTAAATGCCACTAACTTAGTAAATGATACATTTTATAGTAGATAGAGAAAACAAGAGGCAAGTTTGGGGTAAAATAGATTCTAGGAAACCACATCTTGAGTCTTACTTTTTAGAATTCTTCTCATTTTTATCTTTAATGATAACTACACATGCACCCAAAAGCATTTTTCACAGGGGAGAATTGGCAAGTCAATCTTGTATCTCATAGACAGAAAAAAGAATCTGAGCATTTATTTTCAGAAATAAGTCAAGGAAAGTAGTACTCACTGCCCAATTTGGAAGTAGTGCTACAATTGTTGGTGAAAGGCCACGATACATTCCCTTGAAACCTTCAGTTCTTAATATGTCCTTTAGGCTTGTAATAATGATGCTACCTGAGTGTCCGCCATAGAGAAAAACACAAATAACAACAGCAATTAATAAGCATAGCAACTCACAGAATTCATCCTACAACTAAGAATAAACAAATTCTCCAAATCTCTATCCAGAGTGATAGCCAATTAGTAAATCTTCATTAAGCTCAAATTTTAGTTTGAACCTTGTCCAAAACTCAAAACATCAATCAAAAAGAGTAGCTCTTATAATTTCAACCTAGTACAGTGTTCCATATAATTTCAAGTTCTCATTATTGCTTCAAGTTCATGTAGCTTATGCAACTTGTTAGTACCATAAAATTGATGGTGGGACTATAATACACAACATTGCGTTGAATCATCTCTAACATAGCAACATAGAAACATTAAAACTTGCAGAATCGAATTTGTAGTTTTCAGGACACCACAAACGTGTATTAACAGAGTCTAAGTATACCATATACAAAGGGTAGCAAGTCCATAAGACTTACACTTATAATTTGAAGTTAGTACAGTACTCCGCATAATTTCAAGTTCTCAATAATGCTTAAAGCTAACTTAAGTTCCGTTTGGATTGAGGGGGAGGGAGGGGAAGTAGAGCAAAATAGAGTAGAGTAGAAATGACCCAAAATTAGCCTATTTTTAGCCAACTCTACTCTACTCCCCTCCACTTCCACTCTCCCACCCTTCCCCTCAATCGAAACAGGCCCTTAGTCTATTAGTTACTAGCACAAAATTGATGCTCGACATCACACTGAGTCATCTGGAATGTAGCAAAATAAAAACATTAAAATTCGCAAAACCAAATTTCTAGTTTCTCAGAACATCACAAATGTGTTACTTAACACACTATAAATCATACATAAAGGAAGCAAAAGCAATTCCCTTTGTGAAAAGAGGCAGATATTGCAGCATTATCAAACCTTTATGAACAGGAGGAAGGCCATGGACCTGTAGCCTTGTCTTGATCACATCCAATGGGCACACAAAGGTGGCAGCAATAGCACCTACAATGCAAAAGCCCAAATCACGAATCACTCATTATTACACAACACAACCAAATGTAATCAAAATGTTAAAATTGGAACTAAATTTGAAACCCTAAATGAGTTAAAGCTAAGAGAAAGAGATTGAGATTGAAATGGAAAGCTAACCAGCAGAGGCACCAGCACAAGCGTTGCAGATGAAATCTCTGGTGGTCGGGCCATCACAAGAATCCCTAGTTCTAGTCATGTTGAAACTCTAGAAACCAGCTGGCTTTTATTTCTTTTTACAGTTCCTATGTTTCAATACAATCTAAGGAATTAAACATGGTTAGATCTATGTATTTATAGTTATGGTTTTGTTTTGTTTAGTTTAGTTTGTTCACATTTGAATTTTGAATTTTGAATTTTGACCAAACCCAAAGCTAAATATTAAGAAAAGAGAAGAGAGAAGAATCAACGAAATATGGAGCTATCGTCTTTGAAGGGGTTGAGTTGGAGTCGTTGAGACGAACGTGTAAGGGACTCTTAATAGAACGGGAATTCAATCAAAACTTTCATTTTCTAGTAGTATTTCTGTGCAGTGCCAGTGGGTATTGGGATTCGGATCCCTAGTAGAAGGTGTAAGTGTAACTTCCAGCCTTGCTCTCGCTCTACACTACTGTATCTTGATCTTGATATTTTCTATTTTTCCCTGAATTGCACTCTATTATTATATGTAAGACAAAATTTTAAAGGGTAAAATACAATAAACTACCCTATGGTTTGAAGAAATATTAAAGAATTTTTTTTTAAAATAACATTCTTTCTCAAACAATTTCATTAATTAGCAACGTTTTCAAACTATTTAAGAACTAACATCTCGAGTTTGAAAAACTTGAGTTCATTGTAACAAATCGAGTCTATTAAACTCGATTTTTATGTGAAACTCGAGTTTTAGGGACTCGAGTACCATTCCTGTGGCTCTTTTCCCTTCTAGTTCTTTCTGTTCTTCCTTCTGTTTTTTCTTTCTTAAGACCTAAATCAAAAATTTAGAAAATACCCAAAACTCAAAGGCTATGGTTTTTGCAAATCTAGTTTAGAGAGAGAGTGAGAATATGATTTTTTTTTTTTTTAACCCAAATCAAAATTCAGAAAATACCCAAAACCCAAAGGCTAGGGATTCTGCAAATCTGGTTTAGAGAGAGAGAGAGAGAGAGAGAGAGAGAGAGTGTGTGTGTGTGTGTGTGTGTGTGTGTGTGTGAGTGTGTGTGTGTGTGTGTGCATGTGAGAATCTGAACCGTTGCTGGTGCGTTGTTGCGTTTTAGGGGTTGCATTATTGTGTTTTTATTGTGGGCATTGTTGCATTTTCTGGGTTGCATTGCTACTGCGTTTTTTGTTGCTTGGATTTGCTAGGTTGTTGGAGTTGCTGCGTTTCTGCTTTAAGGAACTTGAGTCTTAAGGACTCGATTTCCATACAAATCGCGTCTCCAAAACTCGAGTTCTGTGGAACTCGTCTCTATCATACTCAATTTGTTTCAGTGAACTCGAGTATTTCAGACTTAAGATGTTAGTTTCCTAAATAGTTTGAAAATAGGTGTTATTTTGAAAAAAAAAAATCCAATATTAAGCGCATCCACAACTTTTAAAAAATAACCAATTTAATCCTTCAACACTAGCAGTGTGTTATACCAATTAAGACAAATTTTAAATTACATCATCTAATTTTCATCTGTTTTAAATCCAACCTTTTTTGTATCTTTTGCTTTAATTTTTTTAATGGTTTCCTCAAATTTCATTGTTAGTTGTAATATATATATATATATATATATATATATATATATATATTTATATATATAGCAGAGACCTTATGATGAAAAGTATAAGGTTCTGCCAAATGGCGTATTCTATGTCAAGAGAATTGAAATATTCTCAAGATAAGAACAAATTAAATATTGACTTTCTGTTTCATTTGATTTGATATTTCAAGACTTTATAAATTATAATGTGGGTTGCACGTGCAAGGCACGTGTTGCTCCATTAGTGAGAAAATTAATATAGATTTTTTTTTTTTTGAAGAAGAAGTATTAAATCATGTATTTAAATTTAAAACAATTATTTGAATATCTATTTAGTATTTGCTATGACAATATCTTAGAACCCATTTACTAAATGTAATATATACTCACCAAAAAATGCTTCAAGGAATGATAATGAATATTATCATCTTTTCACAATATTTAAATTTTCACAATGAGTGATGATATATGCTACAATTTTTTTGGGGTAAATTACACTTTACCACCCTAAACTATACACTAGATTACATTTTGCATCCTAAACTATGATACTTATTACACTTTGCACCCCAATGTTAATTTTACTGTTATCTTAGACGGAACTTTTATGCACATGACATGCACATGTATTCTTCTTAGGTGGAACAAAGTTAAAAGGACAAAAACACTACTCTTCACAATCAATAAAAATAAAAACTTCTTTCCTATTCTTTTTCCAGATCTCTCGATCTCACACTTACGGGTACAGCCGTACTGTCCTCTGTAACCTTAAAGAATTTTTTCAACTTTTTAGACTTATCTCAAGAACACTCCGGAGTTGTTACGTGAAAGTTAAAGAATTTGATTAGACCACGTATTATTTGCTCCTTTGAATTAGATTATACATGTTGAACTTGAACGGCGTGTTCAATTAGAGAAAATGAAAGTTGAGGATAGTTTCAAGAGAAAGTTGTTGTTAGTGTACATTTTGATAAAATTTGTCTTACCATTTGTGTTTCAATGAGCTTTAAATTTAGTTTATATTTACGCATGCCTTTGCTCTTAGTGGAATCATTTACCAGGAGACCAAGGCATGAATAAATATAAACAAAAACAACAAGAAGAACAACTTACGTGTGAGAGATCTAGAAAAAATATTTTTGATTTGGAAAATTAGGGTTAGAGAGTGGAGCAATGGTGTCGTGGTGGTGGAGTAGAAGATATTTCTGATTTGGGGATTTAGGGTTAGAGTGTTTTGATTTGGGGAGATGGTTGTACCTGTACGTGTGAGAGAGAGCTGGAAAAAATAAAATGAAAGAAGCTTCTTGTTTAATTGACTGTGAAGAGTAGTGTTTTTGTCTTTTAACTTTGTTCCGCCTAAGAAAAACACATGTGCATTTCATGTGCATAAAAGTTCCGTCTAAGATAACAGTAAAATTAACACCGGGGTGCAAAGTGTAATTAGCGTCATAGTTTAGGGTGCAAACTGTGTATTTGAATAGTTTATGGTGCAAAGTGTAATCTAGTGTATAGTTTAGGGTGGTAAAGTGTAATTTCCCCTTTTTCTTGAGGATCTTTATCAAATTAAATAGTTGCAACCATCTACAATGAAGGTTTTGTTATTCATACTTCATTCTTTATCATCTTATTTTATGAGTTTAATTTCGATGGTTAGCTTACTTATTTTTAATGAACACCCTTTTAAGTAGGAAAAGGAATTAAAAAAAGAACAAAATAACAAAAGACATCTGTCATCAAAGTTTCTATTAAATAAAATTATAAGTTTAGAAGATTTAAACTTAATAAATTAGTGATCTCTAGGTAACAAATAGAACACCATATATTATCATTCTAACTTTCCAAGCATGACTACCAGTGTACCACATAATATTCAAAGTACAAGAAGAAATTTTTTGTGACATTAAAATTTAGTAGGAGTATTTTAGACATTGCATAATGGAATATTTTAGGAATTATAAAATTTTGTTAGGGTTTAACTAAGAGAGTAACAGTAGGAGTATATGCTTATTTCCAAAACATAAAGGAGGAAATTATTCAACTTTAATTTAGGATGGAATGAAACTACCCCAAGCATAAAGGAGAAAAGTGCTACTTCATCAATTTGTGTGCATGTGTGTGTGTGTGTGTGTTTTTTTTTTTTTTTTTTTAACTTGAAACAATGTGTTAAAAAAATCAACCTAAAAAAATTACGCATAAAATAATGAATTTTGGTTCAATAAACTGACTAAATCAAAAATGAAGTCTAAGAACACAACAAAATGTCACGATATTTTTACAATACCTTTATTCCTAGCTATGGTAGGTTTTGGTCTGATATTTTATTATTTTATTTTAGAGTAATTCTACATTCACAACATTTTCATAATAAGTCGTAGGTGGTAAATTGTTACTGGTTTTGAATTGGGGCTGACCACCTTTGATTGTATATTAAAAAAAAAAATCAATTGAAGAAAATTGTGCCTAAAACAATGAATTTTGGCTTACCAAATTTTGAATAAACAAAAAGAGAAGCCTAGGAAGACTACAAAATGTCACACAAAAAAGAATTATAGGAACACAACAAAATGTCACAACATTTTCGCAAATTCTTTTTATTCCCAGTTGTGGTAGGTCTCAGTTTGATATTATTATTTTATTTTTTATGTCCATAGCATTTTCACAAAAAATTTTAGGTAAAAAATTATTACTGGTTTTAAAATTATGCATTAAAAAAAAAAACAAAAAGACAACACAAGAAAATTGTGTGTGAAACCATGAATTTTGGCTGACCCAATTTGACTATATTAAAAAAGAAATCTAAGAATATAACAAAATATCACAATATTTTCACAATACTTTCATTTTTAGTATCCGAATAGATTTTTTTTTTTTATTTGAGAGAAATGCTACATTCATAACATTTTTAGAACAAATTCTAAATAACAAGTTGTTATTGGTTTTAAACTGATAACATTGTTATTGTTATTCTTAAAACATTTATTTTCATTTGTGGTTGGTTACAGTCTCATATTTTATTATTTTATTTTGACTTGTAAGAAATTGTTGCCTCAATAATTGTGAAAATATTATAAAATTTGTTTTGTCAGTATAACAATATATATGCCTGCTTATATAAATATTTAAAAGAAAAAAGAAAACATAAACCGATTATTGGAAAAAAAAAAAAAAAAAACTTTAGGCACTGTAAAAATTAATGTTAAAATGTTGTAGACTTAGCATTTTTTTTATTTGATCTATAAGAAACTGAGATCTCAACAATTGTGAAAATATTGTGATAACAATAAGTATTGTAACATTTTCTCAAAACATTTATTTTCAGTTGTAGTTGGTCACAGTCTCGTATTTTATTATTTTATTTCAACTTGTAAGAAATTGAGACGTCAATAATTGCGAAAATATTGTGAAATTTGTTGTATCAGTATAACAATATATTTATCAGCTTACATAAATATTTAAAAGAAAAAAAAAAACAAAAACAGATTACAAAAAAAAAAAAAAAAAACAAAACAAAAAAATTTAGGCACTGTAGCTACAGTGTAATACTCCGGAAAAAAAAAAGGATTAAAAGGAAGGGTATTAAAGTAAATCTTTTGTGGGGTCAATTTTATAATTTATAATTATAAGGGCTTTTTAGAAAATAAGGTTGAAACCCTAGCTATATATATAAGCATATTAAATCAATGTATATGGAGAGATATTTTTGAAGGAGGAGACTACTCAAAAGACTGAAGTAAAGAAGGATTGACTACACTCTTAAGGTGATATCTAAGGATTTTAGGGGAAGTGTTAGGTAAAAGTTCCTTTTGAAATAGGTTTTGGAGGTAAGTAACCTTATCCTAATTAGTTTTAGTTTGCGTATTTTAATTACTGAAATTGTTTACAATTATTACAATTTTATTTCTATTGTACTACTGATTTCACGTAAAGAATTATTACAAATATATTTGATTACTGAATATATGATGTAATTTATGTAATTGTTTTTAGCTACACTGATTCAAAGTAAAGGGTAAAGAATTTTCACAAATACATGTGAGCATTGAATATAAAGTTTATTTTATTTAACTGTTTTATAGATATAATGATTTAAAGTAAATAATATAGAAATATCACAAATAGATTTGAATACTGAATATATGATTATATAAATTTGTTTGAATAAGATATTTTTGTTAGAAACTATGATTTCATATATATAATTATGAACAATTTGACTATGAATTTATTCTGATACCCAGCCAATGGGGGTTATTCATTGGTACTCTGATACCCAAACCAATGTGGGTTATTCATTAGTATTCTGATACCTAAACTAATAGGGATTATTCATTGGTACTCTAATACCCAGCTAATGAGGGTTTTCATTGGTACACTGATACCCAAACCAATGAAAGTTATTCATTGGTACACTGATACCCAGCCAATGGGGGCTATTCATTGGTACTCTGATGCCCAGTCACGGGGATATAGCGTGACCATAGTCATAAAATTGTTAAGAATATGAATTACGATTGGATATTTGAACCATTTGGAGTTCTTAAAACTACATATGTGATTTTGGAAATGTTTGAGTATTTGAACTATTTTGGGTCACTAAAACTGCTTATGTGTTTTTTGAACCTATTGTAAATTATAACTTTTGATATATGGAAAACAGACTATTTTCTAAACCATCTATGATATATTTTTAAGATTAAATTATGTGATCCATATGCAACTTATCATTTTAAGACTATGAAACTTCTTCAGTTATCTTGAAAACACATAGTGTATTATAACTTTTGAAAACACATATTATATCTTATACTTTGCATATCTATTGCTTGATGGAACTTATTAGGATTTTTGTTACTTATTGAGTTGTCAACTCACCCCCCTTTTTCCCCCTTTAGTTTCAGGTTGTGAAGAATATCAAGTTTTAGGAGTTTGATGTTGTGTTGTGAGCAGAAAAAGAAGCTTTGTGATATTGGGATTAAATGGTCTTCTAATAGTTTTATATTTATTGGCCAATTGGCATTATGTACATGAGGTTTGGAATTTATTCCTATTAAATTATTGGAGAGCTATTCATGAAAAAATTTGTTGAGGTATTTTAGATTTATTTTATTTAATTTTTTTAAGGATAAATTTTAGTTGCTAAAAAAAGGCCTTGCACACTTGTAGAGTGCTTACTTTATAAGTGTGCGGCAGTTGTCACGTGCCTATCTTTATGGTTGGGTTCGGGGCGTGACATACAGTGTCATTTGAAAAAATCAAAAGCACTGTATTGTAGCTACAGTGCATTAGCACATTCACAATCATAATAAGTGTTGTAATATTCTCTCAAAACATTTATTTTCAGTTGTGGTTGGTTATAGTCTCATATTTTATTATTTTATTTAGACTGGTAAGAAATTGATACGTCAATAATTGCAAAAATATTGTGAAATTTGTTGTATCAGTATAACAATATCTATACCAGCTTACATAAATATTTAAAAGAAAAAAAAAAAACACAAACTGATTACTGGAGAAAAAAAAAAAAAAAAACTTTAGGCATTGTAGATACAATGCCAGTTGAATAAACCAAAAGTGTTGTATTGTAGCTACAGTGCATTCGCGCTCAAAAAAAAAAGGGGGGGGGGTTAAATAAACCAAATGTACAGTATAAAAGCACTATACACGCATTCGCGCTTTTATATATTAGAAAAAAGAAATATTCTTTGTATCATTTGGTTCAATATTTCAAGACTTTTCATCCCTCACACATACCATAAACCTCTTTGCATTTTAATTCACCATTTTCACCTTTTGCACTTCTATTCCTTTATATATACTTACCCATAACCTTTCATAGCATCCTATGTCAAATACACACAGACCAAAAACGATGTCATTTACCATCAATCTTTCGAGTTCTAACATTGTTGTTTAATCTAATTCTACCCCATATGAGTCGGCTAAAACTAAAGAAGGGGGGCTTGCATTTTATATTGAATGACAACGACAATTATTATTTTGATATTAAGGTCAGACGATATGGATTTATGAATTTTGTAAATGATGTAATTAATTGTGAGTATTTAAGAGGTGTATTTTTTTTTAGAATTAAGGAGAGAGAGAAAGAAAAATTTTATATCAACTTTTATTCTATAATATTCCTCCAATTTTTTTTTTCGTTACATCGATTGAATAATTATAATGAATATGTGTGTACCATTTTTAATTTTTGCGTTTCATGATAAATTCATTAAAGTTCTATAACAATTATGTTATAATAGTTATACAACATTCTTCAAAACTATCTTACATAAAACATAATAATATTATCCGTCCATCGCACGAGTAACTTACTAGTTAGATTCTAATTGTTGTCTAATTTTGCACCACATGTCCTATATACATATATATATATATATATATATTTTTTTTAAATTTCTAGGTGAGTTAATATTGTGCAAAAGAGGAAGAGTCTAATATAAATAAACCATTAAAAAAAACCCAATAAAAAAGAGTAAATTCATGTGTATATCCAAAAAATAAAATAAAATAAAATAATTAAAAAGAGAGAAAGAGTGAAACTCATGTATACATCTATGACTTAAACAATGTATAATTTGAATCCATATATGAGTAATTGTGTTTTTTTTTTTTTTTTTAAACTTTGTCATGCGTATGCACAGATTATACACTAATCTATATATATAATAAGGTGAAGCTGAGAGAAAATCCAATTAAATTTCAATTGGATTCTCAATTTTGCGCCACGTGTCTTTTTTTTTTTGGGTCAAGTGAGTTACTATATAATTAAAAGTTTTCTTGATTTTGCTACCAAATTGTGAAAACTAGAGAATTTTTATACCGATGAAAGGGGTGGGCTCCTCTCCCATTTGTTATTCTTCAGTTCTCTCCCATTTTAATTGGATTCTTAATTTTGCACCAGGTATCCCATCTAAATTTTTAAAATTTTTGTGTCAAAATAAATAATATATTAACACCTAATACAAAAACCAAGAAGACCACAAAAATAACATAAACAAGAATATTTCACCTAGACATTTCTATGTAGACTCTCAAGCTCCTCTCTCTCTCTCTCTCTCTCTCTCTCTCTCTCTCTTAAATGTTTCTCTAAATATAACCTCAACCCTTAACCATTTGCTACCATCAGCAAACAACTCTTAACAACACATCGGCAACCCCCCAATGCACAACAAACAGATTTGTAAGTAAACTTGCAACCCCTTTTCTATTCATATTCATTGACTTATGAAACATTGTCAATTCCTTTTCTCACATATTTTTTTACAGTTAACAACTCTTTTGCTTCATAACTAACCATTGAATTTAACAATATCAATATTCAAATGTATAAATAAAACTTAAATCCTGTATGAGGATTAAAATAAGCAACTATACGAATTTGAAAAATATGGCTTTTGGAAACAATACTTCATTATAATGCTATTTGGAGATTTTATTTATTATTAATTTTGTTGTTGTCGTATGCATTTTTTTGTTTTGGGTTGCATCTCAACAATAAACAAAGCCAGTAATCCAATTATTTGTGGTAAGAATATAAGAGTATGATTGGGCAAGACCAGTAGTTCTTTATACCTAATAATATCCTTACAAAATTTTTTAAAGAGTTAACAAAATATAAAAATGACTATTAATAGTATTTAAATTATATATATAGGAATTATATTATGCATCTTATTCTATATTTTTAAGTGTATCCATACATATGCATAGAGTTATAAGCTAGTATATATTAATAGGCAAAACTCAAAGAAAATTTAATTAGAATTTGAAATTAGAATCCAATTTTGTTATATGTGTCTAAATTTACGTAAGGACCATACCATAATTATCCACTTAAGTTTATACCATGTATCCACTTAAGTTTTTTTAATGTTTTTTTTTTTTATGAAAAGTTTTTTAAATTTTGTGTCAAGCGAGTTAATGAGTAAAAAATACTAAGAATCTAATATTAATAAACTATAAATTAAAAAAAAAAACCAATCACATATACTCAATAAAAATCACCACACAACAAAGATCACCACACGTTCTATCTTATTAAAAATTAGAAGAAAAAAAATGATCATTAGTATTAAATTTAGGTAAGAAATTTAATATCTGACTAATTATGTTTACTTTAAAAAAAATAACTTGACTAATTGTTACATTTTTATGATAAAAATTGTGTTTAATTTTAAATGTATCCATATGTATACACGTGTTACATGCTATTTTTTTTTTAAAAATAATTTGACTAATTTTTTTTATATTTTATGATAAAAATTGTGTTTGATTTTAAATGCATCTAGGTTTAGTTTTAGGTTTTTTTTTTTTTTTCAAAAACACCATTTTAGTTCCTATATTTTGAAATCACGGTCAGTTTGGTCCTTACATTTTGGTAGCAATCAATTTAGTCCCTGTTATTTTCAACTTGCATTTATTTTGGTCCCTACTGTTAATTCATTAACAGAAAATGTTTATATGGCAAACGGTTTGCACAGTTGACATGCTTAATATTAAAATATTGGGATAATTACATTTTACTCACCTGTAGTTTGCCTCTAATTTGACTTGCCTACATGTGATTTTATTTTTGACACTTTACCCACCCGTGGTTCATTCCATCTATGTTCTGTAGCTCACTTCTAAATATTCTGTTATTCGCAAAAATTTAACAAGAAATCAGATCAAACACTCCTCTCCCACACACTCTCTCTCTCTCTCTCACTTGTTCATCCATTCTAAATCGAGAATCGACTGGGTTTTGTTTGTGCAAGAACACAAAGGAAGGAGACCCACGGATTCTGGAAGAAGGAGACCCACAGATTTGTGTTTGGGAACATTTTGGTCTTGAATCCGTTCAGATTTCTCTTTACTTGGTGAGCTACTTTAGATGTTTTGAGCATGAAATTTTGATTTTTCTTTTAGTTTCATCTGCTCTTTTCCTCTTATTCTAGGTAGATTTAATGTTTGAAACCTAGGGTTTTAATTTTTTTTTTTTTTAAATTGGGTTTCTACAAAGTAAAAGTGGCTATGTTTTAATTTTGACATGTTCTTTTACTTTCTGGTTTCTACAAAGTGACCATTGAACCAAAAATTTGGCCATTAAATTAGCTATGACTCTGGGAGTTTCGTAGAATGGCCAAGTTATGTAGCTTTATTAAAATTAGTAGGTGGGAATAGGATTGCCTTGTTGCCAAGTTTGAGCGGCTGGTTATTGTCAAAGATAATAGTTTTGAGGTTCAAATTAATGGGAATGAAATTGGGTTTCTACAAAGTGGTGTTTTGTATTGCTGAGTTTTGTTGTCAAAGCAGTAAGAGTTTATTCCAATGCAGCAGAATTTTTTTGGTATTACTGAGTTTTCAAAGCAGCAGATTTTTCATTCTGGCAGCTTCAATCTTGCAGTTTTCTGTACTACTGAGTTTTGCTGTCAAAGCAACAGATTTTTTTTCAATGCAGCAGAGTTTATTTGTATTACTGAATTTTCAAAGCAGTAGGCAGATTTTTAGAAGTAGCAAGCAGCAGGCAGAACTTGCAGGGAGGATTTAATGCTTTTTTAACCAAGGGTCTAGCATAATGGAAATATTTTCTTGCAAGTTGCAATTATCAAAAGACTGGTCTAGAAAGTTAATTTGCGGTGGCTTTGTTGCTTGGGAAAAAATGCCTTATTGATTGAGCATCTGATTGGAAAAATGCCTTATTGCTTGTGTAGCTAATGCTGTTACTTTTCAGTGCTAGCTATTATTCACTTTACATGCCCTCTATAAAATGCTATATGCTGAGCTACATGAAGACTAGGCAAAAGGCTGAATGTACTCGTTGTCATGTGATGTTGAAGGGGGTCTCCCTTGGTGCAAGGGGTCTGTATATCATTCCCAATGGGTTTGAAATTTCCAGTTATGATGAGAGGCTTGATGGTCTTCCAGTTTAGAAATTTTCAAGCTTTGCAATGCTGTTGCGAAAAGAACTAGCACTTCTGAAGATTATGTTTCACTCCGAATTTTGTTTATCTGAGCTTGTTGATGTAATGGGAACTTATGTTTGTAAAGTTGGAATTTCATTGCTAAATGTTGTCATGCTAGTGCTAGATGGTATGAAATAAAGAATTTGTTTTGCATCATTGAGCTCTATCATCATAAGCAACTGTTATTTACGCACTAGATGTTAATAATTGTTCAGAAGTGTCAGCTTTTCAATTGGGTTTAATTAACTGTACTGTAAGTCTAACTGGAGTATAAGATTAATTTGCTTAGTTAAGCCTAAGGCTCTGTACGTGACTGCTAATCTTAAGAAGGCCCTTTGATTGGGATGTGGTGTCACTTTGCAGAAGTGACAAAAGAGCTAGTGAAGCTAATAAAAGCACTTGCTCTGAAATGTAACTACAACTTCCAGGACAAACAATGGTGAGAGAAGAAATATTGGCAACACTGATTTTGCCAATGTTGACTGCAAATATCGTTTTCACCTTTGTTCATTTTCCACTTGTTATACATGGTGTCCAAAGTCAGGTCATAATTTATTAAAGCCTTTTGGATTTAGTAACTGCATTCACAATCTTTAATACTTACTGAATCCTTGTCAAGTCTACGTTTTAATCATTATGAACAGTGCATATGGCAAAATAAAAAGTAAAAAAAGATAGTTTACACTACTCACAAAATTAAAGGCAAATGTCATTGACAAAGAACTTCTAACTATAGCAAACCCATTGCATGTGAGCATACAACTAAATACATGTTTCACTTGAAAGTTGAAACCACTACCCCCTACAAAGACAACAAATACAACTAAACTAGAAAATTGTTGCTAAACATGGCTCTTTTGCTTATGATCTGTTCAAGAGGTTCATAAGCACAATGCACTTAAATGGCACATGGTAACAACATTACAATTGACAATGACAAAGCAGCTATGTAGAGGAGAATCAGCCACTGATGTCCTGGTTGATTGACTAATGAGCAAGTATCTTGTCTGATTGGTACCTGAAAATCCTTTGAGATGTTTACATTGATGGTTTAAGCCTAACAATTATCACAATAGCAATAATAATAATAATAATAATAATAATAATAATAATAATAATAATAATAATAATAAATGATTTTGTCTAGACAATGCAACAATGAAAATGGTCTATAATATGAAGAAGAGCAAATGCAAGCTTACAGACTATGAATCACAGCAGGTAAAGTTTGAGGGCTACCTATCTCAACGAATGAACTTAGTAAGGCTACAAATAACAATAAATAAAACAACTGTTAAACTTTGTTCATATGGCTAAATGTTACATTAATTACTTTTACTGTTTCCTTCTATCTAAAATTTTCTTTATGTAGCAACAAAAGGATAAAAGAAAAGAAAAGGTTTTTATAGCAAGTCTGAAGTTTTGCAAATCTGCTGCTTTGAAAACTCAGTAATAGCAAAAAAATTTTGCTGCATTGGAATAAACTCTTTGCTGCTTTGACAGCAAAACTCGACAATACAAAACACCACTTTGCAAAAACCCAATTTCATTCCCATAAATTTGAACCTCAAAACTATTATCTTTGACTGTAAAAAGCTGCTTAAACCTGGCAACAAGGCAATCCCATTCCCACCTGCTAATTTTAATAAAGCTAGATAACTTGGCCAATCTATGAAACTCCTAGAGTCATAGCTAATTTAATGGCCGAATTTTTGGTTCAACGGTCACTGTGCAGTAACTAGAAAGTAAAAGAACACGTCAAAATTAAAACATGGCCACTTTACTTTGTAGAAACCCAATTTAAAAACAAAAAAAAAAAATTTTGAAATAAAAAAAAATTAAAATCCTAGGTTTCAAACATGAAATCTACCTAGAATAAGAGGAAAAGAGCAGATGAAAGTAAAATCAAAATCAAAATCAAAATTCATGCTCAAAACATCTAAAGTAGCTCACCAAGTAAAGAGAAATCCGAACGAATTCAAGACCAAAATGTTCCCAAACACAAATCTGTGGGTCTCCTTCCTCTGTGTTCTTGCACAAACAAAACCTAGTCGATTCTCGGTTTAGAATGGATGAGCAAGCGTGAGAGAGAGAGTGTGTGAGAGGAGTGTTTGATCTGATTTCTTGTTAAATTTTTGGAAAAAATATGTTAGAGTAACGAAATATTTAGAGGTGGGTTACAGAGCATAGACGGAATGAACCACAGGTGGGTAAAGTGTCAAAATTGAAACCACGAGTAGACAAGTCAAATTAGAGATAAATCACAGGTGGGTAAATTGTAATTATCCTTAAAATATTAAATAAAATGCTGATGTGTCTAAATTTTAGTACTCTCTCACTGATATTTGTATGTGTTTCTGGAAAGATTTAAGTTAGTCCTTTGGCTAGTGATTAGAGTTAAGCTGTGTGGTTTTGTACTTTGTTACTTGTTAATAATATATCTCATTCATAATTATTAAAAAAAAATTAAGATGTAAAGAATAAAGTGTGCCTACAATGCAATATGATTGTGAGTTTGTGACCAAACTATGTAAAATCTACCATTAGATCCTATACCATTTCTTCTATGTTCATAACTTTTTGTGCCATAACTTTTATCACATTTTTGATTTGATCGATTGTGAGTGATGGACAATCACTTTTACATGAATTCACCACGTTTTTTTTACCACTCATAATCGACTACCTTAGATTTGTCACAAAAGTTCATGTCCATAGACTGTCTCATCCTATGTAAGATGAATCTTGCCAAGGCTAGCACTTAGTATGATAATTCGTTTACCCAACACAAAATAGTGAATAGTTGATGTACCCCCACTTGTGTGCACTTCATGTGCACAGATGCACTATGGTCACATGATAAGCAAGTTACAAAATTTTCAAAAAAGGGATAATTATAGTAAACCCACCTGTGGTATGACCCGTTTTCACTTTGCCTACCCGTGGTTTAAAACTTTACACTTTGCCCACCTAAAATTAGCTCCGTTAGCCTTTCGTAACCCACCTCTCCGTTTGCCGTTAGAAAAACACATTTTTAGACAAAAACAAATATAACAAGAATCAAAAAGTTAGAAATTTTAAAAACTGAGCCTAAGTTTTCATATCTGAACTTCTATAGTACACTTGCTATCAAATCTCTATCCCCCTCTTCAACACAACCTTCTTTGAGAGAGTAATGATTTTTAAATCGGTAAAAAAGAAAATATATTTTTAAAAGCTGATGTGGTTATTTTTTTGCCATTTAAGCACTGATGTGGCAACATCAGCCACTAAAATTTAGACACATCAGCATTTTATTTAATATTTTAATATTAAGTATGTCAATTGTGCAAACCGTTTGCCACGTAAGTATTTTCCGTTAGTAAATTAACAATGGGGACCAAATTAAATGCAAGTTGAAAATAACAAGGACTAAATTGACTACTACCAAAATGTAGGGACCAAATTAACCGTGATTCAAAAATGTAGGGACTAAAAAGGTGTTTTCTCCTTTTTTTTTTTTTACTTTTCAAACCAATAATATTTTTTTAGGACCTGTTTGGATTGAGAGGGGGGGGGGGGGGGGGGGAGAGGGGCAGTTAAGGGAAGTAGAATAAAGTTAACAAGAAATAGGCTGATCTCTAACCAAATCTACTCTACTCTACTTTATTTTCCCTCCCTCCCCCTCAATCCAAATAGACTATTAGTGAAATTAATATTAGATAGAGGTGTTTATAACAAAGACATTCAAAGTTTAAACTTTTTATCATAAAAAAAATAAAAATAAAAAAAGATTAAAGGGAAGTAGATAAAAGGGCTTCATTTATTAAACTTTTATTTACATGTAATCATGTGAGGAAGTAATGCACCGTTGTTTTTTTTTTTTTTTTTTTTTTTTTTTTTTGGGTTTTGGGACCATGTTAATCTCCTTCTTTTGAAAGATGTACTTATAATAAAAAAATTTACCAGTTTTTTTTTTTTTTTTTTTTTTTTGGAAGGGAAAAACGTGAACTATTATTAAATTAGATGGATGCATGAGCATCAAAATACAAAGCCTCCAAAGCAAGAGAAGGAAAGTCTCTTCCATCCAAATTACACCATTAACTATATTTTTAGCAACTTAGGGAGTGAACAGCCGAGTTTCCAATCTGTCTAATGATTGAGAAAGATCCATTGTGTAAACCAACCACGGTCACTTTGATCTCTTGTAAGATGTGACCCTAACGCAAATGGTCCAAGTTTGGCAAGGAGCTGAGCTTGTTCATAACAGTAGTATTGTCACCTTCAACAATGAAATCGTGAAAACTAAACTTCAATAGCAAAAGCTATTGCTTTCCTCCAGGCTAAAACTCCAACTTCTTCTTTGTCATGCACTAAGCTAGGTTCCTTTTGCATTAAGATCTATGAAGCATGGGTGTGTATTCAGATTTGGGTGCGGGTGCGGATACGGGTGCGGGACTCAACAATTTTTGAAAATATAGGGTGCAAGTGTTGCAATTAAAAAATTATCAAAAAAAATTTATTTATATTTTCTATATATTGCAAAGTATACTTTTTCATATAATTGTAAATATATACCAATTTAAGAATAATAGTAGATAATAACTAAAACATGATATTCTTAAATTAGAATACAACCCTAAGTTTATTTTTATTATTTTTTTAACATGTATTTCGGCCAATTTTGGCCCGAATCAGTGCAAATTGACCTGTATCGGCGTGAATCGAAAAAAAAAAAAAAAAGGCTAGAGCGGCGTGTCGGAGAAGCGATGCCATGTCGCCACAAGTCCGGTGCGACATGCCGTCCTTTTCATTTCTAGTAAAATGCTCCAAATAAGGAGCTGGTGGAGGCTGCCAAATAAGGAGCTGGTGGAGGCTGCCAAATAAGGAGCAAGCCGACGATCACTCATCATAGGGATATATGGGAATTAATGACGTCTTTGGAATTCTGCCAAAAGATCACTGGCTCTTTCATTCATCAATCCCAGTCCTTGGAATTTCACTGGTTCAATAACAGCAAAGTTTGGACAAGAAACGGTTCCAGTTCTTGGGGTTCGATTCAAACTGTAAGTTCGTTTAGACCCCTTAAACCCAAACAGATTAACCTAGTTATTTAGCCAAGTGATTAACTTAGGTAAATTATTCAAATCTAGATTAACACAAAAATATCAAATCATGTAAAAGTGTGGAATAATAAAGAACACATGATATGATGACCCAGGAAAACCAAACCAGTAAAAAACCTGGGAAGGATTTAACCTAGCTATCCTCAAGGTAAAACGAATTCACTATGAAAGAATCGAAGTTTACACAATAGAGACTTAGACCACTAACATCCTATTGCTACCTGTCTGTAGGAAACTTACTACCACGACCACGTGACAGCTCCAAGACCACGAACTCCTTCTTTCCTTGAATTCTTCAGCAAAGCACAAGCAACACTTGCTTGTATATCTTGAAGCTCTTTCGATTCTGCAACTGTATGATCTACCAATCTCTTGACATGAATCTTGAGTTTGGAAACCCTAAGTGTATGTGAAGGTAAACACCTCTAGATCTAACAAATAGATTCACAAACACAGCATTCAGAACTCCAAAAACGTGGCTAGGGTTTTCCCTTATATACTTAGGGCAAAACATAAAATCCTATACAATAAATGGGCTAGGGCTGAGTTGGAAAAATTCTGCAGAAAAACGTTCTGCACAATTTTCGATCGGTCGAGTCTAATTCTCGATCGATCGAGTTAGGCAGAAGTGCACAGTAAATTCTGCAGTTAACTCGATTCCAACTTTACATAAAAAGCCATACTTTGAGCAAGTCTAACACACAACTTAAAGAATATTTTGATCATGGTTTGCCAACATTATAAATTGAAGTTCTAATATATTAGTTCCTAATTCTTAGAACCTAACAAACTCCCCCTTTGGCAATCCGTGACAAAACACAGACTTAACAAAAAGCTCAAAGTTTACAAATTGAAACAGCCCATTTCAAAAATAAAAAACCACTAAACAATTCAACCTAACTACTATCTAACAGTTGCAACGTAGACAGCAGCATGACTGAATCAACCTGTATATTCCTGTAACACTTAACAAACACATAAACGCATGTGTGGAAAATACAAGGAATATAGAAAAAGAACTTCTTGATTTCACATGACACAAAATAAAGACATATATCATGAATAACATCATAAATATAAATCAATAAGCAAAGTCGCATAGTGAAACAAGAAACAAATACATAAAAATGTATCTCAAAAAAAATCTCCTAACAAGAGCCAAAAATGTAAATACAAAGTGAAGCACCTAGATACAATCTAATAACTCCACAAGCTCCTCAGTATCACAGCAAGGTACAAAAACTCACAAAACTCCCCCTAAGACAAAAAACCTCTACAAGATATGAACTCCTCAATAGAATGCACTCCCCCTTTTTGTGACGAATTGCCAAAGGGCACTCACTCATCATCAAAAGGAGGTGGCAGAGGAGAACGACGAAAACTCGCCAAATCTGCTCGCAAAGCACGAAGCTCATCAAGGACATCCACCAGAAGCTGACCATGAGCCGCCTGAACGGTCATGACAATGTCCAGAGTCCGATGAATATCAGAAACATCCAAAGGAGAAGGTGGAGGAACATCATCAGCAGCAGTAGCAGGATCAGCAGACGTCTCAGCTGTAGGAGCATCTGTAGAAGAAGAAGGGGGTGGAGTGACACCGGAAGGCTCCACCCTAAGACGCTTAGAGCTAGCTTGAAGTTGAGCAGCCCTTTGCCTCAGAAAGGTAGTACCTATAGGAGCAATAATGTGTACGGGCTCAGAAGCTGGATAATCACCTAAACCTAAATGAAGGAAAATCCTATGAATAAAAACAGGAAAGAATAAAGTATGAACCGTAGAACTACTCCGATGTACCTCGTTCAAAGAACGAAGAAAGAGGTGTGGAAAACTGATAGGAGCATCAGTAACAAGAGCATACAAAAAAACACACCGCTCAATAAGAATAGTTTGAAGATGAGAAATAGGCCACAAGGAATGACAGGAAATCCTAAAGAAAAAGATAATGAAGCTCAGAGAGCTCAGCAGACGTGATCTGAGGATCATAACCCCACTGGATAGAAGATCCAGTGATGTATGACATCACGTCGTCAAGAGGCGGAGACTCATCATAAGGAAAGACGGGATGATCAACAATCGGCACCCCAAGAGCATCAGACACTATCGAAGGGGTAATGCGATACTCCACACCTCGTAACCAAACCTTAACCAAGGTGTTGATATCATAGACGTGGATAGAGAGGTTCGAGTAGAACTCTCTAATCAAGGTAGCCAAAGGTGGATGATCTATATCCAACAAAGGTAACCAACCCCGACGCTCAAAATTACGTCTCTCCTCAGGATCAACCTCATCTAGAATGACCCTACGCTCACCCCAAATTTGACGCCTAAGGTTAAGGGTCTCGTATGTCTCTTGGTTCTTCTCACTAGGAAACCGATCACTATCAAAAGAAGGAGAAGAAACAGAAGTCCTATGGGCTCTAGTTTTCCTAGGCATTATGCTAAGGACAGAAAAGAGATACAAAGAAAGAAAAGAGTAAAAACAAAAACCAAGGGTAGACTGCAAGTTAGCACAGCATAAAATAGAGAAATACCAATCTATATGATGCATGAACAAAATATGCAAATGATGCATGAACTAATGCAGTGGCATAGGTCAATTATGATCCAAATTAACAAAATTGGCTTGAGCATAAGAATTAAATCAAAAATACCCAATTTGGGAAAAACCCAATTTTCAAAACACAACAAATTGAGAAATTGATCATCACAACAGTTAAATAACACAATATAATGATCAAATTAATCAATCTAACAAGCTAATTTCATCAATTTATATCAAATTGAACAAAAACCAATTTCATCAATTTCAAGCCCTAGATTTTCAAATTTCCCCCAAAACACCAAATTAATTAAATTAAACCACTTGTAGTACTTGGATAAGGTGTCCCCACAAAAACCCATGATTAATTTGAAGGAAAAAGGTCCAAAATCAATCCCAAAAATGCCAAAACTATAAATGCCGAAAATAACCCAAAATGCATGAAAATTATGCATGAAATATGAAAATAAAAACAAAAGGAGGGTTAAAAGTGTCTTACCGGCTTTGGGAGAGAAAATTGATGCAAAAAGAACGAAGGAAATCGACAAAAACAGCTACAAATGTCTTGACCGGTTGGTAGAGTGAAAAAGAGATTTGAAAAGTTTTTGAAAAGTGAAGAATCACGTGAAAAAATCCTTTTTAAAAAATATTCAGCTCGATTTTCGATCGATCGAAAAACAGATTCGATCGGTCGAAAATCCTTTGATTGATCCAATACCAATCAAGGACCGATCGAAACAAACCGAGAATTTTCCAGAGATTTTGAAACATTTTCGATCGGTCGAAAAACAGTTTCGATCGATCGAAATTCTGGAAAAAACAAAATTTTGAAAAACAGACCAATTTTAGTGCAGAAACTCCTCAAAGCATTAGATTTTATAAATAAAATGCATGAGTATGAGTTTAAAAGTTTTCCAAAAACACATGTATTTACCCCAGATCTCCCAAAACAAGATTTTCTCTTAATATCCCTCAAAAACTCTAAACACACAAACATGTTTTGCAACAATTTCCAGAAATTTTCAAACTTGGTTGGTCAGGCCAAACACACACAATATCATGTACACAGTTTAGCAAAGAATAACTTATGTAGCGTGTGCAACTAGCATAAGCTTGAGAAACATGTGAGGTGATATGCACATAGAGTTCAATCACAGTTTCTACAAAATTCATCACATGAATTTGAAAGAGACTATTACTTAAAGAGTTACATCATATAACTCTCACATCTCCTAGAATAAAAGCTTGCAATCATGGAAGTTTCTTGATTTGCCTTAGAATTAATATTCAATTTAATTGATTAGAAACTTAATAATATAGCCGGGATAATGTACACACCAATTTTATTTGAATTGTGATGTTATTATAGCCCAATAGTGTACACACCAATTTTAGCATTTTAACAGAGGCTACACCTTATGTTCTTTTTGTGCATGTGCTACACTTTCTCGAGCACAAAATCTTACGATATGCACTAAGGTGTTCATGATTGGCTAATAAACAGTGGTGAGATGGTTATTTATGTCTTTCTCATTAAGTTCAAGTCCGACAATCAAAGACATAAGACTTCAAGATCAAGATCATGTGATCAACAGATATAGCATCTTCCTACACAACATGCACAACAAAACTTCAGCTAGTAAAATGCAATAGAAATAAGTGCATCAAAGCTAAACAAGGTACATAAACATGTTATGCCAAATTAGATTGACCAACCTTGTCTTCAAATTCAAGAAAAAAATAGCAAAAACACAATTTGCAAAATTTTTTTTTATATATAAAAGAAACAAACATCTTAGAATGAAATGCATGAATGTTATGCAATGCAAGTCCTAGAAACAAAGGTCACGAAAGATAGAGCACTAAAGCACAAGGACCATGTCAAACAGACTTAATTAGGTCGAGTCTTTTGCATCCAAAACCTTTTAGATGCAATTCTTGCATTGGAGTTATGATTCATATTAGAATTTTGACCAACTCTAGGATTGGAACAAAGGTTTAACGCCTTCACCAATTCACCAATAAGTACCATAGGATCATGTGCTTGAGGCATAGGTACTGTACGGTCAGGGTTCACCCTTTGTTGGGCCTCGGGTGTGACGTTTCGCCATGCGGCCCGTAATCTTTGTCAATTTACTCTAATATGGGCTGGGCCGGACATTATTAAATGCCCGAAAGATTGGGCTTTAATGTAGCCGCTCGGGGTATTGTTGCTCGCAATTCTTTCATTTTCGCATGATTGACTATTTGGACTGTCATAACTCAGTGGAGAATGTTGCCGAGAATATTTGCTCGTAGGAGAGCGTTACATTGAACTTGGCCGGCAAAGTGCCAGCGAAGTCGTTGCCGAACATACTACCAGCAGCAATGAGCAAGTTCCAATGTCACTCTTGCCACTCAACAACCAAATTCCCACTTATCAACAACAACATTGGACCCTTTTTTCCATTATCTTCCTAGCAATTATAATCCCTCCATCAAATGGGGGCTATAAATAGGAGAAGACTACACAGAGGAGGGGGATGGGAAAATTGGAAGAGAAAAAAGAATGAAGGGAGTGTGCAAGTCAAAGAGTGAGAAATTGATTGTTGGGCCTCAGTGCAATGATCTAACCATTGTAGGAAATACTAAACCCACTTCATAAATTAGTTGTGAACCCAAAAAGGAGCCCGGCCCAATAAGCTCTTATTTGGCCCGCACAATTGGCGCCGTTTGTGGGAATCTCCTACTAAGCTGTAACTCAGCTGTGGCCCAGATCTGGTAAGATGTCTGAGAGGCGATCAGGCAGTTATGCCGAGAATGATTCCGTGGGGTCTTCACAAGGATCCACTTGGCGAGAGCGAAGGCACAAAAGGCGTGAAGACAGATACTGTGGGCAAGACGAAGAGCAGTCCGGTCGAAGTGAAGGGACCCTCAGAACCCAAGGAACGGTGTCCGGCGCGACAGAAAATAGACAGCCCAACCAGAGAGATGAAGAGCTTGAGCGGCTGCGTAGGCTCGTGAGAGATCTGGAGCTAGACGCAGAACGACGTCGTGGAGAAAATTTTGAACGACGGGGAAGAAGGCCGACTGGAGCGAGGAACCGACATAGGGAGAGGTCTGAGGATTCTGGCCATTCTCGACCACGTGATCGATCACATTCACAGGAGACTCAGCGATATCGGGACCGCTCCTGTTCACGCGAGTATGTAGACCGCGGTTCAGATTCCCCGGAAGAACGACACTCGCAAAATGCAGCAATGGACGCCATGAGCCGAGCATTGCGAAAAGCTGCACGGTCTTCGTTTTCGAATGACATTGAGCAGGCCCCTATGCCCAACAGATTTACTCGGCCACCGTTCAACTCTTACGACGGAAAAACAGGCCCTGTGGAGCATGTCAGTCATTACATCCACATGATGTCTTTGCACAAACACGACGATGCGCTGATGTGTAGGGTCTTCCTTTCCAGTCTCGGCTCCACAACGCTGAGATGGTTTAATGGGTTACCAAAGGGTTCTATTCGCAGTTTCGCGGAACTGATTCAAGAGTTTGGAGCCCGGTTCGTTACCTACAGCCGGGTTCAGCAGCCGGTAGACGCGTTACTATCTATGAAGATGAGGGTTGGAGAGACACTGCGCGGTTATGCGAACCGTTATTGGGAACTCTATAACGAGATTGGTGTGGGCAATGAGAAGATAGCAGCAAGCACCTTTAGGATGGGGCTACCCGAGGACTCCGAGCTACGAGAGTCTTTGACGAGGAAACCACCTGAGGGCATGAGGCAACTAATGAGGCGCATTGAGGAATACAAACGCCTAGAGGATGATCGAATGCAGAGTAAAGGTAAAGCCTTGCAAACTAATCGTCCACGGCAAAACGAGTTTCAATCAAGGCCCCGAAAGGGGTTGACCATTCAAGAGCCAAGATTACAACAAGAGGAAGTGAACGTAATGTTCAAAGAACCAGTGCATAGAATCATCGAACGGATTAAAGACGAGTCATACTTTAGGTGGCCGAACAAGATGGCGGGAGACCCGTCTCGAAGAAATCAAAATTTGTACTGTACGTACCACAAGGATAAGGGACACACCACCGAGAATTGCCGAGTATTGAGAGATCACTTGGCCCAATTGTTGAAGGCAGGGCATTTGAAGGAGTTCGTTATCGACATAGGTAACGCTGAACCTGAATGGGGCACAAGACCGGATAAGAACCCCCGCCCACCCCCCATTGGAATAATTGAGGTAATTCACGCCGCACCTAGGCACATCGGAAGGATTGGAGGAAATGAAGTGTTAATGGCGTCCCCGGCCAAGGTCCGCCTGGGGGAGAATCCACATACAAAAAGGGTGAAATCTGCCCGGGAGCCAATTGCTTTTTGTGACGAGGATTTAGTAGGGACAATCCAACCCCATGATGATGCATTGGTGGTGACGGCTTAGATTGGCGGTTTCTTAGTAAAAAGAATATTGGTAGACCAAGGGAGCGGTGCCGAGGTCATGTACCCTGACCTGTTCAGGGGACTCGGGTTGAAGGTTGATGATCTCACGAAATACGACACGCCCCTGGTCGGTTTTGATGGCCGGGTAGTGGTCCCTGAAGGGCAAATCTCTCTCCCCGTAGTATTGGAAGGGAATGAAGTCACAGTATCGTTTATAGTGGTTGCCTCATTTTCTCCTTACACCGCAATTCTCGGGAGACCATGGATTCATGCGATGGGGGCAGTGCCGTCTACACTACATGTAAAAATTAAGTTTCGGACCGAACACGGCATCGCGGTGGTAAAGGGTAGCCAACACACGGCTAGAAAATGCCTTGTTTCGGCAGTCAGCCGGGAGAATCAGGTTATTGAAAGAAGGAACCAAAATGAAGGAGTCCCTTCATAGCAATTACAGCAGCCCTCCGGGGAGACGGGAACTAACCAGGCAGAGGTACTGGTAAAGGTCAAACTTTTGCCGGACGAGTGCAGGTATTTCCAGATAGGGGCAAGTATGAACGACGAGGATAAGGTGGGGATATTATTGCTCCTTGTACAGAATGTGGATGTATTCACCTGGAGCCCATATGAAGTACCCGGAGTGGATTCTGACTTCATCGTTCACCGGCTCAATACTGACCCAACCATAATCCCTAAAAGGCAACGGCCGAGAAGGTCCGCCAAGGAGCATGTTGAAGCCGTAAAGATGGAAGTAAAGAAGCTAAAAGAAGCGGGGGCTATAAAGGAGATTTTCTATCCGGACTGGTTGGCAAACACGGTGGTAGTGAAGAAGAAGAACGGCAAGTGGAGGGTTTGTGTAGATTTCACGGACCTGAACCGGGCATGCCTAAGGGATCCGTTCCCAATGCCAAAAATCGATCAGTTGGTAGATGCCACATGCGGACACCCGAGAATGAGCTTTCTGGACGCTTTCTAGGGTTACTACCAAATAGCCCTAGCGGCCGAAGATCAGGAGCAGACGGCATTTATTTCACCTGAAGCCAACTATCATTACACAGTGATGCCCTTCGGTTTAAAAAATGCTGGGGCCACTTACCAGCGAATGATGACGAGAATGTTCCGCGACAAGATTGGACACACGGTGGAGGTATATATAGACGATATGGTCGTCAAAAGAAAATTGGAATCCGGGCATAACGAAGATCTGAAGGGGGTGTTTGAAGTTCTTCGACAATATCGGTTGCGCCTTAATGAAGAGAAATGTGTGTTCGGAGTTGGAGCTGGAAAATTTTTGGGGTATCTGGTCAGCACCAGGGGAATAGAGGTCAACCCCGATCAGATTGATGCCGTGAAAAATTTGAAGCCACCGGGGAATCCGAAAGAAGTACAGATATTAACCGGGATGCTGGCCGCCCTCAACCGGTTTATCTCCAAATTTGCCGACCGCTGCCGTCCTTTCTACCAACTTTTGAAGAAATGGAAGGGGTTTGAATGGGATAAAAGATGTGATGAGGCGTTCTAGGATCTGAAGACGTATTTGGCCGAGGCCCCTATGTTGACCGCCCCCATGCCGGGGGAGGACTTACTTATGTACCTCTCGGTATCTGAACACGCAGCTAGCGCTGTGCTTCTAACAGAACGGGACACACAACGGCCCATGTATTACATCAGCAAGACCTTGGTCGATGCGGAAGTCAGATATCTGCCCTTAGAAAAGTTAGTGTTAGCCATTGTGCACGCTACTAGAAAGTTGCCTCACTACTTTCAAGCCCATACCGTGTACGTGTTGACCGAGTATCCTTTACAATCCTTACTGAGGAGATCAGATTTCACGGGCCGGATAGCTAAATGGGGTACCCGGCTAGGCGGCTTCGACATAAGGTATAGACCGAGGAGTTCGGTCAAGGGTCAAGTGTTGGCCGACTTCGTAGCCGAGTTTTCCCCTAAGAAGCAAGGCGAGTTTGTTTGTTGTGTGGCCTCTTCACCATGGAAGGTCTATGTGGACGGCGCTTCTAGTGCAATGGAGGCTGGAGCAGGGATAATCTTAATCACACCGGAGGGAATTCGGCTGGAACAGTCTTTCAGATTGGGATTTGGCGCCTCCAACAACGAGGCCAAATACGAAGCTCTGCTTGCCGGCTTGAAAACCGTGTATGGGTTGGGAGCACAGGATGTTGAAGTATACTCGGACTCACGGCTGGTGGTTAACCAGGTGAACGGCAGCTTTGAAGTGAAGGACCCCAGAATGAGGAAATATTTGCAGTTGGCAAAAAGGATCATGGTCGGGTTTCGCAGAGTAAAATTGGAGCAAGTTCCTCGGGGGCAAAACAGGCATGCCGACGCACTAGCCACACTCGCATCGGCATTAACGGAGAACGTACCTCGGATGATTAAAGTAGAATTCATACAGGAGCCCAGCATCCTAGAGGTTGAAGATGCTAAGGGCCCTGCAATAGACGTTGCTACAGTTTCCAATGCCGGCCCTTGTTGGATGGATCCAATTATTCAATTCCTAGCCAATAACCAAGTCCTGGACGAAAAGAAGGAAGCCATTAAAGTTCGCCGAACTGCGGCTAGGTATTGGTTATTAACAGACCTCAGATTATACCGGAGGTCCTTTGGGGGGCCGTACCTTTTATGCTTACACCCCAGCAAAGTGAACGAGCTTTTGGCTGAGTTGCATGATGGGGTGTGCGGCAGTCACGTGGGAGGACGTTCGCTGGCGCACCGGGCAATCACTCAGGGGTTTTGGTGGCCGCGAATGCAGAAGGATGCTTCCGATTACGTCCGAAAGTGTGAGAAGTGCCAAAAACATGCTCCCTCAATCCATCAGCCAGCAGTGCCTCTTAGCCCAGTCAGCAGCCCTTGGCCTTTTGCTTAATGGGGGCTGGACATCCTCGGTCCGTTCCCCCGGGCAACGGGCAATCGGAGATTCGTCCTGGTAGCAGTGGACTACTTTACCAAATGGACGGAGGCTGAAGCCTTGGCAAATATTCGGGATGTGGACGTCAAGAAATTCGTATGGAAGAACATAGTGACAAGGTTTGGAGTGCCGCATAGTATTGTGTCCGACAATGGGTTGCAGTTCGATAGCCGAGCATTTCGTGAATTTTGCAGTAATCTGGGCATCAAAAATAGATACTCGACGCCCGCTTACCCACAAAGTAACGGCCAAGCTGAGGCTGTTAACAAAACGATTGTGAATGGACTAAGGAAAAGGTTGGATGGTGCGAAAGGTCGGTGGGCGGAGGAGCTACCCAGCGTGCTATGGGCATACCGAACGACGCCGAGGAGATCTACGGGGGAAACGCCCTTTTCCTTGGCTTATGGGGCAGAGGCAGTAATACCTGCAGAGGTACACCTATGCAGTGCACGTGTTGCGGGATTTGATTCGGGCAAGAACGGAAAAATGTTAGCACAGCACCTAGACTTACTTGACGAATACAGGGACACCGCTCTGATACAGCTAGCCGAATATCAGCAAAAGATGGCTCGTCGCTACAATTAGGGAGTAAAGGCAAGGGGATTCGGCGCCGGAGATCTAGTTCTTCGAAGGGTCGTGGGGAACATGTGTGACACAAACGCCGGGAAGTTAGCTGCAGCTTGGGAGGGGCCGTACAGAGTCACCGCACTTGCTGGGGAGGGGGCTTATTATTTGGAAAGTTTGGATGAAAAACCTATTCCTCGGCCATGGAACATTCATAACTTGAAGAAATTTTATTACTAAAAATTTCTATACAAAAGTATGAATTTGTTTGCTGTCCTGTGTTTGTTTTTCCACCTACGACCAAATGGATGCACAGTCGGTGTGGTGTGATTTATTGGTATTACATCTATACATAAGGACAGAAGCCTGTCCCCGGTTCGATCATATTCACCGGACAGGTGGAAACCCAAAAAGTAAAATTTCTAAGGACAGAAGCCTGTCCCTAGTTCGATCATATTCACCGGACAGGTGGAAACCTAAAAGTAAAAATTTCTAAGGACAGAAGCCTGTCCCCGGTTCGATCATATTCACCAGACAGGTGGAAACCCAAAAAGTAAAATTTCTAAGGACAGAAGCCTGTCCCCGGTTCAATCATATTCACCGGACAGGTGGAAACCTAAAATTAAAAATTCTAAGGACAGAAGCCTGTCCCCGGTTCGATCATATTCACCGGACAGGTGGAAACCTAAAAGTAAAAATTCTAAGGACAGAAGCCTGTCCCCGGTTCGATCATATTCACCGGACAGGTGGAAACCTAAAAGTAAAAATTTCTAAGGACAGAAGCCTGTCCCCGGTTCGATCATATTCACCGGACAGGTGGAAACCTAAAAGTAAAAATTCTAAGGACAGAAGCCTGTCCTCGGTTCGATCATATTCACTAGATAGGTGGAAACCCAAAAAGTAAAATTTCTAAGAACAGAAGCCTGTCCCTGGTTCGATCATATTCACCGAACAGGTGGAAACCTAAAAGTAAAAATTCTAAGGACAGAAGCCTGTCCCCGGTTCAATCATATTCACCGGACAGGTGGAAACCTAAAAGTAAAAATTCTAAGGACAGAAGCCTGTCCCCGGTTTGATCATATTCACCGGACAGGTGGAAACCCAAAAAGTAAAATTTATAAGGACAGAAGCTTGTCCCCGGTGCGATCATATTCACCGGACATGTGGAAACCTAAAAGAAAAATTTCTAAGGATAGAAGCCCATCCCCGGTTCGATCATATTCACCGGACAGGCAGAAACCTAAAAAGTAAAATGTCTGAGAGCTGAGTCCCGTCTCAGGATTGTTTCAAACCACCGAGCATTTAATAATCAAACTCATAAATATGAAAACCTACCTCTGGATGACTCACGCCGATCAATTTCGCGAAATGCTCGGTTTAATTTACATTACATTCATAATAATGCATTTTAAAAGGGCAAGGAAATTAAATTGAAATATTCGGAAGTATGAGATGAGCCAAAAACACGCATCAGAAAGAGATCTAACATTTCAATGACTAAAAACAAACCAAAATAAGTCACGGCATAAAACAAAGAAATAAAATTTGTTCGGGCGCCACAGCCCGGCGTCTAGGCATAGTAAAACGAAGAAAGAAAAATTTTTTTGTTTGGACGCCACAGCCCAGCGACTAAGCCTAATAAAAATAAAAATGCGAAGTAAAAACACAAGTAAAAAACCAGAGTATAAAATTAAGAAACCGGATTTGTTTGAAATAGCGGGGTGAAGTCAGCAGAGGATTGGTCCGGGCCCTCCTAACCAGGCTGCTGATTGGTCTCCTCATGTCCAGAAGCATTAAGGTTACTGGTAACCTCCAAGTCAAGGTCCTCGATGTGAGTATCAATGGCGCGTACCAGTTCCCTCATACTCGGGGTATCCTCCTCATCAGCAGCGCCGGCCTGACTCTGGACCGGATTAGGAGTTGGCCTAGGAATGTTTTCCGGGTTCCAGAGCGGGGAGTCCTCGAGCACACCCGCTGCCCGGATGGCAGCCATCCAGCCTTCATCATAGTCGTGGGCTCTAGCTTGCAAAACGACCGGCTCTACAGAATTCTTTGCATCTGCAAAGCCCTCGTTGTACCACTTTTCTTCACATGCTTCAAGTGTAGCCCTTAGATCGGCTATTTCTTCAGCATGGGCTGTGGCTAGACTTTCGGCTTGGGCAAGCTTCAACTCTACCTCGCTAAGCTTCATCTCCAGCTCGGTCACCCTCTTCTCGGCCTGCTCCCTGGCCTTCTCCTCAGCGCGCGCCCTTTTTTCAACACTTTCGGCTGCGGCAGTTTTTTCTTGGGCCGTATCGGCCGCCACATCCCGAAGTGCCTTCTCCCTCTCTGCGTCCTCGGCAAGCTCGGTCATTCTTTCTCCAAGCATATAAGTAATTTGTGCGGCCTACAACGCAAAGACAATAAACTTAATATGATTTGAAGTCAAAAGTTTATACATATAGCAAGTTTACTTTAAACATGAATTAGAAAGTTTACCGCTATTGTGTGCCATTGAAGTCGCCTTGCATTCGAGTCCTCAGTACCACCTCGGAAGAATCGGACATCTTCGAGCAGCAGAAGGCCGCTGGCCAAACTATGTGCTACTCGGCCGCCCTCCCCTTGAGCCCATAGCCTTAGGCTTGTGGTTGCAGGGAGTGGCTCACTTCCTAGCATAAAGGTCGGCTACCAATTGGTGGGCTGCTGGGAAGTCGGGGCTTGTCCGAGAGACCCGTGAATGACCGGCTGGGAGCCGCCCGTAGGCTCCCGGATCACTATCCCGCCTGAGGGACGGGGAGGCGTTTTAGAAGAGCCATCGCCTTGCCTCTCAGGAGGGGGATCACCGACACGTTGCTTCTTTTTTTGCCTGCCGGGAGGAGGAGGAGGAGGAGAAGAACGATCCCGAGTCCGGGTTTGCTGCTGCTGGACAGGTTGATGTGAACCGGGCAAGAAGCGGTCCACCGTAAGTGCTTTCCTCGTCACCATCTCGTCGGTAGGTGCCTCGGCAATTCGATCTTGCTCAACTTCGTCTCTTTCAACGGGAACGTGCGCTCGTGCCTTTAATAACCGGGACACCCTCTCGGCAGATTCGTCCTAAAATGGCGGAAGGTCGTCAGCTGTTATGTAGCGTGGACCAACGTCCCGGGCCTCACCAACAGTCAAAGAAGGGGGCAAAAAATTGGCGTGCCGGACGTCGATATAGGAGATCAACGGACTGTCAACTAAAATGGCTTGACTGAACGGCTGTCAGGTCCTGTAAACGGGCGTGCACCCTAAAATCAAATGCGACGCCCGAAGCTGCCCGTCTGTATGTACAAAATCTCAGACCTTAACACAAAATTAAGGTCCCTCACATGAACAGATCTTATGTCCGGGGTAAACACTCTTCCGTCTGCAAAGGAAATAGGTATTAGATTGGTCACCGTAATGCAAAACAAATAACAAAAGAAAGAAAGAAATTAAATATTTGGTACGAACCAACTTCGCGCCTAGATAGGGGGCAGGGAGCATCACCGGCAAACCAGTTGCCGCTCACCCGGACGAACTCCCCAGCAGAATTTCTATTAGAGTCAGGGAGGCAGGAGATTAACCGTACTCTCATGTCCCTGACCTTCAAATAGTAGTTGGTTCTTTTATTCCCACACAGGCTATACATATGGTTTATGTCATTGTGGTCGAGTTGCAGACCATATATACGGTTTAGTCTATTGACACAACTAACTACCCGGTAAAAGTTGGGAGGAAGTTGATCGGGAGACAACCCATAAAACCTAAGAGTTCTAAGTAAAAGGAGGTTCACGGGAAACCTAACCCCACCCTCCAGAATGGCCATTAAGGGGAAAAAAGTAACGTTGGATCCCCTATGTAGAGCAATTTCGCTCTCGTGACAATATGCAACATTCACATCCTCTAGGATGTTGAATGTCCACCTAAAGGAGGCGAAAGATGCTTCAGTGTTTAACAAATGAGCAAAACCCATCCTAAAGTATGGAAACTAAGAATGGAAGCTAAAATGAAGAAATAAAAGTAGGAAGGAGAGGCAGAGAACTTACTTTGGACTCTAGGAAAAGGGTGTTCTGGGCTGGGAAATAACCACTCAGATGAATGCTCGACAGAGAGGAAATTCAGGAATTGAGGGAAATAAAAGTGTTGGAATGATTTAGAATGGATTATTTATAAGTGCAAGAAGAGCAATGATGAGCATCATTTAATGAAGAGGGAAGAGGCGGGAAAAACAGCAACCTTTCACTTCAACTGATACGCTTGTAACGCCTCGGTTCACGAACCGTCAGGCAATAATGGCAGAAGATACAGTAGGATGGCACGACGCGTCTTTTCAGGGAGCATTAAAATTTTTAGTCACCAACCCTTCAGTACCAAACTTTTTGACCTTCAGAGACGATTAATACGCTCGAGCTTCCTTGATTCATCACTGGCAAGCAGATAATCATCAAGGGGGGGCTATTGTATGGTCAGGGTTCACCCTTTGTTGGGTCTCGGGTGTGACGTTTCGCCATGCGGCCCGTAATCCTTGTCAATTTACTCTAATATGGGCGGGGCCGGATATTATTAAATGCTCGAAAGATTGGGCTTTAATGTAGCCGCCCGGGGTATTGTTGCTCGCAATTCTTTCATTTTCACATGATTGACTATTTGGACTGTCATAACTCAGTGGAGAATATTGCCGAGAATATTTGCTCGTAGGAGAGCGTTACATTGAACTTGGCCGGCAAAGTGCCAGCGAAGTCGTTGCCGAACATACTACCAGCAGCAATGAGCAAGTTCCAATGCCACTCTTGCCACTCAACAACCAAATTCCCACTTATCAACAACAACATTGGACCCTTTTTTCCATTATCTTCCTAGCAATTATAATCCCTCCATCAAATGGGGGCTATAAATAGGAGAAGACTACACAGAGGAGGGGGATGGGAAAATTGGAAGAGAAAAAAGAATGAAGGGAGTGTGCAAGTCAAGGAGTGAGAAATTGATTGTTGGGCCTCAGTGCAATGATCTAACCATTGTAGGAAATACTAAACCCACTTCATAAATTAGTTGTGAACCCAAAAAGGAGCCCGGCCCAATAAGCTCTTATTTGGCCCGCACAGGTACTTTAGGTTTATTTGCTCGCTTTGCAGCTTGCAACTTAAAACAATTTGGACGAATGTGTCCAGACTTTCCACAAAAATGACAAACCCATGCAGGCTTATCATGCAACTTGCCCTTAGTAGAAGTAGAAGCTCTAGAATGAGACGCTTGAAGATCAACCCTAATCTTCCTAGGTGGAGTAACATCTACAGATTTAACAGGTTCACTGACCAAAGGTTTGACAATCTCACTCTTAGGAGGTTCAGAAGAGGGAACAAAATTTGTGGAATGAGATTCAGGCACAGAGATGCTTTCCATAAAACCTAAGCCAGTTTTGTCAGAAGGAGACTTTTGAACACTCAACATGTGATCAAGTTTGGAGCTTGCAGACCTATTAGTTTGTTCTCTAGCAACAGATAATTCAAGTTCCAAACATTTAACTTTATCAAGTAAAAACATGTTCTTAGTTTTCACATTATTCAAAAGCTCATTTGTATCAAACAATTTCACAAGTAAATTCTTCTTATCAAGTTCAAGAGATGCAATTTTCTTTAAGTCTAAATCAACATTCATGGCATCCTTTGCAGCAACTTTGCAAAGTTTTTTATAGGCTTCTTGTAAATCTGCATCTTCAGAGAGTTCCCCATTAGAAGGGTTCTCTTCAACAGACACTCTTTCATTAACTACAGTAGTAGCAGTGAAAGCAATGAAGTTTCCATCCTCATCACTAGCGGATTCATTGTCAGAAACTTCATCATCACTAAGAGTTATAGCCATAGCCTTACCCTTAGACTTCAAGTATGTAGGACATTCAAATTTCATATGCCCATACCCTTGACATCCATAACATTGTTGTCCCAAAGAATTATTAGAAGGTTGACCTACTTTCTCTTTATATTTTTCAGTGTTATTTACCTTAGTGGGATTATTCCTCCTAAAATTTCTAGGTTCAACAGTGCTCTTGCCTCTTGCCCTTCTGTTATTGTTCCTAAGAAAGTTTCTAAAGTTCTTGGCAAGATAGGCAATCTCTGTAGCAGAGAGTTCATCATCAAATCCACCATCCTCAACATCATCAACAGACTTAAAAGCCATTGATTTGGATTTGTTTGTCTTAGGTAGGTCCAACTCATAGGACTAAAGAGATCCTACAAGTTCATCAACAGGAATGGAGTCCACATCCTTGCTTTCAGTGATAGCAGTCACTTTGGGTCTAAAATCCTCAGTCAAAGATCTAAGAATCTTCCTAACAATTTTAGATTGTTCATAGATTTCACCCAAATTATAAGCAGAATTAACTATATTATTCAGTTTAGCATAAAATTCATCAAAAGATTCATCATCATTCATTCTAATGCTTTCAAATCTAGTAGTTAATTGCTGTAACTTATTAATCTTAACTGCCTTTGTGCCTTCAGGCACAGTCTGGAGGATATTCCAAGCAATATGAGCAACCTCAACATTAGAGATTCTCTTAAATTCCTCCATAGAGACAACATTGAAAATAGCATTCATAGCTTTGCTATTGAAAGCAGCTGCCTCCTTTTGAGAAGTTTGCCATTCACTCACAGGAGTAGTGGGCTTTTCCCATCCATACTCAACAGAGTTCCAGACTCTCTCATCAATGGATTTCAGGAATGCTTTCATCCTTACTTTCCAATAAGCATAGTTGTTTCCATCAAAATGAGGTAGAACAACAAGAGAGTGTCCGTGTTCCATGACAACAGGGGTCAAGGATCAGCTTAAAGATCGAAAGATCAAAAACATAAGCAACCTGCTTTGATACCACTTGTAAGTTCATTTAGACCCCTTAAACCCAAACAGATTAACCTAGTTATTTAGCCAAGTGATTAGTTTAGGTAAATTATTCAAATCTAGGTTAATACAAAAATATCAAATCATGTAAAAGTGCGGAATAATAAAGAACACATGATATGATGACCCAGGAAAACCAAACCGGTAAAAAACCAAGGGAGGATTTAACCTAGCTATCCTCAAGGTAAAACGAATTCACTATGAAAGAATCGAAGTTTACACAATAGAGACTTAGACCACTAACATCCTATTGCTACCTGCCTGCAGGAAACTTACTACCACGACCACGTGACAGCTCCGAGACCACAGACTCCTTCTTTCCTTGAATTCTTCAGCAAAGCACAAGCAACACCTACTTGTATATCTTGAAGCTCTTTCGATTCTGCAACTGTATGATTTACCAATCTCTTGACATGAATCTTGAGTTTGGAAACCCTAAGTGTATGTGAAGGTAAACACCTCTAGATCTAACAAATAGATTCACAAACACAGCATTCAGAACTCCAAAAACGTGGCTAGAGTTTTCCCTTATATACTTAGGGCAAAACATAAAACCCTATACAATAAATGGGCTAGGGCTGAGTTGGAAAAATTCTGCAGAAAAACGTTCTGCATGATTTTCGATCGGTCGAGTCTAATTCTCGATCGATCGAGTTAGGTAGAAGTGCACAGTAAATTCTGTAGTTAACTCGATTCCAACTTTACATAAAAAGCCATACTTTGAGCAAGTCTAACACACAACTTAAAGAATGTTTTGATCATTGTTTGCCAACATTATAAATTGAAGTTCTAATACATTAGTTCCTAATTCTTTGAACCTAACACAAACGGTTAAATCAATTCCTCCAACATATGAATAGCATTCATTAGGCCATGTGTGAATTTTTGAACACACATCGGCATGGCACTATTGGACCAAGTATACTTAGAGGCTTCGCACTCCCATATAGCGAGTAATGAAGTTTCAAGCCATTCATTGTTTACAAATTTTACATGTATCGTCCGCACTGAGCCAAATTACCCAAATTGGGAGAATGAGCTTATCTCGCCTTTTGGCTTTGGGACAGTGAGCTTATCTCAACTAAGCCAATGGATTTTCGCTCCATCTCTGCTTGCACTTCTCCTTCCTCCTTAACTAATATGTCAACTTTAATCACCCAAATAAACTTCAAAATCGAGCAATCTGAATTAAAAAATTTTTGAAAATCGAGCAATATTATTTGAAAATAGGCAAATAGCCTTCTATTATTATTAATTTTTGTCACATTTAAACTTTTTAAACGAAAAGTATAAATTAATATATGTTAGAATTTTACAATCATAATTCACCCTACTACTACCAGTCTAAAGTGTAAAAATATGAAAATAAAATTAAAAATGAAAATATTCTAGCGTGGAATGTGGCAGAACCTACTTTTCGATTTGATGTATACACAATTTTTTACAACTCTACAATTTAAAGTAGTAATAATAATAATAATAATAATAATAATAATAATAATAATAATAATAATAATTATAATTGTAGGGACAAAGGCCCAAATTCATGTATTGGGCCTTAAACTTTATCCGAGGACGAGATAAAGTCCGAGAAGAGGTAAATGAATATGAAGAATCTCATAACGGAATTTGATACGTTTGTGATGAGTGAGGGTGATCCGAGGAGTAATCCTCACGTAACCCTAACTATGAAGATGTATATCGTGACTGAAGGAAATGAAGCCCCCAAAAATATCTAAGGAAAAGCTGCTGCCACCGTATTAAATGTACTGCACCTACTCTTCTATCTGCATTTATGTGGAGAAGACCCTTGAACAGTGTGACCTTGGCCACCACAGCTCACAGAAGGTCAAAGAAGGTGCATGATAAACGGATACTAAAGTAAAGACTCAGATGATCAACAAGTGTAGGATCAAGATGATCTGGGAGGAACTATATAATGTGAAGAAATCCTTCATAATGGGAAAGAGGAAAAAAAGACTATAGAGAGGAAGAACTGAACTTGTATCTAAATTAAGAACATTAACGATCAATATTGACCTCCCGGACCTTCGCCGAGGACTTTTTTTTTTGCAAATTAAACCTTTTATTTCATTCTACTTGTGACCCAAACCCATCTTGTTGATAGTCTAATTTAATCTAGCCCAACTTTCTTTATCTATTCTTTACAAATTCATTGTTTTTGGGCCTTTTTGGCTGATCCATCCACTTTTGAGCTGGAACGCTGAATCTGTGTCCTTACAATAATAATAATAATAATAATAATAATAATAATAATAATAATAATAATAATAATAATACAAGGAAATTGTGAAGTTATAGCTCAATGTGGCAAGGATTATCAAAGTTACAGTCATCTGTGACCTTGTTATTGCCTAACAACGTGACAAACTATGAATTTATTTATTTATTTTAAAATAGCGTGGAATGTACCATTGGATTTGATGTAAACACCATCTTATGTGTCCCTAATCATAATTAAACATGAAGGAAAAAATAAATAATAATGAAAAATTGAGGAGTCATCGCTCAGTGTGATATAAATTAATTTGATGTCTCCCAAAAGAAGAAGGTGGATTGAGTTTTTGAGATTTAAAAGCCTTTAATTTAGCCTTATTGGCTTAATAGGGTTGGCGGCTGCAAGCTTGTACTAATAGTTTGGTTCACAGTGTTAGGATATGTACCTTTAAATCCTATTGTATGATGCTATGTATAATATTATGTATGACATTATGTAAGAAATCATGTATGACTTAATATTGTGTTTAATAAAGTTGTTTTATTCTTATCTAAAATAATGGTAACATGAATATTCGGACATTATCAAATAGTCCATGAGATGCATAGTATGTGATTTATGTGATTTAGTCACAGAAGATATAGATCACAAGTTCTTTGTAAACTCAGAATTTTGGTTCGTAGTCGGTGATGAAATTGGGCATTTCATCTGTGAAGACTATAACATATTAACTACGATGATTTGTCTTGATCATGGAAGTGGTGACTTCTAGTTAATATGTTGATATGTTTTAAGAGTTAAGACATATTGAACTGGACCGCTGTGAGATTTATTATTCTTCTAACGACTGTCAATTGAATAATAAATCTCACGACTTGTATTCACATGAATTCTTAATCTTGAGAGAATAATGGACCTGATCATGAAATGTAGGTTGCTTTGATATATCAAGAGTGAGATCTAAAGTAACGGTCAAAACCTCAGTATGTTGGGCAGCCACATTTAGTGTTGATGGAATATGTATTCTCAAGATGGAATTCATAGTCTCTTAACGGAGATGTAAAATATTCCCTTGAGATAAGTTTAATGGGTACAGTTATTCAGAGAGTTAGGCCTAATCACTTTAGTAAGACTAAAGTATATATTTATGAAATTGGATTTCATAAATATATGATGAATAACTTAAAAGGATTAAACCGTGTACTCAAGGATTAAGATGTAGTAATTTACAAAGTGGCAGTCTATATTCATGACTTTGTATTACTATGAATATTTTATGAAGGGGTTGCATGTATAATAAAGTCTTGGGATATAATTTATTAATGAGGTCTAGAGTGCAATTATATTTATATAGTGGTATTAAATATAATTAATGGTAACTTTAGACTTGTCAAGAGTTGACAGAAAAGTCCAAGGCCCATTGGAGCTAGTGTCTTATTTGTTCCCTTTTGGTACCACTCCAAGCCACACACTAAAGCCCAATTGAGAAGGCCCAAAAGGCTAGCCCAATTAGATAATCAGTTATGTGGAGAGAAACATACAGAATTTTATATTGAATGAAATGGTTTGTATGGGTAAGGTAATGAATATAAGGAAGAGAGACACTCTTTCGTATTCTCTCTAGAAAACATAGAACTGATTGAGAGACCACACATCTTGGGCATCAAGTGGAATTGGAGTGAAGATTCAAAGTCTTCCCAAGTACTTCTTCATTCGGTTTTGAATTTCACCGCATCAAGGTACACTCTCTTGTTTTTATATTCTGAAATCTACATAGTGCATGTCATCAATTGCGAGTGAAGTAGATCTGTTTATTTTTCGCTGCGTATGTTTTGTATTCGATGCAAACATGATGATTTCCTAACACACAGAGTATTTGAAGCTCGATATTTTCCAAATGGAAGCTTCCTATCCGCTAAATTGGGTAATCACCCACCATACGCTTTGAGAAGTATGTTTTTGGCTCAATCAATAGTACAACAAGGATACCGTTGGCAAGTAGGGAATGGAGATTCTATTGGAATCTGGTATGATAAATGGTTACCAACACCCACCATTTTCAAAGTCACCACACCACCAATCGGAATATCATTTGATGCCAAGGTTAGTTCACTCATCAACTTATTGAATAATACTTGGCAGGCGGATGTAATTAGGCAAGTTTTCTCTCACGCAGATGCTAATACAATTCTGGGCATTCCCTAAGCTCTCAATGTTCAGTGGATCGCTTAGTCTGGGCATATACTCCAAAAGGTAACTTCACAGTGCATAGTGCTTAAAAGGTGGCCCTTCTTCCACCTCTAGTCTTGTCCTTGAAACCTCAAATACATAGAATTAAGTCATTTTGGAAATCTCTATGGGGTTTCAATGTTCCAAATAAAATTAAGAATTTTGCTTGGCGTGCAAGCCATAATATTCTTCCTACAAAAGTGAACCTTCGTCACCGAAAAGTTATTGATAGTCTAATATGTGAGGCTTGCAGCTTGGAAGCTGAGAGTAGTGGCCGCCTATTCTAGCATTGTGCCAAAACTTGAGATATTTGGTCTTTGTCTGCTATTCCTCTTAACATGCATGGTGTACACTTCCATGAATTTATTAATCTCTTGTGGCATCTTAGGTTTGTGCACCATGTGGGCAATGATGCACTGGAACTGATTATAATTATTGCTTGGTGTATTTGGTATAACAGGAATCAAGTTCGACTTAAGAAACCAACTCAATCGGCTGGTATGATTATCAATAAAGAAAATGAGGTAATTGAAGAATTTCAGATAGCAAATTTCACAACATCATAGCCAACAATGAAGGAAGAAGATTTACGGATCAATCCAAAGTCTCCCTGGTACAAAGTTAATACTGATGGAGTTGTCTTTGCACAACAGCAAGAAGCTGCATTACCCCTTAGGACCACTGGAAGCCGAAGCCAAAACTCTTGAGGAAGCTATCGACTTTGCTTGGGATGTTGGTATTCAAGATGCCCGTTTTGAAAACAACTCACTACCACTATTTGATTCTATTCAGGGTTTAAGTTGCTCACCTGTGGCCATCTTTATTGTTTTTGGGATTTGCCATAGGTTACAAGCTTTTCGTTCTGTGCAAGTTTCCCATGTTAGGCTGGAAGGTAATAAACCTGCGCATATTTTAGCTCAATATGCAAAAGGGTTAGAAAGTTTTGTAGCTTGGGTAGAGGAGGATCTAGTTATCATTGAGTCGGCTTTGGTTCAAGATGTATTAAATTTATCTTCGTCTTAATAAAGTTACTAGTCTTTTCATTAAAAAAAAAAAAAAAAAAAAGATGTCACATATCATACATGACATTATTATCGTTGGAGGTTTTTTTTTTAAGACCAAATTAATGTTACGTAGCCTATCAAATAATAATAATAATAATAATAATAATAATAATAATAATAATAATAATAATAATGTTACATAAAGTTAAAAAAAATATATAATGCAGTTATTGGCATACGGATGTTGTTGTTGTATTTTATTTTATTTTTTATTATTTTTTTTATAATACATGATATTGTTACTATCAACAAAGGTAAATTTAAACATGAGAGAAAATAACTTAGAATGATTGTTACACAAAATTAACTTAAAGGTACTATACTCAAAAAAGAAAGAAAGAAAGATATTATAGAATTTTCCTAATTGTCATATCTCATATGCCTACAAATCTCTCTCTCTCTCTCTCTCTCTCTTAAGAATCATGGACTTGTGGTTTTCAGTTAACTCAATTGGTAAAATCTCTGATGGTTGAATATGAGATCTAGGGTTCAATCTCTACCTACACAAAAAACCGATTGGTATCTTAATCTGATGATAAAAAACAATCAATAGGAGCAGACACCACAGGTTAAAACTCTCTCTAAAAAAAAAAGGAATCATGGACTTGGATTTGTAAATCTCAAGTTCCACGTAGAATAATTCAAACTAGCTCATAACACAAGTGCACACACGCACGCGCGCGCGCACACACACACACGCACACATATATCATTGGGTAAATTACACAAACCTACCTAGAGGTTTGAATTAATACCAATTAAGTCCATAGTATTTAAAATTTGACCATTTCAGTCCATTAAGCCAGATGGCGTTAAAAGCCGTTAGTCACTTTTTAGTCTCTCTCTCCCTAGCAGACCTCTCTTCTCTCCCTCACCCTTCTTTTTCCTTCTCCTCTTATCTTTTTTTTCCCCTCTTCTCTTCCTGTGTCTCTTGCATCTTTGATTTCTATCTTCTTTCTTTCTTCTTTGTGGTGGCTCACATCTCTCTTTGATTTCTAATTTCTTTCTTTCTTCTTTGTGGTGGCATCGTAGTGTGGGTTTACTAATTTCTCCTCTCTCTTCATCTTTGCAGTGGCGCTATGGTGGTGGGTTTGCTTTACTGATTTCTCTTCTCTCTTTGCCTTTGCAGTGACGCTGTGGTGGGTTCACAGTGGTTGTAGGTCACCAGTCACAAGAGGTGGGTTTTGATTTGTTGTGGATTTTTATTTTTTTTTATTTGGGTTTTGTTGTGGTTTTGGTTTATGGGGTGGTTGTGGATCACTGGAGGTGGGTTTTGGTTTGTGATGGATTTGTTGTTGGGTGGTTATGGGTTTCATTATGGTAGTGGTGGTGGTGGTGGTGGTGGTTTGTTGTAAGTTTTTTGGGTTTTGTTGCAAGATTTTGGTTTTATTACTATGGATTTGGTTGGGTTTTGTTATGGGTTTCTTTTGGGTTTTTGGTGGTGGTGAATTTCCTGTGCAGTGGTTGCGAGTTCTATTGTGGTGGTGGGTTTGCTTTAGTTTTTTTTGGGTTTTTTGCGTTTGGGTTTTGTTGGAGGATTTTGGTTTTGCTACAATGAGTTTGGTTGAGTTTTGGTATGGGTTTCTTTGAGGTTGTTAGTTGGCTATGGTGGTGCTTGCGGTGGATTTGAGGTTAGAGAGTGTGTGTGTGTGCACATAGAGAAGAGTTTGTGAAAAGACAGGTTTGAGAGAGGAGAAAAATTGACTAACGAAGAGTTAACGGTGTGTATGGACTTAGTTGGGATCAAGGACTAAGTTGGTCGATTTTGAATTTTCTTGGACTTGGTTGGTATTAACCCAAACCTCAGGGAGAGTTAGTGGAATTTACCCTATATCATTTGATATTCATATTAATGTAGACAACGTAACATTTTAAAGAATTAAATAGAGGGAAAAAATGTTAAAAAATACCTTAGAGTTTTGCCATTGGATTTGAAGCACAACTATCAAACGAAGATATAAGAATTGAATCAGATTGGCATCAATTAGAAGTACATAATGACATTTGTATTAGTTTTTGGGCAAATTACAATAAACCCACATATGGTTTAGCCCATCTGCAACTTGCCTACCTGTGGTTTAAAACTTAATACTTTGTTCACTTGTGCTTAATTCCATTTAGTCTATGTTACCCACCTCTATTGAAAAGAGGGGTGAATAAGTCTTCTTACTCCCATTTAATATCTCTCTCTTCCCAAAACAACAAAAACAAAAAAACAAAAACAAAAGAAAATAAGATCAAAATGGGCTATTTTAAACCTAGAAATATGCATCTCTTTGAACATGACTTAAATCAAAAAAATTTCAAACTCAGAACACAAGAACGCAAAAATTTTCAATTACACACATCCAAAACCCTTTTCGAAACTTACCCAAACCCCCCGACTCCATACCAAAAATCCCTCTAATTTTTCAAACCTAAAAAACCAAACTCAACACAAACCCCGACCTCCTCAGATTGAAAGTAGCAGTAGAAAATCAAAGCAGCCATGGAGTTTTAGCAAACACCAAAGAGAACCATCATTGTCAATGGTTGTGGTGAACGGAGTAAAACATCCACTAGCAAAAACAAAAAGAAATCCACAATCACAACAACCAACAAACAAAGAAACCCTCTGGTACTCACCGTTTGAAATCAAAACCCACCATACCCACCTTCATTATGGAAGCCAGACCCGATGAGGACCACCATAACCAGATCCCATCACCATTAATCTCTAGGACCACTATCCCAATCCACCACTGATCTCCATGGCAGAAGTTTCATTGGGTTCTTTCTTTCTCACACACACACCCAAACGGGAGCCATGGCCGAAAGTGTGTTTCTCCTCCGTGTGCTCATCGCCACTACCACCAATGGCAGTGGCTTTCATTTCCTTCCAATCTCTCTCCTCTTAAACCTCATGCTCTCTCTCTCTCTCTCTCACTCTCTACTCATGCCGACCCACACACATGGCGGGGCCTCCTTGCCCGCCTCTCTTTGTTCGGCACTAGACCACTGAACCCATTACTTAAGCTTTTCTTCTCTCTATTTCTCTCTCTCTGATTTAAACTGAACCTATGCCCATGGTGGAACTTATTTTTTGTGTTGTGATCCGTGTCTCTCTCTCTAAAATCTTGTGTTGTGTTATGTGCTTGTTGTAATATGTGGTCTCTCTTCATAATTTGTGGGCATTTATTTGATTTGTTCTTGTTCTGATTTGAAAGAATTTGATTTGTAGTTGTTGGGAATTTTATTTGTTACGTTCATATACATTTATTTTTAAATGTCAAACCCTAATTTTTTTTATTCGTTTTATGTTTGTTTTTGTCTAAAAAATGTATTTTTTAATGGTGAAAATGGAGAGGTGAGTAACTCATTGACGAAAGTAACCTCAGATGAGAAAAAAGTGTTTTTAAACCACAGGTAGGCAAAGTGAAAATGGGCCAAACCACATATGGGTTTACTGTAATTTGCCCTTATTTTTTAAAAAACTTATTACACCAATTCATTTTCCTATGTGACACATATATGAACAATGAATGGGACACACATTTTGTAGGGTTCTCATATCAAGAACAGATGAGTAATAAGTATTGTATTAAAATTGAAGCAATGTCATTATTGTGGTTTACTAAAATTAAGAAAGTTCAATTGGACACTTGACACAAAATTAGATTCTAATTAAAATCTAATTTGAGTTCTAATTAAATTTTTCTCTAAGTTTTGGCTTTATATATATTTATAGAGAGAGAGAGAGAGAGAGAGAGAGAGTTAGGTTCAAGTTACACCTGACGTAACTTTAAGAAATATTACACCACTCAATATGTTTTAATTAGATTCGAATATTGACAAATTTACCGTTAGATTACATTATCTTTATATACTCTCTATGCTTGCAAAATTTTAAAATGATCAAAGATTAATAGCTATGTCATCAATCAATTGTTAAAATTCAAATTTTTGTAATTTAAAATAATGTATAAAAGATGAGTGTATGAATCAAATGGCAAATAACATCCAATTGATATGAAAATTGACATGCATGTTAAGAACATATAATTCAATGATTGGATTTCAAAATATTAATTCAATAACAAGTTATTGGGTGGTGTAACATTACTTAAAGTTACACTAGGTGTAACTTGAACCCAACCCATAAATATATATATATATATATATATATATTCACCAAAGTATCCGATCAAGATCTATCATTTTTCCCCTCTCCTAGTTATTTTGTTCATGAACACATCTCAAGAGTCTCCAATCGATTTATTAATAAAATGTCTTTAGTCTAAATGACTTTGGCACCAATTAAAGCCCCCTAACCTATATATTATTTATATTTTTATTTATTTATTTGTTTATTATTATTTTAGGGATGAGGGGCCCGAATATAGATATTGGGCTGTGGGCCACGCCTGAGGATGTCAAATAGCTCAAGGACAAATAAGTACTAGCAAAAGCAGATAGACTATTGGGCTAGGGAAGAGGTCTGGTCACAATGAGCAGGAGATGTTGTCTGAAGAGCAATCCCTCCTTGGTTGACAGAGTGGAAGCCTAATGTCCGACCACCCATCAAGAACTGGGCAGCAGGCAACTGTGTTGGGAAGGATAAGATTAGAGAGGCATGAGTCGATAGAGAATTGATAAATATCTGGGTAGAAAGCTGCTACTACCACATTGAATGCTCTACATCTAACCTCCTGGCCGCATTAATGTGAAAGTGATACTTGAACAATAACTTTCAACCTTACAGCTACCCATAAAGACTTTAAGAAGGTGCTGATGAGACAAGTATCAAGACTAGTAATCTGATTTACACGTGGAGGACTAAGATGACAGAAAGAAGGGAAATATAAAGGGGATGAACTCCCTTACAGTGAGGATCATCAGAAAAACCAAAGAAAAATCACTGTATTACCAGAAACTATAGTTTTTGTATAAGTCTAAGAGAAATATATAAGAACAGACCTTCCTCGGACTTGGCCGAGGAGAACTTTTCTTCTTCAAACTGTCTATCCTGTTCATTCCAGTGTTAACTAGTCTATTGTGATTAGTATCCTAACTCATTAGGCATTCAATATCAGGCCCACTCTCTAACAATTCATTGTTTTTGGCTCATTGGGCCATTGCACAAACCATTTGAGCTATGGAGCAAGATACGTTCTTACAATTATTATTAAGATATTTTCGAAAGGGTGTCACTTTAACTTGAACACTACAATTGCCTAGAGTCAGCAGTCTTTAATATTAATCTTTTCTATTTGGAATATTTGGTTATCAAATAATCTTATTTTTCAAATTTTTTTATGAGAAAATAATAATACTTGTTAGAACACACACAAAAATAATTATATTAGTGTTTTAAATCGGGTTTATAATACATTACATAACCAAAGTACAACTACAAATTGACCTAACCATTATCATTGTAAACTAGGGTTATAAACAGCAGACACTAGACACACACAACCAATGTAGGATTCTTGAATTCCACAAATTGTTCATGCCACATAAGTCTATTATTGTGCTTATCGATTAAAGGATGATCAATTCCGCCTCCCTGGTTGGATCTTATGGACTCCAAACAGTGACAAAATATATCTGGTGACTCCAAAGTCCTAAGGCAGTTCAGGCTTCTCAAGATTGTTTGCGTCTTATGGGTAATTGGTTGATGGGCTTCTCTATACCTCAACCAATGTAAATGCCAAATAATGGGCTCAAGGGAAGGCAACTGCGGGCTTGGAACTTGGGATTTTGAAGCTTAATTCTTTTTTCTTTTTTGTAACTAGAAACTTAATTCTTGAAATTGATTCCATTCAAGTAGCTGGTTTAAGTGGTTTCTCATTGTCCCATCCTATTCCTTGCTAGATAGTAGCAAGTTTCTATTAAGCAGATATTCCATACTAATAGTAATTAGTCTTTTGTTGCAGATTAAGATAATTAGAATCTAAATTCCGCTTACATCATAAATCAATTTTTATCTTGATCTTATGATAAAAAACAATGATCATGAATAGACGTCATAAATTAAAATTTTTTCGTACCTAAATAATAATAATAATAATAATAATAATAATAATAATAATAATAAACCAACTATATGAATAGACTTGCTGTTATGGGAAGCTACTCTTGTAATCTTTATGTCCACTTTTGGGCTCAAAACATATCGATTTTGATTTTTTATCACAAGCAATATTATATACACAATAATTGATTTTCCCCCCTTTTTTTTAGAGAACATAATAATTGTGTTGATAAAATTTTATTGGTGCTTATCTGGACCACTATTACATCCATTTTTTATGACGTTTGCTTCTAATAATTTTGCTATTTGTCATCAAATTAAGACACTCATTGATTTTTTGTGTAGGTGAGAATTGAACTACAAATCTCTTATTCAACCATAAAAGATTTTACCAGTTGAGTTAACTGGAACTCACTATAATATATATTTTAAAACTTCATTTACTAATATGTACCATCTTCAGCGAGAGAAGAAAGTGGTAGTATATTACCGTTTGTCACTAGTTTCTTTCATTTCCCTTTTCATCTTGTTTTTTTTTTTTTTTTTTTTTATGAACCCTTTTTATCTTATTTTGCTTGTATAATTTTTTTTTTAAACTTCGTTTTCTTTTAGTATTCTTTTTTCTTTCCTGATAATACATACATTCACACCAACACGCCAACTCCAAAACTGCTAACGGGAGTTAGAGTCGTAGAGTTGGTAATAAACAACATGCACACCATGCGGAGTTGGTTTTCTTTTTGTATTCGTATACTTTAGTTTACTTAAAAAAAAAAAAAAAAAAAAAACAAAACAAAACAAACAAACAAACAATGTGCAAAAAGCTATCATCTGATTTAAGACATTCCAAGGAGAGGAAAAAAACTTATTATAGTGAAATCAGAAATGCATCACAGCAAGTATAAGCTTGGTGGACCCGGAGGAAGCAGTAGTTTAAAGTTGGTTGCCTCTTGGATGTGGGGCAAATAAATAGGCCCCAGAGAGTGGAGAGGTCCATTCTCTCTGCCTGTTTCAGATATCTATCTTTCTATCTCCCTTGTGTAAGTTCAAAGCATGACAGAAGAACAATTGTGATGATAATATCCAAGACACCTACTACTACAGTACTACTAGGCTTGTTAATTCTCTGATATCTCAGGTGGTAGGAGTAGGATTCCACAAAATATAATTTAATTTAATTAAATTAAAAAAAAAAAGACACAGCGGGCGCCACTGTTCTATTCCCCCAAGGTCACTAGGAGTAGCATTATAGATTTCTATCATTCCATATCCAAGCCTGCGTGGGCGAACATAATTCTGATCAAACCAGAAAGAGCCTTTTGGCTTAATAATGCAGAAACTAAAATTTTTCAGGTTATTTAGGGAAATGAGGAGGGAGAGTGAATTTTGGCAATTGTATTGCCAAAATTCTAACAAAAGTATGAGAGAGAGAAAGTGAAAAAGGTGGAGAGAGAAAATTCTGAATTTCGGCACTCTTATTATTGAAATTCTGTTGCCTAAATTTTGCTCCCCCTGAAGTGTTGGTGAGTGCTCGAAGTGAGTGGTAGTGAGTGGGTGTCCAAAATGGGGGGGGGGGGGGGGGGGGAGGGGGGGGGGGGGGAATTTGTGGCAATTGTGACAATGCCATTGCCGAAAATAGGGAGATTTTTTTTTTTTTTTTTTTTTTTTTTTTTTGTGGCAATTGTCGCAATGCAATTGCCGAAAATAGGGGGGGGGGGGAAATTGTGACAATTGTGGCAATGCAATGCCATTGCCGAAAATAGGGGGATTTTTTTTTTTTTTGTGGCAATGCCACTGCCGAAATAGAGGGAAACAAAAAAAATTTTGTGGCATTTGTGGCAATGTCATTGCCGAAATAGAGGAAAAAAAAAAACTTGTGGCACATTTGTGGAAAAAAAAAGTGTGGCAACTGATTTGTAGCATGGCATTGCCGAAAATTGAAGGAAAAAGACAGAGTCAAAAAGTAAACATGTAACTCAATCATCTCATTTTGGTTAGAGATTCTTTTTTTTTTTCTTTTTTCTTTTTTTGTCTCAGATATTCATTATTCATTTCCAATAAAACTCTACACATCTCCTTCAATCAACCAATCAATTGGTTAGAGATTCTTTTTTTTTTTTTTTTTTTTTGTCTCTTTTATATCTCTTCCTTTGATTCTTATTCTCTGAAATTCATTGATCATTTCCAATGAAACAATATCATGCGTAAAATTTGTCTTAGATAATTTTTTTTTTTTGTCTTTTTATTTCTCCTGCTTCTGTCTTAGAGATTCTTTTTTGTCTTTTTATTTCTCCTCTTTGTAATAAAAGGCAAGTAGTTGAAGGTTTGCATCTCTTCACAAAGTTACATCCTCATATTGTTACTCTTCTGCTTTGCTTCAGTGCATTTGTTACTCTTCTTATTTGCTTCAGTGTGCACAACTAAAGATAGTAAGTTTTGGGTTAACGTAAGTTTTTTTGCTTTACTTATTAACTTATAGCTCTAAAAATTAACAGATTTATTATTATTATATAAATATATGCTTTGTAAATATTGGAAGCTAATGCATTGTAAAATATTATGTATTGTTGTAATTAATATTGCTTGTATGCCTATGATTATGATTATTGTTGTTATTGTTGTTGTTTTTATTCCTATTTTAGACTAATGAATTTTTTATGATTAGGACTATGAGCATTTTTAGTATTGTTGTTATTTTGTGTTTAATTATTATTATCTAATTGTGTTTTTTTTTTTTTTGCAAGTATCACTCTATAATTCTCATGATTGTGGTAAGCATCTGAACTCTCTAATTAAATTCATGTATGTTTTTTGTTAATTTTGAAATTATTTAATATTATTTATTGTTATTATTAGTATATGACCACAAAAATTGTAATAAATTGTATTATTATAATCTTTTTATAATCAATTTTACTTTGTTATTATCAATTATTACATCTATTACTTGGAAAAAATATATTGCATAATATGTTTGTTGGTTTATAATAAAGATATATATGTGTATTATTATTATTATTATTATTATTATTATTATTATTATTGTTGTTGTTGTTGTTGTTGTTGTTGTTGTTATTTCATGTTTATTTATTATTATTTAATTGTATTTTTTTGTGTGCAAGTATCACTCTATAATTCTCACGATTGTGGTAAGCATCTCAACTCTCTAATTAAATTTATGTATGTATTTTGTTAATTTTGAAATAATTTAATATTATTTATTGTTATTATTAGTATATGGCCACAAAAATTGTAATAAATTGTATTATTGTGATCTTTTTATAATCAATTTTACTTTGTTATTATCAATTATTACATCTATTACTTGGAAAAAATATATTGCATAATATGTTTGTTGGTTTATAATAAAGATATGTACGTGTATTATTATTATTATCTAGTACAATAAATCGTACATGTGTGTTTCTTTTCTTTAAAGTTTATTATTATTATCATTATAGTTGTTATTTTGTGTTTATTTATTATTACCTAATTGTGTTTTTTTTTTTTTTTGGGTAAATTCCATTAACCTCCCTTGAGATTTGGGAAAATACCACTCAAGTCCAAAACATTTCAAAATTGTCCAATTAGGCCCCTAAAAGACATATTTGCCCCTAACACTCTTAACATTGTTACCCCTCCGTCATTTTTCTTTCCTCACTCGGAACTCTCTCTAGTCTTTTCTCTCTGGTTCCTCTCCCTCTTTCAATCCCAGCCAAAGCCATAACAAAAAAAAAAAAAAAAAAAAAAAAACCCAAATCTTACCACAAAACCCAAATTTGAGTTTTGTTAACATAAAATTAAAAAATCATTCACATTGTTTTTCCCAGAACGAACCACCAGAACAAGGAAAAAATGTATGATAAACTGTGATCTTATTCAAAACAACAACAACAAAGATCAAAAGTCACAAATTCATTTCATTAACAAATCTGAACCCACAAAATCTTTTCATTTCTTTTCCACCATCAACACAAACAACTAAAAAACCCAAAAAAAAAAAAAAAAATATGAGGGTGGATATTGTTTTTCAAATCCTCAACAAACACAAACAACAGCTCTGATTTTCACATCCTCAACAAGCAAACACGAATAACAGCTCTGATTCTCAAATCCTCAACAAACACAAACACAAACACACATAGCAGGTTGTTTTTCTCTAGCAGCATCGAGATCGACCACCTAGGCGGTGCTACATCATCATCATCATCATCATCAACCGACAGTGAATTCGAGGCCTTGGCTCTGAAGAGGCTTGACGACTTAATCCACGATATCATTGTCCAGAAGTCTACTCCCGATTGGCTCCCTTTCATCCCTGGTTCCTCATTCTGGGTCCCACCCAGATCCAACTTCCTTTAGTGGGTCAAGTTGGAGAGAGAAGGGAAATTGAGAAAGAAATTGTGGGACAAGAGAGAAGATTAAAGTCTGAGGGGAAGAAAATGACTCTGGCTTTGGCTTTGGCTTTTGTGGTAAGATTTGAGTTTTTTTTTTTTTTTTTTTTTTTTTTTTTTTTTTTTGTTATGGCTTTGGCTGGGATTGAAAGAGGGAGAGGAACTAGAGAGAAGAGACAAGAGAGAGTTCTAAGTGAGGAAAGAAAAATGACGAAGGGGAAACGGTATTAAAGTGTTAGGGGCAAATATGTCTTTTAGGGATCTAATTGGTCAATTTTGAAATATTTTGGACTTATGTGGGTATTTTCCTAAACCTCAGGGGAGGTTAATGAAATTTACCCTTTTTTTTTTTTTTTGCAAGTATCACTCTATAATTCTCACGATTGTGGTAAGCATCTCAACTCTCTAATTAAGTTTATGTATTTGCTTGTTAATTTTGAAATTATTTAATATTATTTATTGTTATTATTAGTATATGACCACAAAAATTGTAATAAATTGTATTATTGTGATCTTTTTATAATCTTTTACTTAGTTATTGTATGGGCCAGGCCCAGAATTTGTATATTGGGCTTTGGGCTTGGCCGAGAACATGGGTAGTTCAAAGGGGAAAATAAATTGTAAGGAGTGGTTCAAACTCAGAATTTAATGGTGGAGGTATAAAGGGAAAGATGGTCCAAGGAGGAATATCTCCTCGGATATGGCAAATACAGCTCAATTATGTATCCCAACGATCAGTATGACCCTCCGAGGGGCTTCTTTTGTAAGGATGTGCACCCTGAACACACAGGGGGAAAGGAAACCCAAAAATATCTAAAGAAAAGCTGCTGCAACCGCATTAAATGCGTTGTAGCTATTTTTCTGGCCGCATTTATATGGAGAAGACCCCTGAACAGTACTGCCCCAGCTACTGCAACTCATAAAGGGCCAGGAAGGGTATCTGATGGGATAGGTACTCAAGTAATGGCATAGATGGTCAACAAGTGTAGGATCAAGATGATCCAGTAGAGCATATATAATAGGCAAGACCCTCCATGGAGGAGGGAGAGGGAAAAAGAGAGAGAAGCACTGTATCAATCCAAACTATTCTTACAATCATTATGGAAATTACTCCTAAACAGAACTCCTCGGATTTGGGCTGAGGATAAACTTTCTTATGTAATCTTACTACGGATCTTCTTAAGTAATTAAGAAACTCCGTTTTAATTGATATCCCATTCATTAAGGCCTAGCTCTTCAACCCACTCTCTATAAATTTATTGTGTTGGGCTTATTGGGCTTGAATCAAACCGTATCTTGGATCCAAGGTCAAACCAGCCCTATAGTTATTATCAATTATTACATCTATTACTTGGAAAAAATATATTGCATAATATGTTTGTTGGTTTATAATAAAGATATGTATGTGTATTATTATTATTATTATTATTATTATTATTATTATTATTATTATTATTATTATTATTATTATTTAGTACAATAAATCGTACATGTGTGTTTCTTTTCTTTAAAGTTTATTATTATTATCATTATTGTTGTTATTTTGTGTTTATTTATTATTATCTAATTGTGTTTTTTTTTTTGCAAGTATCACTCTATAATTCTCACGATTGTGGTAAGCATTTCAACTCTTTAATTAAATTTATGTATGTGTTTTGTTAATTTTGAAAGTATTTAATATTATTTATTGTTATTATTAGTATATGACCACAAAAATTGTAATAAATTGTATTATTGTGATCTTTTTATAATCAATTTTACTTTATTATTATCAATTATTACATCTATTACTTGGAAGAAATATATTGCATAATATGTTTGTTGGTTTATAATAACAAGCTACTTGTTTGGAACCATGTGAAATCTAGGTGCATAACAAGCTACTTGTTCTTCCAAATTGTAGCAGCGGTCGATATATCACATTGCAGAGATGCCTTGATATTTACACTCGGCAATAACATGTGAGCACGGAATCTTATAAACTTGCCATTTTTGACAACTACAAGTGCTCTCCCTCAAATTTACCTCATGACGATGATTACCCCTATATGCAGAGTTAGGGTTTATTGGTGTTCTGACTTCAAACAAACCATCTTCATGACTGAACACAATAACTGAATGCTTTGGTGCCTTTTTTTCTCATTTATTGAATTTATTCTTTGCATAGGCTGTAATGAGTTCACCGGCTGTAATCTTTGTGCGTGTCTTAATATACTGATCGACAAAGTAGGCTACACAATGGTAGTATGTAAGTTTGACTAACGCAATTATGGGCAGATTTCTAACACTATTTAGAATACCGTTGAAGCTTTCAGACAAGTTTGTGGTCATTGGCCCATAACGATGTCCACCATTGTGTGCTAACGTCCACTTCTGCATCGGTATGTACCTTAAATACTTACCACTATCTGCACTTAATTGAGTAATTCTATCCCTGGTTATTTGATACTTTCGTAGCTGATTCTCCATGCCTTCCCACATTACCATAGCCTTCAAGTTTTTATTCCCAATTTTGTTGATTGAAATTGCTAGCCACATGGCGAAGGCAAAAGCGATGATACCAACGTGTCAATTGACATATAGTTCGTATCGTTGCCATTATACCAGGGTGATGATCAGATATGACACATAACCCTTCTTAATTAGTGACATTAATCTGAATACAATGCAAAAAACAATACCAACTATCATCAGTTTCCTTCTCTACAATGGCAAAGGCAAGTGGAAAAAGTCTGTTGTCACCATCCGACGTTGATGCAATCAGTAACGTACCTTTGTACTTACCATATAGGAAAGTTCCATCTATACTAATCACTGGCCTACAATGTTAAAAACCTTCAATTGATGGACCAAAAGCCCAGAACACTCTCTCGAATATCGCACAGCCTGGCACAGTAGCGAGTACTGTTCTCCAAATAACCCTGTTGCCCGGATTTGAATCAGTCAAAGCTTTCAACCATTTTGGCAATAATTGGTAAGATTTGTCCCAATCACCAAACGCTTTACCAATTGCCTTTTCTTTCACCTCCCGTACCTTAAAATAAGAAGGTCGGTATTGGTACTTATTGTAAAGAGTTTGTTGAAGCGAAGAAATCTTTATGGTTGGATAATTTTTGACAACATCCCTCAACTCTTTCTCAATAACATGGGTGTCTAATTGCTCGTGATCTTATGTGAGCGTGGACTCTGTACATGTGTGTGGACCATTGTATTTCCTAACATCAAACAACCCATGTGTAGCCCGGAAGCATGCTCGAAGATGCCAAGAACAATGTTTGCACCTTACAGACTAACATGTTGGATTTGACTCTTTTACAATAAATGTTTGGTTCCTCTTGATGTGATAGTTTTTAACAACAGCTTGTAGTTCATCCTTATCAGCAAAGAGCAAGCCCACATAAAACTCTTGGGTAGGGTCCCAAATACTCTAAGTGGGCTTTTCAAATGGTGGGGTTGGGTCAATCATATTATCCCACGTGTTCTGTGAAAAGCTTAATGATGAAGGTTGATGGAATGCCATTGTTGGACTGCTTTCGTGAGTAGGTTCATTGAAAGGCTCCTATTCATCTCCAACATCATCAAGGACCTCGTCGTCATCAAGTTGGTCATTACTATCCATGGCCCACATCCTTTCTGATAATGTATGGACTGCATTTTCAGTAGTAGCAGCTATGTGGTGTGCATCATTGGGATCATTAGCAGCTCTTTGAGTAGCAGTTTGGCCATACTGAGCTTCAAACTCAAAACAAGTAGTCTCTTGTGCGACATGCTCAGTTGGATTATCATAGTTAGTAATACTGGTGTTCATTGGCCGATAAGGAACATGTTGGTCCTCAGTTGCAATATGGGTATATGGAGTATGATAGTCAGCACCACCAATGTTGTTTGGGGAATGAGCCACATCTTCATAATAATGACCAGTATGAGTGGCATATGAATCATGAAAGTGTCCGCCATATGAATAACTAAACGATGCACTTGGTCCTTCATTAGCATATTGAATGGGAAAAACATCTCAGTGGCTTCTTATGGGCTCTACACCTATGTAAAACTCTGCACCTACAAATCCAAATTGGCGGTCTAACATATTGAATATTACATTGACACCATTATCATCTTCTACCAAAACTTGCTGGTAAATCACAGGATGTGGATGACATTGAAAAGAAAATCTATACCAAATAGTCAGTTTTGAATCTTCTCTGTTTATATGCAGTGTGGATGCTACTCTATCACATAGATTTTCAAATGTAACACCCTAGTTTAATGGAAACATAGAAGGAGGTGGCCCTTTGTAATAAGCCCTATTTTTGCCATGTTTAATTATCCACCAAAGTGGATGAGAAAAATTTCCGCCATCTACACTAAAACATAACAATAGCATTAATATATTAACACTACGCAACCATTACAATGCAATACAAGAAGGTAATCCATTAAAAATATTCAATGTTTAAATAGCTAGAGTTGACAGAATTCTATTAAAGAGGAATGATTCACTGATAATTTATTACTGTTTATCATAATAGTTAAAATTATTTTTTGTTTCCCTTTTCTTAAGTAACTTAGCATAACATTAACATTTAGAAAGATCTGTTATGGTTACGTTAATTATTTTATGTAGCTCTTCATTTTGCTTCTTCTATAACAACACAGATTATATAATGTTCTCATGCATCCATACGATAATAGATAAATATTTCTAATATCGTACAATTTTCTTTATTATTATTATACCTAAAACTTAGATTTTTAGGTTCATATGCTCATATACTAACTTTTTTTGGGGGGGTTTAGGCAAGAATTCATGGACAAATAATTTAAAACATATCATACAAATTAGTTCATGTTGCAAAAACACATAATACAAAAACAAGATTTGTATGAACAAATAATTTAACACAAACAAGATTTTCATGCTTAGTTATGCCCCTAAAACATATCAACATGAATATTATAAAAAGAAAAGTAACTACTTAAGAGATATAATTCACCTTGTAAGAGATAAAAAACGGATAGATATTTGCAAGTGTTGTTCCTTTTAGTTGTTTGTAGAATGTATGGCATGCATGAATTGAAAATGGTCAGTAGAATTATGAGGGAAATGAGAGTGGAAAGAAGAAGGTTGATGAAATTTTTAGGAGAACAAGAGTATAAAAAGAACCGTGGAAACTAGTGTTGTCTAAATAGGATGCAAGTTTCATATAAGTTAAATTCTTAGATTTTAAAGTGTATAATTAGATACGCCAATTGACCAAGTACAATAAAACATAGATCAAGATGAGACACTCTGATATAAATAAATTACTATAAACATATATTCACTGCAAAGAATCTCTGTAGAGAATCTCGGTAAAGAATATTAGTTTTTTTTTTTTTTTTATATATAGTGTGCACATCAATCATTTCTTTCTTCCATTTCGTATTGTAAGAATCTATGTACAAAAGAATCAATGTAAGAAAAAATGCAAAAATATCAATTTCTTTGTTTTTTTTTTTTTTTTTTGTTTACAGTGTACACATCAATCATTTTTTGCTTCCATTTTGTATGGCAAGAATCTGTACTTTTTTTTGAATAAGAATAATGTACGTTGATAGAACATTGCGTACACATCAAAGAATTCTTTTACTATACAAAATGAATGAACATCACGTACACACAAACCAAACTGCTTCGGTCAAAAATCTACTGACACACGAAAATATGTGTACTTTGTAGGATAAGAATCCAGAATTTTTTTTAGCCAGCAACTCTCTCTCTCTAAATCTCTAAGACAGATTTTACACAAGAAATAAAAAGAATCCCTGAGACACAAGAAAAAAAAAAAAAAAAAAGGAATCTTTGACCAATGAGTACGTTGAAGGAGAAGGAGAATATGTGTACTTTGTTATTCAGACTATTTAATTTTCAGCAATTCCATTCCGTATTGTAAGAATCTGTGTGCAATAAGAATCAATGTAAGAAAAAAATGTAAAAACCTCAATTTCTTTGTTTTTTTTGTTTACAGTGTGCACATCAATCATTTTTTGCTTCCATTTTGTATGGCAAGAATCTGTACTTTTTTTTTTAGACTAAGAATAATGTACGTTGACAAAACATCGCGTACACATCAAAGAATACTTTTACAATACAAAATGAAAGAACATCACATACACACAAACCAAACTGCTTCGGTCAAAAATCTACTGACACACGAAAATATGTGTACTTTGTAGAATAAGAATCTGAAATTTCTTTTAGCCAACAACACTCTCTCTCCAAATCTCTGAGATAGATTTTACACAAGAAATAAAAAGAATCTCTGAGACCAAAAAAAAAAAAAAAAAAGAATCTTAGGCCTATGAGTTGATTGGAGGAGAATGAGAATATTGGACTGTAATTTTTGGCAATGCTATTGCCACAAATGCCACAAAATTTTTTTTCCCCCTATTTTGGTAATGGCATTGCCACAATTGCTACAAAATTTTTTTTATTTTTCCCCCCTATTTCAGCAATGCCATTGCCACAATTGCTTTCCTTTGGGCACCCCCTCACTACCACTCACTTCGAGCACTCACCAGCATTGCACTTCACGGGCAGCATAATTTCGGCAATCTCATTGCTGAAATTCATAATTTTCTCTCTCCACCTTTTTCTCTTTCTCTCTCATACTTGTGTTAGAATTTCGTCAACACAGTTGCCGAAATTCACTCTCTCTCCTCATTTCCCTAAATAACTTGAAATAGTACCTATAACGCAAATAAATTTCAGTATCTGCATTATTCAGCCAAAAGACTCAACTATTTCAGTATATTTTTATTCAGAGAAAAAAAAAACTATTTCAGTATATGTTTATTTCTAACACAAGTTTCCAAAAAAAAAAAAAACAAAACAAAATGCAATTCTAAGACATTAGGAAAACTAGAATTTTTCTTTTAATAATTTATAATTAAGAATAAAGAAATACAATTACATCCCCTATTTCTTTTCTTTTTTTTTTTTAATTTTTAATTTTAATATTTCAGTGGCTAGGGAAAGAGAGATTTGAAAGTACCCTATATATTGGAACTTGGAAACGTCCTTCTTTTGCTCCTTTTGTTTTGTTTTTGTTTTTTTTTTTTTTTTTGTTTTTTTTTTTTTTGAAAGGAAAAATTCTTACATCCTCATTCCTGGGCTATAGTATGGGTTGTGTTACCGACCCCATTAACAGCAATTTTTTTACCTTTTCTATTTTGGGTAGTTTTTTTGTCTTTGCAATTTTTTATTTTCAGCTTTATAAGTTATGAGACTAACTTCATAGAGGGAACAAAAAATTAAAATAAACTGTGTGGCTAATTTTATGTTTTTTTTTTTATTTATCCAGTTTTTTTATTAAATGAAACTCATATTAGTCCAATCTTAACAAGCTGCTCATGAACATTTCTCATAAAATATAAATCTACCTCATATACACCAAAAGCATCTAGACTTTGCGACCTTGTAAGTTGCAAAGTTGTAATATGCTTATTTTGGATTGTTTCTAAAAATATAAATTGATGGGACCAACGACCTCACTAAGAACATTCGTCTACCCTACCACAACATGGACTGAAGAGGGTGAATTTTAATGTAACGGGTATATCTTAATTGGGATGACGGATTGAAGCAAACAGTTCTTTTGTGGACGGGTCAAAGGTGCACGGCAAGAAGGTGGACGGATCAAAGTACACGTGCCATCATTTTATAAATGGAAATAACTTGCGTCTCACGCATAACTTTGGTTTGTAGAATCCTAATGGAAATAGAATCCAAATGTGAGGAGGATTCCGCAATATACGCCTATTAATGACAATCCTATAAGGAAAAGACTTCTTACACAAGAAAAGAAGGTCGGTTCTACACTACTATAAAAACCCAAAGGCTCTCACAAGTTAAGGTACGCATAATTTCTTCCCCAACTCTAGCACTCTAGGGTTGCGTGCATTATCAGACTTAAGGTTCGGAGGGTCTTTGGCTGGTACCACACCAGTATCCTCTTGAGGTCTTCTTGTTTTGTGTTGTGTAGGTTGTTTCGAGCACGTGAAAGAACCTTGTAGCTTATTGGCGATATTTTGAGTATCATCAGTTGGCGCCGTCTGTGGGAAGCGCAAGGAATAGCCATACTTTGAGCTTTCTAGACAAAAAGTTGCATGGTACTCACACGCTCGATGGTAACCACGATGAACAATCAGGGCGACGAACTACACACCACGGCTCTTGAGAGGCAGGTTCAAACCCTCATAGCAGTAGTAGAACGCCTCACGAAGTGTAACCACGACCTATAGGAGCAGTTGCGCCAGAAGGATGCAATACATAACACCCAGGAGGAAGAGCAGGAGGCCAGCAGCGCCGAGAAGAGAAATCAGGAGGGGCCGGAAGGAAGCAACGCCCAAAACAGGCCTGAACAGCAGGACACGAACCGTCCATCGACTGCAGACCAAATTCCGTCTCACGTAGTTATGGAGATGCAGATGATGATGGAGCGTATGGACTTTATGATGAACGCTCTCAGAGGACGAGTGTCTAACGACTTTGATGACCTGGTTCATCGAACAGACTCACCGTTCACTGTGTTTGTCAATTCATACCCCCTTCCGCCAAAATTCCATATGCCACAAGTTGAAAGCTATGACGGATTTAAGGATTCGTTGGATCTGGTTTAGCAGGAGTATGCCACAAGCTGATGCACCTATAAGGAGTAGCGGATGAAATAAAGTGTAGGGCCTTCCCTATAACATTGAGGGGTTCCACAAGGGTCTAGTTTAGCAGGTTGACACCAAGCTCCATAAGTACCTTTAAGGAGTTGAGTGCTCAATTAGCTTCATATTTCATAGAAGGACACAAGTATAAGAAGTCCACCGCATGCCTGATGAACATTAAACAACGGGAGGATAAGACACTGAGGTCATACATCGCCCATTTTAACAAGGAGGCACTCTTAATTGATGAAGCTGATGATAAAATACTCGTAGTCGCGTTCATTAAAAGGTTATGGAAGGGTAAATTTCTGTTTTCCTTATATAAGAATTACCCAAAGACCATGTCGGATGTGCTTTACAGGGCAACTAAGTATATGAACGCAGAGGACGCACTATTAGCCCGAGAAGAAAAGCCCTCCAAGAAGAGGGAACATCAGGAAGACGTACACCAGGATAGGGGGCGAAAGACAGCTAGGACGGGAGATAAAAAAGAAGACAGACACTCTAAGCCTCCCACCGGAAGGTTCACTAGCTTTACCCCACTAATAGCCCCGATAAACCAAGTCTTAATGCAGACCAAGGACGAAGGAGCCCTTACTTTTCCAGGTAAGCTAAAAGGGGACTCCAATAAAAGGTCTAGGGACAAATATTGCCATTTCCATAAAGACCATGGTCACGACACGGCCAACTGCTACGACCTGAAACAGTAAATAGGAGCTCTCATCATACAAGGGAAGTTGCAAAAGTTTGTCAGCAAAGAAAGAGCAGACCCGCCATCAGAGCAGATTCCCTGACGAGAAAACGAGGGCCTAAGACCGCCAATTGGAGATATAAGGATGATTGTAAGAGGAACAATGACCTCAGGTTCGTCTAAAGAGGCCCAAAAAACCTACCTCAGTATGGTTCAGAACGTCCAGCTCACGGGGTTCATTCCAAAGATGACACGGGTCGATACCCCCATCATCGGATTCTTGAAAGATGACGCGCGACGCCTCCACCACCCACATGACGACGCCCTTGTTGTCAGCATACGGGTAGGAGACTACAACATGCATCAGATCCTGGTCGACAACAGAAACTCCGCTAACATCCTTTATTACCCGGCGGTTTTGCAGATGAGGATCGATAGGGAACGGCTAATCCCAACCAACGCTCCACTTGTTGGATTCGGTGGAACCAAAGTATACCCCCTCGGTACAGTCACCCTATTCGTCACAATTGGTGATCATCCTCAGCAAGTCACTAAAGATGCTACGTTCCTTGTGGTTGATTGCTCATCTGCGTATAATGCCATTGTTGGACAACTAACTCTTAACTCGTGGAAGGCCGTAACATCGACCTACCATTTAATTATCAAGTTCCCTACTAAGTACGGAATAGGAGAACTATGCGGAGACCAGGTTGCCGCGCGGGAATGTTACATAGCAATGATGAAAATGAATGACCATATGTAGACAATGACCATTGAAGAACAGCGGATGGTGGCAGAACCTACTGAAAGGCTCAAAGAGATATCATTAGATGAATCTATGTCGGAACGAATGACCTGGATCGACACCCTCGCCAGCCCGGCGACTCTACAGGCCCTTGTCACATTTCTCAGGGCAAACTAAGACGTCTTCGCCTGGAGCCATGAAGACATGAGCGGGATCGACCCTTTAGTCATAGTTCATAAGTTGAATGTGTCTCCCACATTCCCACCAATCTGCCAGAAGAAGCGAGTGTTCGCACACGAGAGAGACCAAGCCATAGCAGAAGAAGTTCGCAAGTTGTAGGAAGCAAACTTCATTAGGGAGGTCTACTACCCCGATTGGCTGGCAAACGTAGTAATGGTCAGGAAAGCCAACAGGAAATGGAGGATGTGTGTAGACTTCACGGAACTGAATAAAGCGTGCCCCAAGGATAGCTACCCACTCCCGAGGATTGACATCCTAGTAGACTCTACAGCCCAACACCAGCTGCTAAGTTTCGTGGATGCTTTTTCAGGTTATAACCAGATCAATATGGACGAAGCTAACCAGGAGAAGACATCGTTTGTCACTAGCCAAGGCCTTTTCTGTTACAAGGTAATGCCGTTCGGCCTCAAGAACGCGGGCGCAACATATCAGAGGCTCATGAACAAGATGTTCGAACATCAGATTGGAAGAAACGTCCACGTGCACGTAGATGATATGCTGGTGAAAAGCCGAAGGGAGGACGACCATCTGAAGGATCTCAAGGAAACCTTTGACACCCTTCGCTTTTACAACATGAAGCTCAACCTAGGCAAGTGTGCATTTGGGGTGACAGCAGGAAAATTCCTAGGTTTCATGGTGTCCCAAAGGGGTATCGAGGCCAACCCAGATAAAATCCGTGCCATACTGGGAATGGCACCCCCAAAGAATGCAAAAGAAGTACAGAGCCTAAATGGCAAGATTACTGCATTAAATAGGTTCATAGCAAGAGAAATGGATAAGTACCTACTATTCTTCCACACGTTGAAGAAATCCTTTGAATGGACTGTTGAGTGTCAGCAGGCGTTCGACGACTTGAAGGCATATCTTTCTTCCCCGCCGCTATTGAGTCCTTCAAAAGTTGGAGAAGAACTATTTCTTTACCTGGTCGTATCCCTGGCTGCCGTCAGCGTGGCATTAGTTCGAGAAGAAGACAAGGTACAGAAGCCCATGTACTACATCAGCCGGGCACTACGTGGTGCAGAAGAAAGATACTTACCAATGGAAAAGCTCATTTTCGCCTTGATCACAGCGGCTCGCAAGCTCAAGCCTTATTTTCAAGCCCACACGATAGTCGTCCTGAGTAATAAGCCCTTAAGGCGAGCACTGAACAATCCTGAAGCTGCAGGACGAATGGCGCTATGGGCGATAAAGTTAAACGAATTCGACATACAGTACTCCCCGCGTACGGCCATTAAGGGACAAGTGGTTGCCGATTTTATTGCAGAGTTTACTAATTTAGAAGACTAGGGGGTAGACGAATGTCCTCCATGGAATATATACATGGATGGATCGTCCAACAAACAAGTTGACGGAGCAGGCATCATACTACGTTCTCCGAAGGGCGACGAGGTTGAATGCATGGTTCGCCTCGACTTTCCTATGACCAATAATGAGGCAGAGTATGAAACTTTGGTGTCAGGATTAGACCTCGCTAAAGCAACAGGGGCCACAAGAGCGGTTCTTCATTGTGATTCGCAGATCGTCACCAATCAAGTGAACGGTGAGTACGAATGTAGGGGCGTGAGGATGAGGAAGTACCTAGAGAAGGCAAAAAGAAAGATAGATGACTTGTAAGCGAAGATTATGTAGATCCCGAAAGGAGAAAATGAGTAGGTCGATCGCCTTGCAAAGGCTGCATCAGCAGATCACATGATCATCCCCAATAAGGTACTTTCTTTTGTTCAACTTTCATCCTCAATTGATGCCATCGACATGCAGGAGATAGATTTTGAAAGCAACTGCACCACACCACTAGTCGCCTACTTGAAGGATGGTATAGTACCAGACACTAGAGAAGCCGCAAGGAAGCTGAAGGTCCAAGCAGCATGGTTCGTCCTGATAAAGGATGTCCTATATAAGAGAGGCTTCTTGCGCCCGTACTTAAGGTGCCTAGGTCCCGAGGAAGCAGACTACGTCATGAGAGAAGTACATGAAGGGGTTTGCAGGAATCATTCGGGGTCGCGGTCGTTAGTCCATAAACTGATCCGAGCTGGGTACTACTGGCCTACTATTTAGAAGGACGCCCAGGTATACGTCAGAGCTTGTGACAAGTGCTAGAGATTTGGCAACTTCATAAGACAGCCAACAGAGGAACTCATACCGATAATGGCCTCATGGCCGTTCGCTCAATGGGGTTTGGATATTATAGGTCCCTTCCCAACAACAGCAAGACAGTTGAAGTTCCTGGTAGTCGGCATTAACTACTTTACCAAATCGGTAGAGGCAGAAGCACTGGCTACCATCATAGAGAAGAATGTGCGTAGCTTTGTGTGGAAGAACATTATTTGCAGGTACGGTATACCAAGAGTTTTGGTCTCAGACAACGGAAAGCAATTCGACAACGACTCCTTTAGGAACTTTTACTTAGAGCTTGGGATTAAGAACCACTACTTATCCCCCGCCCACCCTCAAGCCAACGGACAGGTTGAAGTCACGAATCGATCCTTGCTAAAAATTATCAAGACTCGGCTTGAGGGGGTAAATGGTATATGGCCGGAAGAACTTCCTAGCGTGCTGTGGGCATACAGGACGATAGCTAGAACACCCACGGGAAAGACACCATTCAAATTTGCATATGGGTGAAGCAATTATCCCAGCCAAAGTCAGACTCACAAGCTACAGGGTGAACAATCACAATGAAGGGAGGAACGACGAGGCTATGCGTATACAGTTCGATCTAATAGATGAGGTCAGAGTGACAACTGAGCAAAGGATTGCACGATACCAGGACCTCATGGCCAAACATTACAACTCAAGGATCAAGCACAAAGACTTCAAAGTAGGAGATCTTGTTTTAAGAAATGTAATGAACAGTACTAGAGATCTTGCCCAAGGGAAGCTCGGGCCAAATTGCGAAGGCCCCTATAGAGTCACCTCATGGGTAAGAAAAGACACCTACCACCTAGAGACCCTAGACAGATGGAGGCTGCCCCATCCATGGAACAATGAGCATCTCAATAAATACTACCAATAGATGACAACAGATATAAAGCGAATCTCCTCAGCTCTTACTATTCCCCTAGTTTTTAATTCACTTTTCACTTCAAGTTTATTAGTTTTAAGATTTTGCTACAATAAGCCCGAAAGGAAAACTTTATACTCCTTTTTAAGAACATCTTTTTATAATAAGAGTTTATTCAAATATATATGTGTGCCTTTTCTACTTTTGTTGAGCTACACATACCTACAAAGTCCACACAAGTGGATGAATACATCCTAAAAGGGTGTAAAAATTAATCCACAAGTGGACGAATACATCTTATAAGGGTGTAAAAATTACTGTCCACAAGTGGACGAATGCATCCTATAAGGGTGTAAAATTAGTCCACAAGTGGACGAATACATCTTATAAAGGTGTAAAAATTACCATGTCCACAAATGGAACATCTCTCATCTAAGCAGTCCAGGTTGACTTTTAGTTGATTTTCGTTGCTTTTCTCATGGAACATCTCTCATTTGATGCTGGTTATTCCCACCTCGACCGGGATTACTACATTGGTGCTGTAAGTGAGTCTGAAGGGGGTTTCTCCTATTGGGGTTTTACTGTAGTCTTGTAAGCCCACAAGACATTGGGCAATTCTTCAGGCCAAGCTCCCTTAGCGGCGTCCAACCTGGCTTTGATGATCTTGAGTAGTGTTTGATTAGTCACATTTTTCTGTCTGTTTGCTTGTGGATGTCCTAGGGATGAGAACTGGTTCTTGATCCCTAGACTTGGACAAAAATCCTTGAAGCCTTGATGTCGAATTGCCGCCTATTATCTGATATGATTGTTCGTGGAATCCCGAACCTACAAATTATATTCTTCCATACGAAGCTCTGGATTTTTGCTTCGATGATGGTTGATATTGCCTCTGCTTCAACCCATTTTATGAAGTAATTGATAGCCACTAGTAGGAACTTTACCTGTCCCTTACCTTGGGGTAGTGGGCCGACGATGTCAACTGTGCAAAATGGCCAAGGGGAGGCTATCGTCGTCAGTCTCTCGGCTAGAAGGCATTGGACATTCCCAAACCTCTTTCATTTGTCGCATTTCTTGACGAGCTCCCTTGTGTCTACCTGCATAGTAGGCCAGAAGTAGTCTATTTTGGTAACTTTGCTTACGAAGGACCTAGGGCCTGTATGGTCTCCACAAACCCTTTCATGGATCTCTTTTAGAATATAATTGGCTTCCTCTTCGTCGACGCACTTCAAGTAAGGCATGGAAAAGCCTCTCTTTTATAGGGTGTCATTCAGGATCGTGAATCTGGCTGCTTTCTTCCTTACCTTCCTGGCCTCCTCAAAACCCTATGGAAGGTGTCCATCTTGGAGGAAGGATATGATCGGGGTCATCCAGCTACTTGTGCTCTAGATTGCAAATGTAGAGACTTCTTCAATGTTGGGGTGTTTCTGGACTTCCATCTCTGAGCCCATGCTCGTTGATCTTTCTTCTAACGATGCTAGTTTCACGATCTCGTTTGCTATCATGTTCTGGCTTCTGGGGATTTGCACGAATTCCACCCTATCGAACTCTTGTGTTAAGTGCTTCGTCGGCATGAGGTATTTTTGCATTCTTTCCTCCTTTGCTTCATATTCCTTTTTAATCTACCTTATTACCAGCTTAGAATCACTCTAGAGGAGCAAATTTTTTTCTCCTAGTGCTTTTCCGACCCTTAGCCCTATCAATATTCCTTCGTACTCAGCTTCATTATCAGTGGCCAAAAATTTTAGCTGAACTCCATATTTAAGCGTTTTCCCGTCTGAGGTTATGATGACGACCCCTACTCCTCTCCTCTTTTGGGCTGACGAATCATCATTTTGTATCGTCCATCATTCTGCTTCGTTGGGGAGGCTGTCCTTGTCTAGGATGGTGAACTTAGTGATGAAGTTCGCCAATGCTTGCGCTTTAATAGCCGCCCTGAGGTGGTACTCAATGTCAAACTGACTAAGCTCGATGGCCCATTGGACCATTCTTCCTGCTGCCTCGGGCTTGTTCATTGACTTCTTAATTGGTTGGTTTGTCATTACCAACATAGGGTTTGCTTGAAAATAAGGTCGTAGCTTACGCGAAGCTACTATTAATGCAAATGTAATCTTCTCAATCCTCGGATACTTGGCTTTTGCCCCTTGAAAAGCTTGGCTAACATAGAAAACTAGGAGCTGTTTCCTGTCCTCTTCTTGAACCAAAGCTGCACTCACGACTGTGGCTGATACTCCCAGATACAAATACAAGTTTTCCCCTTCCTTGGACGGACTTAGGATGGGTGGATTGCTTAGGTAGCGCTTGAGTTCTTGAAAGCTATCTCACATTCGTCAGCTTAAGCAAAAGCTTGCTTCAGTGTCTTGAAGAAGGGTAAACATTTGTCTATTGCTCTAGAGACGAACCTGTTGAGTGCCACTATCCTTCCTGTGACCTTCTAGACTTCCTTGATGGTCTTTGGTGACGTCATATCGAGTATGGCTCATAGCTTCTCTAGGTTTGCTTCTATCCTCCTTTGGGACACAATGAACCCTAAGAATTTCTTCGAGGCTACTCCAAATGCACACTTACTGTGGTTTAACTTCATTTGGTACTATTTGAGTGTGGCGAATGTTTCTTTGAGGTCATCCAGATGAGCAAGCTCTTCTTTGCTCTTGACGAGCATGTCGTTTACATATACCTCCATATTCCTCCTGATTTGCTTGTTGAACATTTTATTCACTAACCTCTAGTAGGTTGCTCTTGCATTTTTCAGTCTGAAGGGCGTCACCTTATAGCAATAGATCCCTTGACTCGCGATGAAAGCAATTTTCTCTTGGTCTTATTCAGCCATCTTTATCTGATTGTATCCCGAAAACGCATCAATGAATGGCAGCAGTCTATGCCTTGCAGTAGAATCCACTAGTTGGTCTATCCTTGGCAGAGTGAAATTGTCTTTTGAGCAAGCTTTGTCCAGGTCTGTAAAGTCCACGCACATTATCCATTTTCCATTTGTTTTCTTCACTAGGACGACATTGGCGAGCCAATTTGGGTAGTAGAGTTCCCGAATAAAGCCTGCTGACAACAGCTTGTTAACTTCGTCTGTAATTGCTTGATTCCATTCTGGAGTGAAGACCCGTCGTCTCTGCTAGACGGGCTTCTTCTCGGGGTCCACATTTAGCCTGTGTTGGATGACCTTTGGGGATATACCTGGCATGTCCTTGTGACTCTATGTGAAGACATCTAGGTTCTCTTTAAGGAACTAGATGAGTCTCTTCCTCATCTCGAGACTTAATGTCGTCCCTATTCTGGTTGTCCTTACTGTTTCTCCTTCGACCAACTTCATTGTCTCCAAGGCTTCCACTTTATCTTCTTCCTTCTCCTCGATCGTCCACGTATGGTTTTCTTTTGCAGCTAACATGGGCTGGTAACATTCCCTAGCCAGAACTTGATCTCCTTTTACCTCGCCCACACCGTTTTCTATTAGGAATTTTACCTTCAAGCAATAGGTGGACATGGCTGCTTTCTAACGATTGAGTGTGGGCCTCCCGATGATCACATTGTACGATGAGGGACAGTCTACCACCAAGAAGTCCAATTAACGAGTTAGCTGCCTCGGGTGAGTCTCCACTGTGACCATCAGTGTCATTATGCCTTTGGGATACACCTTGTCTCTACTGAAGTTGACGAGGGGTGAGTCAAATGGGCACAGCCTTCTTGGATCTAGCTTCAGCTGCTGAAAAGCAGAGAGGTAGATGATGTCCGCGGAGCTACCATTATCCACGAGGATTCTCCAGGTGTTGAACCCTTCTATCGTTAACATTATGACCAAGGGGTCATCATGAGGCTGCTTTACCCCTCTGGCATCTTCTTTAGAGAAAAATATATCCTTGTTCGTTCGTCTCCGTTTCATTAGGGGCATCCTGTGGACGCTATTCACGTGCTTTTGTTATGACTTCTTAAGGGACTTGAACGACCCTCTTGTGGATGGCCCGCCCGTGATCGTCTTTATCTCCTCGATCACGCTTGGGGAACGTTAAGGCATACGGTCCTCGTCCCTTGGTGAGGATTCACGCTTGTCCTTGTCATCGTCCTTGGACCTACTATGCTCCCCCTTCTTCACAAATCTATACAATTTCCCTTTTCATATGAGCTCCTCTATCTGCTCCTTCAGGTCTCTGTAATCCTCTATGTAATGGCCGTGGTCCTTGTGGAAATGGCAATACTTCTTCTTGTCATACACGTTGGGTGACAAATGTAATGGCCTAGGCCATTTGAGATAGTGCTCATCTTTAATCTGCACCAAAATTTTATCAACAGGCATAACTAAAGGAGTGAATTTTACCGTTCGAGGAGTTTTTTTGTCTTTCCTTTTACCCCTGTTGCTTATCTAACAATCTTGACGTTCCCTTTTTCGTCCTTTACGGTCGTCCTCCTTCCTTCCTTTTTCATTGGTCTTTTCCTCATCCTTTATCGTGGCTAAAGCATCTTCTGCGTTCTTGTACTTCTGTGCCTTTAAGAGCATTTCCGCCATCATCTTAGGAGGATTCTTCGTGAGCAAAACCGCGAACTCTCTGGATTTCAATCCAGCTTTAAAGGTAGTTAACTGTACCTTGTCATCAGCTTCGTCTGCCTCTAAGGTTTCTTGAGTAAAGTGTTTCACATTCGACCTTAAGGTCTCTTTCTCCCCTTCTCTGATGGTGAGTAAGTGGTCTGTTGGTTTCTTCGAGCGTTGCCCTCCAACGAAGTGTCACAAGAAAGCATTGCCCAACTACTCAAAGCTGTCGATGGACGATGTTGGTAACTTCGTGAACCACTCCCTTGCAGCTCTTTTGAGAGTGGTGGGGAAAGAGCAACATAGTATTTCGTCAAGAGGCTATTGAAGGCCTAGTGTCGTCTTGAAGGTGTTGAGGTGGTCCAAGGGGTTCTTGAGGCTGTTAAACTATTCAAGCTAAGGCAATTTCAATGGCATTGGACATTCTAGGACTGCTGCTGTAAAAGGCAAATTTGTCATCTTGACCATCCTATCTAAGCTTTGATTTGTCTTCCCTTTAATGGCATTCCTCATCTTGTCCATTTCCTTTCTTATCTCCCTGAGAAGATCTGAGTTTGATTCATCCGAAGCAGTTGGCCTTCGACGGTGACTCCTTCTTTGACTATCCTCGTTGTCTTCTTGATTGATCCTGGACCGGTTCTCCTCTTGTTGAAGCCGTAGCCTCATCTCCTGATTCTATATAGTGAGCTCTTTGACGCTAGCTGTAAGTGCCTGGACTTGTAGGGCTAATGCTGCAAGATCCTGGTTGGACTCCATTTGAATTTAGGAATTGATTGGAAACTACGCTTTTGAACCTAAGTGCGAAAATGTCGTCCCCACAAACGGCGCCAAACTGATGAAGTGCAAGTCGTCAGTTTTGTAAGTTCATCCAGATGGAGCTGGGTCCTCGTCTCTGTCTTTGCAAATGTGGAACAATGGTACCTTAAAGATGATCACCGGTGTGGTGCCTGCCACCACGCCTCTGATGCCAAAGTCAGTATATAGAAGTTTTTAGAGAATAATAAGAGAGGAATGAATATCCGAGTGTCTATGAATACTTTTGAGTGAGTCTATGTATCTGGTTTGTCTCTGATCAGTGTGTATATATACAACTTCACGGTTCCTAGCCGTTGGGGCCTTAATTGTGGCTTTAGTGCCCTTTTTGTAACACCTCAGGGCTCATGAATATGGGTTTTGATGAGGCTTCAACGGTCTGCCAACTGCTTAGACACTGTCCAAGCTATTTAATGGTCTCATTAATGGCTCCCTTGTGTTTGTCTATGACGTGTCAGGGTGGACGGGTACATTTGATGAGCTTGTCTTAAGAAAGAGAATTCGTTAATCCCGTCAAGATTTGATTTAAACCGGGTTAGTTTGCTTTAGATTTGATCTAACGTGGAAACTAATTATTGTAATTATTTAATTAAAAATGCCACATCATTAAAAAAAATGTTAAGTCATTGTTTCGTTAGCTACCTAAGTAACGCCACCTAAGTAACACCATTAACGATAGTCAGTAAAATGACTAATACTACTTTTTTTTTTAAACTTGAGGAACCAATTGCGCTTACTTGAAACTTGGGGGACCAATTGCACATACAAGGTAAACTTGAGGGACCAACATTGTAGTTTCACCTTCTTTATATATATATATATATATATATATATATTTATTTATTTATTTATTTATTTATTTATTTTTATGATCCTTCTTCAATTATCAATTAATTGTAGGTTTCAATAAGTGTTGAAGGCACGCACAGATACTGTTTATATATATATATATATATATATATATTTATTTATTTATTTATTTTATGATCCTTCTTCAATTATCAATTAATTGTAGGTTTCAATGAGTGTTGAAGGCACGCACAGATACTGTTTTTCCAAATTTTAGTTTTCAGCTTTTAGTTAACAATTTCAAAGAGTTATTTAAAAAGTTTGTAATTAAGTTGCCGAATAAAAAAAGTTATTGAAAGATGTTTGGGCTGTGATATAGGAAACATTAAAAAAATAAAAGAAAAAGATATAGGCACTTCCTAAAAGCTGTGATGGACCTTAACTAAAAAAGTCAGGTTAGCTCACAAAATTTATAAGGGAAAACTTGACAAATGTTCTAAAAATATTAATTAATGATATATTTTTAAAATTTTTTTTATAAGAAAAGAAAAAAAAAATTTATGACTTTTTATATATTCCGTAAAAATGGTGTTAGAATTTTCCTTATATAGTTTATTAATAATTATCCTAAAAGCACCTGTTAACATAACCTAATTAATAATAACTAGTTAATTGTGTTCGTCAAACAAAAGTCCTTGGTATTGATTTTTTTTTTCTTCAAATTTGAAGAGTGTCATTTTTTCAAACTTCAACAAAGGAGAGCGTAAAATGTCTATATTTTCAATAAATTATTTGATGTTAGGAAGGAAATGACAATCTTTATGAAGTCTCAAATCCGGTTGTGTATTGCGAATTATACACTTTCTCTGCAAAAAAATAAAATGTGAATAATGGCAGGACATTGGACAAGTACATGATATATGTCCCCACATGTTTGGGCAACAGACAAAGAATAAACTTTTATAAAAAAAGAAGTATAGATTGGTGGATTCATTGAAAAAGGATAATAAATCAAGTGATGGAATACTTCATAGCACTGTTGCTTGATGCAATGCCACAACACCAACTTTAGCTGCCATACCTCATGGTTTTTGGAGAAGTGTCAAAAGATGCTTAAAGTTACAAGCCAACTGCAATTCCTCCCAACTAAAACTTCACTATCTGCAATTAATTGTGTATCTGCCCAAGTGCGAATTAATGACACCTGCAATGCCTTCTTCAATTTGCCAATCTCCTACTATGATAGCAGCCACAGAAAGAGCTGCTTCCATATATATTGACATTTCTCATGCATAAAGTATTTTTATGCCTCTCATTTAGCAGTTGTCTTATATAAAAACAAAGTTCCCACTAAATCAAGGGCATTTAATATGTGGAACTGTTTATATATTATCGTATAGGTAAGAGAACTAATGTTTTGTAGCAACAATGTAGCAGTATTACTATTATTTGTATCTGCAAGAAGAATGTTATTTAATACTAGTATTTGGCTGCCTCTGAGAGAGAATATTAAGACGCACAATACTCTCCATGTATCCTCCTCTGATCACGAAATAATAAATTTTACCATGAATTTAATGATTGAGATTTAATGATTGAGATTTGAGACTCGCTGTTATACTTTCCAATACTATATAATTACTAAAAACTGACTGGCATCTCTGTAATGTAACAGTGCTTTAAAAGGTTCTTTCTCTGGCCGTAGTTGCTCAGAAATTCTGTGGACTGAGAGGTGAAAGCAGCAAAGAGCATTTTGAGTATCATGTGTTAAAAAAAAAAGAAAAAAAAAGAAGCTATTTTGAGACTTCAAAAATCTATTTTATCTATTTTAATGCATCACTTTACAGTATAATCTAAATCATATATTTTATTCTCTTACTTTTTTATTTAAATATTATTTCATTATTCATTTTAATTCTTATTTTATTTTTACTTTATTTTTTATACCAATAATAATAGAAGGGAGAAAAAGTTTGCATAGATCCCACTTCCCAATTATCACAGAAGAGAGAGAAAGTCTTTATATAAAAAGCGGCAATGCTGCTACAGTACTTCGGTACTATACATTCAGTGTTGTTGCACTGTGCTGCACTGTAGCGGCAATAGTGTTTTCGTTTCATGAGGATTTTTTTTTTTTTTTTAAGTATTCGGTTTGTGTGTTTTTTTTCCCTTTTAAATGTTGTTGTACTGACACAACAAATTTCACAATATTTTCATAATTATAGTTTCGTTAGTCACATTTTCGTTAGTCACATTTTTCTTTTAAATATTGATATAAGTTGACATTTATATTGTTATAATGACACAATAAATTTCACAATATTTTCACAATTATGGTTTGTGAGTCACTTTTTTTTCAGTAATCGGTTTGTGTTTTTTTTTTTCTTTTAAATACTGATGTAAGCTGGCATTTATATTATTATACTGACACAAATATTTCACAATATTTTCACAATTATTAACGTATCAATTTCTTACCAGTCGAAATAAAATAATAAAATATGAGATTGTAGCCAACCACAACTGAAAATAAATGTTTTGAAAAAATGTTACAACACTTATTGTTATCACAATATTTTCACAATTATTGAGATCCCAGTTTCTTATAGATTAAATGAAAAAAATGCTAAGTCCACAACATTTTAACATTAATTTTTACAGTGCCTAAAGTTTTTTTTTTCCAGTAATCGATTTGTGTTTTTTTTTTCCTATTAAATATTTATATAAGCTGGCATATTTATTGTTATATTGACACAACAAATTTTACAATATTTTCACAATTATTGAGGTATCAATTTCTTACAACTCAAAAAAAAAAAAAATATGAGACTGTGACCAACCACAATTGAAAATAAATATTTTGATAAAATGTTACAAAACTTATTGTTATCACAATATTTTCACAATTGTTGAGATCTCAGTTTCTTATATATCAAATAAAAAAAATGCTAAGTCCACAACATTTTAACATTAATTTCATAACGAATCATAGGTAAGCTATTATTGATGGATAGCATTGGAGTTACAGTGCTTTTGGTTTATTCAATTGGCACTATAGCTACAGTGCCTAAAGATTTTTTTTTTTTTCCAGTAATCGATTTGTGTTTTTTTTTTCTTTGAAATGTTTATGTAAGCTGACATATATATTGTTATACTGACATAACAAATTTCACAATACTTTCACAATTATTGACATGTCAATTTCTTACAAGTCGAAATAAAATAATAAAATATGAGACTATAACCAACTACAACTGAAAATAAATGTTTTGAGAAAATGTTATTACACTTATTATTATCACAATATTTTTACAATTGTTGAGATCTCAGTTTCTTATAGATCAAATAAAAAAATGCTAAGTCCACAACATTTTAACATTAATTTCTACAGTGGCTAAACTTTTTTTTTCTCAGTAATCGGTTTGTGTGTTTTTTTTTCTTTTAAATATTTATGTAAGCTGACATATATATTGTTATACTGACACAACAAATTTCATAATATTTTTACAAATATTGAAGTATCAATTTCTTACAAGTCGAAATAAAATAGTAAAATAAGAGATTGTGACTAACCACAACTGAAAATAAATGTTTTGAGAATAACAATAACAATGTTATCAGTTTAAAACTAATAACAACTTGTCATTTAGAATTTGTGCTAAAAATATTATAAATGTAGCATTTCTCTCAAATAAAATAAAAAAAATATCTATTCAGTTCCTAAAAATGAAGATATTGTGAAAATATTGTGATATTTTGTTGTATTCTTAAACTTCTTTTTTAATATAGTCAAATTGAGTGAGCCAAAATTCACGATTTCACACACAAAATCTATTAATTTTTTCACTACTGGGGGCAGCACGTGCCTTGCACGTGCAATCAACACTAGTTTTAATAAAAAATGCTAAAATATTTATAGCACATCTCACAATGCACTTCTTCCAACATCGCTTTTGCAAATGCCAAATTTATTTAACATTTGATAAATCTCATTAAGGTGATTTTTTGTGTTTGGTGTATTAAATACTTAAAATTTAGCATTTAACATACTTGATGCTAATACTCTCAATGATGGACAAGACTTAGATACAATGTTTAGGTGTTATTTCTTAAATTCTTCAATTAAAATTTTGTCACGTAAATTTTTTTTTATGGAATAGAAATGTATTTTTTAGTAAAATATTCGCATGATTAAATCTTTAAAAAAGAACCTCAGAGCAACATTTAAAGTACTGTACCTAAATTTTGCCCCTTAATGATTCATTGAATTGTAATCACTGTAATTTTGTCATGCACAAAAGATGTGAATCCTATTCTATAGGGCATGTTTCTCCATAAAAATAAAAGTCACTCTTCAATCTGTTTTTTTTTTTTAATATATAAAATTTTTTCAATTTTATGGGCAAGCCGAAAGTGGCTGGGTTAATCTAGGTGGAATTTGGTGGTTAATTTTTTTTTTTTTTTTTTTTTTGACAAGAATGTAAAAATACATTTGGGGTTTGAGTAATTTGTAAAAACACATTTAGTGTTTTTTTTTTTTTTTCTTTTTGAGAGAAACACACATTTGGTTTTTTAGTTCTTATAATTTCGTCGAATTCTATATTTTCCAAAATGATTCAAAAGCTAAAATTTCTGTAAATTTTTTTGGACAAAAAAATTATATGGCTATCACATAATCACATTAAGAAGACTTACTAGGTGATTTGCACCATTAGTATCGTTATAATTTATAATCACATAATTCTTCTATTCATAAAAATTATCGGAAATTAATTTTAAGAATCGATTTGACGAATATAAAAACCACCCCTAGTTATAAAACAATTTAAAGGGAGATTTTTGTAATTGACCCAAACCTAAATGTTTTTGCAACCATCTTTTGTTTTCAAACACGGATTTATGTGGGATTTTATGGGCTACTCTACTACCCTACCCCATATATGCGTAGGCAAAATGGACAGCACGAGCTACGCACCTGATCACTTAATTAAATAGCTAGTAGGCTAGTATTACTGATGATAGAGCACAATAATGTTGGCTTCGAATATGCATTCCGCAATCACACAAGTGTGTGGCTTGATGGTAGGAATCCTCATTCTACACCCAAAGAGGAGTGGTTCGAGCGATGGTCCCATTAAGGCCTGTGTGGTACACGTGGTATTACCCATTGCCGTCACGTAGCGTGGAGTCAATGAGCCGATACCGAAGACCCCCTTTTTTTATTCAGCAAAAAAAGAAGAATATGCATTCCGCAGCATTTCAATTCTAGGTATATGAAGCATGCCATTATGCCGTACGGTAGTATTGATTTTGGCTTGCTTCCACTTCCTAATAGCATTCCATCCAAACTTTCAAAAATTTTGGTATTTACTATCTTAAAAAATCATTTTATCAATCTTAACATCTTATTTTGTAATACATTTTACATCAAAAGTTTTATTTTTTTACCACTTATTTTAAAATAATATAAACAACTTATTAAAATAATAATAAAAAACTACCTCTACAAACATTAAAAGCAACGCCACTTATATAAGGAATATAATAATATTTCTTGCTACAAGATTTGAGCTACAGTATACTACTATCTATGGCAATCTACTGTAGAAATAGCATCTTTGTTGTAGGGTGTTTTTTTGGAATGGGGTGCTAAAATTTGACTTTTTAGCTTTTAAAAATCTTATTGTGAATGCTCTAATCCCACCTAATCACGGAATGGAAGGAGATGGCCTTACGTGAATACAACCATTTGTCAATTACAAGCAAATACATGGTTGGTAATAAAATTCACTCATTCCTCTAAAACATAATGGTTTATAATAGCAAAAAGAGTGGGGTTAAAGAGACACAGCTTGTGTCTAGTGCACTTGACACAAGCTTAACCATGTTAAATATTGTAAGGACACAATTTTTGGGAAGCTAGCCCACAAGTGGGATTGACTTAGGCCCAAAATGTCCCTGCAATGAATTTGTAGAGAGTGGGCTAGAAAAACTGGCCTTTGAATCAAATCAACAATTGTCAGGTATATTTGAGACCCAAGTGACAGAATCAGAACGCTGATATTATATAAAATCGTCCTCGGATTAGTCTGAGGAGAATGGTATTACAGTTATTTGAAGGTGTACAAATTATCTCTCTTTTTTCTCTCTCTACTGCTTTTGTTTTTCTTCTTTCCAATGCTTTTCTTTCTCTTACAATGTTCCAATCTCCTTTTTTCCCTGCCTCTAGCTCTCTTTATACTCCATTTTTTTCTCACATGCCAGTCAGATGATCTTTCTTTGATACTTGTCCCATCAACTTTCCTTTAAAGTCTTTACACGGCAGCTGTAAAGGTTGAGAGTCACTGTTCAGACATCCCTTCCTCATTAATGCGGCCATAGGGTTAGCTGTAGAACAATAAATGCAGTGATAGCAGCTTTTTACATAATATCTTATTACTTCCACCTGCCCTATTTGCTTTTTGGATGTTCATATATCAGAAGAATCTCCTGAAATATCAGAATAAATGCTGGAATGTTCATCTTGGTTGTCTTTTTGATCATTCGAAGAGTTAATCCTCCTCGGACAACTCGTCTCCGCCCACATACTGGCTAAACCATAGCGAGGAGTTAGGCTATATACCTTCCTTGTAATTTACTGTCCTCGGGCAGGCTTACAGCCCATCATCTAGAATCGGGCCTTTAACCCCTACAATAGCCCCTCAAAATTTCGGCTTTCTCCTTTATCTGAGGAGAAAAGTGGGATTTTGATTTCCTTAAGAGCTAAGTCCACAAATTTTTTCATTTTACTCACATGGGGACGCCATCCTGCGTGTCCCACAACAATTGCTAACGCTTCGAAAATTACAACACGCCATTTATTGCTCCAGGCGACGTCTTGTCCCCCTTATCAACGGTGGGATGTTAATCGTGCGGCTGATATTTCCCCCTGAAATTTTGAGCGGGATAACTCCCACTCACTTTCACTCCCTATATAGAACGCTGTGAGGGAGTTATATTTCCTATTTTGCGCACACTTAAGCTATCCAAAGATCCCGAACACTCCAGCCTTCAAAAGCTCCCTTACTCTAACAGTCTCTAAAGCTTTTTTACTAAAAACTCTAGATTTCTAAGAAGTTACTAAGACAAAAACCCCAATCACTCTTGTAAGTGTTTGATCTCTAAGCTCTTTTCTTCTCGGCTGAGCATCTCGGCCTATTAATTTCTGTCTTACCTCCAATTAGGAAGTCTTCCTTGCATTCTTTCACATATCTAAATGGGTAGATTTAAGAATCTTGTTGATTAATCTGTTGTTATAGAGATTTTTAAAACAAAGTACAATATACCCAAGAGAGTAAGCCTCCGGTACTGCCCACCGAAAAATATCTTGACCGATAGGAAAATCGGCGAAGTTGTCATTCCCGTGATCGCTTTTTTAGAGGGAGGAATGACCATTCCCATAGGCACAGTAACTCGAGAGTACCTTAGAAATCATAGTTTATGCCCGCACCAATGCGCTCCCAACCTATTTAGGGTTTGGATTGCGTTGACGCCCTCAACCAAATGATGGGCTTGCAACTCACCTGGCATGATGTCGTACATATGTATGAATGTCACTCTCTAGTCGACGGAGGGTACTACTTAAAATCCAGATCCCCTATTGTCAAAATGGTGTCGTGTTTTCCAAAGTCCAACAAGGGTATAAGGACGACTACATCATCGTCTCCGGGGAGTGGCATGACGGTCATCACTATTTGACCAAGGAGGGGGAGCCAGGTGGGATGCCTTAGGACTAGGTTGAGTTAACATAGAATTTAGATTCTAGGTTTCGTTTTGCTCTGTTGCTCAGTTGTTTTATTTTGATATGACCTAACGATCTAACTGTGTTTCTCGGTTATCACTTACAGATAGAAAACTCGTTGCTCCCAAGATCAGTCATGTGAACGTAGCGGGTCTGAACAAGTTACTCAGATCCGAGATCTTCGTGAGTGCAGATGGTCAACTGCGTGCCATGCATTTTGGTACTGGATTTTGCTCCTTTGTCGAACAACTTCCAGGAGGTCGGGAACGCGATCCGAGCAGGTGACCCCCAAATCAACAGAATCGACATATCTCGACCGGGGTTCCTTTCTAAAAAGGACCTTCCTTCAATTGAGTGGCCACTTCAGCAAGCTCTCCCTCCACCAGCTATCTAGAAGGAAGAAACTGCTTCCTCTCAGCTATCCCTAGAGACCAAGATAGACCAATTCCGCTTTGAGGAAGAAGAAGAAGTGCAAACTCAGCCTCTAAGCATCCCAGACTCTGAGAGTACAGAAGAAGAAGAAGAGATGTCTCTGCAACCGAGGAAGGGGTTGAGAGATCTCCTGGCTGGAAGGAGCAAGAGCGCACCTTCCAAGGACGCATCTAAGGGCCAAGTTGCTGACAAACTTCCTCCTCCTCCTCCTCCTCCTCCTGCAACCATTGCCGGTCTTAATCCAATCCCGGACCTAAAGAGGAAGAGAAAGATTGTGGATTTGGACTTGAAGGAGGGGGAGGTGCCTCAACAAAAGGAGCCTAAATAACAGAAGAATGGGAAGGACAGAAGGGTATCCCCGTCTGAAGGCAGGGAGGATGTCAACAACCGGGACGTCCACCAACTGCAAGCCTAGGTACCACAGCTGGAGGTGGATGGCGCTCCAATTCCTTGGAACTCTTCCATTAGGGAGTTTCAAAAGGGACACTCGGCCTATATCACCGAGGCTTTGGAGCGTCCTCTACTTCTACCTTAGGACATGGAGACCGTAAAGTCTTGGAGGCAAGCGGACTTGTTCATGTCTCTGAAAAGAGACTTGGCCATGGTGAGTTTCTGAACTAAAGTCAATTTCTTGTAAATTATGTTCAACTTCAATCTATTTTAATACTATTTAATCATTCTTCTCATGTAGGTGACTCAGCAGATTTGCGTGGCCGAGGACTGAGTTAAGGATGCCCGCAACCAGGCCAAGGCTGAGGCCCAATCTCGTGCAGACGTTGAAAAGAGTCTGGGGATCGTGAAGCACGAGAAGCAAGAGCTGGTTAAGAAGCTGGTCATCGAGGAGAGGGACAGGAGGAGCGTTGAGGCCAGATTGAAGAGCGTCTAGGACCAAGTTGAGGACCAGTGGAAGAAGCTACATATGACAGAGATAGAGCTGGTGACTCAGAAACAGTTGGTCTTGGAGCTTAAAGCCAAATTGGACAAGGCTGAGAAAGCAGCTCGGAATGCAGAGGTGGCAGCCGAGGCCGAGAAGAATGCCGCTTACATCCGTGGGATTGAGGAGACAGAAATTAGGTTGGCTAAAAAGATCTCTGAGGTGTGCAGGGATTACTGTAAGTTCACCTGGGAGGAAGCCTTAAACCTCGCAGGAGTCCCTACCAGCTCTGAATTAAGGCAGCCTGGGAAGATTTATTTCCATCCACACATATGTGAAGTCCCAGCTGTTCTTACACCTCCCTCATCCCAAGTTCCCGAGTCATTCGAACAAACACTTATTCCTCCTGAAGTCAAACACAAGGATCAGGAGGAAGAAGTGGCACAAAAAGGAAACAAGGATACGGAGATGGCCACCTCTTCCAAGTTCGCGGATGATGCCAGGGCTAAGGAAGCTGCCACCATAGAAACTGAAGCCGGACCTAAGGAGGCCGAGTCGAGCACACAAGAAAACCCTCACTCTCATGTAACCAAGATTTAGTGCTAGGGCTTTATGTTTCACTTATTTTGTAATCATTTTGTAATGAAATATAATGTATTTTTGAATTTAATCAATGAAAGTGTTTGAAGTTGTCTTTAATTATGTTCAGTTTCATTCCTTCATTTTTTTTACTGGATAAATCCTTGAACTGTTAAAATTGAACTGTAAGAATTTTAAACCCATTGGATAAATCAAGCTTAAGTAATGGAAGCAATAAATGAAATTGACTCCTTGAACAGTTAAAATTGAACTGGAATATCGATTAGCCCCAGGTATGTGATCCGAGAGATCAGACATGACCAAGGTTTTGTCTAATACTTATTGAAATGAACTAGAGTATTAATTTACCCAAGGTATGTGATCTGAGAGATTAGGCATGACCAAGGTTCTGTTTAACACTTAGTGAAATGAACTAGAGTATTAATTTACCCAAGGTATATGATCCGAGAGACCAGGCATGACCAAGGTTTTGTTTAACACTTAGTGAGATGAACTAGAGTATTAATTTACCCAAGGTATGTGATCCGAGAGACCAGGCATGACCAAGGTTCTGTTTAACACTTTGTGAAATGAACTAGAGTATTAATTTATCCAAGGTATGTGATCCGAGAGACTAGGCATGACCAAGGTTCTGTTTAACACTTAGTAGGCAAATAGTGTAATAAAACTTGAGTACAACAATTGAAACATTTATTAATAGTAATACCTTCTTAGATTATTTACATTCTATGGATGTAGAATAGCCCTTCCCTCTAAATCCTCCAAATAAAATGCTCCTATCCCAGCTACAGAAAGAATGCGATATGGCCCTTCCCAGTTGGGCCCAAATTTTCCCTAAGCTGGGTTCTTTGTAGCACCCATTACCTTTCACAAAACTAAATCTCTCGGTACGAGTAGTCTCAGCTTAACATTGGCATCATACCTCTGCTTGAGCTTATGCTGATAGTAGGCCAATTGAACCATGGCATTTTCCCTTCGTTCGGCAATCAAATCTAAGCTCCTTTCTAACAATCTGTCATTGTCTTCCGAGGTGAAAGAGCTCGTTCTCAAAGTGGGGAATCCCATCTTTAGGGGAATAACAGCCTCAGCCCTATAAGTCATTGAAAAGGGGGTTTCTCCCGTAGACCTCCGAGGAGCTATCCGGTAAGTCCAGAGAACATGTGGTAATTCTTCCACCCACTTCCCTTTTGCATCATCCAACCTCTTCTTCAAGCCGCTCACTATGACCTTATTAACAGATTCAGCTTGTCCATTCCCTTATGGGTATGCTGGAGTAGAATATCTATTTGTGATGCCTAACTCGCAGCAATACCTCCGGAAGGCTTTACTATCAAATTGAAGACCATTGTCTGAGATGAGTGTGCGTGGTACTCCGAACCGGGTGACAATGTTTTTCCATATAAACTTCTGGACATCTACATCCCTGATGTTTGCCAATGGCTAGGCTTCGACCCACTTGGTGAAATAGTATGTGCCAACGATTAAGTATTTTTTACTCTCGGCTTCCTTAGGGAAAGGACTTACGATGTCCAAGTCCCACTGAGCAAAAGGCCATGGGCTGGATAGAGGATTAAGCACTCCCCCTAGCTGGTGAATATTTGGTACAAACCTCTAGCACTGATCATACTTCCTTACGTACTCCTGTGACTCCCTTTGCATGTTCGGCCACCAGTATCCTTGAGTTAAAGCTCTGTGAGCTAGAGACCTACCCCCTATGTGGCTCCCACAAATCCCTTCATGTAACTCTTCGAGAAGCAATTTTGTAGCCTCAGTGTGTACACACAATATGTACGGCCTAAAAAATGAGTGCTTGTATAGATTCTTGTTTTCTGACAACCAAAATCGAGGAGCTTTCCTGCGTACCTTATCTGCTTCGGCCTTGTCTTCAAGTAAGGTATCATCTATAAGGAATGCCACCATAGGGTCCATCCAACTTGGTTCTACTCTAATTTGATATATGTTAGACCCTTCCTTCCTTTCAGCAAGTCTATGCAGATCTTCAACAAGGATAAGCCTAGGTAGGCCTTGCACCGAGGAGGTTGCGAGAGTGGCTAGAGAATCTGCATGTGTATTCCCGCTTCGAGGGATATGCAGTAGGCTGAACGACTCGAACTGTGACTGCAGTTGCTTGACATGATTCAAATACCTTTGCATTCTTTCGTCCCGCACTCCCAGCTCTCCTTTAACTTGGCCGACGACCAACGCTGAATCCAAGAATACTTCCACAGAGCTTCCCCCCATTCTTCAAACCATGGCCATTCCGACCAACAACGCTTCGTACTCAACTTCGTTGTTTGTGACCAAGAAGTCCAATCTTAGGGATTTCTCAATAACGACATTCTCAGGGGAGATCAAGACTAGCCCTACACTAGATCCTCTCTGATTGGCTGCACCATCCACATACAACTTCCACAGTAAAGGTCCTTGCACGGAGATTAGCCCAACTGAATTTTCATCCATGTGTATCTTCTCAGTGTTTTCTTCTATTAAAGGTTCGGTGAATTCCGCTACCAAGTCCGCCAGGATTTGCCCCTTAATAGATGTGCGAGGCATATATTTGATATCAAAAACCCTTAAGATTGTACCCCACTTTGTTATCCTTCCTGTATAATCTGCACTCCGAAGTACAGACCTGAGTGGGAGTTCTGTGAGAACCACGATCGTGTGCGATTGGAAGTAGTGAAGGAGTTTGTGAGTGGCATGAACTACTGCAAAAATTGCCTTTTCTAGCGGTAGATATCGGACCTCGGCCTCGTGAAAGGACTTACTTACATAGTAAACGGGTTTTTGAATGCCCTTATCAAACCGAATAAGCACTAGACTCACTGCATGGGTGGCTACAGCTATATAAATAAACAGAACCTCATCCGTCATGGGACTGGACATGATGGGTTGCCGAGACAGATACTCTTTTTGCTGTTGGAGCCAAGACACATTCTTCGGTCCATTCAAACCCTTTCCACTTGTTCAACAGTTGGAAGAAAGGCCTGCACCTATCTGTCGACCGAGAGATGAATCGATTCAGTGCAGCAGTCATCTTAGTCAACTTCTGAACTTCTTTAGGATTCCGAGGTGGTTGCAAGTTGTTGATTGCTTTTATCTGGTCTGGATTGACTTCAATCCCATGATGGGTAATCATGTAGCCTAAAAATTTTCCAGATCCGACACCAAAAGAGCATTTGGACGCATTAAGCCGTAGCTTGTGCCTTCTTAAGATACTAAAGATGTTTTCGAGATCACCGACGTGCTCGAATTCCAGCTTACTTTTGACCACCATGTCGTCAATATAAATCTCAATGCACTTCCCTAGCTCTGGTTCAAACATCTTTGTTATCATTCTTTGATAAATGGAGCCTGTGTTCTTCAGACCAAAAGGCATCACCTTATAATGATAATTCCCGACAAGGGTGACAAAGGCTGTCTTCTCCTGGTCTTCCAAAGCTAAGGGTATCTGGTGGTACCCTTGAAAAGCGTCCAAAAAACTCATTCACGGATGCCCTACCGTCGCATCTACTAACTGATCAATCCGTGGCATGAGGAAAGGATCCTTTGGACAGGCTTTGTTCAAGTTTGTAAAATCAACACACATTCGCCATTTCCTATTCTTCTTCTTTACTACCACTGTATCAACCAACCATTCGGGGTAGAAAACTTCTTTTATAGCCCCCGCCTGCTTAAGCTTATTCACCTCTTATTTCACAGCGTCAGAATGCTCCCTAGATGAACGCCGAGGGGGTTGCTTCTTAGGAAAGGCGGTTGGGCTAACGTTTAAATGATGACAGATGAACCCTGGATCTACCCCTAGAGCCTCATAAGCATTCCAAGCAAATACATTGATATTACTCCTAAGAAGTGCTAACAGTTCTTCTCGGTCCTAAAAAGTCAACTGAGCCCTAATCTAGGAGAACCTTTCCGGGTCCCCATCAATAGCGACCTTCTCTAGCATCTCACATTTCACCTCGTCCGCCTCCACAACTCTAGTTGGAACCGGGATTTTTGATTGCTACAAGTCTCCTCCCTTGGTAACTATCAGCTTGGCTACAGGCTGATGCATGATAGCACCTATAAGACACTGCCTAGCCACAGACTGGCTTCCTACGAGCTCTTCAACTCGATTCCCAAACGGAAACTTAACTTTTAGGTGCAAAGTTGAAGATACGGCCTCCAAGGCGTGAAGCCAGGGTCTGGCCACAATAGCCATATAGGGAGAATATGCATCTACCACAATAAAGTCTACTTCGACCACCTTTGACCCTGCTTGCACAGGTAACCTGATTTGACCCTTAGGGATGACAGTTTTCCCATCAAAGCTTATCAGAGGCGAATCATATGCTGTTAAATCCTCGGGTCTTAAGCCCAAACCTCTATACAAATCCGGATACATGATTTCGGCCCTACTTCCCTGATCGACCGTCACTCTCCTCACGTCATACCCATCTATTCTAAGGGTGACCACCAAGGCGTCATCATGTGGTTGTATGGTCCCTCTCATATCCTCATCCGAGAAGCTTATATCTGGTTGGATCTCTACCCTGGCCCTTTTTGACTCCTAATTCGTGTCCTCGGCAATTGCCCTAGAAACGGACATCACTCTGGAAGGGCAGGATCCAGTCCTTCCAGGTGCTACAAAGATGACGTTGATTGTGCCTAACGGGGGCCTTGAAGAAGCAGTCCCTGAAGCCCTAGGCCTAATGTGGTCTCCCTGACCATTGGGCCGATGTACAAACTGCTGTAACCTTCCTTCCCTGACAAGTTGTTCTAGGCGACTTCTTAGAGTTTTGCAGTCTTCCGTAGTGTGTCCTCCTTCCTGGTGGTATTGACAGTGAAGGCTCTGATTGCGCTTCGTGGGATCTCCTCCCATCTTATTTGGCCACTTAAAGTATGGCTCATTATGAATCTTCTCTAAGATTTGGTGTACTGATTATCGGAACACAGCGTTGACTGTCTGAGATATAGTGGACCCTAACTGCACATTGTAGTCCCTCCAAGACTTGTTGTTGCTGTAACGATCCGACCTGAAATCCCTCCTCTCCTGAGGGATAACCTTAGCTTTTCCTTTGCCCTGAATCTGATCCTCTTCAACTCGCTTATATTCATCGATTCGATCTATCAATCGACGCACGCTCCTCACAGGCTTTTTAGTCAGCGACTTCCTTAGATCATGCTCGGCTGGCAAGCCGACCTTAAAGGTTCTCACAGCCACGTCATCAAAGTTCCCTTCGATCTCGTTAAATATCTCCCAATACCTATTCAAGTATGTTTTCAGAGTCTCCCCCTCCCGCATGGATAGAGATAGCAAGGAATCCAACGGCCGAGGAACTCTACTGCACGTTATAAACCGAGGGCAAAAATCCTTAGTGAGCTCTCTAAAAGATCCAACAGAACTTGCTGCGAGGCCATCAAACCATCTCATTGCCACCGATCCTAGACTAGATGGAAACACCTTACACATAAGAGCTTCATTCCATGAGTGGACAGCCATCCTCTGGTTGAAGTGGCTGACATGTTCTACAGGATCTGTTCGATCCTTGTACATAGTAAAAGTGGGCTGAGTAAACCATCGAGGCAGCTTTCCCCCTTCTATCTTATGCATGAAGGGTAACCTGGAAATTTAGTTGAGGGCCCTATTCATTGCGTCATTCCCCAAGCCCTAGAGAATGAATTTCCCCCTCTACGGTTATGATAGCTCTCCTCCTCGTGAGAAAAAGATTCGCTAGGGGGCGTCCGTGATCGACGCCTATAGTCACCATCCTCTCCATCATCAGAAGAGAAATCAGAGATGGATGGACTGTGCCTTCTCCGTGCACGGCGCATATTTTCCTTCGGGTGATCAATTTTACATTGCATGTTCCTCGTAGTGTCCCTATGGGAGACATTACCCTCATCTCGACGTTGACTCCTGCCTGTATGAATGGTGTGCACACTTCCCTCACGATCCCTCTCCCATTCAAGATGCAGAAAGTGATCGAGCTGCTGGGAACTATCAGACTCTGCCCTGTTAGGACTTAACCCAACCATAGTTAAGAATTCAGTTCACGCACCAGTAATTTCCCACAGACAGCGCCAATTGTAAAGACACAATTTTTGAGAAGCTGGCCCACAAGTGGGATTGAATTAGGCCCAAAACGTCCTTGCAATGAATTTGTAGAGAGTAGGCTAGAAAAACTGGGCTTTGAATCGAATCAACAATTGTCAGGTATATTTGAGACCCAAGTGACAGAATCTGAACGCTGATATTATATAAAATTGTCCTCGAATTAGTCTGAGGAGAATGGTATTACAGTTATTTGAAGGTGTACAAATTATCTCTCTTTTTTCTCTCTCTACTGCTTCTGTTTTTATTTTTTCCGATGTTTTTCTTTCTTTTACAATGTTCCAATCCCTTTTTTTCCTTGCCTTTAACTCTCTTTATACTACATTTTTTTTCTCACGTGCCAGTCAGATGATCTTTCTTTGATATTTATCCCATCAACCTTCCCTTAAAGTCTTTACATGGCAGCTGTAAAGGTCGAGAGTCACTGTTTAGACATCTCTTCCTCATTAATGCGGCCATAGGGTTAGCTGCAAGACAATAAATGTGGTGGTAGCAGCTTTTTACATAATATCTTATTACGTCCACCTGTCCTATTTGCTTTCTGGATGTTCATATATCAGAAGAATCCCCTGAAATATCAGAATAAATGCTGGAGTGTCATCTTGGTTATCTCTTTGATCATCCGAAGAGGTAATCCTTCTCGGACAACTCATCTCCGCCCACATACTGGCTAAACCATAGCAAGGAGTTAGGCTATGTACCTTCCTCGTAATTTATTGTTCTCGAGCAGATGTGCCTCCTTGGACAGGCTCACGGCCCATCATCTAGAATCGGGCCTTTGACCCCTACAAATATATTACACAATTTTATTATATAGAATTTTTTTTATGGAAATTTACTATAAAGATTTTATAAATTGATGTGTCATAACGTAGTAAATTTGTAGTAATTTTAACATTTTTCTAACTAAAATGTATTTACTAAGTTATTATGCATTATTTTTTTATTAAAAATGTAACATTTTTTTAAATAAATAAAATGTGCCTTAATTTTAGGGTTGTAAATGATCCAAGTTGTTCATAAACAGTTCGAACTTAGCTCGATAAAAAACTTGTTGATATTTGTTTGTTTATAAACAATCCAAACTTAAATTTTAGTTTTAGGCTTATTTAATAAACAAGTCAAGTCCAAGTAAAATAAAATTGTTTATAAACAAGCTTCATGAACATTGGGGCATGAAACAAAACAAGTTGAATCTATGCTTATTTATGAGTTTGGTAATAAAATTGATACGAGCTTTGACAAATAAACTCATGCCTTTCTAAAAATTTAATTAATAGCCTTAAAATAATGAGTAAGGAAAATTTTAATTAATTAGGAGTTGGGAGGCTTGAGACCACTCACCCAAACTAAATAGGCTAGATAATAAGGGTATGTTTGGTAACTGTTTTTTTTTTTCCCTTATTTTTTGTTTTCAAAAACAATTTTCTATTTTTGAGACTAAAAATCTTGTTTGGCAACTCAAAATGGACAGAAAACAAAAACTGTTTTTAAAACTCAATTTGTGAAAGAAACTGAAAACATGTAAAAGACTGTTTTCAATTTCTAATTTTCAAAAGTCAATGAAAACATGCATTTAATTTAATGAATTTGTCTCATTTAATGAGTTAGCATTAGAGTTCAAATTCTAGTAACAAAATATTTTAGTATTTTCTATTTTTTTCTTCAAAAAACTATTTTTTAATTTTAACTAACCAAACATGTTTTTTATTTTAAAAATACAAGAAAATTGTTTTTTCTTTATATTCCCAAAAACAAATTTTTGAAAACAGAAAAAAAAAAACTATTAACAAACATAACCTAAGTTTGATATGAGCTTGATAATAAACTTGTGTTTAATCTCAAGCTTAAAAGTATGATATTGAGCTCGAGCTTAGCTTCACTAATGAATTAAGCCAAGCCGAGTTTAAGCTTTTATATTTTATAATGAGTTCAAGCTTGAACATTATTTGTAAACTTGATTCAAGCTCAAACCAAGTTTGAACATTCTACTTTTCTTGTCGAGTTAAGCTTGAACATTCACTATTTTTACAAAACTTTGCTTGTTTACTGCCCCACTTAATTTTATAATATTTAAATTTGAATTTTTAAATTTATATCTTGACATCTTTAAGTTGTTTTATTTTATTTTTTGATTTTACAGAATTTAAAATTTATATTCTTAATTTCTCTTATTATTAAATTTAAACCACAAAGATATAAAGGTATAAACTGGAATTTTATTTTATTTTAGACAGATATTTACGATTTGTCAAATTCAAATATTCTTTTAGAGCATCCGTAGTAGATGTGCTAAATGTGCCAAATGCCAAATAATTGGCACATTTAGCACATAAAACACCAAAAAACCCCATTTATCAGATGTGCTAAATGTGTCAAATTTTTGCAACATTGAACAGTAACCTTATAATTTTGGCACGGTACGGACTGGAATTGCATATCTGTTTATTTTTTTATTCTCTTTTCTCTCTCCTCTCTCTTTAGTTTATTCATTTCTCTTCTCCCTCACTTTTCCTCCGCCTCTCCATTCTTTTCTTCTTTCACTCCTTTTTCTTCTCAATCTCGTTATTTCTTCTCACTCTTTTCTTCTTTCAGTTTTTTCTTCTTACTCTTTTCTTCTTTCACTCCGATCTCTGTCGCTGTGTTTTTTTTTTTTTTTTTTTTTTTTTTTTTGCAGCGATTTGATACCCAGTTCGACAGTCGGTGGGTTGAGATGGTGATTGGTGGATCACTGGTGGTGGGTTGCGATGGTCAGATTTAGTGATGGGCGGGTCGGTTGGTGATGGGCGAATCGGTGGTGGTGGGTTTTGTTGTGCGAAATCGGTGATGGGAGGACCGGCCTGTGAACGGGTTCTGAAGGATGGGTTGGCAGCGGCAATGGGTGGGTGTGGGAGGATCGGCCTATACATGAGTTCCGAAGGATGGGTCGGCGTTGTGGTTGTGGCCGCTACAATTTTTTTTCTGGTGGTTTGCAGTGATTTTTTTTTTCCTGGTGTTTGTGGCGGCAACAAATTTTTTTTTCTGGTTGTTTGTAGTGATTTTTTTTTTTTTTTTTCTGGTGGTTGTGGCCGCAACAATTTTTTTGGTTGTGTTTTTTTTTTTAAATTTTTTTTATAAGATGGTGTTGGTAGATGTGGGTTTGTGCCGGTGGTGGTTGTCGGCATTGTTGTAGCGGAAGTGGTTGTGCCGTTGTTGTTGTTGATGACGATGATGAGGATGGAGAAGTAGTTTAATATATTATTTTATTGTGTTGTAAATATTATTTTAATGTATATAATTGAATGCTAAAACATCTAATAAATGTGATATTATAAAATGATATGGTAAAATAATAAAGTAAACTTTTAATATGACAAAATGACATTTTTTTTACAACATCTATTATGGATGCTCTTATTAGTTGCTATATGTCAATCACTCCTTAATCAAATCTTAAAATTGACCTTTAGCTAAAAATAAGGAACACAAACAGACTAGAGCTGTTGACTGTGGAGGTGGAGTGTGTGGGACCACAAAGTAAAACAGTAAATCTGCTCTCTAGTCTATACTATACTACAGCACTAACACATAGACCAAAGACCGTGTACTGCAGAACGTGTACACATCATTGCCATCACAGAAACACATGCAAACTTCACTCCACGTGTCAGCCTTCCCACAACACTTAGTATTAAAAAAAAAAAAAAAACCTCTGCAATTTCAACATTTAAGCTCCGACCTTTTTCTCCCCATTATTCTTGCATCTTTGTTTACAAATTTAAAACTTCAATCATCCTCGAACAAGAATCTAAAACAAAATGTACACTCAACTAAAAATCCTAATATAAAAAAAGTTTGTAGCTTTTTCTTTGGGAGAAAACCGGGTTTCATGAATGTGGGTTTGATAACATATTGCTTTAGAGTCAGCAAAGTCACTTTCTTGGCTTGCTTGCTTTCTTTGCCTGAATAAAAAGTTATAGTTTAGTAGTAGTCGGTACCGAATTTTACTGGCATTTCTTTTTCCCAGTGGAAAATTTAATCTTTTTAGTTTGTTTATTTGAGTGTTTGGTGGAGGAAATTGTTGTGAAGCTGACCTCAAAGATTTCAATGCCTTTTTTATTGTCTCTGTCTCTCTGTCTCTCAAAAGGGAATTTGGGTTTTTGATTTTTTTAATTGAAGCGTTTGGGGTTTGGTTATTGGTTCTTACAGTTCATACCTTGTCATCAATACGCGTTGCGTATCCGTGTTGATTTTCTTCCAAGTATAAGTTGTTGTTTTAATCTCGTTTCGTCAACTTGGGTGTTATTGTTGCTTAGTGTCGCAGTCAGATCTGGCATTTTGGCTTTGCTCGAACCGCATTTGGACATTCTCGTAGGTAATTGTCTATGTCTCTCTCTTCTTTATCTGCTGGAATCCCTGTACACTGTTTGGTTGCCGAGAAAACTATAAATAGTACAACAAAAAGTAGAATGTTTTTGTTGTTTTTAATTTAAGATTAAAGTTTCATTTTTTTTTCCACTGACATTTTTTTTAGTAAGCAGGTCGAGTGTAGAGTTGAATGATCAGATTATTTGTAGGTTGTTTTTTTTTTTTTTTTTGGATCTTAGATTGACTTTGTTCAGTGTTTTGTCAATTATGAATGCAGATCAGGTTGGAAATCCTGAGGTTGATTTAGAAAAGTTGGAATTTTTATGTTTGAAAATTGGGAATTCGTGTTAGTTATACAAAGGCGGATACTGGGTTTGTGATTGATTCCAAGGAATTTGCATTTTGGCTGAGTTAAACAATATAACAACATAGGATCTTTAGTTTGACTATATATATGATCATAGGATCTTTAGGTATTGGAGTTTAGTATGCTATTGAGAGAAAGGATACAATAGCTTGAAGGTCTTGGGCCTAAGACTTTGTCGTGGAAGAAATGGCATCGAGTGAAGGGAAGCGCCATCATCATAATCTTGTGCCTCTTGCTGCATTGATCAGTAAAGAGATGAGGAGCGAGAAGATGGAGAAGCCGACTGTGAGATATGGGCATGCAGCTCAGTCTAGGAAAGGGGAAGATTATTTCCTGATTAAGACGGATTGTCAGCGAGTCCCAGGGAATTCTTCATCAGCGTTTTCTGTATTTGCGGTAAATTTTCTCTCTTACTCTCTCAAATTCTACTTTGCCATGCCGCATGAACTGGACCTAGATGTTCAACTGAGTTATATATTATTGAATCATTATATATGCACCGAGTTTATGGGGCTTTCCTCCTTTTTTATGTTTAGAGTCTTTTTCTCTTTTTTATGCTCAATATGTTCAGAGTATTTTTCTCAATTTGTAAGATTGATGTCTTTGTAAAGAAACATGTTTCGTGTTCTGTTGTTACTACAGAGATTGTGGTTCAAAATATACTTTCTTCCTTGTTTTGGCATGTTCTGGTTGTCATTGATTGTATTGTTAAGCTCTGTGCACCTTTGAATTTTGCTTAGGTATAGATGTATTGTCCTACATAATGGGTCATTGTTTTTTTTTTCTGATGTTCAGATCTTTGATGGACACAATGGAAATGCCGCTGCCATTTTTACAAGGGAGCAATTGCTGAATCATGTGTTGGGTGCTATTCCCCGTGGGCTTGGACGGGAGGAGTGGCTTCAGGCTTTACCTCGGGCATTGGTTGCTGGGTTTGTGAAGACTGACAAAGAATTCCAAAGCAGAGGCATGGAATTGCCCCCTACCTCTCCCATTTTTTAGTAGAAAATAATTTGTTTGCAGTGTTTAAGTCATACTTATTGTGCATGATAGTGAACTAGTTCTTTCTTGCGTGTCTCCAGGAGAAACATCTGGAACCACTGCTACGTTTGTAATAGTTGATGGGTGGACTGTGACAGTTGCATCTGTTGGAGACTCACGTTGTATTTTAGATACTCAGGGTGGCACTGTTTCCACCTTAACTGTTGATCATAGACTTGAAGAGAATGTGGAAGAGTGTGTGTCTATTTTAAAGCCCTTGTTTATTCCCTTTTCCTGAATACACTTAGTAATTGAATGTTCCATGATTGCAGGAGGGAACGTGTTACTGCAAGTGGAGGTGAAGTGGGAAGGCTTAGTATTGTTGGTGGTGCTGAGGTGTGCATTTAGGTTCTAAAATTTTCTCTAGAACAACTGCAGAACTCTATTTTTTGGCATTAAAGTTCATGACATTCCTCCCTCTATTTATCCTTGTTATTTTACGTTGTGTAATATGCAATTTTTAACCTCTACAGATTGGTCCCCTCCGTTGTTGGCCAGGGGGTTTATGCCTTTCTAGGTCAATTGGAGACATGGATGTTGGAGAGTTTATAGTTCCGATACCATATGTCAAGCAAGTGAAGGTATTTATTCTTTTCTATGCTTATGTTATTTTCACATTTATCTTCAATTTTTTCTTCAAATTTCTCCTAATATATTAAAAAAACTCTGAAGTATGTGCATCATAGCATCTGCATTCCAAATCCTAACATTCTTCATTTCTATAAAAGCTTTCAAGGGCAGGTGGGAGGCTTATAATTGCTTCTGATGGCATCTGGGATGCCCTATCCTCTGAAATGGCTGCAAAATCTTGTCGTGGGCTGCCTGCTGAACTTGCAGCTAGGCAAGTTGTGAAGGTAATTAAAACTCATTACTATGCTAAATCTTCTGGCTAGTTGTGTTTGAATCACCATGGCCTTCTGCTCCCTGGTTTATCATAAACCATGGGCTAGAGCCTTGATGTATCCTTACATTAATTTAAATGCTAAAAGCTTTGTTTTTTTATTGGATTATTCTTTAGGAAGCATTAAGGACAAGGGGTCTAAAGGATGATACAACCTGTATAATTGTCGATATAATTCCTCCTGATCCTTCAGTACAACCCTTGACTCCTCCTAAAAAGCAGAATAAGCTAAGAGCTCTATTTTTTAGGAAGAGGTCTCACGATTCTGCTAATAAACTTTCAAAGAAGCTATCAGCTGTAGGTATAGTGGAAGAATTGTTTGAAGAAGGCTCGGCGATGCTTGCTGAAAGGTTAGTACGCCTATTTTGCAAATTTTGATTTTTGAATGATCTTAAAAGCTTACTATTTTGCATTGCTTGTTGATCTCCTTTTCCTAGCTCTTCATCTATTGCTGCCTCTTTCTTGTAGAAAATTGATTTATTAAGTTGATAGCTACTAAGGGCTTAATAAAAGTTCTATAGTAAAAAAAAAAAAAAAAATTTATGGGCAACTATATTTTATAGCATAATGGAAAAGTGCAGGAGGGAGAATGAGGGAAGAAGGGGAAGGACAGAGATTTGATTTTATTCTCTGTACTCATATAATAGTTGTACATTAAAAGTTAAAAGTCCTTGATGACAATAATATTGATTAGTACATTAGAGACCTAATTGATAATGCTCTTGGAGCGTATATGTGCACAATGCTCTACTTGGTGAGGCAAAATAACTGATTGCTTCTTTAGTTTGGGATGGTAATTGTTGTGAACCATTAAAGTTTTTTGTCAACATAGATTCGACTATCCGGAATGGTCTGGACTCTAGACTGTGTACTAATCCATATTTGGTCCTAGGCTAGAAGTATGATAAGCAGATACAGTTAAGTTATGTATGGGGTTGATGTCATACCATACCTACTTCTAGTGGAATTGCTCTCTAAATTTGAATCTTCAGGTTGCAGTCGAGGGGAAAAAAATGTCTCAAAAAATTCTGTTCTTTAGAGTGATGCTGAAGTTCTGAGATAGTGATGTAAGGCAAAATTTCATACTTACCATTCAAGTTTATTTTTCATATTTTTATCTACTTTTCTGATTTTTAGGTTTTCAAATTTTATTTTCTTATTTTTAATTGTTTTTAAGGGTTTCTTTGTCAAAATAAGGTTCTTATATGATAGATTGATTAAAGTTATTTTGGAATATTTTTACTTGGAAACTACACGTTCTTCTAAAGCCTATAAACAGACCTGCAATGTTTAAAATGAAAATTACAATTCAAATGAAATAACAACTCAATATTTCAATATAATTGAGACTATATAACTCAATATTTCTTTGTTTTCTAATTGATTCTAGATTTTATTTTTCCATCCATCCTTGTTTATTTATGAGCGCGTGTTTATTTATTTGTTTAATATTTTATTCAGATAAGTACGAGTGCACATGCTATGCACCTACTACACTATTTTTTTAGGTGGAAATGGGAGATGACTTTGAGTGCTAAATGAAAATATTTTTGCACATTAATTATTAGTTTAAAGTTAAGGAAAAATTACACTTTACCACCCTAAATTACACTTTGTACTCTGAATTTTTTGAATGCATGCTTTGCACTCTAAACTATGACCCTTGTTGCACTTTGCACCTTGAGTCCCAATGTTAAGTTTGCTGTTAACTTGGATAGAAATCTAAAATTTAGGGTGCAAAGTGTAATTAAGAGTATAATTTAGGGTGGTAAGGTGTAATTTCTTCTTTGATTTTAAGGGATTGAGAAGAGGGGCAATTGGGTTTTTTCATATGATGTCATAATTTTCCATCCAAGTTAACAGCATACTTAACGTTGGAGTGCAAACTATAGCAAGGGTCATAGTTTAGGGTGCAAAATATGCATTCAAAAAGTTTAGGGTGTGAAGTGTAATCTAGAGCAAGGTTTATGGCTTGTTTGGATGGAGGGAGAGTGGAGGAGAGTAGAGTAGAGTAGAGTTGGCTAAAAATAAACTAGTTTTATGTTAAATCTATTCTACTATACTCTCTCTCAATCCAAACAGACCATTAGAGTGGTAAAGTGTAATTCACCCTAGAGTTAAAGTTAAAACTTGAACGTCTTCTGCAGCCCTCTCAAAAGGAGTCTTTTACCTTGGACTTGAAGATACGTGGAACCTTCTAATTTGGTCCACATGGTAGAACTTGTAGATTACATTGTTTTAGCTTGTTATGCCGCACTTTTGAGTTCTGTCCCTGATGTAGCTTGCATTGTCTTCTCACAATATGCTGCAAAATGGGGATCTGATTTTATTTTATGCTGTAAAATATGTTTATTTGTAAGTTGATCCGCTTTTCAGATGGATTGTTATTTTTTGTTTGTTTGTTGAATAGAAATCTATCACCCTTTTAGGAAGGGAATGTGACAAATTAAGCCATTAACATTGTATAAAATGCCCGTATGGCTAGTAGATGGCCCACCCTTTTCAGTTGGGTGTTTATTCTTGTAGTTCAATCTCTTGATCATTTTTCTGGGGAACCAAGTTTCTTATCTCATAAGAACTTTGTGCTCTATGATTTTGGGTTGCATCATAAATTATAATCACGTATCTTGCAGATTGGGAAAGGATGAGTATACTGGCCAATCAACATCTGGCCTTTTCGTCTGTGCTGTATGCCAAGTTGACCTTGCTCCAAGTGAAGGCATCTCTGTTCATGCCGGTTCCATCTTCTCCACCAGCTCAAAGCCCTGGCAAGGGCCTTTTCTTTGTGCTGATTGCCGTAACAAGAAGGACGCGATGGAAGGAAAATGTCCTAGTGGAGTTAAAGTAACATAGCTCCTATATTGTTTCACCCCATTCTTTACCCCATAAATTCAATTTTTTGAAATCTCCTTTTTCATAGGCTAGGCAATTGTTTGAATCTTACTAAGGTGTTGCATAAAATGTATATGTAATATCCGCAAATAATGTAAAACGAGTTTTAGCATTCAAGTAATAGAAGGTTTAAGGAGCAACTATCTTATATGTTTGGGGTGTATCTGGAAATCTACAGTTGCTGAATATGATAGTTAATATTGGGTATTTAGGTTAGTTAAGCCAGGTCCATTTATTCATGGGTTCTATTTAGTTTAATTGGAAAAATCTTTAGTTGTTGAACAATTAATCTGGGTTTCAATCTTGCCGAGACCCCCAAATATATATATATATATATATATATATATTTATTTATTTATATACATAGACACACACACACAATTGAGTCTTGGCCTCCATAGGTTCAAAAATCCTACTGTATCTATTTATTTTATTATTATTATTATTATTTTATATAAGATAGAATTTTAATTTATGAAGGGTGCTCTATAATAATTGTTTTTTTTATCAAGTTAAGATGCGGATCAGTTTTTGGTGTAGGTGGAGATCGAATACATTACACTTTTCTATATCAATTAATGTAAGTTGATTTGCTTCTAGTTCAGATTGATATATTCTAAACTATTTCATTGATACTCTTGACTTTCCAAGATATTAGGGTGAGCGTTTTTTTTTTTTTTTTTTGGCAGGAGGGAGGCTGCGTGTGTTAGTGTATGCATCCAAGTAAGTTCATCTCTATGTATATATGCTTGGACGGGGATGAATCTCGTTACGTTAAGAACTTTAGGTCAATACACATAGGATGAAGCCCTATGGCTTAAAAGTAAACAAAAATTATATATAGGGTTCGATGAATGTGTGCTTTTAAGGCATACATTAATCATCCATTTTATGAAACTTTTTATAGAAAATTAGAAAAAATTTTCAAAAGAGATGGTCACTTTTTCATAAAATTTTTTCTAAAATGGTTTTACTAACGTATGCCCTTATATATTTACTAGTCTCATCACACGCGCTCTGCATGTGCAATGAGACTTTTTTTTTATATTTTTATTTTGAGTTTATGTAATTTTTCAATTTGAATTTTTCAATTGTTAGTGAGGTTAAACAGGAAGAGATTTCTAAGAAACTAAAATTTAGGATTTGAAATAGAGTAAATTGCTGGGTTTAGTGTGTGCTAGTTTTTAGAAAAAAATTATCAAACGTGTATGAGATATATTTAAATAGAGTGTGCTAATTTTTAGAAAAAAAAAAGTTTCTCTGATAGTTTTTATTTTATTTTATTGAATTACAATTTTAACCCTATTTTTTATTCCTTAAGAATAAGGATTATCTAATTGGCTTAGGGGAATTTTTGATATTTTCCGAAGGCAAAACCAACTTTCTAAATCCTCTTTATATAAATATATATATATATATATATATATAAACTAAATTGTAAACTATATTAATGACTCTCTTTTTGCTCCACTTAGCATTATTTCATTGGTAACCCACGCCACATCAACATATTATTGAATTTTGGGTAAATCCCTTTTAAAGCCCAAAATAAGCTTATATCTTATCCAACTACGTGACTTGGGCTCACATGGCTTACAAGATCCTTACTTCAAGAGGCGGATTCATGGTCCACATTTCCTCTTCATCAATTGGGATCATAACTCACGACATCATCAACATCAACATATGGATCGGGCTTAAGCAATGAATCAAAACTTACGGCCCATATCATCTCTCATATTCATGGAAAACGGCTTCTCCAACAAAAGTGCATATTTACACAAAATGACAACAAAACCCAAGGTATGCCATCTCATCTTCGGCTTATGATCTAGCTCATGAGTCTCTTTGGGGAAACTTTGGGAGTCATGGTTTGGAGGGCCAAGAGGTATGTTTAGTAAAGTTTCAGTAGTTTAAAGTTGATAAAAGAAACACGTTACTTGGTGTGTTTTTTCCAACTCCATGAACTCTGAAGATTCAGTGTGTAGCGGGTAACATATGGTAAGCCTCTCTTATTACATAGCACTTAAAATGATAAAGCTCATTATTGCTCTTTTCCTAAATCCTAATATTCATCATATGACAAACACTCAAAAACTCTAGCCATCTATGTGCTGACAAAATAACTATTCATTCAATCTCCAGCTGTTTCTATACGAATTTGGAAACCTAAGAATATTATTCTACATAAACTTATTACTATTTTCAGCTAAAATTCAACTCAAACACATGGTTAAATTTGATTGACTATCTTTAATCTTCAAATATAAAATAGTCATAATATCTTTAATATCCAGCTGCCATCTATTATAATCAGACCAAATATTCAACTGCCAGCTGCCAGAGCAGAGTATTAGATGCTTTTTTTGCTCTCCAAGATTAAGTCACAACACAATAAGAATCTCTAAAACTTCATTAACTATCAATCAATCATTTTTTTTTACTTACTAAAATGTGTTATAATAGAATCTTGGACCAAAAATATAAATATCTAAAAGAGGAAGCCTTTCTAGCAGAACACTAGCAGTGTGCTCAGCACTTGACACTTGGTTGAAAGTGACATCACCAGCCATTTAATGCTTAATCCTAGAAGCCAGCTACTATACCCAAAATAGTAAGATATCCTTAAAAGAGATCTTACCATTTTTAGCCAAATCCATGAAATAAATACTGTATATTCTCTCCAGCAGCTTGACATCATCAAGCTGACATCATTTACTTCAGCCCCAATCAACAGCTGTTTTATGACAGCTATGACAACTTTTTCTGACAGTTGCGACAGCTTTTTCAGAACAGTTGTAAAAGCTGACCTAGTAGTCTTAACATTATAGAATTTCCTTATTTGGCTAAACAAAACCAACTAAAGAAACTATATTTTTCTTGTTAAAATCCTTTCCTTTTTAGTTAGTCTTTCCTGCAGCTGATATTACCTAAAACAGTAAAAACCACTTAAAGCTAAACATACCATTTTCGGCCAAATCCTAGGATGGATTTTCTGGAGATTTATTGCTGATTGGGACAGATTTTTGGTTGAAATTCTTTGCTAAATACCTTTTTAAACTCAACTATAAATAGAAACCCTCATTAACACACCAATAGAGAAGAATAACTCTCCTAAAAACTTCTCTATTCTCTCTCTCTCTCTCTCTCTCTCTCTCTCTCTCTCTCTCTCTCTCTAATTATCTTCTTAAGCTCTTAATGAAGTGCTGAGCTTCTGAGTTTTCAATTTCTAAATTAGGAACTAAACTCTTCAGCCCTTAGCTCATAACTGCCCTTCATAAGCCCTTATCCATCCTCCAGCAGAAAATCTTAGCAACATTGCTAAATACACTACAACACTATCACTCTTCTTGTACTCATTCTCTTACTCTCCATATTCAGAAATACATTTCCCTAGCTGCTCATATCTCCAAATACCTAAACACGTCTCCATATTCTTCTCTTACAAAATCTTTCCTCTTGGAAAGCAATCACTATAACTTCTCTAGCAGCTATAATCTCATATCTTTACTGTCTTTAACCTCTATATCTTTCATATTTCCATTTATCTTACAAATTACATATCTCACAAGTTATCCATACATATTCCTCATATATATTACAAACTCATCTCTCGCCAAGTATCCATACTTATTATCCATACAAACACTACATCCCACAAAACATCAATATCTTTTACCATCTCCATACTTCTCAAGAGATATCAAACACTCATACCAAAAGTTCTTCTCATGGAACGCATAAACTTCTAATACTAAAGCCCTTCTCCTAGAAGGACTAAGATCTCATATCAAAGCACTTTTCCTAGTAAGTACAAATATTTCTTACAAAAGCCCTTCTCATGGAATGCACAAACCTATCTTACAAAAGCCCTTCTCATAGAAGGCAATACCGTTCATAAGTTCACAATATCTAAAAGAGCATTATTAAAGAGGAAATTCATTTAAGTGCATGATAAAGGGGACAAACTTGACCAACCTTTACACATAGTTGGATATACTTTATCTCCCTCTAGTTGCATCCATTTTTTCCCTTTAATCTTGAAGTTATCATGACAAATTGCCTCTCCATTGCTAGAGTCATTCTGTTGGAATATTATTAACTGACTAATGCTATACAACTGAAGCTACAAACCATATAAATCACTATGTTTCCATATCTTTAATTTACATTATTGAATACGTAAATACTTTACCTTTAAATGCATATTACTTTATTTCAACTACTATTACAACTATTAATCAAATTTGTTATATCAAACACATATTATTTATTTATTCAATCATTATCATGATTCTTAGACTTTGGGCTTTACCCATTTTGTGGGCTTAAAATACGCCAAAAGCCATTGGATTACGTGACCTAATGTTGAGTTTCAGACGCAACTCACCAAACATATTCGGGTGTAGCAAGGTCATCCTTCCAACGAACAACTCGTGGCTACGCACCGAAAAATGGCCCCCAAATAAACTACAACCTTAAAGTTTGGGAGTGTTTGAATTTACACTCAGAAGTTTCAGAATTTGGGTTTTACTCCCTAAGTTCTTTTCCGTTTACATCAGCAACCCCTCTGTCCATATTTTTCATTAGGTGTCACAAAAACTTGCCACGTGTATTTAGTTTATTTAATAAAATGATGTGACATAGCATAATAAAAATGTAGTAACATTTTATTGGATGAACTAAACATGTGTGGCAACTTTAAAAAGGTAAAATTCAAATTCTGAAACTAGTGTAAAATGTAGACACTCCCAAATTTTAAGATTGTAGTTTGCATAATAGAGGGAGCTAGACCTCTTTTTTTGTGGTCTCTAATGACAAGTAACGGCTAGTGCTAGGGTTCTGATTTTAGGGTTTTGTACCAGCCAATGTACTTTCCACAAGTGTCAAGTGCCGTTTCAAAGGCTAACTATTCATGGTCTATAAATATGGTCTCCATATCAGTTTTTTATTATAGATTTTTTTATACTATTAGAGAGATTCACAAAATTCTTCAAGATTGGTACTTGAAGTATTCTTACTTTAGCTGTATTATAACCTCAATATTTAGCCATTTAACTTTATCATTATGCAACTGGGAGAAACAATGACCTATTTTTGTATCTTTAACCACTGATGCCTTCGTGAAAAGCATGCGTTGAAGCCGTCAAGTGTTTTATTATTGCTGCTTTTTCCTTATTCCAAAACTCATTACTTATTCAAAAACGAGTAAAGAGATTCTTGGTGATAGGAGAACTTGTTTTTTTTTTTTTTTTTTGTTGATACAAGATAAAAATTTTGTGTGAAGATCATTTCTGGAGATTTGAACTCTAATCCTTACTCTTCACACCCCACAAGCATTTATATTTATAAAGTGACTATTGCATCAAAGGTGCGTGGTTGTAGGAGAACTTGGTTTTAATAAGTAAAGAAAAAGTAGCAAAACTTTTTCCGCATTCAAAACCAAGTTCTCATGTCCTACGTGTAAAAAAAAAAAAAATTGCATATAATTTTATTTTTATTCAATGTAAAACAAATTGCATATAATTTCGTAAATTGTTTTCAATACATGTATAAATCCACTTTCCAAATACATAAACAGTTTAGATCTCAATTGCAATTCATGAAATTCAATTCAAAGAAAAAAAAGGTCGCTCACTCAATGGAAAAATTAATCATGCGCTCAATCATTGGTTGTGGTCCTTGTGGTAGATAAGGGATGCCGTCATCTTAACGTTTCAAGCAAACTAAAAACTTGGTCTCTTGAAAAATTCATATATAAAGAAAATCCCTCAAATGCTAACATTCAATTGGGATAGGAAACATTGTACAAGATTGCAATTGGCATGGTCAAGGATTAGAGTTCTTGCATAGAGGTTGAAACACACGAATCTTGCATTTTGACATAAAGCCTTACAGCATTCTTTTGGATGAGAACTTCGATCCAAAGATTTTTGATTTTGGCCTAGCAAAGATATGCCCTAGAGAAAAAAAGTATCATATCAATGATGGGTGCAAGAGGGACTATAGGATATATAGTGTCATGACCCAAAGCTGATACCCGGATCTGTGACCATGATCGACATGTTTATATTAAGCTTGGATCTAATATTAACAAGAACCAACTAAATTTTTTTTAAAAAGCTTTCCTCTTTCTTTTCATTCTTATTTCTTTACTTTCTTGATATAAAATTTTTACTTAATATTTAGAGTATCTACACTGCACTCAAGGAATAACATAATCCACTAGTCATTCAATTTTCACACTTTCACATAATACATCTCTAATTACACTAAAATATACAACTCCAATCATAAGATCCTAATATACACAATTCTACAGAGCTAAACATTGTAGACACTTAATTTTGCACCATAATTTAACCTTGGAAGGTGACCAAAATAATCATTCTAAGCACCCAAAAATCATGATTGCATTTCATGCATTAAACTATTCATCATATAACATAAAAATGATCTTGAGATTCTGATAATTGCGACAATATGCTCGGTTCCCAAATCGGATTGTCGGATTAAAAGACATCACAAGATAAAGTTTTCACGGTTTACATGCATTTATTGGGTGGAATTGATCACATGTGATTAACTGAAATTAATTTTGATTGGTTAATAATTAGAATTAATTAAATAAATTTTTGTGATTGGTTGTATTTAATTAAAAATAAGTTTGGTTGCAGAGGAATAATCTGATAATATTGAAATTGGATTTATGATTAAGTTTTTAAGATAATTATCTTTTAGATAATTATTTTTAAAGATTTAATTATCAAGTCAAAATGGATTTTATTAAGAATACAAGTTCAAAATACGTCCAAGTACGATTCCTGGCCCAGAAAAATGCCCAAAAAAAGCCTAAAATGTACAAGAAGAGGAAACTGGGTAGATCATTGAGGAGTATCGACACTCCAATAGTGCCAATTGGCACTTGGCTAGTGCCGATCGTCACTTCCACAACGCCGATTGGCACAGGTTGTAAATCGAGCCCAAATGTGATTAGTTCAGGTTTAGACCCATTAGGTTTGATTTTGTAGGGATAAAACCTAACCTAATTCGTATCTGTTGATTTTCTAAGTAACCCTAGCTTATTTTTTAAGAAGATACACCTCTATAAATAGAGGAAACCACCCAAAATTTGGCACCCCTGACCCCTCTGCCCCTTAACGTTAAAGAAACTCTGGAATTCTGACTTTAAGATTTTATTTCCTGTTAAGTGATAATTCTTTAAGACTTAGAGAGATTTGATCTCTCTAAATCTAAAGTAATTCCCCCTTGTAGAATTTGTTTGTGTAATTGATATAGGTATCACTTTTACTCATTTATTAATATGCATGTTTGAGTGTTCTTTGCTTTTATTAGCATGTGTATCTAGCTATACTTTCCATATTAACATGTGAAAATTAATTTCTGATATGATTTTTATTTTTATTTTCTTTGTTTCATGATCAAAATGCAATGATTGTTTAATTCACATGTTTGTTTGCAAATAAATTCAAGATTATTCATGTCTTCCTTTCATATTTTATGAGTAATATTCATATATTCACTAGATTTGTTTTTATAGCTCTTTCATCAAATCTCATGATTTCTACAATAATAAAAAAAAAAGTTCTGAAATTTTTCTATCAAAACTCATGTTTTCTAAATAATAAAAAACAGATCTGAAATTTTTCTATCAAATCTCATGTTTTCAATAAATAAAAAAGATTTAGATTTTTCTATTAAATCTTATGTTTTTCTTTCATAATAAAAACTGATTTGGATTTTTCTAATTAAATCTTATGTTTTTCTTTCATAATTAAAGTTGATCTAGATTTTTCCTTTCAACCTACTATTTTTCTTTCTAAATAAAAAATAGATCTAGAATGCCTTCTTTTTCAAAGTCTCCTCTTGTTTTAAAGAGAGTAGATTCATAAAGCTCATTTCATGACTTAATTTGAGTTTTATCATTTAAACACATTGAAAGCTCGAATTTGTGTGAAAACAGAAGAGCTTGTTTAGACTCTCAATTAAATACTACGGTTAGATTGCTTTTACTCTAATTTATCTAAGTGCGGAACAAGAGTAAATGATACACAATAAACCAATAACTACTCTAGTGCATAAACATATAAAAAATAAAACAGTAAAAATAAACCACAAGAGTAAGGGAAGATAGATACAAACACAAGATAACACCACAATGTGTTATTGAAGAGGAAACCAAAGATCTCGGCGAAAAACCTCTCCGCCGCCCTCCAAGTGGTAAATCGATCCACTAGAGAATAAAGTTGGAGTACACGAATAACAAAAGACCCTCTAAGCCTAGTCTACCCAATGTACTTGAACCCTCCAAGCTCCTGTTACCAACTAACTTCGCCAAGCCTTGTCTTCTCTAGCTCTCCAAATCCCACAATACGCCTGATTGCATCTGCCAAGCCTCACTGGCTTCTTTTGGCAAATCTCCAATGCTTCCCAGCTCCAAAACACTCTCTACACTCTAAAAAGGTGTGGGTTGTGTTTGGGTACAAATCTCCTCTCAAGGTACGACAATGGGAGAGGGAAGGAGAAAAGGTTAGAATCTCCAATGCTTCCCAGCTCCAAAACACTCTCTACACTCTAAAAAGGTGTGGGTTGTGTTTGGGTACAAATCTCCTCTCAAGGTACGACAATGGGAGAGGGAAGGAGAAAAGGTTAGAATGATTTCTCACTAAGGATGAGTAGCTCTCTCTCTCTCTAAAAAATGGGTGTGTGTGTTGTAGAAAACCTATCTAGGGTTTTTCTCTCTGAATGGCCTCCTTACAATTTATGGGTAATAAGGGTATATATAGTATGGGTGAAGGGTAAGAAAGTCACACTTAAAAATCCTCCAAGCAGAGAGCCTAGCGGGTATCTCGCAGAAAGGCCTTACCCGCGAAATACTCGCGAAATTGACAGTCTGACACGACTCTTCAACTTCTAGCATGTGCTTCTCACATGGCTTTTCCGCTGGTTAGCTTCTCCCAAGCTTCTTGCGAAATCCACTTGATCTTCAATTAAACTTGAGTCTATACCAATTTAATACTAAACCCAATACATTAAAATCCCACAAAATACAAGGAACAAAGTTAAAGCAATTACAACACTTTTTGTCATGGAATAAGCCAATACTAATGTTATGATAAAAATCATAACTTAACAATCTTCCCCTTTGGCTATTCCGTGACAAAACACCCTATAACAGACTCTAGACTTAAATGTGAGTTTAGGAACAATGGCAAAACTCACTCACACTTAAATCTAAAACCCGTGATGAACTTGGAACATGTATACCTGTAACTTGAAACACTTGCACAAAACACATTAGACTCTCAAGGTAAATCAAGTGATAAAAGAACAAGTATAATGTAACAAGTAAAATGCGATCAAGTAAACATGATGTGAAACATGTGAGCAGCTTGATCATACACCAAAACAATCATATAGAAATAACTACAATGATCATATAGCAAAGCAAATGATCATCCGAATATGCAATCAATGAAGCACAATAACATAAAGATGTATGCATGTTCAACACATAAATGCGATGTGATGAGAGCAACAAAGCATAGATACAAAATATAACTCAAAGCACTATAAAGCAACGAGAAAACAAGCATAATGTAAAACAAGACAAAACAAGGTTTTCTCATAAAAAATGTATTCTCCCCCCTGGTTTATGCATCTCCCCTATAGCTTTCTCCCCCTACAGATGTGCACGAGGTAGAATTTCTCCCCCTAAGAATGTGCACATGAGTCATATAGAAATGACGAAACACATCGGTATACTCTCTCCGGTATACTCTCCTCCTTTTTGTCACGAATAGACAAATGAATCAAGAGGAAGGAGAGAAAGAAAAAAAGATATGAACAAGGGTAAAAATGATGCATGAGGGGTGCAAGATGAATGAGAAAATGAAGCTCAAACAAAAGATGAAACATCTTGTAGACACAATGTTATAAAGCATAAAGTAAACATGACATGTTAAGGATGATGGAACATGATAAACATGATAAAGACCTAGGCATGACATAGACACAGGAACATGTTAAATGTGCTAAAGGGTCTAAAAAGACTTCATTAGCATAAGTGAATGTAAAAACATGTCAAGTGATTAAGTGTATGTAGCAAAGGTGCATCTAGTGTGCATGTGAGATGCATGACCAATGCATGAGCAAGCACTCAAGGGGAAAAGTGTATAAAATACACAACCAATGATCAAAACATGATAAACATGAATAATTATGGTGATCCCCAAAATTTGGTACTCATCGAAGTCCAAAACAACGAGAAAATGCCATTTGAGCATTTTATTAAACACTTGGAGTGCACACACTACATGTATGTTATACAATGCATGAACATATGAAAATCTTCCTAAATACATGTTATTGTTGCCACAAAGGGCCAACATTCAAAGCAAATCGTCATTTAAAGCAAAGCGCAATCAAAAAGATTGACAAAAATTAAGTTTTCCAACCCCCATTTGAGAAAATCCCAACTATGAACACAAAACCCCCAAAAACATAATCTAAGTATTAAAATCAATGAAAATAGTTAAAGATTACCTTAGAGATGTTTATAGAATGTAGAACACTTGAAATTAGTTGGGTTTTGATGTTGAAGCATTAAAACAGGGGTTTGGGAGAAGATGGGAGAAGTTTAAAACAAATGACCCACGAAATGCCCTTTAAAAAGCTGATCTAGAAATTTTCACTGGTAACTCGTTGGTTAACTTCCCGCGAAAATTTCGCTGGTATTTCGCTTGTAAGCCTTACTTGCGAAATAGTCGCGAAACAATTGCGAAAGTCTCTGTCCAAAGTTAAAAAACTTGAGAATTGGACCATTAAACTCGCAATTGAGCTTACACATAAAATAGGTCACGAAAAACACCCAGAAAACATGTTTTTCACAAAAACACAACTTGAAAAACTTTGAAAAACATGGGTGATACAAATCACTTCCAAAAGCAAACAAAATAACAAAAATCTTTTTGGTTTGATCCACTTATTGTTGAGCGCACACATCACATTTGAACATGAACAATCACACAAATGAAATAGACATTCATTGAACATTAGACTTTTGTGTTGTGTGTGTGTGGATCAAGTGTGGAATAGTCCTTAGTCTAGAGTGAAGCTTCAATGATCAATTCAATCAAGTCATACACAACTAGTACTAAGTTAAGTGGTCTATCTCAATTATAGAAATGAACATATATGACCTCCCACATGGAAAAAAAAATGATTACATCTCTTTGAAGCTTTTCATTAGGCTTCTTTACAATTCATAACATTTGATCATTTTTGAACAATACATCTCATTTTGAAATTTGTGCTTGAAATTTTTGATATTTCAATATTGAGAATGAGCCTTTGGCTTTTGAGCACCATACATTTTAATAAAGTTGCTTTCCCTTTTTCCTAGTCAAATACTAGTTTATGCGACGGCTTTTGCAGCTCATTATCTCTTTTCATTTTGAGATTTACATTGGTTGAGCTCTTTAAGCAAAAACAAAAAAAATGTGGGAAGATATATAGGCACAAGTCTATGCAAGTATCAAAACTATCAAGACTATTGATCAATCATTCATGATAAGGTTGAAGATTGATTTACAGCAGTCACATATAGATTTCAAGATTTTTCCCTAAAAGATAAATGTGCATACATAACAAGCTAAGCTCGTAAATGGACTATGCCATTAGTACGAAAGTACTAGGCCAAACTCACATGTGATATACACAACACAAGCGATCAAACTTTTTAGAGATTTTTCAATTTTTATGAGTTTTTGAATTTTTCAATACACTAAAAAACAAAACATGTAAAGTAAGATCAACAAAAGCAATGCATACAAATAAATGCAAGAAAAAAATGCATGAAGATATGACATTCAATGCATGAGGGGTCCTACAAATATCGAGAGATCAAGGATCAAAAGAGCAAAAGCTTAACCATAAGAACCCTTCCTCATCCAAACGGAATGATTGTTTGGAATGAGTGTCTCCTGAGAAATGAGACGAGGGTTGGAAGAATGAGAACTAGAGATGCACATAGACAAGGAGTTAAGAGCATTAAACACTTTCTTTAACAACATGCTATTTTCACTCAAATCCGGTTTATCATTTTTAGCTCAACTTCCAAGAAGCTCATGTTTCACTTTTCTTTTGATTCTTTTAATAGCTTGAAACCTTAGAGCAATGTGGTCTAAGATGACCAAAGGCACCACAATGGTGACAAACAATGAGTTTAGGTCCACTAGGCCTTTTAGGAAGAGATCTAGCAACAAGAGTTTTTTCTCTCTTCAACTTATGACATTGACGTCTTATATGACCAAGCACACCACAATGGTGGCAAGTAGGAACAAACTTAGATCCATCCAAAACCTTAGGTTGAGACCTAAACGGAGGCTTTGACTTTAGAGCATTTCTCTCCACTTTTTGGTTTCTTTTGTGTGGAGGAATGTACACCGACTTGTCTTTAGAGGTAGAACTCACAATAGGTACAAAATTGGGCACCACAACATGATTGCAACAAATATTTTCATCCTTTTTAGAAATAGGTTCAACAATCAAACACTTGGCATGCATCTTAAGAGATTCATTTTCACATTTTAGCTCATCAACAAGTTTGTTAGACAAAACAAGTTTGGCATCCAAGTCCATATTCAAACATTCAAACTCTTTTAGCTTTTCACAAGAATTTTCAGCAAGTTTCTTATACTTTTCAACTAATTTGTTGGATTCATTGAGCTTAGCAATCAAATTATCCTTTTCACAAAGTAACTTGCTCAAATTCTTATGAAACTTGTTAGCCTTTTTCTTTAAGAGTTTGGTATTTGGAATATCAACAACACCCATAGATTCAAGTAACATGTCATCACAATTATAAGGATTAACACTCATAGAGGCATTTTCACAAACACATGGCATGTTATACTCAACAGCATCCAAAACATCCATAGAAGCATACAAAGCATTATTCATGGCAAACAACACAAGGGGTCAAGGATCACACTTAGGTAATGAAACCAAAACAAGTGTACCTGCTCTGATACCAATTGAAAGCTCGAATTTGTGTGAAAATACAAGATCTTGTTTAGACCCCCAATTAAATATTACGGCTAGATTGCTTTTACTCTAACTTATCTAAGTGCGGAACAAGAGTAAATGATGCACAAAAAACCGATAACTACTCTAGTGCATAAACATAAAAAAAAAAAAACCAAACAGTAAAAATAAAGCACAAGAGTAAGGGAAGAGAGATGCAAACACAAGATAACACAACGATGTGTTATCGAAGAGGAAACCGAAGATCTCAGCAAAAAATCTCTCCGCCGCCCTCTAAGTGGTAAATCGATCTACTACAGAATAAAGTTGGAGTACACGAATAACAAAAGCCTCTCCAAGCCTGGTCTACCTAATGTACTTGAGCCCTCCAAACTCCTGCTACCAACTGACTTCACCAAGCCTTGTCTTCTCTAGCTCTTCGGATCCCACAATACGCTCATTTGCATCCGCCAAGCCTCACCAGCTTCTTTTGGCAAATCTCCAATGCTTCCTAGCTCCAAAATACTCTCTACACTCTAAAAAGGTGTAGGTTGTGTTTGGGTACAAATCTCCTCTCAAGGTATGACAATGGAAGAGGGAAGGAGAAGAGGCTTGAATGATTTCTCACTAAGGATGAGTAACTCTCTCTTTAAAAGATGGGTGTGTGTGTTGTAAAAAACCTATCTAGGGTTTTTCTCTCTAAATGACCTCCTTACAATTTGTGGGTAATAAGGGTATATATAGTATGGGTGAAGGGTAAGAAAGTCACACTTAAAAATCCTCCAAGCAGAGAGCCTCGCGGGTATCTCGCAAGAAGGCCTTACCTATGAAATACTCACGAATTTGACAGCCTGACACGACTCTTCAGCTTTCAGCATATGCTTCTCACATGGCTTTTTCGCGGGTTAGCTACTCGTGAGCTTCTCGTGAAATCCACTTGATTTTCAATTAAGCTTGAGTCTTCACCAACTTAATACTAAACCCAATACAATAAAATCCCTCAATATACAAGGAACAAAATTAAAGCAATTACAACACTTTTTGTCATGGAATAAGCCAATACTAATGTTATGATAAAAATCATAACTTAACACACATGTTGCATCTCATCATTGTATGTTAATCGGTACATAAATGATCATTTAAAGCCTAGAAGACCGTAGTTTGTTTAGGCAGAATGGGTTCCTAACACTTTCCCGTTCTATAACATAGGCCCCAAACCATAGATTTTGGTTCATAGAATAGTGCATTATCTTTTCTTTTGGTAGATTGTATTTAGGACCAAAGTTTTATATATATTTTTTACATAGATTGTATTTAGGACCAAAGCCATGTAATGTTCTTTTATCGAATTGTATTTACATTCAATTAAAGAAACTTGAGGTATTTCAAATATGTGAATTCTATATTGTATTTTTTTTTTTTTTGGTAATATAAAAAATAAGTTGCGACTCCACATAACCCCAAAAGAGAGGTGTCGATACCTTTATTTTTGAGAGCCAGTTCCGGTTTCTCACAATGGCAACTCCGCTGGATACGTCAAGGGCTAAGCTTCACATAAAATTTTAAATGATCAATTAAGTACCCTTGTGTTTGTATAATATTTTTTGCTTGTATAATATTACTTATGTTTGTATGATATTGTATAAAATGTTGTATGAGATGCCATTTTGTATGTTTCTAGATTTTTCTCTTAACTGTCATTGATGCATGCCATGAAACAACAATTATGCATGAACCCATCTCAAAATCTAGTGGTAGTAACCATGGATCACCGGTCTTCCTTAGATTCTGTTACCCAGTGGTGAACCCACCAAATTATAGCCTAAAGTCAATTGATCATTTCTTGATGACTGAAAATGATAAACTAAGCCATTTGGACCAACGCAACGTTCATTATGTTACAAGTTGGGAGGTGTAATGTCCTAGCTATAGGAAACAATAAAACAACAAGACCACCGTACAAAAGTAATGGCCCATAGAACCTACCCCTAGGACAGTCTATGTTAAAATTTCATTGCATATTGTGTGTGGTTGACTATTGTTTGAACCGTGGTAAGCCCAAGTTCAACACTTGGGCCCATCATAATTGTTTGAATGTTGTGTGCTGTATAAACCTAATTTTTTTTTCCTAGAAAGAAAGGTATGTCATATTGTAGACACTGTATTTTGTAACCCTTATGTCTCGAGTTCCCGTTCTCCAATGATGCTGAATTCTAAGACCCAAGGTTGGTTTAGGGACAAATTAGATGTTAAATTGACTTGAGAAATGTTAAAATGAAAAACTCTTAATGAGCAGATAAATTTATTTTTGGCAAAATAAAGCCAAGGAAACCCTTGCTATGCGCACACAAGAATCGGCCTGCGCACGCAACTTTCTGCATGCACACGGAGGCCTAATCTTGTGCACGCATAGCGAATTCCGAAAACAAAAATAAGGAAAGTTTTGTGCATTTATGCTGAGGGTTGGAACAAATCCCACATCGTCTAGGAGTCGTTCCAAACCCCTATTTTCATACTATAAGTAGCCTTACATGGTATATTTTCAAAACACATAGAAATCCCACGGAAAAACACTAAGATTCACTAGAAATAGTGAATTAAAGAGGAATTTTTTCACAAAACATCTTCAAGTCAATTTTTTTTTTATTAGGGCCTTTTCTGGCCTTGATCTTTGAGTTTAAGATTACTAATCACCTTTTTATTGAATTGTGAATAGATTTGACTGAGAGGAATCAAGCTTGAAGAGCTTTTCTTTCTTTTTTTGCACTTTGATCTTCCTGTTTGCCTTAGTTTCTTTGTTGTAGTATGTTTTAATATGTTTATCTAGCCTAGGTTTATGTTTTTGTATGTTTTAAAAGCATGTTAGTTGTTAGAATTCTTGTTTTGAAGTTCTGTTATATTTGTTGTGTTTCTAGGGTTTCTGGGTAGAAATCTACGTGTGCATATTCTTGTCTGTGCACACAAGCCTGATTCACGCAGGGTTGCCTGATTCTCTCTCTCTCTCTCTCTCTCTCTCTCTCTCTCTCTCTCTCTCTCTCAAACCTCTCTAGGGATAGCTTATATCGTCCTTTAGATAGCACATCAAATGAAACTTGAATCAAGCTTGAAATAGATAAGTCATGGGTTTTTTTTTTCTAGTTGTTGATTTTTTAATGAAGCACTATGCTCGATTGATTGAATGTTGTTAAGGGTAGCTTAATTGACCATCAAGTGTCAACTCTTTTATCAAGAAAATGGAAAATAGGATTTTCTAGGCTTGATCAATCAAATGCTACTAAGGTTGGTGTCGAGACATGCTAAAATGCACTTTTTTGGAGTTCTTCTTAAGCAAAATTTTTGTCTTCAACTTGATCTTAAATTATTACTTTAAGACACATCAAAACTCAACAAAAGATATAATCTGTCACCGCTTGACAAAACGAAAACATATGAATTTTAAAGGATGATGTGTAGTCATATTAATTAAATCACAAATTAGGACGTTGATTGCAAAAATTTATAGTCTATCATAGGTATTGCATGGTAATTAATTTCATGGTAAATAATTTCATGGTAATTATTTCACAAAATCACATTGACCCTAAATGTAAGGACCAAACTGGAGTTTTCACCATAAAATAAAGCTACATCACAGTTTGTATCTTATTTTAAAACATTTAAAATTGGATGGTTGAGGAATTGTATTGTTACTCTTTGATCATGAATTCATTAAAGTTCAATTTATAGCAATTTCACTCTTATATGTTAACAAAAAAAAAAAAAAAAGTATCTTGAAACCTTTTGACTACAAAAAAAAAAAAAAAAAAAAATTACTTTGACAATAACAAACTTAATTTTAAATGCTCATACTTTCAAAAGTATGATCAAAGAGTCACAATTTTGTTGGTCAAACATCCAATTTTAAATGTAAAATTGGATGTTTAACCAACTGTAATGTGACTCTTTGACTCTTTGATCATAATTCTCAAAAGTTCATTTTTACGAATACACTTGACCTTTAATGAAATCTGTTAGAAGTTTAGACCCCTGTAAACTAAATTGTTTAACCTAATTAATTAACCAAGTGAATACTTAGGTTTATTATTCAGACCTAGGTCAAAACAAAACACTCATATCATGCAAAGCAACAGAAAAATAAAGACCACAATGATATGATGACCCAAGAAAACCAAACCGGTAAAAAACCTGGGGAGGATTTGACCTAGCTATCCTCAAGGTAAAACAGCAAAACCACAATGAAAGAATTGAAGTTTGTACAATAGCGACTTAGACAACTAACATCTTATTGCTACCTTGAGTAGAAAACTTATTACCACGACCACGTGACAGCTCTGAGTTCATGGACTACTTCTTTCCTTGGCCTTTGTAAAACACAAACACCCATGCTTGTGACTTTGAGATCTCACTCAAAGGTTTAGCAACAAAAACTCTCCTGTTTATGACTCCAAGACCATCGATGAAGGTTTAGATCATTAGCACCTTTGATGACTATAGAAGGCAGCAGCTTCAAAAATACCGGATCTTGAAATTCTTCAAGCAATAACACCGGTAGAAGATATGAGAGAGCTTTTTAGGAACAAAACCTTAAATACAAAAGAGGCACACTCTTCTCTCTCTAAAAAGCCTTATAAAAACGTGCATAGGGTTTCCTTTATATAATGGGAGAAGTAGATATGAAACCCTAATCCTTAATGGGCTTGAACTGCTATTTGGGCTTAATTAAAATTCTGCAGATACGACTTTCGATCGGTCGAGCCTGTTTCTCGATCAGTCAAACTAGGCAATTTCTGAATTCTTCTTTCTGCGGCTTACTTGTTCTTGAATCTTGACTTGAATCACCTTGAGCATTGTCTAATAAAACCTATAGACTCTAGGATCTATATCTAGACAAGTTTATGTTCATGATTTGCCAATCGTTCTAACTTTTAGAACCTAACAAAATCATATGTTAACAAAAAAACAAAATTGTATTATGAAACCTTCTGACTACCAAAGGCATTACTTAGGCATCAAGCAACTTAATCTGAAACGCTCATAATTTTAAAAGTAACCATTCTTAAACAATTCCTATTTGAAAAATATTACTTGATAGACTAGGCAATTACTCTCGTCCAGAAGAGCCAGCTTGGACGAGGATAGAACGTCATAAAGACAGGTACTTAATGCCCTAACAGTTATATATCAGGGATGAGACTGTTAGGACCTCCATTAAGGCCAAATTAGGTAGGCCTGAGACCTTACCAAATAAGCCTTCAAGTCACCATTCAATAAGGACAACGGCTAGTAAGAAGAGCCTATTTATAGGACATACCAAATCCCAAAAAAGGTACATTGACACTAATCATTTTAATCTTATTACTAAATTCTCTCTATTTTCTAAGCCCCATTTGCTGACTTTATCATCAGAGACTCTGTGACCGGTACCACATCGATGACCACTTGAAAGGATCCCCTTTTTTCATTAACCCTGCAATAACTTGGACGAGCTTGTATTGGAAATCCTCTAGACGAACCCAACTACTGACGATCTCAGCATCATTAGTTTAGTGCCGTCTGTGGGGATGACAAATTCAGACCTTCATTTGAAATCATGGTCCCGTTTGGTTCCGACATCCAGATGGAGTTTAATACCCCACAAGATTCTACGGCATTAGCTTTGCAAATTCAAACACTTACAGCTAGCGTGGAAGAACTCACTAGCAAAACTAGGAGATGAGGCTACAACTGCAATAGGAAGAAAATTGTTCACCCACGAGGGTTGGGACTAACAGGAATAATGACAAAGATGGCCACAAGAGAGATGACTATCAATGATCGAACTCTTCGGACGAAGGGAATTCAGACCTCCTTAAAGATATGAGGATGGAAATGGACGAACTGAGAAACGCGATAAGGGAAAAGATGGGACCGAAATTTGGACGAGATGGTCAGAAGGACAGACACGCCCTTCACTACAAAAGTCCTGGAGTGACTAGGCAATTCCTTCGTGTGCCATTTCCTCAGTGGTCAACGTCGCCCATTGAAAACTTTGAGTAACTAGGCAATTCCTTCGTGTGCCATTTCCTCAGTGGTCAATGTCGAAGAGACCAGTGCATCATCTGCTCACCATCAAGCAAGGAGAGAAGGAGCCCTTAAGATCATATGAGAACATTTTACCAGAGAAGTCATAGAAGTTGATGAAGCAGATGACAAGGTAAGTTAACCACTTTTAAAGTAGGGTTAAAATCCAAGGAGTTCATTGTTGCCTTCATGAAGAGCCCGCCGAAGACAATGGCCGAGATGCTACTGAAAGTCTAGAAGTACATGAATACAAAAGAGACCCTAGCTGCGATAGCTGAAGAAAGCATACCTAAAGGAAAGGAAAGTGTCAGGGAAGACCGAAAGGGACGCAAGTGGGAAAGGAATGATCGTCAGACCAGTGCCAATTGAATTAAGCAGAGGGACAACAAAATTCCACAAACGGTAAAATTTACTCCTCTAGTGATGCTTGTCGACAAAATTTTAGCGCAAATTAAAGACGATCATCACCTCAAGTGGCCAAAACCACTTCATTTGTCGCCCAACGTACGAGACAAGAGGAAAAATTACCGTTTCCATAAAGACCATGGCCATTACATTGAGGATTGTAGAGACTTGAAGGAGCAGATAGAAGAATTGATCCAGAAAGGAAAGTTGCAAAAATTTGTAAAAAAAGGCGAGACCAACCGATCTAGGGACAATTGCAGAGAGAGATCTGAAAACCTGCCCATAGACGAAGACAAGTTATACAATCGTCTGCAGAGCACGATCAGAGAGATAAAGACGATGGCTGGAGGACCATCCACTGGTGGATCTTTCAAATCCCTTAAGAAGTCCCAATAGAGACTTGTGAACAGTGTTCATAGGATACATCCTTTGAAGTAGAGAAGACAAACAAGTATGGACATCCTGTTCACAGAAGAAGATGCTAGAGGCATGAAGTAACCACATGACGACCCCATGATCATCATGCTTATGATAGAAGGATTCAACACCCAAAAAATTCTCGTCAACAATGGCAGCTCGCTGACATTATTTACCTCTCGGCTTTCCAACAGCTGAAGGTGGATCCCAAGAGGTTGGAACCATTCGAATCTTCCCTTGTCAGTTTTAGAGAGATTGGGTATACCCCAAAGAAATAGTGACATTGACGATCACAGCGGGTTCATACCCATCACCAAACGGCTTGACTTCCTAGTGGTTGATTGCTCGTCGTCGTATAATGTGATCATCGAGAGACCCACACTCAGTCGTTGGAAAGCAGCAACGTCCACGTACTGCCTCAAGGTAAAATTCCCAACAGAACATGGCATAGGAGAAGTCAAAGGAGACCAGGTGTTAGCCAAAGAATGCTACCAAGCCGTTTTAGCTACTAAGTAGAACCATACCTGGATGATCGAGGAGGAAGAGAGGGAGAAGATGGAAGCCCTAGAAACAGTAGAATTGATAGACGAAGAACCAACAAAGACAACGAAGATAAGGACGAACCTGAATAATCAAATGAAGAAGGAGCTGGTATAGTTTCGTAAGGAGAACCTGGATATTTTCACGTGGATTCATGAGGATATGCCTGGCATAGCGGCGGAAGTTATTCAACATCGTCTGAATGTCAATCCTGAAAGGAAGCCTTTCTAACAAAGACGACGAGTCTTTGCCCCCAAACGTAACAAGGCCATTATGGATGAAGTGGGCAAGCTACTTGTAGCTGGTTTCATCCGAGAGGTTCACTACCCCGATTAGCTGGCCAATGTCGTCTTAGTGAAGAAAGCAAATAGGAAATGGAGGGTGTGTGTGGATTTCACCGACTTAAACAATGCCTGCCTTAAAGACAGCTTTTGGTTGCCACAAATTGACCAACTGGTAGACTCCACCGCCAGGCATAAGCTCCTCACTTTTATGGACAACTTTTCAGGCTATAACCAGATCAAAATGTCAAAAGAACACTAGGAGAAGACTGCCTTCATTACTAGTCAAAGCATTATCCCTACAAAGTAATGCCTTTTGGGCTGAAGAATGCAGAAGCCACTTACCAAAGGTTGGTCAACAGGATGTTTAGTAGATAGATCAGAAGAAACATGGAGGTATATGTTGATGATATGCTCGTCAAGATCAGGGAAGAGAACACACACCTGGACGACCTTAAAGAGACCTTCGCAACCCTTAGTCAATACCAAATGAGGTTGAACCTTGGCAAATGCGCCTTTGGGGTGTCATTAGGAAAATTCCTCGGGTTTATGTTGTCTCAACGAGGAATAGAAGCCAACCCAGAGAAGATATGGACCATACTAGCAATGACCTCTCCAAAGATAGTGAAGGAGGTACAGACGCTAACAGGATCGCTGCCCTCAACAAGTTCGTCTCCAAAGCTACAGATAGATGTCTACCTTTCTTCAAAACCCTGAAGCAGGCTTTTTCTTGGACGAGTGAATGCGAAGAGGCCTTCCAAGAGCTGAAGCGTTATTTGAGCAATCCTCCCCTCTTGAGCTCATCAAAGGAGGGGGAAGATTTGTTCCTATACCTCGCAGTGTCAACCACGGCCGTGAGTGCAGCTTTGATTTGAGAAGAGAATAAGGTACAGCTCCCTATTTACTATGTGAGTTTAGCGTTCCAAGGAGCTGAGGCTAGATATCCACGCATGAAAAAGAGCGTCTTCGCCTTAATTGTAGCTTCACGAAAGCTTCGTCCTTCCTTATAAGCTAACCCCATTTTAGTGATGACGACCCAACCCATAAAGAAAGCAATGAACAAGCCCAAAATAGCAGGGAGGTTAGTACAATGGGCGATTGAGCTAAGTCAATTTGACATCGAATATCATCCTAGAACAGCCATCAAAGCTTAGGCATTAGAAAGCTTTTTCGTTCACTCTTTCGGACAACGAAAAAGCACAGGGTGAATCAGAAAGCTAGATGATATTGACAGATGGATCGTTAGTTTAAAAAAGAGGAGGGGTCAAGGTTATCATCAATACTCCTAAAGGGGAAACCCTTAAGTATGGAGTACGGCTTCAATTCCCTACCACCAATAATGAAGCAGAGTATGAAGCCATACTGGCAAGACTCAAGATCGGGAGAACCTTGGGAGCCAAAAACCTACTCCTCAAAAGCGATTCTAAGCTGGTGATATGGTAGATAAAAAGAGAATACGAAGCAAAAGAAAGCAGGATGCAAAAGTACCTTAAGTTGGTGAACTAACTGATCTAGGAGTTCGACCAAGTGGACTTCACACAAGTCCCCTGAAGTTAGAACTCAAAAGCAGACGAGGTGGCAAGGCAGGCAACGTTAAAGGAGGGAAACAGTTTGCCCGATTTGAAAGTGGAAGTGCAAAGGCATCCAAGTATTGAAGAACTCTACACTTTCGTGATCCAAAACTAGATTGGTTGGATGAATCCAATCCTCTCTTTTCTACAAGATGGATGCCTCCCAGCAGGCATGGACAAAGCAAGGAAGGTCAAGAAGCGAGCGCCTAGGTTCATAATCCTGAATGGAACTCTATACAAAAGAGGCTATTCCATGACCTACTTGAGGTGCGTCAAGGAAAACAAAGCCAAATACATCTTGAAGGAGGTCTATGAAGGAATCTGTGGAGACCACACAAGCCCGAGGTCCCTAGTTAGTAAAATTATCAGGACAGGCTATTGTTGGCCCACCATGCAAAAGGACGCAAAGGAATACGTGGAAAAATGTGATAAATGCTAGAGGTTCGAGAACGTTTAATGCGTCCCTAGAGAAAAGATGATGGCCATAAACTCCCCATGGCTCATTGCTAAATGGGGGATCGACATCATGGGCCCTACTACCCCAAGGTAAAAAGCAGGGAAAATTTATATTAGTTGCAATTGATTATTTCACCAAATGGATAGAAGCAAAAGCTTTGTCAACAATCACGGGGAGCCAAGATCAGAAGCTTTATGTGGAAAAATATAGTCTGTAGGTTCGGCATACCAAGGATGATCATATCAAATAATGGTCGTCAGTTCGACAGTTAAGAATTCAAGAGCTTTTGTTCAGGACTCAGAATCAAGAACCAGTTTTCTTCACCAGGACACCCACAAGCCAACGGACAGACAGAAGTGACAAATTGAACATTGCTGAAGATCATCAAAGTTCGTATGAAAGGGTGTGTGGCTAGAAGAATTACCAAATGTCTTGTGGGCCTACAGAAGCACCGTTAGAACCCCAACTGGAGAGACACCATTCAGGTTCACTTATGGTACGGAAGAGGCAACAACGACGATCAGCTGAAGGTAAACTTGGACTGCTTGGACGAAACGAGGGAGGAAGTATCTAAGAAAATGACTAAGTACCAACAAAAGATGACTGGATACTGCAACAAAAGAGTAAAACTTAGAATACTGAACATAGGAGATCTCATTTTACATAGAATCACACCAACAACAAAGGACTCAGCACAAGGAAAGCTCGAACCAACTTAGGAAGTGCCTTACAAGATCGTCCATTACTTAAGATAGGGGAGCTATCACTTGGAATCGATGGATGGGAAAAGATTGCCATGTCCATGGAACATTAAGCATTTGAAGAGGTATCATCACTAGAGACAAATTACCATTGTAATTGTGAAAGAAATCCTTTGTTGACAAATAAAGCAAAAAGAATTATTCAGCAAACATTCTCAAAAATTGTGTACAAATAAACCACTAATGAAGCCACGTGATAAAATTCCTTAAATTGATGTAAATTACCAAAAATGGCTAAGTGATAAAATTCCTTAAATGGATGTAAATCACCTAAAATGGCTAAGTGATAAAATTCCCTAAATGAATGTAAATCACTGATGAAGCCAAGTGATAAAATTCCTTAAATGGATGTAAATCACCTAAAATGGCTAAGTGATAAAATTCCTCAAATTGATGTAAATCACTGACAAAGCCAATTGATAAAATTCCTTAAATAGATGCAAATCACTTAAAAACAGCTAAGTTATAAGATTCCTTATCTGGACATAAATCATTGAAGAAGTGACAGATGCAAGCTACCAGAGAAGCAAAGCAAATGATGCAACCCCTAACAAAGATATGAATCATGGCAAAAGGCAAACAAAAAGCTCGTGTAGCCAGTAAAGACAATCATCATAGGTAAAATAAACAAGCACATGATATATATATATATATATATATATATATGTAAAACTATAAACTGCAATTGTTCCAAAGTTTCTATCTAAAGCCCAAAAATATATTAGGCACCACAAAAAAGAAAAGGAAAAAAAAAAAAAAAACAAAGCAGAAGAAAAAATGTGCTTCAAGTGGTGGCCTCATCCCCTCCAGCTGCGCCATTAGCACCCTCAGGATCAGCATTGTTGTCTTCCGGAGCATTCTCTTCGAAGCAGCAGTAGTATGGGCGGCCTCGTCGGCCTCCATCTCTTTGTCCACCTCCTCAAAGTCTAAATCCTCCAAGTTTACTCCTGATAGGTGCTTGACCAGATACCACCAAAGGAGCTTAAAGCCTTTGTAATGCCAACTAAAAAGCATGGTGTTGTACTCTTCAGTCAGTTGAAAAGCTTAAACAGCCTAGGCAGCCATGGCTTTAACCTTCTGGTTCGCAGCCTAAAGCTGTTTGTCTCTCTGCCCCGTCAGTTGCTTCTCAACCCTAAGCTCGTCAGCTAAAGCATTGGCCTTCTCCTTGGTTGAGTTGGCTTTATCCATGACTGTAATGAGGTCCCTCTTTAGCTTCCCGATCTCAGCCTTCAGAGCCTCCACCTTAGACACAGCCACCATTGACTTCTCCTCGTGACTCAAGTACTCAGAAGTTATGTGAATTGTCTTTCCCAGCACCTAAAAATGATAGGAAGAGTTATAAATGTCAAAGAACCGTCCCAACTCATGAGTTACACAATCAAATGAAAATAAGTTTACCTGGACAAGCTTGTGAATATGGCAGTTCACAACCTCGTGAGAAGGGACGCTAGAAAGCGCCTTGAGGTCTTCAGTAGTGACGGCAGAATGGGCCCTCGCCAAGGCAAGGTCAGTATCGCCCCAAACACTGGATGTCTAAGAGCCCACTTTCTCCTTCCCTTTCGCCAAAGTCCTCTGCCTCTTTGGACAAGGAGTAAGTTCTTCTAACAAAGTAATGGGAGAGCCCGTCTTCATGGCCTTAGGGACGGAAGTAGCTGGAGTGATCGGGGTCCCCTTCTCAATGACTTGAACCACCTTCTTTCCCAAACCTTGAAAAAGGCTCGTTCCTTTTGGTCTTCATCCTGGCGTACATTTCTTGATTAAACTTGGTCGACATCACTGCGTGACAAAAAGGAGATATATATATATATATATATATATATATATATATAAAGGAAAAAAGATGGGGAAAACTCAAAACAAAACTTACTTTTTTCCTCAATCTCGATAGTGCGTAGGATGAAGGGGGAAGGCTCTAGACCAAGGAAATGACGAGCTAAAGTTCAGGGATCGATAAGGTTGTCAAAGTCGTCGATCGTCATTGCATATTCAGTGGTCGCCTGGACACACTCCTTATATCTACTCTTGAGCCTAGGGAGCTCCTTAACTGTGAATACACAACAAACAAAGGTCAATGATGAATCAAATTGAAAAGAGAAAGAACTGTTAAGAAATAAGCAAAGGACGACACACCTAGCCTTGGGGACCTCCATCGACGAAGCAATCTAGGAACCTCACCCCAGAAGTCGTCAGAAAGGGTTTCCCATCCATCTCTAGACACGAAAAAGTATATGTACTTCCAATACCAAAAAGACGAAGGAAGATCCTTGATAATCCTCGCCTTCCTGACCCAGGGCACAAGCTCATAATACCCATACTCCTTAGATTCCTTCAAACGATACAGGTGAACAAACTCGTTCAACCTGATCATGTCACCTTCAGTGACGACCATCTAGATCTCCATACGGCTAATCACTATCCTCCATGAGTTTGGAATAAGTTGCCCTAGAGTGATGTTGAAGTGGTCTAAGGTCACACTGGAAAGCAGCCTCATAGAAGTACACTTCCCCAAGTGAGAAAGCACAAGATTTTTCCCCTTCATGAGGAAGTCGAATCTTGGCCTCCTTAAGGAATTGAAACCTATCTTTAAACCTAAAAAGAGTATCAGTGTCTAGGGCACACTCCTCCCTTAAGGCATGAAAGGGCCTAATCTCCCTTTGTCCAGACGACGAAGGGCTAGACGCAGTAGTATCTCCCTCTGCCTCGACTGGGTCATTACTAGATGACAACCTCGTCTCAAGCTCATTGGACCTCACCTTAGACACTACTTTCCTCTCACCCACCATTTCCTTAAACCAATTGAGTGACTAATGCAGCCAAGGTTGCAAATCAGCCACCACAAAACCTAAACTACTGCCACTAGGTACAAAACCCTCAATTGGGGGGCAATGAGTGCTAAAGGAACCTAGAAATGCCCCTAAACGAGCAAAGAAAATGAAACAGAGGGACAAAGTTGCCTAACCTCGGAGCTTTCGACCATGAAAATCAAAAGAAAAGGTACGAATTTCTATCCCTAAACCGAAAAGAAAAGGCAGAAAAATTTTGCTATAAAAGGAAAAAAGAAAAAGGAGAGAAACCGCACCTCCAAAAATCAAGCTTAGAAGGGAAAATGTTGATGGAACTCAAAAAGCTCGAAGAGGAAAAATGCAGAGCAACAATGGCGAGAGAGAGAGAAAGAGAGAGAGAAAGTAAAGAAAGAGAAGAGAAGCTAAGTAGTTTAAAAAGCTAGACTTGGAAAACTGAAAATCAGTGGGAAACCCAAAAGTCCCTCAAACAAAACGTTGCTATCGACCACTCGGAGTGTGCCACGTGGCCATGACACGTACGGCACCGCCACTTCGTATTAAATATGGACATAACAAAAATCTCAAGAGTCACATCTGAGCAAATGACCTTTCATATTCTTGAGAATAGGGGGGCAATTGATAGACCAGGAAATTACCCTTGTCCAAAAGAGCCAGCCTAGACAAGGATAGAACGTCATAAAGACAGGTACTAAATGCCCCGACAGTTACATATCAGGTATGAGATCGCTGAGACCTCCATTAAGGCCAAATTAAGTAGGCCTGAGACGTTACCAAATAAGCCTTCAAGTCACCATTCAAGAAGGACAACGGCTAGTAAGAAAAGCCAATTTATAGGACCTACCAAATCCCAGACAAGGTACATTGACACTAATCATTTTACTCTTATTACTAAATTCTCTCTATTTTCTGAGCCCCATTCGCTGACTTTATCATCGGAGACTCTGTGGCCGGCACCACACTGGTGACCACCTAAGAGGATCCCCTTTTTTTATTAACCCTACAGTAACTTGGACGAGCTTGTATTGGAAATCCTCTGGACGAACCCAACTACTGACAATCTCAGCATCATCATTACTCTTATAAGTAATTAATTTATTGATTAAATTATTTTCTAGGAAATGTTATGATCATTGAATCTATATATATAATAATAGGTAAAGTAGAGAGAAAATCCAATTAAATTTCAAATTGGAATTCAATTAGTGTCTAATTTTACGCCATGTGTGTCATCTAATCTAAATTATAGAATTTTGTGCCAAGTGAGTTAATTTAAATAAAAATTGAATTTCAATTAGAGTTTAATTTTGGGTCATGTGTTCCATCTAATATAAATTTTTAAATTTTTGTGCCAAATTAGTTAATTTAATGTAGAAAACGAGGAGTCCAATATAATAAATCATAAAAAAATAATCATATAACTAAAAAAATTCAAATATATATATATATATATTATATGTAATTGTGATTGTTTTAAATGTATCCGTGCATATGCACGGGGTTACATACTAATTATATATAAAGCATCAAGGTTCAAGTCCTAATTATTTCTTTGAATTTGATTTTATTTTAAAAATTCTAAAGTAGTAGAAAATTGATGACTAAGAAATTGAAGAGAAAACTTTTAGTGTTAATTATGGATCTAGTTGTACTTATTCTAATTGAGGTACAAGCTAATGATATGTCCACTATCTCTTTCCATCCCCATTCACTTCCAATCTCCTTTCGTCATCTTCCCACACTTGATGACGTGCATCAAATAAAATTCTATCTGCAGGTAGAAGAGCATTTTGTTGAGCATGGGTTCTGTATTATTAAAGGTCTCATTCATTGCATGACGAATTCCCCAATGTATGGTCTGTTGGAAGATATCCGAAAATCATGCGACAATGAGTATTTCAAGCACCATGCTAGGGTTTATCGTGATGTTTATATGCCTCATATGGGAGAATGTTTAATTCGAGAATATATAAGGCATATGGAATAGAACTAAGATCTCATTTATATACAGAATCCAAGAGCTAGCTCTAATTTTAATGCGGAAGGGTCTCTCTCTCTCTCTCTCTCTCTCTCTCTCTCTCTCTCTCCATAAGATTACACACAAACATAATTAAACGCATTCTTAACATGGTCCTAATGTTATGCTCCTTATGGATTATGTTCTGAGGATTGATTTCACACTTGGTTTATAAACTATGAATTAAAGTTAACCCTAAAGGGAAAAGTTTAACTTAAGACGTTTAAGTTAACCCCAGAGTTAGACTGAAAATTAACTAGGTAGTACCGTAGTACAACCCTAGGGTGCTTCCAAAATGCCCCTATTCCCTATTTCATAATCCTCTTTTCATGGAAAAAAATGACTTATGTTATTTTAAAATGAATTTTTGTGAAAAAGTTATTTCTCAATTTCTTAAACCTAGTCTTGATAGGCAGAAAATATATATATATATATATATATATATATATAAACATAATCTATGCAAACTATTTGTGAGAGAAAGCTTTATTTAATTCTTGTTCAGATGAAAACTAGGTCTCTGCTATTTAGGAATAAAAAACCCAATGCAAGTTGAATTTATATTAAACCATTAGGACTCCTACCTGTGAGATAATTTTCAAGATGGAGAAAGTTTAGTTTCAAAATTGATTGTAGCCTAAGGTTATATTCTCACTTGATATCTTTTTATTGGATGTAAATTTTAACAAATCCACTGTAGACACTCAACTTTGCACCCATGATTTAATCAAGGAGAATGACTTGAATGACCATCCATGTTCCCCGAAAATCATGATTGCATTACATGCATCAATTTGTTCTTGTATTACATGCATAAATTTTTCTTTGCATTACATGCATTAATTCATTCATTGCATATTATAAAAATGATCTTGAGATTCTAACGGTCACGATGGTATGTTCGGTTTCCAAATCAGACCATTGGATCGAAAGATATTGCATGATCAAGTTACACATTTAACATGCATTGTGTCTAGGTAGAGTCAACCACACGTGATCAATTTAAATTAATTTTGATTGGTTAAGCAATTAAAATTAATTAAATAATTTTGTGATTGGTTGATAATTAGTGTTTAAAAATAAGAATGCATGCATAGGAATAAAATGGATGATTGGATAACAATAAAATTGTGGATAATCTAAACTTTATCAAGATTTATTTTAGGGTATTTATCTACAAGATAATTGTTCTTAAAAAGCCTGAATTATCCAGAAATGAGATAAAAAAATCATAGACAGAGGATGAAAATACATCTAGGTGCGGGGACCGGATCAAAAAATCCCTAGAAGGAGAGTCCAAAACGCACCCGAACACGGAAGAACGTTTGGTGTCCAAGAGCCCATTCAGCACTCTTGGAGTGCCAAACGACACTTCAAAAGGGCCGAATTTTCCCCTTTCGGGCTTTGGCCCAACGCCCTTCGGGTGACGATAAGGTACACCTTTTTCAATTTTTTCGCAAAACGATGAGTCCCGATTCGCGTACTACACACCGGAGCTATTTTTTAGAGTCTTCTAGCCTCTTTAAATAGGGATTGGATCTCATAATTCAGCACCTTTTTTTTTACGCTCTGAGAGGCATACGTTTTAAGGCTCTCAAATTGCTGATATTTGCTGATCCTCTCTGAGATTTACTATTTAAATTAGGGTTTTTAGGTTTCAAAGATAACAAAATAAGGTTTTTGAACCCTAAAACATCCTTTCAAGAAAAAGGAGTGCTCATGCAAGAGGTTGTTTTCAATCACCTTATCTTTTTTATGCTTCTTTTTTGTGTTGATGAATGTTTTTATCCATAACATGAATGGTTCACCATTGTTTTGTTTAAAGCATGATTTTTTTTTTTTATGTAATTGTTATAATCTTTTTCTTGAATGTCAATAATCTGCATGTGCACAATTCTTTTTCTTAAAATAAAACAGATCTGTATCTCGATTAGATGTAGATCTGACTTTTTCTTAATATAAAAACAGATCTGCATCTTTATTAGATGTAGATCTAACTTTATCTTAAAATAAAAGCAGATCTGCATATTTCTTAGATGTAGATCTAAATTTTTCTCAATAATCAAAAACAAATCTACATCTTTCTCAGATGTAGATTTGAATTTTTCTCAATAATCAAAAAAAGATTTGCATCTTTCTTAGATGTAGATCTGAATTTTTCTTAATTTAAAAACAAATCTACATCTTCATTAGATGTAGATCTAAATTTTTTCTTAAATAAAAAAAAATAGATTTGGATCTTTCTTAGATTCAGATCTGATTTTTCTTTAACATATGCAGATTTTTGAAATAAAGAAAAAGATCAAACATGATTGTGTTTGTGTTTGTTTTATTTAATTCATGTTGCATAAATTTAAATTATGAGTGAAACTTTCTTCTTAAAAAATCTTTTTCATTCTTTTAAAATATATAAAAAAATGATTTTTCTGTTATCAAAAACCTTTTTTAGTTCTTAAAAAAGAAGATCTGATATTTTCCAAATCAAAAGACTTTATTTCATGTGATAAACACAGATCTGAATTTTCTATCTCCAAAAACCACCTGTTTCTACATCCTACAAAACAAACTCGGTATTTTGAAAAATCAAAATCAATTTTTTTTACCAATCAAAACATATTTGAATTTTTTAAACAAAAGAAGAGAGTTCATTCATAAATAAATTTAGGTGATTTAATCTTTATTTAACATGTGTTGGAAAAAACACATGTTTGTATCGCATACAAAACATATGCAGTGGAAAATTAACGGATCTACTTCATTCGCAATTGATAACATGTACTATGTAAGTTTCAGAATATAAGAACAAGAGAGTGTACCTTGGTGTGGTGAATTTCAAAACAAAGATTAGGAGTACTTGGGAACACTTTAAATCTTCACTTCAATTCCACTAACGCTCAAAAAGTGTGGTCTCTCAATCAGTTTTTATGCATTTGTTCAAGGGAGAATGAGAGAGTGTCCAACACACATACAAACCATTTCATGTAACTTACATGATCTTAATAAAAACCACCCACAAAATACTGTATGTTTCTCTCCTTATATATAAATGTTATCTAATTGGGCTAGCCTTTTGGGCCATTTCAATTGGGCTCTAGTATGTGGCTTGAAGTGGAACCAAAAGAGAACAAATAAGACTCTAATTCCAATGGGCCTTGGGTTTTGTTGTCAACTCTTGACAAGTCCAAGATTACCATTAATTATATTCAATACCATTATATGAATATCATTGTACTCTAGGCCTTATTAATAAATTGTATCTCAAGACTTTATTATACATGCATCCCCTTCATTAAAATATTCATAGTAATACAAAGTCATGAATATAGACTGCCACTTTGAAGTTACTACACCTTAATTCTTGAGTACCCGATTTAAACCTTTATGTTATTCATCATATATTTATGAAATCCAATTTAATAAATATATACTTTAGTAACTCCTTACTAAAGTGGTTGGGCCCAACTCTCTGAATAACTAAACCCATTAAACTTATCTCAAGAGAATATTTTATATCTCCGTTAAGAGATTATGAATTCCATCTTGAGAATATATGTTCCATCAACATTAAATGCGGTTGCCCAACATACTGAGGTTTTGATTGTGACTTATAGATCTCACTCCTGATATATCAAAGCAACCTACACCTCATGATCAGGTCCATTATTCTCTTAGGATTTAGAGTTGATGTAAATAGAAGTCGTGAGATTTATTATTCATTTGACAGTCATTAGGAGAATAATAAATCTCACAGCGGTCCAATTCAATATGTCTTAACTCTTAAAACATATCAACTAGATGTCTCCACATCCATGATCAAGACAAATCATCTTAGTTGATATGTTATAGTCTTCGCAGATAAAATGCCCAATTTCATCACCGACTACGAACTAAAATTCTGAGTTTACAAAGAACTTGCGATTTATATCTTTTGTGACTTTTCACATAAATCACATACTATGCATCTCATTGACTAAGATAATGTTCCATTAGTTCATTTATAGATAGTCTCATATGATTAAACAATTTAATTATTTATAACATGCCAATAAATTAGATTTTAGGGCATAAACCCCAACAACATGTTCAACATATCATTCATGACATGCATAAAAAGGTACATTGGTTACAAGAATATAAAAGACCAGACTCTGTCTTGGCGGAATGGGTGCCTAACACCTTCCCATTCCGTGACCTAGCCTTCGAATTTAAGTTTTTGGATAAGTAGATCTAAGACTTGTCTTTACTTTTATTTTGGGTAGAATGTAACTAGGACAAAAAGCCATATAGTTATTTGGTAGTTTGTAACTAAGACCTAAAGCCATGTAATTTTTCAATTTTTCAAATATGTATTTTATTTATTTATTCAATCAATGAAGAGAACAATTTAATTATGTATTTAGTTTTTCTTATTTTTTTGTATAAAAAATAAGTGCAACTCCATACCACTTACCCAAAAAGAGAGGTGCCCTAAAAAGTACTCCAAAAATCTCTCTTTTTTGAGAGGCAACTTTCAAGGTCTCTCACATCTACCATTAGATTATATTTTCTTTTTTATCCTTCATACTTGCAAAATTTCTAGAAAATTAATGATCAATAACTATGTTATCAAAAAATTGTTTAAATTGTAATTTTTTGTAATTTAAAATTATACATAAAATATAATCTTATAGATCATATAATAAATAATATCCAGTTGTTACAAAATTTGATATGTGTATTAAGAGTGAAAAGGACATGCAATTTAATAGCTAGATTTTCGAAATATGTAATAATGTTATTGATATTGAGTTAGGTTATAGATTTAGGCTAAAACCAATTTTGTAACTAAATTTTGTTTTTTCAAGAATAAATTGTAAAATAGATAAAGTGATGTGGGTGTTTTGGAAAAGTGGTAGTGTAAAAAAAAAAAAAAAAAAAAAAAAAAAAGGTTTTTAGTGTAAAATAGATGGAAAAATTTAGCTGGACTAATGTGAATGCTCTATGTATACCTGTTAACAATATGAACTTTATGGCTGCCTTTAGTAATTAGTAGTGCCACGGTCTACTATTCTTTTTAATATATAGAAACTCTATAACTCTCTACTCTTCAGCTTTTATACGTTCAGTACTATACCCTTTCGGTTTACGGCCTACTCTATCTTATTTTCTTAGTCCCCCAAGAGGTCCATGAAACCTATAAAACCTTAAGTTTAACTAAAAATATAAATTACATCTTCATAAGTTTAGGTAATTCAGGAATAAAATTCATTAATTCAACTCTAGAAACTTTTTATTTTTATTTTTATAGGACCTCTAGAAACTATTAAAATTAAGTTTAGGTAATGCAGGTATTATTCCCAGTGTTATCACAAATTTAATAAAATTAGCCTAAAACCTGCATATGCAAGGGCGTTATCACAGATGATGTACATACATAGTATTACATAAAAGCATAATAAATTTGAATTGAGTGTTTTTATATTTTCCAAGTTCAAATACATGTTTACACATAATTAGCACACAATTAAAGTATAATTGCAATGACACTTAACATAAAATTGAAATTTATTTAAAATAAGAGACAAACTTTTTTTTTAGTAATCAGCAATACTTTTTAGAACACTTACGAAAATAGTAATATTAGTGTTTTAAACCAGATTTATAATACATTACATAACCAGAGTACAACAACAAAAGGGCCTAACCTTTGTAGTTGTAGACTGGAGTTATAAATAGCAGACACTAAACACACACAACTAATGTGAGATAAACATCCCCCCTTTTTTTTTTTTTTGAGTAAACAGTATTACTTATTAGAACATACACGAAAATAGTAATATTAGTATTTTAAACTGGGTTTATAATACATTACATAACCAGAGTAGAAATACAAAAGGGCCTAACAGTTGGAATTGTAGACGGGAGTTATAAACAGCGAACACTAGGCACACACAACTAATGTGGGATAAACATCCTATTTTTTTTTTAGTAAACAGTAATACTTATTAGAACACACACAAAAATAGTAATATTAGTGTTTTAAACCGAGTTTATAATACATTACATAATCATAGTACAACTACAAAAGAGCCTAAACCTTTGTTAGTTGTAGACTAGGGTTATAAACAAGGATAAACATCCTTTTTTTTTTTTTTTGAGTAAACAGTAATACTTATTAGAATACACATGAAAATAGTAATATTAGTGTTTTAAACCGGGTTTATAATACATTACATAATCGGAGTACAACCACAAAAAGGCCTAACGTTTGTAGTTGTAGACTGGGGTTGTAAACAGCGGACACTAGACACACACAACCAATGTGGGATAAACTAAGAAACACTTGGTATCAAATAATAGAACAATTAGAATAACACTTGGCACAAAATTAGAATGCAACTTGAATCTAATTTGTATTCTTGATTGAAATTTCTCGCATTTACACTTTGGTGTAATATATATAATTTCATATTTTATTACTTCCCTTTTGTGCACTAGACACAATTTTCAAAAAAAAAAAAAAAATTAACCACTACTATTTTATAAGATGTACAATCTTGCATTCTTCTTCTATTTCCATTTTATTTACTAACTTGTGTTTCATATGTTTAGTGAGTTATGGTTTTAAATACAATTTGGTGAAATCGCAGCATGGGTTCAAGACTTACACTTGCTCTATGGAAAATTTCCAATGTCTCTTGTTTTAAATTGTACTATTTTAAAATTTTTAATAATTTTATTCAATAATATTGTATAACCTAAATTTACAATATTATGAATATAAGTCTTGAAAGTTATGTTAACTAGCATTTAATCCGTACAATGTGCGAGATCATTTTTTTAATGTATTAATGACCTTTACATTCAGCATAAACTTAGTTATCAAACTTTCACTGCAACCGTTCAAACCTAAATAATGTAGTATATTTAAACATATGGTACCTAGTTTTTCCTGTCAAAGAATATTTGCACCTTTATGAGCTACCACACCTAAAGAGAAAATAGCATTTATCTTAGAATAAAGAATGTGACTTTAAGCAAATAAAACTTGGCGTAATTTCCATCACTTAATAGACATCATAGCTTACTTAGAAATAGGGGAAAAACACCACCGTACACCCTTGGTGCGATGGTCACTCCACAAGCATAAGTGCTTGTGGAGTTTGGGGGGTAGGAGCCGGGGTTTAAGTTTCTAGGAGAGAGTTTCACACATATATACACTTAAATTATGTTAGAATAGAATTTTTATCTTGTATCCAAAAAAAAAAAAAAAAAAAATAGGGGAATAACTTAAACTTCAATGAAGCATCAAAGCTTCATCTAAAACATTTTACCTCAAAATTTTTTCCATTCATCTAAATCTTGCAAGATTGGTTATAATTTCCATATAGCCTTCTTCTCAAGATCAAGAGATTCTTGCCTCAAATTTTGTGTGTATACAGTTGCTATGAAAGAAGACAAATATACGTAAATGGATTGAAATATTAAAGCATAGTCACTCACTCTCCATTAGGCTTTTAAATATCTTATTAAATATCTTAGTAACTATATAATACATACACATTTGCCAACTCTATCTTCCTCCAGTATAAGCTTTGCAAAACTTTCCCTAATCATTTGAAACTCCGCTAAGCTTTCTCATAGTCTTAGCAAACTTGAACTACTTCTTATGGGAAGGATAAGAATTAAAATTGTAAAGTCCATATTTTTAGGTTGGCAGCCATGAACAAATTGTAACCTTTATAACTCATTTTTTCTCTAGTGTTTAGTCTAGAAATACTCAGAAACATGACAAATTAAGTTCTACACAATTGAAGACTCAAGAAAGTAGGAAAAGATAAGTGCAGAATTAGTCTCACTTATCTCAACTGATCTAGATGCACATCTCAATCGATCGAGATTTGTGCAAATTTGAATTCTCACTTTCTTTCTTATCCGTTAGATCTAGGGTTTTGATGGATCTTAAGGATATTTAAATACAAATCCTAGAGCACGTTTTTACACATTTTTTAAGAGAGAGTGTTTTGTACACAGATATGGAGTTTTTCAAACCCTTTTGAAGCTACAGCTAGAGACCTTGTGCAAACAATAGATCTGGCTTTAGAGGAAAGTTGCTGCAATCAAATCAACCATAGCTGATGATCTAGACCTTTGGGTGGAGTCTCAAAGTCACAAACAAGAGTGTGTGTTGATAACACCTTAAATGTATACTTGTTATATATTTATGTGGGTGTTATCTCCATATTACTATGCTTAATTTGTATAATTAAGCCATGATTTGCATTAGTCCCTATTATTTGTCTTTACATAATTTCTTGATTAAGATGTCATTCATTGTGTGTAATTTTCTACTTTCAGGAAATTATGTAAAAAAGATGAGTTTATAGGAGTTTGTGAGAGAATGAAGACCAAGCTAGAATTGAAGAAGAGCTAATGGACCATGCTTAAATTTCTAAGGAGGTGCAGCTAGAGTGTTTGGGTCGTCTACCATGTTTGGAAGCTTCATATAAGGAGAGAAATCATAAAGACAGAATCTGAAAAGGAAAAATTAAATTTGAGCACTGATCAGTATTTTGGGCGTATCCCTCTCCTCAGAAATCCAATTGACACAGGGCTAATGGGTTGGAATAGTGACTTAAATATCTACAACTTTCTAGCTTTGAGTTTTTCGAAATTCACAATTTTTGAAGGCCAAAATTAACTTGCAAGTTACTACCAAAAATCTGGATGAAAATTAAAATAGTAAAAGTTTTATTTTCTTTGGACACTTTGATGTTAGGGTTTTGAAGGGAGGCTATGTAGAACGAATTTTGGGGAAAAACCTTGTATTTTCCTTTCTCTAATGGTAGCCTAAACTCCTTGTAGAGCTAGGAGTTATATTTCTTCTATATGGTATGAATATTCAATGTGATTCTTTCTAGGATTTTATCAACAACATATTTGATTGTTCAATTAGATTTCTTTTGATGTATTAGTTCTTCCATGCTTTCAATAAGTTCAATTATTTTTTTCTTATAGTTTAGATGAATTTCAAATAGTTTCAAATAGAAATCAGGTTTAAATGTGAATGGGTTTTTCTGAAAACTTTTCTAGTTGCATTATTAATCTAGGTTATCATGCGTTCTTGAATTGTCTCAGTTCAATTGAATCATAAGTATTTAAATGTATAGAACAATCAATTATGAAATATATAATTTCTTAGATCACAAAGAATTTCATTTCGATATAGGAAAACACTCTGATGCCCTAGTATTTACATTATTGACTTAAATCAGTTATCACTATTATTCTTGTTTACAATTACTAGACAAAAATTATTCTTCATCTTCACCAACAATTATGGTTCAACCTAGTTACTCTGAGAATTATATTACTATGACCTCCTCCACTTGGGAGTGAGCAAGCATGTGTGTGCAACAATTTCATAGTAAAAGATCCTGTGAATTCGAAGTTGCGTGTGATCACGTGAGTAAGTACTGCATGAGGTAGCAAAAGATTTATGGTTAAGTCTATTGTATAAACTTCTATTCTATTAATGAAATGTTTCCTTGAGGATTGTTTAGGTTAAATTCTCCCAGGTTTTTTACTTTGAAACTACAGTTTCAAAAGTTTTCCTGGGTCATCATTCTTGGTGTTCATGTAAATTGTGATTGTTTGATGTTTGTTTAATTTAGATCTAATTGCATAATTAATCACTTTAATTAATTGGCTAGAAATCTGACTGATTCTAACTCAACTGGGGTCTAAAACCCCTAACAAAAATTGCAAAATAGAGCATATTCTGAAAAGGTTTTAGATAATTAAATACTTATTGATAATATTTTTGAACTAAAACTCTGCGTTATAGAACTTGGGTATGCTGATGCTCAAACCATTACACTTGTTTTTGTTTGTAAAAAAAAAAAAAAAAAAAAAGTGGTTTCACTTGTCACCAAGTGTTTGTATCAAATGGAGAGAGAAAATTGTAAAAATATGTAGGAGAATTAAATGTTGCATACTAATAGCTGGGAAAAAGATCTGAAAGACACAATCTTAAGTTAGTAGACGGACAGGTCGATCCACTTTCCTCATTCCAAATGCACCAAGCACAATGGGATTGTAGCCTTACAACGTTACCCTTTCCTTTCCAACATTCCAAAAGGGACAACATGGTTTTGGGCATGAAACAAAACACGTAGAACAAAGCAAACACCAATAATCTCTATTATTTTTATTGAAAAATAAAAGTTAAATAATTGATTTTAGGAAACAAAGAGAAATAAATTGTAATTTATGAAAAACTAGTCGCTAACTCATATGATGCACGGGAAAGTTATTTATATAATAAAATCTAAGAATTTTAGAAATAGAAAATTGGGTCAATAATATGCATATTATAGACATTTTGCTAGTTAGCATTTAAAAAAAAAAACTATCATAATTAAATAAAATACAATGGGAAGAAATATTTTACTTCTATGCTTTTCTATAGTTTAGAAGTGTTGTCTAACATAGAATGTTATTGGGTTGTAAGAGAGATTTTTATAAAATGTTAATACCATATATATATATATATATATATATATATATATATATATATTGTTAGGTTCTAAAAGTTTAGAACAATTGGCAAATCGTGAGCACACAAGAACATACAAGCTGCAGAAAGAAGAATTCATAAATTGCCTAGTTCGATCGATCGAAAGACAGGCTCGACCGATCGAAAGTCGTATCTGCAGAATTTTAAGTTGGCCCAAACAGCAATTCTAGCCCATTAAGGATTAGGGTTTCAGATCTACTTCTCCCACTATATAAGAGAAACCCTAAGCACGTTTTTTACAAGACTTTTTAGAGAGAGAAGAGTGTGCCTCTTTTGTATTTAGGGTTTTGTTCCTAAAACCTCTCTTATAACTTCTACCGTGTTGTTTCTTGAAGAATCTCAAGATCTGGTATTGCTGAAGTTGCTGCCTTCTCTAGTCATCAAAGGAGTTGATGATCTAAACTTTCAAGGGTGGTCTTGGAATCACAAATAGGAGAGTTTGTGTTGCTAAACTTTTGAGTGGGATCTCAAAGTCACAAGCGTGGGTATTTGTGTTTTGCAAAGATTAAAGAAAGAAGGAGTCTGTGGTCTCAGAGCTGTCACGTGGTCGTGGTAGTAAGTTTCCTACAGGCAGGTAGCAATAGGATGTTAGTGGTCTAAGTCGCTATTGTGTAAACTTCAATTCTTTCTAGTGGATTTGCTGTTTTACCTTGAAGATAGCTAGGTTAAATCCTCCCCAGGTTTTTTACCGGTTTGGTTTTCTTGGGTCATCATATCTTTGTATTCTTTATTTTCCGCTGCTTTATTGTTTATGATTATTTGTGTTTAACTTAGATCTGAATAATAAACCTAAGTTAATCACTTGGTTAATTAATTATGTCAAACAATCTAGTTTACAGGGGTCTAAACGAACTTACAAGTAGTATCAGAGCGGGTAACTCTTTTATTTTAGATCTTTTGATCTAAGAGTTGATCCTTGATCCCTGTTATCATGGATAATTTGAAGTGTCTTTCTGCTCATGTTTGTGATGATTTGAATAAAAAGGACACTGTTGTTTCTGTTGATCTTTTTGATGCCTGTGAAACTCTTCGTAAGGAATTATTAAAAACTATGAGAATTGCTAAGAAATTCAAGGAAGAGTTAAAATTAGCTAATCATGAAAAAGAGGAATTGGTTGTTAGATTAGATGAATCTAATAAGAAGAATGAATTTTTGAGAAATCAAATTTCCTCTAAAGATGAGAAGATGAAAAGCATGGAACAAGAGTTAGTTGAATCTAAAGCTAAAATTGAAAATTTGACTAGTACCAAGCTTGCTGCTGATAACAAAAGTTTTTCTGTTTTTCTTAAGCCTAAAACTCAAAAAGTTTATATCCATCCTTTCAAGAGGAATAATAAATAAAAGACTTATTTTACTAGGTTAGACAGAGGTAAAAGTTCTGATGTAGACGCTGAAGTTTCTACACCTAAGTCTAAACCTACTGCTAGTGTGCAAAAGAAATCTGTTTTTGTGCCTACCTGTCACCTTTGTGGTGTTGTTGGTCATATTAGACCAAATTGTTCTTTGTTGAGGCAAAAACCAAAATCTGAGACTAGATTTGCTGTTAGGAATACTGATGTTCCTAAATTTGTTCCTGTTTGTCACTTTTGTGGTGTCTCCGGTCACGTTCGTCCTAATTGTCATAAATTGAAATTTAAACATTCTGTATTTCAATCTAAGATATGTGATGATATTTCTCCTGCCATAAGTCTAAATAAATTGTTTCATATTCTCTTGAAAAATTTAAGCTTGATGGCTTGTGAAAGGAATTTGCAGGATTTTAGTCTTTCTCAGAAGATTGGTGTAATCTCTCAAATACACTCTGCTTCACATGGATTTTCACCTACAAAGCCGAAGACTCGTGCTATATGGGTGAGAAAATATTCTTTAAGGTGAGTGTTGCTGTCTTGTCCCTGTTTTAATTCTTTCAATTATTTGTGGACATGTTTTGTTTTTGTTTTTGGTTGTTTTTTTTTTATTAAAAAAAATCTAAAAACATTGAAAAATTTCAAAAAGACAAAAATATTTTATTTTGTGTCTAGTTTTATTTTTCTTGAGGATTACATGAATTATGTTATCTCTCTCTTGATTTAGAACATGCTTGATATTGTGGAGAAACATAAAAAGTATGTGTTCTATAAGTGCTAAGCTATTTTTTGATTTTGTTTGAGTATGTACTAGTTTGTACATGTACTTATGGGTTAATTAAGAAATTGATATTTCCTGTTTGTGTACCCTCTATAGCTTAGTTAAGCACTGTCATGCATTGTATTTGCATTTTTAATCATTTAGCAAAATGTGTGCTTTTAGTTTTGGTCATAAATTTTTTTAACCAAAAAGATTTTTGTGTTTTGTATTATATATCTTGGATTTATAATTAAGGTTGGCTATATTATCTTTACATCACATGTTTATGTACTTTGTTTAGCTTGGATGAGCTTATTTTATTGCACTTTATTAGTTTAAGCTTTGTAGTGCATATTGTGTGGGAAAGATGTTTATAGTTTTTGATCACATGATCTTGATCTTGAAGTCACATGCCTTTGATTGTTGGACTTGAACTTATTGAGAAAGGCATAAATAATCATCTCACCACTGTTTACTAGCCAATCATGAACACCTTAGTACATATCGTAAGATTTTGTGCTTGAGAAAGTGTATCACATGCACAAAAAGAATATAAGGTGTAGCCTCTAAATAAAATTGGTGTATACATTATTGGGCTATAATAATTTCACAATTCAAATAAAATTGGTGTGTACATTATCCCGGCTATTATTAAGTTTCTAATCAATTTAAATTGATATTAATTATGAGGCAAATCAAGAAACTTACATGATTGCAAGCTTTTATTCTAGGAGATGTGAGAGTTATATGATGTAACTCTTTAAATGATAGTCTCTTTCAAATTTATGTGATGAATTTTGTAGACTTTGTGATTGATTTCTATTCACATATCACCTCACATGTCTCTCAAGCTTTTGCTAGTTGCACACACTACACAAAATTACTCTTTGCTAAACTTTGTACATGTAATTGTGTGTGATTTTGTCGTGGCCATCCAAGATTATATGTTCCTTGATTTTGATGCAAAATTTGAGTTTTAAGGACAAATTGATTGAAAATCTTAATTTTGGAAGATCTGGGTTGTATTCATGTATTTTTGAAAAACTTTTAGTCTTATACTCATGCATTTCATTCATGAAATATTGTGCTTTGAGGAGTTTCTGCATTAAATTGCTCTGTTTTTCAAAATTTTGAGTTTTTCAGAATTTCGACTGATCGAAGCTGTTTCTCGACCGATCAAAATTGCGATATAAATTTTGGTTTGATTCTGTCTGACTCGATTGGTATTCGATCGATGCTCGATCGATCGAAACTGAAAAAAATTTCAGTTTTTAGAGTTTTTGACCAAATATTTTTTTCATGCATCATTTATGTCTAGGATTCACATGAGTTGCATTGTTTTTCTGTATCCATCTTGCAGTTTTGCAGTTATATCTCTCATTGTTTTCACACATAACATGCATACACTTTACTAAATTGGGTACTCAACTTCATTTAAAAATTGATTGATTAATTTTTGAGTCTTTTGTACATTTTAGTATATGCTATTTTTTGTGTGAACTGCAGAAAATATTTTTCTTAAGAGATATAATGGATAATCAATGTCCAAATATTTTCTCTACTCATGCAACTGTTTATGGGTCACATAATGTCAAGTTTGCATTTATTGAAAGAGAGAATATTTTTTTATGTGTATCCTCAGCTCTTTTTTTAGGTTTGTGTGTTTTTATTTATCCCCACCTCCTAAATTTTCCCTAAAACTGTTTTTCCTAAAACTTGTTTGGTTTTTCCTATTTTTATAGGGAGAGAAAAGTTTTTTTTTTTTTAACCTTTATTGTTCATTGGGGGAGCTGTTGCTCTTCATAGGGGGAATTGTCTCTATTTTCTATAGAGTTGTATTGTTTTGTGTTCCCTTGGTTCTCTTTTCTCTCATGTTTACTGTCACTCTACTCTTTGTTTGAGTTGTCTTTGTCAATACGTGACAAAAAGGGGGAGAAATAGATGAAATGTAGGAATCCTGTTTTTTTGTTTAGGGGGAGTTGAAATTGTTTTTGAAAAGGAGAGAATATAAAAACTTTTTGATGTATCTAACTTAGGGAGAGAGTTAGAATTTATTTTTGTTTTTATATTCTGTTTCATATTATTGTTTATATGTCTTTCTTTCCACACATGCGTTGATGTGTTTGTTGAGTGTTTCAGGAAAGACAGGTGCATTCTGATCAAGACCTTCTACCTCTTCTTGGCAACTTCTAGGTTATGAGATCTTAGATTGGGATTTGTGATGTAATTGGGCATTTTATTGTATTGGGTTGTTCTTGTATTTGAGCATTTCATATTGTATGATTGGGATTTGTGATGTAATTGGGCATTTTATTGTATTGGGTTGTTCTTGTATTTGAACATTTCATATTGTATGAAAGTTTTGTCACGAATTGCCAAAGGGAGAGATTGTTAGGTTCTAAAAGTTTAGAACAATTGACAAATCGTGAGCACACAAGAACATACAAGCTGCAGAAAGAAGAATTCAAAAATTGTCTGGTTCGATCGATCGAAAGATGGGCTCGACCGATCGAAAGTCGTATCTACAAAATTTTAAGTTGGTCCAAACAACAGTTCTAGCCCATTAAGGATTAAGGTTTCAGATCTACTTCTCCCACTATATAAAGAAAACCCTAAACACGTTTTTTACAAGGCTTATTAGAGAGAAAAGAGTGTGCCTCTTTTGTATTTAGGGTTTTGTTCCTAAAACCTCTCTTATAACTTCTACCGTGTTGTTTCTTGAAGAATCTCAAGATCTGGTATTGCTGAAATTGCTGCCTTCTCTAGTTATCAAAGGAGTTGATGATCTAAACCTTCAAAGGTGGTCTTGGAGTCACAAACAGGAGAGTTCGTGTTCCTAAACTTTTGAGTGGGATCTCAAAGTCACAAGCGTGGGTGTTTGTGTTTTGCAAAGATTAAAGAAAGAAGGAGTCCGTGGTCTCGGAGCTATCACGTGGTCGTGGTAGTAAGTTTCCTACAGGCAGGTAGCAATAGGACGTTAGTGGTCTAAGTCGCTATTGTGTAAACTTCAATTCTTTCTAGTGGATTTGCTGTTTTACCTTGAGGATAGCTAGGTTAAATCCTCCCTAGGTTTTTTACCGGTTTGGTTTTCATAGGTCATCATATCTTTGTGTTCTTTATTTTCCGTTGCTTTATTGTTTATGATTATTTGTGTTTAACCTAGATCTGAATAATAAACCTAAGTTAATCACTTGGTTAATTAATTAGGTTAAACCATCTAGTTTACAGGGGTCTAAACGAACTTACACATATATATATATATATATATATGCTTATATTATCAACATCTCACTGCAGGTGCATAGTTACTGAAACCTACAAAACAATTTACAATTCTTAAATTAATAAAACAAAATTCCCAAAAGTTATATATATATATATATATATATATATATATATATATATATAGACACACACACTCAAACTAATATGAACTACAAAGATATAAACAAATCTTACTTAATCGTAGTAATAACAATATAAACAATTCAAAACATGCAACATTATCAAAATTATAACACCTAATTCCATTATCTTTTACATTGAATCCAAACAAATAATTAATTGAAATTAATCCAAACAAATAATTAATCAATCAAAAATCTTAGCTTTAATTAAGAAAACAAAAAATCACATGAACCCAAATAAAAATTCTCAATAAAGCAAAAACATATAAGGTAAAGAATTAAGATCAACCTACTAAGACACAAATACCAAAAACTCCAAGACTTAAAGCTTCCAAATTTTTTAGAATCCCCAAATTCTACTTCAAAACCAAACAAAAACCTTCAAATTCAAAAAATTCATATATAATATTCCCAATAAAAATTTACCACTCCTTAGGCTGGAAGACATAGGTTACAGCTTTGATTTTTCTCCAAAAAATAGAGATGCTTTATCTGCTATATACAATATAAAATAATTATTAGAAATTTCAACCCAAAAACCAAACCTACAAAAACACTGTCAAAATATAAAGATTAACCCTGTCAAAATATAGAGATTAACCCAAATACTCAAAAGAAATCAATTTAAAACGTAACAAAAGAATAAGATAGAAAGAAAATCGCAGACACACATATGAAAGCAAATAAAAAAGAAAGAACATACTTTTTTTTTTTTACGTGAGTCTCTCTTCTTCTTCTTCTTCTTCTTCTTCTTTTTTTAATCTTAAAGTGAAGTTAAGTTTAGGGTTTTGAGATGGTATTTACTAGGGTTTTAAGGAGAGAAGAGAGAGTCCTACAAGGAGTCTCTCTCTTTTTTTCTTAATACTATTTTTTTTTTTTTTTTTTACTTGAGTCTTTCTTTTTTTGAAACCCAAAGTGAGTCCCTTCTTCTTTTTTAAAAAAAATCTAACGTGTTATGTGAGTTTTTTTTTTTTTTTTTTTTTTTTTTTTGAAACTTAAAGTAAGTCATTTTTTTAATTCTAACGTGAGGTATCTTAAAAAATTATAATTAATTTTTAATATTCAATTTTATATTATATATAGATGATAATAATAATACGATAAGCTTTGGAGAGGTCAACAAAATATATTTAATAGAGGTTTACTTAAACTAAATTATTGTAATACAACCTAAAGTGAGTCTTTTTTTTTTCTTTTTTTTTTTAATTCTAACGTTTATGTAAGTTTTTTTTTTTTTTTTTTGAAAAATAAAGCGAGTCATTTTTTTAATTCTAACGTGAGGTATCTTAAAAAAATTATAATTAATTTTTAATCTTCAATTTTATATTATATATATAATAATAATGATGTGATAAGTTCTGGAAAGGTCAACAAAATATATCTAATAGAGTTTTACTTAATTTAAATTATTGTAATACTGAAAAGATAATTACACGTTGAAGAAAAATAATAAATATATAAAATATAAAACCTAGAATAAAAAGAATCTAAAATAAAAAGAAAAAGAAAATAGTGGTGACATGGAAAATTGTGGGAGTTTCAGAGGTTTCGATTTTATATATACTAGCTTATAACCCGCACAATGTGCAGGACACTTTTATTTATTACAAAAGACAAATTGTAGGTGAAAATTTAAACATTTTATAGTTAGCTAATACCAAAAAAAGTTTATTTTGTAAAAAAAAAACTTGCAAGAAAGAAAACTATGAAATCTAATCTTGAAATTTCTTGTTCATTCAAGAAAATTTGAAATAGACCAAAAAAAATCAGTCTTTCTTCATCACACATGCACTCAAGCATGTAATAGGCGTATTTGTTTTGCTAGAAGCAAGAATCGATGTCTTCAACTTACAATAATTAATAATCAAAATATCATGAAATTCAAATCCTATAGTAGTAATGAATTACATCAGAGTAGATTCACAGATATGTAAAAAAATTAATTAAAAAACAAAAGAATATTGCAAGAACTGCACCAACTGGCAAAAATTTAGACCATGTAGAGAGAAGTGTCTACTTTCTATATACAAAGCCATTCTATCACTTTAACACCACAAAAAATACCATAACTCTATATACTGTTAGACATTTTTCTTTTTCTTTTTTTGTAGAAAATAGAAACAAATAAATTGAATAGTTACTTCATAATTCAATAAAAATATCCTCAATGTACAACATAATAATTGCATACAATTTTCCATCTTACTTTTGTAGTTGAATTTGAGCTATTTGTCTTAAATCATTCCTCTTTGTATCCTTGCACTTCCTGCAACATGCATATTAATCCAATTGAAATCCCTTTCTTGGTATAGAGCAATGCAGACTGCAGGGTGCTTTACTCTTTACCATCTACCTAATTCTTTATAATTGTTTTCAATTGATTTGGACATCAATCATTGAACTATTAAGAAAGATATTTATAGTTACATATCTTTGAGTTAATCAAACCCAAAAACAGCTCTGCTGTAAGCATTGTATTGCTATCAAATGTTAAAACACAAATGTAACAACACACACACACACACACACACACACACACACACACACACATCTAACTCCATCTAGAGCTTTGGTGTGATTCCTAATTGACCAAGCCATCTATTAAATCTAATGCATTTCTAATATAATTATGCATGCTAATTTTTAATTCAATTACCAATCTGTTGCTATCCTATCTTTGTAGCTCTTTGAATCATCTTTTTATTCTCTATCCAAACAATAAATCATTTTTCCGCGGCTAGGATTAATAGAGGAATTCAACTTAAATAACTAAAAATCACTATAATGTAGCCATTAAAGTTGGGTATAAAAGTCAAGCATCCATACCAATTGCACTATCTAAAACCACAAAAATTTCATAGAATTTAAGCAATAATAGATCTAGATGATCCTCAAATCAACTGAAATGTATACTAAATATGGATTAGCTTTTAAGCAATTATAATCATTATGACAATTTTTAGTTAATTCATGATTATCATTACCTAATCTACCTAACCAATTGCACTGTATAAATATGCATTAAAAACTTCTCAATTATGAATGAAATTTTCCAAAAAAATCCATCCATGATGACCATGGACCATTTCAATGAATTTATTCTTTAGAACTTAGATAAGAATTACTTTTCTTGACTAATGGGTTTAATCTACAAAATGTTTTAGGAGCTGAGAGGATTTTCTTGGACCTGGAGAAAAAAAACAAAAAAAAAAAACAAAAAAAAAAACAAAATTGAGAGAATGCAGGGAGAAATGTTCAGATGTTTCTGATAATGATGTTCTTTCTCTAAGAGAGAGTGTGTCTATACATTTTTTGTAATGCTATAATGATAAACTATAGGTGCTAAATGAGATACTCAATGCAACTCAAGTTTGTGAGCGAAATTAAATTGCAATTGTGCGTCAGTTGGTTACTATAGTCATGGATGGATACCTTTTGTAATTTAAGTTGAGAATTACCTAATCGGATTGTGAGATTGCTAATCTTGCAGATTAGCTATCACAAAACTTCAATATATTGACTTGCTAAACAAAATTACAAAACAAACATACAGCTATAATTTTTTTCATTTGGTGATCAAGTAATAACCTTTAAATATATTTTTTTCATACAATACAACAGAAAAGGGATCGAATGAGGTAAATAACATAATGAAATAGATAAATAGTACCTAAAAGAAGCACTAACAGAGAACACAATACTTTATAATTGTGCACTATATATTCTCTTCAGTGGTTTCATCTCCTCCCCACAGGAAACTTCAGGATCAATATAACACAACTGAAAGTCTGAAACAAGAACTGAACATCATGCCCACTGTCAAATTGTAGTACTTTCAAAATGTAGCAAGACCAAATACCATAGTTTACTAAAAACATAAACCAATATTGTGGCTTCTTCAATGTGTGAACTCCTCTATTTATAAGCTTTTTCCACCCATAATTCTCTTCCAAAATAGACCTTAAAAGTATATGAGGATTAAAAAAACTGACTGAAGAAACTTGGTACATTACACTATAAATTAGGCTGTTAGGTTCTAAGAATTAGGAACTAATGTATTAGAACTTCATTTTGTAATGTTGGCAAACCATGATCAAAACGGTTTTAGTCGTGTTTAGATTTGCTCAAAGTATGGGGTTTTTATGTAAAGTTGGAATCGATTTACTGCAGAATTTACTGTGCATTTCTACCTGACTCGATCGATCGAGAATTAGACCCGACCGATCGAAAGTCGTGCAGAATGTTTTTTTCTGCAGAATTTCCAACTCAACCCTAGTCCATTTAATGTATAGGGTTTTATATTTTGCCATAAGTATAAAAGGGAAAACCTTAGCCACGTTTTTAGTGTTCTGAATATTGTGTTTGTGAATCTTATTTGTGAGATCTAGAGGTGTTTACCTTCACATACACTTAGGGTTTCCAATCTCAAGATTGATGTCAAGAGCTTGGTAATTTTTCAATTGCAGAATCAAGTGCTTCAAGATATACAAGCAAGTGTGCTTGTGCTTTGCTGAGAATTCAAGAAAAGAAGTAGTCCGTGGACTCGGAGCTGTCACATGGTCGTGATAGTAGGTTTCCTACTCGAGGTATCAATAGGATGTTAGTGGTCTAAGTCGCTATTGTGTAAACTTCAATTCTTTCATAGTGAATTCCTTTTTACCTTAAGGATAGCTAGGTTAAATCCTCCCCAGGTTTTTACCGGTTTGGTTTTCTAGGTCATCATATCGTGTGTTATTTATTTTCCGCATATTTGCATGATATGATATATTTGTGTTAACCTAGAATTGCTTAATTTACCTAAGTTAATCACTTGGCTAAATATCTAGGTTAATCTGTTTGGGTTTAAGGGGTCTAAACTTCTAACATAGGCAAAACAAATACTTCCATCATTCACAAATTGAAAAGAAATCATCTCCATTGAGTTAAGTACTGTATAAAGCCTTGAATTATTGAATTTTCTCATGTGATTGCATGACAAATTCTCTTCTAATCATCTCAACTTGCTGAAACTTCATGGTATTTAAATATCATAACTAGTTGCAATTCTCTACTTATCACCACAATTCACAGATTAGCAAAGTAAACTAACAAATGTAATTTAAACAAAACAATTTAAAATCTTCAAAACTGGTTACAACTCCTTTTACTATTGTTTCACTTTTGTTTCTTATTACTAAAAGATTCTCAATGAATTTTCAAGAATGACATACAACATGAAAAACCCAAAAAACCAAATATTGTACACACCAAAACCAACACCTAGGAATCTCTGAGAAAATTATTCTCTACCATAACATACAAAGTAATCAATTTTGTACAAAGAACATTATACTTTCATATTTAACAATTCAAAACATGCAAAACCCAGAAAAACCCAACATCAAAAATAATAAAATCATGAGTTAAAAGTATTTTTTTTTTAAATATCGTCTAAAATCTATAATGTATAAACAAAATATTTTCAGATTTCAAAACCCCACAATTTCAATCCCCTTTACAAATAATAGAACATGTAAGAGAGAAAACAAAACTTGAAAATTAAAGTGAAATGATTAAGTTTAAAGGATTAGAAAGATTTCATTTTGCGGAGGTTTTCCTTGATTTCAACAAATAAAGAGGAAAAGTTAGGAGAATATTAGGCAAAGAAATTGGTACCTTTGCTTTGATGAAATTAGAGACTCCAGATTGAAGAAAAGTTCCACTTCATCTCTGTAGAGAAAGAAATTGAATGTTTTAAATCCAAAAGAGACAAATTAAAACAAACCCATTACTGAAAATACCTAAATAAATACTCACATATCAGAATTTCGAATTCCTTAACCCTTATTTCTAGAACCAAACCCAACTGTAATTGTAAAAGTTTGAAACATATAACAGATCTAATTTGTGGGGGAAAAGTCGGAGAATGAATAAGAACCCAGTCAGAGGCGTTGTTAATAGGCAGAGGAGAATCATCTTCCTTCTTCTGAATTTTTGGTAGAATCAAGATGGTGAAGTCTAATTGCAAACTATGGATATACATCAATCGAAGTTGTTGTTTTCCTTAATCACAAAGTAGAGTGAAAGATATTGAAAGGAATTTGAACGTAGGTTTTTCTTTTTAAGCGGTGTGATTGTGTCATAAGGTATGACTTCAAAACACATTAAAATCTTAATTAAAGAGATATGTGATAAGTTATTGCAAAGGGAAGAAATTAGCACAACTTATTTGGGTAAAGCAAAAGGTGTGGTCTTTTGATTCGGTTTTGAAGATTTTTCTTTTATTTTTTCTGGGTTTTGGTTTTACTTTCCATCGTTTTCTAGGCAACCAAACAGATATAGAAAATAGTAGAGAGAGAGAGAGAGAGAGAGAGACCTGTTGGGAGGTGACATCCGCGGTGTGAGGCTTGAGGAGGAGGTGGAGGTGGGGAGGGTAGGATTGGAGAACCACGCAATCATCTTCGTACACTGTTTGCACCGCTTCTACTTCTGCCTCAACTTCCTCTTCATCGACGATGAGGGAGAGATTTTTTTGTCCTTTTTGTTTTGGGAGAGAGAAAAATAAGGCGTGTTTTTTCCTTTTCCTAATGTAGTGTTTTATGTTTCAGTTTTTACTTTTTAAGACATGTTTTGGTGAAACACTGTAACTTTTGGAATTTTAATCGTCAACGTGGCAAGTTTTTAAGATGTTTGAAGTTTGATGATAAGAACACTATCCTATTCAAACGATGCAACGTACGGTTTTTTAAAAGAATAAATTGTATACGTGGCAGCATTTTAAGGGGCTATTTTTCCTAATGTGGCAGCACCTCGTTAAAGGCTTCTGTTTATATATATATACACCCATGCTAGGGTAAAGTTTCTATATGACACACACAATTAAAAAAAAAAAAATAGAGCTTCAAACACACAAAGTCGTAATTATCAAATTGTTGATGCTAAGATGAATACATGTCACTCTGGTAACCTACGCTCACGAGGAATCTCGTGCTTGCCATCGTCAGTACCTTCAATATAGCAAAGTTGTATATACACCTCATGTGGCTCCTTGAATGGTTGTTTTAAATTTCATCAATCATGTAAATTACAATTGCAAAAAAGAATATTAAGAATAATTATTTGTCTTTCATCATACATAAGAAAATTAATTAATTAATGAACAAAAGATGTTTGAGTTGACCCGAAAAAAAATGTGGACAACATAAACTCGCCTATGTGACGAACTAAAGATTTACGATTACAAATGGGATTGACAATTTTCATCTTAATTGGATTGAAGTTCAAGCTTGCCAAAAGTTTATGATAGAAGAAGGAAATTTGACTATAGAATTTCATAACATAAAAACCATTATATGGGCCGTCTGAGTCTGATTTATAAGAAAATACTAAAGAGTTCATAGGTTAAGTAGTAAACTACTTAATGTTTTGTTCAGTTTAAATGAGATAACTAATTTGAAATAACTAATTTGAAATTTTGAACCGAGATAGTATCAGTGTTCAATTATAACCAATTAAAACTATAAGTTTTAGCAATTTTAAATTGGAAAATATAGATTATATAGTGTCATTGTGAAAAATAATAAAACTAAAATTGAATATGCAATAACTACTAACTAAAATTAAACCAAAAGCACCAAAGAAAATTGAAGGTATAAAGAGTTCTATAGCCTTAAAAATTACAGTAGAAAAAAAGATAGTAAACTCTATACTCTAATGCAACTAAGATAGAAATATTAAATGGGTTCTAGTTAGCTCAACTAATAAAATCTCTGATTGGTGTCTTCAATCCCCACCTACACCAAAAACTGATTGGTGTCTTAGTCTAATGATAAAGAGTTATCATCAGGAGCGGACGCCATAGGTTAAAACTATCTCAAAAAAAAAAAAAAAAGATAGAAATATTAAAGATGAAACGGATCTGTCAGTTCGTTTAGACCCCTTAACCCAACAGATTAACCTAGAGAATTAGCCAAGTTATTAACTTAGGTAATTTAATTAAACTAGGTTAACACAAATAAATATAAAAACAATAAAGCAGCGGAAAATAAACAACACAAAGATATGATGACCCAGGAAACCACACCGGTAAAAACCTGGGGAGGATTTGACCTAGCAATCCTCAAGGTAAACTGAATCCACTATGAAAGAATTGAAGTTTACACAATAGACTTAGACCACTAACGTCATATTGCTACCTGCCTGTAGGAAACTTACTACCATGACCCCATGATAGCTCCGAGATCCACGGACTCCTTCTTTCCGGAATTCTTCAGCAAATCCACAAGCGCACCTGCTTGTATATCTTTGTGCTCTTTGATTCTGCAACTGTAACGATCTACACAACTCTTGACATAAATCTCAAGTTTGTAAACCCTAAGTGTATGTGAAGGTAAACACCTCTAGATCTCACAATGAGATTCACAAACACAGCAAAACAGAACACTAAAAACGTGGCTAGGGTTTTCCCTTTTATACTTAGGGCAAACATAAAACCCTATACATTAAAACGGGCTTGGGCTGAGTTGGAAAATTCTGCAGAAAAACGTTCTGTGCGATTTTCGATCGATCGAGTCTAATTTTCGATCGATCGAGTCTCACAGAAAGTTACAAGTAATTCTGCATAAAAACTCGATTCCAACTTTACAATAAACCCCATACTTTGAGCAAGTCTAACACACGACTCAACATTGTTTTGATCATGGTTTGCCAACATACAAAATGAAGTTCTAAATACATTAGATCCTAGTCTTTAGAACCTAACAAACTCCCCCTTTGGCAATCCGTGACAAAACACAGACTAAACAAAATGCTCAAAGTTACAAATTGAAAAAGCCCATTACAAAAAAATAGCCACTTAACAATTCAACCTAAACTACTATCCAACAGTTGCAAGATAGACAGCAGCTCGACTGAAAACAACCTGTATATTCCTGTAACACTTAACAAACACATAAACGCATGTGTGGAACAAAAACAGGAAATACATAAATAAAAATTTCTTAATTTCACATGACACAAAATAAAAAACATATATCATGAATAACATCATCAATATAAGTCAATAAGCACAGTAACATAGTGAAATAAGAAAACATATACATAACAATGTATCTCAACAAAAATATCTCCTAATCAAGAGCTAAAAATGTAAATACACAGTGAAGCACCTAGATACAATCTAATAACTCCACAAGCTCCGCAGTATCACTACTAAGAAAACAAACACTCCCCCTAAAATGTAAATCCCCACTAATGAACTAATGAACTATGCACTCCCCCTTTTTGTGACGAATTGCCAAAGGGCACTCACTCATCATCAAAAGGAGGTGGAGAAGATCGACGAGAGCTCGCCAAATCCGCTCGCAATTCACGAAGCTCATCGAGGATGTCCACCAAAAGCTGACCATGAGCCGCCTGAACGGTCACGACAGTGTCAAGCGTCCGACGAAGGTCAGAAACCTCATCAAACGGTGGAGGAACATCAGCAGCAGCAGCAGCAACAGCAGGATCCGAAGAAGTCCCAGCTACAAAAGGATCTGCAGAAGAAGAAGAAGGGGGTGGAGTGACACCGGTAGGCTCTACCCTAGCACGCTTAGAGCTAGCTCGAAGTTGAGCAGCCCTTTGCCTCAAAAAGGTAGCACCTATAGGAGCAATAACATGAATAGGCTCGGAAGCAGGATACTCACCAAAACCAAGAAAGAGAAGAATCCTATGAATAAAAACAGGAAAAAACAAAGCATGAGCCTGAGAACTAGACCTATGAACCTCGTTCAAAGAACGAAGGAACATATGCGGAAAACTGATAGGAGCATCAGTGACCAAAGCATACAGAAACACACATCGCTCAAGAGGGACGGTGTGAACATGAGTAATCGGCCACAAAGAATGACATGCTATCCGAAAGAAAAGATAGTGCAACTCAGACAGCTCAGCAGACGAGATCCGAGGATCAGAACCCCACTGGATAGAAGTACCAGTGATGTATGACAAGACGTCATCAAGGGGAGGAGACTCCTCGTAAGGAAAGACGGGATGGTCCACAATGGGCACCCCAAGAGCATCCGACACCACCGAAGGGGTAATGCGGTACTCGACACCACGTAACCACACCTTGACTAAGGTGTCGTTATCGTAGACATGAATAGAGAGGTTCGAATAGAACTCTCTAATCAAAGAAGCAGGAGGAGGATGCTCAAAGTCTAGAAGAGGTAACCAACCCCGACGCTCAAAGTTCCTACGAACCTCAGGATCTAACTCATCTAAGATAACCCTACGCTCAGCCCAAATCTGACGCCTAAGATTAAGGGTCTCATATGTAATCTGGTTAGACTCACTAGGAAATCTCTCGGTGTCAAAAGATGGAGAAGGATCAACAGTCCTATGGGCTCGAGTTTTCCTAGGCATAGTGCTAAGGAAAAGAGACAGACACAGAAAGAAAAGAGCAAAAACCAAAACCAAGAGCAGACTGCAAGTTAGCACAGCATAAAAAATATAGAAAATATCAAATCTATATGATGCATGAGCATGAACAGAAAATGATGCATGTACTAATGCAGTGACATGTTCAATTTTGATTCAAATTAACAAAATTGGCTTGAGCAAGCAAAGTGTATCAAAAATACCCAATTTGAAAAACCCTAGTTTTCAAAACACAACAAATTGATAAATTGATCAACACAATAGTCAATTAACTCAATATAATGATCAAATTAATCAATCTAACAAGCCAATTTTATCAATTTCAACCCAATTGAACAAAATCCCCAATTTATTCAAATATAAGCCCTAGAATTTCAAATTTTCTTCAAAGCACCAAATAAACCAAATTAAACCACATGAGGTGCTTAGGAAAGGTGTCCCCACAAAAACCCATAAAGAATTTGAGAAAGAATCACTCCAAAACAATCCCAAAAAATAGAAAATCCCTAAATGCCGAAATTACCCAAATATGCATGAAAAAAAATGCATGAAAATAGAAAATAAATGCAAAAGGAAGGGTATAAGGGACTTACCAGCTGAGGGAGAGAGAGATTATGCAAATAAAGTGGAGGAAAACGACAAAAATCCCAAGAATAGTGCTGACCGGTTGGTAGGAAACCAAAAAGAGATTTGAAAAGTTTTGAAAAAGTGAAAAGACACTTGAGAAACTTTCTTTTAAAAAACAGCCGGCACGATTTTCGATCGATCGAAAATTACATTCGATCGGTCGAAAACTTATTCGATTGATCCAAAAACAGCTTGGATCGATCGAACCAACCAGAGAGTTTTCTGAACAAATTTAAACATTTTCGATCGGTCGAAAATCAGTTTTGATCGATCGAAATTCTGGAAAAATCAGTGTTTTGAAAAACCAAACATTTTAAACCAAAAAACTCCTCAAAGCAGCAGATTTTTAAAATCAAATGCAGGAGTATGAGATGATATGATTTTCAAAAACACAAGTAGTCAACCCAGATTCCTCAACCAAAATTTTCTCTCAATATACCAAAAAAAATAAACAAGCAAACATGTTCGGCATCAATTTTCAAAGAATTCTCAAACTTGGTTGGTCAGACCAAAAACACACACAATAACATGTACACAATTTTAGCAAAGATTAACTTGTGTAGTGTGTGCAACTAGCATAAGCTTGAGAAACATGTGAGGTGATATACACATAGAGATCAATCACAATTTCTACAAAATCCACCACATGAATTTGAAAGAGACTATCCCTTAAAGAGTTACATCATATAACTCCCACATCTCCTAGAGTAAAAGCTTGCAATCATGTAAGTTTCTTGATTTGCCTCATTATTCAAATTAATTGATTAGAAACTTAATAATAGCCGGGATAATGTACACACCAATTTTATGAATTTGTGAAATTATTATAGCCCAATAATGTACACACCAATTTTAATAGAGGCTACACCTTATGTTCTTTTTGTGCATGTGCTACACTTTCTCGAGCACAAAATCTTATGATATGCACTAAGGTGTTCATGATTGGCTAATACACAGTGGTGAGATAGTTATTTATGCCTTTCTCATTAAGTTCAAGTCCAACAATCAAAGACATACAACTTCAAAATCAAGATCATGTGATCAACAAATATAGCATCTTCCCACACAACATGCACAACAAGACTTTAGCTAGTAAAGTGCAATAAATAAGTGCATCAAAGCTAAACAAGGTACATAAACAAGTTATGCAATAATTGATAGACCAACCTTGTCTTCAAATTCAAGGAAAAATAGCAAAACACAATTTGCAACAAAATTTTTTTTTTTTTTTTATATAACAAAAAAAACAACCTAGAATGAAATGCATGAATGCAATGCAATGCAAATCCTAGAAACAGAGGTCACAAAAGATATAGCAATAAAGCACAAGGACCATGTCAGACAGACTCAATTAGGTTGAGCCTTTTTGCATCCAAGACTTCTTAGATGCAACTCTTACATTGGAGTTATGATTCATATTCGAATTCTGAGCAACTCCAGGATTGGAAAAAAGGTTTAACGCCTTTACCAATTCACCAATCAGTACCATAGGATCACGTGCTTGAGGCACAGGTACTGTAGTTTTATTTGCTCGCTTCGCAGCTTGCAACTTAAAACAATTTGGACGTATGTGTCCAGGTTTTCCACAAAAATGACAAACCCATGCAGGCTTATCATGCAATTTGCCCTTAGTCGAAGTAGAAGCTCTAGAATGAGAAGCATGAAGATCAACCCTAATTTTTCTAGGTGGAGTAACATTCAAAGGCTTGACAGGTTCACTCACCACGGGTTTGACAATCTCACTCTTAGGAGGTTCAGAAGAAGGAACAAATTTAGTGGAAGAAGGTTCAAGTACAGAAATACTTTCCTCATAACCTAAACCAGATTTATCAGAATGAGACTTTTGAATACTCAGCATGTGATCAAGTTTGGAGCTTGCAGACCTATTAGTTTGTTCTCTAGCAACAGACAAATCATGTTCCAAACATTTAACTTTCTCAAGCAAGAGCATGTTCTCAGTTTTCACATTATTCAAAAGCTCATTTGCATCAAATAATTTAACAAGTAAATTTTTCTTTTCAAGATCAAGAGATGCGATTTTCTTCAAGCCTAACTCAACATTCATAGCATCCTTTGCAGCAACTTTGCAAAGTTTATTGTAGGCTTCCTGTAGATCTGCATCCTCAGAGAGTTCCCCATCAGAAGGGTTCTCTTCAACAGACAAGCTTTCATTGACTACCGTGGTAGCAGTGAAAGCAATAAAGTTTCCATCCTCATCACTTACGGATTCATTGTCGGAAACTTCGTCATCACTAAGGGTTACAGCCATAGCTTTACCCTTAGACCTCAAATAAGTAGGACATTCAGACTTTAAATGACCATACCCTTGACAACCATAACATTGTTGTCCCAAAGAATTATTAGAAGATTGACCTACTTTTTCCTTAGGTTTTTCAAAGTTATTAACCTTAGTGGGTTCATTCTTCCTAAAATTTCTAGGTTCAACAGTGTTCTTGCCTCTTGCCCTTCTATTACTATTTCTCAGAAAGTTTCTAAAGTTCTTGGCAAGATAGGCAATCTCTGTAGCAGAGAGATCATCATCAAATCCACCATCCTCAACATCATCAACAGACTTAAGAGCCATTGATTTGGATTTGTTAGTTTTAGGGAGGTCTAACTCATAGGACTGAAGAGATCCTACAAGTTCATCAACAGGGATGGAGTCCACATCCTTACTCTCAGTAATGGCAGTCACTTTGGGTCTAAAATCTTCAGTCAAAGATCTAAGAATCTTCCTAACAATTTTAGGTTGATCATAGATTTCACCCAAATTATAAGCAGAATTAACAATATCATTCAACTTAGCATAGAACTCATCAAAAGATTCATCATCATTCATTCTAATGCTTTCAAATTTAGAAGTTAATTGCTGCAGTTTATTTATCTTAACTGCCTTTGTGCCTTCATGCACAGTCTGGAGGATATTCCAAGCAGTATGAGCAACCTCAACATTAGAGATTCTCTTAAATTCCTCCATGGAAACAGCATTAAAAATAGCATTCATTGCTTTGCTATTAAAAGCGGCTGCCTCCTTCTGGGAAGTTTGCCACTCACTCACAGGAGTAGTGGGCTTCTCCCATCCGTATTCAACGGAATTCCACACCCTCTCATCAATGGATTTTAGGAATGCTTTCATCCTTACTTTCCAATAGGCATAGTTGTTTCCATCAAAGTGAGGGGGAACAACTAGAGAGTGTCCGTGTTCCATGACAACAGGGGTCAAGGATCAGCTCAAAGATCAAAGGATCAAACACAAAAGCTACCCGCTCTGATACCACTTGTCAGTTCGTTTAGACCCCTTAACCCAACAGATTAACCTAGAGAATTAGCCAAGTTATTAACTTAGGTAATTTAATTAAACTAGGTTAACACAAATAAATATAAAAACAATAAAGCAGCGGAAAATAAACAACACAAAGATATGATGACCCAGGAAACCACACCGGTAAAAACCTGGGGAGGATTTGACCTAGCAATCCTCAAGGTAAACTGAATCCACTATGAAAGAATTGAAGTTTACACAATAGACTTAGACCACTAACGTCATATTGCTACCTGCCTGTAGGAAACTTACTACCATGACCCCATGATAGCTCCGAGATCCACGGACTCCTTCTTTCCGGAATTCTTCAGCAAATCCACAAGCGCACCTGCTTGTATATCTTTGTGCTCTTTGATTCTGCAACTGTAACGATCTACACAACTCTTGACATAAATCTCAAGTTTGTAAACCCTAAGTGTATGTGAAGGTAAACACCTCTAGATCTCACAATGAGATTCACAAACACAGCAAAACAGAATACTAAAAACGTGGCTAGGGTTTTCCCTTTTATACTTAGGGCAAACATAAAACCCTATACATTAAAACGGGCTTGGGCTGAGTTGGAAAATTCTGCAGAAAAACGTTCTGTGCGATTTTCGATCGATCGAGTCTAATTTTCGATCGATCGAGTCTCACAGAAAGTTACAAGTAATTCTGCATAAAAACTCGATTCCAACTTTACAATAAACCCCATACTTTGAGCAAGTCTAACACACGACTCAACATTGTTTTGATCATGGTTTGCCAACATACAAAATGAAGTTCTAAATACATTAGATCCTAGTCTTTAGAACCTAACAGGATCAACCTCTAATGATGAAGAAAATAATAACACAGGGAAACATCAAGTAAAATGGTACCTAGACTCAACTATTCGATGTATCTTACAGCATTTGACTCACGTCCACCTCTCAATTTGCTACAGGAATTCTTCTTGTGAAACACCAAAGTGTCATATTTGGTAAAGAACACTATAAATCTTTGTTTAAACAAAAGGACAGACAAAAAAAATGAAAGAGAGACTACGAAAAGAAGCTAAAGCAATCATTGTAGGCATAGAAAAAAAAAATCATAACAATTTTACAGGTCAGCTGAATAAAAAATAAGAATTCATTGAATTAAAAAAATTGAAGAAAAAAGCAAACTAAAATATGCAAAACAGAGCCAATTCAGAGCTAATTCAAACCCAAATAGATCGATGGACAAAATTTAATTTAAATAATGAGATAAATAAAGGGAAAATCATGCTAACCTAACCTCTCAATTTGATGCAGCAACTCTTCTTGCAAAATACCCAAGTGTTGTACCTAGCAGAGAACTCAGTAAATCTATATTTCAACAAAATTACAAGGTAAGAAGGTTTTTTAAATCACAGCAAAGGAAGTTGAAAGAGAGACTACAAAAGAAGTGGAAGCAAACATTGTACTATGGATTGAGTTGTAAAAATATGAAAAGGTTGTCCCCATATCAAAGGTAATTTATGAGTCCCACCAAAAATATTTAAGCATTAATGTGTAAACAAACAACCAATCACTAAATATGCAGTAACACAATGTTTAACATTTTGTTGGTTAGTGTTTAACAATCTGTTGGTTATTTCCCATATGATGATTGCTAAGGATTTGGCTTCCATTGGCCAAGGATATATAAAATAAATCCATAAAGCAAGATTAACATCAAACAACAACACTTTTTGGCACAAACTTGAACTAGAAAGTTTGCTTTCATCTTATACATAAAGATTATAAACAATCCAAGGTGAAATTTGACTTTTAACTACAATAAATCAAAGGAAAAATCTTGAATGTTATTGTATGGGCATGATATATAGGCCCAATCCATTAACTTTTGTATACCTGAGAACTATGAGCCCAATAGCAGGTAGTGGGCCACATCAGTCCAGAAATCAACTGCAGATCGGGACTAGACTGGTCGGTAATGATAATGCCTTAGGAAAATCACCTGCCGAGAACCAGTTGGCAACGGGTGCAAGTTTCAAGACAGTCACATCTGTCTTAAGAAGTGGGTCCCATTTGGTCAGAAATATATCCCAAAAAGGCCCCACTAAAATAAAAACTTCTCCATCATTATGACAATCCCACTAAGGGAAGTCTATAAATAGGGGCCGAAGGACTGAGAAAAGGCGTTGGAACAATCAGGGTGAAAGAGACACACGAGAGAAAACTGTGAGGATCAACTATAGAGGAGAAGCTTACTTCTAAGCTTGAGTCTTCTCGGGGAACATATATAGGGTAGAGGAATAAGAATTGGGCCAGAAGCTTTTTCACTTGGGCTGTTAGATTGGCCTCAGAGGTTTTCCTACTGTAGGAAACTCTTCACCCACGTTATACAAGTAATTTGGGGGCCTGACCTTAAAGCTAACAAGGCACATTGGGTCAGGGGCTCCACAATTGGCGTTGTCTGTGGGAAACTCCTACTCAGCTGAAGATCAAGAGCCAGTTTACTGCTACCCAGGATGGAGGAGCCATATGTAGGAGAGGCTCTGGTAGTCCTTAGAGGTAACCGTTCAAGGGTCTCGTCTTAGGGCCAGAAGAGACTAGAGAGGGAATGAAAAAGTGAACAAGATTGCATGCAAGATAGGCATGAGACAACACTTAATTCGGATGAGGGATCTTCGTAAGGGGAAAGATCAATATCTAACGTAACCTAGCATTCGTATCATAGTGAACGGGATAGGGGGATAGAAAACCTACGAAAGTAGGTTAAGGAGTTAAAAATTGAAATTAGGGGTTGACGTCATAAGAGGGACCGTAAGGGGTCACCAAGCAATCCCGACTATAATGGAGGAAGCACGGCTAGATCGTCTCATCAAAGTGATTCATGGCGTTAAAGAGATAGGTCCAACGAAACTATGGAGCGACATTCTAACAGGAATAGGCACGAGCACCCTAGTGCCACCCTAGACCCCATGAGTCAAGCACTTTGGAGAGCTGCCTGATCACCATTCTTTGACGAGATAGAGCGTAATAAGATGCTGAGGCATTTTAATCACCCACCATTTACCTGCAATGATGGCAAAACTGACCCGGTAGAACACGTGAATCATTATATCCAGATGATGTCCTTGTATTCCCGGAATGACCATTTAATGTGCAAAGTATTCTTGTCCAGCCTTGGGTTCACAGCGATGAGGTGGTTTAATGGTTTAAGGAAAGGATCCATACACAACTTCGGAGAACTAATTCAGGCGTTTGAGGCCCGATTTATAACATGCAGTCGGGTCCCTTTGCCCATCAACTCGTTATCGTCTATTATGAAGATGGGCAGCGGGGAGACTCTCTGATCTTATGCCAATCGGTATTGGGAGTTATACAATAAGATAGGCAAGGGGAATGAGCAGGTCGCAGTGAGTACATTCAGACTGGGGCTCCCTCAGGAGTCGAAACTAAAGGAATCTCGGACTATACAACCTCTCGAGAACATGCATCAACTCATGAGAAGGATCGAAGAAAATAAAAGGCTGGAGGATGATGGACAACAGAGTAAGTGAAAGGCACCGGCGACCTCCTAGTATAATAGGGGCCTGCGGCATAGAGTCTTCCAGCAGAGGCTGAGGAGGGAATCTAGGGCAACAGAGCCCGAGGTTCGAACTAGAGGGGTGAATGTGGCATTTGTGGAACTAGTTCATAAGATTCTTGAACGGATAAAGAATGAACCATACTTTCAGTGGCCGAGTAAAATGGGTGGTGGAGACCCATCTAGGAGGAACCAAAGCCTGTACTGCGCCTATTACCGAGAAAAAGGGCACACCACCGAACAATGCAGGGTGTTTAAAGATCATTTAGAGCAGCTTGAGAAAGTAGGACATTTGAAGGAGTTCACGGTCGGACAAGGAGGTGGCATGGTAGGGCAAGCATCAAGGAACCGAGGGAATACACTCCCTCTACCCTTGGAAATTATTGAAGTTATTCATGCAGCCTCTATCAACATAAGGGCAAGCTGTCATAAGGGGGTTCTAAGTATTACCCCGCAACAGGGGACGAAGATCAGTGATCTGCAGAGAAGATGCTGAGATCAAATATAGAGCTGATTTCTTTTAAGGATGATGATTTGGAGGGGACATCCCAACAGTATGACGACGCATTGGTTGTGGCCTCGAGGATTCAAGGCTTTTTGGTAAAAAGGGTGTCAATAGATCAGGGGAGTGAGGCTGAGATAATGTAGCTCGACCTTTACAAAGGGTTGGGTTTGAAGCAATAAAACCTCACAAAATATGACACGCCTTAGTATGGTTTGGTGGAAGGTTGTGGTGGTACCCGAGGGGCAAATTTCGCTCCCTATTATGACCAAAGGGAAAAAAGTGATGGTAAATTTCATAGTGGTCAATGCTTTCTCTCCCTATACGGCCATTCTAGGTCGATAATGGATTCATGCCATGGGGGCGGTGCCTTGTACGCTACATATGGAGGTTAAGTTTCCTACCAAGGATGGAGTCGCCATGGTTAAGGGGGATCAACAAGCTACACGACATCATTTGGTCGTGGAGATCAACCATGAGATCAATCTAAAGGAGCAGGTGGAGCCTGAACCATTATAGCAAATACTGGACCCCATAGTGGACACCGGGGCTAATAGTGCAGAAGAGCTAATACAAATGTGAATCCTTTCGTATGAAGATAGGTGTTTTCATATTAGAGAGAGTCTACTATTGGGGGATTGAGTCACCATACTTCTGGCCTTAGCGTAGAATTTGGACGTTTTTGTGTGGAGCCCATACAAGGTGCCTGGTATTGATCCTAACTTCATCGTTCATAAATTGAATGTGGAAAGCAACATGTGGAGGCCATGAAGTAAGAGGTAGAAAAGCTGAAACAGTTAAAGAGGTGTTCTTCCCGTAATGGTTATCAAATCCGGTCATAGTTAAGAAAAAGAATGTGAAATGGAGGGTGTACATGGACTTTACAGATTTGAACTGAGCATGCCCCAAAGACACTTTCCCGGTCCTGAAGATCGACTAGCTAATTGATGCCACCTGTGGGCACCTAAGGATGAGCTTCCTAGATGCATCTCAGTGGTATCATTAGATCGCCTTAGACCCCAAGGACCAAGAGAAGACATCTTTCATAACCCCTGGGGGAAATTATCACTACACGGTGATGCCCTTTGGATTGAAGAATGCAAGAGCCACCTATCAATGGATGGCGACAAGAATGTTCAAGGATAAAATTGGGAGCACGGTGGAGGTTTATATCGACAACAAGGTAGTAAAGAGCATGAAGGAGGAAAGGCATATGGCAGATATGACCGAAACGTTCGAGATCCTTAGGCGACACAAGCTTCGCCTTAATGCCAACAAATGTGCGTTCGGTGTAGGTGCCAGAAAATTCTTAGGGTACATGATCATTAATCAAGGAATTGAGGTGAATTCAGATCAAATCCAGGCCATTCAACAGCTAGTACCACTGAGAAACCCTAAAGATGTGTAAAGACTCAAAAGGATGATTGCAGCGTTGAATCATTTTGTGTTAAGGTTGGCAGATAGATGCAAGCCATTCTTTCAACTGCTGAAAAAGTGGAAGGGGTTTTAGTGGACTGAAGAGTACAAAGAGGCATTCCAAGATTTGATGCATTATTTGACGAGCTCGCCCTTCTTGTCCAGTCCTGAGCCCGAGGAAAAGCTGTATATGTACTTAGCAATCTCCGATCATGTGGTAAGTGCCATGTTGTTGAAAACTCGAGATGGGGAGTAGTGGTCAGTGTATATATTAGCAAGACCCTAGTGGATACTAAAACATAGTACCTACCATTGGAAACGCTGGCTTTAGCCCTTGTCCACGCGACGAGGAAGTTGCCCCACTACTTCCAGGCCCACACGGTCTATGGGTTAACCAAACACCCTTGTAATCACTATTAAGGAGATCTAATTTCACGGGGAGAATAGCTAAACGGGGAACGAGTCGCTATTAAGGAAATCTATTAAGGGACAAGTGTTCGCGGATTTTTGGGCAGAATTTACCCCAACCATGACTAGTACGGATCGGGTTTGTCAACTTTCATTGAGGCCATAGCAAGTATAAGTAGATGGGGCATCTAATTCCTGAGGGGCTGGAGTAGGCATTATGCTCATTTCACCCAAGGGTGTAAGGTTAAAGCACTCATTAAAGCTGTGCTTCAGGGCTTCTGACAACGAAGCCAAATATGAGGCGTTTATAGTAAGGCTTACGGCAATTAAAAAGCTAAATGCACAAGTGGTTAAGATTTTTTCAGATTCTCACTTGGTGGTAAGCCATGTGAAAGGAAGTTTTGAGGCCAGAGATCCTTGGATGGCTGAGTATTTGAAGATGGTAGGTAGATTATTAGCCAGTTTCCAGAAGGCGAAGGTATCACAGATTTCAAAGGGAAAAAACAGTCATGCAAATTCATTGGCCACCTTGGCATCATTTGTGGATGATTATGTTCCTCAGATAATTTCAGTGAAGGTGCTGGAGAAGCCGAGTATAGAACATCAGCTAAATGTGTCTGTAGTCTCGGTGCCTGGTCCTAGTTGGATGGGCCTGATTATAGCATTTTTATCTGTCGACTATCTACCAAGCGAAGCAAAGGAGGCAGAAAACATACAGAAAATTTCAGCTTGATTCTGGCTGTGTAGGGACAAGAGATTGTATCGACAATCGTATGGTGGACTGTACCTATTATGTCTCCATCTCGAGAAGGTTGACAGTCTCTTAGCCGAGTTCCACGACAGAATTTGTGGAAGCCATACCGGGAGTAGATCACTAGCACATCGAGCAATGATGCAAGGTTTCTGTTGGCCAAAAATGCAAATGGATGTTGCCAAGTATGTAAAGAAGTGTGATCATTGTCAAAAATATTCCCTGAATATCCACCAACCAGGGGAAACCTAAACCTAATTTCTTGCTTGTGGCCCTTCGCTCAATAAGGATTAGACATTATGGGTTATTTTCCTCGGGCCACTGGCAATATGAGGTTTGTCATTGTTGCAATGGATTAATTTACTAAATGGGTCGAAGCTGAAGCCTTGGCAAATGTTCGAGATGTGGACGCGAAGAAATTTTTTTGAAAGAACATTATTACTAGGTTTATGGTCCCTGGAACATTGATTTCGAACAACGGGTTGCAATTCAACAGCACGGCTTTTCGAAAGTACTACAATGACCTAGGGATAAAAAACTGATACTCCACCCCAGCGTATCCTTAAAGTAATGGGTAAGCAGAGGCAACGAATAAAGTAATAGTTTCTAGACTTAAGAAAAGGAAGGAAGGAACTAAAGGTAGATGGGCCGAAGAGCTTGCAAATGTGTTGTGGGCTTACCGCACAACGCCCAAGAGGTCTATAGGAGAAACACCTTTTTCAATTACTTATGGAGCCTAGGCGATGATCCCTGCAAAAATAGGGTTATGTAGTATGAAGGTCTTAGACTTCAACCCGGAGAAAAATGATGCCAGCCTGGCCGAGGGGCTGGACCTTTTAGAAGAGCAACGAGAGATGACTTTGATCAGATTAGCAAATTACGAACAAAAATTGGCTCAGAGATATTACCAGTGTAAGACCAAGAGAGTTTGTCACAAGGGATCTAGTATTGAGAAAGGCAGTGGGAAGTATGAAGGATTTAAGTACTGGAAAGCTGGCTCAGAATTGGGAAGGCCCATACCAAGTCACTGTAGTGGCAGGAGCTGAAGTATATTACTTGGAGGATATGGAGGAAAAACCACTTCCCTGACCTTGGAATGTGAGCAAAAAAGTACTACCACTGGTTATAACTGTTATAATGGATGTCTCGTGTTGTAACTAAGTTAAAAAAAATGTGGAACAGAGTTGATTGCTTTTCCCTGAACTGTGGTAGTTATTCATTCAATTACTTTACATGGCTTTTCTCTAAATGGACGAAGGACAGAAGCCTAGCCTCAGCCTAACCCTGGTCATCGACTAAGTGGAAACCTAAAGGATTTTTCTAAGGACAAAAGCCTAGTATCGGCCTGATCTCAGTGATCGACCAGGTGGAAACCTTAAAGGATTTTTTCTAAGGACACAAGCTTAGCCTCAGCCTGACCCTGCTCATCGACTAGGTGGAAACCTTAAAGGATTTTTTCTAAGAACAGAAGCTTAGCATCAGCTTGTCCCCAGTCACCAACTAAGTAGAAACCTTAAAGGATTTTTTTCTAAGGACAAAAGCCTAGCCTCGGCCTAACCCCGGTCACGGACTAGGTGGAAATATTAATCTAAGTGCCAAATTTTCTTTTAAGAGATATTTGGATCGGGTAATGAACATTTACCGAACATCCATGGTTATTATTGATGAATTTTTACAACGTTATCCTGAATTCTTTATAATGTATCATTCGGGTTAAATGGTTCAGTTATAGAAATATATGCCGATCATAAACACTTGAGATGATTTTCAGAATTAAACTTAAAGTTATTCACTAAGAGTCTAGCTAAGCATATATACATATAAAATTTTTCAATTCCAAAATTCAATAGCCAAAGTATTGTTCAATCCATAAAACAAATACATAATGCAGAATAAACACTAACAATTTTAAAAAAGAAAAAAAGAAGAGTCATCATCATCAGGGCATCATTAGTTAAATGCATTCAAGGGATGGGGTTTTGTGCAATTACAGGAGGGATAAAGGAAGCTTCTACGGATATTTAGGGGGGGGGGGGTCGGCACCAAGTTAATCTTTGGATTGCTCAGGCCCTTGGGAGCAATGTTGGAGGTTGGGTTATCCACGTCGATCACCTCCACATTAAAGTAGATTTTCTCAGCCAACTCCTTCATACAGGGGCTATCTTCCCTTCCTCACCGCCTTCTTCGTTAGACTATTCATCGGTTGGGGCCTGAACAGGTGGATCGTTGGGCAGAGGTATTTGGGTGGGATCCATGAATGGAGAAGACTCAGGGAGGTTTAGAGCATTCATGGCTGCCATCCAGCCTTCGAAAAACCTGTGCCTCTGAGCCTCAAAGACGACAGTGCCACATGAATTCTCAGCATTGGTGAAGCCTTTGTTGTAGAACATCTACTTGCACCCCTTCATCATCTTTATCAGGTCAAGAATCTCCATATCACGAGCCAAGACTATGCTTTCGGCTTGGGCCAGCTTGGTCTCCATCTCTCTTAGTTTGCCCTGCAACACTCCAGCCTTCTACTTGATAGAGTCTCGGGCCCTCTTGGCACTCACCGCCCTCTACTCCATAGAGGCCAGCTTAAGGATCTTCTCATTTAGGGTGGATCAAACACCTACTATAGGACCTTTTCCTTGTCCGCTTCCTCCACAGCAACTTTGAGCCGACCTTCGAGCATATGGATCATTTGGGCGGCCTAGAACAATAACAAAAAAGAAAAAGAGGTTAAACTTGAATCGAGGATTGAAATTTAAGCAAAAAAGAAAAAAAAAAAAAAAAAAAGAACAACAACAACAACGAACACACCAAATCAATAGGGGATGATGGGGGTACTTATAGCTATGGTATGCCACTTTAGTTTAAAGGCAATATCCTCGTCCCAGCAGCCTGAGTAGTGTTGCATATCCTCGAGCAAAAGTAGCACTTGACCAAGACTGTCTGTAACTTGGCCCCCAAACCCACTCCTCCAAGTACAAATCGAAGAGCTGTTGGGGAGAGGTATGTTCCCCAGGATGAAGGTGCTCTACCATCCCAAGGAAGGGGGTGTAGAACTAGAGGCCATGTTGGACCCAATGACCACCGGCTACTCAGTCTATCTTGTCTCCAAAGCAATGTCCCTAACTGACGATGTCATCGTGACAGTAGTGACCAAAGTAAGGGTGTGCTCAGTGGGGGGAACATTGGATCCCGTGGAGGGCTAGTTGGAAGTCCTCAGCCTCTTTCTACAAGTATGGGGTGGGGAGGGAGGCATTTGTTGAAAAGTCTATTAGGGGGCAGATTGGCCCCTGGTGGGTTGAACTCTCAGGAAGAAGCACTCAAAGTTCATGTTATGCCGTTGAACCATGTAGTTGTCTGGCTCAACGTTGGCCGGATCTCTGACGGGTACATGTTCGGCTCTGCCTTAGAAGACTGAGTCTGTCAAACCGTCTTGAGCGTGTACTAAAGAGCCCTCCCTTATGTAGCAAGGGCCTCTTTCCCGAGCTTCGCCTATTGTAAGACCCCTCAGTAGGAATCTGGCAGACGAACGTCAATGTATGACTGCAGTGGGCTACCGACTGCCAGGGTAGGTTCGAGATCCTGGTGGCTTATGTAGGATAGAACGCAACTGAGGATCAAGTGTGATGCCCTAAGCTACCCGTCGTAGTTCACGAAGATCTCTGAACGTAGGATGAAGTTTAAGTCCCTCACGTCGATGGTGTGGAGGTCCAGTTTGAAGCGCTTGGAAACTACACAATAAATCAAAGACAAGGTTGGTACAAATGAAAAGTTAGAAAATCTTATGTATTGAATAATAAATGAAGCAGAACAGTAAAAACAAAAAATGATAATGAAATACATGCAAGAAGGGGATAGGGAAAGGTAGGACAAAGGCAATCGTGCTCGGGAAGTAAGGGTACCGACCGATTTGTCAAGGTAACGTTGGGCACGTGAGTTTACTAGCGAGCCAATTCCCGCTCACTTTTACAAACTCCCCCGTGGAATTCTAATTGGAGTCAAGCAAACATGTTATTAGCTTCACTGTGAGGTTAAGGTAATAACCGATTTTGAGGCCATCGCAAATGCTATACATAAAGTTAATGTCATGATGGTTGAGCCCTAGACCATACAGATTTCTTAGGCAAATCACACTATTAACTACCCTGTAGAAATTAGGGAGACACTGGTCGGGCTGAGTTCATAGAAACTAAGGGTTCTAAGGAATATAGGATCCATGGGGAATCTAACCCCACCCTCAAGGGTCGACATAAGGGGGAAGAAAACCACCCTAGGGAGCCTATCATTCTCAATGTTCCCCTCAAGAAAAAACTCGACATTGATATTTAGGGGGATAATGAACCATGTCCTAAAGGCTGCTAAGGCAGACTCAGTCCTAAAAAGGTATGCAAAATCCTTTTTTGGGGCGAGTAAAAGAAAAACTAGAAGGAATAAAGGAAGGGTTGGAGGACTTACAATGGTGCCATTTTGTTTGGAAGAGTGATCTCAAGAGGAAGGCTTAGGAAGATGAGACAAAGGAGGCTAAGAGGGAGAAGTGAAATAAAGAATTTGGCCAAAGGAGGTTAAGGTGTATTTATAGGGAAAGAAGCTTTAAATGCTTTTGGAGGGAAAAGTTAATAGCTTCCCTTAGTTATCCGTTACGAATGTGCCTTGGTATACAAAGCGACAATGGATCTTAACCGTTTGATGTGACAGCTACCGTTCCGCATGCAAGGAATACAGATGGACCTGTCCATCACATTTAATGACTGACGGTTGGTTCTTCCCAAGGAAGGATAGCACACTGAGGAAGCTGTCCACCGACATGTGATATTAAACCTGACCATCCCTCCACCGACAAGCAAGGGTTAACCCTGATCCCATCCCCATGGCATGGGAATGGAATTGTGGGGGGCTATTGTACGGGCATGATATATAGACCCAACCTATTAACTTCTGTATACTCGAGAACTATAAGTCCAATAGCAGGTAGTAGGCCACACCAATCCAGAAATCAACTACAGATCGAGGACCAAATTGGTCAGTAACGATAATGCCTTGGGTAAAATCTCTTGTCAAGAACCAATTGGCAGCGAGTGCAAGTTTCAAGACGGTCACATCTGTCTTGAGAAGTGGGTCCCATCCGGTCTGGAATATATCCTAGAAGGGCCCCACCAACATAAAAAGCCTCCCCCGTCATCATGACAATCCCACTAAGGGAAGTTTATAAATAGGGGCCGAAGGAGTGAGAAAGGGAGTTGGAATAATCAAGGTAAGAGAGACACACAAGAGAAAATTGTGAAAAATCAACTATAGGGAGAAGCTCACTTCTAAGCTTGACCCTCCTCGAGGAACATATATAGGGCAGAGGAATATGGGTTGGGCCAAAAGCTCCCTCACTTAGGCTGTTAGATTGGTCTCAAGTGGTTTTCCCATGTAGAAATTCTTCACCCACGTTATACAAGTAAATTGGGAGCCTAACCTCAAAGCTCACAAGGCACGTTGAGTCAAGGGCTCCACAGTTACCAAAAGTAATAACCAAAACAAAGCATCCAAAGAAAAAGAATCAATCCATCTATTTTTAAAAAGTGTAAAAAAACCCTAGAAAATTAAGCAGGGATTTTCTTTTTTAATATTGATATATTAAAGAGGACAAATGGTAATTCGAGTAGCATAAGCATCAGGTTTTAAATTAAAACATAGATATATTGAATGCTAATTCGAATAGGAGAAGAAATGGTGAGATGATAGCAAAGAATGACGTTATAATTCAAAAGATTGTACATATTTTTAATAGCAATAAGTAGATGGAGGATAGACTTATTATTGAACACTGTATTTACATAGTTGTGTTAGTTAATGAACTTGTTAATGACAACCTTTGTGGTAGAATCTAACCTTCATGGGATCTTTAAGAGGCAGTGCACTTCCCTTTGTCATCATAAGGAAGAGGATTTTGCTATGCAATTCTGACTTCCCTATGATTAGGAAGTCAAAGATTCCATCTATAGTGAAAGGTAGGTTTGGATGGAATGACATTCGGTAGTATCATATAATTGAAATATTTTATATTCGTCATCATAGAGACAGTGAGACATATGTATAACATGGTTGTTACAACATTTGTGCGCCTATGGGTATATGCCAAGTTACTTCCAGTTCATCCAAGTGTGAATTGAAAAACTCTGCAAAACTACGTCAGTAAAAAATGTTGTTGTGGAGTTGGTCATGAATAGGGAAATTCGTGCAAAGGAGAAGTCTTCTACAAGATTAAGTCCAATTGGAGATTGGAGCTAAGACTGGTATATCTTAGTAGGTTTTACTGTAAGTAGGTATTTCAGGATAGGCATGTAGGGTAAGATTTTTTATACTTGTAACCGCTTTTTTCTTGATTAATGGATTCTTCAAGAGTGGTGACTTGAAATTCACCCAGTGGGGTTTTGCATGTGAGTGTTTTTCCCATTGTGATCAAATCTTCAGGTCAAACTTATTTTTTGCTGTACTTAATTTAATTTGGTGATTTGATTATGTCTTGATCTGATTTGCATGTTATATTGACTAATTAATCAAATTAGGTAATTGGATGAACTAACTAAGTTCAATTTATAACCCAAAACAAAAAACAAAAATAAATAAAAATAAATTTAACCCAAATACCTTAATCAAGCCAATTCAAACCTAATTCCTAAATCTAACCAAATATCCAAACATAAATCTTACTTAATGCTCAATTTTAAAGAGAGAGAGAGAGAGAGAGAGAGAGAGAGAGAGAGAGAGAGAGAGAGAGAGAGCGAATACCGATGAAGGCTCCACCAATATGACAGTGGCAGGAGGCCAGATTTTCAGTGGTTGGAGACCAATAGTGGCGGTGGCCTGATGTTTCTTTCTATGTGGTTCCCTTTTATGCCTTATGTTGAGGTTCATAATTGCAATAAGGAACCAGGCCCTTAAAAGTAAGAGGGGTCCAGCTCATGAAGAAGAAAGGATTGGCCTTGAAAAAAATAAACAAGTAAGGAGCCCATCCCATAGAGAGAAAAAAATAAAATACTGGGCCTTAGGAAGAAAAAAGAGGCACAAAGGGAAGCATAGACCATGGGCTTAAGCAAAAGATGGTGCCTAAGGAAGCCTAAAAGGGAGGTAGGTAGGAGCTGGGCCAAGTTGCATAGGATCCACCAGAGTCAGGGGGGATTCTCGGGAAATGCAGGGGAAAACCATCTAGGATTTGGCCAGCTCAGGACGAAGGAGGTCCTATCCCATCAGCTACCACAATTCAGAAGAAAGCTTTCAGAACAGATTTTGACTTAGGAGTCAGCATTTGATGAAGGATCCTAGTACCTCGAGTGAAATAGAATGGGGGAACCAAGAAGGAAGGAGGTTGGGAGCCTTTCTGCCTTCTATCATCAGCAATGAAGAATCTGCCCATTTAAAGGAAAGAGACAAAGTGTGAAATAGCCAGAGCTCTGAGATGTCTTTTTAAAGACCTTGGGAAAAGGATGAGAAGCTTTGACTTGGGAAGAGCATCTAGGATTACTCAAACAGGATCTCCCATAAAAGGAATGTTAGCTAGGGACTTTTGGGCTTCCAAACCTCAAAAGGGGAAACAATGAGAGAAAGAGGAAAGGACCAGTCACCAATGTTGCAGATATAACATTAGTTTTGGTACCCATAGCACAAAAGAATGGATAAATGGCATGGAAAAAAACCCTAGAAGTGGCACTATAAAAGGGGCTAGACCTCCAACCAAAGGGCATTCAGAAAAGAAGCACCTAATACACTAGAAAAGATATAGAAGAAAGTTGTGAGCTGGAAATACAGTAAAAGAGGGAGATACTGTGACGGATCCTATGGAAGTATTGGAGGATATACTTGGATTCAAAGGAATTCAAACCTCACAAGTCTTAGAAGCACAAAGAGAGCTATCTAAGTCTGTGATTTTTGAACTTTATTGAACCTTGTGGCATATCCCAGCGAAGTTGGACTTAATGTATTCAAATACTTGATATAATGAAAATATAATCTCACTCTATTTTGAGGATCCCTAACATTCTTTTATTTTCTCTCCGTTTAGTTCCTTTGCTATACCTTAGCTATTTGTTTAAACCAATAAATATATATGTCTATATATATATATATATATTTATGTACATTTATGTTATAGAGCCCATGTCTTGTGCACAGATTGGCTCGTAAACGGCCTAACAAAGCCGTAGTCAGTCAAGCCCAGTCCACCAACTATTTACACTATCCTTTAGAGGCCCAGGATGCTCTCAAATTATTAGGCTTGGGCTCTGTCCAAAGAAGGAACCCACATTAAAAGGCGACTCCGCTGGGGATTGGGAAAAGGAGAGGGAAGAAGCAGTCCCTTCACAAGTATAGCTCCAAGACTAAGGACCAGCAAAGGTACCAACATGCCACTTGCAGCATTAGAGCCTGTAGGAGAAAATGAAGTTGTCTCCAGCAAAGGAATGAGAAGGAAGAATCAGACCCCATGGTTTGAATGGTAGAGATGGTGAAGGACTTCCAGCAGGAGATTCGTCAACTAAAGGAAGGAAGGACCCAGGAGATCGGAGAGAACATCCCTCTATTGGCCAACGAGGAAAGGGACCAGCCAGAGGGAGGATCGGTAGTAGGAGGGGGAACTAATCCCTAGTACCTTACCCTAGCAGATGTAAATGCTATTCTTGAGCAAGAAAGAGAGAATCACTTGGGGATCTCCAAGCAATTCTCCAAGGATCCCCCTTTTCCAAGAGAGCTCATTGAAAAGCCCTATCCCAAGAGGTATGAAAGTTCCACCCTTTTTATGGGAGAAAATGGAGTGTTATGGAGCATGTAAGAAGATTTATCAACATTATGGGTCCTTATGCTGGGAACAAAGAATTATGTCTATGAGAATTTGCCAAGTCTCTAGTAGATCAAGCGTACATATGGTATACCACCTTGAGGCTTAGGTCCATTAGGACTTAGGATGACATGGTGGAGAGGTTCTGTGCAAAATACTATCCAGGCAAAGACAATGTCACATTCGCAAACCCTTATATGGTGAAGCAAAGACTTGGAAAGGATCCTATCCAGTTTATTATGAGATTTGAGGATGTCTCCTTAGATTGTTATGGGGACCATGAAGAAAAAGAGCTCGTGGAAACCTGTATATCCAATATGCTCTTTGATTACAGACTCAACTTAGAGAATCTGTGTATAACTTTGTTCGCTGATTTGTTGCAAAGAACAAGGAGGACAACCTTGTCCATAAAGATTAAGAGAGTGTTAATCTTTCAAGCCATGACAACTTTAGTAGGAGAAAAAAGGAGGAGACTTGAGGGAAAGATGATCGAGGAACCTCCAGTGATCTCATGTACCACAGAAGAACTGAACCACATCCTAGACAAATGGATAGGAGATGGGATTGTCAGGCCATACCCCGTGTCCAAGCCACCAACAGAGGAAGAAAAAAAGAACCCGCTGTTTTACAGGATTTATAATTATGTTAAGCATGCCACCAAAGACTGTGGAACCTTCAGAGGCTCTTTCACAAAAAGCTAAGAGAGGGGACCCTAAAGCTCACTTAACGAGAACCAAAGGTGCAGAGGAACTTGCTGCTCAATCATAAAAGGAAAGGAGTAGTGGCTGTCGTGATCCATGGGAGTCCAACTGACTTAGAAGCAAAAGAATCAGAGGGATCCTTTTACCCAAACATTGTTAAGACTTTCCAAAGGAACCCCAAGTTCAGGTCCCTATTCTACCAACTAAGATTTAGACCAGAGGCAAAGAGGATCGCCATGGAATCCCTTATGAGCATAGCTGCAGATGTAGGAGTAGAATGTTTTACGATAGAATCTCATGCACGTAGAGCTTTCTTAAAGACTACCAACACAATAACCTTCACGGACGAGGATTTAGAGGTTGAGTACCCAGACCATCGAAGACCCCTTTATTTGGTGGCCACCATAGATGGTGCTCAGATCATAACAGCATTGGTAGACACAAGAGTTTCACTCAACCTCATTGCCTTGAGTGCCTTGGAAGCTGTAGCCATGTCTAGCAAGAGGATCCTGGGGACTCCTGTGGAAATAACAGGATCTAAAGGAGCTGTAAAATCCATTAAAGGTACATGCAGCTAGCTCTAAGGGTGGGCCCCATAGTGGCTTTGACTTAGTTTTATGCAACCAATTCAGAAGTTTCTTATCACATCCTGTTAGGGTAGCCATGGCCCACAAACATCGTTTAATCCCATCAACTTACCAACAATTTGTGAAAGGAGGATTGAATGAAAGGCCCATAAGGGTCTCTACCAACATTAGGCCTTTCAGTAGGGGAGAAGTAAATTTCGTGGAGACTATGCTTTATGATGAGTTGACACCAGATAATGAGTGTCCCACACCAGGGACCTTGAGGGCTCCTGTCTTAAAAGAAAAGGAAGAAATTAATACCCATGACTTGAGGGATCTCTTGGAAGAAAGAGGCCGAAGAAAGAAACTAGTTTGTTAGGATCCTGGGAATGCGTGGTCATCCAAGAACCCAGGGAAAGGTTGATATATCGCTTATGAAAGTCCACTGGACCTGAATGCACCTCGCAAGAGGGTCCTAGACCACCAGATTGTATGATGGCCTAAGAGGAGATCCTAAAGGATGTGGAGAAATAAGTACAGATCATACCCAAAGAGGAGTTGGAAGATGTAAACCTAGGGGCTAACCCAGGAAATCCTAGACCTATTTTCATCAACAGCCAACTATCTGCACTAGAAAATGAGCAATTGCTGAAGCTATTAAAGAAATATATGGATGAATTTGCATGGACCTACAATGAAATGCCTGGCTTGGATCCCAGGTTGGTGGTTCATTCTCTTAATGTTGATCTGGGAACCCAACTAGTAATCCAGCTAGCTAGGATCTTCCACACTGAAGTGGAAGCACAGATCACTCAAGAGGTAAGGAAGCTATTGGCGGCAGGGTTCATCAAGCCTATCCACCATCCCTGTTGGCTTTCTAATATAGTTCTTGTAAAGAAGAAGAATGGTCAGATCAGGTGTCGTGTGGATTTTCGTAATTTAAATAGAGCATGTTTTAAGGACGAGTTCCCCTTGCCCAATATTGATCTCCTTGTAGATTTAGCCATGGGGAGCTCTATGTTTTCATTTATGGATGGATATAGTGGACATAATCAGATACAAATGACAGCTAAGGATGTGGAGAAAACAGCATTTAGGACCCAATTGGAAAATTCTATTATATTGTAATGCTGTTTGGCCTTATAAATGCGAGAGCCATGTACCAGCGTACCATGACAACCATCTTCCTTGATATGATGCACCAAGAGATGGAAGACTATGTGGATGATATTGTGGTAAAGTCAAAGGGGGGTTAGGCACTTTCAGGTACTTGAACGAGTCTTTGAACGATGCAGAATGTATAAGATGCGCATGAACCCACTGAAGTGTTCCTTTGGAGTGTCTGTTGGAAAGTTCCTTGGTTTCCTAGTACATCACAGAGGAATAAGTGTGGATCCAGCCAAGGCCACTGCCATAGTAACCATGAAAAGACCCACTACTATCAAGGAGCTTAAAAGTTTCTAGGGAAGAGTCTCCTATATTAGGCGGTTTATACTAGGCATGGCCTCGGCCACTCACGAATTATCCAAAGTATTAAAGAAGGGAGCTAAGTTCACCAAGGGAACTGAGCAACAAGATGCCTTCTATTGGCAAAGCTAGAATTTTTGTTAGGGGGGCGAATTTAATTTGAAATTATTAATAAATATTTATAACAAAATAAATATACAATTGTAAATAAGTAAAAGTTTACTAACTTAACTATTATGAAAATTATTGTGTTTCTTACCATTTAAATAAATTAAATAAAAAATAAAAGACAAAACTGTTATGAGTCTGTGACAGTATATTAGTGAGAAACTGAAAAGGTGGGACAAGCCAAAGCTAAAAGTTCTTTTTGACTTGTTAACTTTGCTGTGTCCAAAATAAAAATATAAAAAGACTTTGACATGTCAGTTAACTTCTTACTCTTTTTGTTACAGTGTCATGTTCTTTTGCTTTTTTTGAGGAAGACTGTGTCAATTTTTGGTTCCTTTTACTGAATGTTGTTTTGTTTTTTTTTTCCCCCTATGTTAATAAATTAAAGGGAGCAAGCTTTTCTCATATGCCTATTGCTAAGAAAGTTAAAGAGGAGTCGGGGAGGTAGTTGCCCCCTCTTAACCCCTCCAGCTCCGCCCTTGATGCCTTCTAGAAAATCCAACAGATCATAAACCATCTGCCCACCCTGCAAGCACCAGTACATGGAAAGCATCCAGCTCCCAGGCAATTGGAGCACTGTTGTCTCAAGAAGATGACAAAGGAAATGAGCAGCCCATTTATTATGTTAGCAGGACTCTAAAAGATGTAGAGACAAGATATCCCAAGATAAAGAAGGTGTGCTTGGTGGTCATTTATGCCTCTCAAAGGTTAAGGCGTTATTTATCAGCTTATTAAATCCTTTTGGTAACAAGGTCTCATCCTATAAAATCCCTCCTTCATCAGCCTTTGCCAAGTGGAAGAGTAGCCTAGTGGTTGGTGTTGCTTTCTCAATATGATATAGGCCTGAGGACCCCTAAGGCTATCAGAATTCAAGCCATAGGAGACTTGTTAACCTAGTTCCCAAGAGAAGAAGAATTCCCGTTGAGCGAGGAGATCCCAGAAGAAGTAGCTATAGTGGAGCTCCCAAGAAAGAAGTGGACCATGAGGTTCGATGGATTAGCAACAGCAACTTCGAATAGTGTAAGAATCATGCTAAGTTGTAAGGATAGGAGAACCATGCCAATCTCCTTCAAGCTTGAGTTCCTTGCTCAAACAACCCTGCTGAGTATAAGGCATATCTGACAGGGCTGGCCATAGCCCTTAGCATAGGAATCAAGCACATGAGTGTACTTAGAGATTCCAACCTTGTGGTTTCTCAAGTTAAGGGAAATTTTGCTCTGAGGGAGCCAAGCCTAGCATCTTGTAGGAAAATTTAGTTTTGTATCTCATACAAAACACACAGCGGAAGCAACAAAGATGGATCTATTTCATTCATGATTGATAACATGCACTATGTAAATTTCAGAATTTAAGAACGAGATTGCGTACCTTGGTGCGGTGAAATTCAAAACAAAAGATTAGAAATACTTGGGAACACTTTTAATCTTCACTCCAATTCCACTTTTTGCCCAAGAAGTGTGGTCTCTCAATCAGTTTCTAAGAGAGAATAATTGAGTGGCTTCACTCGCACATACACACCACTTCACAATGATGTCTCTTTTTTCTTATCAAAAAATTCTGTATGTTTCTCCTTTTATAATCAACTAATTATCTAATTGGGCCAGCCTATTGGGCCTTTCCAATTAGGCTTTAATGTGTGGCTTGGAGTGGGACCAAACGGGACCAATAAGACACTAGCTCCAATGGGCTTTGGGCTTTTCTATCAACTCTTGACAAGCCCAAAGTTACCATTAATTATATTTAATATCACTATATAAATATAATTTCACTCTTGGCCTTATTAATAAATTATATCCCAAGACTTTATTATACATGCAACCCCTTCATAAAATATTCATAGTAATACAAAGTTATAAATGTAGACTGCCACTTTGTTAATTACTACCTCTTAATCCTTGAGTACCCGGTTTAATCCTTTTAAGTTATTCATCATATATTTATGAAATCCAATTTCATAAATATATACTTTTGTATATTCTTACTAAAGTGGTTAGGCCTAACACTCTGAATAATCAAACCCATTAAACTTATCTCAAGAGAATATTTTATATCTCCGTTAAGAGATTATGAATTCCATCTTGAGAATATATGCTCCATCAATATTAAATGCGACTGTCCAACATACTGAGATTTTGATCGTGACTTTAGATATCACTCCTAATATATCAAAGCAATCTACATTTCATGATCAGGTCCATTATTCTCTCAGGATTAAGAGTTCATGCAAATAGAAGTCGTGAGATTTATTATTCAATTGACAGTCGTTATGAGAACAATAAATCTCATAGCAGTCCAGTTCAATATATCTTAACTCTTAAAACATATCAACATATTAACTAGAAGTCTCCACTTCCATAATCAAGACAAATCATCTTAGTTAATATGTTATAGTCTTCGCAGATGAAATGCCCAATTTCATCACCGACTACGAACTATAATTCTGAGTTTACAAAGAACTTGTGATTTATATCTTCCGTGACTAAATCACATAAATCACATACTATGCATCTCATGGACTATATGATAATGTCCAAATATTCATGTTACCATTATTTTAGATAATAATAAAATAACTTTATTAATCATAACATTAAGGGCATGTTTGGTAGACTGTAATAGGTGCTATAATGTAATAGTTATTCTTATGGTTTAATTATTCTTTAGTTTGGTTATGTTTTTATTATAAGGAATAGTCATTCCTTATGAATAGCTATTCTTCAAAATGAGGAATAACTATTCCTCTTTAAAAGGTTGTATTGGCTATTCCTTAGTAAATGCAATAATTTCAAAACTTAATATATTTTCAAATAAACTAACTTTCTATATACATCTAACAATTATAAAAATAAAAAATCATAAAAATTAACACATCTCTCTCTTAAATTTAAAAATAACAATTTCTAAGGAGATATAATTGTATATGTAAGATATTTCCTAAAATAAATGTTAAGTTTCGTTCTAATGTTATAACTCACAACCAAACTAATGAATAGATTTAGTTATTACATTACCACACTTTATTACTAGTAATAAAGATTACAATTACTGCCGTAATCCCCATTCAGTATACCAAATGTACCCTAAGTCATACATAATGTCATACATAGCATCATACAATAGGATTTAAGGGTATATATTCTAACACATCATATCATGCTTGGGCGTAGAAAGTAGAAGGAAAATTCCAAACCTTTAATGTGGAGTATGCTCAAAGGAGTGAGAATCGGTTTGCTAATGCACTAGCCACCCTGGGATCCTAGGTACCCTTCGAGAAAGAAAGTACACTGATAAGGGTCAGCAAGCAACAGAGTTCCATCACTGAAACTCTCAAGAAGATGTTTCTAAAGGAACCAAATGAAGAAGATTGGAGGATCTTGTTAAGGGAAAAGGTGGAAAAATTAGAGCACAAAGGAAGTATCAAGGATCTAAAAGACTACACTCTGATAAAGGGGGAACGGTACAGGAGGTTACCCGGGGGGATATTGTCAAGATGTGTTAATGAGAAAGAAGGAAAGCAAAAGCTGGAAGAACTCCATAGCCAGACTTGTGGAATCATAGAAAAGGTCAATTTATACTGGAGAATTCAGCGCATGGGATACTATTGGCCCAACATGAATAAGGATGCTATTGTAGTACAAGAGAAGTGTCAAAATTGTCCACTTTCAATGGACAAAGAAGAGATTTATGCAGTGTTCGTTGCAGAATATTAGAGGACCCCATTCATTGAGTACTTGGCCTAAGGAACCCTACCAACTAATAGGAAGCTAGCTTATTAATTAAAGAAGTTAGCCTCGAGATATTTCTTATAGAATGGGATCCTATTCAAAAGAAAATACAATGGGGATCCCCTGAGGTGTCTAGGGCCTAGGGAGTCTAGAGATGCAACAAAGGAAGTCCATTCAAGTGAATGTGGAAGTCAACCAGGGAAAAGAAGGCTCCAAACAGTTGTTGGTGTTAGGGTACTATTGGCCCACGATGAAAAAGGATTCTGAGGTGCTGGTCAAAACCTACCACCAATGTCAAGTGCTGGGGGATTCCACACACACTCATCCGAATGTGCTACAGTATATGACTACTTCATGGCGCTTCCACACCTGGGGGCTGGATCTTATAGAACCTATCAACCCCCCTTCCAATAGCCATATATGGATTCTAGCAGCTACTAAGCACTTCACAAAGTGGGTGAAAGCCATTCCTTTGAAGAAAGCCACTAGTGCAACAGTCTCCAATTTCATCTATGAGCATTATCGTTCAATTTGGGATCCCCAAGAGGTTGATTAGTAACAATGGGACACCATTTGTGAACAAGGATGTGACGAGTCTGCTGGAGAAGTATTGCATTAAGCATATGAGATCTACTCCATACTACCCTTAAGGGAACGGCCAGGCTGAGGCAACCAACAGAGTTATATTGAAAACCCTGAGAAAGATGAAGCATGAGTATGGGGGAAAGTGGAGCTCCCACCTGACAGATGTGCTCTGGGCATGCAGGAGCTCCCTCAAAACAGCTACAGGATTTTCACCATTCTCCCTTGTCTATGGGAAAGAAGTTGTTGCCCCAGTAAAGTTAGCTATCCCCACACCTAGAGTGGTGATGGAGGAGATCTTGGGAGATTCAAATAATGTGTATGTTGAGGAAAGGGTAATGGATCTTGAAAGCTTGGAGGAGAGAAGGGAGTTGGCAAGAAGGCAAAGCCAAAGGTATCAGCAAAAGATGGCTAAGGCACATGAGCAGGCCATTAAAAGTTTACCCTAAAGTGGAAAGGTCCTTATGTTGTCAAGCCCATGACAGGGGATATTACTATTTGGCAAGGATGGATGGGACCTCTCTGGCAGATCTCATAAATGGAAAATGGTTGAAGTAATACTACACTTGAAGTTCCAAGTACCCCTTCCACCCCTTTTATCATCTCTTGTTTTGTTAAGTACTTTTATTCAATACCCCTTGTCATCTTTTATTTTGTTTAGTATCCTATGTCATATTTTATTTTGTTAATTACTTTTAGTTAGTACCTCTTTTGGGGCTTTATGACATGTATGAAAGGACCACTTATGGGTCTTTAAGTTATTTTGACCATTATGATGAATTACAATGAAACTTTCTCCTTTGAAAAAAATGAAGTTAAGCAAACTATAACCTTAAAAAATAAAAAAGATAACAATAATAAAAATAATCTACTATTTAAGAAACACATGCACACACTATTCTACAAGGCCTAAAGCTCGGCCAAGAGTTCATTTTAGTACCTGGCTTAGTACTTGGTTCAAAGTAGAATTCTCCAAGCTCATGACCTAGGACTTACTTACCAAGTGCATGGCTCAAGACTTAGGCCAAGAATAAATTTCCTAAGTATCTGGCCCAAGACTTGCTTTAGGAATAAGCCCTTCAAGTACATGGCCCAAGACTTAGACTAAAATTGAATTTCCTAAGTATCTGGCCTAAGACTAGTGTAGGAACAAACTTCCCAAGTACCTATCCCAAGATCTGCTCCAAAGTATATATTTTAGATCCATGGTCCAGGACTTGCCCCAAAAGTCAAAAGAAAAAAAAAAAAAGTACATAGCCTGGGATTTGGACCAAGGCAGGTATGTTAAGTACATACTCCAAAAAGAAAAGGAATAAAAAGAAGTAAGGAACATCGAGCATAAATAAAAGATTAAGTCCATACAAGGTCAGAAGTTCATGTAAACAAAAAAGGAGGAGAACATAATTATGATAAGTATTCAGTTACAAGGCCAAATTGTTCCAAAATGACTAAAGCAGGAGGCCGGCAAACAAGGAACCTTCTACAAGAACCATAGGAAAGGAGGAGCTGGAAACGGTTGAGAGGACTTGCTTCCTTCGAGCTTCCAAATGAGCCAAAACTTCCCTAGCAACAGCAATCTCAGCATCAAGATCCCTGGAGGCCCTCCTCTGAAAGAATGCCTGGGCCATTGAGCGAAGATATCCTAGTAAGAAAGATAGATTAAGCTTCGCTTCCACAAGATCCTGCACTACCCCTCTCCTTTCGAGGAACTTCTCCTCAGATAAAGAAGCAAGTGAACCGCTCTTCAGGGAAATCAATACAGCATAAAAGAGCTCTAGCAAGATATTCCCCAAGAATACACCTCCTCAAAACCCAGCAGTGAAGTCTCCATGAACCTTAAGCAATTCCTCCAAGAGTGGGAGAACTTCAGTAGGCACAGAGAAACGAAAGAAGCTGGAATAGGATGCACCAAAGTGATGAAAATGAAGCACAAGAAGGCTGTTAAACTCTAGCAAATCAAAACAAAATAAGAAGGCAAGAAGCCCAGCACTAGGATCCATAATGGCAGCCCCTAAGGGATCTTGACTTGGACTTCAGCAACTCAACTTGTACAAATGATGGAGATCCCCCAACCTCTTCAACAGTTGTAGACTCGGGCTCTTTGGTTCCCATTTCAGTGTTTGGAAAAAAAAAAGAAAAAAAAAAGGGGGGGGGGGGGGAGACATATAACAATGGTGAGCCATTAGCCGAAAGAAGTAGATGAAGCAAGGAGAAGAAAGGGGGAAGAGAAAAATTCAGATACCAACTTCATCTAGTGGATTCAAAAGAACCTTCCTATTGACTTGGAGAGGCTGCTCTTGTCACCTTAGGGATCCCACTTGCTTGTTCCCCCGACTCCTTAGCAAGATCTATAGGGAAGCATTCAGCGTAAAAAAAAGGGGGAAGGATCCTTGCAAAATAACTAAAAGAAAAGCAAGAGTTTTTTCCCATAGCAGAACCAAGAAGAGGAAGAAGGATCATGAAAGCCAAGCATACCTAGTTGAATTTCTGCTTCCAAAGTCAGGTCAGTAATCTCCCTCTCAATATTGACTTGGGGGCTGGCTTGGCCTATAAAAAAAAGGAAGGGAAAGGATTTAAAAAAACATATATATATATATATATAAAATAATGACAAATACAATTTACAAAGAAGTAAGGCAGGGCATACCAGTTATCACAGGGGGAGATGCAGTTTCAGTAGACTCTTGGTCACCATGGGATTAGAAACTTGTTTAGGCTCAAGAACCATGGCCATTGCTATGATGGAAGTCAGCTCAAGCCCAAAATCTTTAGTTGCTGCAAGATCAGAAGTTTGTGTATTCTCATGATCTTAGAATGTTGAAGGACCAGGGACCTGTGCACCTTCAGGAACCCAGGTTGTTAAAAGAACAGGAACCTGCTTAGACTTAGGATCCTTGGCCATGCTGGAATTAGGATCAACTGGAGGCTGGTCCACTGCTACTTCCCCAGGCACTATATCACCCATAAAAGGAGGAGAAACCTCAACCTGAAAAAGAGAGGGAAAGGAAAAGCAAAGGAAGTGAAGTAATTCAATAAAAAGAATCAAGAAAAAAAAAAAACAAAGAGGGAGCCAAAAAAGATCATACCACTTCATCACCAAAGGAAGGACTTTTCGCCCTTTTAGGATTAGCTTTACATTTGGACTACAAAAGGAAATCTCATTAGTGAGCAAAAAAAGAGAAGAAACAACAAGCAGGAAAAAGGGGTAAAAGAAGAATAAATGGCTAAGCAAGAGAAAAGGGGAATGAAGTCTTGCCCTTCTCTCTTTCTCTATAGGATCTACATCAATCTTTCACTTACTACGGTATGCCTAGAGGGTCCTTCATGTGAATAAGGGATCATAATAGGGGATCCTAAAGAACCTAGGTTGGTAAAGAAACAACTACAAAGGAGATCCCCTTTGGGGAACTAATAAGGGTCTAAAATTTAGAAGTCTCTACCTTGATCTTGACTCTAATTTTTAGGAAAGAAGGATGGCTGACCTCCTTACTCGAGAATCTCCCCCTAGCAGCAGCAGAAGCCACCTCTTCGAATTCCTCAGGGGTAGGCAGCTGCTTGGAAGCTGCAGAAGTCTTTCTTTTCTTGGTGCCTTGGCCAGCCTCAAGATCCTCAGTGCCCTTCTCAATCTCTGGCTTCACCTTAGCACACTTCTTGCCTTTCTTTTCTTTTCCTTTACCTAGAGGAGTGGTAGAGCCAATCTCCTCAACTGCTCCTTTTGTGGTGGAGACAACTAAGGAAAAACCAATGACTAGTTCACTACTAGGCCAAGAAGAAGGGAAGTCATTGGCATAAGACACCCAACCATCCTTAGACTAATGCCACTCCACAAAACCAACCGTGCTACTTATAGCAGTAGACATAATGGTAGGAGTAGGGAGGGCCAAGCGTTTGTTGAGTGAAGGAACATAGGAGATATCAGGATCAAGGATCTCCCTTACTTTCCTAGAGCCAACATAGTCAAGGAAGGAGTTCTAGATCCTCTTCCAATAACTGTAGAAGGCACTGAATCCGAAGGCTCTCCTCTGAGAATTTGGTACAGTGACTACGGGGATCCTATGAGACTAGTAGGAATAAGCCTGAAGCCACGGGAAGGGATCCAAGGAAGGAAGGAGGAAACAACCGCCTTGAACACATGAGGAACATTATGATCAAAGCCAAATTGTCTAAGTACTCGGTATGCAAGATAGTGGGTGTACTGAGGACCCCCAAAAGAAGGAACTGGGATCCACAAGGGACTAATGCAGGCAAGGTACGCCATGTTATTCTCATCTCCCCAGAATAAGTTAAATGTATGGCCAGCAGAGTTCAAAAGAGATGAGAGGATAGAGTCACAAGCATACCTAGCCCCAAACTCATGGTGCGAAACACCAATTTAGATGGCCAATCTAATTAACCAACTCGATGAGATTAGTGCCTACACCCTTCATATTAGCCCAATGGAATATGATAGGAAGCCCATTAGTCGAGCTCCCACACAACCCCTTTATAACGTCTGGGGATCCTTGGAATTTATCCGTCACGTACTTCAAAATTCCGCACTTTGATAAAGTAATTCGGGAACGCTCCCACAAAAATATTTGCAGCATTGTACAAATGAATGGACGAAGTGATGGTGTAGCAAGAGTTACCTTCCAACTCGTTGGTGTGTAGGAGATCTAATTGGGAATATAAATGCCCCAAGAACATGGGGGCTAATGGGTAACTGATGCCCTGTGCTATTCAGATTGCTAAGGAAAAAAAGACTAACTTAACCCCATACCCAGGGAATTCCCTGAACAAGAATTTGCTCAACCACAATGCAATGAACCCAGTCTGCCTCACTGTTTTCCCTCTTTAAAAAGGGCTTTGACCTATCTCCCCATCTTGGCTGGCTTGCCCTCAGGAGAAGCAGTACGCCCTCCAAAGTGAGTGAACAGTTTTCCCTTGATCACGAGATCCTCCACCGAAAGCTGGATGTTGAAAGGACTCTCGTTCCTGAACATGGGGAGTAGGAAAGTATTCACCACATCCTCTAGAGTAATAGTGACCTCTAAACTCCTCGTCATCACGACACTAGAACACTCCAAACACCCAACAAAGTTAGCATCACTGAACTCTTTGTCTACCCACTCAGCCCAACTAATAATCTTCCCTGCAACAAAATCAAGGAAGATAGGAATTGCTTCACGAGATCCCCATTTGATTTGAAGATCCAATATCTCTTTCAGATCTGGGACTTGCACGAACTGGCAAACCTAGGCTTACCAGAGAAGACCCAAGTGTGAGGAGGAGGATCAGCACCATGAGCAACTTAAGGGAAGAATAGACTGGAGGTATACCAAGGATCCCGAAGAGGCAAAGCTGGCCAATCCAAGATCTCCTCCTACCCTGAACCAGCTGAGGAGCCTTCACCCTCGAAGGGGTGGGTGAAAGCTCCTTCTGTTTTTGAGCAGAAGATGAAGCCATGTATGTGTTTCCTTTTTCTTGGACAAATAAAGGATAAAGGAAGAAGAAAACACAAGAAAAAAAGAGGGGGGGGGGGGGGGGGGAAGTGGAAGCAAAAGGAAAGAAGAGAGATTTTGAGAAGATGTGACCCAAAAATAAGAAAAGCTGAAGGTAAGAGGAAGAATTAACGGCAGCAATAATGGCGTGAGAGAAAAGAGGAAACAGATGAACCATAGGAAAACGGGCCAATTGCCAAAATTTAAGTTTAAGGGTGGTTGGCTGTCAGTTATTGATGGGAGTTATGATGGAAAAGGGGAGTTGACGTGAAAAAAGGAAAAGGGGGGGGGGGGGGACCAATCCAACTACCCACTCGTCTTTGAAAAAGAAAACTTCTGCCACATCCCCTTAAAAATAGGGAGAAGTTATGCAAAAGTAAAAATTGAGGGGATCCCAGAAAGAAGAAAAGAGTATTAGTTTTCTTACTCATGGATTACAGGTAACACACGAGCTCGAAAGGCTAAATGTTGAGGTTTAAAATTGCAATAAGGAATCAAGCCCTTAAAAGTAAGAGGGGCCCAGCCCATGAAAAAGAAAGGCTTGGCCCTAAAAAAATATAGAAGTAAGGAATTCGGCCGATAAAGAGAAAAGAATAAAATACTGGGCCTTAGGAAGAAAGAAGAAGCACAAAGGGAAGCATGGGTCATGGGCTTAAGCAAGATACGGTGCCCAAGGAAGCCCAAAAGGGAGGCAGGTAGGAGCTGGGCCAAGTTGCAAAGGATACGCCAGAGTTAGAGGGGAATCCTCAAGAAATGCAGAGGAAAAGCAGCTGGAATTTGGACGGCTCAGGGTGGCATGCCCAGGGGCACAAGGAATGAAGGAAGTCATGTCCCATCAGTCGCCTACAATTTAGAAGAAAGCTTTAGGAACAGATGGTGACTTAGGAGTCAGTATCTGATGAAGGAGCCTAGTACCTCGGGTGAAATAGAAAGAGGGAACCAAGAAGGAAGGTGGCTGGGAGCCTTTCTGCCTTCCATCATCAACAATGAAGAATCTGCCCATTTAGAGAAAAGAGACAAAGTGTGAAGCAGCCAAAGCTCTGAGATGTCTTTTTAAAGACCTTGGGAAAAAGATGAGAAGTCTTGACTTAGGAAGAGCATCTAGGATTACTCAAATAGGATCTCACATAAGAGGAAGGTTAGATGGGGACTTTTGGGCTGCCAAACCTCAAAAGGGGAAACAATGAGAGAAAGAGGAAAAGACTAGCCACCAATGTTGCAGACATGACATTAGTTCTGGTACCTAGAGCATAAAAAAATGGATCAATGAACCCTAGAAGTGGCACTATAAAAGGGGCTAGAGCTCCAACCAATGGGCATTCAGAAAAGAAGCACCTAATACACTAGAAAAGATACAAAAGAGAGCTATGAGCCGGATATACAGTAAAAGAGGGAGATACTAAGAGGGATCCTACAGAAATATTGGAGGATACACTTGAATTCAAAGGGATTCAAACCTCACAAGTCTTGGAAGCCCAAAGAGAGCTATCTAAGTCTATGATTTTTGAACTTTATTGAACCTTGTGGCATATCCCAGCGAAGTAGGACTCAATGTATTCAAAGACTTGATATAATGAAAATATAATCTCGCTCTATTTTGAGAATACCTAACATTCTTTTATTTGCACTCCTTTTAGTTCCTTTGCTATTCCTTAGTTATTTGTTTAAACTAATAAATAATTAATTATATATATATATATTTGTGTGTGTGTGTGTGTGTGTGTTGTGGAGCCCATGTCTTGTGCACAGATTGGCTCGTAAATGTCCTAACAAAGTCGCGATGAGTCAAGCCCAGTCCACCAACTATTTACACTATCCTTTAGAGGCCTAAGATCCTCTCAGAGTATTGGGCTTGGGCTTTGTCCAACGAAGAAACCCACACCTCTCTCTCTCTCTCTCTCTCTCTCTCTCTCTCTCTCATTACTTCTGTATTTCTTTTTCTTTATAAACTCTAAACTACATAAAGAGTATTTCTTAAACCAAGTAGTCAAGAAGGAAAAAAAAAATTAAAGGAAATCTTTCCATTTGGAGTTGCTTTGGTGATTTTTGCGAAAAATCAACACGTCCCTTTTGTTGAGTAATGTTTATCACATACAACCTTATTTGGTTTTTTTGAACGAAAGACATAAAGAAAAGTTTTTACCATTTGACTGGAATATAAGAATTGTGAGTGTTTTAAAATTTAAAGCCAACTGATACATTGGAGGGGAGAAAGACGGGGGAGTAGAAGGGAGGGAGAAAAGAGGGGGAGTGGATGAGAGTAGAATAAAGTAGAGTCGAGTCGAGTTAAGTTAAGTTAGCTAAAAATAAGTTAATCTTAGATCAAATTTACTATATTCTTCCTTCCTTTCTTCTCAATTCAAAACCGGCCGTAAATTACCAAAAAGCCCTTCCATCCATCCTGTCAAATCCTTTGAAAAATATTATCAGACCCACACTTTTTATATCAAATTAATGTCATGAATCATGTAACTCAGTCAAGGGCTTAATTGGAAGTAAATAATGGTTTTGTCTGGTTAAAAAGAAGAACTGGGCTCATTTATTAAAGCGAAAGATCGTAAAAGTACGGACCAAGCTAATCTGATTATGAGACAAAATCAGGCCTTGACATGATGGTGGAGCGCTCTGTCTCTATTGCCACGTGTCACTTCCCATTTCCCTCAATGTTGGCCGTTTTTGAAAATTTATTATTATTAAATTAATAATAATAAATTAACAACAAAGATCCAACTCACATTTTATTTTATTTTTTTTTTTTGAGAAGCAACAAAGATCCAACTCACATTTTATCTTTTTTTTTTTTTGATGTACAACTCACATTTTATCTTAAGCCGTTTACAATTTCAGATTCTAAAGTTAAGGTCATTATAGTCATTTAAAAGAAAATCACCTCGCAGTAAACATGCAATACACGTTACATGCTTTTCAGTTCTTTTGCCCGATCAATCACATTCTATAAATCACCAACACATAGAAAAATTAAAGAATCCATTATTGTTATTACCATTAAACCCTCCAATTCCCATTAATTACCCTTTAAACCCTCTCTTCCTCTCATTACAAGCTCACAGTCTCACACTGTGACTCCAACTTGTGAGTCACAATACAAACCCTTCGTATCTCTCTCTCTCTCTCTCTCACTTTGAACTTGCAAACAACAATGGCGAACCCAAGTCTGTATGTTCTTCTACCTTTCACTTTTTTCCTTCTCATCCTCCATTTCCTTTTCTCCCAAGCTTCGAAAAACCCAGATTTGGAACCTCTCTTGGCGTTCAAAGCCTGTACAGATAAAGCAAACAAGCTTACAACTTGGAACTCCACCACCAACCCATGTACCTGGACAGGCGTCTCGTGCCTCCACGACCGAGTCTCGCGACTCGTCCTCGAAGACCTCGACCTCCAGGGCTCGTTCGAGTCGCTCACCGCTCTGACTCAGCTCCGAGTTCTCAGCCTCAAGCAAAACCGTCTCTCAGGTCCCATTCCTGACCTCTCCAACCTCACGGCTCTTAAGCTCCTCTTCCTCTCTCACAACGACTTCTCCGGCGAGTTCCCGCCGTCAATGCCGACTCTTTTCCGACTGTACCGTCTCGATCTGTCGTACAATAATTTTTCCGGCGAGGTTCCAGTATCGGTCAACGGTTTGACCCACCTCCTGACGCTCCGGCTCGAGGAGAACCGGTTTTCCGGTTCTATTTCCGGTCTGAGCCTCCCGAATCTGCAGGACTTCAACGTCTCCGGAAACCGCTTCTCCGGTGAAATACCCAAATCTTTTTCAGGTTTTCCCATTTCTGCTTTTGCTCAAAACCTGGGTCTCTGTGGGTCACCCATTCCGCAAAAGTGCAAAAGCCTCGTTAGTGATCCGACCCGACCTGGGTCTGAAAACGGAGCCATTGCCTCACCTTTAATACCAGGTACTAACCCAACAACCACAGTATCATCATCACCGAGTTCACTACCTTCAACCAGAACAACATCGCCATCAAAATCAGAAAACACTCGCCACGCCGGAACCTCGAAAATAAGCCCCGTAGCATTGATAGCCATAATCCTCGGCGACGCATTGGTCCTAGCTGTCGTGTCTCTAATCCTCTACTGCTATTTCTGGAGAAACTACGCTTCAAAAATGCGTGACGGGCACGGCAAGTCGTCAAAGCTGTTAGAGAGCGAGAAGATTGTGTACTCGTCGAGCCCATATCCTGCTGGGGCTCAGTCCGCCGGGTTCGAGAAGGGTCGCATGATGTTCTTCGAAGGGGTGAGGCGGTTCGAGCTGGAGGACTTGCTTCGAGCCTCGGCGGAGATGTTGGGGAAAGGCGGGTTTGGCACAGCCTATAAGGCGGTGTTGGATGATGGGAATGTGGTAGCGGTGAAGAGACTCAAGGACGCGAGTGTGGGAGGGAAGAGAGAGTTTGAGCAGCACATGGAGGTGTTGGGAAGGTTGAGACATCCAAATGTGGTTAGTCTTAGAGCTTACTATTTTGCAAGGGAGGAGAAATTGTTGGTCTATGATTACATGCCCAATGGGAGCTTGTTTTGGCTTCTTCACGGTACGTATATATGTTCTTAATTTATTTTTCTAATTAGCCTATTGTTTTTTTTTTTTTTTTTAAATATAATTACTTAGATGAAAGTGTGGAGCTAGCTAGCGTTGAGATTGTTTATTGGTTGGGTTGGGTTCCAACTCTCAAGAGTTGTGCTTTTACATACATAAATGTTACTGCAATTTTTTTTATTTCTGGGCAACCCAAACGTGATCTCTGAAAATGCGCAAGCATTTAATGTAAGCCATGGTTGATGGCTCATAGCGCGGTGGGTGGGGAATAGTCATGGGCGCTATGCTATGTATCGTTGGTCTCATCATCATTAGGATTTTTAAGGCTGAATAATTGTCTAATGCAATTGGACCATTTGATGTGATATTACGCTTGAGCAAAATCTTGGAGGTGGTTGTTGTCTTGTTGATGAGAGCTAACTACGATCTCGTACAAATGTATGTAGTAGGGACTTTTTGCTTGCTTTTTTAATTTGGTCATGAAGAAGCAGTGGAGTGGGATCCACTCTCACAGTCACATCTCGCTTTAGGAATTGAAACAGTTATGCAAGAAGACAGAAAAATGAATATATTTTTAACTTGCGATTTGGGAATTGGGTTTCCTTTACTTTACTACTGTATCATTATTATTATTATTATTATTCATTACAGACTGTGCACTGCTCGCAGACCCAGACCCAGACCCAGACCCTATATACTTTGTCTCTCTTTTTTTCTTTTTGTTCTTTTCCTGCCAGTGCCAGTACTCTTTTATCTATTTTTTAAATTAAATATGACCAAAAAGTGCAAAGTTTTAGAACCCTATCCTATGCCTCATCTAAAATATTCTTGTAGTGCCTCGTACGTAATTATATTGAAATTAAACCTATCAAAAAAAAAATTATATTGAAATTAAAGGGGGGTTGTTTATTTTTATGGGAACAGGTAACAGAGGACCCGGAAGAACCCCACTAGACTGGACCACGAGGCTGAAAATCGCAGCAGGTGCAGCTCGAGGACTAGCCTTTATTCACAACTCATGCAGGTCCCTTAAGCTCACCCACGGTAACATCAAATCCACCAACATCCTCCTAGACAAAACAGGGAATGCACACGTGTCAGACTTCGGACTCTCGGTCTTTGCTGCCCCCACTAATGGGGGCCCACGATCCAACGGCTACCGTGCTCCAGAATCATCAGACGGTCGAAAACTCACTCAAAAATCCGACGTGTACTCTTTTGGGGTTCTTCTTTTAGAATTGCTCACAGGGAAGTGTCCCTCTGTGGTGGACAATGGTGGTGGGCCCGGAGGGTACAATAGTGGGGTTGTGGATCTTCCTAGGTGGGTCCAGTCTGTGGTCAGAGAGGAATGGACGGCTGAGGTTTTCGATTTGGAGTTGATGAGGTACAAGGATATTGAGGAGGAAATGGTTGGGTTGTTGCAGATTGCAATGTCTTGTACGGCTGCCTCCCCTGATCAACGGCCCAAAATGACCCACGTCGTCAAGATGATCGATGAGATACGTGGGGTCGAGGTTTCACCTGGTCACGACACGTTGGACTACTTGTCTGAGTCACCTTCCATGTCCGAGGACACGTGCGGCGCGAGTCAGTGATTTTTCTTTCTTTCTGAGTTTATATATATATGTTATAAACTACTAGTATTTTGTATGGACTTTGGACCATCTGTAAAAAAAAAAAAAAAAAAAAAAAAAAAAAAAAGACATGGCAATGGGTTTTGTTTTGTCTCACGAAAATCGGAATTTTTTTTTCATCATTTGGGTTTTCTGCTAATTAAGAAATTGCGAGTGATTGCAATATATATAGAGTTCTCTTTTAGTTATGATCTCTAGCATGCTGACATTGCTGCATGTTTCTGGGATACAAAACTAGCTTTTAGCCACACTCTTGAATGATTGGTACATAATATATATTTATATACACACACACACACACACACAGTGAATTAGGATTTGATAGCCATCTTTATACGGGAAAGCAGCCATAATTGGTGGATGATTAGCGTATAATTTGTATTTGATGTGTTACAGGTTGGAGGGGTTATTATGAGTAGGGGAAAGGATCCCTTCCACTTAATTCCTCTTGTTCCATCTATTTTTTTGTTTTATTTATTTTTTATTATTGAGAAGGTCATCTATTATTTTAGTCAGGTGCGAGATATGTGATATTAAAATAACCGATGGTTTTAAAAACCATATGTAAACCATACATAATCAAACAAATGGCACGATCATAAATTGGCTAAAATTGAAAATTTAAATGGAGAGAATCTTCTCCACATGCAACGAATAAGTATACGATCAATATATATATATATATATATATATATTGATAGCAGAAACTTCATACGGGGGTGCATGAGCTCTTACTATGTGGTGCTCTAATTTTGCATCTAGCCTTTTTAACTATTTTTTCGTTAAACTTTTTTTAACCATTACCTAATAGATCACAGTAATTTCTTTTTATTATTGTACTATAAAATATGGGTTACTATTGACAATTACTCTTGTGTGAGGCAAAAATAACCCAAGGGCCTAAAAAAGGGGAAATGGGCTTGAATACGAGTCCACCACAGTTAATTTGTAGAGATGGGAAAACAAACCAACACTTGGGCTTCTTATTTGACGGATTGAAATCAAGAAAAACAAGTCCAGATGGAAGGAAGTAAAGATTAATAAGTAAAAATGAGTGTAAATGGATGTATTAATGTTTCCTCGGTCGGCTGAGGAGCCTCACTACATTTGAGGTGTTATAAGCTTAAGAGTGTTTCTCTCTATAATCTCTAGATTCTGATCACTGTTTAGTGGGATTCCTCCCCCTTTTATAATGGTCTCCTTTTCATCCTGGCCCTCCACAAGGAGGGTGGTTGATCTCTCACTAGATACTTGTCCCATCCCACCTTTAGAGGAAGTGCTGAGTGAACCATTGACTATCCTGACACTGTTCAGGTGTCATTCAGCTATTAATGCAATTGACAAAGTTATTACAGTGCATTCAATGCGGAGATAATGGATGCTTCCCTGGGAAGTTCCCCCCCCCCCCCCCCCCCTTTTCCCTAACCTTTTTATCCACACTTGTTATTATTGCTTCCCTCAATTCATTCTTCCCAGCTTGATGTGGAATTCATCTCATCCACTTCGGGTGACCCATATCCAAGGGACTTCCTTGAGCGATTCAAATCTGGCCATCAAGCTTATCTTCCAAGACCTCTTAGGTTACATAGCCCCGAGCCATTCAATTGGTCTCGCTCATTCTTCGGGCTTAGTCTAGAAGAGGTACTACCCTTGGATCCCCCCCCCCCCCCCCTCCCACAACTCTAAAGAATGGACTACCTTATAAAAATAGACAAAATCTTATGAAAAGCTCAAGCCTATTTATAATAGGCTATTCTATTTGTACCAGTATGATAGAGGGCTGTACTCAATCCTTCTTTGTCCATTAGATCCTAGTCCCTCTCTTCATCGCTGGGTAGAGCAACTTGGTAGCTCGCAAAGCTCATAACCTTGAGGTCATGGATTCAAATCTCGTCTCTGGAACATTTTTTGACAAAAAATGGAGGGCAAAAACACTAACCCACTTACAAACTCTCTCTCTCTTCCCCCACGTGTAGATGAAACCCAACCAAGACCTTGACTCACTTACAAGCTCTCTTTCTCTATACAAGCTTCCCTTCAGACTACACACACTCTTCAATTTCTTTGAAAACAATGGTTTTCACTTCAGATTCAGTGATTATTTGAAGCCATAAATGCAAAAACTTATGAGATTTTAGCATTTGGCCTACTGGGCTTCAATGCAGTCACTTCCAACCAATTATACAATGCACTTAACACCAGGTAAAAGTCACTTGATTTATGAAATTGAAAATTAGTTTCATTCAATGTTTGCTTTGCATATTGTAAAATCTATTCTTTTATATAAACCCGTCTTCTGAGGCCCCAAAAAGTTATGCTTCTATAATTTCTCTCCCAATAATTACATTTCATTTTAAAAAGGTACGTTCATTTTCAAAATTCATGTTCCTCTTAAATAGTTTATTTATTGATTTTTTGTTGAATCCCAAAAATATTATGTTCGCTTGAAGTATTTAGTTTAACTCTCTAAAAGCTATTTATAATTCAATAAGAAAAAAAATTAAAAAAAAAAAAACCAATTGTTAACCCACAGAAAAAATATTGATTTTTTTTTCAATCCCAAAATATTATGTTTGTTTGAAGTATTTAGTTTAACTATCTCTAAAAATTGTTTATAATTCAATAAGAAAATTTTTAAAAAAAAAAAATAGCTGTTAACTCACAAAAAAAATATTAATTTGCTTGTTGAATCCCAAAATATTATGTTCGTTAGAAATATTTATTTAGCTATCTCTGAAAACTATTTATAATTCAATAAGAAAAAAAACAGTTGTTAACCCACAAAAACAAAAACAAAAACAAAAACAAAAAACAAAATAAAGCAAAAAAAAAAAAAAAAAAAAAACAACAACAACAAAAAAAACAACAACAACAAAAAAAAAAAAAACAAAAAAAAACAAAAAACAAAAAACAAAACAAAACAAAAACAAAAAAATGAAGTATTTTTCAAATACCTTTTCCAAAACCACATCGTTCCTCTAACAGTTTTGAGTAGGAAAATTGAGGGGGTGAAATGGATGCTACAAGGCTTGCATGCCAAAGAAAGCATATGATCATGTACAAGAAAAAGATGTCCAAGATGTATTCCACAAACATACAATTGTCAAAGAAATTTGGAGATGGAATTCATAGGAGTAAAAAACCTAATGACATAGCAATGATCCATGAAACATATAATTGTAATAGAGCAAGATTTAATAGGAGAATGGTACTTAACCTTAACCGTACTCAGGAAAGTAGTAAAAATGCTCAATGTTTACGACGATCAACCCCGTCACTTATAATTGTTTTTTCCCACTCAATTGTTGAGCTTAATGGTGATGTTTTTTCATTTTGCTAAACTAATGGTGATGGTCCTACTACAACTACTGTGCAAGAATTTGGGAGATATCTGCCTACAAATGTTAGTGCTTTGGATAAGCATCTGCCTACAACTAAACTTACAACTACTAATTTAATAATTGTTCATAATTGTACTAATTTTGTAATTATTTTGGTTAAAATATCTATATGGTTGTGACTTGCCTAAAAATATATTGAATCTTCACTTAGGCTAACAATACAGTCACCCTTGATGTACTCATAAAACATAATAGCGATTAAATTTTTTTCTTTTACAGAGGTTTGATCAAAATAAATTCTTAAAATTAATCATATGTGTCTTTCTTTTTGGTGTTTTGTCAAAGTTGCATTAACACTTATAGTTTTTGCAAACTCAACAAAATGACTAGGATTCACAATTTTAAAGTCCTATCAACTATATGACCTTTTTCAACATGTATATCAGTATCTGATTGGCATAAGAGTACTAATTGGATTTATTTTACTTTTGAAAATCGGTTTCACCATTTCATATTAGCTCAATTGATAAAATTTCTAATGGTTGAATAAGAAATCTAGGGTTCAATCCCCTTGCCTACATCAAAAATCGATTGGTGTCTTGGTCTAATGATAAAGATCTACCATCAGGAGTGGACGCCATAGGTTGAAACTTTCTTTAAAAAAAAAACGTGTAAGGAAATAATTAATCAAGGAGGAGCTTATGTTACATGGTCATAAAGATAATTTTTTATATAATATTTTAAAATAAATTTATACCGTGCCCATGCATCACATAGGACTTCAACTAGTTCGTATAAAGGTAAACAACCTGATGATGTGTGACAAAATCAGTAGGTTGGATGCTTCGGATTTCGATGGTGAAAAGATAATCTGAAAAAAACCTGAAGAGATGAACAAACTATTAGAGATAACCGGGGTGGATCAGCCAAAAACCCTCCGATGATAAAGTCAATGTATCTCTCAACTTTAAGAATTCCAAATTACTTAGAAAAGATTTCCGTAACTGCCATTGGAGATGGTTTCATGGCAATGTCTTTGATTGCGCGTATGTGTTCTGGAATAAGTGTATAAACCTCGTCCAGAGATTGCATGTGGTAACCATGTCTGAAGTCCTTGTAGGCCATCCAAGAGTCTTTATGGATGGACGACCCTGACATGGACGAGGTTCTTAGGCTAAGTCATCTTTACTTCTTCTTTAGACGACCCCTATGGACGAGCTTGGAGTTGGGTTATTTTAGGACTATCAGTTGCCCCCCTGTCCCTGGGTCGTCTAGGAAAGTGTGACATGGTGTTGCTCTCTGGACGCGTGTATTTATATCAATGTGTAAACTCGTCATGTGTCACGATCTCACTAGTGAAAGTTCACGTCGACACATTTTTCGAGGAGTGTGCCACATGTCAGCTCATGGTTGGTTGCGTCGTTTCAGGTACTAAAGTCTTCGCCTATAAATAGTGGAATTCCTAAGCTACCCCCCTCATTTCTGAAATTTTTCTTCCCTGACACTCCTCGTCCTAGCGCCTCGTCTAGAAGTCCCTCGAGTCCATAGTCATCATTTAGATCCAGGTATTTTCCTCACTCTTGCCTTTAGGTTTAAAGTTCCCAAAAAATGACTGAGATTGTTCTTTCCTCATCTAGCAATAGCCTCGAGAAAGCCATAGATGAGTTTTATGAACTAAGTAGCTTTAGTGGGTCAAGTGATAGTAGTAGTAATGGTAGCAACAGTAGTAGTAGTAGTAGTAGTGGGGGGGATACCTCAGACGAGTATACGTTAGGCGTCCCTGGAGTTCCTTTGGAGGTTCTTCAGGAAGGACTTAGGACGAGAACCGAGTCTAGGTCAAGGGCTGGCACAAGTGCTCCCTCGTCCACTATCCAGGACGAGGTTGAGGTTGTTTACAGTTGTGCTACAGATATTCCATCCAAGACAGACAGCAAAAGGTTAGAGTCTCTCAAGGCTTGGTTCCAAATCCCTGATAGCTTAAACCCTAGGTTACCAGTTCGTGGAGAATGGTGTTGCCAACCCCATTTTGGAGTTGGTATTTATGAGGCTTACCTCTTGGGGGGTTTGAGGTTGCCTCTCAATGCCTTTGCTAGGGAGTTGCTCACTAGGTTATGCTTGGCCATCTGCCAGTTCAACCCCAACTCATGGAGGCTAATTGTTTCCATGCAAGTCTTATGGAGGGAGGTTTTTGGGGGGGATCATCCTCTTACTGTGGACGAGTTCCTCTACTGCTATAAACCCTCCGAGATTAATCAATCCCTTGGCTTCCATCAATTCACAGCTAGAGGGGGAGACTATAGATTGATAAAGTCTTTGGTCACCTTAGACAGAAACTGGAAGAAGGAGTTCTTCTTCGTCTCTGGTTTCTGGGCTGGGAACCCAGTTGAGGTTGACAGGGATCCATTTGGTCCCTACACAGGAGAGTTAGGGAACCTTCGTCTTGAAGGTACGTTTGAGGTTGTTTGTCCTGCTATATTCATATATATTTAGTTTGATTGTTCTCGTCTAACGCTCTCCCTTTTTTCTTTGTAGGTGTTAGACGACCTCATTTGAGCAAGTTCTATATTAAGCGAGTTCAAAGGCTCATCTGTACACTAACAAGACGTTCCATTTTTTGGTAAGCCTGAGGCGCCTTGCTGCCTTGGGGTTAAGTCTTGAGCCATCTGCTGAAGCCATAGCCCACGAGCTCACTATCCATAGACGTAAGTTTTTTTTTTTTTTTTTTAATTTTAGTTTATTTAATTAATTCGATAACAATTAATAGTAAATTTTGTTTTTTTGTTTTTTTAGGAATGGCTACAATGAAAGAAAACAAGGGCAAGGACATGGTGGACGAGGTTGTTGTGCAGGGGGTTCAATCCCAGCCTCGTTCATCAGTGGGTGATAAAAGAAAAAGTCTGTCTAAGGGAATTGACTTGGGGAATCTTCCAAGTCGACGCAGGGAGAAAAAGGCTAAGCATGGGTCGTCCAAGCCTAGGATTGTTAAGCCTGGTTCCGTCCCTCCTACCCAGCAACCTCCCATCCATGTTCATGACATTGATGACGAGCTCTTTGACCCTCCGTCTATGGACATGCCATCTACAGCCCAAGTGCCCGTCTCATCCTAGCCCTCTAGTTGAGTCTCTCTGAACCTCATTAAAGATGAAGACTTAGCCTGGGAGAGGTTTGAAAGGGTTGTGAATGACTAGGATGTGGCGGCCTGCTACAACATGTCTTTGAAGGACTTTGAGCACTCTGGTGTTCATGACCTCTTCAAGGTAAACATCTCATTTTTATCTTGTCTTCCTCATTTTTATCTCGTCTTATCAATACTTAATTATGCTTTGTCTAAAAAACAAATTTTGTGTAGGCAATGTCTAAGTTCATCGCTATGTCCAGACAAGCAACAAAACTGGACAAGACGAGGATCCTGCTGGAGAAGAGGATACAGGAGGTCAAGGACGAGAGCAAAAGGTGGGCTGAAGTGGCGGCTAAGGCCAAGGACGAAGTGAAGGAGCTGCAAGACCACGTAGAGGAGCTGAAGACTGATGTCATAGAGAAGGACACTCGTCTTGATCATCTTCAAAAGAAGAATGACGAGTTGAGTGCTCTTCTTGAGAAGGCTAAGGGAGACGCGGTTGCAGAGTTCAAGGCGTCCAAAGAGTACATTGATTCTTTGGACACAAACTATGCAGCTGGGTTTGAAGACTTCAGAATGGACGCCATGGAGAATTTCCCTAACCTTGACTTTAGTTCTATCAAGCTCAACCTTGGTGGTGCTACTACAAGCTCCCTTCTTCAGACGAGCTCAGAAGATATTAACGTCGAGGATGATGCCACCACTCAGCGAGTTCAGGACGACCCCAGTACAGACCCACCCCCCCCCCCCTAATGAAGATAACTTTTATACTTAGTTTTTTTTTTTTTTTTTTTGTATCTTTATTTTGGTCCGTTGTTTTGGACTAATGGATGTAATCAAAGTACAATTGTCTCGTCTATAGTTTTTAGATGATCTATTAAACAATATCTTGTTTGTTTCAAATTTATGACGGTTTTTGTCCACCTTTTGACTAATGAATGTATGCTTTATCTTTTATTTATTGAAAAATTGCATGGATGAACTCGTCTTGAATCCTAGAGACGTTAATCACTCGCCCATGATTAGGTCTCATTTTTAGATTGAATTTAGCATACCTCATCTATGAACTGTGGTTTTTGTTGCCTCAACTCAGCACTAACCTTCGTTCATCCTTTAGGCGATTCTTTGCTCTCTTTTTTTTTTTTTTTTTTTTTTTTTTTTTTTTAATCTCATCCATAGGTTGGGTTGTTTTAGCTCTTACCCAATAAGTTATTCGTGCATCTTCTCATCTATGACTAGGGTTGCACTTCCAAGGCTCACACTCGTCTTTGTGTGGACGAGTGTGCCTTACACTTGAAGAAAGCTGTATTGATGAAACTTCCATGTAGCAAGTCTTTGACTCGTCTTAACATGGACGAGTTTGCTTTCACTCGCCTTTCCTTTCTTAGGAATGTTGTATGGACGAAACATCCTTGCGTCCAAGGATTTTACTCATCTTGGTTGTTTGCCTTATGTGAATTATTTTGAATGAAACCACAAGAATGATGGACTCCTATGAAATCATACATATACTTTGAAATACATATACATATTTAGAAATCCATATTTTGTAAACATTCGTCCACAAGCATGGTACATGCTTAAGAGCCAGTGCCCTTTGGGAATTAAAAATACTTAAACACATTAGTCAATTCATAACACAACACTTATACATTTTAAACACGCTAGTAATAGTCAAATATATAACACAACACTTATATATTTTAAACACGCTAGTAATAGTCGAATATATGAGAAAATAATACTGCGAGCAATTATTTTGAACGTCCATGGTGTTCGTCCCATGGCAATGCTCAACTACGGTCGTCCTTTATTGGTAATATCTTCTTAAGTGTTCAACGTTCCAAGGGTGTTCTAGCTTTCGTCCATCTAGGGCTTCTAAGGAGTATGATCCTTGCCTTTTACAGTTGATAACTCTGTAAGGTCCTTCCCAATTTGGTCCCAGCTTTCCATGGGCAGGGTTTTTGGTGGCCTAAGAAAACTTTTTTAGGACGAGGCCCCCAATATTAAAGCGCCTGGGTTTGACTATGGTATCATACTGTTTGGCCATCAGGTTTTTATACCTTGCCGTTCTTTGCTCCGCGTCCATCCTTACCTCGTCTATGAGATCGAGGTTGAGACGAAGATGTTCCTCGTTTTTCTTATCTTGATACCCCACAACCATATGACTGGCCATATGTACCTCCGCAGGTCTGACCGCGTCGCTCTTGTAGGCTAGTCTGAAAGGAGTTTCCCCTGTAGGGGTCCTTGCTGTTGTTTTGTAGGCCCACAATACACCTGGTAATTCATCCGGCTCCCTTTGTCCCGTCAAGCTGAGTCTTGATGATCTTCAATAAGGATCGGTTTGCTACTTCAGCTTGGCCATTTGCTTGAGGGTAGGATGGTAAGGAATAATGATTCTAAATTCCAAAGTGTTCGCAGAAGTCCCTGAAAAGTGCATTGTCAAACTGTCATCCATTGTTCGATACCAATATCCTTGGCACCCCAAATCGGCATACAATGTTTTTCCAAACGAAATTCTTAACATTTTGTTGTGTGATCTTTGCTAGTGGTTCTGCTTCTATCCACTTAGTAAAGTAGTCAATACCTACCACTAAAAACTTCATCTGCCTGGTTCCAAGTGGAAAGGGACCCAAAATGTCCAGTCCCCATTGTGCGAATGGCCACGGGGCCGTCATAAGAGTAAGATACTCTAAGAGTTGTCTAGGGACATTGCTGAATCGTTGACATTGGTCACATACTTTGACATAGGACTTTGCGTCAGCTTGAATGGTTGGCCAGTAGTATCCTGCGTGGACGACTTTATGCACTAGCGCTCTTGCTCCCGAGTGGTTTCCACATGCCCCTTCATGAATTTCCCTCAATACTTAGTTTGCTTCGTCTGGAGCTAAGCACCTCAGATAAGGTTGAGAAAAACCTCTTTTGTATAGTACCTCATTTATGAGGACGTACCTGGCCGACCTGATTCTTAGTTTCCTGGCCTCGTCTTTTCCCTCTGGTAGCCTTCCATCCTTCAAGTACGCCACTATTGGAGTTGTCTAATTTTCTTCGCTTTCTATCTGATGCATCTCCGGAAGATCTATGCTTGGCATATATTGAATTTCGTCAAAGTCGTCCAAAGCCCCACCTGTCGAGGCTTCTTTTGCTAAAGCATCTACTTTCATGTTTTCTTCCCTTGGGATTTGAATGAAACTAGCTTCTTTGAATTTCTTCACAAGGCATCTCACTTTATTAAGATATTTCTTCATGCGTTCCTCTTTGGCTTCGTACGTCCCATTTACTTGACCTATGACCAGTTGAGAATCTCCATGGACGAGTAATGATTCTGCTCCCAAAGACTTTGCCAACTCTAACCCCTTCAGGAGGGCCTCATATTCTGCTTCGTTGTTGGTTGTTGCATACTACAGGCGAACCTTGTACTTCAATTTATCTCCTTCCGGGGATTTCAAAATAACTCCCATCCCCCCTGCATGTAATGTGGAGGACCCATCCACGTGGACGACCCATCTTCAAGTGCTGCCCGGCTCGTCTAAACCTTCAACGCTTGGAGTAAATTCCGCAATAAAATTTACCAATACCTGTGCTTTTATCGCGCTCCTTGGCAGGTACTTGATATCGAATTTCCCAAATTCAATAGCCCATTGGACTAGTCATCCTGCAGCTTCTAACCTGTTCATTGCCTTTTTCAACGGATAGTCTGTCAAGACGTTAATGACATGTGCTTGAAAATAGTGCCTCAACTTCCTCGATGCCGTAATCAAAGCAAAGGCTAATTTTTCCATCATAGGATATTGTCCTTCTGCTCCTCTTAGAGCTCGGCTCGTATAGTAGACTAGCTTCTATATTTTTCCTTCTTCTCTGATCAACGCCGAGCTTACTGCATGTAGGGACACCGCCAAATACAAGTATAATTCTTCACCAAGTACAGACGGGCTTAACAGCAGAGCCCTAGTCAGGTAGCTTTTGAGGTCTTGGAAAGCCCTTTGACATTCGTCCGTCCACTCGAAGGCTCTTTTAAGAACCTTGAAAAACGGCAAACACTTGTCAGTTGCTTTAAAGACAAACCTGTTGAGCCAATGAGTGATTGGACTTTCTTGATATTTCCTGGCGGTTTCATATCAATGATCGCCTGAAATTTGTTGGGGTTCGCTTCAATCCCTCTGTGCGAAACCATGAATCCAAGGGATTTTCCTGATGAAACTCCAAAAGCGCACTTGCTAGGTTTCAGCTTCATATTATACCTCCTAAGTGTGTCGAAAGTTTCTTGGAGATCGTCCAAGTGGTTCTTCTCGTCCAAACTCTTCCCTAGCATATCATCTACATAAACCTCCACATTTCGTCTTATTTGCGGTTGGAACATGTGATTAACCAGCCCTTGATAAGTTGCCCCTACGTTCTTTAAACCAAAAGGCATTACCTTATAACAAAACAACCCCTGGCTCATTATGAAGGATGTCTTTTCCTGGTTTGCCTCGTCCATCTTTATTTGGTTATACCCTGAGAAAGCGTCCATGAAGCTCAACAGCTGATGACCAGCTGTTGAATCCACCAACTGATCGATGCGTGGCAAGGGGTAGCTATCCTTGGGGCAAGCTTTATTCAAATCAGTGAAGTCCACACACATTCTCCACTTGCCATTCGTCTTCCTAACCATCACTACATTGGCCAGCCATTCTGGGTAATAGACTTCCCGAATAAACTGTGCTGTTGTCAACTTCTGGACTTCTTCCTTAATAGCTTTGTCTCGTTCTAGAGAAAAAACCCTTTTCTTCTGATGGACGGGCTTGTAAGACGGGCATACATTCAACCAATGAGTGATGATACTTGAATCAATTCCCGGCATGTCTTCATGACTCCATACAAACACATCAACACTCCTCCGTAGGAAGCGGACGAGGTCTTGCTTTGTTTCATTCCTCATGCTTGTTCCTATTCTAGTAAACTTTTTGGGATCATTCTCATCCAAAAGAATGTCTTCCAGTATTTCGGTGGGTTCTGCAACAACTCTTTTTTCCTCTATGCTCATCGTCTGTGCCTCATCGGCCCTGGCCACCATAGCGAGGTAACATTCTCTTGCTGCTAGTTGATCTCCTTGTACTTACCTCACTCCATACTCTGTAGGGAACTTGACCAACAGATGATAGGTAGAGGTTACTACCTTCCAACTATTCAGGGTTGGTCTCCTAACGATGGCATTGTACAATGACAAACAGTCTACCACGAGGAAGTTTACTTCTTTGGCTATCTATTGTGGATGTGCCCCCACCACCATAGGCAACGTAACTATTCCTATGGGTTGTACCTTCATTCCCCCAAACCCCACCAAAGGTGAATTCATTGGACGAAGTAGGTCTTGCCCAAGATTCATTTGCTAAAAGGCAGGGTAGTACAGGATGCCCACCGAACTGCCATTGTCAACTAACACCCTTCTGGTTGTATAATCCGCGATAAGTAGAGTAATAACGATTGCGTCGTCATGGGGGTGGTGAATTCTTTCAGCGTCCTCATCCGTGAAGGTAATAGCCTGTTCCTCAGTTTTCCTCGTCTTGATCAGTCGTCCTAAGAGTTGGACGTTCTGCACTACCTTTAAGTATGTCTTCTGCGACCTAGAATTTTGTCCTGTCGAGGTTCCTCCTATGATCATTCTTATTTCTCCCAGCGGGGTTCGCGGCGTCTCTTCTAGCTTTCCTTTCAACTTTTCATCTTTCTGATCTCGTCCATGAAAGTTTCTTAGTTTTCCCTACCTGATGAGGTTTTCTATCTGCTGCTTCAAATCAAAACACTCGTCCGTGTCATGCCCATAGTCTCTATGAAAACAGCAATATTTATTCCTATTGCGCTTGTTGGGGTCTCCCTTCATCTTTTCTGGCCATTTCAGGGACGGATCGTCCTTGATCTGCATGAGCACTTGGTCAAGTGGAACATTCAGAGGCGTATAGTGCTGGCTTCTTCTTGAAGATGAAACTAGCTTTCTGTTGTCTTGATCCCTTTTCTCCCCAGTGCGAGCCTTCTTTGGACGAGGAGCTTGTTCTAGGTGACGGGGGATGTCTCCTTCCCTTCGTTCGTCTTTCTTCCTTTTCTTGGCTATGATTGCGTCTTCTGCATTCATAAAGTTTTGGGCCGAATAGACGAGTTCATCCATGGTCTGAGGCTCTTGCTCATAGAGCTTATGGATGAATAAATCAGAATTGACCCCATTATGGAAGGCTGCTAGCAGCAGTTTATCATCCATCTCGTCCACGATTAGGGCTTCTCTGTTAAAACGAGTAATGAAGGACCGCAAGCTCTCATTTTCCCCATGCTCTATTGTTAACAAACTAGATGAGGAGCGCTTATGCCTCTGTCCTCCAATGAAATTGTTGACAAACAATTTACTCAATTCTTTAAACGAACTTACAGAATTCGGAGGTATCTTACTGAACCATACTCGTGCCGGTCCTTTAAGTGTAGTTGGAAAAGCCCTACACATGATCTCATTCAAAACTCCCTAGAAATGCATTGTAGTTTTGAAGGTTGCGATGTGATTGTACGGGTCACGTGTCCCATCGTACGAGTCTAAGGAAGGCATTTTGAACTTTGCGTGCAGGGGATGACTGTTGATGGAATCCGTAAAAGGGGAGTCTGTTCAGTGAACCAAGTCTTCCACGGGATTCGCCCTCCTCATGTTCTCCATCATTTCGTCCATGGCTTTACACATCTGGTCCATTTCCCTTTCCAAGTGCGACACCCTTTGTGAAACAGTACCCCTCGACTGGCCTTCGAACTCGGTATTCTCCCTACCCTGACTCTGGGCTTGTCCTTCCTCGAACCTTTCTTGACGCTGCCTCCGCAAGTGAATCTCCCTCGTTAACTCTTGATTCTGATGAGTTAACTCTACAATGGCGGCTGCCATGGACTGTATATGTTAGATTGCAGGTTGTTGAGCGACTGGCGCTGACTGTCGATCACGGTTAGGATTGCTAGAAGCATCCCTACTTTCTTGGTGGCCTGGGCTGGTAGCCCTTGATCTTGTCCGAACCATACAGCCTGGGCTGGTAGTACAAACTTACGATTCCCACAGATGGCGCCAACTGATAATGTGTGACAAAATCAGTAGGCTGGATGCTTCGGATTTCGATGGCAAAAAGATAATCTGAAAAAAACCTGAAGAGATGAACAAACAATTAGAGGTGACCGGGGTGGATCGGCCAAAAACCCTCCGATGATAAAGTCAGTGTATCTCTCAACTTTAAGAATTCCAAATTACTTGGAAAAGATTTCCGTAATTGTCATTGGAGATGATTTCGTGGCAATGTCTTTGATTGCGCGTATGTGTTCTGGAATAACTGTATAAACCTCGTCCAGGGATTGCATATGGTAACCACGTCTGAAGTCCTTTTAGGCCATCCAAGAGTCTTTATGGATAGACAACCCTGACATGGACGAGGTTCCTGGGCTAAGTCATCTTTACTTCTTCTTTGGACGACCCCTACGAATGAGCTTGGAGTTGGGTTATTTTAGGACACTATCACAACCTATTTGGTACAGAATGTTTATGTGTCAATTTAGACTCTAACTTTTTGGTATTGTGTCAGTTTAATCCCTAATTGATGGAAAATGCTCATAGTTAGTATTAAGTGCAGAGATCATATTGACACAATACCAAAAGATTAAGGACCAAATTAACACATTTAAAAAACCAACCAAATTGACACAATGTAAAGGTTAAGGATCAAATACGTAATTTACCCTTTTCATAATAATTCAAAAAAAACTTACTCTTAAAAAAGGAAAGGAATTTTTTTTTTAACATTTATTGTTTATGTACACTTTATATTGCAGACTAAACAATTGTATACAATATACAATGTAAACCTATAATTGTCCCAATATGAAATCTTTTTCACCAATCTCCTCCTTCACTAGTCAAGTATAATTTTTATTGTCATCGCTACCTCGACCATCCATTTCATCGTCAGCTACTCAAGAAAGCAAGGAACATGTGAATCAACATCGCCTTTGAACCAACAAGAAATCACTCTTCTCTTCCTATAGAACATAGGCAACCGTTGCAAAATTAGCATGAGCTTTTGTAGTGAGGAATATAGTTGAAGTTTTAAGTGATTCAGGAAGAAACAATCATAGGATAGTGGCGCAGCAAGCATTATAAACATTTGAAAAAAAAAACCTAGGGGCTCTTGTTAGAGACCACACACCTATCCCAAACCTTTCAATAATTTTGGTGTATCCCACGGGAATGGGTTGTGTTAATGCCACTCAAGAAATAACAAAAGGTTTTACTGATGTTATTATCCCTCCTAAGTCAAGGGTTTTACAATAGAGTTGTCACTTATTTAATTGGAAAATTGAAAAGTCAATCATTCTTGACTCAATTATCGTTCTAGATCCTCTAGATCTTTTCCTTTTTCATTTGATCTATTTCTGTTTTCAATTTGGACCTAATTTCCTCTGAATTTTTTGGCTTCCTTTTTTTTTTTTTTTTTGGTCCTTTAGTTTAGAAAATTAATTCAAATACGTCTAATTAATTAATTACTTGTCTAATTAATCAATTTCTGCCCATTTTGTCGAGAATTAATAAATTCTTTGACTTGGATTAAGTTTGATGTATGCAACCTCACCATAAATATCCTTAGCCAGTAGGAATATGACACATCATTTAATTTAAATTAGACTAAAATAGACCAATTAGAATTAAGAGATTGTCAGGGGGTTCTTTTTACGTTTCTTTTTCTAAGAAGGAAGTCAGGCCTGGCGCTCCGCGGAATGGGCTCCAGGGTACCATTCTGCTGCTGCCAGTTTGTGCACAAAACGTTGAGTCCAAGTCCAAGGGAAGACGCTACAAAGTGGGCTTATCCTTTGTTTCTGCCGCAAAAAGAACTTTTCTCCAGTTTCCGCCACAAGTTTGACTTTTCTGCCGTGTAGCAAAACTTTTTGTTGTGCAGTAAAACTGTCTGCTTTGCAGTAAAACTTTCTGCTAGGCTTATCCTTTGTTTCTGCCGCAGAAGGAACTTTTCTCCAATTTCTGCCGCAGGTCCGACTTTTCTGTTATGCAGCAAAACTTTCTGCTGTGCAGTAAAGCTTCCTACTGGGCAACATGGATGACTACTCTTCATTTCTTTTACTGCAGAAATACTGTTTCTTATTTCCTGCACATAAACAATTCTAAAACCCAAAGAAAATACCAATCAAGCAAATGTTAGCTTATATGGGTTAGCATATTCTCAAATATATACATATAAATATACTTATACGTATTCACATATACATATATAAAGCATATTTTGTAGAACATGAGAAACAAGTTATATGTATATATATATATATATATATATATACTTATGGCAGGATAATGATGGGTTTGTGTCAAAAGAAAAACACGTAATAACAAATAAAAAAGAAAGTTTTGGCAGGAAAGGTTTAGATAGTATAATAGCTAACACGGTAAATATAATAAAAATGTGTTATAGTAGAATGACTAGTACAGCAAGTAAAGATACTACAGCAAGGCAATTGATGCGGCAAACGTAATAAAAACGTGCTACGGCAAAATGACTAAATATAGCAGCTATAAGTTATAATGAGAGAAATCAAACATATTTGCAACCGAAACAAGTTTTGAATCTTCCCATAGAATAAGTAAACCAAGAAGGAACCTAAACCCTAACTTGAACAACCTTGTCATAGGCTTCTGCCATAAAAGTTGTGCATTTTGGAGAATAAGCTTAAATGGCTACTAGCTATTACTTTTGGAGACTTCAAAAAGTGGGTTTGCTAAGAGGGAGGGAAAAGATGGTCTATTAATGCATGCCCCTATTCCTGCTGTGTTTTCTCTCTTTGTTTTACCACTTTCTTTCTTTCTTTCTTTCTTTCTTTCTTTCTTTCTCTCCGTTCTTTTACTTTTAGTTTCTTACTACTCTCCTGCCGTGGGTTGTTCCCCATTTGGTCTTTTCTTTTCTTGGGTGCCTCTCTCTAAGTGACTCTCTCTTTCTAAATGCCTCCCTTCAGTGCTTCCCCTCGGGTCTCCCTCTCACCCATGGCTACCTCCTCCTTTTATAGTAAGCTAATTCAATGGGATTTCTTCCTTGTACCCCTAGGGCTTCACCAACTGGTTTTGGTTTGTTGTGGGCATCTCTTTAGGACTACCCACCAACCCATTGGTTGCCCCGACTACTACCATTCCTCAGTACATGTTTGTTGCACCACTATTTTACGACAAAATTCTCTTTTATTTGTTATTGCCGTATACCTCTACTTCTAAGTTCAAATGGATAAGGATTGGGCTACCTCACTACCTAGCTCTATGGCATGCATCAGATGGTCTCAACCATTTATTACTTCTTTTAGGTAAGATACCATCTTAGTAGGATATCTTCCCAAAAGAAGTCACGACAGGAAACTAAATATAAACCCCCTTTTCCCCCCACCACCAAACCACACCCTCTGAATCTCCTTAACAGTAGGCCCACCTCCCTTGTATTGGCTGGGTACAGGTTAGTGGAGCTCCGACCCTTGTTTGCTTGCTCCACTTTCTTCTGCTTTTGTCTTCTTTCATTCCCACGTTGTTTCTGCCGTAGGAGATTAGTTTTGTTTTGTTCTGCTGTGTGTCTCTATCTTATTTCTTCACGCGTTTCCTACTGTGTTTGTCTTTTCCTTTAGTTTGGCTTTTCTATCATTCACGTGTTTCCTGCTACTAACACTTCCTACCATTCCTTGTTTCTTTTTACCGTGCTTTTTCGTATTAATTTTTACGCCTATCCTTTTATACAAAAGGATTTGGGCCTTTGTGGGCCAGATAATGTTGATTGTATCAAAAGGGTCTTGGGCCCAATTTGTCTTCATCTGCTGAAACCATTCTGCTAGAAAACTATATTTTGCGGCAAAGCTGTATCCTGCTGTAAATTTGTATTCTACTGCAGATCACTTTCCCTTGCATTTCTTTCTTTGGACCCCTCTTGCTCTTTGGTCCGTTGTTTTTCATTGGACTTTCTTCTTCATGGGCTTTTGGCTATGGATTCGCAAAATTGGGCATCAACATTCAGCCCTCTAAGCTTATGGATTGCTCCTGCAATTCATATGCGAACACTTATGCAGTTTTCTTTCGCAGGTGGTTTCACAACTCACATGCGAATGCTTCTCTTCTTTTCTTTGTGGGCCTGCTGTTTCAATCTTTACTATTGTTAGGCAAATCATTCTCTTTCTTTTTGCAAATTCATGACCCTCTAAGGTAGCCAAAAAGTTGCTCTTCATGAGGGTGGTGGTTTTACCGCTGTCACCCTAAAGCGAGTTTGTTGAAAACTTTGTCTCTTTTTAGTTTGATTGTTTCTGTTGACTGCCTGCATGTTATTATTTGACTTGTGCCTGCTAAGCCTCTTTTGGGCCTGCTGTATGCTTTCCTTTTACTAAATTCCAGTAGCCCAATACTATTATTGGGCTTGTACTCATGTTGTTTCAGGCTTATTTGGCTCATTTCATTGCTTTCGGGCTCTTTTGTCCCATTTTATTCTTTTAGGCATCCTCGGCCCGTTTCGTCGCTTTCAAGCTCCTTTGTCCCATTCGGGCCCCTTTGTCCCATTTTATTCTTTTAGGCATCCTCAATCCGTTTCATTGCTTTTGGACTCCTTTGTCCCATTCAAGCTAATTTGTCCCTTTTTATTCTTTTAGGCATCCTCGGCCCATTTCATTGCTTTTGGGCTCCTTTGTCCCATTCGGGCTCCTTTGTCCCTTTTTATTCTTTTGGACATCCTCGGCCCATTTCATTGCATTCGGGCTCCTTTGTCCCATTCGGGCTCCTTTGTCCCATTTTATTCTTTTAGGCATCCTCGACCCGTTTCATTGCTTTTGGGCTCCTTTGTCCCATTCGGGCTCCTTTGTCCCTTTTTATTCTTTTGGGCATCCTTGGCCCATTCCAATTCTTTATTTCCTGTGGACTTTTACTAATTCATTGGGCTTCCCTCGCCCAACTACTTTATACTTCATCCTTGGGGCTTATAGACTCTCTATTACCCCTTACTTTCTTCACTTACATTACTTTGGGCCTGCTGTGGCAGCTGTGGCCCATTCTCACTTTTCTACATCCATACTGCCCATGGGTTTGCTACTTCTCTCTTTCCAGGCCCTTTTAGGCCCATTTACTTCCTCAAGGTCCATTTGTTTACTTTATGGACCTATGATCCATTATTCCTGTCGCTTAGGCTTAATTGTTTTTCCATCCACTTACTAACTCTTTTCTGCCCGTGTTGCTGGGCTCCTTCCTGCTATTGAGCCTCCTTTCCAAAGTGGGGATCAACATTTCTCTCATTCAAAGGGATTGTCGATGATGATGATGTGTGCATCCTTCTCTTCTTCATCATTCCTTTGCTTGTTTCTTGGTTTGCTTCTTGAAAATTCCTTGTGATCTTGGACTTCTACAATGGTACTCATTTCTTTATGTCTGCGGCAATTTGTATACTCATTTCTTTACGTTTCTGCGATAGCACGTACTCATTTCTTTGCTTTTATAGGGATAAATACTCATTTTTTCTGCTTCTACAGAATATGTAGACACTTTCCGCTGTAATACAAGCACTTATTTCTTTGCGTTAATGCACCTCTTACTCTACTTCTGCTAGAGCAGCATCTATACTGTAGGAAGTGAAGGTTGTGGCAGATTCTGCGGCAGAAGAATTAAGCTTGACTGCTTCAGCTAACTTACTTTCCCCACGTATTCCTTAGTATCATCTCTTCACTCTTCCATAAGTGTAGTTGCTGTCTAAGAATGGTCAGAAGAAACAAATGTCATGGAATCCTTACTTGTTGGGTTCTTCTCCATTATGATATTTTACATTTTCTCATCTCTGTAGAATGCTCAAAATTGACTCTTTGGATTCTTCTTTTTTTTCTGCCAACTTTGCGAACAGCACTTTTGCGGAGCAAGGATCCTTCTTACGATCTTCATTTTTCTTTTCCTTTAGCCACTTAAGGTTGCTTCACTTTAGGCTTTCATTCATTCTCTAAAAATAGAGAAAGTGTTGTCTTCTACTACGTTCACATCTAAGCCATCGACTGAAAAGAGTTTCATCAAAATAGTTCTGCCATGTTACTTTCTTCAAGTAGAGTTCTTTCATAAGAGGAAAGTTTCCTCTAAGTGTGCAGATCAAAGGGTGGCTTCGCTCCCTTTTCTTGTGCCATCTTCTTCATTCATGTATCTTCATTTCTTTTGCTCAAAATAAAGCATAGAGCTAACATTGTAAGCCCTCATCATTGTAGAGTACTCTTTCATTTGCTGATAATACTTTCTGCTATGTTGAAGAACACGTGTATTCTTTGCCAAGATGAAGTTTTTGCAGAGAAGGACGTTGGGCCTTGTAGAAAGGCAAGTTTCTTTCAGTGATGATGTATTTATGGAGGGCCTCCTTATTCGGAGCTACTACTAGCATGGGCAAATGTATTGTTGCAATAGTAGAGGTCCCTTTTAGCCCCCAAGATCATCAATACTCTTGTACCTTTGCTGTTTGCATTGGGCTGTTTCTGATTTTGCCATAAATTCTGGTTTGCCGTAAAATTGATCTCTCTGCAGAAGTGACTGAGTCTGCCACTCATTTTAAGGCGCCTACAAGTGGTGCCACTATAGGTGTTCTTTGTTTTCAAGGGACAATGAGGATGCTTTCACGAGAAATCTTCTCTTTTTTTTCATTCTAAACATTTTCTTTGTCATTCTGCCATAGCAACCATTGATCCCTTCGTGTTTGCTTTTTTCTTCTTTAACATATTTTTCTTGTCATTCTTCCACAGTTGTTGTTGGTGAGGATATCATTGCCTCTTTGATGAAAAGGCATAGATGTTGTTGTGAACTAAATCTCTTAATTTTGTTGTAGTCTTCCGCAGATCTTATTTCTCCCAATTCTTCTTTCTCATGTTGCTAAGCTTGGCAGTGTCTTTCCAATTCTTATGGAAGGCGGTCTACCACTAAATGCGCTGCTAGAGAGATGTTTGGACTTCATCATTGATTTCCACGTTTTGTTTCTGCTATGAGTTCCTTTGCCACTTCACTTTTCTGCAGAGAACTCTTGAAGCCTTAAAGTCTCACGAAGAGCATTTATGCTCGTTGGTTCACCTTTACATATGTTTCTGTTGGAGTGCTTGTAAGCCTTCTCTTCTCGCTTCCTTTCTTTGCTTCATTTTCATTTGCCGCAACAAGGGTGGTAGAATTTCTTCTCATGGATTCACAGCTGCATAGGCTTTGCATTGCGTGAGAACTTTACTCTCCAATTGCTAGTTGATGCTTCTGCAGAAGATAAATGATGTTGCTACTTTATCGCAGACTGAGTGTTACTTGACCATGGTAGGTCGCGACAAATCTATGCCATATCAAAAAGTTTGAAGTTGCTGCAAATCATGTGGTGGATGAATGTATACTTGCTAAAATGCCACAATCAATACTTATTTCGCGGTGGGTAGTGTTGCTATTGTATATTGATACTCTAAGCGCTTTGCGGAAACCTTTCCAAACTTGTGGCAGAATAGGCCTTAGCCCCCCTAACATGTGAGACAACTGGATGAGTCTTTAGCATGTTGAAGAAGGCTTTTCGTATTTTCTGTAGAATGAGACAGCCCCTAGTATGTGAGAATGAGCCCTTAGCTTTCTGTAGAAGGCTTCCCAAATTTTGTTGCGGAATGAGCTTTAGCCCCCCAGCATGTGGGGCAACTGGATGAGCTTGATATCACATTCTCTTGGTGTTGATGCTCCATCATGTGGTTCATGCATTCTTCCGTAAAAAAAAAAAAAAAAAAAAAAAAAAAAAAAAAAAAAAGATGCCATGGATCTACAAGTTGTCATATTGTAGAAATTCTTCGTTGCTAGAGAATTTGGGAAAGAATTACTTCCCAAGCATGCTTTGGCTTCGTTCCACTGCAAGCACAATTGCTTCCCATGTATCTTCTGCTACATATGATTATGGCTATAGCTTTTCTGCAGATTCTTTCCAAAGACTTGCGATCATGGCTCCTTTGCAAGTTTGATTCAGTGTAGCCCCCATTATGGGCTTTTGCCAAGAACTCACAACCATGGTTCCTTTGCTGGATCCTAGCCAAGAATTTATAACCACGACCCTTTTGCTGGCTTTTGCTACTAAGACCCATATTTCATGGGTTTCTTCTTTGCTTGCTTTGAGTATGGGCATATTTAGATGAAGCTTGCTACGTCTCTTACTTCATGGTTAGCTAGTAATAGCCAAAAGTCAGTGGCTTATAATATAAAATTTTCTCATGACATACCCACATCTTTCTGGGGCATCGTGCTTCTTTACTCCTACGGCAGAATGCCCTTGCAGCAGAACGCCTTCAATAAAAACCATGTAATAGTTTTCTGCAACAATAAGATAAGCAACTCTATTCACGGCAGAATGTATGTCAGCAATTAATTCTGCTATTTCCCTTTTGTACACAAGCCAAAAGAAAGAGCATTGAGTTTGTCATTGTTGCAAAGTTCTTCTAGGATGAGAGATGGGCATCAATGAGCTTCATGACTTGAAAATGATGGTGGAGTTGTGTAGTTTGTAGTACAAGTGATCTAATACATTCTTTCTTAGAAATATCATAAAGATCATGATCATTAATGCCACTCTAGGCATAAATCCTCTGAGGTGCTTCAAAGAAAACTTCTCAACTCTTCAAGGTTGTTGAATCGGTTTGCTAGACCCGATAATGGACAAAGAGCAGTTTGTAAGCAGCTTGTAGATTTGGGCTTCTCTATAGAGAGTACGCAGTAACTGAGTGATTGGTTTCATTCCAAGGTCTGGATCTAATTTGGGCACTTCACCACCCTGTCACATGCCTTCAACGTTTTCTTTGGTTGAAAGCAGATGTTTTGATACCGCCGAATTGATTACTTCTTCCTCCTCCCTTCACTGATACTGACATATTTGCTGATGTAGTAACAAGAGATTGATTTAGCAAAAGTGAATATGAAAGGCTTTGTATGCACCTCTCTTGCTTTGAGAACAAGTCTCAAATTTGTTGAATAAGATCTAGACTCGAATTTCTTGTTGTAGCAGAATCATCCACTACCCTTTTATACATCTTCACACTGTTGGTGTTCCCATGAATTCTTAATGGGGCAATGATCACTTTTGTTATAGAAGATAATCACATTGGATTTGTGGTTGCACTTAGAAAGTTCAAGAATTTAATACAGAATTTTGTGGTAAGATATTCTGTGAAAAGACCTACTGGAATACAAAATTCTGCTGTAGAATATTCTACCGCAGAATATTCTGCTGTGAACAGTCTGCTGAGATATCTGCACTTTGGCTTCTGAAACTTTCTGCTATGAAACATTCTGCAGATGAGCATTCTGCATTTTTGAAATTCAGCAAATTCTACTATGAATAGCCTGCCGAAGGATCTGCACTTTGTCTTCTGAAACTTTTCACTACGAAATATTCTGCCAATGAACATTCTGCAATTTTGAGATTCTGCTACGAAATATTCTGCCAATAAACATTCTGCATTTCTAAGATTCTGCTGATGAACATTCTAAATTCAACAAATTCTGCTGCGACATATTCTACCACTGAACATTTTGTATTTCTGAGATTCTGCTGTGAAATATTCTGCCAATGAATATTTTGAATTCAACAGATTCTGCTATGAATAATTTGCAGAGAGATCTACATTTTGGCTTTTGAAATTTTCTACTGTAAAATATTCTGCGGATAAACATTCTGCACTTCTAACATCCAGCAGATTCTGCTGTGGACAGTCTGCCGAAGGATCTATACTTTCTGCTATGAAACCTTCTAGAAAAGTCTGCCGAAGGATACTTTGCGGAGGAAATAGTGATTTGCAACAGTATAGTAATGATGAAAGTTTTCCTTTGGCTTCTATAGCTTCATTTTTGTTTATAGTTTTTGGTTTTTTTGAGGGGAAGTAGAGCTAGAATCACTATCATGGAAAAAAAAATGATTGAAACCTTGTGAGGGAATCAAGGGATTTTTCTCCTCTAAGTGCTGGACCTGAAGGTGTAGAGGGAGAAAGTTTAGAAAGCTTCTAGTGTTTTCTTTAAAGAAATGAGAGCAAGAAGTTGATAAGTGGCTTAGAATGCTTTTAGGAGAGTTGCATGTTTGAATAAGTGACTTGCCACATGTCACACATGCATGACAAGGAGAACAAGTGGCATTTAAAGGATTGGACCAAGCATTGTAAAGGCCTGGTACTGTAATTTTCTGCTGCAATATTCTACCATAGCATTTTGCTCATAATACTGCTCTGTTTTAACGTTGCTGTGTCCTACCACAGAATTCTTCTACGGTACTGTCCTACTATAATGTTGCTATTTTCTGCCATAGAATTCTACTACGGTACCATCCTGCGGTAACGTTGCTGCAATATTTTGCCATAGAATTCTACTACAGTACTATCTTGCTGTAACGTTGCTGCAATATTCTGCCATAGAATTCTGCTATAGTACTATCCTACGGTAACGTTGCTACAATATTCTGCCATAGAATTTTGCAACACCATTTTGCCGTAATGTTGCTGTGATATTCCACCATAGAATTTCACTATGGTACTGTTGTGATGTTTTGGATACTTTCCTGAGAGTATAGCTTGGAAGATTTAAGAACATCTGCATGTCTTGCTTTGGTAAGGACTTGGAAACATGTTTGCGGGGGAGAAATATCTCATTCTCCCTATCTTGATCCCAACTCCCCAGTGAAGTAGCCAAAAAAATGTCGAGGGGGTTCGTTTTACGTTTCTTTTTCTAAAAAGGAAGTTGGGCCTGGCGCTCCGCGGAATGGGCTCCAGAGTATCATTCTGCCGTTGCTAGTTTGTGCGCAAAACGTTGAGTCCAAGTCCAAGGGAAGACGTAGCAAAGTGGGCTTATCCTTTGTTTCTGCCGCAGAAAGAACTTTTCTCTAGTTTCCGCCACAGGTCTGACTTTTCTGCCGTGCAGCAAAACTTTCTACTGTGCAGTAAACCTGTCCGCTTTGCAGTAAAACTTTTTGTTGGGCTTATCCTTTGTTTCTGCTGCAGAAGGAACTTTTCTCCAATTACTGCCGCAAGTCCGACTTTTCTGTTATGCAGCAAAACTTTCTGCTGTGCAGTAAAGCTTCCTACTGGGCAATGTGGATGACTACTCTTCATTTCTTTTACTGCAGAAATACTGTTTCTTACTTCCTACACATAAACAATTCTAAAACCCAAAGAAAATACCAATCAAGTAAATGTTAGCTTACATGGGTTAGCATATTCTCAAATATATACATATAAATATACTTATACATATACATCAATACATATATAAAGCATATTTTGCAGAACATGAGAAACAAGATATATGTATACATATACTTATGGCAGGATAATGATGGGTTTGCATCAAAAGTAAAACACGTAATAACAAATAAAAAAGAAAGTTTCGGCAAGAAAGGTTTAGATAGTATAATAGCTAACACAGTAAATATAATAAAAAGGTGCTACAACAGAATGACTAGTACAGCAAGTAAAGATACCACAGCAAGACAATTGATGCGGCAAACGTAATAAAAACGTGCTACGGCAGAATGACTAAATACAGCAGCTATAACTTATAATGAGAGAAATCAAACATATTTGTAACTGAAACAAGTTTTGAATCTTCCCATAGAATAAGTAAACTAAGAAGGAACCTAAACCCTAACTTGAACAACCTTGTCATAGGCTTCTGCCATAAAAGTTGTGCATTTTGGAGAATAGGCTTAAATGGCTACTAGCTATTATTTTTGGAGACTTCAAAGAGTGGGTTTGCTAAGAGGGAGGGAAAAGATGGTCTATTAATGCATGCCCCTATTCCTGCCGTGTTTTCTCTCTTCGTTTTACCACTTTCTTTCTTTCTTTCTCTCCGTTCTTTTACTTTTAGTTTCTTACTACTTTCCTGCCGTGGGTTGTTCCCCATTTGGTCTTTTCTTTTCTTGGGTGCCTCTCTCTAAGTGACTCTCTCTTTCTAAGTGCCTCCCTTCAGTGCTTCCCCTTGGGTCCCCCTTTCATCCATGACTACCTCCTCCTTTTGTAGTGATCTAATTCAATGTGATTTCTCCCTTTTACCCCTAGGGCTTCACCAACTATTTTTGGTTTGTTGTGGGCATCTCTTTAGGACTACCCACCAACCCATTGGTTGCCCCAACTACTGCCATTGCTCAATACATGTTTGTTGCACCACTATTTCATGACAAAATTCTCTTTTGTTTATTCTTGCCGTATACCTCTACTTCTAGGTTCAAATGGATAAGGATTGGGCTACCTCACTACCTAGCTCTATGGCATGCATCAGATGGTCCCAACCATTTATTACTTCTTTTGGGTAAGATACCATCTCAGCAAGATATCTTCCCAAAAAAAGTCACGACAGGAAACCAAATATAGATCCCATTTTCCCCCCACCACCAAACCACACCCTCTGAATCCCCTTAACCGTGGGCCCACCACCCTTGTATTGGCTGGGTACAGGTTGGTGGAGCTCCGACCCTTGTGTGCTTGCTCCACTGTCTTCTGCTTTTGTCTTCTTTCATTCCCATGTTGTTTCTGCCGTAACAGATTAGTTTTGTTTTGTTCTGCTGTGTGTCTTTATCTTATTTCTTCACGCGTTTCCTACTGTGTTTGTCTTTTTCTTTAGTTTGGCTTTTCTTTCATTCACGCATTTCCTGCTGCAGACACTTCCTGCCGTTCCTTGTTTCATTTTACCATGCTTCTTCATATCAGTTTTCACACCTATCCTTTTAAACAAAAGGATTTGGGCCTTTGTGGGCCAGATAATATTGATTGTATCAAAAGGGTCTTAGGCCCAATTTGTCTTCATCTGCCGAAGCCATTCTGCCAAAGAACTGTATTCTGCGGCAAAGCTATATCCTGTTGCAAATTTGTATTCTGCTGCAGATCACTTTCCCTTGCATTTCTTTCTTTGGACCCCTCTTGCTCTTTGGGCCGTTGTTTTTCATTGGGCTTTCTTCTTCATGAGCTTTTGGCTATGGATTCGCAAAATTGGGCATTAACAGAGATCATAATCCCTTATGGTCGTGACCGGTGTGGGTTCCTTTTTTGAAAAGTACGCAAGCCCATTGATAACAAGGGATCCTGGGCCTCCAAGGATGGATGGTTGGACTAGGTCCGATTTTCCGCGGCCTATTGTGGTCGTTATATGAACTGATTTATGCGCAAGTCACATAAAGATCCTCAAGGCAAAAATGCAATTTCCTCCTATGCAATAAAATATCATTGTAAGTGTTTTAGTGTCATAAAATGACCTTTTACTCTTACAAAATAATTAAAATAATTATTCATAATGTTCATAATGAGGAGGAGCTTAAAATAAAATATTTTGAGCTTATCTTTTATTGCGTAAACATTTAAAAGAGTTCATTCACTTGGTTCCCTAAGCGTGATGTCATGACTCCCGGGGTACTAGGTCTGTAATCCATGGAACCCAAAATCTCTAGTTCCTTGAACTATAAGATCTTTCTCTATGCTTATTATGCAATGGAGTTTTGTCCTTTCCCTTTACTTCTATAGGTCCTGCACAAGAACAACTATACAATACACATATCTTCAAATAATTGTTAGTTTCTTAAATTAGGAATTACATTCTAATACATATATGTAAATGAATTTCAAAAGAATGAGTCAGTCACGAGGATCCTGGCCCTAATTCTCACAAACTTAGTGCTTTTGTACAAGACTTGTGGGATTTGGAACTCAAGTCCAAGTAGCTTTACTTGGGCATTGCCTTCCAAGATAGTCAGGTGAGGAGGATTTTGTGGGAGAGAGTGATATCTGATGTGTGCATGTTTTGGCAATCCTCATTTTTCTTCCCCCCCCCCCCTCCCCTCTCCCCCTCTGCTATGCTTTAGTGTTCATTTTATAGTGGACATGATCTGGTACCCCAAGCAAGGACGTCCTTGGTCTGCTGGGTAAAACCATGTCCTCTGTTCCTGAAAAAGTGCATTGGGCAGAGGTTTAGCTTAATTAGGCAATTATAACTCAAAATGGGTATTTGGCTTTAGCTACAAATGGAAGATTCCTTCTTGGAAAGTCAAAGGAGTGAGTGGCTTGCTCAATGCAATGGATGACAGCTTTGATTGAAAATAAAAATTGAGAGGAAATTATGGGGAGATGCCATGCACATGGAGGAATTGAGTTTTCCATTAGTTCATGCATTCCAAGCAAATATATGAGCTAAGGGAAACCTTCGGGATCCTTCTTTCACCAGAATTCACTCCCTTACCGACCAAACCACTTCTCCCTTACTACCAACTCCGAATCCCATGAGCTTGGATCATGGGTTACAAAGATAATACTTGGTTTTACTGGATTTTTTAATGGCTTTTGCTGGAAAACTGAACATACACCTTGGCTTTCTCATGTGTTAGCCAAGGTCCTCTTCTCAAGGCTTCAAAAGGACACATCAAGTTCCTAGAGCCTTAATGTTGATTCTTCTTGCTGCATGTCCTTTGGCCTGACCGAGATCTCTCTTCTTGCTGCATGTCCTCTGGCCTAACCAAGTCTAAGTCCTCTTATTATTATTATTATTATTATTTCTTTTTCCTTCTCTTTGGGACTTTGGGCCTTCATGGTCCTTCTTAACTTCATGAATTGGGTTTTCTTTTATTAAGGCCCAAGGTCTTTCTTTATTTTTCATGGAATGAGCTTTCTTGTCAAATTTTGTTCCTCAACAACTGGTTTCATGCAAGTGCACTTTACCGTTGAAAATTGTTTCTTTGATATCTTATAATCTGGTGGTCTGATTAATGCTCATGAACTATTGTTGATTGTTATGACCTCAAGATTTTTTTTTTTTTTTTAATGAAAAAGTATTTGGAGATCAAATGGCCAAAATTACAATCTTTCTTTGGAGACATGAGATGGTGATGATGTACAATGCAATGCAAATGATTTTAAATGGGATGCGCAAAATGGGATGTCTACAGCTCTAAGTTGGGAGGTTAGGTTGGTTTCAAATTTTGCTCATAATTTAACAACAAGAAGTGCTAGTTATTTGGTTTTTTTTTTTTTTTTCAACGAATTCAAACAAAAATACAGATGCCCACCATTTTTGGCCAAATGGGTTATGTGACAAAATGGATTTGAAGGTGATCTATTTGACGGTGTAGGCAGAGGAAGGGATATTTCCCTTTTTCTTGGAGTGAAGACAGGACAACTAAGTTATTCAACACATTCCTTGCTATATTGAGCATACGACAATGAACATTAGGGTGAAGAATGTGACCGTAGAGGCTAATAAACTAGTATTGACACATGTTTTTTAACATGTTTTTAGCCTAATAAGAAGAGCCTAGAAGCCCAAAACAAGAGCGAATAAAAGCCTAACTTACACTCGAGTAAAGAAACGAAGGACGCGTGTTCTCGACTAATGCCAAAACTCCAAGGCAGGTGAATAAGGTAAGGTTTGAGCTGTCTTTCTACATCCCAGCCATGCAAGGGGAGTACGGCCCAGGGATGTTAAAGCTCAGAGGGAACTGTTTGGTGGAGGGGATAAAGACCTTAGTTTGGCATCCTGCGGAGACCTCTTTTGGGAGATGCACACTACTGGGAAAGCATCTTTACCATAAATGGAAATGGCTGATAGGAGCCATGTGATGCACGCATAAGAGTATGGCCAAATAGAATTTTTGAGTCCCTTACTGTTTTAGTAGGAATGGGTTAGATGGCTCTATTGCAGATTGGAATCCATCCAAAGAAGAGACTTTTCTGTCGTAAGGCCAAAACCAAGGCTCCTTTAATGGGGTGTCCAATGCCCAAGGAAGGCAAAGGCCAATAGGGAACATGATGGGGAGCTGAGTGTCTAGAGCAAGCAAAAGAGTAGGTGAGGTAAAAGCATATGAGGAAATAGATAGAGCTAAGAAGAAAAAGCAGAGAGTGGTATATGAGGAAAACTGAGAGTATATATGGCGAGAATGGAGAGAGTTAGCATGCATCATTAAGGCATCTTTTCCTCCCTCACAAAAAAACCGTACTTTCTGCAGACTTCCTAATGCTTAGAATGACTATGTTGACTCAAGTCCGATACCCCACAAATTTATGACCACTATTGGCAATAAGGTTGGGTGAGTTGGGACTGAGATCTCTTTAGTTCGTTTTTTGCAGTGTGCACTTTATGAGTATTTATACCTATATTATATTTATTCGTTAATTTATTTGTTTATTTAAATACATGGGCTAATGATGTGGACTAATAATTATTGGGCTATATTTTATATTGTTCTTTGTTGTTTTAGAGTGTGTTGTTTGTGCAGAGATTGGTTCGCAAGGTCCATATTGCAAAGAGAACCAGGCTCAACTCCCTCAAACTTGAAAAGCCTTAGCCCAAGTCTGCAGACAGAACAAAAAAAGGCACCTACAACTAGAAAATAATGTCGTTTCTAACTCTAAGCAAAGTGCGTAGTTAAACAAAAGCGATTCAAAAGTCACTAAAACTAATAAACCAAAATGGTGTCATGTGAATGAAAAGGCCAAGCGTGTCCCATTTATAAGGGAACATGTATCACTTGCAGGTTGGCTAGAGTATAGTTGGTTAACCTGTTAAGAGTGGCACCATATGAGGTGGGAAAGTTAGTTAGTTTTATTCTCTCTCTCTCTCTCTCTCTCTCTCTCTCTCTCTCTCTCTCTCTCTCTTTGTGTAATGTATTCAATACATTGAGTAATATACACAAAAAAGATATTTTCTCTCAAATATTCCTCAGTTTTCATGGTATCAGAGCCTTCCATGGCTGAAACTGCAAACATCACAGCTTCTGCTCCATTAACCAGACCATCCACAAACATAAATGCCTTCATTATACCCCAAGCTCCATTAGCCATTCTCTCAAACATGGCAAATTTGATGTCAATCAAGCTAGATAATACTAACTATTTGCTATGGAAGCATCAATTCACTTCGATTTAGAAGACTTACTCAATGTTTGAGTACATTGATGGTTCTTTACCACTACCAAATGAGTACCTTCTTGATGATCAAGATAACTCAACTATGGTTTTGAATCCAAAGATCTAGCACTTTTGGCTCTAATTAATTCCATACATACACCTTCAGCGTTATCTATTGTCTCATTGGTTTTGAATCTGCATAGGAAGTGTGAAATACTCTCAAGAAAAGGTATGCATCTATCTCTAGATCCAATATACTGAATCTTAAAGCTAACTAGCTTCAATCAAGAAAGAAAGTGACTCTATTAGCACCTTCCTTCAACACGTCAAAGAAGCCAAAGACGGGATTGCTGTTGTTGGTGCTCGTCTTGATGATGAAGAACTCCTTCATGTTGTACTGAAAGGTCCTACACGTGAATATATACATTTCTATACTTTCATTAGAACAAGAAGTGATTTAAACACTTTGATGAAGTGGATGTTATGGTTCTTGCTGAGGAACAATCCATCAAGGACTCTACTGAGATCTATAAAGATCAATTCATTATGGCTATGATTGCAATTGCAAATCAAAAGCATGATCCCACCTCCAATTCCTTTAATCAATCCAGCAATTGAGGAAGAGGTAATGGTAGAAATTCTAATCAAGGAAGTAAAGGTAATGGAAATTACTCTAATAATGGGAATAATAGTCAATTTTATCAAAATAATCAATCTGGATCTAAAGGTTCTTCATTAGTACCAATCAAAAAGGTTTACTTGTCAAATTTATCCATAGATTGCTATCATAGGATGGATTACCCTTACCAGGGTAAACATCCTCCAGCAAAGCTTATAACACTTGCTTCTGGTCCTCATTTCCAATCTAATGATTGTTGGATGGCCGATTTTGGTGCCACTGCCCTCATTACCTCTAATCTTAATCATCTACTTCAACAACCTTACATAAAGGTTGTCTCAATTGTGAATGGTCAATGTCTTCCTATAGCACACATTGGCAATAATAATCTCTTAACTTCCTCTTATGATTTTAGAATGAATACCATACTACATTTTCCTCAAATTGCATCAAGTTTATTATCAACTCAAAAACTTTGCTTGGATAACAATGGTGGGTGCTTGATGCATATGATGAGTATAACATTTAGAATTAGATCTATGGGGAATATCCAACCAGCCTTTCCTCTCGTGATTTTAGAACGCTATTCTGGACCTCATTCCTACCAGTCTTTCCTCAATTACATCTTCTAACCCTTCAAACAAAATTACTATTTTTCTTTCAAACAATAATCAATGGCAACTATAGCATTAGAGCCTTGGCCATCAAAATGCAAAATCTTTACAAACAGCTTTGTCTACAATAAAGTCTTCTACTAGTAATTTGAAGTCAATTTTTTATTTCTGTAATTATTGCCTTAATGCCAAAATGCATTACCTTCCATTTCCTAAGTCTTGTACTACTACTAAAGCACCTTTTAAACTAGTCCATACTGATGTTTGAGGGCCTACCTTTGTCACTGCAATAAACAACTTCAGATATTATGTGGTATTTGTGGATGATTGCACTAGATTCTCTTGGTTGGTTCTAATGCATAATAAATCATACGTCTTTGATATCTTGGTTCATTCCAAGATTTTTATTGAAAATAATTTAATGCCAAGTTAAAAGCTTTGAGAACTGATTATGGTAGTGAATTTGTTAATTCTTCTTTCAATTCTTTTTCTTCCAAGTATGGCATTTATCATCAGTTTTCTTGCCCAAGAACTCCTCAATAGAATGATATTGCTGAGAAAAAGCATAGGCACATAATTGAAACCGTCCTTTGTTTTCTCAAGCTCACCTTTCTCATATTGGTCATGTGCAGTTTGTACAACCATTTTCCTTATCAATAGGTTACATGTTCCCAGTGTACAATTTGTCTCTCCATGGTCTAGACCATATCATTCCAATCATAATCTTGACCAACTCAATACCTTTGGATTTTCTTGTTACCCTCTTCTTTGACCCTATAACACTCACAAATTACAACCAAGAACTGCTGAATGTATATTTCTGGGTTATCCTGCTCAATCCAAGGTTATATCTGTCTTGACTCCATGTCTCACAAAATATAAATTTCCAAAAATGTTATATTCAATAAAACTTCCTTTTCATTATTTATTGAATTCCAACACTTCTCAATCTCATACATCCAACCCTCCAATTTGGCTTCCAACTTTATTATCCTTTAATCTTGCCATTCCTTCTCAATCTCCTTAGGTGTCTCATTCTCATCAGGTGTCTCAATCTCCTTTACACTCTACTTTACTTTTAGTTTTCACTTCTCCATCTCCAGTGTCACAGTTGTATTCTCCTCCATTAGTTTCCCAATCTCATACTGAGCCTTCCATTCTTACACCTTCCTTGTCACCTGCTAATCACATTTCTCCAAGTGCCTCAAATGTTGCAGGTTCACCTTCCATCCCAGCTGCAAATCAGTCCCTTGTGTGCAACACTCAAACTAATACACAGCACCTTGATACACAGGTCCTTGTGTGAAACATTCATCCTATGTAGGCCAAATCTAAATGTGGTATCTTTAAGCCTAAGAAATTTCTTGCAGTATCTGTTGTAGACAATACTCAAACAGAACCATATACCCACAAGATTGCAGCTAAGCATCCTCAATGGGCTAAGGCTATGCAAGCTGAGTTTGATGCTTTGTAGAGACAGCATACCAGCTATATTTCACCGATGAAGATGGAGATTGGTGAAGGAGATTTGAGGTTATTTGAGTACAAGGAGAATGTTAGGTTAGTTTGTAAAGATTGCATAGTTAGCCATTGCAAGTGATATGATCATATAGATAGGAGAGAGGAAGTTCTATCTTCTTCCACCATCTGCTTCCATTTTGAAATGGACTTGGTCTAAGTTTTGCCAAGAACTTACACTTTGAAATGTCCATTTTCACAACAGTTCCTTGCAAATGGGTTTGAAAACCCTTTTTATATTAGAAGATAATTTCTATTAGATTTAGGTCCTTCATTTAAGGACAAAAGGCTTTATCAATTAAATTAAATTAAATTTCTACTTTTATATCCTTTATCATTTTAAGATTTTCTTTTTGTTAGTAGGAGTAGGCTAAATAGATAAGGGAGTGATAAATTATTATTTGTAGGGTCAGTCTTTCAATAAATCTTGCTATCTGATTGTAGTAGATAAAGATGGATTTGAATGCTATGTTTATCTTCTAAAGTCATATGTTTATGTTTTAATGGCCTGATATTGAATATGAATAAGAATGCAAACGGATTCTATTTTTTGTTGTGATTTTGTCCATTTGTGAGATGACCACACACACATAAAACTATGATAGCTTGTAATTATCTCATGTGCCAGCTCTACGGAGCAAGCCTCTCTCATTTTGTAGGTCCCACACATCAGTTAGTCCTACAACCTATGAGAGACGCATCCCATGAAACAAGCACATCTCAATTTGTTGTTTTTGTCTCTCTCTCTATCTCACTGGTGTATGAATCCTTAAGGACTATGATTACTGTCATTGAAGCAATGAGTGTGAGGAAATGACATTAAGAAGAATCTACCAATTTTTCAATTTGCTTCTACAAAATTCTGAATTATGATTTTGTTATTGCTCACACGGGCAAAGCCAACTCAAGGCATTTTGGGGCATAAGGCGACTACTTTAAGTGGGGCAAATTCTTATATTTTGAATATTAATAAAAGATTTATTTAATTTTTAGTTTTTTTAATTTAAAATCTTTTTTTTTAGATGTAAAATTACAAAATAAAACAAATCCATTGTATTACTCAATCACTATACAATTAAAATAAACAATATTTATTGAGTGTTCACCCAAATACTAAAAAATTATGACTGAAAATTTTAATAAAATTATATATTTGATATCTCTAAATAAACTTTGAGTATATTCACTCTAAAAGTGAGAAAAATGAATAGTCATTGCCACATCCAATGAAAAGATTTTTCTTGAACTAATTTTTTCTTTGATAAAAAAAATATATATAAAAAAACTTTTAATTTATTGGTGAATATTTGTAGCTTAATTAATACATCTATTGGTACATGGATATCTCTATTGATAAAAATTTGGGAGCTTTTTTTATTAGGGCCCTCAATTTGTTGATTTTGTATCTCTCTGTCTCACCGGTGTATTAATCCTTAAGGATTATGCTTTCTGTTATGGAGGCAATGAGTGTGGAAAAAAATATACCAATGTTGAAGACATGGAAGCTGCTAGATATTTTGGATTTGGAGAAGACTGACATTCTGCTTGTTTGTGTTTTTTTTTTTTTTTTTTTTTTTTTTTTTTTTGAGAAGCAGAAGAGTGTGACATTCTTTCTTCTAAAAACATGATCTTCGCCTTGTTTAAATTTGTTCCTTTTTTTCAATTTTTATTATTATGCTATTACCACAAAATATAGGCCCATGAAGATAAGAGGGCTTAGAGACACCAATAAATTTTTAAAAGACTATAAGCCATCACTTAATTTAGGTCGAGGGAAATTAGATTTTGTACTATAGTTTTCTTTATAAAGAAGAAGAAGAAGAAGAAGCTAGAAGAAGAAGATTTTGTACGATAGGATTAATACAATTGAATGAATAACAAATGGTATTGAAATATCTAAACCTAGCTAGCTGTTGAAGTGCATGACCTTTGGTGCAAACTTCAACAGCCTATCCAAAGTAGCATGTGGAAACTTCCTCGCAAACAAGAAGCAAATATTTGTTATCCTTCCATTATACTCACACAAACTTCCACTCCTCAATACCTTCAAAAACGCAGGGGTCACTTGTGTTCTTTGATACTCAGCTGGGTGTGGTCCACGCCTTGACCAATCAACCCAAGTCAAACTCCTATTTGAATTGTTCTCCCAAAACGCTATACTCACAAATGTTGGCAAATAGTGTTCATCAGCATAACATCCACCATGGCAATGCTTCTGAAAAACTGGGAAATATTTTCGATCAGACACGACTTCAATGGCGAGGTCTCGATCCATTTCGAACCATTGGGACCCTTTTCTCCATTGCCTAACTGTGATTTTTGGGTACATGTGGGGATTATATCGTCCACGTCCAACGGGGCTAATCTCATCATAAGCCATTACAAAATTTTGGGTGGAGTTTATGAGGTAAGAGTAAACTATGGAGAAGTTGAAGAGAGGAATGCATGCCTCTGAGAGAAGTACAAAACGTTGGTTTGAGAAATCAAGGAGTGCATTTGCTAGTAACCGGCGCTCAGCCTCAATCATGTTCACCTGACCCCATCCAACTTCCTGCATCAATTTGGTATGAATTGATCAATCAAGAGTAATCTAGGAAGCATGTCACAACTTGTTAAAAAAACAAAATGTATCCATAGTATTACTCTTTATCTAATCTTGTTTCTAAAATGAAGCAAAATAAAAATTATTATGTGATAATATATTCTTATTATTAATCTTCAATTTTTTCTCATCTCTTACTTTTTGTATGTCACCCTTTCAGTACTTTTTTTTTTTTTTTTTTTTTTATGTCGCGTTCCAGTTTGGTCACGTCTCACAGAACGAGTGAGTAGTAAGTATAAAACAAAATCTTTGCAATGAAACTGAAACTATTTTTGGAGTTTTCGAACACATGCATGGTCTTATACATGCCAAAAATGGGAATCCACAACCATAAAAGCTGTTATAACTTACTTACTAATAAGGCACACCTTGGTTTGGGCCTCAGGGGCCTCTAGTCTACTTTAATTGGTGGCTGAGTTACGGATACATGGGTCTTTGTTTTCAATTATGCATAAGTAGTGGGTTCCACTTATACTTATTAAGGTGGTATACCGTATACTAACGTAACCATAGATGAATGTAAGAAGATTTATTCAAGAATAATAATAATAATAATGGAAAATTAGGCCTGGGAGTGTTGGGAGGGGAGCTTCGAAGAAATGAGACCAGAGAGTCAGAGACCGCGTCTTCCTTGGGATGTTAATTGAATTGAGTAACCAAACTTGCTCGTTCAAAGTTGACCAATAAAATCTTCAACTTTATTTCTCTCGTTCTTTCCAATTTCTATAATGAAACCGCGAAATTTACTCTTTTGCCCTCCTCTGGTTCTCTTTTGCTTTCATTTCGTTCTTTCATTGCAATTTCTACTTTTAGTTTTAGGAGCAACTCTCCCATTTTTGGTATGTCTTAAACACTACTCAGATTTACGTATTGTGAGGAATAAATCTCATAAGATAATTTTTCTGTTTATAGAGCCTAAAAATTAGGTGATTTTCTGTACCAGACAATATAGTTTTTGTTGGCATTGCCATTTACCTTAGGTCTTAATTGGCCAGGATTTCTAGGCAGATATATATCTATGTTTATATTGTTTAATGAGGAAGTATATCTAGTGAAGAAATACCTATTAAACTCTCTACATTAATTGGACAAGCATTTAACTTATTGAAATTTTGGTACATTTTCGTAGCCACAATCATACTTTTATTCAAACGTATTTTTAAACTAAAATAACCCAATGAAAATAAATTATACCAAACAAAACTACGGATATTCCATTATTCAAATCACATATTCTAAAAAAATTATGGTAATAATCTATTACCGACATGATTTTTTTGTAAACCAAAATTAGATAGTTCTATGCAACTAAATAATGAGATGGAGAACAAAGACTGCTATCCTGTATTGTTTTCACTTTTCATCATTAGCTTAAAATGCACTTTGAGCGTCTTTTTTCAAAGTAAAACTTTTTTAAACTTAGATTTTTTAGTATAATTTTTCGGACGACCCCTGAAAAACAAGCTGGACCAAACAGGCAATAGGTAAATTTTTTTAGACTTTATACTAATGCGTATTATCAATTTAAGGTGGATAATAAAAACTCAATTAGTTCATCAAAAAAAGAAAAGAAAAAATCAAGTAAGAAATAACCTGCTCAGAGAAAATTTATAAAATTTAAAAAAAAAAATGGTAAAGAAACTGACCTGACTAGGAATTCTTCGGCCACGAAACACTGGACTTTCTGGCACTGATTCATTATAAGATGGACTTGAATGCACATAAATTGAGTACAAGCCTTCATGCCCCTTAAAGAATTTCTCCCACAGAGGAGCCATTATAACAGGACCCTTTGTCAAGAATAAGAAAGCAACCTTGGGAACTCGATTAAATGGATACTCACGAATCTGAGGAGCCATTGAAGCTCTCCATAGCAATTCTTCGTCATCCATGTCATGCATGACTTTAGGCAGTTTTAGGTACTCTGTCAATCCTATGTGACCAACTTCAGCTTTCAAATTCGGCACTAGAAATTGCGATGATGTTGAATTAGCGGAAAACGAGAATTTGGCGAATTGTAGATTAAAGGAGAAGTTTTTGAGGTAGAAACTAAGTATGACACCAAAGGTCAAACCAAAAGCAAAGAGGAGGAAATAAAAAAGAATTTTTTGTAGCTGTAACTGGGCATTATTGAAAAGCTTGGAAACTGAGATTATTGAGTTTTCTTTTGGAGCCTTCATTTTAGAAGAACTACTAGTAATTTGTGTGGTAATTTAAAACAAACAACTTTTTTTTTTTTGCTTTACAAGAGAGCTCTAGTACTGCTCAATAGAAAGATGAACAGTTCCTAAGTTGATGCAAAAGGTTCTTTTCTTTGAGGACAAGAGATACCAATCTCCAGTCTAAAGATTCAATTACAACAAAATTGGATGCTATATATCATTCAAAAAATAATAGTAATGATATTTGATAAGTATATCTCAATCAAAAATATAACAAGAAAAAGAGTATGCAGTGATTATAATACAACTGAATAAATCAAGAAATTCTGAAACCTGTATCAGAAAGAAGGGATATGTTGTTGATAGATTCAGAGAGAGAGAGAGAGAGAGAGAGAGAGAGAGAAAGAGAGAGATGGCTTAGAGAGATATGATTGTGCCCTTAGCCATCCACACGCTGTTGAATGTTGATGATGGCTTTCTAGACTTATGGGGTAGGGAGACTCGTCAGGTTCACCTTCTTTCTTTCTAAAGCAGTTTTAAGTTGATCATGCCAGTTTAGTCTGCCTTTTTAACAGGTTCCAAAACTATTTATGTCAAAAAAGGACTTTTTTATTTATTATTCATACATATAACCAATTATTATAAGTTCACCATATATATAAAAATAAATAATAAAAGAAAAATGGAAAAGGCAATGAATGGTTAAATAAAAATCAAAACCGCTTGGTGTCGTATGTTACTGCGAGACCTGAAACGACAAATTACAGACGTTTCCAATGGACTTTGAAATTCAATTGTAATTGAATTCTCAATTAATACCATTAGCCGCCAACTAGCATTTCTAAAAGAAACGTAGTTTCGGTGTCTAGCAATTAGCAAAATAGCAATGCCATCAAGTATAAGTACATCGCCAAATAAATTGCCAAATACCCACGTGGGAATAAAGTGAAACCAAACCAAGGGCTTCCTTCTTCCCATTACTTGGGAGAAAAGTCCAACCAATCCCAAATGACACGGTGCATGGATATTCCAGTCATTTTCAAAGCTCCTTACATGTTTATATATATTTTGCAAATCACTATTTATTTTACACCTATATCTTTTCTTTCTTTTTTGTACATTTTTGAAGTCAAGTCCTTTTGTTTATTCCACGTCAAAGAAACACCAATCAAGAATTTCAAGTTCCATTCTCAAAAAAAAAAAAAAAAAAAATTTCAAGTTCATCTCTCCGTGATTGGCGGCCATATGTGATATAGTGGGAGTGATGTATATAATTAAAGATAATCTTCCATGAAAATGATATATCTTCCATCACAATAAGATATATAAATAGTTATGAAAAAAAAAATTAACAGTTATTAAAATATTTTTGTCCCTAGCATTAGTCTTTCTTTTCAATAATTTTTTAATAGAATATTTCAATAATTTTATGAACAACTTCTTTTCACAATTATTAATGGATATATAATAAACTAGTGTTGGCTGCACGTGCAAGGCATGTGCTGCCCTAGTAATGAAAAAATTAATAGATTTTGTGTGTGAAATCGTGAATTTTGGCTCACCTAATTTGACTATATTAAAAAAGAAGTCTAAGAATACAACAAAATATCACAATATTTTCACAATATCTTCATTTTTAGGATCCGAATAGATATTTTTTTATTTTATTTGAGAGAAATGCTACATTCATAATATTTTTAGAACAAATTCTAAATGACAAGTTGTTATTGGTTTTAAACTGATAACATTGTTATTGTTATTCTCAAAACATTTATTTTCAGTTGTGGTTAGTCACAATCTCATATTTTACTATTTTATTTCGACTTGTAAGAAATTGATACTTCAATATTTGTTAAAATATTATTAAATTTGTTGTGTCAGTATAACAATATATGTGTCAGCTTACATAAATATTTAAAAGAAGAAAAAAAAAAACACAAACCGATTACTGGGAAAAAAAAGTTTAGGCACTATAGAAATTAATGTTAAAATATTGTAGACTTAGCATTTTTTTATTTGATCTATAAAAAACTGAGATCTCAAAAATTGTAAAAATATTGTGATAATAATAAGTGTTATAACATTTTCTCAAAACATTTATTTTCTGTTGTAGTTGGTCAAAGTCTCATATTTTATTGTTTTATTTCGACTTGTAAGAAATTGACACGTCAATAATTGTGAAAATATTGTGAAATTTGTTATGTCAGTATAACAATATATATGTCAGCTTACATAAATATTTCAAAGAAAAAAAAACACAAACCGATTACTGGGAAAAAAAAAATCTTTGGGCACTATAGCTACAGTGCCAATTGAATAAACTAAAAGCACTATAGCTCCAATGCTATCCATCAATAATAGTTTACCTATGATTTGTTATGAAATTAATGTTAAAATGTTGTGGACTTAGCATTTTTTTATTTGATATATAAGAAACTGAGATCTCAATAATTTTATTTGATATATAAGAAATTGAGATCTCAACAATTGTGAAAATATTGTGATAACAATAAGTATTGTAACATTTTCTCAAAACATTTATTTTCAATTGTGGTTAGTCATAGTCTCATATTTTATTTTTTTTTATTTCGACTTGTAAGAAATTTATACCTCAATAATTGTGAAAATATTGTAAAATTTTTTGTGTTCATAGAACAATATATATGTCAGCTTATATAAATATTTAAAAGGAAAAAAAAAAAACACAAACCGATTACTGGAAAAAAAAAAAAAAAAAGCTTTAGGCACTGTAGAAATTAATGTTAAAATGTTGTAGACTTAGCATGTTTTTTATTTGATCTATAAGAAACTGGGATATCAACAATTGTGAAAATATTGTGATAACAATAAGTGTTGTAACATTTTTTCAAAACATTTATTTTCAGTTGTGGTTGGCTACAGTCTCGTATTTTATTATTTTATTTCGACTTGTAAGAAATTGGTATGTCAATAATTGTGAAAATATTGTGAAATTTGTTGTGTTAGTATAATAATATAAATGTCAACTTACATCAATATTTTAAAAAAAAAAACACAAACCGATTACTGAAAAAAAAAAGTGACTAACTAAACTATAATTGTGAAAATATTATGAAATTTATTGTGTCAGTATAACAATATAAATGTCAGCTTATATCAATATTTAAAAGGAAAAAAAAAACACAAATCAATTACTGGAAAAAAAAAAAAGTGACTCACGAAAATGGCACTGTAGATGAACAATGCCAAAACACTGGATGTACAGTGCAAAAGCACCATAGCAGCATTGTCAAAACATTTATTTTTAGTTGTGGTTGGCTACAGTCTCATATTTTATTATTTTATTTTGACTTGTAAGAAATTGACACGTCAATAATTGTGAAAATATTGTGAAATTTATTGTGTCAGTATAACAATATAAATGTTAGTTTACATCAATATTTAAAAGAAAAAAAAAAACACAAACCGATTACTGAAAAAAAAAAAGACTAAGTAAATTATAATTGTAAAAATATTGTGTAAGTATAACCGTATAAATGTCAGCTTACATCAATATTTAAAAGAAAAAAAAACACAAACTGATTAATGAAAAAAAAAATGACTCACCAAAATGGCACTATAAATAAATAGTGCAAAAGCACTGAATGCACAGTGCTAAAGCACTGCAGCGGCATAGCCGCTTTTAAGTATAACAATATAAATGTCAGCTTACATCAATATTTAAAATAAATAAAAAATAAAAAAACACAAACCGATTACTGGAAAAAAAAAAAGTGACTAACTAAACCATAATTATGAAAATATTGTGAAATTTGTTGTGTTAGTAAAACAATATAAATATCAGCTTACATCAATATTTAAAAGAAAAAAAAAAGCATAAACCTTTATTGTGTCAGTATAACAATATAAATACCAGCTTACATCAATATTTAAAAAAAAAAAAAAAAACAAAAACCGATTACTGGAAAAAAAAAATGTGACTAACGAAACTATAATTGTGAAAATATTGTGAAATTTGTTGTGTCAGTATAACAATATAAATATCAGCTCACAACAACATTTAAAAGAAAAAAAAAACACACAAACGGAATACTGAAAAAAATAAAAAATAAAAAAAAGGGACTCACGAAACGAAGACACTGTTGCCGCTACAGTGCTGCACAGTGATTTACACTGGATGCACAGTGCTGAAGCACTGTAGCGGCATTGCCACTTTTTATATATTAAGAAGTTTTGTCAATGAATAAACAACAATAAAAAGTGATATTACTCTAATTTCATGTCAACAATTTCAAGGGCAATTAAAAGGAAAAGAAATATGTCCCTGTTGGTGCAAACACAATAATAATGGAAATAACATAACGAGAAACTAAATAATACTTCTGAATATTATTAATTTAAAGAAGAAAAATTACACAACACTATTTGGATTGAGGCGCGGCACTCGCTCTCTTTAAGAAGATTCAAGCCCTCGGTTGGCTAAATTTTGTAACCGGTGTAGACCTTCTCTGACTTGTCTCCCCCAGGATACAACAGCCCAACAAATGTTGTATGGCTAGAACAGTTTCTGCAAAAAGTGTTCAAGCCCAAAACTCTACCAAAAAGAACACCCATCCTTGCCAAGAACCTCTCTTTTCTTTTCTTTTTTCTTTTTTTTTTTTAGTGTATATTGCAGCGTATTTTTTTTTTAGTAACTTGGATTGAGTCTATTTATAAGCTCAATGGGCCTCACGAAATTACTAACCAATTTATTTTGATTAATTAAGTCCATTATTCTGATGTAGTGGGTGTTACAAGATTAATTGTTGGATATTAATCTGATGGGCTGGAGTTACATAATTAATGGTGAGACAAGGAGTTTCTAAATAATGAAAAGGCCTAAACGAATAGTCCATTAAGTAGGTTAATGGCTCTTTATTTTCTATAGTAAAAATAGAGTATTAATTCGGGTCATTTACTCACCAATGAATATGGTAATTATTCTGAATGAACTGTCAAGTAGGAGGATTCAAGAGGCTGATTCATTTCCATTTTTGAGACCTCCACCCTTCACCTCCCCTTTGCGCATGTGTCTAACCCAATATCTAAGATAATTCATGTTAGCCCATTAATCACCACAATTAAAAAGAATAAAATAGTCTCTCTCCTTTTCAATGTGGGATTAAACATTCTCACTAACTCCTCATCTTCCATATTCACTCCCACATTTTTACATTTATGTTATAACATTTATTCATTTTAATTATTTAATATTAAAATGCTCCAACAATCCCCCACTCATTTTAATATTAAAGTTTTTAGTTAAAGAGAGATTACCAGACAAAGATGGGTCACTATGCATCAGGAAGGTGTGCTCTGTATTGAACCTTCACTTAGCAAAACAACGATCTCAACTCCAGAGTCATAGTGGTCTCCAACTTGAACTATGACTGCTTTAGGAAAATTAAGCGTCACTGCTTACACATAACAACCTAGGTGTTGACATGAACTTTTATAGCTAGCACTTTACGGCCATGTGGTGATCCCATGAGCTTTCAAGAGCTTTTATTTTAAAAAATCATCAATAAAGTGATAATATATTTATTTTCCCCACGAGTTAAAATTCCCTCAAATTCACATAAATTGGAGTGAATTAACTCAAGCAATTCGGTATTTCTTACAACATTTTTATAAGGCCTTTTTTGTAATCTTAGCTTGACTACAAGTTTCACATTTTTCAAAATCTTTTGACAGTCTTGGAATTAATCCTAAACTACTCATGATTCCCACATATCTACTATTTATATGACACAAACGAGCATGCCAAAAATTAATAGAAGAAAACCTTTTCAACATTCAATTTAAACATTCCATCACAAGCATAACCCTTGCCCACAAATAATCCGTTTTTAGTGATTACATAATTATCAGATTCCATAGTTTGTTTGAAGCCAACCTTATTAAGCAAAAAACTTGACATCAAATTCTTCCTCATGGATGGAGTGTAAAGTACATCTTTCAATGTTAGCATACGTCCATAAGTGAATTTTAATTCAACCTCACCACTCCCAAAAACCTTGGTTTTGCTAGAGTCACCAAGCATAACAATTTTTCTTCTTCAAAAAGAGTGTACAACTTGAACTAATTTTTATCATAGCAGACGTGTCTATTAGCACCAGAATCTGCCCACCACCCTTCAACATATTGCACCATATTAATGTCTATAATCATAGCCACTAAAGGCTCTTTGGTTATGTTAGCCTGCGGGACAAATTCACGTTTCCAAAATTTGCAAAATCGAGCAATATGCCCACTCTTGCCACAAATAAAACAAGATCTATTAAATTGATCTTGTGAAGGAGGTCCTTGGTTCTTATTGTAATTTTTATTCGGGTTTCCATTTCCTTGATGTCTATTATTATTTTTAAAGACTCTCTTTTTAGGCTTCAATTGACCATTTCTAGGAAAATGATTTTTGGGCATATTATTATTAGCTGAAATAAGGTTTACCTTTGTGGTGGAATTACCATTGCTCTCTTGAGTCATGAGCTCATCTTGTCCTCTAGCCTCCTCCTCCACACAGATGCGTGTGATCAAAATCTCCAAAGATGTCTCCTTTTGTTTGTACCGCAAAGTCTTTTGGAACTCCTTCCAAGATTGTGATAGTTTATCAATTATGCCAGCTACCACCAAATTGTCTCCAATCTTTATGCCTTCAGATCTCAATTCTGCCACGACCATTTGGAAGTCTTGTGATTGATCTACCATCGATTTTCCATCCACCATTTGGTAACAGAAAAATTGTTAGGGTTTATACCTTAAAATCCAATTTATTGGCATTTCATAAGTAATTAAATTGTTAATTATGTGATAGTATCTGTAAATGAACTAATGGGACATTATCTTAGTACATGAGATGCATCGTATGTGATTTATATGAAAAGTCATAGAAGATATAAATCACAAGTTCTTTGTAAACTCAAAATTTGAGTTCGTAGTTGGTGATGAAATTGGGCATTTCATCTGCGAAGACTGTAACATATTAACTAAGATGATTTGTCTTGATCATGGAAATGGAGACTTCTAGTTAATATGTTGATATGTCTTAAGAGTTAAGACATATTGAACTGGACCGTTGTAAGATTTATTATTCTCCTAACAACTGTCAAATGAATAATAAATCTCACGACTTCTATTTACATCAACTCTAAATCCTGAGAGAATAATAGACCTGATCATGAGGTATAGGTTGTTTTGATATATCAGATTTAAGATCTATAAGTCACAATCAAAACCTCAGTATGTTGGGCAGCCGCATATAGTGTTGATGGAACATATATTCTCAAGATGGAATTCATAATCTCTTAACGGAGATATAAAATATTCCCTTGAGATAAGTTTAATAGGTTTGGTTATTCAGAGTGTTGAGCCCAACCACTTTAGTAAGGAGTTACTAAAGTATATATTAATGGAATTGGATTTCATAAATATATGATGAATAATATAAACGATTAAACCGGGTACTCAAGAATTAAGATGTAGTAATCTTCAAAGTGACAATTTATATTCATGACTTTGTATTACTAAGAATATTTTAATAAAGGGGTTGCATGTATAATAAAGTCTTGAGTTATAATTTATTAATAAGGCCTAGAGTGCAATTATATTCATATAGTGGTATTAAATATAATTAATGGTAACTTTTGACTTCTCAAGAGTTGACAGAAAAGCCCAAGGCTCATTGGAGCTAGAGTCTTATTTGTTTCATTTTTGTCCCACTCTAAGCCACACACTAAAGCCCAATTGGAATGGCCCAAAAGGCTAGCCTAATTAGATAATCAGTTATATTTAAAGAGAGAAACATACAAAATTTATATATAAGTCTTTTCATAAGTGTTTCCATTATGATCACATGAAAACATGAAATGGTTTGTGTGTGAGTGTTGGACACTCTCTTATTCTCTCCTTGAAAACTGATTGAGAGACCACACTTCTTGGGCATTAAGTAAAATTGGAGTGAAAATTAAAAATGTTCCTAAGTACTTCTAATCTTTTGGTTTTGAATTTCATCGCACCAAGGTACGTTTTCTTATTCTTAAATTCTGAAATTTACATAGTACATGTTATCAATTGCGAATGAAGTAGATTCATTAATTTTTTACTGCGTATGTTTTGTATGTGATACAAATATCTATTTTTTCCAACAAAAATCTACTAACAACATACTTTTTTGCACCAGCCTCCTTGGTATCATGCTTGCTCTCTATTTTTTCTTAATGGAGACTATTCTTCTTCACTCACCTCATCAGTAGGAATCTTTGATGGATTCTTGTCAGTGAGGATGTAGGCGACTTTGAGAAGACTTAAGTAGAAGAGGACTTTTCCTTTCCGCCTCTTGAAGTGGGCCCCTTTAAAGCGAAATGGCTTGTTGAGATCTCCAATTGGCTCATTTGGTTTCTTTTGTGTAGGTTCCATGTGTTGAATCTCTTTAAAATTGTTGGTGCAAACACAATAATAATGGAAATAATACAACAAGAAACTGAATAATACTTCTGAATATTATTAATATAAAGAAGAAAAATTACACAACATTATTTTGAATAAGGCACGACACTCGCTCTAAGCCCTTAGTTGACTAAACAAGTAGGAAGATCCAAGAGGCTGATTCATTTCCATTTTTGATACCTCCACCCTTCACCTCCCCCTTACGCATGTATCTAGCCCAATATCTGAGACAATTCATATTAGCCCATTAATCACCACAATTAAAAAGAATAAAATAGTCTCTCTCCTTTTCAATGTGGGATTAAACATTCTCACTAACTCCTCATCTTTCATATTCACTCCCACATCTTTACATTTATGTTACAACATTTATTCATTTTAATTATTTAATATTAAAATGCTCTAACAGTCCCTAACGATACTATTATTATAATGAGTTTAAATTCTATAAAGGATGTGGTGTAAAACTCAAGTTTTACACACTCCGATCCCAACATTGTATATCATCTTATTACATATTAAAGAATAAGTACAACCACACCCAATCAATTCTAATACCAATTTGAAAATCCAACCAAATTGAAAGTTTATTGAAATGTTATTAAGTGCGGTAGGGTGTATTAAGTTTTAAGTAAAAAATTAATGTGATAATTTTTTATTGGATGATGTAAAACATGAATTTTACAACCCATTCTTACCAAATTCGAACTCATATAAAATTATTATTTTTGGATATGATGATTCACTGAAGTCTGCATTATTGAAGATTTATTTTTCCTGGATGAATAAATGAAGATTGTGATTGTGCATAGTACAAGAAAAAAAAAAAAACAAACAAGTGCGATTGTCATTAGAAAGGGTCAAACTGAATTTGTTGCAAACAAAGGGCACCTTATTGGAAAATTCGTTATCCCTTATGGATCATCCCGAAAGAAAAGGACAGATCAACCAAAATAAGTAGGTAATATTTGATATTCTTTCTTTCCATTCTTCAAAAAAAAAAAATCTCAAAGTTTAATAAAGAGGCACCCAAATATATATATTTTTTTTGAAACAGCACCCAAATAATATTAATATATATATATATATATATATATATCCGCGAAGAGTACCAGTAAAACCAGTAGAAAGAAGTTCAACAATTTCAGGGTGATCAAGGTCATGATTGTTCATATAAGTAATGGCAACCATGGACATGTGACCCATTTTGTTAATAATATCTTGTTCAGAAAGACCATCAATATTCCATTCATACAGTTTATCAGCAGAAACAGAGAATTGTGATTGGAAAATCCTTTCTTCAAACTGTATGTCTGGAGGAGTGGGTTTAGTATACCAGTTTTTTGTAAAAGACATGGGATTAGTTCCAACAAATCTTTTGATTTCTGGTAGACCATTATCAAAAACATTTCTTATGTCAATAGAAGAGGATGATTCAGAATCTGTATCAAAAACAGGTTCTTTACCATTTTTTGAAATAACAGCAGCAATATTAGGAGTAGAAGTAATGCCTTCAGTTTTAACTTTTAAATCAGAAAGCATTTGTTCAACAATGTCAAGGGTTTTTGACTGAGAGGTTTTAAAAGCAATTTTTTCTCTTTGACTGGGCAAATCAATCAAAGGTTTCTCAGCTTTTGTAGAAACAGTTTGCTCAATAATTTTTTCTTCAATACGGTCAAGCTGTTGGCCAATAATATGCAAAGACTCATTTGTAAAATTGTTTTGTTCAATAATTCCAGAAGCAGGAGTCTCAGCATCAGCAATTTTGAAAGGATAAGCTTTCACTTCCGTCTTTTGACAGGTTATCATGACTGTCTCAAGAGGAGGATGGCTAGACCTTACAACAGTTTTGTCTTGTTTAACAAAATTTGATTTCTTAATTACGTTCAAATGATTTTGTTGAATAGGATCTTTTGAAGCGTAATGATTTTGAAGAAAATCAAAGAACAAAATATTTTTCTTTAGCAAAGTCATTTTTTCTCTCCATTTTCGTTTAATACGATCTTTTTCAAATTGAGGGAAAGTATCTCTGTAGTACTTTCTTATCTCTTTGTGTTTAACAGAAAGACTTTCTTTATATAAATAGACTAAATCCATTTCAAAACTTTTAGGAAGAGCAGTTAAAACTCTTAACTGGTTTTGAAAAATAGGAGGTTCAACAGTAGCAAAATCAGAAGCAGCAGGAGACACAGATTTTGTATCTTCTTCTTCTTCAGCAGGTTTTTCATCTTGTTTGGTTGAGTAGAAAGCAGTGCTAATTTGGGAGTTATCACTTGAAACTCCTTTCAACTTCAAATCAGGTTTAACAAAACTTTTTTGTAAATATTCATCAAGATCTTGATCTCTTTTTGAAACACTTTCAGTAAAACCAGAGATAATCAAAACTATCGGCGCCCTCTCTCCCTTTGCGCTTGTTCCCCCTCCCTTGTTGGTATCAGAGCCATTCCTTCCTTGGCCGCCGATAGTCTTGTTGGTCCCTTTGCTCCCTTGTTCGTATCCGTCTGATCCTTTGGTACTCCGTTACTGTGTTCGTACTTGTCGTCGTTGGCGCCACCCTAGGTGTAAAGTGAATTCCTCGAATCGGATCTCAGTAAGGCCCGTTTGAACCAGAGAGGGCGTGTAGGGCGTGAGAAAGGATATAAGGTTATTTAGGGTATGTGTTACGGAATGCAACGGCTGTGAGGAAAAACATGATAATTGAGTGTTAAAATTTGGATAATATAGATAAGATGTGGAAATCCAACTCTTCTATTAGCTCCAGGATTGAGTGTCCTCCTGATATTGTCAATGAAGATGATCAAGTTGTTGAAGAGAAAGAAATTCCGGATTTCCGAAGATGGAATATCTCCAAGGTTAATATTAAAAATATTTACAATACTTCTTGGCATGAAAATACTGGATTTTCCCAGTATAGAGTAAGAACTGTTGAACAAACATTTTCTATTTCCAGACACCATGAAAAATGTTGTTTATTTTCAAAAAAGAATATTAACGAATTTCTTACTACTAAATTAAAATATTTACATGTTGGTCTTGTTCAAGTTGCTGTTAAACCTCTCACAAGAAAAGGTATTAATGCTTCTGCTTTGATGTGCTTAAGAGATGCTAGATTTAGAAAGTTTAAAGATAGCATTCTTGGCATGATTACTGCATCTCTGTATGATGGTCCTATTTACTTTGATGTTTATCCTGACATTTGTCTTGCTCTTGATGATCCTAATATTGTTAAAGCTTTGACTTTAAATGTGTTAACTTCTGGCTATGATATGGATGAAGGTAGTAAACCTTTTGCTCTTATTTACCGCATTTACTACAGACTTGTGGGTTCCCAGTTGAATCCTCGAGCTGCTCATATTAAAGATCCTTCTGGTAAAACTATGTTAATTCAATGTTCAACTTCTGATGCGAAAATTGAAGTTCCAAAAATGATTCGTTGGGAAGATGTAAACCTTCCTAAAGAATGGTTATTGGAAAATGTTTCGCCTCCTGCTAAACCTATTTACCATGAAACTGATCTTACAAATATTCATCAAGATCTTGATCTCTTTTTGAAACACTTTCAGATCCAGCAAAGGAATGTCTTCCTTCGTTGAGTCTCAAAGGTTTATTATCAAGAAAGCTTATTTTAACAGTTCCATCAAGATATTATCAAGAGAGCTTATTTTAACAGTTCCATCTGAACCTATCTTTATATATATATATATATAAAGATAGGTTCAAGTTACACCTAGTGTAACTCTTTGGAATGACACCTTTTTTAAACCATTGGATTTAAGTAGATCCAACGGTTAAAAAAAGATACTCATTAATGCTAATATTCTTATTGATCTTATTTATTATCCCTTATTTATGTCATTCCATATCTAAACCAAAAAAAGTATACGTATTCTCCTTCACTATAGTACGTTTCTCTCTCTCTCTCTCTCTAGGGTTCCACCTCTATCTGCAAAAAAAGCCATAGCCACCAGTTGCATTTCATTCTTCTCAGATCATTTTGCACTCTTGTCCTTTTTTTTTTTTTTTGACATGTGTATTTTATCTTTGGATGAAAATACAATTCTATTGATCAATTTCTATAAGCAAAAGAGTCCTGAATCAAGATAATAGGTAGGCTGCAAATGCATTATAAAACAACATGTTGACAACGTTTAATTGAAAGCCATCCTTGGAGACATTAACACGTTTTGGCAAAAATGTTAATAGACTTCCTCCAAAAAATTTTCATCATTCTTCTAACAGATTGCTTCTCCTATATAAAATTTTATCCAATTTCCATGCTATTTAAATACTGCAATTTGAATCACAAAATTTAAATAAATAAATAAATAAAAGCACTTTAAAAATTGGATTCTAAAATGAGAATAATTATTATTTTGAATGGCAGTAGGTATGAGAATATCGGACATCTTGCATTTTACATGGTGGGATGCGTGTGTGTATATTTAAATTGTATAAGTCTAAGCATTTGAGTACAAGTAATAGGTACTTTATCACATGATGTTTTACTAGTGAAAACCTCAATAAAGTTGAAGGAAAACCATTCATGCTTGGATATATATGATGTCCTTGTTATAGGAGTGAAAAAAAAAAAAAAAAAAAAAAAAAAAAAAAAAAAAAAAAAAAAAACCGCATATACTTAAACCATATTTTGAGAGACTATGCTTACTATTAAACCTTACTAGCATCGATTTCTTATGACTTAAGAGAGGTTATTTTGAGAGAGTGTATTTACTGCTAAAGCTTTCAAGGCATTCGTACTTCTTGGATCTGTTAGGACTTAGGAGAGGTTATTTTGAGAGAATATGTTTACGGCTGAATCTTATGAGCCATTCGCACTTATTAGATTTGTTAGGACTTCTTGGCTAATCAGTAAAAGAATTTTTTTTTTTTTTTTTGCATTTTTTTTAATAAAAAAGTTACCACCAGACTTAGCATCTATTGTGTATCTCTGTTTCCATTTATTTTTAATAAAAAAATTGCAGATATTAATTTAAATTTATGCATGATTGTCTCCAATTTGGATTGATTGGTAGAGTAGTGTTGCCTCTACTCATCTTTCAATTGATGGAATATAAAATCATAACATCAACATATCACTTGGTAGAGTATACGTATATTGCTATTGACAATTTGGCCATGGAGGTGGAACCCTAGAGAGAGAGAGAGAGAGAGAAATACATATACTTTTTTTTTTTTTGGGTCTAGCGATAAGTATGGAATGACATAAATAAGGGATGATATATGAGATCAATAAAAATATTAGTATTAATGAGTCATATCTAGAGTATCATGTATATATATTAAACTATTATCATAGAGCTAAGAAGGAAATTGAAACAACCAATATTTCATTAATGAAATTGACATAATAGGTAACTTGGTATGATTTTTTTTTTTTTTATTATAGAAATAGGTATGAATCATATCTAGAGTATCATGTATTGTATCGTAAGATCTTCAATATGAATAAATATAATAATTCTCATATTATTAAAGCATACCTTCAATTTTCGCTCATTATTTGTATTAGCTCTTATACTCTTTTTTGCAACTTCATTCCTTCTCTTTCCTTTTTATTATTATTTATAATTACAATAATTAATGGAAATTGTGCAGGTAAAACTCGGCTCGTAAAATGGTTAAGGTCATAATTAATTTATAGTGTAGGTTTAAAACAATCCACAATAATAGATTTGAACAAGAACCGAGTTTACTTAAAAAAACGACGTAAAAAGGCTATCTTTTAAAGTATTTCTTTACAAAGATTACAAGTCCCTCAAAAACAAGCTCTAAAACCATGCTTATCCCCCTATTCTCTCTCTATTTCTTTCTTTTTCTCTCTTTTTTCAAAAGAAGGTCCCCTTCTTTTTGCCCTTATCCCTCCTAATATTTGCTATGCCTTCTTCTATAGCATGTGTTGCCCTTGTACAACTAGGCAACTTGATGTCTCATCAAGCTCTTCTTTCCTTATTTTTTATGATGCCGGGAGACTTTTGGAGCTCCTTGCACTATTCAAGACAGTCATTCAACAATAAATGCAACTATGCCAGGCAAGTGAGCTTCATTAATACAAAGGTGATTGTAGAACCACCAAGAAGCTTCAAAAGGTTTCTTCAAATAATTTTGCATGTCCCGGAATCTATCTTCTACACCTCGAGCAATGCTTCATCCTGTATTGCTCGGTAGAAACTTATCCTTGAAGCAGGGACGGAGCTATAGTTTGACATTGGGGGGCAATGGCCCCCCCTGATATTTTGAAAATATATATTGTAGGGGAAAAGGGCCCGTTACCCAAAAATGGGCCGTGGGCCTGTCCGAAGAGACCTTCCGTCCGAGGACAACAGGTCATAGGGAATTTGCCTAGCCCAACTCTTGTCCAAAGTACAAGTTACGTAGAAAGAAAAAGACTAGTCCGAGGAGACTTGCCTATTCGAATCACCAAGGAGATGACCCAGATGAATGCTTCAACATTAACCTTAGCAATTCTGGGGAGTTCCCTAACTTATGTAGGCCAAAGAAGACAGGTGGCAACGCTCAGATATTAAGTAAAAGGCTGCTGCCACTGCATTTATGATCCTGCAACTAACATCATGGCCGCATTAATGGGGAAATGACATCTGAACAGTGGCCCCAGTCCTTTACAACTACCATGCAAAGGCTTTAGGGGAAGGTTGATAGGACAAGTATCAAAAAGGAACCCCCTCATTGGCACGTGGGAAGAACTAATATATAAGGGGAGCTGAAAGCACCAAAAAAAAAAAAGGGAAAGAAAGGGAGGAAAAGAGGAGAAAGAGGAAGAAAGAAAAAAGAGAAAGAGAAACACTCAGCCAACTGTTAAGATAGACTCCTCGGACTAGGCCGAGCAGCATCCAAAATAGTCCCAGCATTTCATCTTTATCAGGCTGATCATAACTAAGTTTGGGCCACCATCCAGCTCATTCTCAATCAAGTTTACTTAGCTCACTCTCTTACAAATTCATTGTAAGAATACTGTTTACTTGTTGGGCTTGAGTTCATCTCTCTCTTAGCAGCCCAAATTGTAATTTGTGCCTTACAATTGGCGCCGTCTATGGGGAATTAACTGCTACGTTGGTGAGCTGAGACAGGAGGCTTGAATCATGGCTGGGTCAAATCCTGACGGAGCGGAGTCAGAAAGCTCGCAACATCTTGATCACTTCTCACGCCTCGAGTGAGAAAGAGACCGCGAAGAAAGTGTGCACACAAACCGCACCGATAGGAATCACGTAGAGGTGAGGGTGATGAGTCTCATAAGGACACCACGAGGGACATGCAACGCAAGATTGAGCGCCTGAAGAAGAAGCTGCGCCATGCACGGAGGAGGCGCAGCCCATCTAGCAGTCCATCCATCACGGATGACTCTTCTGACGATGATGATGACGCTAGTTATAGATGTCGCTCCAGGACACCTCCTAGTGAATCTTTCTCTCATGAGGAAGAGCGTCATCATCACCGCAGGAGCAGAAACACGTCCTCAAAGGGTGCGAGAAGCGACGCAATGAACAGGGCACTCAACCAATTTCCAGGTCACCCTTCACACGCAGCATCGAAGGAGGAAGCCTTCCTCGACCTTTTACTCAGCCCATCTTCACTGCATACAATGGACGAACTGATCCCGTGGAGCATGTGAGTCACTTCAACCAAAAAATGGCTGTCTACTCTCAAAATGAGGCACTCATGTGCAAAGTTTTCCCCTTTAATTTAGGGCCTGTAGCCATGAGATGGTTTGACGGCCTCGTGGCTAATTCTGTTGGATCCTTTCGGGCGCTCACCAGGGCCTTCTGCTCTCGATTCGTAACGAACACTAGGGTCCTTCGACCACTAGACTCCTTGCTATCCATGTCTATGCGAGACGGGAAAACGTTAAAAACGTACTCGGACAGGTACTGGGAAATGTTCAACGAAATTGAAGGGAGTTTCGATGATGTGGCCATAAGAACCTTCAAGGTCGGCTTACCAGCCGAACACGAACTAAGGAAGTCGTTGACCAAGAAGCCCGTGAGAAACGTACGCCGATTGATGGACCGCATCGACGAATATAAGCGAGTTGAGGAAGACCAGATACTCGGAAAGGGAAAAGCTAAGGTTATCCCTCAAGAGAGGAGGGATTTCAGGTCGGACTAGTACAGTAACAGCAGGCCGCGGAGAGACTATAATGTGCAGTCTGGGTTTGCCACATCACAGGCAGTTCATGCCGTGTTCCGAGAACCGATTCACCAGATTATGGATAAAATTCGGAACGAGCCATACTTTAGGTGGCCAAACAAGATGGGGGGAGACCCCACGAAGCGCAATCAAAGCCTTCACTGCCAGTATCATCAGGAACGAGGGCATACTACAGAGGATTGCAGTACTTTGTAGAACCACTTAGAACAACTTGTAAGGGAAGGAAAACTGCAACAGTTTACTTATCGGCCTAATAACCAGGGAGATCACATCAGGCCAGGGGCTTCGGGGACCGCCTCATCAAGGCCCCCATTGTGCACTATCAATGTTATCTTCGCGGCACCTGGAAGAACTGGATCTTGCCCTTCTAGAGTGATGTCCATTTATGGGATGTCTACTGAGGACGCTAGTCAGAAAGTAAAACAGTCAAGGTTAGAGGTCTGACCAGCCTTAAGCTTCTTGGACGAAGATAAACGGGGGACAATTCAGCCCCATGACGATGCTCTGGTCATCACCCTAAGAATAGGGGGGTATGATGTGAAGAGGGTGATGGTTGATCAAGGGAGTAGGGCTGAGATCATGTATCCTGACCTGTATAAAGGATTGGGATTACGGCCCAAAGATCTAACCGCATATGACTCTCCCTTTATTAGCTTTGACGGGAAAACCGTCATCCCTAAAGGTCAAATCGGGCTACCCGTATAGGCAGGATCCGAGGTAGTCGAAGTGGACTTTATCATGGTGGATGCGTACTCTTCCTACATAGCCATTGTGGCCAGACCTTGGCTTCATGCCCTGGGGGCCGTTTCCTCAACCCTGCACCTAAAAATTAAGTTCCCGTCCGGAGAACGAGTTGAGGAAATTGTGGGAAGCCAGTCTATGGCAAGACAGTGCCACATAGCTACCATTGCACATCAGCCCGTTGCCGAGCCAGCCATCACCTCGGGCAGGGATTCATAGCAGTCAAAGAGTCCGATTACCCCCAATGCCATGGAACCGGACCAGGAGAAATGCAAGAGACTGGACAAAATTGTCATTGAGGAAGACCCAGAAAAGTTTTTCCAGATAGGGGCTCAATTGCCTCCTCGGGAAAAGGAAGAGCTGCAGCGTTCCTTAAGAAAAATATCGACGTGTTTGCCTGGAACTCTTACGAGGCCCCGGGGGTGGATCCCAAGTTTATCTGCCATCACCTTAATGTGAGCCCCGCTGCCCTTCCCAAAAAGCAGCCACCTCGGCGCTCGTCCAAAGAGCATTCCGATGCTGTAAGGGATGAAGTGAACAGGCTAAAGTAGGCAGGGGCTATTAAGGAAGTCTTTTACCCAGAATGGTTAGCCAACACGGTGGTGGTGAAGAAGAAGAACGGGAAATGGCGCGTATGCGTGGATTTCACGGACCTGAATAGAGTCTGTCCAAAAGATCCCTTTCCTTTGCCGCGGATTGATCAACTGGTAGACTCAACCGTAGGGCATCCCCGAATGAGCTTCTTAGACGCCTTCCAAGGGTATCACTAGATTCTCTTAGCCTTAGAGGATCAAGAGAAAACAGCCTTTGTAACTCCCATTGGAAACTACTATTTTAAGGTAATGCCATTCGGTTTGAAGAATGTAGGCTCCACCTATCAGAGGATGATGACGAAAATGTTCGAACCACAGTTGGGAAAATGCGTTGAGATTTACATTGATGACATGGTAGTCAAGAGTAAGCTAGAATCCGAGCATGTCGACGACCTTGGAGGCATTTTTGAAATCCTAAAGAAACACAGGCTGAGACTTAATGCTTCAAAATGCTCTTTCGGCGTTGGATCAGGAAAGTTTCTGGGCTATATGGTCACTCACCGCAGAATCGAGGTCAATCCTGACCAAATAAAGGCGATCAACAACCTACAACCTCCTCGGAACCTAAAAGAGGTCCAGAAGTTGACTGGCATGACTGCTGCTCTTAACCGATTCATCTCTAGATCGGCAGAAAGATGCCAGCCTTTCTTCCAGCTGTTGAACAAGTGGAAGGGATTCGAATGGAATGAAGAATGTATTTTGGCCTTCTAGCAGCTAAAGGACTACCTATCTCGGCCCCTCATCATGTCCAGTCCCACTATGGACGAGGTCCTGTTTGCCTACATCGCGGTAGCCACTCATGCTGTGAGTCTGGTGCTTATACGAGTCAACAATGGCGTTCAGAAACCCGTTTACTACATAAGTAAATCCCTCCACGAGGCCGAGGTCCGTTACCTACCACTTGAGAAGGCCATCTTTGCAGTGGTTCATGCCACTCGCAAACTTCCTCACTACTTCTAATCGCACACGGTCGTGGTCCTTACCCAACTCCAGCTCAGGTCATTGCTTCGGAGCGCAAACTATACTAGAAAGGTTGCAAAATAGGGCACAATCCTAGGGGCTTTTGATATAAAGTACATGCCTCGTACCTCTGTCAAAGGGCAGATCCTAGCCGATCTGGTGGCCGAATTTACCGAGCCTGTGTTAGAAGAGATTGTCGAGACGATGTACATGGATAGAAATTCAGTTGGCCTAGTATCCATGCAAGGGTCCCTGCCCTGGAAATTGTATGCTGACGGCGTGGCCAATCAGAGAGGCTTAGGGGTGGGGTTAGTTTTGATATCCCTTGAGAATGTTGTCATCGAAAAATCCCTCAGACTAAACTTCTCGGCTACTAATAATGAGGCCGAATACGAAGCGTTGCTGCTCGGATTGGCCATGATCAAAAGAATGGGTGGAAGCACCGTGGAGGTGTTCTCGAACTCAGCATTGGTCGTCGGACAGGTCAGGGGGGAATTAGAAGCACGTGATGAGAGGATGCAGAAGTATTTGAGGCAGGTCAAGCGATTGCAATCGCGATTCAAGTCCTTTAACCTACAACATGTTCCTTGGAGTGGGAACACACACGCAGACTCCTTGGCCACACTTGCTACCTCCTCAGCTCAAGGATTACCTCGACTTATTCTGGAAGAAGATGTTCAGCGGCATGCCAAGGAGAAGGAAGAGTTCAGCATCTATCAAGTTAGAGTAGGACCAAGCTGGATGGACCCTGTGGTAACCTACCTCAAGGACGATGTCTTACCAACAGACAAGGCTGAAGCTGACAATGTGCGGAGAAAGGTTCCCCGGTTCTGGCTATCAGGGGACAGCAAGCTCTACAAACGCTCCTTCTTTGGACCCTACCTACTGTGTGTACATCCTGAGGCCACGGAGCTACTCCTCGAAGAGTTGCATGAAGGGATTTGTGGCAGCCACACAAGAGGTAGGTCTCTGGCACACAGAGCCCTAACTCAGGGATATTGGTGGCTAAACATGCAAAGAGAATGACAGGAGTACGATAAGAAATGCGACCAATGCCAAAGGTTCGCGCCAAACATACATTAGCCGGGGGGTGTGCTGAATCCTTTGTCCAGTCCATGGCCTTTCGCGCAAGGAGGCCTAGACATTGTTGGTCCTTTTCCTAAGGCAGCCGGGAATAAGAAATACTTGATCGTCGAAACTGACTATTTCACCAAGTGGGTTGAAGTCGAGCCCTCGGCTAACATCAGGGATGTGGATGTCCAGAAATTTGTATAGAAAAACATCATAATCTGGTTTGGAGTACCACATACTCTTATTTTGGACAATGGTCTACAATTTGACAGTAAAGCATTCAGAAGATTTTGTTGTGAATTGGGCATTACGAACAGGTATTCCACCCTCGCGTACCCCCAAGGAAACGGTCAGGCTGAAGCAGTTAACAAAGTCATAGTAAGCGGTCTTAAGAAGAGGTTGGACGATGCTAAAGGAAAGTGGGTGGAAGAATTACAGCATGTTCTCTGGACCTACAGGACAACTCCCTGAAGATCTACAGGGGAAACCCCATTTGCAATGACGTACAGTGCTGAAGCTGTCATCCCCACAGAAACGGGGTTCCCCACACTTAGAACTAGTTCATTCACCTCGGCCGACAATGACAAACTGCTAAAGGACAGTCTGGACCTAGTTGTTGAGCGTAAAGAGAACGCTGCAATTCAACTAGCCTACTATCAGTATGAGCTCAAGCAGAATTATGATGTCAATGTTAAGCTAAGACCACTTGCGCCAGGTGATTTAGTTTTAAGGAATGTCGTGGGCAGTGCAAAGAATCCAGCCTGGGGAAAATTGGGACCTAACTGGGAAGGCCCGTTTCACATCCTATCAATAGCTGGAATATGAGCTTTTTACTTGGAAGATCTAGATGAGAGGGCTATACCGCACCCCTGGAATGTAAATAACCTGAAAAGGTATTATTATTAATAAAAGTCTCTATTCTCATATTGATGCCTATTGTTGTTGCTTGTCTCCTAAGTGTTAAACAGAACCTTGGTCGTGCCTGGTCCCTCGGACCACACATCTTGGGTAAATTAACACTACTAAGTGTTAAACAGAACCTTGGTCGTGTGCCTGGTCCCTCGGACCACACATCTTGGGTAAATTAACACTACTAAGTGTTAAATAGAACCTTGGTCGTGCCTGGTCCCTCAGACTACACACCTTAGGTAAATTAACACTACTAAGTATTAAACAGAACCTTGGTTGTGCCTGGTCCCTCGGACCACACACCTTGGGTAAATTAATACTCCTAAGTGTTAAACAGAACCTTGGTCGTGCCTGGTCCCTCGAACCACACACCTTGGGTAAATTAATACTCCTAAGTGTTAAACAGAACCTTGGTCGTGCCTGGTCCCTCGGACCACACACCTTGAGTAAATTAACACTCCTAAGTGTTAAACAGAACCTTGGTCGTGCCTGGTCCCTCGAACCACACACCTTGGGTAAATTAACACTACTAAGTACTGAACAGAACCTTGGTCATGCCTGGTCCCTTGAACCACATACCTTGGGTAAATCAACACTCCTCCTCAATTTACTAAGTGCTATATAGAACCTAAAGCCCGCTTAACCCCTCGGACCGTGCGTCCAAGGTTACATCCCCATAATGTGCACACCACTAAATATTATGGTGAATTTTGGTCATTCGTATCCACTCAGACTGCGGACCTTGAGTTGGTGTTCTCATTCAATTTTAACGTTCTGGCATTAAAACGATTAGTTATACTTGCTTAAATTCACCCTTGTTTGTTAAGGCAAAATGAAGTTAGTTAAATGACTTTGATGTAACCATTATGGCTTTCTATTACTGTTTTAGTTCGGGAGGTTAGATTTTTCACAAGTTTAAAGACATCAGGTCAGGATAAACAAATAAAACAAAATTGAAAGCAATTGAAGGCAAATGAATATTTTCATTAATTCAAAAGATTGAAATACTCTAATCCAACATACAAAATGATAATTATATTGAAAAAAGAAGAAGAAGCAAAAAATTAGCAACTGCAGCAACTAACAGTCCTAATCCTAAGCCTATCTAATCTAAGGAGGAGGGCTGCCAGTTCTGCTCGGCTCTATAACGGATGATCCGGCCTCGACCTCTGAGGTGGCTGCGTCCTTGGCCTTCTCAGCATCCGCGGCGGCGGAAGAAATGTCCGGAGCTACTTGTTCAATTAAGGCAACTTGTCCCTCCTCAACCTCCTCGACGGCTTCATGAGGAACAAGCGCCAAACTTGTCTGCTCCAGAGCTTGAGAAGATAAGGGGGCGGGGTCAGCCGAGTTCAGCCTGATGTGGGGATGATAGTATATCCTCCCCGGCTGCCTTAAGTCTGAGTCAGCTGGGACTCCTGTCAAGTTCAGGGCTTCCTCCCATGTGAACTTACAATAGTCCCTGCATACCTCAGAGACCTCCTCCGCCAGCCTTATTTCTGTCTCTTCAATGCCGCGGATGTACTCGGCCTGCTTCTCGGCCTCAACAGCTCCAAGGGCCTCCCGAGCCTCCTTTTCTGCCTCCTCGGCCTTCTCAAGGCTGGCCTTGAGCTCTAGGACCAGCTGCCTTTGGGTTTCCAGCTCTATTTCTGTAGCATATAATTTTTTCCTCTGGTCCTCGACCTGATCCTAGGCGCTCTTGAGGCCAGCCTCGGCGCTCCGCCTCTCCCTCTCCTCCGCAGTTAGCTTCTTGGCTAACTCCTGTTTTTCTTTTTTCAAAGCCTCCATGCCTCTCTCTACTTCCAGGAGAGATTGGGTCTCGGTCCTAGCTAAGCTTTAGGCGTCCCTGACCCAGTCCTCGGCCACATAGACTTGTTGTGTAAGCTGCACAGTAAGAGAGACAAAATTGTATCACTAACGGTATAAGAAAAATACACAATACACACCTAACCTAGTCTGCTATACAGCGAGGTGATCAAGAACTTACCATGGCCAGGTCTCTCTTCATTGACATGAACAGGTCGGCTTGCTTCCACAACCTCACTGTCTCCATGTCTTTAGGTAAAAGGAGAGGGCGCTCCAAGGCCTCGGCAATGTAACCCAAGCACCCCCTCTGGAATTCCCTAATGGAGGTCGTGGAGGGAATGGGTGCGCCATCCAGGTCCAGCCTAGGGTTCCAGGCCGGAGACAGTTAAACCTCCCTGGAGTGGGAGTCGCTCCCGTGCTCAGGCGGGGAGACCCTTCTATCTTTTCTCCCACCCTTGTGTTGCTTTGGAGCTTTCTGTTGAGGAGGGGGCACTTCACCCTCCTCTTCATCTACATCCACCACCTTCCTCTTCTTCTTTAAATCCATCATAGGAAGAAGACCAACCCCGGTGGTGGGGAGAGAAGGGGGTGGAGGAAGCTGGTCGGTGGTCTTCTCCCTAGGTGCCTCGGTGGAAGGTGCACCCTTGCTCCTCCCAGTAATAAGGGCCTTTAGTCCTGCCCTGGGCTTGAGAGGCATATCGTCTTCCTCTTCCTCGGTGCTCTCAGACTCCGGAATATCACGAGGTTCGCCTTGCCCTTCCTCTTCACCTTCGAACCGGAATTCATCTATCTCGGCCTCCAAGGACAGCTGAGGTGAAGCAAACTCTTCCCTCTGAGCAGCAAGTTGAGAAACAGCCTGTGGGATCGGCCACTCAAAGGGTGGAAGATCTCTCTTGGCCAGAAAACCCGGTTGAGAAACGTCGATCCTGTTGATTCTTTTGTCTCCTGCTCGAATTTAATTGCCAACATCTAGGAAGCTATCTGACAAAGGAGTGAAGTCCAGTATTAGGTGAACTGCACGCAATTGGCCGTCCGAGTGCACGAACACCTCGGATCTTAGAAGCTTGTTGAGGCCCGGCACGTTCACAAGGCTAAGCCGGGGTGCAACGAACTTCCTATCTGCAATCACGACCAAAGAACATGGAATCAGCTATACCATTTCAAAATCAAGCAATAAAACAACGAAGCAAATTGAAGCCTAGAACCTATATTCTAGGTTAACTCAATCTAATCCTAAAGTATTCCACCTGGCTTCCCCTCCTTGGTCGGGCAATGGTGGCCGTCATGCCAGGCCCCCGAGACGATGACGTAGTCGTCCTTCATGCCCTTATTAGACTTTGAAAGGCACGACACCATCTTAACGATAGGGGATCAGGATTTCAGATAGTATGCCCCATCGGCCTGGAAGTGACACTCGTACATATGTACGACGTCGTGCCAGGTGAGCCGCAGGCCCATCATCTGGTTAAGGGCATCAACGCAGCCTAAGACCCAAAACAGATTGGAAGCGCATTGGTGCGGACACAACCTATGGTTCCTAAGATATTCCCGGGTCATCGTACCCATCGGAATGGTCATCCCCCCCTCCAAGAAGGCTATTACAGGAATAACCACCTCATCAGTTTTCCTATGTGTCATAATATTTTCCGGCGGGCAGTAGCGAAGACTAACCCCCTCAGGTATATGGTATTTAGCCTTAAAGAGTTCTACGGCCACAGGTGTGTCAACTAGGTTCTTGAACCTACCCATATTAAAGTGTAAAAGAATGCTAAGGAAGTATCCTAAGATGAAAAACTGTGAAAATGAGAAAGCTGAGGTGCTCGGCCGAGAAGGAAAGAACTTGAAGACCAAATACTTACAGAACTGGTTGATACTTCTGGTTCAGGAATTTCTTAAAAAACCTAGGATTCTTTGTGAAAACGTCCTCAAACTACTTAAGACGAGTAAACGTATGTTGACAAGGGTGCTTTAGAAAACTGGAGTGCTCGAATGTAGACGAAATAGGCAAAACTACCACCTGAGAGCCTCTTTTATAGTAGGCGAAAAGTGAGTGGGAGTTATCCCGCTCAAAATTTCACGAAGAAATCCTAACCGTACGATCTGTATCTCACCGTTGATGAAGGAGACAGAGCGCCACCCAGAACAATAAATGACGCGCTGCAATTTCCGAAGCTTCACCAAAAATTGAGAGACTCGCAAAATGGTGTCTCCACGTGGACAAGTCAAGGGGTTTGAAAGAGTTTACCCTTGGAGAAGTCAAAATCCCGTCCTTCTCCTCGGATAAGAGAAGAAAGCTAGAATTTTGAGGGGCTATTGTAGGGGAAAAGGGCCCGTTACCCAAAAATCGGCCGTGGGCCTGTCCGAGGACAATAGGTCATAGGGAATTTGCCTAGCCCAACTCCTGTCCAAAGTACAAGTTACGTAGAAAGAAAAAGACTAGTCCGAGGAGACTTGCCTGTTCGAATCACCAAAGAGATGACCCAGATGAATGCTTCAACATTGACCTTAGCATTTTTGGGGAGTTCCCTAACTGATGTAGGCCAAAGAAGATAGGTGGCAACGCTCAGATATTAAGTAAAAGGCTGCTGCCACCGCATTTATGATCCTGCAGCTAACATCATGGCCGCATTAATGGGGAAATGACATTTGAACAGTGGCCCCGGTCCTTTACAACTACCATGCAAAGGCTTTAGGGGAAGGTTGATGGGACAAGTATCAAGCAGGAACCCCCTAATTGGCATGTGGGAAGAACTAATATATAAGGGGAGCTGAAAGCACCAAAAGAAAAGGGAAAGAAAGGGAGGAAAAGAGGAAAAGAGGAGAAAGAGGAAGAAAGAAAAAAGAAAAAGAGAAACACTCAGCCAACTGTTAAGATAGACTCCTCGGACTAGGCCGAGCAGCATCCAAAATCGTCCCAGCATTTCATCTTTATCAGGCTGATCATAACTAAGTTTGGGCCACCATCCAGCTCATTCTCAATCGAGTTTACTTAGCCCACTTTCTTACAAATTCATTGTAAGAATACTGTTTACTTGCCGGGCTTGAGTTCATCTCTCTCTTACCAGCCCAAATTGTAATTTGTGTCCTTACATATTGTCAGTTCGTTTAGACCCCTTAAACCCAACAGATTAACCTAGAGAATTAGCCAAGTGATTAACTTAGGTAATTTAATTAAAACTAGGTTAACACAATTAAGCAAAAATAACAAAGCAGCGGAAAATAAACAACACAAAGATCTGATGACCCAGGAAACCACACCGGTAAAAACCTGGGGAGGATTTTACCTAGCTATCCTCAAGGTAAACTGAATCCACTATGAAAGAATCGAAGTTTACACAATAGACTTAGACCACTAACATCTTATTGCTACCCGAGTGTAGGAAACTTACTACCATGACCCCATGATAGCTCCGAGATCCACGGACTCCTTCTTTCCGGAATTCTTCAGCAAATCCACAAGCGCACCTGCTTGTATATCTTTGTGTTCTCTTGATTCTGCAACTGTAACGATCTACACAACTCTTGACATAAATCTCAAGTTTGTAAACCCTAAGTGTATGTAAAGGTAAACACCTCTAGATCTCACAATGAGATTCACAAACACAGCAAAACAGAACTCTAAAAACGTGACTAGGGTTTTCCCTTTTATACTTAGGGCAAAACATAAAACCCTATACATTAAAACGGGCTTGGGCTGAGTTGGAATTTTCTGCAGAAAAACGTTCTGCACGATTTTCGATCGATCGAGTCTAATTTTCGATCGATCGAGTCATACAGAAAGTGAACAGTACTTCTGCATAAAAACTCGATTCCAACCTTACAATAAAACCCATACTTTGAGCAAGTCTAACACACGACTAAACATTGTTTTGATCATGGTTTGCCAACATACAAATTGAAGTTCTAAATACTTTGCCAGTGAGTCAGTGACTCTTTTTTTATTTTTTTTTTTATTTTTTTGAGAATCCAGTGACTCATTTTTTTTTTTTTTTTTTGTCTATCTCTTGGAATCTTTTTACACTCATTTATGTGTTTTGACTTTTGTATCTCTTAGTCAAAGAGACTGTCTTTTATGTGTGGCTATATTTTTCTATTGAGTTATGCTGTAAAATTGTGTGGTGTCAATGGTGGGACTGTGGGAAGTTGGTAGAAGTAGTTGATTGGATAACACTATTAGTAATGGGGTAACAGTTGGTGTGGGGCAATGGGCAAGTGTGGCTGAATAATTAAACTAAAACAAAGACAGAACAATTGCATAAAATGTCACACAAACTTAACTAAATAAAATTGTGACACTTACCCACGTTTAGTGACTCATAGACTCATAGTGCTATAACTAGCTAATAAATTGATAATATATAAATTCATAAATTGCAAACTGATTAATTATAAATTGATAAGTAATGAATTTATACCTTTAGAAAAGTAAAAAATTTATACTTAATGGATTATGCATAGTGCTTATATTCCTATTCATGTGTACTTTGTAATAATAATTATTCCTTCTATGACGATCATTGATGATTTTTTAGATTTAAAATAATGTCTAGTTCCTTTTTCACAGATGATTGAAATATAATATATAAGAAACGGTAGTTTTATTTGTTAAAAATACTAAATAGATACTTATTTGGATTTTTATGATTTTTTTTTTTGTTGGTATAAACTTCTGCCCCCCTCAACTAAGAATTTTGGCTCCGTCCCTGCCTTGAAGGTAATCTCGGATGAAGCCATGTCCTCAAATAAAGGGCAATGTGTCATTCGATTCGTAGTCCGAGTCTTTGATTTAGACCTTATTGTTAGGGCTTGTGTTGGGCTTTATTTTCACATACAGTCCCAGCGGCCCAAGGTTGTTTGGGCCTTAAATGAAACAATCCCCCTATAGAAATATTTTCGATTGTTATAGTCTTTTACAAGTTTTACACATATATTCAATCAATGAAAAACATTTTACAAGTTTAATCACATTTTACTAGTAAACAAGGACTTGAAAATTCAAAAAATGTTTTCTAAAATATAATTTATAGTAAAATAAATAGAGCGTAAAATATTTAAATCGTAGTTGATTTTTTCATATTTGAAAATATCTTTTTTTTAGTTTTTATTATTGCTATATTTTTGTTTTATTGACTCGTATATATTTACATATGTAAAGCAACTTTATTATTTAAATTATTTAAAATTGATTAAATTTTTATTTATTTCATAATCTTAAAACTATCCATATAATCTAAATGTGTAATCTCTATTTTTTTTTTTAAATCTTGTTCTAAAATTTTAAAAAACATATATTAATTATGGTTGTAGGGATGTTAGACCCAATAGAATATACTGGACCGGGGGCCCAATCCGAGGATAGGAAGTAGTCCAAGGAGGGCTGAACATTATCATGGGAGTCCATGTTAGTAAGTGAAAGGGTTAGTTTTGATCATAAGAGTCCACGGGGTAGTCCGAGGATGAATCCATCCTCAGATGAGCAAAGCAGATCTGAAGGTGCTGTCTGACATCAAGAGCAACATTCTGGACAATTCCACTGATGAGGATAAGTATCAAGAAAGAACAGGACAAAGGGAGGCCATGAAATATCTAAAGGAAAAGCTGCTAACACCGCATTAAAGGCTCTACAACTAACTCTCTAGCCGCATTAATGAATAAGTGATACATGAACAGTACCTTTCAACCTTATAACTACTCCCTAAAGACTTCAAGAAGGTGTTGATGAAATAAAGATCAACACCAGCAATTTAGTCTACACGTGGAGGGTAGAGATGAAGAAAGAGGATAGTATAAAATAGAAAGAATACCCTAAAGGGGAGGGATCGGAAAATTAAGAGAAAACACTGCAGCAATCAAAAACTGATTTTGTAATCAAACTTAAGAGAAATATATAAGAATTGAACTCCTCGGATTGAGTCGAGGACGGTTTTCTTTAAATTAAGCCAGTATATCTTCTTTTTCTTGTCATCTGGATCCACTTTACTTATTGTCTAACTCATTAAAGCCTAGTTTTCAACTCACTCTCTACAAATTTATTGTATTGGGCTCTTTGAGCCTAAGTTCTTCCATCTTTTGAGCTTAGTCAAATTGTGTCCTTACAATGGTCAACATGATTTAAAAGACAATTCACATTTTACAAATTGATTGGATGAAGGAAAAAAAAATACTTTAAATAATGTAAAAACTAACTTGATATGTATTTTTATTATACATGAGAAAACAACATATGTGCTAAATTTCCATTAAAAAAACATGTGTTAAATTTCTGGCTCCTATCAAGAAATTCAAGACTCCTCCAAGCTTCGCTTCACAGTGTAGTAATGTATTCTCAATTTCCCATTTGATGGCTTTGAATTTTGATTAATCCCTACAGAGTTCAAAATAAGCTTCCCCTGTTCGTACGTTGACCATTACTTTCAATTTGTTATTAACAAGTAAAAACAAACAACAAAAAAGTTCGTTGAATGATATCTGAAGGGCCAAGTCAAATTTTCAGTTTCTTTTATATATATATATATATATAGATAGAGAGAGAGAGACTAATGTCATAATTTTTCATTCATCTCAAATTTTAGATTATGGCACACACACACACACAAAAAAAAAAAAAAAAAAAAAGCCTTAGTGCTAGCATTTAACGATTTCATCTCAATTACTTTTTTTTTTTCATTCTTCTTGTTACTTATTAGTGCAAAATGAGCAAGATGTTTGAAACTCTTGGCCCTCTTGGCCTGGAATGGTGTTTCAGCAAAATCGAAGATTCAAAAAAACAAATATACAAATTTAAAAGGCAAAAAAAAAAAAAAAAAAAAAAAAAAGCGGAGAAAGTAACAAAAAAAAAAAAGTACCTAGCAAAAATCATTATAAACCAACCGTGGGCCTGTTTGGTTCACTTGTTTCCATAACTCAATTCTCAGTTTTCATAACTCATAACTCAAAAATGATGGGATCCATAATAAGAAGTCCGTTTGGGAACACCATAACTCTGTTTCCATAACTCTGTTTCCATCACTCAATTCTCTGATTTTTGAGTGATGAGTTATGGAAACTAAAAACACATGTTAGCTGTTTTCAATTTCCATAACTCATAACTCAATAGCATTTTTGTAATTAAACTTATAATTTTTACACATCACAGCTGCATTCTTTGACTTTTTATATTTTTTATTATTTTTTTTTCTTTGAAACGCTTTTGTTGCTGCTGGGAGAGCCGCAATCTTTGACCTTCTTCTTTTCTTTTCTTTTTTTTCTTTTTTTAAATAAAAGAACTAAGTGACAGGTATGGGTCACAAAAAGTGTGAAAAATATTGAGTGATGGTAATTGAGTGATGGTACTGTTTGGGTGTGATATTTTAGAGTGATGAGTGATAAGTGATTAGTGACGAAAATTGAGTGATCAAAAAATTTGAACCAAACAGGTAATTATCTTCTTTGTGGGAAAGCACCAATTTATTACATGTAATCGGAATTCTTTTCAAAATTGAATAGTATTGAAAGAAAAGAAGCAGAGAGAGAATATATTTGTAAAGTTGTGATTTTCAATTTTGTTATTGTTGGCTTTAATTCTATTTTATTTCCGTAACAAATTTGATTATATTTCTTCCATCATTTCAATGTTTGTTTGTGGGATTCAATGTAATGGGTTAGTGTGTGAAATTGGTGAAGAACTGTGAAGAATAGAGGATCTCGCAATTGACTCGTGAGTGGAGCAACCCGTGAAAGGTCACATGAGGAGCACATGTTGGAAGTTGAAAGGTTTAAGTGCTTGATGGCATCTCATGAGTGGCTCGGACCTGACTCGCGAGATGCACTACCAGCCTATTTGTGTGCTTTTCCTCATTTCTTTACCCACACTATATAAGTCCATAATACCCACAAAATTGTAAAGAGATTTTCATAGAGAAAATCCTAGAAATCCATTTGAGAGTTAGAGATTGCACACCCACAATCCTCTACACATTTCTCTTATTTCCTCTACTCCTACCTCTCTAATTACATATTCTTTGAGAGGTTCTTAACCCAAACACATACCTCACTCATTCTGAGTGTTGTGAGTTGTTTTGGTGCTCATGAGAAGCATTGGATGAAACCATTCTTTGGTGGATGCAATTGAAGCTAATTGCGAGATCCAGAAAGCTAGTGGAGCCTGGCTCGATGAAGCTCGTTGGTAGTTGGGACTCGGAGGATCTAAGTACAAAGGATAGTTTAGGCTTGGAGGGTCTATATTATAATCCTTGTACTCCAACTTATTCACTAGTGGATTGATTTGGCTTGGAGGGCCACAAAGAGGATTTTACGCCAAGCACTTTGGTTTTCCTCTTCAATAACACTTCACGGTGTTATCTTGTGTTTGCATCTCTCTTCCCTTACTCCTTGTGTTTTACATGTAATTGTTTTTTTATGCATGCCCATGCACTAGGAAGTGGTCCCAGTTAATTGCACTTTGATTACTCTTATTCCGCACTTAATTGAGTAGATTAAAAGAAATTAAACTGTAATTTTAAAATTAGGGGTCTAAACAAGCAATAGTAGTTCTACTATTGAGCTTTCAATATTGCTGTAGTTATAAATTGTAGAAACTGTTTTTATTTGAATTTCAATTGAAACGTGGGGCATTTAAATTTATGTGGGGTGTTTCAATGAGGATATGTGGTAGTGCCTAAATTTAAGGAATATGGATGAGAAGTTATAGTAATGGTTTTATAGGAGGAGTGATTTTTTTTTTTTTCAAACTCAAAAAAAAAAAAGGAGATTTGAGGTAAAACAAAAACAAAAAGGTGAGCTTAGGGATTAAGAAAACTAGAAATTCGAAAAAAAAAAAAAAAAAAAAACAAACAAACAAACAATATCAAAGTGGACTGAGAATTTTTTTTCTTTTAATTTTAATTTTTGGATAAGTTTGGTTGACAAAAACAAAAGGGTGAGATTAGGGATTAAGAAAACTAGAAATTCAGAAGAAGAAAAAAAAATACAACGACGTGAGATTAGATATTAAGGAAACCGAAAATTAAAATAAAAAAAACATAAAAATTAGATAAAAGAAACCATGAGTCTTGATAAAGTAAAAAAAAAAAAAAAAAAAGTGGTCTTGATGGAAATATACAAAGTATTGAAATCGGAGAAGTTTTTTTTTTTTTTTAATTTTTGGATAAATTTGTTTTGAAGACATGGATTAGTTACATTAGTAGAAAAGTGTCTTAGGCATTTTAAGTAGAGTTGGAAATATATTTTTACTGGGTTGTTCCTAAGTTTTGTCCCCGTTAAACCTAGGGTCTAGGAGTATCTCTAAATCACATAAAAGTCCAATCTAAAGAGGGGAATCTTGTTATAGATGGTATAGATATATAATTCACAATTTTTGTTACAATGTTAAGGTTATATATTATGATTAAAGTCTAATGAAAATGATGTGACTATATGATTTTTTTTTTTTTTAAGATTTGAAATTGATATTATACCAAGGACAAAATTTAGTTACAAAATTAGTTGTAGCCTAAGACTACGATCTTACTCAATAAAATAAGCATTACTACATATTTTGTAAATCTAACTGTGAATTGCATGTTTTTTACGCTCTTAATACACATGTCAAATTTTGTATCAATCAGATATTATTTACTATATGATCTATAAGCTTATATTTTATGCATAATTTTAAGTTATAAAAACTTTTAATTTAAACAATTTATTGATGGCATAGCTATTAATCTTTAATTTTCTAGAAATTTTGCAAATGTGGAAGATATAAGAAGAATATGTAATCCAATGGTGGATTTGTCAAAATTCATCTCCAAAAAAAAGATATTGAGTATGGTTGTAATTTTAGACTATAACCAATTTTGTAGCTAAACTTTGCCCCTTATACCAATCACAAGAGTCTTGTAGTTTAACTTGTACCTTATGGCATTTCTAATGAGGACGTCCAAGATTCAAATTCCCTCATCCCAACTATTGATGTATCCAAAAACCCTTATCATCTTAATAAATTGTGAAAAAAAAAATTGTCTTTCTAACATTACTCTTTGGACAAAATTTAACTCCAAAAACGTTTTGAGTTTTCTTTTTCAACCCATTACATAGCAAATTATAAGATTGATTATGTGTATTATTTAAACAAGTCACATGATTCATTAAAAATGTCATATGACTAAAATTACGCACAAATAGTATCCTCAATTGTCATATAATATGTTGAAACAAAATAGCTCCAAATATGATTAGAGCCAAAAAAAAAATTTCCTTTCGTTTATTACATGTGAAGGAAGATACCATAATTGAAACCAAGTCCTCCCATTTTGAGGAGAAATAACAATATTAGAGACCCCAATTCACATGTTAAAATAGAAAGTGGTGGAGAAAAATGGATGACCCATATACCTATTAATATATATATATATATATATATTAAAGGTAAAACTGAAAGAAAATTCAATTAGATTTTAAATTGGACTTCAATTTGAGTCGAATTTTGCGCCATGTGTTTCATCTATCTAAGCTTTTAAATTTTTGTGCCAAGTGAATTAATTTAGTATAAAAAAATGAAAAGTCTAATATAAATAAATCTAGGTAATATATATTTAAAACCAAAGCTTAGAGAAAATTTGATTAGAATTAAAATTAGATTTTTTTTTTTTCTTTGTTAGCTTTTTATACAAATTAAATTGTTTAGATTTTTGCTTTATTTTTTTAAACTAATGCGTGTGTGTGTGTGTTTTTTTTTTTTTTTTATAATGTTTCTATTTACATATTTTGTATGTGAAAATCTTAAACGTAACAAACAGTAATTAAACTAAACGATCCCATGCACCTATCCCTATTCAATTTAGGAGATACTATTGGACTAATTTATTCTCTTATTTTATGTTGAATTTAGTAGAATTTCATGGACAATGATAGTGAATTAATATTGTATATGTAGTATTCAATAATGATTTTCAAAATTATATACATAACAGCAGTATAATAAGAAACTTTTTTTTTTTTTGAGAAACACACACACACACACACACACAAGGAAGAGGGAAAGAAGTTCAAACACAAAAGCACACTATAATATAATATGAAACTTGGTGTAACCAATATCATTAAATTGCAAGAAAAAAATATTTTAATATCTCCAAATGTCCTAGTCGAAACAATGTCTTATATATTTAATAATTTAAACTAACATTAATAGTACCATTATAATTTATCATTCATGTGCATAAGCACAAATAACATGCTAGTAAAAAATAAAGGGCGAAATGTCAATCACCCACATTCAACCACTTCAGCGTATTGAAATTTTTTTTATAGGAACATATTGTAATAGTGACTGTGAAATTGATCTCTGAATTTATTGAAAAGGGATCATATTAGGTATACCAGAATGATCATGTCGCTGTAGTTCAGTTGTCCTCCAAACCAATATTTAAATAGTTGGGTCAAGTCTAGTTAGAAAAGCCAAGAAAACCCACTTTTTCAATGCCTGGGAGATTCTAGCCTTTGCCTCTATTGGGCAAGATATTTGGCAATATGTCTCTGTTTTGAAAGTATTTAGTTTTGTGCCCCTGTTTTGAAACTCGATTGCATAAAAATCGAGTTATGCCAAATGAAACTAAAAAAAAAAAAACTTGCATAAGGTGATCAAACTTAAAAAAAAAAAAAAAAAAATTACATGTAACTCGAGTTCATGGAGCTCGAGTTCCATTTAAAATACCACTATAGATATGGAACTCGAGCTCTATGAACTCAAGTTCCATGCAAGTTTTTTTTTTTTTTTTTAATTTTCATTTGGCATAACTCAATTTTAAGCCAATCGAGTTTTTGATTGAAACTCGATTTTATTAAAATCGAGTTTCAAAACAGGAGCATGAACCTAAATAGTTTCAAAACAAGGACATATTGCCAAATATCTTGCTCAATAGGGGCAAAAGGCTAGAATTTCCATGCTTATTGACATTAGAATTATAAAAGAATTTCTTTTTAAGGAAATGTTAACTAATGTTTGGGTTTAAAAAATATTTTTATAAATTTGTTATAGTAAAAGAAAAAAATAATTAATTTTTTTTAATAATTTTTTATACTTTCTATGAAAGTTGTATTAAAATTTTTTTAAAAAAATTTATTAACAAATGTTCTAAAAACACCAGTTAATAGGACCCTTTTTTTATTCATTTGTCAATACTCAAATTTTCCATGGGCATGAACCAAATAACTCGTAATCGAGCATAGCATCCAAACAATGAATGTTTACTGGAACCGGAAATCTCAATCAGCAGTAAAACAAATCCCAAAGCAATCTTAAGCTCAAAATCAAGTCATAAATTATACAATAATAAAAGATTTTAATCGAAACTAGGAAAGCAAATGAAAGAAATCAACGACCCTTTTCTTCCTAGCTGTTTATTGATAGACGTGTGAGAAAAAAAACCTTGTCACTAATTGTCCCCCTCACCATGCAGTCACCTTAATCAGTTACTATAGTCTTTGTTCGGTTGTGGTCTTCTTCATTGACCGTTAGGGGGCCCTGGTTCATGTCCTCCTAGTCCAGGTGCACCCACCCAATAATATGTGAATGTGGAGGTTGATTCCTCTGCCAAATAGCCCTACCCCGTTTATGAATGGCCCAGTTAACACCCTCATCCAAGGTCATTATTAATTATTAATGCTCGAGAGACTATATGTCCAACATATTTTTTTATTTTTCAAACCATTATAATGCTTTTTATCACTTCAACACAAAGTCATCACTCACCACTGATACAGACAACACAATGTTGTTAAATAAGAAGAACTCAAGGCTTGGCTCGAGAATAGTTTAAATATATTAATTTGTTTAGTAAACAAGTCAAGTTAAAGTCAAAGTTTAGACTCGACTATTAAACAAGCCAAGTTCAAACATTATTATTTGTTTGTAAACAAGTTTATGAACATGAAGCGCAATTTAATTATATATAATATTATATTTTTATATGTAGACTTGTCTAAAAATACACTCAAGTAAACTTGAGATTGATTTATATAAGTCTGTAAATAGTTCCATCTAATATCAAATTATTATTTCTACTTTATTTATAATATAATCAGTCTATAAGTCTATTCATAGTAAAATTCCATAAATTTGTAAAAGGGTAACAAATTTTAGTCACTGTTTTTGTGCGTACCACGAGAAAGCCTATTGGACCAGACTCTCGTTTGGGCTCAATTTATTTGTTGTGTGGGCTTTGATTTTCCTACGACGGGGAGCTCAATGCACTGAGGCCCATTAAACTTCTTGCTTCCCGCTCAGTCTGTTCTCCTTTCATTAATTTACTCTCTCTCTCCTCTCACTCGCTCTCCCTCTGTTCCTCTCCTTTCTCACCTCTCCAACCCCCTGATCCTTCACATCTCTTCCTTATTTATAGCCTCAACTGGGTGGAGGTGTTATGATTATTCCAATCGATAGTGGAAGAGAGGGTCCAATGTTATCGTTGTTAAGTGGGAATTTGGTAGCTGAGCAGCAAAGTGGCTTGGGAACTTGCTCTTCGTTGCTGCATTTCGCACGGCTACGAGTTCATGGGTGTTTTGCCGACCAATCCGAGCATCTCGCTTCCCCGTGAACAAACACATGGTAATACCAATTGTTACCCTGTGCCCGGGTAACTTACCGACCAAGTGATAATGAAAGAATACAGTGTGCAACGGAGTTCCCCTCGGCGTCACCAACCCGTTGGGAGCCCAATATTGTCCGGCCCAGCCCCGTTTACGAGGGACTGTCCGGGCTCTGTGTGCCACGTGGTGATAAGTTCTGCTCGGCCCAAACGAAGGCTTGGGCCGGTCCGTACATTAGCCCCCCCTTGATTTGCATCCGCTTGCCAGGGACGAATCAAGGTGAGCCGGGTGCTGCTTTTGCCGTTGAAGGTGGAGTTTTGATACTGAAAGGTTTTAGTAGGCAAAACTTTAATGCGCCCTGAAAAGGCGCGTCACTCCAGCCAGCTACACTATCCGTCATTATTGCCTGACGGTTCGTGAACCGAGGCGCTACAAGTGAAAAGCTGCAACCTTTCCCGCTCCTTCCCTCTTCATTAAATGACGCTCATCATTGCATTCCTCACGCCTATAAATAATCCATTCTAAGTCGCTCCAACACTTTTACTCCCCTCAATTCCTGAATTTCCTCTCTGCCGAGCATTCATCTGAGTGGTCATTACCCAGCCCAGAACAACCCTTTCCTATAATCCCAAGTAAGTTCTCTGCCACTCCTTACTACTTTTATCTCTTCCTTTAGCTTCCATTCTTAGTTTCCATACTTTTTACAATGGGTTATGCTCATTTGTTGAACACCGAAACGTCTTTAGCCTCCTTTAGGCGGGCATTCAACATCCCAGAGGATGTGAATGTTGCGTATTGTCACGAGAGCGAAATTGCTCTACACAAAGGACCCAACACTGCTTTTTTCCCTTTAATGGCCATTTTAGAGGGCGGGGTTAGGTTTCCTGTGAATATCCTGTTACTTAACACCCTTAGGTTCTACAGACTATCTCCCGAACAACTTCCTCCCAATTTTTACCGGGTAGTTTGTTGTGTTGACCGATTGAACCGGATTTATGGTCTACAACTGGATCATAATGATATAAACCACATGTATAGCTTGTGCGGGAGCAAGAGGACCAACTATTATTTAAAGGTCAGAGATATGAGGGTACGGCTGATCTCTTGCTTACCCGATTCTAATAAAAATTCCGCCGGGGAATTTGTCCGGGTGAGCGGCAACTGGTTTGCCGATGACACTCCCTGCCCCCTTTCCCGGAGAGAAATTGGTTCGTACCGTACATCAACCCCCTCTAATTTTTCCCTTCATTATCATTATTGTCCCTGTATTTTCCCCTTATTTTTCATTCTCATCTCGTTTGCAATGGGATTTGATTGGTTGTCTCTTTCTTTTTCAGACGGAAGAGTGTTCACACCGGACATCAGATCAGTGCACGTGAGGGATTTGAACTTCGTGCTAAGGTCTGAAATTTTCGTACACACAGACGGGCAGCTCCGGGCGTCACATCTAATTTTGGGCTGTTCCCCCGTTTACCGAACTTGGCAGCCGTTCTCCCAGGCTCTCTTGGTAGACAGTCCACTGCTTTCTTATATTGATGTCCGGCACGCCAACTTCCTACCCCCCTCACTAACCGTAGGAGAAGCCCGGGACATCGGACCACGCTACACAACCGCCGACGACATTCCCCCCGTCCGAGACGAATCTGCCGAGAGAGCTTCTCGGTTATTAAAGGAACGAGCACACGTTCCAGTTGAACAAGGTGACGCTGAATCTGAAATACCCCAAACCATCATTGCTGAAGGCATCCGAACCACTACCCCAGCCGACGTGATGGTTACCCGAAAGACATTGACCGTTGACCGCTTTCTTCCCGGCCCTAGGCAACAAGGCCAGCAACAGCAAACCCGAGTCCGAGACCGTTCCCCTCCCCCTCAGCCTGCCAAACAAAAAAAGAAACAGCGTGTTGAGGACCCCCCTCCCGGGAGACACGGTGATGTATCCTCCAAGACCCCTCCCCCCCCCCTTCTGGCGGGATAGTGCTTCGTGACCCAGCAGGTAGCTCTCAGCCAGCCATCCAGGGAGTTGCTGGACGCGCTTCCTCCTCCCGGCAGCCGCCCAGTTGGCAACCGACCTTCTCGCTGGGAAACGAGCCCCTGCCGGCCACGGCCAGCATACGGCTATGGGCACAGGGAGAGGGTGGCTGGGTAGCCCACAGCTTGGCCAGTGGCCTGATGCTGCCCGCGGACGTCCAGTTTTTCCGGGACAGCACCGAAGAGTCTATAGCCAGGCGGCTCCAATGGCACACTATAGCGGTGACTTTTCCCTTCATGTTCTTTCTCAACTTAATTAGCGTGTACTTATCTCTCTGTTTCTTCTAAACTTACTGATACTGTGTCACAGGCCGCTCAGATTACTCACGTGCTTGGAGAGAGGATGAACGAGCTGGCCGAGGATGCCGAGCAGGAGAAGGCGCTCAGAGAAGTGGCTGCTGAGACGGCACGGGAGAGGTCCACAGCTACTGTAAATGCCGAGAGGAGGGCGCAGTCCGAGGAGGAAGCTAAGCGACTAGCGGAGAGAAGAGTATCCGAGCTGATGGAGAAACTGAACGAAATGGAGCTGAGACTGGCTCAAGCTGATAGCCTGGCAATGGCCCGTGCCGATGAAGTAGCTGACCTAAAGGCGGCTTTGGAGGCATGTGAGGAAAAGTGGTATAATGAGGGCTTCGCGGACGCTGAAAATTCCGTGGAGCCGGTCGTTCTCCAGGCTAGGGTCCGCGGCTTTGAAGAAGGTTGGTTAGCCGCAATCCGAGAAGCTGGCGTACCCGGGGACTCCCCTCTCTGGGTCTCGGAGAATATCCCCCGACCAACTCCTCCTATCCCAGTCCAGAACCAGGCGATCCCAGCTGACGAGGAAGATACCCCTAGCATGAGGGAGCTGGTCCGGGCTATAGATTCTCACGTTGAAGACCTTGATCTTGAAGTGTCCAGTACCCTCAATGCTCCCGGTGATACAGGGCCCCGGCAAGTGCCCAGTGAAGAGAATCAAGGACAGGAAGCTGTTGGCTCGTCCCCGCCCTCTCCGCTCCACCCAGCGACCTAAGTTTGCCAGTGTTTTTATGTTATCGTTTAGTTGCTTTATCTGCCTAGGCACCGGGTTGTGGTGCCGGAATAATCTCGAACATCATCATTGTCGTTTTTGACTTTCTTTTTATTTCGTGTGCCTAGACGTCGGGTTGTGGCGTCCGTACAATATTTTACTTCTCGGTATTATGTAGACTTATTCCAGTTTGTTTGGCTATTAAGTACTCCATTTGATTGCTGTATGCTTATATTTGTTGCATATTCCCAAACATTTGGTTTTTAACATGATTGGTCCGTGAAGACGATTGGGATTGTCCAACCAAAACTTCGTATGATGGTTTAGCTGTTAAATCTGGTCACTTGGTGACAAGGATCAGATTAGGGCAATTATTTCTCGGCAAATAGATCGTACCGAAAACATTCATCCGCATTTAGGAATTTTACTTTTACAATTCTATCTTTAGAAATTTTGCTTTTAGGTTTCGACCTGTCCGGTGACCGTGATCGAACCGGGGACAGGTTTCTGTCCTTAGGTATTTTTCTTTTAGGTTTCCACATGCCCGGTGAACGTGATGGAACCGGGGACAGGTTTCTGTTCTTAGATATTTTTCCTTTAGGTTTCCACCTGCCCGGTGAACGTTATCGAACCAGGGACAGGTTTCTGTCCTTAGGTATTTTTCCTTTAGGTTTCCACCTGCCCGGTGAACATTATCGAACCGGGGACAGGTTTCTGTCCTTAGGTATTTTTCTTTTAGGTTTCCACCTGCCCGGTGAACGTGATTGAACCGGGGACAGGTTTCTGTCCTTAGATATTTTTCCTTTAGGTTTCCACCTGCCCGGTGAACGTTATCGAACCGAGGACAGGTTTCTGTCCTTAGGTATTTTTCTTTTAGGTTTCCACCTGCCCGGTGAACGTGATTGAACCGGGGACAGGTTTCTGTCCTTAGATATTTTTCCTTTAGGTTTCCACCTGCCCGGTGAACGTTATCGAACCGGGGACAGGTTTCTGTCCTTAGGTATTTTTCTTTTAGGTTTCCACCTGCCCGGTGAACGTGATTGAACCGGGGACAGGTTTCTGTCCTTAGAGAAGGAGTTTCCCAGCAAGCAACACTGCGACAACTATGCGCTCCAGGGATTACAATAAATAAAACGAACGCAGGATAATGAACGGAACCAAGGTTTCTTTTAGAGTTCCTCAGTAATAAAATTTTTTCAGGTTATGAACATTCCATGGCCGAGGAAGCGGTTTCTCGTCTAAGCTTTCCAAATAATAAGCCCCTTCCCCAGCTATTGCAGTGACCCGATACGGCCCTTCCCAGGCAGCAGCCAGCTTCCCGGCATTGGTATCGCGCATGTTACCCACTGCTCGTCGCAGAACTAAGTCCCTTGCACCGAATTCCCTCGTCCTTACCCTTTGGTTGTAGCGGCGAGCCATCTTCTGTTGATACCCGGCAAGCTGTATTAGGGCGGTGTCTCTGAACTCCTCGAGTAGATCTAAACGCTGTGCCAGCATTTTTTCGTTCTGGCCGGCGTCAAAACCCTTCACCCGAGCACTGTACAAATGCACCTCGGCTGGGATTACAGCCTCCACCCCGTAGGCCAGGGAAAAAGGGGTTTCTCCAGTAGATCTCCGGGGTGTCGTTCGATATGCCCATAACACGCTAGGGAGCTCCTCCGCCCACCTTCCTTTTGCTCCGTCCAATCTCTTCTTCAACCCGCTCACAATCGTCTTGTTGACGGCTTCGGCTTGTCCGTTGCTCTGGGGGTAGGCCGGTGTCGAGTACCTGTTTTTGATGCCCAGGTCGCTGCAAAATTCGCGAAATGCCCGGCTATCAAACTGTAACCCATTGTCAGATACGAGGCAGTACGGTACCCCGAACCTCGTCACTATGTTTTTCCACACGAACTTCTTGACGTCCGTGTCTCGAATGTTTGCTAATGCCTCAGCCTCAGCCCATTTGGTAAAGTAATCCACGGCTACGAGGACGAACTTCCGGTTTCCTGTAGCCCGGGGAAATGGACCGATAATATCCAGCCCCCATTGGGCGAAAGGCCAGGGGCTGCTGACAGGGTTGAGAGGTCCCGCCGGCTGATGGACCGATGGGGCGTGCCTTTGGCATTTCTCACATTTCCGTACATACTCGGCTGCATCTTTTTGCATCTGCGGCCACCAGAAACCTTGGGTGATTGCCCGGTGCGCCAATGAACGTCCTCCCACATGACTACCGCATACCCCATCGTGTAACTCAGTCAACAGTTCGTTCACCCGACCGGGACGTAAGCACAACAGGTACGGTCCTCCATAGGATCTCCGGTACAATTTCCGATCTGCCGACAGCCAGTACCTGGCTGCTACACGACGAATTTTCTCGGTCTCCTTTTCCTTGCCCGGGACCTGATTGCCGGTCAGGAATTCAATGATAGGGTCCATCCAGCAAGGCCCGGCGTGGGTAACGCTGCCAATACCGACCGTTAGGCCGGCAGTTCCCTCTACCTCCAAAATGCTGGGTTCCTGTATAAGCTCTACCTTGATCATCCGTGGCACATTTTCGGTTAGCGTCGAGGCCAGTGTGGCTAGCGAGTCCGCGTGCCTGTTTTGTCCCCGGGGAATCTGGGCTACTTTTGCCGTTCTGAACTCGGTCATGACCTTTCTTGCCAGCTGCAAGTACCTCTTCATCCTGGGATCTTTGGCTTCAAAATTTCCTTGCAGCTGGTTGACAACCAGCCGCGAATCCGAGTATATTTCAACGCTCCTTGCTCCTAACCTCGCCGCAGTTCTTAGGCCGGCAAGCAATGCTTCATATTCTGCTTCGTTATTGGAAGCCTTAAATCCGAGTTTAAAGGAATGTTCCAGCCAAATGCCCTCTGGTGTGACCAAAACGATCCTGGCTCCTGCTCCTGTTGAACTTGAAGCGCCGTCCACGTAGACCTTCCACGGGGGGGAGGCTACCTGGCAAACCATCTCCCCCCCATTCTTGGGGGAGAACTCGGCCACAAAGTCTGCCAATACCTGACCTTTGATCGAATTCCGCGGCCTGTACCTTATGTCGAAGGCTCCGAGCCGAGTCCCCCACTTAGCTATCCGGCCTGTGAAGTCTGATCTTCTCAGTAAGGACTGCAAAGGATACTCGGTTAACACATACACGGTATGGGCTTGGAAGTAGTGCGGCAACTTTCTGGTACCGTGCACCAGGGCCAACACCAGTTTTTCCAAGGGCAAGTATCTGGTCTCCGCATCGACTAATGTCTTGCTAATATAATACACGGGCCTTTGTGCATCCCGGTTCGTTAGGAGCACGGCACTGGCCGCGTGTTCCGAAACCGAGAGGTACATATATAAGTCTTCTCCGGGCAATGGTGCGGTCAGTACAGGGGCCCGTGTCAGATACATCTTCAAATCCTGGAATGCTTCGTCGCACTTCTTGTCCCATTCAAACCCTCTCCACTTCTTCAGTAGTTGGTAAAAAGGACGGCACCGGTCGGCGAATTTTGAGATGAACCGGTTAAGGGCGGCCAACATCCCTGTTAGAATCTGCACTTCCTTTGGGTTCCTCGGCGGCATTAAATTCATCACGGCCCCGATCTGGTCGGGGTTGACCTCTATTCCCCGTGTATTGACTAAATATCCCAAAAATTTCCCTGCTCCCACCCCGAATACACACTTCTCAGCATTAAGGCGCAACCGATGTCTCCGGAGGATTTCAAACACACCGAGGAGGTCCGCATTGTGCCCGGACTCGCATTTGCTTTTGACGACCATGTCATCTATGTATACTTCCACCGTATGTCCTATCTTATCACGGAACATCCTCGTCATCATTCGCTGATAGGTGGCCCCGGCGTTCTTTAGACCGAAAGGCATCACTGTGTAGTGATAATTAGCCTCCGGCGAGATAAACGCCGTCTTCTTCTGGTCTTCAACTGCTAGGGCTATTTGGTGATATCCCTGGAAAGCGTCCAGGAAGCTCATCCTGGGGTGTCCGCAGGTGGCGTCTACCAATTGGTCGATCTTCGGCATTGGGAACGGATCTCTTGGACATGCTCGGTTCAAATCCGTGAAATCTACGCAAACCCTCCACTTACCGTTCTTCTTCTTCACTACTACCGTGTTCGCTAACCAGTCCGGGTAGAAGACCTCCTTTATTGCCCCCGCTTCCTTTAGTTTTTTTACTTCCACTTTTACTGCCTCGACGTGCTCCTTCGCTGATCTTCTCGGCCGCTGCCTTTTAGGGATTATGGTCGGGTCGGTATTGAGACAGTGAACTATGAACTCGGGGTCTACTCCGGGCACCTCATACGGGCTCCATGCGAATACATCTACATTCTGGATAAGAAGCAGCAACGTCTCCACCCTTTCCTCGTTCGTCAAGCTTGCCCCTATCTGGAAATATCTGCACTTGTCCGGCAGCAGCCTCACTCTGATCAGTTCCTCTGTGGGATTAGCCCCCGCTTCCCCCGAGGGCCGCGGTAATTGCTATGAAGGGGTCTCTTCAGATTGACTCCCTCTTTCGATGGTTCGACATTCCCGGTTCACTGCTGCAATAAGGCACTGTCTGGCCGTCTGTTGGCTACCCTTTACCACTGCGATGCCTTGTTCGGTCCGGAACTTAATCTTTACGTGCAGGGTGGACGGCACGGCCCCCATGGCATGGATCCACGGCCTCCCAAGAATAGCGGTGTAAGGAGAGAATGACGCGACCACTATGAACGTCACCGTGACTTCCTTGCCTTCCAAAACCACGGGAAGGGAGATTTGCCCCTCTGGAACCACTACCTGGCCGTCAAAGCCGATCAAGGGCGTGTCATACTTCTTGAGATCGTCAGCCTTCAGCCCGAGCCCCCTGTACAGGTCGGGATACATGACCTCGGCGCCGCTTCCTTGGTCAACTAACAACCTCTTTACCAAGAATCCGCCTATCTGAGCCGTCACCACCAGTGCGTCGTCGTGCGGCTGGACTGTTCCCACTAGGTCTTCGTCACCGAAAGCGATAACCTCCCGGGCGAGTCTTACCCTTTTTGTAGGCGATATCTCTTCCGCACCTACGTCAGCCGGGGTCGCCACCAAGACCTCACACCCGCCGATCCTCATGATTTCTCTTGGTGCAGCGTGAATTACCTCAATTATTCCAATGGGGGGTGGACGGGGGCCCCTGCCCGGCTTTGCACCCAGTTCGCCTTCAGTGTTTTCCGTGTTGATAACGAACTCTTTCAAGTGCCCTGCTCTCAACAACTGTGCCAAGTGATCCTTTAGTACCCGGCAATGCTCGGTTGTGTGTCCCTTGTCCTTGTGGTATGTACAGTACAAGTTTTGGTTTCTCCGAGATGGATCACCCGCCATCTTACTCGGCCATCTAAAGTACGGCTCGTTCTTTATCCGGTCAACGATCCTGTGCACCGGCTCTTTGAACAACGTGTTTACTTCCTCATGTTGTAACCCTAGTTCTTGAACGGCTGGGCCCTTTCTAGGTTTTGGCTGGAATTCATAATGCCGAGGACGGGTGGTCAGCAGGGCTTTACCTTTACTTTGTATCCGATCATCTTCTAAGCGTTTATACTCCTCTATGCGCCTCATTAGCTGCCTCATGCCCTCTGGGGGTTTCCTAGTCAATGACTCTCGTAGCTCGGAATCCTCGGGGAGCCCCATTCTGAAAGTACTTGCTGCTATCTTCTCGTTGCCCCCTCCGATCTCGTTGTAGAGTTCCCAGTAGCGGTTCGCGTAACTGCGTAGGGTCTCCCCAACTCTCATCTTTATGGATAGTAACGCGTCCACAGGCTGCGGAACTCGGCTACAAGTCACAAACCGGGCGCCGAACTCCTGAATCAGTTCCGCGAAGTTGCAAATAGAACCCTTCGGAAGCCCATTAAACCATCTCAACGCAGTAGAGCCGAGACTGGAGGGGAAGACTTTGCACATCAGTGCATCATCACGCTTGTGCAAAGACATCATGTGAATGTAATGACTGACATGCTCCACCGGGTCGTTTTTTCCGTCATAAGAATTGAACGGTGGCCGGTTAAACCTGTTCGGCATGGGAGCCTGTTCAATTTCATCCGAGAACGGGGATCGTGCGGCTTTACGTAGCGCCCGGCTCATTGCGTCCATGGCTGCATTTCGCGGGCGTTGCTCCTCCGGAGAATCTGATCCACGGTCGGCATAACCGCGTGGCATTGCGTCCCTGCCTCTCCCGTGAATGCGAACGATCATGTGGCCGACGATGGTTAGAATGCTCGGACTGTGCTCCCTGGCCTTTCCTCGTTCTTCTCTGTCTCCCCCCACGTTGGTCTAAATTTACTCCCCGGCGTCTTTCCGCCTCCAGCTCCAGATCCCTTACCAGCCTCCGTAGCCGCTCCAATTCTTCATCTCTCAGGTCGGGTCGTCTGTTTTCTGTGGCGCCGAACACTGTTTGATGAGTTCGGCGCGATCCTTCGCTCCGGCCGGACTGTTCTCCGTTCTCTTCACGATGCCTATCCTCGTGCCTTTTCTGCCTTCGTTCCCGCCAAGTGGATCCTTGCGAGGACCCTACCGAACCGGTTTCAGCATGACTTCCCGAACGTCTCTCAGACATCACCCCTGGTGTGAACCAAGGCCGAGCTACCGCTTAGTAGGAGATTCCCACAGACGGCGCCAATTGTGCGTACCACGAGAAAGCCTATTGGACCAGACTCTCGTTTGGGCTCAATTTATTTGTTGTGTGGGCTTTGATTTTCCTACGACGGGGAGCTCAATGCACTGAGGCCCATTAAACTTCTTGCTTCCCGCTCAGTCTGTTCTCCTTTCATTAATTTACTCTCTCTCTCCTCTCACTCGCTCTCCCTCTGTTCCTCTCCTTTCTCACCTCTCCAACCCCCTGATCCTTCACATCTCTTCCTTATTTATAGCCTCAACTGGGTGGAGGTGTTATGATTATTCCAATCGATAGTGGAAGAGAGGGTCCAATGTTATCGTTGTTAAGTGGGAATTTGGTAGCTGAGCAGCAAAGTGGCTTGGGAACTTGCTCTTCGTTGCTGCATTTCGCACGACTACGAGTTCATGGGTGTTTTGCCGACCAATCCGAGCATCTCGCTTCCCCGTGAACAAACACATGGTAATACCAATTGTTACCCTGTGCCCGGGTAACTTACCGACCAAGTGATAATGAAAGAATACAGTGTGCAACGGAGTTCCCCTCGGCGTCACCAACCCGTTGGGAGCCCAATATTGTCCGGCCCAGCCCCGTTTACGAGGGACTGTCCGGGCTCTGTGTGCCACGTGGTGATAAGTTCTGCTCGGCCCAAACGAAGGCTTGGGCCGGTCCGTACAGTTTTCTATATATGAGAAAAAATAAGTGTTAAGGTTTAAAAAAGTCATAACACCAAGGCCCAAAATAGCAGAATAAGTGAACCCCATGGAAAATAATAATAAAAAGGCTTGAACTCACAACAAGAAAAAAAAATGGTAGGCCCAAATCCAATAAAAAAGATTTAAGCCCAAGACCCACGAATGGATAGGCCTTAGGGCCCATGAAACAAAGGGAAGAAAGAAAAAAGCCCAGTCTGCCAAGATCAGAAATTCGAAAGGGAGTCCAATGGTAAGAACTGGGCTAGGATACCCAAAGGCTGCCAAGAGCTCAAGGTCCTCGAGACGTGCAGCAAAGTAGGATGAGATTAAGACAGCTCAAAAGGAGTGTTAAGAAACACAAGGAACAAAGAACAAATACGTCCTTCTCAGCCAACCAATGATACAAAAAGGAACCAGAAGGCTTGGAGAGTAACAATTAATCAACAAGGGAGTGGTACCTCGAGGTGCCCAGAAAGAAGAACTATGAAGGGAAGTAGCTGGGAAAACTTTCAACCTGGCAGGGATGGAATCAGCTCACTCGGGAAAGATGACAAAAGAAAAGACAGCCAAAAGGCTAAGTGAACCCCATGGAAAATAATAATAAAAAGGCTTGAGCTCATAACAAGAAAAAAGATGGTAGGCCCAAATCCATTAAAAAATATTTAAGCCCAAGACCCACGAAGGGATAGGCTTTAGGGCCCATGAAACGAAGGGAAGAAAGAAAAAAGCCCAGTCTGCCAAGATCATAAATTCGAAAGGGAGTCCAATAGTAAGAACTAGGCTAGGATACTCAGAGGCTGCAAGGAGCTCGTGGTCCTCAGGACATGCAGCAAAGCTAGGATGAGATTAAGACAGCTCAAAAAAAGTGTTAAGAAACACAAGGAACGAAGAACAAATACATCCTTCTCAGTCACCCAATGATACAAAAAGGAACCAGAAGGCTTGGAGAGTAACAATTCATCAACAAGGGAGTAGTACCTCGGGGTGCCCAGAAAGAAGAACCATGAAGGGAAGTAGCTAGGAAAACTTTCATCCTGGCAGGGATGGAATCAGCTCACTTGGAAAAGATGACAAAAGGAAAGACAGCCGAAAGGCTGAGTCTGAAAAAGGTGAGGTATGGAAGCTTTGAAGGAAGAGAGATTAGAGGTCAGCTCTCTGAGGACAATCCAGATCAAAAAGTCAGCAAGAGGCTTTTGGGAAAAAGGCACCAAAAGAAAAAAAAACTATGAGAAACAAGGAAGAGACCAGCCACCAAAGTTGTTGGCACAACATGGGCTCTGGTACCCAGGGGAGCAAAGGAGAGGAATCAGTGGTACCTCGGACCCCTAGAAGGACACTATAAAATGGGGGGATTCGGCAACAATACAGAGAGGGAATTCATGGAGAAAACTATGTAAAAAACTCAAAGAAAGTAACAAAAGAAAGGAAAATACAGTCCGGTATCCTCAAACAGCCACTATAGAATATACTTGGATTCAAAGGGATTCAAACTTTGCAAGTCTTGGAGGCTTCGAGAGCCATCTAAGTCTGTGATTTTTGAGCTTATTTGGACCTTGTAATATGTCTTAGTGAGCACATTGTAATACACAATTAAGAAAATTAATGGAATATCTCACATTGTTTTAAGGATCCTTAACTGTCATTCTGTGTTGTTTGCCTATTGCATTGCTCATTTACTGTTTCTTGCTATCCCATGCGTATATATACATACATATATATATATATATATATATATTTCTTGCATGTTAGTGTATGTAATGTAGAATTCCTGCTCTGTGCACCACTTAGTTTATAATCAACCCATTTAGCTATGGTGAACGAAGTCTAGTCCCTTAAAACAACAACTAAAAGGCCTAAGGTCCTTGCTTCTACTTGGGCCTGGACACTATTCAAAAAGGACCCACACAATAAGTTAATGAAGTAACTTGTGAACAGACTCAAGCTTATTGGACAAGAAAATGAACCTAGTGTGAACATATAATCTTGTTTGGTAATAGATTCGGCTAGTTTATAGTTTTATTTATGGCATAACAAAATCTCACAATATTTTTACAACAACTTTATTTTGAGTTGTGATTGGTCCTCATATAATTTTTATTTCATTGTATTTTGACCTATGATGACTGTTGATACTCATTTTCGCAACACATTTTTTACAACTGCCTTGTAGGCTATATTCATGTATTATATTTTACTTTATTCTTTTAAGCATGGCTCAAACCCATGTGACATATTGAGAAAAATTGAGGAAGTGTGATTTGGAGGGTATGAGTCCATTTCTTTCGGACTTCTTGCATGAGCTTAGCCCATGCGTGCTACCAAGTGAGCAAAGGACACTAGTAGCACCTCAGGCTCAAGGAGGAATTCTTGTACCCTACCCCAAAACAACTTTTATACTCTGGCTAACTGTGGCCCAAATTTTCTATCCGAACCCATTTTTCCTTTTAAAAATAATTGGCTCTCATTGGCCAACTCCTACTGCTAGCCCTCACTTAGATGAGTATTCCAATAATCTGAAATGGCTAACCAAAGGTTGCCAATTAGAGCAAACCCCCTTTATTTCCCAAATCATGTTAAAAACATGTCAAACTCTTCCCTAAACAAAAGTAACCCAAGCCAAGACACCAAATTAGTGTCATGGAGGATAAAAAGCCTCTTCTACTACCAAAAAACCAGTCATTAGCAACACTCCAAACTCTATATAAAACTCTCTCTTCAACTCAAAAATCAACCAACCACGTTTTCCTCACAAAGTTGAAACTTTAGAGCAAAAGCTCATTCACTCAGTTAACATCCTCACAATTCTAAAGCTTAGGGGTGGAAATATGGATACAGGAGAACCTTCTCTTTCTTCTTCACAACCTCTCTCAATTTTCTCTTCTTGCTGACTATAGGTCGAAGTTTCGAACCTGTTGTATACTTTTTTTTGCATTTTCTTGTATTTCAGTTATGACATTTTGATTTCTCTCTTGTTAAAGCACCATTAGTCTTTTGTTTATTATATACATTTGGAATTTTGGGCTTGATTCTCTACAAATAAACATTTCTAAAGAACTAAGGGAAGATTTGAGTCATTCTTGCATTTTTGGCCATTATCGCAAAAATGTCCCCGACAATGACCTAACATCTCAGCTTGTCATTTTAAATTTTATGAAATTTTGTAGTGTATGTTAGATATGTTTAAAATTTTTAAACCCTTTTCTTAGAAGCCCAAGTATGTGTTTAACTAGCCCAAGCCCATGATAAAGCAAGTCAGCCAGCATGTGGAGACTTAGCAAAAAAAAAAAATCCCTAATATCATCTATTCCCTTTCATAAAACTTCTAACTTAGGCAGTTCTGGGGTCAAAGGAATGAAATCCCTCAAATCACTCCTTTGTTGGTAGAATTTCCTAAGTCCACCATCCTTTTTCTTTCCTTATTCACTCTTGCAAAATTCATTACTTTCAACATCCAGAAAACTACTTGCTGCAATTGGGTAATTCTATATGGAAAGTAAATTACAAATGAAGCCAGCCAATTGTGTAAGTTTGGTTAATTTTTTATTAGCTTTTCTATATAACCAAAAGGCCGTTCCTCTTTTCAAATGGGCAAGAAAAAAAAATAGAGTTCATCTAATATACTCTTTCTTCAATCTTTATATTGGGCAACAAATGACAAATTCGAAGTTCTGTTTGTGAGTGCACACTAACAGAGCTGTCGTTGTATCCTGGAGAGCGACCACTTGAGCCATTTGCACCGACAGAGTTATTCTAGTAGGGGCAAAATCGCTTCTTTAGGATAGCGGATTAAGTTTCGTGCCTAAGTTTATCTCTCTCCACACTCATCTTATATCTCTAATCTGTTTTGTATTTTGTTAATTAATTTGAGCAATCTTCAAACATCATTTCCAACAATCTAAAGAAATGGTTTTTGCTCTTATTAATTAACAAAATGTCAACTTTTCCGGATATGTCAAAACTTGAGCCTTTTGATGGAAATCACTATAAGAGGTAGTCTAAACGTATGTTATTTTATTTGGAAGCAATCCGTGTGAATTATGTGTTGTTTGATGATTGTGCACCTACTGATATGGCTGAACCTGCACGTTCTACATCTACTTTGATTTATGAAAAAGATAATCGCATATGTCGTGGTCATATTTTGCATTATCTGTCAAACTTTTTATTTGATATTTACTGCTCTTATAAGTCTGCAAAAGAAATTTGGGAAGCTTTGAAAAAGAAATATTCAATTGAAGACGCTGGGACTAAGAAATATGTGGTGCGTAAGTTTCTAGACTATAAGATGAGTGATGACAAACCAATCATGGAACAAGTCCATGAGTATCAAAATATTGTTCTTGAAATTCTTGCTGAAGGAATGGTCATTGATGATGCATTCCAAGTAGCTGCTTTTATTGAAATCGTGGAAAGAATACAGAAATTATTTGAAACATAAGAATCGTGATATGTCTTTAGAAGATTTAATTGTTCATATTCGAATTGAGGAATCAAATAGGGAAAAGGACAAAAATGACTTGGCAGGTGAATTCTCTTCTAGGGCCAATCTGGTTGAACAAAAACAACCTAGAAAATCTAAAAACTTTCGAAAATATGCTAATGGGAAGGGCCCTAATAAGAAATTTGAGAAAAATGATAACAAATTTAAAAAGTATGATGGGGTCCATAAAAAGAAAATGGGACCATGCTTTGTGTGTGGGAAAGTTGGGCATAATGTAGCCCAATGTAAGTTTAGGAAAAGGGATCCTCTTTACTCTAAACCCCAAGCAAACTTGACTAAGTCAGAGATTATAGTTGTTGTTTCAGAGGTGAATCTTGTCAGCAACCTTTCTGAATGGGTGTTGGATACTGGGGCCACTAGGCATATCTGTACCAATAGAAACATGTTTGTGGAATATGAGGAAGTGAATGATGGTGAAAATGTCTTCCTAGGTGATACATGCATTGCCAAGGTAGTGGGTAAAGGAAAAGTGGTTCTCAAATTGACATCTAGAAAAAGTTTTGCTCTTAATGTTGTCCTTCATGTTCCTAACATGCGTAGAAACTTAGTATCTAGGTTCTTGCTCAATAAAGCAAGACTAAAACTTGTATTTGAATCTAACAAGCTTGTCCTTAGTCGCAATGGGGATTTTGTGGGTAAGGGTTTCTGTCATGGGGGCTTATTTGTACTTGATGCTAATTGTGAGAACATGAAATAAGTCTAGTACTTCTTTTGCTTATTTGTACTTGATTATGATTATGAGAACATGGAATAAAGCTAGTACTTCTTTTGATTATATTGCTTAATAATACTTCTTTGATTATATTGTTGAGTCTTTGGGTATTTGGAATGGTGGAATGAAACAAATGAGTTCAACTCCAACTTAACTAATTAAGAATACTTAAAAGTTGAATTATGTGTAGAGGGAAAAACTCTTTAAAAACTTTCAAATGGTTGTGTAAGGTTGAAATTTATCAACCATTTTGTTGGCTTTATTCAGTGCCAATTTGTTTGTAATTCAGCACTTAGAAATCCTGTATTTAGGTGAGAATCATGTAAAGGTAATATGTGAGAGAATGTGAAGAAATGCTCAAGACTTTGCAGTGAAGCAGGGACTCACAACTGAATCTCGCGGGTAGCTTGCAACTGGCAAGCCGCCAGAAAATGCACACGAGTGAAGCGTGCAGAGAAGCTGAACCATCTGCCAACTGTTACACTACACGACAAAAAGTCCAGCCTGGCCATTCAGTTAGCTCGCGGCTTGTACTCGCGACTCAGTCAAGTCGCGAAACCAAGTCGCTAGCCAGCTCTGTTTTGCTAAAACTGACTCTTCACATTCCATTCTTACTCCAGTATAAATACCCCTTATACCCACAAAATGTAAAGAGTTTCCAGAGAGAATTTTGAGAGAAAAACCCTAGAGAAAAACAAGATTGACTCATCCACAATCTTTACATAGTGACTCTTCAAATTCCTCTACTCTCACCCTCTCCATTGTTAGATCCTTGAGAAGTTCTTTAGCCAAATCATTTTTTCACCATACTTATATCTATGAAAAGGCTTTTTGGTGCTTTGGGAAACAGTTAGGAAGGGACCAATTTGATATTGGTTGATGCTATGGGCTATAGCAGAATCCGGTAAGCTAAAGAAGAAATAGGTTCGACGTAACCTCGTTGGAGTTAGAGCTTGAAGAGCTTAGGTACACTGGGTAGATTAGGCTTGGAGGGTCTTCTGCTATTCATGTATCCCAACTACATTCTTTAGTGCATTATTGAACGCTTGAAGGGCGGCGGAGAGGTTTTACGCCGAGGGCTTCGATTTCCTCTTTGATAACACATCATTGTGTTGTCCTTGTGTTTGCATCTCTCTTCCCTTAATCTTTGCCATTTAATTTCTGCTGTGGATGTGATTTTATTTGGTTTAGATTGTTTATCAATTCTGTTATAAGCTTATGTTCATTTTCCACACATAATTTGTTTGATATTAAGCTTGAGTTGATAATTTGTTATTTGGGGGTCTAAAAGTTTATAGTGTTTTATACGCTTTTTGAACATTCAGGTTGAAAGGAGTCTTGGACTGTTAGAAGTCATCCATAGTGGTCTTAAAAAAAAAAAAAAAAAAAAGATTACAACAAGCTCTTAAATAATGGCATAAAAAGCTTAATAAAGCTTTGGTTTTTGACAGAATTGTTGTGAACAAACTTGATAGATGTATGAATAAAAATTAAAACTTTTTGGTGATAGTGATGTTTTCATGTGCCTATATGTGGATAACATGCTATTTTGAGAGTTGATATGAATTACTAAAGACCTTTCATTCTTTGATATGAAAAACCATGTATAGACAGATGTAACTTTGAATAAAGGGAAAAATAATAATAAAATTGGGAATCTTCAGTTGCACAATCTGAGCATGCTAAATTATTGCTGGTGTGATATTTTTAATAAACTGTACACATCCTAACATTGCATATGTTGTTTGTAAAACCTTGTAGATATATTGCCTATGAACATTTGAATGCTCCAACTCGTCTCTTGAAATATATGAAAGGCACCATTAACTTGGGTCTTACATCTACAAGGTGTCCAACAATATTAGAAGACTATTTTGATACAAATTGGTTATCAAATGATGATAAGAGACTCCACTAGTGGCTATGTTTTCACCCTATGTGAGGGAGCTATACTTTGTAAGTCTTCTAAACAAACCTGTGATGCTTGATCAACTATGGAATTTGAGTTTGTTACCTTAGAAAAGGCAGTTATTAAAGTTGAGATATCTACTTGCTGAAATAGTAATATCACCATATTATTGTATTTTGATTTAGAAGCCATAAATATGTGTGGAAAAATTAAGCTTTATAATGGGAAGAAGAGGCATATGTGCATAAGGCACAACATAGTGTGACAACTTATAAGTAACAGTGCAATTGCCATGGAGTTTGTGCGGTTAGAAAAGAATTTGCAAATCCTCTTACCAAAAGGGATAACTAGACAATTAGTCTATGCTACATCGAGGGGGATGGGACCTAAGCCCATTGAGTGAATCACCCTTGATGACAACCCAACCTTTGTTTAAAAGGTTCAATGTGCATTATGGAGAGATTCAAGATTGCACTTTCAGTGAGAATGAGATCTCATTGTCCCTCCCTATGGTGTAGATAGTGCTCACTACCAAACTAATGAGTTTGAGTTTTATAACTCTTAATGAATTCATAGCCTTTAAGGGTGGTGTGTGGTAGTACACACTTGATGAATTCAACTATGTGAGTATAGAGGTGGGGCAGCCTCCTATAAGAGTGAGGGCAAACTTTCTAGAGAACACATGAAAATCCAAGTAGGGTGCATGGCTGAAACACGCCAAATCAAGAACTTGTCAAAAAATTCACAAGAAAAAGGTGTTTATATTCAACAATTTATGAATCTGGTTCAAGATCTTGTATCACCAAGAATTTGTAAAGTCTAAAATATAAACACCAAGTGTTGATTCAAGTCCACAAGACATCAGGATTAATTCATCTTGTGACTGCCCATTTTTTATAAAAAAAAATAAATTTTTAAACATATAGGGGATTGTTGGATATGTTTAAAATTTTTAAACCCTTTTCTTAGAAGCCCAAGTATGTGTTTAACTAGTCCAAGCTCATGATAAAGCAAGTCAGCCAAAACGTGGAGACTTAGCAGAAACAAATCCCTAATATCATCTATTCCCTTTCATAAAACTTCTAATTTGGGCAACTCCGGTGTCAAAGGAATGAAATCCCTCAAATCTCTCCTTTGTTGGTAGAATTTCCTAAGTCCACCATCCTTTTTCTTTCCTTATTCACTCTTGCAAAATTCATTACTTTCAACATCCAGAAAACTACTTGCTGCAATTAGGGAATTCTCTATGGAAAGTAAATCACAAATGAAGCCAGCCAATTGTGTAAGTTTGGTTAATTTTTTATTAGCTCTTCTATATAACCAAAAGGTCATTCCTCTTTTCAAATAGGCGAGAAAAAAAAAAATAGAGTTCATCTAATATACTATTTCCTCTATCTTTCTTCAATCTTTATATTGGGCATCACATGACAAGTTCGAAGTTTTGTTTGTGAGTGCACACTAACAGAGCTGCCGTTGTATCCTGGAAAGCGACCGCCTAAGCCATTTGCACCGACGAAGTTATTCCAGTGGGGGTGAAATTGCTTCTTTAGGACAACGGATTAAGTTCCGTGCCTCAGCTCAAATCGATAAGTTTATCTCTCTCCACACTCATCTTATATCTCTAATCTGTTTTGTATTTTGTTAATTAATTTGAGCAATCTTCAAACATCATTTCCAACAATGTAACCGTAAAAATAAATTTAAATAAAATAAAATAAAATAAAAAATAAAAACTCATTGGAGTTTTCGGCTTTTGTTTAGTTATAAATTGTTGGATGGTCTCTTGGATTTTTCTCACCCTAGAATGGAAAGATTTTTTCAAATTTGGTTCGACATCAGGCCCACACCTCCAACGAGAATTGAGAAGAGGAAAGAACTCCTCCGGTAAGAGTAAATAAATTCTCCAAAGGTATGGGACAAAACCCTGATTTTCAAGACATTACAAGGATACAACCAATGATTTTCTTTCTCATTTGGTTCCATACCTTGTTTGTTTCCCCAAAAGACCTAAAAACAAACTATTTATTCTTGTGGCCAATGATTTCTTCAAGGCACACCAATGAAACCTTTCCATCACCTGTACATGTTCTCAATGCCATGGTACAGCCAAATTATTTTATATCCTTGCGGTAACCACATTCTTCATTTTATCTTTAATGTTTTGGCCAGACAACTTACTGCAAGCACTAAAAAGTACAAATTCTTCTATCAATTAAATCCAAATGTTATGGCTAGACAAATAACTGCTAGTACTAAAAAGCTAAAAAGGTACAAATTCTTCTATGGATTAAACCCAAGCAATACTGGGGCTATTCTTAGCAACGGCTCTAGGGTTCTTGGTTGAAACTTCCTCGCGAGAACAGAAAGCAAACTGTAGTTGTGATACCATTATAAGTACAATTAAAACCTTGTCTCACCCGGATTCAAAAACGCTTCAGAGACATCCTTCCTCTCAAACTTTGTTGGATGCGAGCCACCTCTGGACCAATCAACCCAAGTAATGCTCCTGTTGGAATTCTTGCTCGGTTGAATTTTGGTCACAAGGGTTGCCAAGTAGTGCTCATCCATTTAACATGGATGCTTGCAATGGTTTTCAAAAATGGGGTAATATGTGACATCTGACACCATCTCTATGGCTAGCTTCCGGTGAACTTCAAACCGTTGATTGCCTTTACGTCAACCCGACAATGATATCATTGGCCACATATGTTTATTGTAACGGCCGCGGCCCATCTTTCTTGGATCATCAATTGAGCCAACAAAACTATGGTTAGAGTTGATCAGGTAGTTGTAAATTGTTGTAAAATTGAATAAAGGAATGCATGTTTCAGAGAGTAACACAAATCTCTCGTTGGAGAAATCAAGTAGGGCATTAGCTAATAGGCGCCTCTCTGCATCAACCATTGTGGCTTGTCCCCATTCCACTTGCTGCAAAATACAGTTTCAGTTAAAATGAATGGAGGAAAAAACTTGGCTTGGTTCATGTGTTGGTTTGTTTTTAATTTGGGATAGGGCAATATAAACTTCTAACCTCCCTTGGTACCCTGCGCTTGTAGAACACTGAGGATTCTGGTGGTTCTTCAGTAAACTCTGTTGAAGTATGGAGGTAAATTGAGTAGAGCCCTGCATGTCCCTTAAAGAACTTTTCCCATAATGGTCCCAAGGGCAATTTTCCTCTAGTGAAGAACATGAATGCCACCTTTCTCGTCCGATTGTAAGGGTATTTTTCGATATTTGGCACCATTGAGGCTAGCCACATTAGCTCCTTATCGCTCATTAAATGTGACGGCTCATAGGGAGCAATCCAATCTCTCAAAACTCTACTCCCATTTGATAACTGAAATGGGTGCAAGGAAGGATCAGATGAAGAATTGCAAAGAAAATAAGAATATGAAGGCCTGGGCGACTTTGGATAAAATGCAGACAGTTGGGGGAAGTAAATCTCATCTGAGGATAGGAATTTCCTAGCACGATTGTTGATGAACATTCCTAGTATCATTATGACAAACGCCAGTGACAAACATAAGAATATGGTGGTTGTGATATTTAAACTCCTTCCCCTAACTCTTTTAATACGTATGGAAAGTTGTTCTCAAACACAGTGATCTTACACTGCTCCATCTCTTTCTCTAGCTTACAGTATAAGCAAAAGCTCTGAAATAGTTTTCTTCATTTATGCAAAGGGAAGTCTTTAGAAGTGTTTTTAAGCTATCAAGCTAGACAATGGACAGGGTCTAAAAAAGGCTAAATTCGAGCAAGGTTAAGCAAGGGCACATGGGAAGTGCCAGGAATAGTGTGAATGGTAAAGCCTAAAACGTTATGGTATGGAGGAAATAATGGGCCTTGGAGTTCACAAGCTCACATACACGAGAGAAGTAGGGGGAGAGAGATCGCAAATATCACTAGTTTGGTTGCAGAAACGCAGATTAAAGAGACAATTGTATAACTTCCAAGAATTAAAGATCAAGCTTGGAACCCGTTTAGCATAAAACACGAGTCTAAGAGAGAAAAAACAGAGCAGTTTTTCGTGTTGATTTTTACCTCTTTTCTTTTTCTTTTCTTTTCTTTTCTTAGAGAGAGAGAGAGAGAGAGAGAGAGAGAGAGAGAGACTGCTCAGTTCTATTCTTGACTTTTCACAATCTAGTCTTATTATCAATGAGCAACACTCCTTTATTATGAGACGGGTGTCAGTCCATTTTAAGGAGCTCTAAAATTTACCACCAAACCAATTACAAATAAATTTTCACAATCTTATTGATATCATCTACGGACTCACTCTTCGTATATGCTTCACAACACAGCAAAACAATGGAGGTCTAAAATTGTAAACACCAATGAACTTTACCATAGCATCATATCAAGTATAAACCAACCATTTAGACCCTGTTCCACTAACTTCTGGAAAATCCTCCTCTACAATACAATATGAATAGACTAATTAGTAATTACTGATATATACTTAGATTACATCTGAAACCGAATTCCAGATTTTATGCCCTTATGGGTTTTATTTAGCACTGAACTTATTAACTGAGTACAGAACAGCAAAGCTAGCCACTGCACCAATTACAAATAATTTAGATGTCCATAGCTTCTGATAATTTAACTGGAGACCCTTACTAAGGTATGCCCAAATCCATCGGGCAAGGAAATACAGCCCACAAGTTTTCTGGAACTTCTGAATCGAAAATGCCTACACAACAATTCAGCAGGCTCTATCAGCATTACTAGAAATTAAAAATCACAATCACAAACACTTATTTGTTCTTAGAAAATGTATACCTGGATCTACAATGAATATAATATAATAGAATTAAAGTTTTATGTTCTGGGGTCTTTGTAATTAGTTTTTTCTTTTTTCTTTTTTCTTTTTTCTCCACAGTGCAGCAAAGGAGGTGCCATTTGACCTAGAGCTCATTAGTTTTTTTTTCCTCTTTCATTTTGACAAGGTATAGTTCACTGATTCAATAAGATTTCATATAGAGCTTTTATAAATTCCAGGGAAATTGCGAGGGAAGTGAGTCCAAACCTAACGAGTGGCCACAAGAAGCTTTCCTCACTTGGTTTCAAATTTACCCACCTTGTCAGCAAATGCAGCCAAACTGCAACTAAAAGTTTCTAAAGAGAAGCCCTGCACACTCTTTTACCCACCTTGTCAGCAAATGCATCCAAACTGCTATTAAAAGTTTCTAAAGAGAAGCCCTGCACACTCTAAGATGAATTTTTGGAATTTCACTTTTTGTCACTAAAATATGTATGCTTGCCAAACAATTTGTAATCATTTCAAACATAGATAGTGAAATATTCAAAGGCCCTTCAAATTATTCCACTATAGGGTATAAGTTATTTCAAAATTGCCTAAGACAGAAGGTACAACAGCAACTCCATGGATCACAGGATGCAGGGCGCCCAGGCACCAAGCAAGAATGGACAAAATTTTCCCATCCTCCAACCCACTATGAGGCTATGCAAATGAATATCACCATGTGCTTTTATTCATATAACTATTAATATTTAATAGTTATGCAACTTGTTTAAATGACTTAATGGGTCATGTAATTAAAGTATATATGGATAATTATTAGAATTGCAACGAGTTGAAGGAGATTCTTCCAAACCGGAGGAAAATTTTATCCACAAGAGAAAGGGGAGGAGAGAATAATCAATTATAATGCAAATGCAAATATGCAGGGAAGATAAGACAAGCAAGGTAATCATGTGTGCTTCATTTACTAATATTCCAGTACACTCTTACATGGTAGGGTCCTTAAATGTAAGGGAAAACTTGATTCCTTCTTTCTATTACGTGAAAATTACAACATTTAATGGCAAGACTCTTTCATGGCAAGGGTTGACTGATCTTTTTAACGGTTGGCTCAAGATAAAGATCAATTCCATAGTAAAAAAAGGTAATAAGCAAATCTAGCATTTTTCCAATAAGGAGATAATACGATATTATAATGACTTAATTTGTTTTTATGTTAAAAGAGAGAGAGAGAGAGAGAGAGAGAGAGGAAATTAACTTTACCCCTTTCAAGAGTAATATATGGGAACTACTTAACTAAAACATGTAGATTCAAGCTAATATGTGTTGATGTATAGCCATGGGAAATGCTGGTGTTGAAACAAGCAAAAGTTACCTTTGGTAGCTTATCTTGCTCAGCCAGATGCTCCACATGAAGCCTCACATTTGATGCAGCAGGAATCCATACACTACAATCAAATTCAGAGTATACTTCTGTAACTATGTCAAACAAAGTTTCAGCTCCATTTTCTATAGCTTTCAAGATGGACGTTTCTCTACTTCTGCGGTTTCTGAATATAGGAACAATGCCATGTCAAGATTTGGTAGACAATTTTGTTACATATAGTGTAAATCTTAGATGTAAGAAGACGAAGCTGGCAGAAGTCAAACTCTTGGGCCCAACAATACCGATAATAAAAGAGTTATAGCAGATAAAGGTGATGGGGGGATTTTTTTTTTTTGGGGGGGTGGGGGTGGGGGGGGGGGGGGGGGTGTGGAGTGTTGTTTACCTGCAAAGGAGTCATTGTCTAAGATCCCATGATGGGTAAAAAGTTTGTAGGAAATTTAGCTTAAATTAGGAAAGCGAGAAATAGAGAAAATGACATGTGCATACTTGAGATATCCACAAAGCATGTGCTTTGGCCACAGGTTAACTCTCCCATGCATGGGAATCAAAGTGTGTGGGGAAAGCTCCATGAATTTGTAAGTTGTTTGGAAGTATTGCTGCATAAACAAGCAAACAAAATATTCAGCAATCTTTAAGGATTTTAGAAACATCAATTACAATTACACGTATAGAAACACTCAAATAATTAAACCATTGTATTATCATTATTGGTAAAGTATTAGTATCTATATGTCTGATTGATTTATGTATTAATTTATCATGTGTTAGTTGTGCCATTTTTGGTAATTAAGGTATGCTAGTTTCTAGGAGAATAGCCGAAATAGTTACTCCATATAATAGATTTAGTACATATGGAGTTTGCAAATCCACTTCATGAGTTTTAGACAGGAGGGGGTGGGGGAAACCGATAATTTACTATGACCTACCATGAACAAATGTGAAGGACGCAGTAATGACTTTCTTTTCTTTTTTTACCAAACCTTGTTTCAGTGTCAATAAGACACAGGAACTGCACTCAAAATAGTGCTGCTTAATGCAAATAGAAACTGAAATCCGGACCTAATCTATGCTAATTATAATATTGTCATCATATAACCAAAATGAAATCCAACTACCAGACTATGATAATTGGAAGAAATTAAAACAGATAATTTAACGTCTCCAAAAAGAAAACATCTTTAATACTAAAATGATACATTGGAGCACAGAAATTAATACACAAATAATTTCTTCAAAACCATTGATCTCTAAGAAATTAAAATCTCTTACAGGGTGCAAGGATCATTAATTTGGCAAACCCCAACATATAATGCCACTTTATATGAGGCAGAGGAAGGGCAACAATACAAAACCTAAGATAGACCAGCTCAGACCTTTTAAAAAGATGGAAAAATATCAAATGGTATTACCGATATTTGTCAATTGTATTTTATTGATTACGGCATAATATGTAAATCTGATTATGGAAGGTCCAACTTTAGCCATATTTAGTGTATAGGAAATAAAAAAGACATGCAATAGCAATGAGAACACTTTAAACTTAAATGTATAGCACAACAATATTGGTTCATAAGAGTAGTCCATAATGGAAAGGAGAGAAATTATATATCATTATTAGGATTTTCACATGAACTTACAGTCATATTTCCACCAGAAGTAATGTCCAAGACGGCACTTCCTTGACTGAAACAAAGCACAGATAAATTAGCAGAGCATTTTAAGTCCAGCCCACAAGAGGAATTAGTTTGGAGCTTTCCTGTTGATTATGGAACCAACATTAACTAGAAGAATAATAAGCAGATGCATTGATCCATATTAGGAGTGTTACCACACTGATAAGAAAAGAAATAGGGAGGTGTAATAGCCCCAATAAATAGAGTGGTATAGACTTTGTAGGGTGCGTGAGAATTAGAAAACTTTTTCCAATGAGAGAATTAGAGACTAAGCTTTGGTTTTGGTTTTTCTATTTTTGTGAGGTCTGTGAGAGTTAGTGAGTATTGTAAGCTTTATCATTGATGGTGGATTTTTTTCTGGTTGGCATTGCCTGTGAATATAGCGTAGAGTTTGCCAAACCATATTAAACTGTGTGTCTTGTATTGTTTTTCTTCTATTATTTTGCATGTTTTTCACAATAAATTGGTACTAGCGTTTCCACTATCACAATAAATTGGTAACAAAGCTATTGGTTTGGGATCCAAGGGATTTCGAGCACAAAGTTTGAAGTAAAGCCCATTTGCTTCAACAAAATACATACCAAGAACGAAACCAAAACTGACGGTTAATAACTGAGTTAAGAAGAGGAAGTTAAAACTAAGTGCTTTAAATTTTCCTCCAGCCAAAAGCAGGGCTTTGTCCATAATCCAAAATAAAATTTACTGTTGGAAAAAAGAAGCTGCTTCTTTCATGCATTTAAGTTGATCTACATCCATTAAGCCTCCTATCAATAATTTCCTAGTGAACATCATAGGGTGTTGTGGTTCTTTGAACTGCATTCAACTTGACTCATTTGAAAGAGTGGTTCTCTGAATAGCATTCAAATTGACTTACTGGAAAGTGTGCATTGGGATATAACAGAGTCACTAATCAGTTTTCTCCACACACTTACCCCCCCTTCCCCCAACCGCTTCACGAAGACATGGAAGAAGTTTTTCTAATCATCTTAAACGAATGCTTGTATCATGGTAATGGTTGGATCTTAAATATATGTGCTATAGAATTAGCACTGTATGCATTTGGAGGTTCTAAAATCTTGTTACAATATTTCACCTTGTACTAAATCAAACAAAATAGTAAATTAGCTGAAAAAAAACTCACTTCTTCATCAGACATGTGCCAACACGAATTTAAACAATTCAGCTTAAAAACTCTACAATGTATAAACATATAGTTGTACTCATTTAATTTGGAAGACAGACTGCAATCTCAAAAAATTTCAATCATTTAATTTGGTAGCTTAAGTTGTTAGTCCATGAGCCAACCCCTCGCCCCCTTCTTTTTCTCAAAAACCTCTAGAAAGTAAAGGTCTTAACATTGTTGCCAGGACACACCAAACGTGTTTCTCCCTCTAGCCATTTCTTCTTAAATATAATTAAGAAATCTGGATAATAATAGAGCGTAGTCCTGTTATACAAAATTTTGCCAATCAGATTACATGTAAAGATGCCATAATATAATAGAGTAGTTATCTTAAGAATCTTACCCAACACAATGATCACCAACAATCAATGAGTGAGTACTCATATGAAGCAGTGCCATGTGGCCATCAGTATGACCCTGTATTAAGAAGAATCTTTCATATTCAGACACAACAATATAATGCTGGTTTATATGGAAAACTACATTTATAACTTTATTTAAAGAAACAAAAGGCTAAAATTAAATCAGTATAAGATGATGAACTCTCAAAATTCATGTGTTTGTTTCTCCAAGAACTCTATGCAAGCTCCCCCTCCTCCCCCCCCCCCCCCCCCCCCCGGCGGCCCCTCTTTCTGTCTCTCTCCCCTCCTCTTTTTTGCTTAAGTACATTGAGAACTGGCTCTTGGCTGTAGTGAACTACCAGTTGATAGGGTAATTTGAGAATCAATAATGTTAATGTGACTTGGAGACATAAGCAGCAAGCTGATTGAGGAAGCAACACCAAGACCAAGAAAATCAAAATAAGCCATAAAATCAACACATCCTTCAGAACTGACAGTGATAGGTCTCCCTTTATGATATTGGTTCACTGGCCTGTAGGCTGTAACACCATACTAACTAAAGAACCTACTGGGAAATTGTTCCTTAATTTTTTTTCCCACTATCTCATTGCTATTGTTTAAATGTATCATGATGGATGATGAGATAATGTCTGTAAGGAATATCAAAGTCATTTTTTGTTTAAATCACTTCTTGAATTTGCAGGACCCATGACCAATAACTTAAAAGGTGCATAATAGTATGGAAGAAGCAAACATGACATTTTGGTCATGATCAAACAGTCATAAATGCTGCATAAAGCCACATGCAAGCAAAAACTGAAACTATCTATATCATTCTATAAAACCAATGTGCTTGGTGATGCTCAAACTCTTATGAAACCAATTTGTTATTTAGAGTTACCCAAACTCATGAGAATTCAATTCATGAATTCTTAACAAGTTATTGCTCAGTTTAGGGATTGTTAGTCCTAAGAACTTGAACCCACAATTAGGTTGGACAATCAAAATTAAAAGGAAATTGGTATTTGCAAGATTCTTAGAAGGATAAAGTATTCAAGATTTCTCGTACTAAAAGGACAAAGTCCATATGATGGAATCCCCCTCAAAAAATTAAACATAACTTTTTCATGTAGGAAAAAATTATTAAAATAGTAATTGTTAGGAGGGTTTCATTAATATATACCCTTAGGGCATCCATTAATAACCCTTGTTAGAATACAATATCCTATACCATAGACACCATAAACCATGGTTGTGTAGAATACCATAGGCTACCATAGTTTTACAGTATGACAAGATACTGTGGTTTTAAGGTTACCATACTATGCCTAATATATGCTCCTATAAATGCCCTTTAATGAGTTTTTTTTTTTTTTTTTTTTTTTTTTGGTGTACAAATGATTCAATATAATAAAAACGTAGTCATTCAGAGCTTACTGTTGTGAACAGTAAACTATCAGGCCAAACTAGGTTTTCCTTTCTTCAAGTCTCTATTTCTCTCTCTTCTCTCTCTCACTCACAAACCCAACAACATTTTTGACATGGTATCAGAGCCAACCCACTCTCCAGTTCTCCTCTCTCACTCTAACATCCTTTACCTAAAGCAATGCGCCTTTTTCCAACAATTTCACCACACTTTAGCACTTTGTTCTTCACGTATAAGCCTTCCAAGAACTCTTAAAACCAAAAACCACATCATTTGAAAATCGAATGCCACTCTCCAAAACACCATCAGAATCAGCTCCAACAACCACTACATGCGCCCTCAAGCATTGTCCAAAGGTTTTACATATGTTCCCACTCAACTTCTCCAGGCTTCACGCACCCACACGCAACGACAATAGGTTTCCACAAACTCTCATGTGTCCCAACGTGCTATCAGTCATACCACCTTACATGTCGTGGGCTAGAATGTGTGATATCTGCACCAGCTACATGCCTGCATGCATTACAGCCATGTAGTCCCAAACAGCAATTGCCATGTCATCACAAGACTCCGCCACATGTCTTCTCCTTCATCTACCACGTATTAGTGTCCGAAACATGCCTAAATCAAATTATGTCACTCATCTGAATTAATGCTAAAAACGTGTCCTTATCTAAAGATGACATAGCACAATTCTCCACGTCTACCCTAAAAGTCAACAGCTACATCACCCTACCACATCCTTGACTTTAATTGTTGACCAACATTGACCACATCAATTGTTTTGCGACAGCCATTTGTACTCTGACAGGCCTTTTCTGCCTAGATTCCAATTTTTGGGTTTGTTTTCCCATTTGATGCTCCCAAATAACCCAAATGACCTATCACTCATTATTTAAGGGCCCAATTTATGCAAAAAAATTCCCAAAGACCGCCAACTCACTCATGAACCTCTTAGGGATAGACACACCCCATGAACCAATCGTCAACAATCACCAGTGATGATGTCCACAGTCAACATCATCATTCTGGTTGTCAATATCATCTTGCCATTCGTGACACTTTCATTTCTAACGTCATCATTCCGACCACCAGTGCAACCATCATCCAGGCATAGCAACCATTCGTCACCAACTGCCGACGTATGTCTTCTCTGTCTCACCCATAATCCTATCCTCAATTCTGACAGCTATCAATTTGTCAACAAATATGGACAGATAATTAGCCTGAGCACATCTGGAGTAAGAACATGCAAGTTTGTAATGGCTTACACCAAATGTTACTTAAGCTTCCAACAAAAAGAAAACTATCATTTATATTTGTGTAGTACAAAAAGATGAGGAATACCGGTGCAAAAATGACCCTTAATCGCTGACCGCCAATGCAAATGTCTTCTGCTCCAGAAACTGAGGTATAGCCAAGAGACCAGTCACCTGTGATTATATAACATCAGTTAAAGTTTTATAGATAATAAAATTGATCTCTAATTATGATTGGTGAATCAACTAAAGGTCTAAACAACCATGTCCTAATGAAGTAAAAATTTACCAACCCTTGTAGCCAAGTGGCAGTTTTGCATTATAGGACTAAGGGCACATTTGGTACAATGCAATGATGATTACAATATATTAGGAATTAGTATTACAAGGAATACAATACGCTGTAATGGAATAACTATTACTAGTCATTTGTTTGGTGACAACACATGAATAAAACCTTAAATGAAATTATATTTAAATCCAATTTACTAAATTACCCTTATTTATAAATTTATATTTACACTTTTTATAGCTCTAGCTTAACAATTTATTATGTGTAAATTGACCAAAAAAAAATTAAATAATATATGTCTCCTTTGTTCAAAATTTATAACTCCATAAATGTTTAAATAGCATGATGTTCATGATATGATAACAAAGTTTCAGAATATTATTTTTTATTCATCATGGAACTATAATAGTCTTGAACTATTTTATAGGACTGGGTTTTGATTTTATAGAGGGTTTGGCAAATAAGAGCTCTAGAATCTACCAAGAACAATTGCTTATCATACGAATATGGACAGTTTTAAAGCATTTTGGAGACTTGAATTTTGATTGATATATATGGGTTTTATTCTAGAAATTCATGGATGTTAATCCACTGTGGGTGATCTTTGCAAAATGAACATATTTTGTTGGAAATTTTAAGTTTAATAGGTGGAAATCAGCCACATAACTTTACATACCTTTTAATTTCTATATAAAGAGAACCTAATTTAGCAAGAAGCAGTGGCAGTTTTTTTTGTGGGCATTTTAAGAATTTTCTTTTAAAAGAGTACTGAATAGGTTAAGGAATAGTTATTACATAACTTTTGATAAGGAATAGTTATTCCTCATTTTAAAGAATAGCTATTCATTAGAAATAAGTATTCCCTGTAATAAAAGCATAAACAAACAATTGAATAGCTACTCCTTAGGAATAGCTATTACATTACAATATCTATTACAGTGTACCAAACGTGCCCTAAGAGTTTTTCCATTTTTTGAGATGATAAATTTTTACAAATAGACCTTAACAAGAAGGAAACAGAGACCATAACATATTTTTTACTTAAAGGTAATAAAATGCTAAATCATATTTTTAGTTTTACAAATTAATATAAAAATCATTATTGCATTGGTATTCAAAGACACACATGCTCTATAAGCTATATAAACGGAATCCATTGTCATCCAAAAAAAAACCCCTAAATTGGTTAAAATATAAGCTACACAGTCAAAACCCAAACCATTAGACTGTTAATATAGTAAAAGTATTTTAAAAAGGCAACAGCAACACCAAAGATAGCAAAGAGCTAGGAAATAGACTCACAAGCACTGGGTTCTTAAATCAAAATTACTTCTTTTGATTTTAGAGAAATGGACAGCTTTTGCGCTTGATATATACTCAAGAAAATGATGAAGAGGTTTGTCATCCAAAACAACCATCTTTTTCCATACTTAGGTGACCATGCCCTTAAGTTAAAGTTCTCTTAAATCAAAATCATTTCTTTTGGCTTTTGAGAAACAGACTGATTTTGCCCTTGCTATATACTAAGGAGAATGATGAAGAAATTTGTCATCCAAAACAAGCATATTAGCCACAATTTAACTGACCACCCACTTAAGCGAATTACTGCATTCATTGTATGACACAAGAATCTCCACACTTAGCAAACTTTAGTGCTCAAAGCTTTTAGGATTGATTTAAAAATATTTATGGTTGGTTAGAGTTTATGGTTTGCAATGAAATTCTAGAGACAAAAAGGGCTAATAATGATATAAGAGTGCAGAGAATTAAATATAAGAAAAAGAAAGAGGGATAAATTTCTAGGCATTCTATCAAGATTCCTTAGGTTTCACGGCCAAGTTTAAGACTACATCATACAATTCTCAAAAAATATAATATAAAAAAAGCCCTGTGGCTTCATAAAATATCCTCCCAAACATATTCTCCCTTGAATTAAACTAATTTTTTTTTTTTTTTTGATAAGTAAAAAGATATATATTAAGAAAACCACCTCATGCAGAAAACATAAGGCAGAGATAAATACATAAAAGTGCAAAAACAGAAAGAAAAGAAACTAAGTACAAAGAAGGGAGCTAAGGAACATAGGGAGAGAGTCACTAGAGGTGAGTCCCCAAGCCCTAGACCAATTAAAGAGGGAGCCACTGAAAGAAGCCAATAACTGGTCATCAGAACTTTCCATGTCCTCAAACGTCCCTCAATTTCGCTCCCTCCACATTAAGCACAAAGGAGCCAAATTCCATATGCTAGAACAATGCTTTCCAAGCCAATTCCACCAGCCAAGGAGAGTATCCGCAACTGATCTTGGCAAGACCCAAGGAATCCCAAAAGATCTAAACACCAAACTCCACAAACGGTAAGCCTTAACACAATGAAGAAGCAAATGATCCACTGTCTCCCCATTACAACGACACATTATACACCGATCAACAAAGTCCAACCCTCTGCCCCTCAAGTTGTCACCTGTAAGGATTTTATCCCAAACAGCAGTCCACACAAAGAAAGAAACACGACGAGGGGCCTTGACCTTCCAAACACCTTTCCAAGGAAAAATTATGGGCAAGGGGCCTCTTAACTTATTATAAAACGATCTGACATCAAAATCCCCTTTCTTTGACAACTTCCAACGCATACGATCTCTATTCTCAGTTGGAGGCAAATTAGAGCCCAGAGTACGGAGAAATGCATCCACATCACCCATTTCCCAATCATTTGGTCTCCGAATGAAGCGAACATCCCAGCTTCTTTGAACCTCTGTCCCCAACCGATCAAGAGAAGAAGCCACTGAAGCCCCTTTATTAGAGGCAACCCCATACACAACCGGAAAGGTCAAATGAAGTGGAGAGTCTCCGCACCATTGATCCGTCCAAAGCTTCACTCTATCCCCCATCCCTACCTCAAAACGAATATTTTTACTAAAAACTTCCCAGCCCATCCGGATACTTCTCCATAAACCACACCCATGAGCCCCTCTATCGAGCTTGGAAGTCCAACCCCCCCTATCCTTCCCCAAACTTTAGGGCTACAACCCTTCTCCAAAGCCTTGTCTCTTCAATCCCAAACCGCCATAACCATTTTCCTAGTAAAGCTTTATTAAAAGTAGTTAATTTCTTTACTCCTAACCCACCATTTTCCAGAGGAGCACACACCTTATCCCAACCCACTAGATGAGTTTTGGAGTCCCCCCACAAAAAATTCCTTTGCAACCTCTCAATTTTATTGACGACAAGCGTAGGGATTGTAAAAAGAGATAAGAAGTAGGTCGGAAGACTAGATAGCGTACTCTTAAGTAACGTCAGTCTTCCACCTTTTGACAAATACATCTTCTTCCAACCAGCCAACTTACGCTCAATTTTCTCCAAAATAAGATTCCAAATAGTGAGAGACTTGTAGGACGCCCCCAGTGGCATACCAAGATAGGTCATGGGCAAAGACCCCACCCGGCAGCCCAAAATCTCTGCCAAGACAGAAATATTAGGAACCTCCCCAATGGGAACCACCTCACTCTTCAAAGCATTAACCTTTAATCCTGTCACCGCCTGGAAACAAAGAAGGAGCATCCGTACATGCAAAATCTGCTCCTCATCTGCATCACAGAAAAGGATCGTATCATCTGCAAACAAAAGGTGTGAGACACCTACCCCTTCACCTCTTCTACCATCAGCCCTGAAACCTCGAAGTAAACCCGCACCTTCAACTCTTTTCATCATCTAACTGAAAACCTCCATCATAACTAGAAACAACATTGGGGATAGCGGGTCTCCTTGTCTCAATCCCCTCGAACTCCCAAAAAAATCAGCTGAAGAACCATTAACCAAAACAGAGAATTGGACAGTAGATATGCATGTACGGATCCACCTGCACCACCTCTCCCCAAAACCCATTCTCTTTAACAAAACTAGAAGTGTCTCCCAATTCACATGATCATAGGCTTTCTCAATGTCCAACTTACAAATAACCCCTGGAATTTTACTCTTTACCCTACTGTCCACACACTCATTAGCTATAAGAACTGAATCTAGAATCTGTCTGCCACCCACAAAACTGTTTTGAGACTCAGAAATCAACTGATCCAAAACCTCTTTCAAGCGATTTGCCAACACCTTAGCTAAGATCTTATAAACACTCCCCACCAAGCTAATAGGTCTAAAATCGCGAATATTGGAGGCACCATTCTTCTTAGGGATTAGGGCTATGAAAGTTGCATTGAGAGACTTTTCAAACTTACTGTGTTGATAAAACTCCTCGAACACAGCTAAAACATCTCTTTCCACAACTCTCCAACAATGGTGATAGAAGGCCATAGAAAAACCATCTGGACCTGGAGCTTTATCACCTTTCAACTCTTTAACAACACGAAGAATCTCCTCCTTTTCAAACCTCCGATCAAGCCAGTCCCTCTCTAACCCTGCAATCTGATCAAACTCCAGACCTTCCACATAAGGCCTCCATTCCTCCGTCTCCTTGTATAAGTTTTTATAAAACTGAACTACTTGGCCCGCCATCTCTGATTCATCCTCATAAATAACCCCATCCACCTCCAACATACTAATGTGATTATACCTTCTTCGGGAGTTAGCCACCTTATGGAAGAATTTAGTATTGTTGTCTCCTTCCTTAATGCAAAGCATCCTCGATTTCTGTCTCCACGACACTTCTTCCAAAGAAAGAAGGTTTTGTAGTTGAGATCTCAACATAGCCCTCTCATCAATCTCCACTCCCGAAAGGCCAAACTCCCCTTCCTTAGCATCCAATAGGTTCAAGGCCTCCAACAACTCTTTCTTCTGACGACCTAAGTTTCCAAACTCATTGCGGTTCCATTGAATAATGTCTTCTTTCAGAGCCTTCAGCTTCTTAGCAAGCACAAAACTAGGAGTACCGGAGAAGGAGTATTGATTCCACCACAAACCGACCCTATCTGTGAATCCCTCTGACTTTAACCACATATTCTCGAACCTGAAAGGACTCTTTCCCCTTACTATCCTTCCAGCCTCCACTAATATGGGGAAGTGGTCTGAGATAGGACGAGGTAAGACCCGCTGGATCACATCCGGATAGTGATCCTCCGGATCGTGAGAAACCAAAACTCTATCTATCCTGGACAATGAAGGCTGATCCGAGCCTCTCGACCAAGTATAACTCCCTCCTTCCAAAGGCAAATCTATCCAACTAAGCTCCTCAATGAACTCAGAAAAATTCTCCATAGCCGGAGTAAGGCGCAATCCCCCCAACCGTTCACTCGGGAAGCGGACCGTATTGAAGTCCCCTATGTAACACCAAGGAACATCCCAAAGGTGCTGAATTCCACTCAGCTCGTCCCACATCTGCCTCCTTAAGATATTATCATTTGGGCCATAAACCCCAGAGCAAGCCCAAATAAAACCATCCCCCACACCTTGCCACCGAACCGATACGGAAAAGTAACCCACCAATACCTCCAACTTTTCTAAAGCCCTCCTATCCCACATCAACAAAACCCCGCCAGCTGTCTGATCCGCGTCTAGAGCCACCCAGTCAACATAAGGACAACTCCACAAACTGCAAACCAAATTTCTATCCAAACTAGCAAGCTTAGTTTCTTGAAGGCAAACTACATCGCAATTCCAATCTCGAATTAAATTTCTAACCACCAAACGTTTCCGAGAGTCATTCAATCCTCGGACTGTCGGACATTCCAAGACACCATTTTCAACGTCATAAAAAACTGCTAACTCCCTACTCCAAACTTAGTATTTCCATCAAAGGAGGCTATCTACCGTCATAGTTAACCAAGGAAATCAAATTCCTCAGCTCCCTCTTCCCTTTGTCCTTAGACACAGCTTTCCGGTGGGTTGCATCTTTTCTATGTAGCAGATTGGCAGCTTCAAACTCCTTCTCAAGCCTTTGTAAAAGCAAAATACACATCCCTTCATGTCGACCCAAGAAAGCCCCATCAATTTACTAAAACCATTGATTCTATGTTTCACCCAATTAGAAATATCCAGAGTATTTTTAAGCCCCAGAGCCTCATTACCACTGTTCGACTCAACTGACACATCCAGTCCCAAATGAGTGATAGTCATCAGAGGGGAGGGATTTTCCACATTACCCAAACCCAGGTCTGCATTACCCGCTTCTCCCCCCATCGATACTCTTGCATCAGTATGACCACAATCTGCTGTTACCACTAACTGGTTACCCTGATGAGGGTTATCTATCCCCTGTGTATCACTTGCAAAATCAACCCAACCACTTCTATCTCCATCCTGGACACCCAAATCTGCTATCCCAGCTCTCCATAAACTCAGAAACAAGTTGGACAAAAAAAGGCCCATAGATTCCTTAAAACTCTCTGTTTCTGCCTTACCCAATGTCATCGGAGGCTCATCGGCGCAAAACCCCTCAGGAAAAGTGCTGTCAACCACCATTGATGAGTTCGCCAGTCGACCCATTGCCTCGGTCTGAGGAGCAGAGTGAGTAATCACAGTATCGGCCTGACCCGGTGTCGTTGGTGGCTCCTCGGCGTGAAACCCACCGGAAACTGAGCTGTCGACCTCCCACGAGGACTCCGTAGGTTGACCCAATATTTATATATATATATATATATATATTTCTAGTAAATCTAAATTCTAATAGGGCATATAGTTCAGATTAGAAAGTATAAACAAACAGAGTTGTAAACCACTAAGTACCGTGATAAGGACAAAAAAGAACAACTTGGCTCAAAAATAAGACCCATGAGCCACAAAAACACAGCCCAAGTCCAGAATTTCTCGGAATTACAAAAATTGCCTCAATACCAAAAACTTTAAGAACAGAAATAAAACAAGGCCAGAAATTTACTATTAAGAAGAATGATAAAAAAAAGAAAATAAATAAATAGTTTGCTTTTCCATAACCTTCTAGTTGCTAAACTCACCCTCAAACAACAACATCAACAACTACAATCAAAGCCTTAAAGGTCTTACCCAGTGCACAAATCTCCCACTTTTGTTGGGTTTGGAAGAGGCATGGTAGGTAGCTTGGAGAGGTTGATTCCTAGACTCAAACCCACAACTTGTCACTTTTGGTATAAGGCACCATCGCACGAAGGCTTGACCACAACAAAAATCAAGTCTTAATCCCGAAATTTTAGGATCAACTATATATCCACAACAGACTAATCAAGGTCACATGTATTTATTTCCACCATTATATCCAATATTAAGTCATACTCTCAATTACCTCCTTAATTAACACGTTCCTTTTAATTACTTCTACTAATAAGAGTTTCTTATTTTTTACTACTTATACTAATGATACTTTAGGTCCTCCTTTAGGGTTTTTGTTCCCTCAACTTAAATCAACTCACTCTTTACTATTGCATTGATCGTCCGAACCACCTCAAGCGACTCTCCCTCATTTTTTATCAATGGGAGTCGCTCCTATCTTTATTTCAAATTCTATCTTTCCTTGTATTTCCACTTATCCATCTTATTGTTCTCATGTCAACTACACTCATTTTATGAACGTTCCTTCTTAATAGTCCAACATTCAGTACCATAGAGCATAGCTAGTCTCATAGTCTTAACAAGAATTCTATGATCACATAATACTTCTAATGTGCTTCTCCATTTTATCCACCCTACTCTATCCTATGATTCACATCTTCTTCAATGTTTCCATCCTTACAAATTATTGATTTAAGTTATCGAAAGCTCTCACTCCTTGGTATCTCTTGACCATTAAGTCTTCCAACCCCTTCATCTTTATTTTTTCTTTTACTAAACTTACATTCCATTGTGTCACCATCAAACCAAAATTCAAAAAGGAAGCCTTCTCAAAAATTTCTCACTTTGACTTTTGTGTAATATCATGAAAAGACAATGCTTTCATGTTTGTTCTTCACATAATTGAGCTAGGAGCATTCTGGCATGTCATTAATTTTGATTGAAAAATTTCCTTGCTTGAATGTTAGTACGTAGCCATTCTATTGCAGAAACATCTTTCAATTGTGTGCCCCAAATTAAAAGCAATAAAGGACAGGAAGATTACTAACTGGAAAAATGCAGGAAATTTCAATCAAGCAAGGTGCACTGGCAGCTGGCAGTTGCAGCAAACACAGTTTGTTCATTCAAATTCCTTAAAGGAGATACAGCTATGCACAATTAGCATCTAAGTCAAGTATATTCAACTTAAGCTTCTCACTGTAGCTGGTTTGAGTTTACCTGTGCAAAGAATATTATTTATTACATACAACTTATCTCAACTAAGCCTTAATCCTAGCAAAATTGGAGCTGGGTTCATGCTTTAAATCCACAAATTTGATAAAACTTTACCTCTTACACAATTCTTAACTAAGACCTCATGTATTGGACCCTGAAAGGTTGATACAGGCTTTCTTTAAGTTATGAGATTATTTTAGGATTATTACTGCTAATCCACACTGCTCAAAGAGCTTCAATATTTAAAAAGAATCTTTCCAGGATCCGTAATGCTTGGGCATGGCATCTACTTCTTTTTTAATTGATAGATGCAGTTTAAGATTCAATGAACACTGGTCATCAATTTAATACACCAAAATAATGAGTAAAGATAGAAGATCTAAGAAATAACATTATATCTTTAAACAATCAGTAATCTCAACCATTAGAAACAAAACTATAATGTTAGGAATCATAACCTTTTCCAATGCGTCGCATTGTATTTTCATGCACTAATAAAGTAGCATTGGGGTTGCACTTTTGGACAATTGAAAGGCCTGAAACAAGCCAAGAAACAGAGAATTACTACCCAGTATAGCATCCCGATTTTAAAAAAAAAAAAAAAATACACATTAATCTGAATTTTGGAATGCAGATATCCAGCCAAAAGTAATAGTCTGAGAGAGCACCAAATAAGTTTTATAAATTAGAATTTACTCTAAGAGATTAAGGGAAGGCTATTTTCTTTAGTTGCTTTCCCCCTTTTTTTTCTCTTTTTTTTTGCTTTGATAGGTAAACACAACTTTAACTCACTGTCTTCGTTTTCAACTTTTTTTTTTCAGAAAAAAATCTAAGATTTCTTGTTTACTGACTCAATTAACTGGCCACCAATGGTCCATCCCTCCCCAAAACAAAATAAGTATGATTATTATGGCCCTACTTGGTTCTTGTTGGGTTTGTTTTCATTTCTATTCTCATTTTCTCTTCTCAAATCCTGTACTCATTTTCACTTTAGCACCAATTTTCGGGTCTAGGTTTTTTTTTTCCCCCCTTATATCTTTTCAATTAAAAATTCACCACCACACCAACTCCAATGGTAAAACCAAATTAAAAACCAAATCCATCAGTAGCCACCTCCATCACCACCACATCCCCCACCACAACTAAACCGCAATAAGTGCTCCGTGAAATTTGCCAAAAGGGTGTGGCTTCCCACTAGCACCATCCTTTCAATTTCATCTTCCTTAGTTAACAGTCAGTGAAAAGGCAACACTAGTATTACAAACAATTCCCAATGACCCAACTCATCAATTAAAACAATTTACTCAAAACATCAACCAAAACAAAAGTTCCACCCATTGATCATCACAAATCAGAATAAAACCAAAATTTCAAACTTGAAAAGAAAACATTCCCAATTTGTATATCCCCATAAATTAGTTAAAAAATATGAATTAGCAATCAAGAGAGAGAGAGAGAGAGAGAGAGAGAGAGAGGGGGGGGGGTGAAGGAAAATGAGAGCGAGCCGTTGGGTGTGATTTTAGTATTTTACACGGGTCTTGATAGTGACAGATGGGTCCCACTCTTATCCATTTTATTACTAGAGTGCCACTGACTTCATATTTGCTGAAAATGAAAACACCAAAAAGTTGTTTTCATTTTTTGTAATCATACCCACATTTTTGGATCTTAAAAATGGAAACTAAGAACAAAAAACAAACTCAAACAAGTTTTTCAGTGGTGAGTCCCACAGAAAACAGGAAATGAAAACAAAATACACCTTGTTTTCAAAGGAACAAAACATAGTACATCCTCCACAAAATCGCAAGAATTATGTATTCTTTATTGGATTAATAGCATTTTATACATAAACTATTTTTTAGTAAACCATTTGGAACTAAATTTTGTAGTCATCTCCCAATTTTCACAGTTATACATGTAAATATAATCAGGTGTTTAACATGTGTGGGATATATCCTCTCAGTAACGTTACTTAATACTAATAAAACTTACCATCCACATGATCCCGATGATGATGGGTAACAAAGACAACTAACTTCCGTGGCAAAGCAGCAACTATTTTTTGGAGCTGATCATGTAAACAACAATTTTATCAACACCATTACAAAACCCACAAGAAAAAAATATTTAAAAAAAAAAATAGAAAGTAAGCATCATCTGCTGTAAGGGTGACTGCATATCATTTCATAGGCACGTACAAGGACACATCTCTAATGGGTAGTTTGGATGGAAGGAAAGTTGCAGGGAGTATAGGGGAGGGGATGGGAGGTGTTTAATAAACCTTGCTTGGATTTTTTTTCAAAGGGAGTAGGAAGGGGTTTGTGGGGATTTGGAGGGGTAAGATACCCTTCCCAACCCCTCAGTTTTTAATTCCCCCAAACTGGGGGAACTTGGAGGGCAAGGGGACGGGAAGGTAACCACTCAAATTAAAAAAAAAAATTAAAATGTCAATTTATACCTATTTCTTTTCTGTTATTTTTTTTTAGAATTTATATCTACTTCTTTTAATGAATATAGAGGGCTATAATTGTTAATTTATATGATGTTTATCATGTCCTCCTTCCCATTCAATTTTTAATACATTTAAACAAAGGGGAGGGGTATAGATATCCGTTCCCCCCTTAATTTGTAAAACATCCAAACAAGAGAAGGGATAACCATTCCCCTCCCCTCTCCTCTACATACCCCCCATACCCTCTACTCCCCTTTCCCTCCAAAACACTGTAAGACTACTGATCATTTTAACTGATGAATGTAAATTAAATAAAATAAATATGAATTAATCAACAGCAACATACATCATCAAAACTATGTCCGAATAAATGATTATTCATATTAAAAAGTTCTAATACATAGCAGAAGAGAACCAACATTTCTGTTAGTTAAATCCATAATTTTGTCAAATATAACAAAAAATAAAAAAACACGAAGTAAAGAAAACCTTAGAAAGCATGGAAACTACCAAGGATTTGATTACTGATCTCTTATTGTTCACAGACTTGACAGCTGACAAGTTTTAAATAGGATCCTTCCCAGGAGGGCTCCAGATCCCAGTTTACAGTTACAAGTCAACCAAAATGTGCTGAAGGACAGATACACAAACTCCATGGGAAGCCACATGACCTCTTGAAAAGGACCAATAGATTCTGTTGATGGCTAACATTAATATTAGACCAATTGGAGCTCCCAAATATCCAATAGCCAGATGGCATCCAGCTGATGTGAGACCAATTGATCCTCCAAGACCCACTAATGGCCTGAAAGCCACAAAAATGAGCCTTAGGCTCCATCAAACAAAGTTGTGATGGAATGTCAGGATTAATTTTCGTACAATCAAATGTCTGCCAATTAAAAGAGGAAGTGCATTCTATCCATACATCAGACAAAATAAAGGCTATATGGATTATTAGAAAGGGCAATTGATCCCAAAAGGAATGCTCTATTGGATGGAGCTCTAGTAAATGAGCTTATTGACAGCCCTACATGAAGAGTTTTATTGGATCAAATCCGTCAGAATTTATCCAATACCCTTCCTTTTCTTAGGCACTCCCATTTTTAAAGGGACACATTAAAAGCATGCCAGACACAGAGCTATAATTTGGTTCAGAGGTGGACGAACTTATCCAAAAGCCACTACTTTTCTTTGACGCTTCCATTTTATAAGACAGCACTGTTACTTAAGAAAGAGCAAAGATAGCTTCCAAGGACAGGGAAAATGTTGGAACTCTGCCAAGCACGTAATCCACAAGAACGAGAACAGGATTCTTACTTTCTTTTATAATACAGCACTGTTACTCAAGGAAGAGCAAAGATAGCTTCCAAGGACAGGGAAAATGGTGGAACTCTGCCAAGCAGATAATCCACAAGAACGAGAACAGGAATCTTACTTCCTTTTTTTAGGCACTCCCATTTTTAAAGGGACACATCAAAAGTGTGCCAAACACAGCTATAATTTTTTTCAGAAGCGGAGAAACTTATCCCAAAGCCACTACTTTTCTTTGACGCTTCCATTTTATAAGACAGCACTGTTACTCAAGAAAGAGCAAAGATAGCTTCCAAGGACAGGGAAAATGGTGGAACTCTGCCAAGCAGGTAATCCACAAGAACGAGAACAGGATTCTTACTATCATATAAATGGAAAACAATGGTTATAAAATTAGCCTCATGTTTCTTTTTTCCCTTTTTATAATTTGAAAGTGACACAAGTTTTTCTCATAAAATGTATTCAAGTAGGAAATCCACGAGTATGTAAGAAGCCCACAGTACGGGACAACAATAAAATATCCTATTTCAATCATTATTGAGTTCACTAAATCCACAGATGGTATTTGAGAATGAGAAAGTCAAGCAGAATAAAATACTAAAAATCATCTGTCAAAAAGGCAGCAGCATCTCAGCATAACAAAAGAAATAATACCTCTTCATGGAATTCAGACCTACATCCTGGATCCACTATCAATGCATCCCCACATGCAACAAAACTATTGTTCTCACTTTCATTTGAAACATTTTCAGGTGCAAATATGATCAAGTTTGTTGTACGGAAAGGCCTTGCTGTCTTACTTCCAATTGGTACAAGTTTAACACCAGGAGGATACTCCTGAAAAAAAAAAAAAAAAAAAAAAAAAAAGAAAGAAGAAGAAGAAGAACATATATTAACATGATGCATGTGGACAACTATACAGAGGAATCCCCTTACAATGCATTTGGATGACAGGATTTGGATTTGGGTGATTAAAATCCAAATAACTTGTTTGGATGCTTTAAAAAAAGTCAAGGATTTGGATTTGACAAATCCAACAAAGATTTTAAACATTTAAAATTCTTGGATTTGAAATGATATCTAAAACAAATGGATTTGAAATCATGGCATTTCAAATATATTGATTTAGAATCAAAATCCAATCCAAATTCAAGTTTCCAAATGCAACCTTATGTTTGAGTAGGAGTCTAAATGTTAAAAATGACAACACTATCAGTATTTGAATATGGTATACATCTTGATTGAGAATCTGTCTCTTGAACATCATCTTCAAAGTTTAGACAGATAGGTATTAGATTTAGGCAAAAATAGAAGCAACTTTATGGAATGGAACTTGCAATAAAGCTCTAGTCAAGAACTTTTATATTGAACGTTAGTATAAGAATTCTAACTTAAAATTATAATACCAAGAAGCAATATGAAATCATCCTTTTTCGGAAAGGGGGAAGGGGGGCAATTCTTTACATAATGGCAAAGGGGTGTAGATATCCCTAAAATATAAAAAGAACTCCCAAGGGGTTTCAAACATGATTCTGTTGGAATTTAATTGTCTAAGCACCAAATTTCCTTTTCATACTTCTGCCTCCAAAAAAATTACCAAAAGAAAAAAGCAAATTTATGGGCCATTCAAAATCATTCTAATGACCCTCAAAAGTCAGGGACATATCACTGCTTCCGCCTTCCAGATTATCCCTGAACTTTTAACACCCAGAGATTTGACAGCAGATCTTTCCTTGCAACTGAATGTTTTATTTTTGCTCCATCTAGAAATGGCACTAATTCACAAGAAGGCAAACCTGATGCCGTAAGATGGATGGGACTTTCTGATCTGCAGGTTGAATTGAGTCATTTACAAGACCAACAACTGTCAGAGGTCCCACACGATCACTGCTTGGTTTCACTTCCAGAAGCCAGCTTAGACAGCTTTGGACTGACATCCACTTGCACCGCTCTGCAAATGTGTACTTCATATTAGTTCCATATCACATACAAGATATAGAATTTGCTATAAAAGTAATAGACTGCTTAAAATGAGATTCAAATATTCACATCAAGGAAAGATGGCGATTATATATTAGAAATACCAAGACTGTGATCAGCAAAACATGCTAACTTGTTTCTTCTTCAGATAAGCAATAAAATTTTGTCAGGAAAGTCCGACAACATGGAACAGATGACATAATTTCTCACTTAATTTCTACAAATCTTTACTCAGCTCCAAAATTCTTCATATGATTAAGAAATTCTCCCAATTAAATCAAGATATAAAAGTGTCAAAGACCCAGCATCCACATGAATAGACAAGCTCTTAAAGCACAAGCACTAAAAAAATTAGTTTGTTTCTCAAATGTGTTTAATGTCAGACCCAATGAAGACATCCCTCATATGTAGCATTGCAAAAAATATTAAACTTGTATCTGATAATTAAAAAAAAAAAATTAATAAAGCATAGATATATATACACAAACCTTGTAAATTTCGATCCCCAGCCAGCAATTTTCCCATAATGAAAACAGTATGAACCGGCAGCCCTGGTCCGAACTCAGCTTCATCCACATACTTCCAGAACTTCCATTCTCCACCATCAGTTACCTCAAAACCCACTTGTTCCAATACCTATAAATATCCCAAATTCACAACTGTAAAGTTCAAAGCAACCCACATTTTCTCTGCATTGTTAAAAAATCAAATACAGCTAAATTTTACACACATAAGGTTTAACTTCTCACTAAATACTAACCCAAAATCATTATTAAAAAAAAATTAAAAATAAAAATAAAAATTGAGCGCTTAAATGGCTTTATTAGAAACGTAAACTCAAAATACAAAAATTACATGGTTACAATCTGAATCACATTATGGTGAAAATATAACATTTTGAACACAGTTTCCAAATAAAATTTTTTTTTTTTTTTTAAAGAAAAGGAAAAAGGGTTTACCTCTGTGAGAGCAGAATGGAGATCGAAGTTGGTCAAATTGACGGATTGGGCGCCTTCGACGACGATCGGAGACTCAGAATTTCCGTCAAGAAGGTTTAATTGCGTGGAGGGCAAGTCCCAGAGATCAGAATCCACGTAGGAATCGTACTCCTCGTCGTTGAACTTGGGCGGGCGAGTCTGTTTAACGAGAAGGAATTCGGCGTCGTTTTGTGGTTGCGGGTGGTTCTTCAGGATCACCGCCAGGTTGTGAATTGCTTCTGCCATTGGAGAATTGGAGAGAGAGAGAGAGAGATGGAATAATGGGGTTTACAACTTTAAGTGAAGGGTTAGGTGGAGAAGAGTTAAGTAAAAAAGGGGGTGGTTGTACCACTGTACGGGAGTTTTTTTTATGAGCTTTCGGCACTAAAACTGATCCTGTGCTGACATGGGCTTAGACATGGGCTGACATGGGCTTTCCACAAGCTCTGAGATAGACCTTTTAAATCCTCACTAAAGCTTAGAAATTGACAAGAATTGGGAACCATGTTAACAGGTTTGCATTACTACTTGAATGGTTTATTAATTCATTCTAATATGTATCAAGTGTATGTTCATACATTGTACAAATATCTCCAAACCAAGTCATGAGGATCAAGAAGTAGCCTTCAAACGAGCATTTCTTTCCTTTCGTTCAAATGTCAAATCAGCCCATATTGATAATATGCTTCTTCATTATACAGCAGTCAGATGAGCATTGCATTCCTTTCATTCAAATCTTAAATCAACCCAAATTGATTATAGGCATGCTTCATTGCACAACATTCCTATAGTTAACCATGTATATTGCAACCAAAGTAACAACAGCCCCAACTAGTTGCAAGGGTGAGAAGGTCTCACCAAGATATATAAACCTGGAATTACAAACAAATAGAGCACAAATTTTTTTTAGAAAGCAAATTATGAAATACCAATAAGAAAATGAAAATAAAAAATCACTGGTAATCAATTGTTGGTGTGGTTCACTTTGCATTAGATAAAAATTTGATAGCATTACAGGTTCATTTTCCATACAGTTGGATGACCTTACCCAAAAATTGAAGCAAACATTGGGGTTAGAAAGGTAAGGGAGCTCAGCTTTGTTAGGCTACCTGAAATACATTAGCAAGTTCATATCAATTCCCAACTAGGAGCTCACAATCAAATTTAAATTATCTATAAATAATTTAAGAAACAACGCCCATCAAAATCTAAATTAAAAAATAAAATAAAATAAAATAAAAAAAGGATGCTAACTATCTATAAATTAAAACTCTCAATGATATAAAACTTATAGGGGGAAAAAGAAAGGAAAAACATAAGTTCTCCAAAACATCTTGAATCAAGAGTAGAAGAAGTCAATTTATAATCTTTAACACCAGCTGTATTTACTGAAAGAGAAACTAAGTTCAGAGTTCAAATTTTAAATTTGTTTACTATTAAAGGTAAGAACGCTCAAATAGGATCCATCAAAATTTCAAAGGTGCTATAAAAAATGCTGGGATTAACTATCAGAGATTAAGATATGAGTGAATTACTAAGTGAGATGATAGAACCTACCCATCCAGTTGCCATAATAGGATCAGAGTACTTGGAAACCCAGCGGACCATGACTGTGCCAATTGCCATGCTCTGAGCTGCAAGAAGCATCCACCACTCCCCACTTCCCCACAATGTAAAGTTACTGCTATCAAAAGAAATTGCAGATACCTGCACAACAAAGCTTAGCATCATCCAAAAGCAATAAATAGCAAGTCAATAGATTTCTAGAAAATAAAAGTCTCAAAAATCGTAGCTCCAAGTTATGAAACTCTTCTATACTATGTTAAGAGAAAAGTATGACAAAAATTTGTATGAAACGTTGCATGTATGATAAGTGAAGAGAAGTGATGGGTGCTTTCATTGAGCTTTTTGCTTGGACAAGGGAATAAGGAGAGGGAATTTGACCCAATCTAATTTACAGAACCAAAGGAAGAGTAGTACACCCTCATGAAAGCCATATCTGATTCTCTCTTCACCTCCTTGAGAGAATATCAAAGAGAAAACCAACCCCACTATCTAGTTAGCAAATAATTATTCTTACCAACAATAACCCAGCGTTTGCTCACCACCAAGACACAAATTATTACCACACAATCATTTCCCAACACTCTATGATTGTGTGGTAATAATTAGCTTTACAGGGGACAAACAAAATACAAAGCAGGTTAAATTTTAAAAGCTGTTGGGTTGAAGTATAACATTGATCAGGCAGAATTGTTCTAATTAGTTAGGCTAAGCTATCAATTTCCCCTTTGGATAGCAAGGCATGCCACGTTTCCATTATAGTTGCTATGTTTTAGCAAGAAAGTGACAGTGCAGAAGGCAGCAGGCTGCACATGCAATTCAGAACTATAACTGCAAATATTAAGGCACACAGAGCGTTTTAGATTCACCTTTCTATTAGAGAAATTATTCTGGTAATATCTTTCTTCTGCACGCTGCAAAAACTCAATCTTTTCATTTAGCCCTGACTTTGATGGTAAATTCGACTTGGCTAGGCTCTTGACAACCTCAGTAGCATCTGGTAGTTTAGGGGCTGAATGAGTGAGATAATAAACTGAAAGTATGACACTCCCCCCACCCCAACAAAAAAAAAAAGAAGATAAAAACAATATACCATCAGAATCAGATATATCTTCATCAGATCCACTTGCGTCATCATCACGATTCCAGAATTCAGAAGATTGTTCTCCATCAATCGTATCAGAGGAGCTGAACTAGGAAAAAAAATGATAATTAGTTACACTCTGATATAACTCATATAAATAACTAAATTCAATCACAAAGTAAACCAGCAGATTAGTTAAAATTCAACAGTTGGAACGATCTATGATAAACTTAAGCAAAATGTTTACAAAACATGTGATGTCATGCACTACAACAATTCCCAAAAAAGTGGATAAAAAATTTGAATCACTAGTTTGTAATCTGGGAGTACAGCAAACGAAGAAGACTGGAAAATTTACAAAGTTTTAAGTCATTCGGTAACTAGAAAAATTAATGCTTCATTGCACACCATAAAACTTTTACGACCATATGTTACAACAGAACCTGGATGGCTAAAATTCAGGTATATCATTAATTACTTTGAAATGGTTTACTCCATGGAGCGACCTAGCAATGTAAGTTTCTGGAAATTTCCAGTGTATTTTAAAAGAAGAAAATAAAGAGTATGGGTCAGGCAGGAGTTGCGTTCTGTCTGTCTCTTTTGGAGGAGGGGGTTGGGGGGGTTTGAATTCGTAGGAGTTGCCCTACTTAAAAGACCAATTTTTATCAATATTTTTTGTTGATAAGTAAAAGACCAATTTTTATCAATATTGATTCAAGAAACCTTTATACCAGCCAAAAGAGAAGCTATTTTTATATCTACCACTTCTGTGTTTCAACAAATATTAGGCCTTTACATCTCTTCTGACAACGGGGCAAACTTAGTTTCTTTGTTGTCCTTCACTAATTTTTTTTTATATTTTATTCAAACCTCAACTTAGTTCTTTGTTTTCCAGACTGTAGTATTTAATTAGAATCATATGACGATATAAGTAGCTACGTAGAACAATTATATCCGCCATGCAAAGACTCAAAGCAATAAGAATATAAAAAAGACTTCCCTCAAATAAATTACTGTAGTCATATCTTGCCGCTTCCCCAATAGAGAGTTTTTACAAAGTTACCATTCCCATTTCTTTTTATAAGTACAAAGTTACCATTCCCATTGAAAATCTTCCTATTTATAGCAACCAACAGATCATATGAGTATTGTGCTTAAGGAGCTAGGGACTAAGAGTTATATACTCCCTTCTTTAGTTTTTTAACAAAATTTTTTTTTTCCAAGTGTTTTTTATTTGTTTTGATTGTTTGATAGAAATCAAGAGTAAAAAAGCATATGTTGAGAAATATCACCCTCCTACCCACTTGTTTAACTAGAACTTCAAAAATAAAATCGCACATAGTAGGAAAATAAAAGAAATGGCATCCTGAAAATTATTTTGGAAGGCATTTTCCCGCAAACAGTTACAAACGTGCCTTAGATAATATAGCAAACAAATCTTTCATATATTGACAGCTTCAGTACCTCCATTGTGTAAGATTCTTTTATTTTATGAACTGTTTGGTTTAAAGTTCAATTCAAATCCCAAATAAACTCTATAGTTAATAAGACCAGATAGTTTACTGGCAAATATTTTTATGGAAAATTTTTAATCACGAAACTAACTGACAATTGAAACAAAAACAGCATCAGCAAAAAAATGCTGCTATGCTAATTTACTAATTATATAATTGTATTTGTTTCCATCAAAAAAGAAATTAAGTTATTGTATTGTAAGTTTGAAACACAATACCCAAGTCATTGTATTTTGTTAGACTCAATTTAACAATGAGAAGAATCAGTGAACAATAGATATTGCAGCTATGAAATAGTGCACCAGGGTCAAAGGATATGCAAATGCAAGAAGAGAGTGAAAAGAACAAAAAAAGGACCTATTACTGTAGAGTTCAAGAGATGATCATACCCAAAAGCTACCGTGGCCACAACAACTTGTATCTTAGAAGAAATCCAATTATCTAAAACAGACGTCCGCACCTTATTATTCAGTCCTGCATGATACGCTGACAAGCAGCAGAACACACATATGTCAACCTCATGAAAAACTAAAATTTTGAGGGCAGAAACTATCACCTACCAGCACAGGAAATGCCTCTTTTTGATAGATGAGCAGATAAGTCATCACAGGTTGTCCGTTCAAGGCAGTATACTATTCCACAAACATCTCCATAAGATTTGAGAAGATCAGACAAATCAGCATAAGCATCAACTAGAAGGTCTTTGTAACGAACTGCATCATTTAGATTTCTAGTCAAATTTACATCCACCTACATGGCAACCATATCTCACAGATCTGGCAAATCACACTGTCAAACTCATGCAGGGTAATAATGAAGAAATGGACATCTACTACTAGAAAGAAGTGCAATAATCGTGGTATAAACAAGAACAATTGAAGCAATCAGTGCAGTGCCAAAGGAAACCCTTACTACAATTGAAGCAATCACCTAGTTTCATATTATCTCCTCATTTTCAGGTTCAGCAAGCGCAGTCTCTTACACACACATGCAAATACAACATGAGGGGGGAAAAAGAGCAAATCAGTGCGGGATGAAGAAAGAATCAAAATTGGGAGTGAGCAAGCAGATCAATAAAAAACAATTACTTTATTAGAAGATTCTAATCCTACCTTTAATTTGGATAATGAATATCCAGCCGATGAGGAAAGCCATAGAATGAAGAATAAAACAAGTGATATGCTAAAAAACCTGTGTATGAAAACCAATGCTAGTAATTTCAAGAAGCAGCTATTACAGGAGGATATTGGAAGAAACATAACTTGAAACTAAAGGGAAAACCAAAACAATAAAAAAATCTGCTAACTTCAAAATGAATTTTCCTTTTTTTTGCGTTTATAACTGAAAATTAACTTCGAAAAGCTGATTTATTACTTGAACCAAGAATTGACCTCAACGTTTGGTGTTTGAAATTCTCATCCCATACATTCAGTTACCAATCTCCATTCCAGATTAAAGACATGGAAACTGTTTTTACCATGTCAATTACCTGCAAACAGAACGCAGCTCTTCAACAATAATGAAATATGAATAGAATGAACGTAGTTGGCGTAAAATGATGATAAATGGTAGACTAACCAATTTTGCGTTTTCTCGTGTACTGTTTAGGTGGGGGAGGAGGCTGCGGGGCATCATCCTTAGGCTCATCATCGTGCTGCAAGGACATTAGATGCATACAATCAATAGTCAGTGCAATGATAAGAATGAAGTGAATAGCAAAATATACCATGACATTGTAATTAATGTTATCATACCATAGAGCTGCCTTTGTGTCCTATTTTGTGTCCACCTGTCCCACAAGTGGGTGCTCTTCTAGCACGTTGCGGTCTACCTCGTGGGGGTGAGGGCTGAGGAGATGCATCTACCATGGGTGGGTATGAGGGTGCACTAGAGCTAATGGGTGGGTATGAGGGTGTCTCGGGGTGTGTAGGAGGGGTCAAATGAAATGGAATACCGAGATCAAAACTGGGCTCTGAAGGTGGGGTGGGTGAAGGGACCTCGGGCTGAGGAGATGCATCTACCATGGGTGGAGGGACCTCGAACTGAGGAGATGCATCTAGGCTGGGTGGATGTACATCGGGCTGAGGAGATGCGTGCGGGATGGGTGCAGGTATTTCAGGACTAGCTACAACCCCTCGGGTTGTTGCACGCCGACCACGGCCCGTAGATGCACTTGTGCTTGGGCTTGCTGTAGCAGGCCGACCACGGCCCCTAGCTGCACCTGTGCTTGGGCTTGATGTAGCAGGCTGACCATGGCCCCTAGCTGCACTTGTGCTTGGGATTGCTGTAGCAGGCCGACCACGGCCCCTAGCTGCGCTTGTGCTTGGGCTTGCGGTAGCACGCCGGCCACGGGTCGGTGGAATTAAGAGTGCTGCGCTTGTGCTTGGGGTTGCAGTAGCTGCTGATTCAGTCCCCTGCCCATTGTTTGCCTCCCCATTGTTTGCCTCCACATTTGGTGCAGGAACACCACCAAGCCCAACCACACTACTTAGGACACGTTGGACATGGTTGTGCTCTCGGCTGCCTATAGGAAGCATCGCCAACAACGCTAAATGGCTTTCAATCTGAAACGAAGAAAGAACCAGTACAATCAGATTTGAGACATTTATGTATCAACTATACAATGGAGAATATAGTACTTATTAGTCTACTGAAATACTAAACTAAGAACTAAAAGTTTTATTAGAATACTGTATGTTTTTCGTAAAGTATTTTTAATTGGATGTCAGTCAAATCAAACTAGATTTCATGAAAAAAGAAATAAATTGATTCTACGTACGTACATGTACTGAAGAAAAAACAAAGCTGGCAATAAAATCTAATTAGAACACATTACCATTATATCTAATTTAGCGCTGTTGCGGTCGACATACTTTCGAGTGACCGGGCGATACCAGCGGTAATAAGCATGATCACGGGGCATCTCACCAGTTTGAACAGGTGCATGGCAAAGTCGTTGTTGTCTCATATCCCATGTAAGGATATACGGTCCATGCTCCTCCCTCCAATTCTTTTCCACCTTCCCACGCAAGTCTATTCTATGCAGTCTATCGTCGTACACAACATGGTCGGGCCGCTCTTGCGCCAACCCAAATTGGCGAACGACACGGTCTGGGTGGTGTGTCTCCACTATGCAAAAACACACAAGTGGCACCCTTGCCGTCCACACATCCCTCCCTGCAACGCAGAAGTCAGGAAGGTGGCCGAAGTCTGCCTCATATGGCTGCCACATTATCTACAATAGAAACAAGAAACAGTTATCATAACTGCTTAACATCAGATATGTTAGAACAATGATTTTAAGATACTCTTAATGAACATTAACATAACAAAACAGAATATTTGGATATTATTACCTGGCCCGGCTGCATTCTAACTAATTGCTCGCGATAGTGAATCAACGCCGTGGCGGATGGCCTACTCTTCGGGCTTGGCACTCTCACCCACCTACAGTTACAAGCGAATAACATAAGATAAGATAATGACACTTACTTACTAAGAAGAGTACATTGCACAACACACTAAGTATCAGGAAAATACTTACTTAAATGCAAGTGGAGCTTTTGGCCATGGGCCATAATCACATCCAGGTGGGGGCTCTATCCTCGGGCATAAGAATGGCAACCTTGCCCATGCCCAATACTGGACCAATTGCAAAGCCCCACCAATCTGCGATGCGTCTTTCTCGCTTGCTCGGCACAACTCTCTATACAACCAGGCCAGGCAACCACTACCCCAACTATACTGTGGCGGATCACGAAGGTTCCGTAGGAACTCCAAGAACATCAGATGAACCCTATCTCCCGACTTGTCCATGAAAATTTTATCTCCTAGTAGCGCTAAAATATAGCACCGGGCATACTGATGTATCTGAATCTCTGTTGCGTCATGAGGCAGTGGCTCAGCAATGCGCTCAACAAGGCGGCTAATGAGAATTCTTTGACCCACCAAAATTTTGTTGTCATTTGCCGGAACTTCAAAACCAAGCAGTGCCATGCACAGTTGCCTCCAATCCCCATCCACCACAGCAGTCGGCCCAACCAAGACCTCACCGTCTATAGGAAGTCCCAAAATGACCTCCACATCTTCAAGGGTGATTGACATCTCACCATGTGGAAGATGGAACGTATGCGTCTCCGGCCGCCATCGCTCAACTAGGGCCGATATTAGGCAATGATCTATCTCTCTGGAAGGGGCCCTAAACAATCCTTCTAGCCCCACCAACTTGATAATGTTAATCACCCGATTATCTTGCATCGTTATGTGTTCCATCTCCTTAGCTCGACCACGGCACTTAAGTGGGCCCGGGTCCTGCAAAATCGATAAAAATTATAGATGTTAGAACTACAATTACAATTTTGAAATAACTTGCTAGAAGTCAAAGACAACGTGAAAATTAAAGCGGTTAGAACTAGATATTTCACCTCGCCATTCCAAATGTCCTCTGATCGATGATTTCGTTGGCGCGTCAACAATGAATGATCTTCTGGACCAGGGCGCACGATCTCTGGCTCCTCATCGATCCGAGGATCCATACTGCAAACACAGCAATTGTGAGATCATACAATAGGGACAAAAGGGATTGCTCAAACCGTGAACGCTTTTTTTTATATGTATATAACAGGAAATTTTTTACTGAAATGATAAACATCACAACCCATGTACACAGGAAGTGCACCGGAGTTGCTACAAAATTGTCTACAGTTACATAAATCCAAAAATTCCACTGAATTAGAAAAAAAAAGTGACCACTTACATCAACCATCCAATCATACATAGAGCGTAAGAAAAACATTTTAACTCCTAAGGAGATCTTTTTATCCCTTCACCTGTACAATTGTTGCAATCTCTCCAAATAGTCCACATTATGCACTTTTTTTTTTTTTTTTTTTTATAAGTAAATAAATTTATTATAGGTAAAAAGCAATCCCAATACAATAGTTGTGTACACAAGAAAGCGAAAGAGGGGAAAGAAAAACAATTTGAAACCCTAGATACCAACACTACGATGTCTTCCAAAACCCCCTAATAACCATACCATAGCTGGTATCCATGGAGGTCATCAAAGAATCCAATTCCCAGTCACAATGTTGTTACATTAAAAATTAGTTAGTATCAACTCTTTGATAACCAAGCCTCTCTCTCTCTCTCTCTCTTCCACATCATCCACTCATCTAGGGCATCAAAATTCATAAAGTATGGACTACATAGTGTCCCAGTTGAAACTACGATTTAATCTAACAAAAAACTACAAATCTGTCAATTCAAATCATTGCATGTCCAATTCCAAGACTTGATATAAAAATTACACTGAAAACGCCACAATATATGCATTAAAATTAACTTCCAACTCCATTGCCTAATGTCACGCACCCCTTCATATAATAACAAGCAAACTTTCAATTCCTTATGCTAACAAGTATATATAATTTCCAACAAAACAACTAAGTTCGAAGATTAAAGCACACATAAAAGAATGAACCAAATATGGCACTGTCAGCCTTGAGTCTCAAATCCATTGCCAAATATCAAACAACCTTTCCACATGGTCTCTACCAAATTTTCAGCTCCTTATGCTAAAAACCAGAATCAATTTGCAATGACAAACAACTAAAATCGAAGATCAAAGAAGCACGGGTAAAAGCATGAACCAAATGTGTCATTTTAAGCATTAACCTAATAATACCTTTCCCTTTTCACATAGCCACTACCAGATTTTCAACTCCTTACCCTGAAAAGGAGACTCAATTTCCGATAAAACAACTAAACTTGAAGATCACAGTACCACACGTAAAAGCATAAACAAATGTGTCATTACAGCATTGTGTCTCAATTCCATTACCAAATATCACACCCCCATTTCACACAGCCTCTACCTAATTTTCAATTCCTTACTTAACAATTATAAACAAAAAATGCAGCAACATAAGCATTCTAATTACGTCTTGAAATCCCCACTGCCTGTACCAAATTTCCAGCTCCTTCCTCTAAAAACTGAGACCAATTTGCGATAAAACAACTAAATTTGAAGATCAAATAAGCACACGTAAAATCACAAAAAAAAAAAAAATTTTCCGTTTCAAGAAGCATTAAAATTAAGTCTCAAAATCCGACTACCGAATACCACATGGCCTCTACCAAATTATGCTCCTTAGCTAAAAACCAGAACAAATTTGCGATAAAACAACTAAATTCGAAGATGAAGTAAGCACATGTAAAAGCACGAAGATAATTTCAGCAATGCAAGCATCTAAAATCGATTACCTAATAGTACTTCACACAGTCTCAAAAACCAGAATCAATTTGCAAACAAAACCAAGACTCCACATTTGAAGATCGCAAGCAAGAGCAAGCAAAGGCAAAAGCAAAAAAGCGAACCTGAATTTTTAGGGCAGCGGAGTTTTGCCGGCGGTGAGCTTGAGGGTGAGTGAGCGTAGGAGAGGACAGTGAGTGAGACCGGCGGTGACCTTGCCGGTGAGCTTGACGGTGATTTCAGTCGATTGTGGGTTTGAAGGCGAGGGTGATTTCTGCCACTGAGAGTGTTTGAGAGAGTGAGAGACGGAGAGTCTGAGAGAGTGAGAGACGGAGAGACCGAGAGAAGTGAGAGACGGAGAGACCGAGAGAAGTGAGAGACGGAGAGACTGAGAGAAGTGAGAGTGTTTGAGAGAGTGAGAGACGGAGAGACTGAGAGGAGGTGAGAGTGTTTGAGAGAGTGAGAGAGACAAGTGTTTGAGTGTTTGAGCGTTTGAGCGTTTGAGCGGGTTTGAAATTGGAAGTATCAACAGATTTCGAGTGTTAAAAACTCGATTTCTAAATATATCGAGTCTTACAAACTCGATTTCTACGTGGCCAAACTCCTCCGCGTGGGAAAAATTGTCCACGTTGGGATTTTTAGAAAACACCCTAAATCGAGTTTCTAAAACTCGATTTTTTATAAAATCTCGAGTTTTAGAAACTCGAGATGCTAGTTTTAAAAATTTTTTTGAAACCGGCCAACTAACTAATATGTTGGATATTTAATGTTATTTGAAAAGGGTGTCCTAAATTTTTGCAATGAAATGTAAACATGTTTTGGGGCCGTACGATCTTAAGAAAGTTTGATGATTTATGATTTAGATTGCAGCACCAATAATTTTGAGCTTTGACTCGATCTCCCAAGTTTTCGATCCGAACTGCCACCTTGCTTTTAGTTTTAGGAGTCAAGACGACGTAGACAACAGTATTTTGTTTGTCTAAAGCCGATTCTACAAGTGACATTTTTATACCAAAAATGAAAACGAGGCCAGCAATGGCGTTTTTAAAGATTCTTTCTTTCTTTCTTTTCTAGGAAGAGAAGATGATCATCATCCCAAATAGAAGGTGATTTTGACATAGAAAATCATGACACATTTGGTTTATTCACACCCTCTCTCTTCTTATTTTTACTTTTATGATACTAGTGTGATATAGAAATAGGATAAAATTTAGTTACAAAACTGGTTGTAGCTTAAAATTACAACTTTACTCAATAAAATAAACATTACTACATATTTTGAAAATTTAACCGTTGAGTTACATATTCTTTACACTCTTAATATGTAAGTCAAATTTTGTGTTAATAAGATATTATTTATTATATGATCTATAAACTTATATTTTATGCATAATTTTAAATTACAAAAATTTGCAATTTAAACAATTTATTGATGCTATAATTATTAATCTTTAATTTTCTAGAAATTTTGTAAGCATGGAAGATATAAAAAGAAAATGTAATATGTGGTACCCAAACCTAGTGATGCTTACTCTAGAAAGGAGGAATTTAGGCTCCCAATTTATTTGTTGGTGGGTTTCCTTGCACTCCTACTAAGTATAGCTTCAAACGCTGCTTTAACAGCCCAATCCTCTAACCCTTACACCTCTCACTCTTAATCCCTACTCTTCCCTGATTCCTATTCCCTTTCTTTCACTCTTGTTCTTCACCCCTTCGTGTTTTCCAACCCCCCTTCCCACTCTTCCTTTCTTCCTTGTCGGGCTTTTCCTGGGTCGGGGCCTGAACGGGCGGATCATTGGGCAAGGGTATCTGGTTGAGGTCCCTAAACGTAAAAGACTCAGGAAGACCGATGGTATTCACAGCCATCAATTAATCTTCCAATAATCTAAACCTCAAAGCTTGGAAGATAACTGCACCAAAAGAATTCTCGGCACCAATGAACCCCATGTTGTAGAATAGTTGCTCGCACATTTTCATGGTTTCCTTCAAATTGGCAAGCTCCTTATCACGGGCCGAGACTATGCTTGCAGCCTCAACAAGTTTGGTCTTAACCTCCCCGAGCTTGCCCTGTAGAGCCTCCACTTTTTGATCGGCCAATTTTCGAGCCCTCTTAGCCAAAGTTGCCCTTCTCTTAGTAGTGGCCAGCTTAAGGATTTTTTCATTTAAAGTGGACTCGGCCACCTGCTTCAGGGCCTTTTCCTTGTCAGCCTCCTCTATGACACCCTTCAGTCAACCTTCCACAACGTGGGTCAGTTAGGCGGCCTAGAACAATAATAGAAGCGGCTAAAGAATTAGTACAAGCCGAGAACTCACACTTATGGCAAAAAAGTGAGAAGAGAAGAAAAAGGATGAGAAAAAGTGGGCGGGGGTACTCACAGCTATAGTGTGCCACTTCAACTTGAGGACAAGGTCTTTATCCCGGTAGCCCAAGTAGTGTTACATGTCCTCAAGTAGCAATAACGCCTATCCAAGGCTTTTTGCAACCTGACCCCTCAAGCCACTCCTCCATGTCCGAACGTAGGAGTCATTGGGGAAGGTCTTATCCCCTAGCATGAAGGTACATTACCACCTCAAGGAAGGGGGGTAAAGGTGGAGGCGACATTGGACCCAATGATCACTGGTTGATTGACAGGCCTCACCTCAGAAGAAGTATCTCTGGCCTACTGAATCGTGGCGACGATAGAGACAGCAGGAGACTGTTCAATGGGAAGGGCACCGAATCCCGACAAAGGTTCGTTTGTACCCCTTTGCCTCTTCCTGCGAGGACGGGCCACGAAAAGAGTTATCTGTTGAGGGGTCAGTTGTGGAACGAGCTGACCCCTAACGAGTTGAGCACTCGGGAACCAATGCTCGAGGCCTATGGTACGTCTTTGAACCATGTCTTCGGTTGGTTCAGGGGGAACGGGGGCTTCGATGGGTATGTGTTTTGCTCAACTGTGAAAAACTGTGTCTGCCAAACCGTCACGGATCGGTTCAAAGGAGCCCTCCCTTACCCTTCAAGGTCCAAGATGCCAAGCTTCACCACTTGTAAGGCCATTCTGTAGAAAACCTGGCAGTTGAACGTCCAATTAGGATAGGAGGGGGCTACCGACTGTTAGAGCACCAATAGATTCCTGATAGCTGGTGTATGACCGACCGAGAACCAGATGTGACGCTCTAAGCTGACCATCGTAATGGACGAAGATCTTCGAGCATAGGACGAAGTTAAGGACCCAAACCCGTACAACGTTCAAGTCGGGTTAGAATCGCTTAGAGAGCGCATTACGAAACAAAGGATAGCATTACAATTAGAAGTTAGAAAACGCTTAAACGATCTAATAATGAAAAATAGAGGGAGAAGTTAAGGCTAAAATTCATTATTTAGGGTTGTGCTAAGTCTCAGGAAGAAAGATACCAACCTATCTGCCGAGGAGAGGTCAGGCAGATGAGTTCTTCGATGAGCCAATTCCCGCTTACTTTCACAAACTCTCCTGTGGAATGCCTATTAGAGTCGGGGAGGCATGATATCAATCTAACCATGGGGTTTCAGGTATAAAGATAGTACCCGTTCTTCAAACCACCCTGGATGTCGTACAGGAAGTTAATGTCATGGTGGGTGAGATTCAGGTCATATAGTCAGTTAAGGCGCCCCACATAATTTACCACCCTATAAAAATTGGGCAAGCACAGGTCGAGGCTGAGACTGTAAAAACTGACAGTCCTAAGTAAGAGGGGATCTATTGGAAACCTAACCCCACCCTTTAGTAAGGCCATTAGGGGAAAGAAAACTACCCAAGGTAACCTCTGGTCCTCTATGTCTCCTTTATGATAGTATGCTATATTTACATCATGAGGGATGTTAATCTAGTTTTGAAGGCCTCTATGTTTGCATTAGTGTTTAAAAGATAGGTAAACCCCATTTTTCAGTATTAGAATAACTAAGAAAGAACAGGAAAGAAAGAGTTAAGGGGTAGAGGAACTTGCAGTATAATCTTGTACTAGCAAAGATGGTCTTGCAAGAGATATGGGGCTTAGGAAGAGGAGATTAGTAAGGTTCTGAATTTGGAAGAAAATAAAGAAGATTATGGCAGGAACCATGGCTTTATTTATAAGGGGAGATGACATTAAATGCAACTGTAAAAGGTAATAATTGGTAACCGCCATTAATCTTTCCCACACGAACATCAATAATCGAAGCATCAGATCATCTGGACCATCTGATGTGACAACCATGGCCACGCGTGCACAAAGTACAAGCTGTCATGTTTATTGCATTTATTGGCTGACGGTTGATCTTCTAGAGGTGTAACAGTAGTTTTGAAAGTCTTTACTGACCCTAGAAACAAAGGACCTCAATCCCACCTCCACTTCATGAAGATGGGATCGTGGGGGGCTATTGTAGGGACATGAGGTCAGTGACTGTAGACACCATATTTTGTACCCCTTACAACTCGGGCCCCTATTCCCCAATGATGCTTGAACTCTAAGGCCCAAGGCTAGTTTAGAGTCCAATTAGATATCAAATTGACTTGAGGAGTGTTAAAATGGAAAATATCACTTTTTAAATGCACAAAAATCTATTTTTGGAAATAAAAGATCAAAGTGGCCCTTGACCCACATACGTGGGCAGAAGCCTGCATACGCGGGCCAAAGCATGCGTACGCAGGCACATTCCTGCGTATGCAGCTAGGGTTTTAGGAGCATTGCCTGCGTACGCAACTAGGGTTTCAAAAGCATGAAAAAGACAAGTTTTCTGTAATAATGGTTGAGGTTTGGAATGAATCCTACATCGTCTGGGAGCTGTTCCAAATCCCATTTTTTCAACTATAAAAAGCATTACATAGTACATTTTCAAAAAAAACACAAAAATCCCACGGAAAAAACCTAAGATTCACTAGAAAATAGTGAATCAAAATGGAGTTTTTCACAAAACACCCTCAAGTCAATTTTATTTGATTGAGACCTTTTCTGGCCCTAATCCTTTTAGTTTAACGTTGCTAATCGCTTGTTTAATTACTTGTGATAGATTTGACTGAGGCGAATGGTCAAAATCAAAGCTTGGGAACTCCTTTTTGAGGTATCAAGTTTCAACCTTTCTTTTCTCTTTTTAGTCTTTCTTTTACTATTTAATCTCTTTTTCTTGCTTTGTTTGTGCTATAACTTGTTTGTTTATAGTAGGTTTATGTTTTCTTGTAGATTCTGAGCATGTTTGGCTGTTAGAATTAGGGTTTTCATTTTTACTCTATTTTTGTGTTTTTAGGTCTTCTGGGCAAGGACTTGCGTGCGCATAATCTTGCCCACGCACGCAGACATGTTCTTGCGTGCATGAGCCGTTGCCTAGAAACCCCAATTTTTCTTTGTTTGTTTTGTTCTTGCCTTCACATGCTTGTTCTGTTTAGCTTCTTTTCATATGTTTTAGGCTTTATAAGTCTTTATGCCCTTGCCCTACACGCTTGTTTGTATTTCAACATGCTTAGATTAGGGTTTTTATGCTTGTTTCTTGCTTTGACGCTATGCCATTCATTCACATGTCCATGTATCAATGCCATAGGTGCTGTGTTGCTGAAAGGTAAATAAATGGTAAGTCATGCATTAGAAATGTCCATGCATTTGTGTTGGTTTTATTTTGATGATATGATGAAGCATGGTTAGATGTATGATTAGGGTTTATAATGTGTTAATGCCTTGTTCATAAGATGATTTGGTTGTTATTGATGATATGCATGCTGCCATGTTTGGGGCTGCTGCCTTGTTTAGATGTATGATAGGGTCTTTCACATGTTAGATGAATGCTAGGGTTTCTTTTATGTGTTTGGCTCTCTTTTGCTTTGTGGATAGATAAGTATGCTTTTTTAGGGATAAAAGATGTCATGTTGTATATTAGATGCATGATTAGTGTGTGTGTGTGTGTGTGTGTGTGTGTGTGTGTGAGTTTAGAATACAAGTGTTGAACTAGTTTTTAGTGTGTGTATGTGTGAGAGTTTAGAATACAAGTGTTGAACTAGTTTTTAGTAAGGTTAAGATTAAGACACAATGATAGGAGGCCAACCTTAGGGTTGAGCGATCTTGGGTGCCTAATACCTTCCCAAGAACATACCTAAACTCCGAACTCATACTCTAGTAGTAAAATCAAAGGTCCTTCCTTGAGAGGACGCTATATATATGGTTCCTAAACCATTGCAAAAACTAGGTAGCGACTCCAAAAAACCCTTTGTGTCCACAGTGACTGGTATTGGGCCAATCCTGTTAGGATAGGCCCAGCCCAGTAGCCATAACATACGGACATAGGATTGGTGCTCAGGGTGGCCTGATGTTATTGGATTGGGCTTGGCCCAATGTTAACGGACAGACCGGGGACGGCTAAGAACTCAATAGTCAATATTCGGATCAGTCCTCGAACACTGTTAATGCCTTAGGGGAAACCGTTGCCGAACACTGTTTGTCGTCTGTTGCAAGTTTTAAGATAATCCTCAGAATGGACCAATTTACTAAAGATTCTGGGCAGAAGTGGGGGCCACGTGGGAAAAGATAGAGAAGTAATCATTTAGGTCCCCACTAAGGGGAGACAATAAAATGGAAGAGAGGAAGAGTGGGAAAGGGGTTGGTAAACATGAAGGGGTGAAGAACAAGAGTGAAAAAGAGGGAATAGGAATCGGGGAAGAGTAGGGATTAAAAGTGAGAGGTGCAAGGGTTAGAGGATTGGGTTGTCAAGGCAGCGTTTGAAACTATACTTAGTATGAGTGCAAGGAAACCCACCAACAAATAAATTGGGAGCCCATATTCCTCCTCTCTAGAGGAAGCACCATTGGGTTTGGGTACCACATAATCTAATGGTGAATTTGTCAAAATTCACCTTCAATAAAAAGATATTAAGTAAGGTTGTAACTTAAAACTACAATAAATTTTGTAGCTACACTTTGTCCATAGAAAAAAAAGGTGAATTTGACATCGAAAATTACTTCTTTTTCTGTTACTCACAATTTGTTAGTATAAATTTTATATACACTCACTGTTAACACATTTTTTATTCACTCACAATTTATTATATCAAAGATATAAAAAAAAATTAGGGTAAATTACGTATTTGGTCCTTATCATTTACACTATATTTCAATTTAGTCCTTAATGTTCAATTGTATCAATTTGGTCCCTAACTTTTCAGTATCATATCAATTTAGTTTATGTCATTATCTTTTGGATGAAAATTTCCGACGTGGCAAATTGTCAAAATAAAAAATTAGTTTATTGTCACATCAACGGAAACTAATTTTTTATTTTTAGCCGATTGCCTGTTCAGCAATTTTCATCTAGGAAATAGCGATATGGAATTATGGACTAAATTGATATGGAATTAAAAGATTAGGGACTAAATTGACACAATTGAAAGGTTATGGACCAAATTGAGATATGGTGTAAAGGATAGAAACTAAATACGTAGTTTATCCAAAAAAATAATGAAAAATTATATGTTTATAGACTCATTTATCATTATTTATGAAATTTGTTTCCATTCAATCATCCACATGTTGTGTGAGGAACTCAAAAACACAAGTATGTTACACAAATAATAAGTTAATGATTGGTATTGAAACATTTAGTTAGTCAACAGACGCAGTACCGACTCAGTACATATAGTACAAGTATGAACTATATTCCAAGACATAACGCTCCATAGGAATGAGATGTAGTTCTTTATAATTCTAATCAGAAATTTCAATCTGGAATTTCAGATTTGATTCATAATTTAGAAAGAATAAATACTTTATAATTAGTTATTCTTAGAATAATATTTGAATGATTAAGTTTATATTTTCTTAATAGTTCAAATTTTTGGAATAATTGCTAATTTATCATGATATTGGTCCTAAGTATAAACCCAACCAAGAATCCAGAACCACTCAACCATCCCTTTTTGCATCCAATTTTACCACCTTCTTTTGTATTAATTTTACCAATTTCACGAAATTGTCAAAATAAAAACTTGAGAGAGAGACCCTACATCCTCAAAAAGGAGAGATGATCTTCACAAATATTGAGTATTTGGGCTTAACTTTTCCTCATAAACAAATACCGTCATCGAAAGAATTTTGAGTGTCTTGTGACTTAGTTTAAGTTCTCATAGTAAACAGTTTACTGTTTGGTTTAAATAAGATAAATCAATAACATGAATAAAGAGTTCCAATTACAGTTCAATAGTAATGACATTTTTTTGTATTATTCCATGTCTATGATTCAAACTCCACCTCCCCACCCCCACTGTCTATCTATCAAAAAATAATAGTAATGATAATAACAATAACAAAGATAACAAATTCTTAAGGTGTTTAAAAGCTAGTAGAGCCTAGAAAACAATTTTTTTTTTTAGAGGGGGAGGTCAGAGGTGTTAAGCACGAACTTCAAAGTCTCCAATCTAAATGCTATTGCAGTAAACATTCATGATTTGATTGTACATGTTCAAACTTGATGAATCATTGGGAAGCCAACAAACAAAAACTTGGTCTTTCCTAAAATGCCCCACCAGATAGGAAACCAAAAATTTTCTTTCCTTCCATTTTGCTATCCTCCTTATTTCATCTTCTCAGCCAAACAGTTCATAAAGGATGAAAAGGATTCATGTCTAATGTCAACCATCATAGACCATGATGCAAATTTGAACAGACATTTCATTTCAACTAGGAACAATCTTTCAAGTTTCAATCACACTCAATCACGAAAGTTTAAGATGAACATGCAAGAAACAAGAATGGACCATGAGTCATAGAAAGAAAACTTACAAACAAAACCTAACCTTGTGATCATAACCACAACAACATACCTGAGGAGATAAAAGAGCTACAAAAATTCCCCTCACATATATCTACCTACAGTGTAAACCTGAGCAAACATGCTAAAATGGTTGTTAACAAGGTTGTCCACTGGAAGTAACAGGCCCGATGAAGTGAATCTGATTCAGAAGTGTGAAGTTCTACTGAAAATCTGCAATTACCCACTGATGGATCAACAGTTGTGATTAAACCCAAACCTCCAAAGTCACAGCTGTCTGTACTTTGATCCTGCTGCTGATAGTAGCTATTAAACGCATATGATATATTCCCAGGCCAGCTGATATTGAAACAAGACCCACCAGGAGAGAGTGCAGTGCAATCAGCAACATAACATGCCTCTGAAGCTCTTGCACTTGCATTAGACAAGTCTCTGTTATTGTTCACAACACACCACTTGGATGGAAGATACTCCACATTTTGTGCATTCACTAGGTTTTTTGAACCCTGGCCAAAATCAACCTGATACTTGGCTTGGCCATCAAAAGTAAACACTCCCCAATGTCTCTCAAAATTTCCAGTGGTTATGCTTCTTTGGTCCTCATCTAACAGGCTAAATATGTATGTTTCAATCGGTGGATCCTGAGGTCTAAGTGGGGTACCCAATTTGCTATGAAGATGATATATCAGGCCTTTCATGAATGTCTCTGCAATGGATGGGGTTGCGTTTTTTGCTCCATCTGTAGGCCAACCAATCTGTGCCACAACAATATCTATTTTGGGAAATCCTACAGTTGATAATGCATTAACGAGAGTATCGTAGCTTAAGTCAAAGCTATTTTTGTATGTCCTGTGGCTGTCATTATGAGGGTGAGCAGTTTCTTTGAACAGAGAAAAGGCAAGGGAAATGTTCTTGTTTTGGTGGATAGTTACAAATGGAGAGATGGTCACAAAGAATGGTGAGCCATGCTTACTGAGAAATGTGAGGAGCTGGATCATGGTTTTGTTGAGGTCAGACCTGAAGTGTCCCTTTGAGGGCAGGTTGGATTCTGAAAGGAAGGCATCAAAACTGCAAGGGACCACAACCCTCACTTTGCCTTCCAAGTTTGCTTTGATCAAAGCTGCCTGGATGTTTGTGGCTGCTCCAATGACAAAGGGATGGAACTGTTCACCATAACGTTGGAGAAATGGCTCATCTCCAACAGCAACATACCTGTAGATACTCTAGTTAGTAGCTATATAACTAAGATGAGCCCACACCCTTTGGATAAGCAAAACCAATTTACCTTTCGGTTAGAACAACAAAATCATACTAATAGTTACTGGGGTAATATAAGAGGCTCAAAATAGTCTCATGCCCTTAATAGTTTGTCCTTAATTTGCATCGCTGACTAAACATGCAACATGCAGAGAGAGGGGATAGTGACATAAAGAGGAGCACAGAAGCAAACTCGTTGTAAGAATCTTAAGTCCTAAGTGAATCATAACTAGATCAATATGAAACCCATTAACAATTAGAGGTGATGAAAATAGGCAGCAGTTGTGACCTGAAACTTCATTACACAGAGGAAAGCTTGTGTCTTAAAAAGGTGATAGTTCTACTTTACTAATTAACCTTGCGAAGGGCCAGAGCACTGAGACTGGCAACAAGGGTTTATCTGCCAGAACTCCAAGCATAAACCTTCACCAATCATTTCTAAATGGTCTGTGATCCTAACATGCTCACATCAAAACTTGGCAATTTCATGCCCCTAGCAAGCAAAAGACAAACAGTTTTTACTAAGAACAATGACTTGTATCTGTCAAAGCATCCATTATAAATCAAACTATACAAGTTTTACCTAACAGTGTCCAGCCATGTAACTATGTAAGCATCTTTTTTCCATTTCAAATACAATAAAACGGGGGCAAAGTACCGGGTAAAACAATAATGCAACTTCAAGTTAACAAATTGATATTTCCTCTCCTCCTATTGTCCCTCAGTCACTCAATATAAGCCCTAGCAGGTTCGCTGCTTCAGTCCGAATAGATCAAAGCTGCAAGAAATACAGTACTCTCTAATTATGAAAGTGTGCATCACCCTTGAAAAAATCAAGGGAATCATAATTTCACTAAAAATATTCACATGACAAAGTAAATGAGCTAGAACTAGTAATTATTAGTAATCATCAATTTTTGGCAATGTACTAGATTTGCCAGCTGGGCTCCCTACTTTTCAACCACACATGTTGGCATCCGTATAGTTTGATTACAATGTTTACAAACACAATCAGCTAGCACCTGAAGTGATCTCATGGACTATTTTGCATATTCAATGGAGTGTTAGAAATGATTGTTACTACCATTCATTTATTAAAAAAATAATTACCAAATTGGTAGTATCAATTAATAGTCCATTTCTCTTTCTATTCAGATTTACAGTGTTATTAGTCAATCCATTGACTAGGACAATGGATTTTAAGGTGCCTTAAGTTCATCAAGCATTTGCTCTGCAACAACTGCACTAATGTGAAAAGCCTAACTCCCCATGGTCTTTTTTCAATCAACTAGAGACAAAACCAAAGGATCGGCTAACTACATTTCCACCACAAATCCAAAATTGACTAAAAACCTATAGTCCAAGAAACCAAACCAAAAACAGAGCAGCCATGTATGGTGACACATTAAAGAAAAGGATAACAAACCAAAGCCACAAGAAAGATGATGAACAAAAAGATTCCAAAGAAAACATACAAGCGGAAAGACAAACAAAGAAAAGAAAACCCAGATACTCTCTGCTCATTAAAAAAAAAAAAATCCAACATTTTCATTTCCAGGCATAAGAGGCAAAACCAAAAATGACCCAAGGCCAAGAATCTCATTGCAATATCTAATTAAACGCCATTGAGCCAAAGCCCAAGAAAAGAGAAAGAAATCAAAAACATACTCAATTCGAACTCCACTGCCTCCATTAGAGAAGTAGCGAGTGACATTATCGTGTACCCAGCTCTCTGCAGCCTTCTTGGAAGAGTTAAAGCTTCTGAGCATAGAATTTGGAATGCCCACAGTGACACCAATACTGGACCCAGAAAGCGCTGGAAGAACAAGTGGGTCAGCATCAAAGAGCTTGACTTTGGTGATGTTGTTGGACTTCAAGAGCTCCACCACCTTGGGCGGTGGAAGAGGGTGCGAGGCGGTGTTGCCCCAGTTGATGCCTATGGCTCGAACCCTAGAGATGGTGAGGATGAAAAAGAAGAAGAAGAAAAGTATGATTGGGCAAAGATTCAGAGACATTTGTAGCTTAGCTTGTTAAAGAGAGTTTGTCAAGGACTGGTGGGAGTGAAAATTTGACTGTGTTGAGCAGAGGAGGAGTTCTGGTTGAAAAATAAAAAAAGGACTTTAAAAGCTGATGTGGAGGTAAGTGATCGAGACTTTGGTCGGACCTTTTGGCAGTGTACTGTTTGTTTGTTCAACTGCTTTGCTGCCATAGATGCTGAAGTAAAGTGATCAATGCGAATGTGATCCAGTCCACTTCTTTTTTTAGGGGAAAATACATTTAATGGGGAAGGTTGGTTCATTGCCAAAATTAGAAGTGTTGGTTGTGGACCTTGTCGCAATGTGGTTGTCTGGTTAAGCACCTCAGTGCATTGTTTAGAATTTTTTCTTTTGGAAACATTTGTTTAGTCCTGTGAGCATGTGATACGAACATCTTCCCGTGTGTTTTAATAAGTTTAAATTTAGATTTTTCATATTCATACATAAAGAGATTTTTTTATTTGGATGCATAATAAAAATGGGATGTTCTCGGTTAAGTCTGCTTACAAGGTTGCACGAAGTATGAGGGGTGATGGGTCTCGGGCTGAATATTCTGGGGGTTATGTTGGACAGTTTATCTGGCCAGTCTTGTGGAAGCTTTGTATTCAAAACAAAATTAAAATTTTTGGGTGGCGGGCATGTAATGATATTTTACCAACAAAGTGTAATCTGGTGAAGAGAAAAATTATCACTGATGATAAATGCCATATCTGCACTAGGGAGGCGGAGTCAGTATTCCATGCTCTATGGGGCTGTGCAGCGGTGCAGGATGTATGGGCAGGTAGCATCTCAAAACTACAAAAGGGTGTCTCTGAATTCAACGATTTTATGCAGCTTATAGAGTATTTGGTGGATCGGCTTTCAACTGAAGAGGTGGAGCTGTTTTGGGTTCAGTGTTGGCAGATTTGGAATCAGCGCAATTGCCTCTTGTATGGAGGTCAGCTAAAGCATCCGACCAGCCTAAATAAGAGGGCAGAGGCGTTTCTAGAGGAATTTAAACATTCACAAGTGTCTCTAGATAGTAGTCCGCAGGAGCAATTAATTGGTGATTCATGGCAACCACCTCCGGTTATGGAATACAAGTTAAATTTTGATGTAGCAATTTTTTCAGGGCTGGAGAAATCTGGTATAGGTGCTATAATCAGGAATGATAAGGGTGAGGTCATGGCTGGCATGTCTGCTATTGGGCCAAAGGTAGATACAAGTGAAGAAGCTGAACTTCTTGCGTGTCGGCGATCAATTGAATTTGCTGTGGATGCTGGTTTTACTCGACTAGTGATAGAGGGAGATAATTCAAATGTTATGCATGCAATTTCCTCAGATGTGGCTAACTATTCCTTTCTTGGTAACGTGGTGGATGATATTCGCCATTTGATGTCTGGGTTACAGTGGGCTACAACTAGTAAGATTAGGAGGGGAAGCAATAAAGTAGCACATGCTTTAGCTCAGCATGCTAGAAACTTAGATTATGATTTGTTTTGGTTGGAGGACTCTCCCCCACCGGCTATGGAAGCCTTGTACCAGGATTTGATTTTATTATAATTGAATGAATGTCGTTCCTTTAAAAAAAAAAGAGATTTTTTTATTGTCAATTTATATATTAAATTTCTAGAATTTTTTTAATGTAAATTTATATTTTTGTCCCAAAAGAAAAATATAGTATCTTATATACCAATTACATGCAACCCACGTCTCGCAAAGGAGTCCTCTCACACTAGTGGAATTAAGAACATGTGAAAGGGGGTGCAAGCATTACACAAGATAATAAATTCAAATCAAGATAAGTTACCATTCATGAAAGTTATGAAATTTTTAAAATTTATATCCTGTCTTATTTTTATTTGGGTTAATTACTTTTTTAGTCCCTAATGTTTGCCTTATGTGTCAAAATGAGTTCTAACATTTCAAATGTATTAGTTTAATTCCTAACATTTTGGAATAGTATTAAAATAGTCTTTATCATTAAGTGATGATGTATGAAAAATGCTAACATGGCTAACGATGTCAATAAAAAAAATAAAATCTTTCATGCCACCTGACTACCACATGGCCTAAAGTCTTTAAGAAAAAAAAAAAAAACCTAACAATTAATTGGGATTGAAATCACTAACTTTCAAAAAAATTGAATAAATACAACGAATAAATTCATGTCTAATTCTTAACAAAATATTTATTTATTTACTATTTTTAAAAAAAGAAAGATTCTTACTTAGATTATAGGGAAAAATAAAATGACACCCTTGTTGAGGTTAAAATACTCTCCCTTTGATGATTATATAAACTAGTGTGTAACTCCATGCATATGCATAAGTATAATTAAAAGTGAATACAATTACACGGTTCAAATTATACATTTTTTTTAGAAGATGTTCAAAAATTATATATGGTAGTAGCTTACAGCTTTTTTAAACCATATATTTCTTAAATATGTAATTGTTTTTCATTATATATATATATATATATATAAAATTTAGAATTTAATTGGATTTAGACTTTTTGATTTTTACATTAAATAATTCATTTGCCACAAAAATTAAAAAATTAGATAGACATATAGCGCAAAATTGGACACCAATTTAGAATCTAATTGGATTTGGAATCTTTGATTTTTATACTCAATAATTCACTTTATACAAAAATTAAAAATTAAATGGGACACGTGGTGCAAAATTGAGAATTCAATTGAAATCTAATTAAATTTTCTCTGAGTTTTGGCTTTTAATATATATATATATATATATATATATATATAGAAGATTATCTCTTTTAAATAAAATGTTTTGTTAAGAAAGTTACTATTTTGCAACAGCAGAAACTCTAACATCAATTATTATAATTTGGGGCAAGCAGAAGCGCATTCATACGAACAAAAAAAATAAAACATCCACAAGAGACAACAATATTTAGCATGGTTTGGCTAACCCCATGCCTACATCCACAGACAATGCCAACCAAAATATACATTGTCAATGATATAGATTACAACAACATTAATCAACACTCACAACTCACACAAACAATACTCACAACTCACACAAGCAATACTCACAAACCTAAAACCCCAATACACCCAATAACTCTCTTACACTCACACACACACAAAAAAAAAAAAAAAAACTCTCAACACATAATCATGGGTAATCTTTCAACTCCAAAAATCTACCAAATTACTATTCGAAGAAACCCATTCATGTTCATCTAGGAGCCTTTCAAGTCTCCTTAAATGGGAGGAACCTTGGGCAAAAACCACAAAACCCTTTGTAACAGTTCTTGTAAGGACGTAAATTGATGACCAAGCCCAAAGTAGGAATGGACTAAGGCTCAAAGAGCCCAATACAATGAATTTGTAAAGAGTGGGTTGGAAAACTAGGCCTTAATGAATTGAACAATAACTATAGTGGATCAAGATGACAAAGAAACAGAGATAAAATGGCTTTTTATAAAGAAAATCATCCTAAGCACGGTTCAAGGAGCTTAATTCTAATATATTTCTCTTTAGAATTAGGTTACAAGTTTTGTTCTTATTGCTACAGTGTTTTCTCTCTAGTCTCTAATCTCTTTCTCTCAGGGTATCTCCTCTATTTTATACTATCTTCCCCCTTCATCTCTACCATCCACATGCAGATCAGATTGTTGGTGTTAATCCTTGTCCTGTCCGCACCTTCCTGAAGTCTTTGGGTAGTAGCGGTAAGGCTGATAATTACTGTTCAGATATCACTTCCTCATTAATGCGGCTAGAGAATTAGCTGCAGAGCATTTAATGCGGTGGTAGCAGCTTTCCCTTAGATATTTTATATCTTTTTCTCTGTCCTGTGCTTCCATGAAGTATATCTTGATGATGCAAAGAAAATCAGCAGACTGAATGCTTCGAACTTCAATGATTAAGACAAGGCTTGGAAAATCTGGAAAAAAAAAAAAAAAAAAAAACCCCGATTAAAAGGTGACCGGGGCAGACCGGCCAAAAATCCTCCGATGCTTAAGTTAGTTTCTCTTTCAAAATCTAGAGTTCCAACTTCTAAGGAAATATATCACTTACCTTCATCTAGTTTGAATGGGTGTTTATATAGTGTGTTCTCGAAGCGGTTATTTAATCTGTAACTTTCCATTTATTTGAGGAAGTCAGAGAGTTCAAGGATAACTTCCATAACTATTATAGAAGTTATCACATTTCATCTTTATCTTCTAGAACTGTCATTGGAAGTTAAGTACTCAGTAGGAAGATATAGTGATGAACCGTGGTCTTACTTATGCCTTGGAATAATGACGTGTGGTTCAATTTACTAATTTGAGTAGATAAACTTCCTTGGAAAATTCCCAAGTGTTGGGGGTCGTCCATGTGCTTTCCTCATGGACGACCCAATTATTTATGGACAACCATCTCACTGGGTATAGTCATTCTTGTCTTTTTGACCTGGACGGCACCCATGGACGTATTGGAATTGTTTCGTTTTCAGTTCACTATCAGTTGCCCCTTTGTCCAGGGGTCATCCAGTATACCATTGAATTCTGGTTGGTTTTGTCGTTTCAGATGCTAAAATTTTCTCCTATAAATAGCAGAATTCCTCTCGTACCTTCTCATTTCACAAATTCTCTCCTTTGACATTCCTCGTCCATTGCCTCATCTAGAAGTATTCCAACATCCTCAGTAGTCCTTTGTCTAGAGCCATGTACTCTCCTCATCCTCATTCTTAGGTTTTCCTTCAAATTTCAACATGTCAGAAGTTGTTGTCTCCTCGTCTAGTAATAGTGTAGGTAAAGATATAGACGAGTACCATGACTCCACTAGTTATAGTGGTTCTAGTAGCAATAGTAGTAGTAGTGGTAACACCACGGACAAGGAATACACCTCTGGTGTTCCTGGAGTTCCTCTGGAGGTTTTTCAGGAACACCTTAGGATGAGGGCAGCTTCTGGGGCAGGCACCTCGATGAGTATTCCTACGTCTCCTTTAGACGAATTAGAAACAGTTTATAATTGTTCTCTAGGTATCTCTTCCGAAACAAATGAGCAAAGGCTTGCTTCACTTAGGATTTGGTACCAAATCCCAGACGACCTTAACCCTAGGTTAGCAGTGTGTGGTGAGTGGTGTTGCAACCCTTATTTTGGGATAGGCATCTATGAGGCTTACCTTTTAGGGGGACTTAGGTTACCCCTTAATGCCTTTGCTAGAGAATTGCTTGTTAGGTTAGGTCTAGGCGTATGTCAATTTAACCCTAATGTATGGAGGTTAGTTGTTTCCATGCAAGTTTTGTGGAGGGAAGTATTTGGAGGGGATCGTCCTCTTACTGTAGACGAATTCCTCTTATGCTACAAACCTTCAGAATTTAGCTAAAACCTTGGCTTTTACCAGTTCACAGCTAGGGGTACAGAGTATAGATTAATAAAATCCCTTGTCTCGTCTGATAGAAACTAGAAGACGGAGTTCTTCTTCGTCTTTGGTTTCTTGGCTGGGAATCCTGTTGAGGTTGGTAGGGATACATTTGCCCCCTACACTAAGGAGTTAGGGAACCTTCGTCCTGGACGTATGTTATTATTATTATTATTATTATTGTTGTTGTTGTTGTTATTGTTGTTGTTGTTGTTATTTTTGTTATTTTTGTTATTATTATTATTATTATTATTATTATTATTATTATTATTATTATTATTTATTTATTTATTTATTTAATGTTTTTATCTTTTGCTTATAATCGTCTAACCTTTCTCTTTCTTCCTTTTTTATAGCTGTTGGACGACCCTCTTCAAGCAAATTCCACCATGACCGCGTCCACAGGCTGATAGGAGTTTCCGCTCAGTGGTGACCCTTCAACATCTTTTTACATGGGGACTTGGTCCTTAGCCATCTATTGAAGCCCTTGCTCATAAGCTCACTGTTCATAGACGTGAGTTGTCTTTTTACTTAAGAAATTATTTGAGCATTATTTGACCTATACCTTTTAGCTAATACTTGATGCTTTTCATTCAGGGGTGGCAACCATGAAGGAGAATAAGGGAAAGGAGGTGGTGGACGAGGCAACCAGGCTTGAAGGTCAATCCCAGCCTCGTCCTTCTGTTGGGGACAAAAGACAATCTTTATCCAAGATGCTGGACTTAGGGAACCTTCCTAGTTGTTAAGGGAAGAAGGCGAAGCATGGGTCTTCTAAACCTGGGGTCGTCAAGCCTAGTCTTCCTACCCTTTCTACGTCCGTCCAAATCTTTGATGTAGACTCGTCCATTCCTGTCGACGTCACTCTGTCCAAAACCACTGCAACTCCCTCGTCTCAGCCTTCCCAGAGGGTCCCCATGAACCTTTTGGAGTATGAGGACTTGGCTTGGGAAAGGTTTAAGAAGGCCGTCATTGGTGAGGACGTGGCTGCGTGCTACAACATGTCCTTGAAAGATTTTGAGCATTCTGGTGTTCATGATCTTTTCAAGGTAAGTGCTCTTTTTGCCTCGTCTTTGTCATTTTATGCTTTTCTCGTCTAATTTTTTTTTTAGGCAATGTCGAAGTTCATTGCGACATCTTGGCAGGCCACTCAGCTGGACAAGTTGAGGGTTTTACTGGAGACGAGGATTCAGGAGGTGAAGGATGATTGCAAGGGTTGGGCTGAGGTGGTAGCCAAGGCTACTGACGAGGCCAAAGAAATGCAAAACCTTGTCAATGAGCTAAAGGCTGACATCGACAAAAAGGATACCTGTCTTGATTATCTTCAGAAGAAAAATGACGAGCTGAGCACCATTCTTACAAAAGCCAAAGAGCATGCTGTTATGGAGTTCAAAGATTTAAAACAGTACACTAATCTTTTAGACGCAAACTATGTTGCTAGCTTCGAAGATTTTCGCATGGACGCTGAGGAACGCTTCCCAAAGTTGACTTCAATTCCCTCAAGCTCAACGTTGGTGTTGCAAGCTCCCTTCTCCAAACAAGCTTTGAAGATATCAATATTGAGGACGATGCTACTACCCAGCTAGCCCAGGATGACCCTAACACTGATGCCCTTCCTCAATGAAGACGAGATTTTAATGCTTTTAACTTGCATTTTCTTTTTTCTTTTATTTGGTCTGTTGTTTTGGACCATTTCAAAGTAATTCAAGTACATTTAACTCATCCACGATTTTAGGATGAGCTCTCAAACAATTGCTTTTTTAATAAGGGTTTTTGGACGACGGGCGTCCACCCTTTTCTAGACTGACGAATGAATGTTTATTTCCATCACCTTTCCTTTTGCTATTAAACATGTTGTTGTATGGATGAATATTCTTGACATCCATTATATTAGCTTCAACCATGGCAAGAATTTGTTCATGTTCAGCATCCTTTACCATTCTTTAAATTTTTGCAAGTAAAACTTGTCTATAAATGGCATTTCTTTTATTAGCTTCATTTGTCCATATATTTAACTCAGCTTGCATTATACGTCGTCCATAGGCTGGACGATCCTATACTCGTTTTTGGGCAAGATGTTGCCAGCTTTTACTCATCCAAAGATTAGGCTGTTTGGTTGGTCAAACTCATCCATAGATTTTAAATACTTTTTGCGTGCATGCTTTTCCTCATCCATTGGTTAGACGAATATACCTTAGGTTTTATCTCGTCTATTGATTAGACGAATATTCCTTAGGTTCATTTTTCTTTGCTTTATCCTTGTTTTAAGGAAATCTTATAGACGTTACATCCCTGCGTCTAGAGAATTTATTCGTCTTAGGCTTTTAGCCTTCTTGTGGACTAGTGTGAATGAAAACAACATGAAAATTGGGAATTCACACAACATTACATACATTGGGAATCCAAACTGTAGGTACATAACATAAACATCGTCCACATGCATGGCACATTCTTAGAAGCTAGTGCTTTTAAGGGATTAAAAATACAAAACAAACAAATATGGCATAAGTTCATGACCTTGTCCATAGTCCATAGCATATAGTTTAAAAACTAATACACCCTTAAGGAGTTAAAAACATAATATGTAATACTAACAACACACCCATGCAAGTAATAGAAAACTTTGGCTCGTCTAGGATGATGTTCGTCCAGACTAATATTTTACTAATAATTCCTTCTTAGGTGTTCAAAATTTCAAGGATGCTCCAACTTTCTCTCGTCCAGGGTCTCTAAGTAGTATGATCCTTGTCTTTTGCAATTGATAACCTTGTAAGGTCCTTCCCAATTAGGTCCCAATTTCCTATGAACTGGGTTTCTGGTTGCCAAAGAGACCCTTTTCAAGACGAGGTCCCCTATGTTGAAACACCTAGGTTTTACCATTGCATCATATTGCCTGGCCATGAGGTTTTTATACCTTGCTGTCCTTAGCTCTGCTTCCATCCTTACCTCATCTATTAGATCAAGGTTAAGGCGGAGTTGCTCTTCGTTATCTTCATCTTGATACTTCATTACCCTATGATTGGCCATATGTACTTCTGCAGGTATTACTGCTTTACTTCCGCAAGCTAGCTTGAAAGGAGTTTCCCCTGTAGGGATTCTCACCGTCATCCTGTAGGCCTACAGAATGCCTGGTAGCTCATCTGGCCAAACTCCCTTTTCCCCCTCAAGCCGAGTCTTAATAATTTTCAGCGAGGATTGGTTTGCCACTTCTGCTTGGCCGTTTGCTTGAGGGTGGACAGGTGAGGAATAATGATTCTGAATTCCAAAGTGTTCGCAGAAGTCCTAAAGAGTGTGTTATCAAATTATCGTCCATTGTCTGATTCCAATACCCTGGGCACCCCAAACCGGCATACAATGTTCTTCCAAACGAAGTTCTTGACATTCTACTGTGTGATCTTTGCTAAGAGTTCTGCTTCTACCCACTTAGTGAAGTAGTCAATTCCTACCACTAAAAATTTCATCTGCCTGGTTCCAAGTGGAAAGGGACCCAAGATGTCTAATCCCCATTGTGCAAAGGGCCACGAGGCTATCATCGGGGTGAGATACTTTGATGGTTGTCTGGAGACATTGCTAAATCACTGACATTGGTTACACACCTTGACGTAAGCCTTCGCGTCTGCTTGAATGGTTGGCCAGTAAAAACCTGCATGGACGACTTTATGTACTAGTGCTTTCGCTCCTGAGTGGTTTCCACATACCTCTTCATGAATTTCCTTAAACACATAATTTGCCTCGTCTGGAGTTAAGCACCTTAGATAAGGTTGAGAAAATCCTTTTTTATATAGCACTTCGTCTATAAAGACATACCTGGCTGACCTGATTCTTAGCTTTCTGGCCTCGTCTTTTCCTTCTAGAAGCCTTTCATCCTTTAAGTAAGCCACTATTGGGGTCATCCAATTTTCTTCGCCTTCTATCTACTGTACCTCTGGAAGATCTATGCTTGACATTTATTGAATTTTGTCAAACCCGTTCGTCGATTCACTCGCTGAGGCTTCCTTTCATCCTTTAAGTAAGCCACTATTAGGGTCATCCAATTTTCTTCGCCTTCTATCTACTGTACCTCTGGAAGATCTATGCTTGACATTTATTGAATTTTGTCAAACCCGTCCGTCGATTCACTCGCTGAGGCTTCCTTTGCTAAGGCGTCTGCTTTCATGTTTTCTACTCTTGGGATTTGAATGAAACTAGCTTTTTTAAATCTCTTTACTAGGCATCTTACATTATTAAGATATTTCTTCATCCGTTCTTCCTTAGCTGCATACATTCCATTCACTTGACCCATAACCAACTGGGAGTCTCCGTGGACGAGTGTTGATTCTGTCCCTAAGGACTTTGCCAACTTTAGCCCTTTGAGAAGGGCTTTATACTCCACCTCATTGTTTGTTGCTGAATATTGCAGGCGAACCTTGTACTTCAATTCATCTCCTTTTGGGGATTGTAAAACAATTCCTATCCCTCCTATATATAGTGTAGACGACCTATCCACATGGATGACCCATCTCTGAGCTTTGTCCAGTTCGTCTAGCTCTCCTTGACTTGGAGTGAACTCTGCAATGAAATCTGCCAATACTTGTGCTTTTATCGCGCTTCTTGGTTGGTACTTGACATCGAACTCACTAAGTTCTATGGCTTATTAGATTAGTCGTCCTATGGCCTCCAACTTGTTCATTGCCTTTTTTAATGGATGATCTGTCAAGACATTGATGACATGAGCTTGAAAGTAATGCCTTAACTTCCTAGAAGCTATAACTAAAGCAAAGGCTAGTTTTTCCATCATAGGATATCGTCCTTCCGCCCCTCTTAGCGCTCGGCTTGTATAGTAGACCATCTTTTATATCTTTCCTTCTTCTCTAATCAACACTGATCTTACCGCATGCGGGGACATTTCCAAATACAAATATGATTGTTCACCATGTACGGACGGGCTTAATAGAGGAGTTGTAATGAGGTAGGTTTTGAGGTCTTGGAAGGCCATTGACATTCGTCCATCCATTCAAATGCCTTCTTCAGAACCTTGAAAAATGGTAAACACTTGTCAGTAGCTTTAGAGACAAATCTGTTAAGGGCAGCTACTCGTCCAATGAGAGATTGGACTTCTTTGATATTCCTTGGTGGCTCCATATCCAAGATCGCTTGAATCTTATCAAGATTCGCCTCAATTCCTCTGTGTGAAACCATGAAACCAAGGAATTTCCCTGATGAAACTCTAAAGGCACACTTGCTTGGATTTAATTTCATGTTATATCGTCTAAGTGTATCAAAGGTCTCTTGAAGGTCGTCCAGATGCTTTTCCCCGTCCAAACTCTTTATCAACATATCATCTACATAGACTTCTACATTCTGTCTAATCTATGGACGGAACATGTGGTTGACCAGCCTTTGATAAGTTGCCCCTGCATTCTTCAAACTGAAGGGCATCACCTTGTATCAAAATAGGCCTTGGCTGGTAATGAAGGATGTCTTCTCTTGATCCGCCTCGTCCATCTTTATTTGATTGTAGCCTGAAAAAGCGCCCATGAAACTTTGTAATTTATGCCCTGCAGTTGAATCTACTAGTTGGTCAGTGCGTGGCAATAGATAGCTGTCCTTTAGACAAGTTTTGTTCAAATCGGTGAAGTCTACACACATCCTCCACTTGTCATTAGCTTCTTGACCATCACCACATTAGCTAACCAGTCCAGGCAATAAACTTCCCGATAAATTTCGCTGTGGTCAACTTCTGGACTTCTTCTTTGATTGCAATATCTCGTTCAGGAGCAAAAACTCTTTTCTTTCGATGGACGGGCTTGGAGGAAGGATACACATTCAGACGATGGGTAATGATACTTGGGTTAATAACTGGCATGTCCTCGTGAGTCTATGCAAACACATCAATGCTTTTCTTCAAGAACTGGATAAGGTCTTGCTTCATCTTCTCTTTCATGTTTGCTCCAACTCTTGTATACTTTTTTGGATTGTTATCATCTAAGGAAACATTTTCCAATGCTTCAGTAGACTTCGCAGTGACCCTTCTTTCCTTTATATTCATCGTCTGCACATGCTCATCCATAGCCAACATGGCTAGATAACATTCTCTGGCGGCTAACTGATCTCTTTGCACTTGTCCCACCCCGTATTTTGGAGGGAACTTGACTGACAGGTGGTAGGTAGAGGTTACCGCCTTCCAACTGTTTAAAGTAGGTCTCCCAATGATAGCATTGTATGACGATGAACAGTCTACAACAAGAAAGTTTACTTCCCTAGTTATCTATTGTGGATAAGCTCCTACCAATACGGGTAATGTAATGGTTCTTGTGGGTTGCACTTTCATCCCTTCAAATCCTACCAAGGGTGAATTCACTAGACGAAGTTGACTTCGGCCGAGCCTCATTTGTTGGAAGGCTAGGTAATATAAGATGTCTGCCGAACTTTCGTTGTCTATTAGCACCCTTCTAGTAGTATAATCAGCAATGAGCAAAGTGATGACAATCGCGTCGTCATGCAGGTGGTGAACTCTTTCAGCATCCTCGGTCGTGAACGTAATGGCTTACTCATCAGTTTCCCTCATCCTTGGTAACCATCCAGAAAGTTGGACGTTTTGCACTACCTTCAAATATGTCTTCCTTGACTTGGAAGATTGTCTTGTTAAGGTCCCTCTTATGATGACTCTAATTTCTCCCAGTAGAGGTCGTGACGTCTCTTCCAGCTTTCCCTTCAGCTTCTCATCTTTGTGATCTTGTTCAAGAAAATTTCTCAATTTTCCTTGTTTGATGATATTTTCTATCTGTTACTTCAAATCAAAGCACTCGTCCATGTCATGCCCATGGTCTTAATGGAAACGACAATACTTGTTCCTATTGCGCTTGTTAGGATCCCCCTTCATTTTTTTCGGCCACTTCAAAGAAGGATCGTCCTTGATCTGTATAAGCACTTGTTCAAGTGGCACGTTCAAGGGTGTATATTGTTGATTCCATGCTGAAGAGCCTGCCTTCTTATTGTCTCGATCTTTTTTCTCTCCCGTCCGTGCCTTCTTCGGGCGAGGACCTTGCTCAGGATAGCGCGGGAGATCTGCTTCCATACGTTTGGCTCCTTTCCTTTTCTTTGCTATAATCGCGTTTTCTGCATTCATAAAGTTTTGGGCTGAATGGACAAGTTCAGCCATGGTTTACGGCACTTGCTGATAGAGTTTATGGATGAATAAATCAGAGTTAACCCTATTATGAAAGGTCGCTAATAACAACTTGTCGTCCATCTCGTCTACTACTAGGGCTTCTCTATTGAAACGAGTGATGAAGAACCGCAAGCTTTCATTTTCCCCTTACTCTATGGTCAACAAGCTAGATAAGGATCGCTTATGTCTTTGTTCTCCGATAAAATTGTTAACAAACAATTTGCTCAATTTTTCGAAAGAACTCACAGTGTTCGGAGGAATTTTGCTAAACCACACTCGTGCTAGCCCTTTAAGGGTGGTAGGAAAGGCTCTACACATAATTTTATCTGGAACTCCTTGAAGGTGCATCGTAGTTTTAAAGGTGGTGATATGATCAAAAGGATCACGCGTTCCATCATATGAGTCTAAGAAAGGTATCTTAAACTTAGGAGGTAAGGGGTGGCTGTTGATGGAAGCCGTGAAAGGAAAATCTGTTCGATGAACTAAGTTGTCTACGAGATTCGCCTTTCTCATGTTCTCCCTCATTTTGTCCATGGCCTTCCTCATTTGATCCATTTCCCTCTCTAAGTGTGGCACCCTTCGCGGAGCGGTACCCCTTGATTGGTTTTCGAGCTCAACATTCTCTCCTCTATCTTCTTGACTTTGGGCTTGTCCTTCCGCATGGTGTTGCCTCCTCAAATTAATCTCCCTAGTTAACTCTTGGTTCTGACGGATTAACTCCACCATGGCGGCTGCCATGGATTGTATGTGTTGGATGGAAGCTGGTGGCATGACAGGTGCTGACTGATAATCACAATGGGGATTACTAGAAGCATTCCTACTTTCCTAGTGGCCTGGGCTAGTAGCCCTTGATCTTGTCTGAACCATACAACCTTTTGTCGAAGAAAGACAAACTGTAAAACACAATTAACCTTTCCCACAAACGGCGCCAGCTGATGATGCAAAGAAAATTAGTAGATTGAATGCTTCGAGCTTCAATGATTAAGACAGGGCTTGAAAATCTAAAAAAAAAAAAAAACACACGATCAAAAGGTGACCAGGGCAGACTAGCTAAAAACCTTCCGATACTTAAGTTAGTTTCTCTTTCAAAATCTAGAGTTCCAACTTCTGAGGAAATATTCCACTTACTTTCATCTGGTTTGAATGGGTGTTTATATAGCGTGTTCTCGAAGCGGTTATTTGATCTATAACTTCCCCTATATTTGAGGAAGTCAGAGAGTTCAAGGATAACTTCCACAACCGCTATGGGGGTTATCACATTTCATCTTTATCATCTATAACTATCATTGGAAGTTAAGTACTCAGTAGGAAGATATAGTGATGAACCGTGGTCTTACTCATGCCTCGGAATAATAACATGTGGTTCATTTTACTAATTTGTGTAGATAAACTTCCCTGGAAAATTCCCAAGTGTTGGGGGTCGTCCATGTGCTTTCCTCGTGGATGACCCAGTTATTTATGGATGATCATCTCATTAGGTATAGTCATTCTTGTCTTTTTTGATTTGGACGACACCCATGGACGAATTGAAGTTGTTTCATTTTTAGTTCACTATCATATCTTTACCAACAGAATCTTCTGGAAGGTCACTCTGGGCAACAAAACATACCATCTAACCTTTGCTTCACTTATCTGAGGAGAGACTCCTCCTCGACTTACCTTCCTTAACCTTCTAAGTCGTAATTTGCTCGTGGAGCTCTGGACCTTACGTCTTCATTACTGTTTTTCTGTCATTGGACCAATAAGCGCCCTCAGATAAGGCCCAAGGCCCAATATGATATCCTGGGCCTCTTCTCCCTACAATAGCCCCTCAAAACTCCATTTTCCCCCCTATTATCCGAGGAGAAAAATGGGGTTTTGACTTTCAAAGAATTAATTCCCAAACGTTTCTTTAACCTTTACATATGAGAATGCTGCTTCGCGTGTCTCCTAACTGGTTCTGATGCTTCGGAGCCAGAAACGTCTCATTAAATGCTCAAGGCAGTGTTCTGTTCCCCACATCCTACGGTGAGATGAAGATTCTACGGCTGGGTTTTCTCCTCAAATATTGCACGGGATAACTCCCACCCAGTTTCGCTCCTTATATAAGGAGCTTGGGGGGAGTCATTTTCTCCCACTTTACAAATCTTCGAGCTTTCAAGAAGTCCCAAATTCTTAAACTTTCAAGGCTTTACAAGTTTCCAAGTCTTCCAAATCCTTTTCTTCTTTCTAAAAGATTTTAAACCTTTAAGAAGTTCAGGAATCAACACACGTACTCATTCTCGTAAGTTCTTTCTTTTTTAGGCTCTTTTCTCCTTGGCTGATCTCCTCAACCTTCTATTTTTTGTTTCCTTTCCTTGAAGACTTTCTTCACCTCCTTTTATCTTGTCTAGATGGTAGGTTTAAGCATCTTGTAGACTCTCTTGGCAGTATGGAAGGCTTCAGGGCCAAGTACCACACTCCAAAGGGGCCCTACGGTATTGTGCTCCAGAGCAGGTTCTTACACAAAGGATTGAAGGGGAGGTTGTCATTCCCATGATCACCTTCATAGAAGGAGGAATGACACTCCCTATGGGTAGGGTAACCTGAGACTACCTAATTAACCATAGGCTTTGCCCTCATCAGTGTGCGCCCAACCTATTTAGAGTCTTGGGCAGTGCCGATGCTCTCAACGAACAGATGGGTTTGAGACTCACCTGGCATGATATCGTTCATATGTATGAATGTCATTCACTTGCTGACGCGGGGTATTACCTAAAGTACAGGTCCTCCATTGTCAGGCTGGTATCGTGTCTTCCCAAGTCCAACAAAGGCATGAAGGATGACTACTTAATCGCCTCTGGGGAATGGCACGACGGTCTTCATTGCCTAACTTGGGAGGGAGAGCCAGGTGGGGTACCTTAAGGTTAGGTCCCTTGACATGGAATTTAGTTCTATTAGCTTTGCTGCTCTTTCTTTCTGTATTTCACTTTCCTTTGATGAAGGGTTTCATTGGTCTGGCCGTGATTTGTTCCTCAGCCTTTTTTTTTTTGTAGATAAAAGGCACGTAGTGCCCCGCCTCAATTTGGTCAACGTAGAGGGCCTCAACAAGATCCTAAGGTCCAAGGTGTTTATGAGTGAGGATAAGTAGCTGAGAGTGGTCCACCTTATTCTAGACCTTGTGCCGTTGTCGGACAATTTTCAAGAAGTAGGCAACGCCATTAGGGCCGATGATCCTCGGCTACGCAGGATAGATGTCTCAGTACCCGGGTTCCTTGCCCGTGAAGATGTTGTGCCAGCTGAGCTGCCATCCCAACGTGCCTTCCCTGAAGTAGCGGTTCCGAGGGAAGAGACTGCTTCATCACGTCTATCACTCAAGGAGGAAATAGACCAATTCCAACTCGAGGAAGAATGAAATGTGCGGGCAGATCCTATTGAGATCTCGGACTCTGAGGGCGAGCTTGACAAATCCTCTATAGTTCGCTCCCCCAAGCTTATAGGCCTGAGGGACCTTTTTGCGGGGAGGAATAAGGGGCCATCATCCAAGGAGGACCCAAAATCTCAGCTCCCTCCTTCTCTTCCTCCTCCTCCTCTTCCTCCTTCTTCACTTGGCCTACTCACCATCCCCAACTTGAAAAAGAAAAGAAAGGAGCAGGAAGTAAAGGAGGGTGAGATGGTCCACCAAAAGCAGGCCAAACAGCAGAAAATGGCCAAGGGCCAGGTAAGGGCCTCCTCCGTCAAAAGCATTGAGGACCCTAATACGACGGAGGTGCACCCTTCGTTCCCAGTGTGGGCCCCTCAGCTGGAGGTGGAGGGCGTAGCCATTCCTTGAAGAGGAACTTAGCCCTGGTAGGTTCTTAATTTTCTTTTTAATTTAAATGTTAAATTGTCCTTCCCGTTTGTTTTATCATTACTATTTCATTATACACGTATATTTCTTTTACATGGTATTCCCTTATTGTTTTTGCACAGGCCATCCAAGAAGTTTTTGTAGTTGAGGAGTGAGTCAAGGATGCCTGGAATGATGCCAGAGTTGAGGCTAACCTCCGCGCCAAGTCCAACAAGGCCTTGGGTGCATCTGAACAGAAAAATAAAGAACTTACCAGTAAGCTGGTTGCCAAGGAAAGGGCGCGTCTAAGTGCCGAGGTGGGCTTGAAAAACGCCTAGGACCAGGTTGAGGACCATCGTAAAAGGCTGTACCACACAGAGATAGAGCTAGCCACAACAAAGCCACGGGTCCTAGAGCTTAGTGCTGACTTGGAGAAAGCCAAAGTTGCCGCTCGGATGGCCAAGGAAGCCACGGAGGCCTCAAAGCAAGCATCCTACAAGTTGGGGGTGCAGGAAACTAAGGTCAGGCTGGCGGATGAACTGGTTGAGGTTTGACTACTGCAAGGAAGTGTGGCTGGAGGCCCTCAACCTTGCAGGAGTCCCTACTACCTTAAAATGGAGGGAGGCTAGGAACATTTACTACCCTTTTAACATTCGTGAGGTTCCAATCGACCTCCCACCTTCCACTGCCCTTGCACCATTCTCAGTGGAGCAAACCTTCACCACCCAGGCCTCTCTTCCCCCTCCTGAGGTTCCAAAGGAGCCCAGTCAAGTTGATGACCAAGGTCAGGGGGTTAAGATGGCCAAGGACAATGACAAGGGCAAGGGAAAGGAAGTCCAAGCTCTACTAGAGGCCAAGGATGCTGCTAAGGCCAAGGATGTTGCTGAGGCAAAGGATGTTTCCAAGGCAAAGGACGGTGCTGTCAAGACAAAGGATGCTGCCAAGGCCAAAGATGCTCCTACTTCCAAGCCCAATACCAAAAAAGACCCTCCTCCCAGTTCCAAGGCTTAGCTTTAGGATTTTATTTTCCCTTTGTAGTTCTTATTTTGTATTAGCGACTTGCCATTGTCTATAATGTATTTTCCCTTTATTTAATGAAAAGACTTCAACTTTATTTTTTGAATTTTTATTTTTCTTGCAATACTTACTTCTGATTAGCTATAATCCTTGTCTTACTTTTTACTGAGACCCTTAAACTGGTGATGCCTCCAAAGGTGAACACCCACAATTTGACTAAGGCTAGAAGTAAAAACTAATTGTTAACTTAAATAAATCAAACATGTGTACACGGTGAGACAAATGACAAAGTCCTGAGAGACAAATGAAATGTTTAATAGGGAAAGAGGGCGCCCGACAATTTTCCCTTTAAGAGTATCTTATTAATGTAACCTTCAATTAGGACCCAAGGTGGACTTTCCAAGTGTTAACTTCACCAAGGTACATGATCTAAGGAACCTGATACGTCTGGAGTTCTGCTTAACACTTAAATGGATAACCCAAATTATTAATTTTCACAAAGTATGTGGTTCAAGAAGTCCAGACATAACTGAAGTTCTGTTTAACACTTAGAAAAATAACCTGATGTATTAATTTACTCAAAGTATGTTGTCCGAAGAGCCTAGCATAACTAAGGCTTAGTTTAACACTTAGGAAAGTGACACGAAATATTAATTTACCCAAAGTATGTGGTCCGAAGATCCTAGCATAACTAAGGTTATGTTTAACACTTAGGAAAGTGACATGAAGTATTAATTTAATCAAAGCATGTGGTCCGAAGATCCTAGCATAACTAATGTTCTGTTTAATACTTAATAAAATAACTTGAAGTGTTAATTTAACCAAAGCATGTGGTCCGAGGATCCCAGCATAGCTAAGGTTCTATTTAACACTTAGAAAAGTGACATAAAGTATTAATTTTCCCCAAGCATGTGGTCTGAGGATCCCAGTATAACTAAGGTTTTGTTTAATATTTAGTTAAATAACTTGAAGTGTTAATTTACCCAAAGCATATGGCCCGAGGATCCCAACATAACTAAGGTTTTGTTTAACACTTTGGAAAGTGACATGAAGTATTAATTTACCCAAAGCATGTGGTCCGAGGATCCCAGCATAACTAAGGTTCTGTTTAATACTTAGTAAAATAACTTGAAGTGTTAATTTACCCAAAACATGTGGTCCAAGAATCCCAACATAACTAAGGTTCTGTTTAACACTTAGGAAAGTGACATGAAGTATTAATTTACTCAAAGCATGTGGTTCAAGGATCCAAGCATAACTAAGGTTCTATTTAACACTTAGGAAAGTGAGAAGAATAACGCATAGTATAATAAACAAAAATGTGGCAGAAAATATTTTCATTAATAATAATACTTTCGCAGGTTATTTACATTCTAGGGGCACGATACATCATTTTCATCTAAATTTTCAAGATAATATGCACATATTCCAGCCATTGAGGTGATGCAACATGGTCCCTCCTAGTTGGGGCCTAGCTTTCCCCATGCTGGGTTCTTGGTAGTTCCCAAAACCTTTCTTAACACCAAGTCTCCAGGCGCCAATGGCCTTAGCTTCATATTGGCATCATACCCTTGCTTGAGCTTAAGTTGGTAATACGCCAATTGGACCATGACATTCTCTCTTCGTTCTTCAATTAGGTCTAAGCTCTTTTCTAACAACTCATCGTTGTTGCTCAGAATGAAAGAACTCGTCCTCAGTGTTGGGAATCCTATCTCCAAAGGAATTACGGCTTCGGCCCCATAAGTCATTGAAAAGGGTGTCTTCCTAGTTTACCTACGAGGCGTTGTCCGATATGTCTAAAGGACGTGTGACAACTCTTCCACCCATTTCCTCTTCACATCATCCAGCCTCTTCTTGAGTCCACTCACTATGACCTTATTAACGGCCTCAACCTGTCCATTTCCATGTGGATAAGTCGAGGTGGAATATCTATTCGTAATGCCCAGATCACAACAATACCTTACGAAGGCCTCGCTATCAAACTGAAGACCTTTATCTAAGATGAATGTACAAGAGATTCCAAACTGTGTGATAACATTTTTCCAGACAAATCTCCTTGCATTTATGTCTCTGATATTCGCCAATGGTTCAGCTTCAACCCACTTAGTGAAGTAATCCGTGCCAACCAGCAGCCATTTCTTATTTCCTACTGCCTTGGGGAAAGGCCCTACAATATCCAAGCCCCATTGAGCAAAAGGCCAAAGGCTGGACAAAGGATTGAGGACACCTCCTGGTTGATGGATGTTCGAGGCAAATCTTTGGCGTTGGTGTCATTTTTTCACATATTCTTGTGCTTCCATCTGCATATTTGGCCACCAATATCCCTGAGTGAGGACCCTGTGAGGCAAGGACTTGCCTCCTGTGTAGCTTTCACAAATTCCTTCATGTAACTCTTTTAGGAGTAGTTCAATTATTTCAGGGTTTATGCACAACAAATATGGTCCAGAAAAAAAGCGTTTGTACAATTTTTGGTCGTTAGACAACCAAAATCGAGGAGCCTTTCTCCGTACTTTATCAGCCTCAAACTTTTCCTCGAGCAAGATATCCTCCTTAAGGAATAACACAATAGGGTCCATCCAGCTAGGGCCTACCCTTATCTGATGAATCTGAACCATGTTTCTCTTTATTTCAGTAGGTTTACACAAGTCTTCCACAAGGATCACCCGAGATAAACCTTGTGCCGAGGAGGTTACGAGCGTGGCAAGAGAATCAGCATGTGTATTTCTACTTCTAAGGAGTTGCAATAAAATGAAGTATTCAAATCCTGACTGCAAGTGTCTAACTTGACTCAAATACTCCTGTATTTTGAGATCTCTGGCTTCCAACTCTCCCCCTACCTAACCTACAACCAATCTCGAGTCTGAAAACATCTTCATTGCCTTTCCTCCCATTTTCTAAATCATATTCACCCCTACTAATAGAGCCTCATACTCGGCCTCATTATTGGTGACCGAGAAGCCCAGTCTTAAGGATTTCTCAATAGTGATTTTCTCAAGAGATATTAACACTAGTCCCACTCCAGATCCCCTTTGATTCGCTGCACCATCGACATACACCCTCCAAGATAAAAATTCCTGTGAGGTGACCACGCTAACTAATTTTCCATCCATGCTCTGCTTCTCTATTTCTTCTTCTAATGGGGATTCAGCGAACTCAGCCACCAAATCTGCGAGGACCTGACCCATGACAGAGGTGCAAGGCATGTACTTAATGTCAAAACCCCTAAGATTGTACCCCACTTGGCAATCATTCCTGTGTAATCAGCACTTTGAATTAATGATTTGAACGGAAGTTGGGTTAAGACAACAATTGTGTGGGATTGGAAGTAGTGGGGAAACTTACGTGTAGCATGCACTGCTACCAAAATGGTCTTCTCTAACGGCAAGTAACGCACCTCGGCCTCATGTAATGACTTGCTCACATAATAAATTGGCCTCTTCACACTACCATAAACCTGTATCAGCACCAAGCTTATCGCATGGGAAGCCACCGCGATGTAAGCAAACAAAACCTCATGCCTCTCGGGCTTGGACATAATGGGTGGCCGAGATAGGTATTCCTTCAATTGCTGGAAGGCCAGGATACACTCCTCGGTCCATTCGAATCCCTTCCACTTGTTCAATAATTGGAAGAATGGCCTACACCTATCTGTTGACCAGGAAATAAATCGGTTTAAAGCAGTAGTCATCCTTATCAACTTTTGGACCTCATTGGGATTCTGAGGTGGTTGTAAACTATTAATTGCTTTAATTTGGTCGGGGTTGACTTTAATTTTGCGGTGAGTGACCATGTACCCTAAGAACTTTCCTAAACCAACACCAAAAAAAAACATTTAGAAGCATTAAGGTGTAGCTTGTGCTTCCTTAATATCTCAAAGATATTCCCGAGGTCATTAACATGCTCAGACTCTAACTTGCTCTTTACCACCACATCGTCTATATAGACCTCAATGTTTTTTCCTAACCGTGGCTTAAATATTCTAGTTATCATCCTTTGATAGGTGGACCCTGCATTCTTTAAACCAAAGGGCATCACCTTATAGTGGTAATTCCCAATAGGAGTAACAAATACGGTCTTCTCTTGATCATCCAGAGCCAAAGGTATCTGGTAGTACCCTTGAAGGGCATCCAGAAAGCTCATCCGAGGATAGCCTACAGTGGCATCCACCAATTGATCTATTCGAGACATAGGGAAAGGATCTTTAAGGCAAGCTTTATTCAAATTTGTGAAGTCTACATATACCTGCCACTTCCCATTCTTCTTTTTCACTACCACCGTATTGGCCAACCACTCAAGGTAAAACACTTCCTCAATAAACCCCAGCCTGCTTAAGCTTGTTCACTTCCTCCTTGACAACATTAGAATGCTCTTTAGATGAGCGCCGAGGTGGTTACTTCTTAGGGAGGACAGCTGGATTGACATTCAGAAGATGGCAGATAAAGTCCGGATCAACCCCAGGGGTTTCATAAGCATTCCATGCGAACACATCTATATTCTTCCTAAGAAACATGATTAGCTCTTCCTTCTCTCGAAGAGGTAGCTGAGCTCTAACCTGAAAAAACTTTTCTAGATCCTCATTTATAACAATTTCCTCTAGCTTCTCGCACTTTACCTCTTCTGGCTCAGCATCCACAAATAGCACGGAGATCCTTGATTGCTATGAACTCCCTTCAGCAATGGCCGAGGACTCAACCCCAGGCCGATGCATAATTGCAGCCACCTAACATTGCCTAGTCACAGATTGGCTCCTAACTAGCTCTTCAATTAGATCCCTGGACGGATATTTTGCCTTTAAATGCAGGGTGGAAGGAATGGCTCCCAAGGCATGAAGTCAGGGCCTTGCCAAAATGGCAGTGTAGGGGGAGTAAGCATTCACCACGATGAAGTCAACCTCCACCACCTCTAACCTTATTTGTACTGGCAATCTAATCTGACCCCTTGGAATGACAACCTTTCCATCGAAGCCTATCAAAGGTGAATCATAATGTGTTAAATCCTCAGGTCTCAACCTCAACCCCTTGTATAGATTAGGGTACATGATCTCTGCATCGCTGCCCTGATCTATCAACACCCTCTTCACATCATACCCTCTTATCCTGAAGATGACCACTAGAGCGTCGTCATGTGGTTGTATAGTGCCCACCTTATCTTCATCCGAGAAACTCAACGTTGGTCGGATCCCCACACTAACCCTCTTTGGCTCAGGACTAGAGTCCTCCTCAACAAGTGGCCGGGCCACAGGCATCACCCTGGAGGGGTATGAACCAATTCTCCCTAGAGCATCGAAGATGACATTAATCCTACCCAAAGGTGGCCTTGAAGAAGTGTCTCCCTAAGCCCTGGACCCTGCTTGGTTCCCTTGCCCGTTGGGCTGATACAAAAAATGCTTTAGCCTTCCGTCCCTAACCAGCTGCTCTAGATGGTTCCACAAAGTCCTACAGTCCTCGATAGTATGCCCTCGTTCTTGATGGTATTGACAATGGAGACTTTGGTTGTGCTTCTCGGGTTCTGCTCTCATCTTATTTGGCCATTCGAAGTATGGCTCATTCTTGATCTTTTCCAAGACTTGATGTACTGGTTCTCGAAACACCGTGTTAACCACCTGAGGAGCCGCAGACCTTGACTGCTCAGCAAAATCTCTTCGCGGCCTGTTGTTGTTATATCAGTTCGACCTGAAATCCCTCCTATCCTGAGGGATAACCTTAGCCTTCCCCTTAACTTGCTGTTGGTCTTCTTCCACCCTCTTATACTCATCGATACGGTCCATGAGCTAACGCACACTCCTTGTCGGCTTCTTGGTCAAGGATTTTCTCAAATCATGCTCGACAGGCAGGCCAACTTTGAAAGTCCTTACAGCCACGTCATCGAAATCCCCATCGATCTCATTAAACATCTCCTAGTATTTGTCCACGTACGTTTTCAAGGTTTCTCCTTCTCTCATGGGCATAGATAGTAAGAAATCTAAGCGCTGTGGAACCCTACTACATGTAATAAAACGAGAGCCAAACGTCCTCGTGAGTTCCTTAAAGGAACTAATGAACATGCTCCTAGGCCATCAAACTACCTCATTGCCACAGGCCCCAAGCTAGATGGGAATACCTTGCACATCAAGGCCTCATTCCTAGAGTGCACATTCATTCTCTGGTTGAAGTGGCTCACATGCTCCACAGGGTCTGTTTGTCTATTGTACATGGTGAATGTTAGCTGAGTGAACCACTGAGGAAGCCTCCCTCCTTCAATTCTACGTGTGAAGAGTGACCTGGAAATCTGGTTTAACGCTCTGCTCATGGCACCATTTCCTAGGCCTTTGCAAGATGAGTTCCTATTTCTGCGCTCATGATGGTAATCCTCATCATCTGAGAAAGACTCACTAGGAGGAGTCATTGATCTGGGTCTGTAACTGTCATCTCTTTCCCCACCAGAAGAAGAAACAAAACCTAAAGGGATTCTCTTTTTGTTGTTTGCGGCACAACTTCCTCCGCAAATGGTCAATCTCCAGCTGCATGTTTCTAGCATTTTCTGTATGGGAAACACGGCCCCCACTTCGAGACTGACTCGCACTAGTATGAGTAGTATGCACACTTCCCTCACGGTCCCTTCTTTGTTCAAGATCAGGGAAATGATCTTGACGTTGGGACCCCCTCAACTCTGCCTAGTGTGGCCCTAAACCTACCATAATTGAACGTCCAACTCGCTAAAACACAAGAATTCCCACAGACGGCGCCAATTTTAAGGATGCAAATTGACAATGAAGCCCAAAGTAGGAATAGACTTAGGCCTAAAGAGCCTAATACAATGAATTTGTAGAGAGTGGGTCAGAAAACTAGGCCTTAATGAAATGAAAAATTACTAAAGTGAATCAAGATGACAAAGAAACAAATACAAAATGGCTTTTTATAAAGAAAATCATCCTCGACACAATCCAAGGAGCTTAATTCTAATATATTTCTCTTTAGAATTAGGTTACAAGTTTTGTTCTTGTTGCTACAGTCTTTTCTCTCCATTCTTCGATCCCTTTCTCTCAGGGTATCTCCTCTATTTTATTCTATCTTCCCCCTTCATCTATACCCTCCACGTGCAGATCAGATTGTTGGTGTTGATCCTTGTCCCATCTGCACCTTCTTAAAGTCTTTGGATAGTAGCTAAAGGCTAAAAACTATTGTTCATGTATTACTTCCTCATTAATGCGGTCAGAGAGTTAGCTGCAGAGCATTCAATGCGGTGGTAGCAGCTTTCCCTTAGATATTTTATATCTTTTTCTCTGTCCTGTGCTTCCATGAAGTATATCTTTATCAACAAAATCTCCTGGAAGGTCACTCTGGGCAACAGGACATACCATCTAACCTCTGCTTCACTTATCCAAGGAGAGACTCCTTCTCGGTCTACCTTCCTCAACTTTCTAAGTCGTAATTTGCTCGTGGAGCTCTGGACCTTACGTCTTCATTACTGTTTTTCTGTCCTCAGACCAATAAGCACCCTCGGACAAGGCCCAAGGCCCAATATGATGTCCTGGGCCTCTTCTCCCTACAGTTCCTATTTATAAGACTTTAATCATATTCCTTAATATACAAAGAATAAACATTATTTTTACAATAAGGAATATTTTTCCTTCCATATCAAGGAGAATCCATGTCTTTGGCACCAAATAAATTCCTTGTCTTCTACACTAAGGAAAAACATTTCCTTCTACGTCAAGGAATCTCAAACCAAAATAAATTAGGAATTTAAGACAATATTCAAAAATTACAGTATGTAAGGATATGAACATTTGTTGCATTGATACAAATTTCAGGGGAGAGTGTCATTTCATCCATTGTTTGGAGGAATCATTTCCTGAAAATTGAAGTGAAATTGATATATAATTTATCCAATTCAAATGATCATTGCATGTTTTGTCAACCATTTTGATCACAAAACCAAACTACGGTTATCCACGCCATTGTTCTTGAGGGGTTTTTGTTTTTTTGTTTTTTTTCAAATGGGAATTGTTGAGTGTTAGTTACCCGTTGGACTCAAATTCTAATTTCCCATATAGAAGGTTCTAAGCACTAAAAAAATAGAGTTGAAAATGTCAATTATGAGCTGGTTTAATGGTGATTAGAATTTCATACACTCCATAAGGAACAAGTTTAATTACTTGGCTTAGCGTTAAGCTAAACTATGCATAAGAGACGAGAAAAATTATTGTTAGTATTGTTTCTTGTAACTGAAAACTATTTTTTCTTGTAATTGAAAACTATGTAGGAGATAATATAAAAGAATGAAATATAATAGAATGGGTTAGACCATAAATGAATAGAATTAAGAAGAATATTGTGTTTTTCCTTTTGTGTTTGTGTTTTTTTAATTTAAACTAATTCTTTAGTTTATTTTGAGTTTTTTTTTTTTCAATAGAATGTCAACCTATGGGGTCTTTCATGACAATTGTTCTTTATTATCAAACTAAGATTACACTAATTGGTTTTTGGTGTAGGCAGGATTTGAATATCAAATATCTTATTCAATGATAAGAGACATTTAAAAAAAAACGATAAAAGATTTTATTAGTTAAACTAACTAAACCCACATATTTTTGAAGTTTAAAAAAGAATGAATGACAATAAATGATTATATAAATTACTATTACTACTCCATCTTTTAATTTTCTTTACTCATAATATGGATAAAATTGAGATTTCACCTTATATTTCCTTAAATAAATGAGTGCTTCTCACACTTTTGAGAGGAATACCATAGACCATGGCTTTAAAAACCAGTACAATCAAAGAATTGGGAAAGCTCTTGTTTCAGGTTTTTGATCAATTTTTGAGGTTTCTACCTAACTGAATTGGTGTCTAGTTCCCAATTGAACCAATCGGTCCACCCTAGGTGTTAAACTATGCAATAGACTGAACATTCCTTTCTAACCATTTTATTCATTTTCCCAAAACTCTCAAATAAGGTATAGATAAATCTCAAATTTATTTAGTTACATTCTCTTCCTACTGCTGAATAAGCTAAATAAATAAATAAAAGGATAGTTTAATAGTTTGACATACTTATCTTTACTATTATTAAACCAATTTTGGGGAAAAATCAACAATCATTTTATGATATTGCACCAATTAGAATCCAAAACAAAAACAAAATGGAAAGAGAGTTTACTTTAAAGAAAATTAACAATTGTAAGTGAGTGGAATGAAAAATTGGAATCACAATAAGGCTTACAAAGAACACGGAACTTAGACATTCAATGGAGAAGGTATTTGGTATCAAATGATACCATAACAGCGGTATCAAATTACAATAAATTTGAAACATGTCAGCAAAAAATAACTACCTCACTAACAAATGAAAAACATGTATTAGTAGGTAGTTATTTTTATACACATGTCTCTCATTTATTAGATTTTGATACCGTTGACGTGGTATCATTTGATACAAAATACTTTTTCCATCCAACAACTCACTAGTACAAGGACCTATTAAAAGAAAAAGGATATATTCACTAAACCGAAGACCAACTAGTGAGGTTGGTAAAAGACATTCTAAAGGTTATTCATTGAAGTGATTCATAGGGTAGATTAATGAAAGTTTGCAAAGTAACTAGATGATGGAGTGCATACCTTTCTCTTTCTTTTGAGGGGGTATTTATAGGGTTCCCTCGGTGGAGGTTGGTGGGCGCTTTTCCATAAAATCAAGAAAAACATTTGGTAAAATTATCTCCTTAAGCCCTCGTTTGGAAGGGGGGAATAGAATGTAATAAAAATTAATGAAAAGAATAATTTAGAATATTCTCCTCTTCCCTTGTTTAGAAATTTTAATGGAGAGAATGAAAAGCTCATTCCAAGAGTTTAAGTGGGAGGGAATGAAATGGGTAGTGAGGTTAGTAAAAGACATTCTGAAGGTTATTCATTGAAGAGATTCATAGGGTAGATTAATGAAAGTTTGCAAAGTAACTAGATGATGGAGTGCATACCTTTCTCTTTCTTTTGAGGGGGTATTTATAGGGTTCCCTCAGTGGAGGTTGATGGTCGCTTTTCCATAAAATCAAGAAAAACATTTGGCAACATTATCTCCTTAAGCCCTCGTTTGGAAGGGGAGAATAAAATGGAATGAAAATTAATGAAAAGAATAATTTTAGAATATTCTTTCATTCCCTTATTTGGGAGTTTTAATGGAGGGAATGGAAAGCTCATTCTGGGAGTTTAAGTGGGAGAGAATGGAATGAGTAGAAGAGAACATTCATTCCTCTCTATTCTCTTAAAATCATAAATTTTCATTCCTCCTAAAATTGAGAAGGAATGAAATTAGATTTACTAAATTTTTTACTACAACTCTTAAATACTCCTATATATTCAACCATTTATTTTAAAATAGGGGTCTAATAGTAATATTTGTTAGGAAATATACATGTTTATATCGCATACAAAACATACGCAGCGGAAAATAAACGGATCTACTTCATTCGCAATTGATAACATGTACTATGTAGGTTTCAGAATATAAGAACAAGAGAGTGTACCTTTATGCGGTGAAATTCAAAACCGAATGAAGAAGTACTTGGGAACACTTTCAATCTTCACTCCAATTCCACTTGATGCCTAAGATGTGTGGTCTCTCAATCAGTTCTATGTTTTCTAGAGAGAATATGAAAGAGTGTCTCTCTTCCTTATATTATCTTATATTATTCATTAAGCATACAAACCATTTTATTCTATATAAAATTCTATATGTTTCTCTCCACATAACTGATTATCTAATTGGGCTAGCCTTTTGGGCCTTCCCAATTGGGTTTTAGTGTGTGGCTTGGAGTGAGACCAAAAAGGAACAAATAAGACACTAGCTCCAATGGGCCTTGGGCTTTTCTGTCAACTCTTGACAAGTCCAAAGTTACCATTAATTATATTTAATACCACTATATAAATATAATTGCACTCTAGGCCTTATTAATAAATTATATCCCAAGACTTTATTATACATGCAACCCCTTCATAAAATTTTCGTAGTAATACAAAGTCATGAATGTAGACTGCCACTTTGTAAATTACTACATCTTAATCCTTGAGTACCCGGTTTAATCCTTTTAAGTTATTCACCATATATTTATAAAATCCAATTTCATAAATATATACTTTAGTCTTACTAAAGTGGTTAGGCCTAACTCTCTGAATAACTGTACCCATTAAACTTATCTCAAGGGAATATTTTATATCTCTGTTAAGAGACTATGAATTCCATCTTGAGAATATATGTTCCATCAACACTAAATGTGACTGCCCAACATACTGAGGTTTTGACCGTTACTTTAGATCTCACTCCTGATATATCAAAGCAACCTACATTTGATGATCAGGTCCATTATTCTCTCAGGATTAAGAGTTTATGTGAATACAAGTCGTGAGATTTATTATTCAATTGACAGTCGTTAGGAGAATAATAAATCTCACAGCAGTCCAGTTCAATATGTCTTAACTCTTAAAACATATTAACATATTAACTAGAAATCACCACTTCCATGATCAAGACAAATCATCGTAGTTAATATGTTATAGTCTTCGCAGATGAAATGCCCAATTTCATCACCGACTACGAATCAAAATTCTGAGTTTACAAAGAACTTGTGATCTATATCTTCTGTGACTAAATCACATACTATGCATCTCATGGACTATTTGATAATGTCCGAATATTCATGTTACCATTATTTTAGATAAGAATAAAACAACTTTATTAAACACAATATTAAGTCATACATCATTTCTCACATAATGTCATACATAATATCATACATAGCATCATACAATAGGATTTAAGGGCACATATCCTAACAATATTTTCATAAAAATGATTCCATTCATTTCCCTTTATGTTACTCCCAAACAAAGTGACTTACATTCAGTTCATTTTCATTCCTTTATTTTAAAACATCCAAACAAGGTTACTTAATTCCATTCCATTCTTTTCCCTTGCTTAAATACATTCTATTTCTTTTAATTTTCTTATGATCATTCCATTCCATTCCCTTATGATTTCCCAAACGAAGCCAGTGATGCTAAGGGAACTATGAGAGACTCGTCTCTCAAAAAAGAGATTCGGGTACCTTTTTAGGGCACTTCTCTTTTTGGGTAAGTGGTATGGAGTCGCCACTTATTTTTTATATACAAAAAATAAGAAAAACTAAATACAAGTCCCCATGACTGAATGTTCCATTCATTGATTGAAAAATGAAATACAAAATTGAAAATTTGAACTTTACATAACTTTGGGTCCTATTTACAATTTACCAAATATACATGGCTTTTTGTCCTAGTTACAATCTACCCAAAATAAAAAGTAAAGACAAGGCTAGACCTACTTAACCAAAGACCTAGATTCGGAGGCTAGGTTATGGAATGAGAAGGTGTTAGGCACCCATTTCGCCTAGACAGAGTCTGCTCTTCTAGACTCTTGTGACCAATGTACTATCTTATGCATGTTATGTATGATATGTTGAACATGTGGAATAAACTAGTTACATAAAACCATTTATGAATGCATCCTCTTTTTCATTTAAAAAATTCAGATCTGTTTTTATATTTTAAAGAAATTGATTTTGGCATTAAAAAAAAAATCAGATCTGTTTTTATTTGTGGAAAAGATTTTTTAAGAGAAAATTTAGATTTGTTTTTTGCTTAATAAAAAAAATATTTTAATTGTTTTTTTAAATAAATTCAGGCCTTTTTTATATTTGAAAAATGATTTTTTTATGTGAAGAGGATCTCATTTACAAAATAATTTCTTGCTTTATGAGTCAAACAAGACAAACAACAATATATGATCTCCTTCTTTATTTCAAAGATCTACATGCATTAAAAAAAATTAGATCTGTATCTAAAGAAGACACAAAATCAATTTTTTATTTTAAGAAAAACTCAGATTTGCATTTTCTTCAAAACAAACAGATCTACATCCAAGAAAGATGTAGATCTATTTTGTTTTGAAAAAAAGTTAATTGCATGCAAATTTTTAAAACTAAGAAACAAATTATAGAAACAATAAAAACAAAATCATATTTTCACAATCTACATTAACAAGTCAGAATATGAATGTTTAAAAAACAAGAGAGCATATATCATCACGATTAGAGAAACATAAGAACAGAAGGGTTAGAGAACAACCTTTTGCTTGAGCACACTTGGTTCTTGAAAGGATGTTTTAGGGTTTAAAGAAATTTGTTCAATTCTGTTTGAAACTTAAAAACCCTAATTAATTTTAATTGTTTGACCAATCAGAATTAATTTAAATAAAGCGTGCGTAGTTGACACTTCCTAAACAAAATGCATATGGACCGTGCAAACTTGGTTGTGCGATATCTTTTGATCTGATGGTCCAATTTAAAAACTGGAAACACCGTTGTGACCGTTAGAATTTCAAGATCATTTTTATGATATGTAATGAATAACATGATGCATGTAATGCAAAGACAAAATGATGTATGTAGTGTAAGAACAGAATGATGCATGTGATGCAATCATGATTTTTTTTTTTTTTTTGGGTACATGGATGGTCATTCAAATCATTCTCCTTAATTAAATCATGGGTGCAAAATCGAGTGTCTACAGGAACGTGATTCTAGGGTGTCTCACCATAGTTGCAGTGGAATAACCTCTATTATGTGGTAATTCATGGACACATGACAGCATCCTATCAAGTCCAATGCATAAGACCCTAGATCCAAGTTGAACCCATACCACATTTGGACCCAACAAAACTACCTAACTTGAATGGAACAAGGTTTTTCACTAAACTAGTTGAGAGAAAAACCCTCCAAACTCCTCTTATATCTTTTTGTTGGATATGAATTTTGAAAATCTAACTGTTAAATTGCATTTTTTTTTTTATGTTCTTAACATACATGTCAAATTTCATTCAAGTCAGATGTCATTTACTATTCGATCAATAAACTTATTTTTTTATGCAAAAATTTAGACTACAAAACTTGTAATTTAATCATTTGATTGATGACATAACTATTGATCTTTGATCTTCTTGAAATTTTGCAAGCATAGAGAATATAATAAGGACATGCAATCAAATGATTACATTTTTGAAATTTACATTCAATTAAAAGATATAGGAAAAGTTTAAAAGGTTTATTTTCAAACTAGTTTGGAGATAAACAATTTCAACCTGAATGCACTGACTTAAAGTTTGACCAATTTGATTAATGGATCAATTGATTACAGGTGGTGGGTTGGTGGGGAATCCAACCAAACCATGTGGACACCCCTAACCATGCCTAATAGGCTAACCCAACAAAGCTTGACTTGCTCACTTAAGTACGACTTTTTTTTAAGAGTTTCAACTTATACTGTCCGCTCTTGATGATAATTTTTTATTATCAAACCAAGACACCGATAGGTTTTTGGTGTAGGCGTGGATTAAATTCCAGATCTCTTATTCAACTATCAGAAACTTTATCAGTTGAGTAAACTAGAACATAAACTTAAGTATGACTTTGATTTCTTTTCTTTTCTTTACTTGAGATTAATTGAATTTTAGTAGAGGAAAAATGACAAATATGTAATAAGAAAGATAGACTAGATTTTGTTATTTAAAAGAAAAAACAACCTTTTTTTTAAATACTAACAACTAAAATTGGAAATATCTTTTCAGTTTTGGAATTTAGATATAGACAGTAACAGAGATTCAATATTTAAATCACCCTTCTCAAAAATAAAAAAAATGCAATCATCATTTCAAAAAATAAAGAGAGAGAGAGAGAGAGAGAGAGAGAGAGAGAGAGAGAAATTCAATCAGGGGTTGAATAGTTACAGGATCAATCCCTTTAGAATTTGATGCATAACCAAAACAAATTTCATGGGAACCATGAGCCTGTCACACCCTCTTTGCACTATTTTCAATCCCAACCATCCACGTTTCTCACCATTAACTGCCACGTATCCCCCTAAGCCATATAGGTATCGCTCTCTCAGGGACAAAGCTAGGACTTTGAGTTAAAAGGGGCAACTCTAATCTCTAGCTCATTGGCTTCTTAGTCGTTGAGTTTTTTTTTTTTTTTTTTTTTTTTGAGTTTTTGATGTGTGCGTCTACTGGGTAAAGACAAAATTATTCTATTTAAAACTTTTTAAAATGTCAGTTGTTTGTTTGAATAAAATTGGTTTATTGGACTTAATTTTTTTTAGCTTTGTTATTGGTGATTTTTGTTGTTGCACAAATGTTTTTGGGCTAGTATATGTTGTTTTAGAATTTAAATCTATAAATTTTTTTAATGGTCTTTAAAATGAGGAAAATGCTAGAGAAATATTGTTGATATAGTGAATGATAATTGGTAAGAAAAAAGTGATGCAAGTGATAGGCTTAGATGCGAATTAATAAGAATTTATACATCAACTGTCTGTAAAAATGTTGTAAATAAGTTTGTAACTATAACGATATTCCAAAAAAAATTAATTATATTGTTTAAGAGGGCAAAATGTAATTTTTGTAGAACAAAATTGCTAAAATTAATGCGTGTATATATATATATATATATATATATATATATATATAAACGTATCTTTTTTTTTTTTTTTTTTGGCCCCCTGCTCAATGTATGCCTCCGCCCCTGGTCTCTCATACCCTTTCCCCATACTACCTTCATTGTCTTCAGTTCCCTTTGTTTCAATCTCTGTGTCACTTTGTCTCTTCATGTGTCAAAATGATTCTATACTCTTCTTCGATCTCACACAAAGCTAACCATAGCTTCTTGGTCTTATCATCCATTGCCTCAGCTTTCTATGCTTTGAAGAACTCCAAACGGTTTATCTTTTGTGCAATATTCAAAGAGAAATGTGGGTAATGGGGTTGTGGTTTCAGCTTCAAAGCAAGCTCATAACAGACCCACATTGGAAATTGTGTTTGACCCTTTCGAAGAGGTGAAGAAGGAGCTGCTCTTGGCCTTTATTATTTTTTCTTCTTCTTTTTTTTTTTAAATGCCTATTACTTCTTAGGTGTGCAGCTTTGCATTTATACACCTTTCTCATTGGCTCATGTCTTGGATTAAGTTCATTTTTTTACTTAATTAATGGAATGTTTATGCTTGATTGAACCCACTTCCGACCCAGGAAAGTATATTGTGAGACGGGCCAATGCAGAGTCCCTTGAACATTTGGTTGATCCTGTAATACCCACATGCACGTGAGGATTACTATCTTTTATATAAAACAAAGAGTGTGTGCAACAACAATTTCTTTCCTCCCTTCCTTTTTGGTTTATTACAAAATTTTTGGATGTATTAAGTCAAGAGTCTATTGGTCTAGTTCAATCTTTTGCTCTACGGCTATCTAGTGGGGTCCTCAAGACTGCTATATATTGTTTTTTTTAGCCAATTAGGGATGTATATTTGGATTAACTTAACATGACGCTTGACAAGTTTCAAACCTTATCGGCAAAAGATTTAAAATTTCCTTCTCTCCTCCAAGTCATATATACCACACTATCAAACCATGTAATTTTGCAAAATTTATTGTCGATCGGTTTCATCCTCCAATTTTGGGAGTAAATCGTTATCGGTTTCATGTTGAATTCCGTGGATTTGCCTTGCGTATGCTTTTAGTCTACCTGTTTATTTTAAGCTTCTCAATAAAATCATTTCTATTTTCTTCAAAATGATTTGAGGGAAAGAATAGTAAATTTTCTCACGACGCATTTTGAAATAATAAGCATAGTAATAAGGTTACCTTTTTGTGTTCTTTTTGTTTCCTAAGAAAATGAATTAAGTAAGTAAAATTTGCACTTGATCATCATCATATTATCCACGTTTGTTGTTTTTTTAACAGCGTGGAATACAATGTCTCCTATGCGTACCATTCCATGTATGCCTACTTTGATAGAGATAATGTTGCTCTCAAGGGCCTTGCTAAGTAATCCCTCGTAAACCCAAAATCTTACTAATGCTATTAAGTTGTTAAATTTGTTTAGATTGATTCTGATATTGTACATGTAGGGTTTTTCAAGGATTCAAGTAAAGAAGACAGAGAACATGCTGAGAAACTGATGGAATATCAGGTATTTGTTACAATCTTGATTTTTTTTTTTTTTTTTTTTTTTTTTTGATATTTGATATGTTTGTATTTATCAAAGTACCTTCCAAGTTTGCTAATTTATTTTGCATTTTGTTCTCTGATGCTGATTTTTATTTTTTTATTATTAATTTTTTGGTGATCATCAGAATAAACGAGGAGGGAAAGTTATATTACAATCTATCCGTATGCCTTTGTCAGAATTTGATCATATTGAAAAAGGCGATGCGGTGCATGGTTAGTTTAGTTTGCTACTCATTTGGGCATGCCTAGAGATAGTGCAAGTCTGATCAAGTTAATATGCCTATATAGATGTTTATGCCCTCATAGCTTTTGTAGATCAGTTGGTGATCATGTAACTTTCTGATAAGTCTGGGGTAAATGGCACTTATAAAAGATAATTTGGTTGTATATGAGGCAACCAACCTGCTGAACGTGCGAGAGAGGAAGAGAATTAAGATTAATTTCTGCTTGCCTTTTACTTCTTTCCTTGCTGTATTTAAATACAGCTTCTGATAACAATTATAATGATTACTAGATAATTCAAATAGCCATAACAATTGGCTAAACAATATCCTAATAACAATCAACTCAAATTGGTAATTAACTTCAGCTGCGTGACTTCAATTCTATCAACCACGTGGTTTTGGCTGTTCCAACTTTGTCTGGGACATAACATTTTCTTGCATGAATCAGTATCATTTCAATGGAGGTGTTATGTATCTTAGTCCTAATTCCAACATTTTAATAGCATAACACATCTGATGAGATTGATAAAATCATACATGTTCTATAGATTAGCTTGTGAACTAATGAACCGAAAAATATTTTCATCTTCTAGCTATTCAATAAAAATCACAGGTCCATGAATTTTTTTCGTAGATATACATGTCCATGAATTTAATGTATAATATGTGCAAGAAAGATAGCAACATTACATCAAAGTGGTGGAGCTAAAAATCAAATGTTCTTATAGATTTGATACCTTATCTCCATTTCATTCTTCCATTTTACCCTTTTATGTCACTCATATAAGACCCATTTATCTCTTTTAAATTGCTGATGGCTTGTGATATTTTTATTCAGCAATGGAGCTTGCATTGTCTTTGGAAAAATTGAACAACGAGAAACTTCTAAATTTACAGAGATTAAATTGCTTTGCCATTGTTTATCTTTCTTCCCCTTTTTATCTGTTTGTTTTATCTTTGGTTAAGCAATGTAAATTTATTGGCTTCAAAATAAGATCTACCCAAAATGGCTCTCCTTCCAACACTTGTTTTTAAAGTTGCATAATTTGATTTGCAGATAGCCAGTGAGAATAATGATGTGCAACTAGTGGATTTTGTTGAAAGAGTTCTTGACTGAGCAGGTAAACCCATCTTTCATGTTTTCTTTAGTCTGCTATTTTTGTTAAATAATGTTAGTTTAAACTTTGAAGATTGAGTGTATGATTTGGTCATTTGTTTCTTCTATATTCAGGTGGAAGCTATTAAGAAAATCTCAGAATATGTAGCACAGCTGAGAATGGTGGGCAAAAGACATGGTAATCATTTATTAATTAGTTCAAATAATTTTGAAGTTGATCAATACTGACCATCTTATTTCAAATACATGGATGTTGATGTCTAAATGTTCAATATTTGTTTGCTAGAAGTGGTTTTCTTGGGTGAATTTGCAGGTGTTTGGCACTTCGATCAAATGCTTCCCCATGATGCACAAGCTGCATGATCAAGAATTATACCCTAAATTCTTTTCTGTTGCAGTACTGCTGAATGTTTGGTGTTTTATTTTTTATTTAGTCTCCCTTTCTATGAGTAGTTCTTTATGGAACTGTAACGATCTATGTGGTGTCAGACAGCTGGTAACTAGAATGATGAAGAGCTAAAGAGACTATGAGGTTTGAGAAAGCTTAAATTTGAACTGAAGTTAAAAAAATTTGATGAGGATGACAACAATTTCGTTAGCTTCTGTTAAGGAAACTATAAGCAATGCATCACGTTGGATTCAAGCCATTCTCATTACATCCCGTTGTACCAAGCCAGGGTAACCAAATTCTTCCATATTTATGTAAGACAGATCAAGTAGATGGCTGTGACGCCAAGTTTGTCCCAAGGTTAGATAACAGTACACTAGAAAATCCATGCAGTGCCCATGAAACATATGCTGGGAGGAGAGGCAAGTGAGAGATTGACATATGGAGTATTAGTTATTGACAAATAAGTTACCACAGTAAAAGATGTTCATGCGCATAGACACTAAGCTAATTAATATGGCACACAGCTTAGAGCAAGCTAGTATACTGCCAAAAGACTATGCAAAATGGAAGCAAACTAGAAAGCCCTTCAGCATGAGCTTCTAACTTTTCTCACAATTTGTAAGCTTCTAAAACTATTCTAATCATCATAATCATAATTATATAAGTACTAGAAGCCGCTTGAGCTTCCCATCTCCTCTTTTGCCTCTTCAATGATGGGCAACTTGATGCACCGTCTTTGGCTAGAGACACCCAAGGCTCTGTGCCTTCCACAATGGTGAAAGCATTGCTCTGATGCGTTTCAAACACATTGCCAACTGCATCTTGAATGGGAGTAGTTTCAAAGCTGCCCTTATGCTTCTCCCCCTTATTAATTACTCCAACACATCCCCGTTTCCTTCCACCGATCACCATGACAACATTTCCTACACCAGATTTGATAAAATGCATTATCTTGCAAGTCCCTAGGCCCAACTTCATGGTGTCATTAGCTTTAATGAGTGAGTCTGGGTAACATAGTGATGTATGCAACATCACTTTTGGAGGTCTCACATATATTTGAGGCCACATGCTATTAGAGAGATGCTGCTGCATATGTGAGATACGTAAGATAATTATTAGTTGAGATGGGGGGGTTCTTTCTTCCTAAAATTCATTGACTACCTTGCAAATTGAACTGCCAGAGGAATTTACAAAACTGTCTCAGATAATATTCTCTACCCAACCAACTATTACACTGCTAAAAATATTATTGAGAATAATTACTACTACCAATTTATGTTCAAAACCAAAAATCAATTGAAAGTGAGAAACTCCAAGACTTCTTTTCTGCAAGTGATCATGAAGCCAAGTACAAAATACTTTTTTCTCAAAATTAAAGAGAGAATAACATACGAAATGTGTGCTCAAGTGAACCTACCTCGCTTCATCATCAGTAATTGATTGGAGGCAAAATTTACCCTCAGTGTCATAAAGGAGAAGGAATTCATACAAAATCTAAAAATGGTGAGAGTTTCAACCATTTAGGCTTTCTCTGAACGTGTCATGCGTCAAGTGGGCTCATTATTTAGAGTTCATGTCAAATTCCAAAGACTATATCTCTCTTTTCAAAATAACGCTTTAAACTCTTTAGAACTATTTGTGAAAGAAGCTGACTAGGAAATTAGTTGAAGTGAGCATGAGCATACCCCATGAAACACGGTTTTATGGGGTACCGGGGATGGTTTGAGAGCCTGCAGGAAAAGCAATTTGAATGACACAAGTGAAACAAAGAGGCATGGCAAAAACATTAAACCAAAGGATTTGGCTTCTGTGTCTAGTGCTTTGGGGCCTTGGACATAACACATATCCAAAAATGGTCACATGTCAATCTCTTAGCAAAATTGTTAAACCAAAGGATCTATCTAGTGCTTTGGAGCACTGGACAGGACACAAACACAACACATATCCAAAAATGGTCATGTGTCAATCTCTTGTCTCGTCTAGTGCTCCAAGGCACTAAATAGAAGCCTCTCCCTAAACCAAAACACAAAACAATTTGCTCACAAATGCGCAACCCCTCCACCACCCCCCACACACACCCCCCCCCCCCCCCCCCCCCCAAAAAAAAAAAAAAAGCTACACATTATCTTTGATTATCTACTGCAAAATCAAGTAAAGTAGGATGAAATATTGAGAATGAAGAAGATAAGAAAACGTACCATGATGAGTTGTCTTTAAATGAGGAGGTAGGAGCCACCCTTAGGTTGCACCTGCCGAGTAATAGGCAGAGGAAGCTTGAGAGAAAACTCTAAACCTTGGTGAAGCTATAGCCTATATAACTATATATGCATGCACAAAGCAGTGCATGCATATATAGTTATATAGGCTATAGCTTCTTGCACACTCAATATATCATATATAGTTATATAGGCTATAGCTTCTTGCACACTCAATATATCTTGAGGCTTCTTCTGGCTCCCTACATGCATGATAGAGAAAAAGACACTCTTTTTCTCTATGGATCTTTTAGGCTTATTGGAACTTTCCAACTCTGTAACTGTGTTATTACATAAGCGGTGTCAAGGAAAATTGAAAGATGAGGTTTATCAATTATAAGCTCCGCTCAAAAGGTCAGGGTTGGTATAACAGCCTCCCAGGTCCAAAGCTTCCTCCAATGCATCATACTTTTTCGGGGAAGGATTTGCTGCAAACTCTATTGCAGAACTTGCGGCAAAGAGAGTTAAGTGGCAAGCCATAAGAGTGACAGCAAGTCGTGCTACAATGGTCATGTGCATTTTTTTGTAATAAATTAGTGAAAGGAGATGAGTTTAAGAAAGCTCATGAGCCTCAACCACTCATCTCAAAACTCCTGAAGTGGTTTACACTTGATTCTATGCTGCTCAGTGATCGGGGTGAGAACATAACAGAAGGAAGGTTGATTTCATTCTAAGCTACAGTATCGACATGCTGCTTCTCTGCTATTGAAGGCAGTACTTCGCTAAGGTACTATATTTACAGTACAAGAGTACAATTATAGGCTTGGAGAAACAATGAGTTAGGTCTTTGTCCTCGCCGCCAGTGAAAATAAGGATAAGAAGCAGACTTTTGTTTTGTAGATACTAAATCAGATTTCAATCAATGTGGTAGTTTATATGACCGTACAATCTAGCAAGTATCCCAAGCTCCCCTGGCTCTCCAAGAGAACCTCTCCAGACCTCTAAATCAAATTATAGAATCACCAGTAGAAACGAGATCCAAATAGTTAATACAATCCTTGAAACTGATTCATTAACAATACCAACGCCATTAATGGTATAAAGATTTGAGAACGGAGAAGAAACTGTTTTTTAGCAAACTGGAGAATGAATGATAAACAGCCCATAGAACCGAAAAAATTATAGAGATTGACCAAATGTTCCAAGAGACCAGACAAGACTATCCTAATACCAAGCCTGTCAAATAAAAATTTCGCATAGCATCTCTCCATAACTTCTTCAGGTTGTGAAGCCTCAGTGTCCAACTGACATGAGCAGTTTGCCATTGCAATATTCCATACAACAGAGATCAAAAACAACCTAAAAGCACAAGAGCTGGAAATGCAGAGTAAATTAACAAGACCTGTAGATAAAATTTTCAAACACAGAAAGCTGATCAAAATAGTCTGATACTTCCCATTGTAGTGCAAAACAAAATTAGGCATAAATATTGCAACTCATAGGACTGTCCAAAAACAAGTACCGCAAAATCCAAATAAAACACACCCCAAGCTAGAGGGGTCAAATTGCAAGCGTAAACTTCACCTAAGTAATCTTCTAAAACAATAATGGAACCACAACAATATTTAAGCAGTAGTAGTCTGTTGGCCTTGAAGCCTCTTCTTTGCCTCTTCAATGATTGACAACTTTATACCCTTGCCCTTGGGGAGAGAGACCCATGGCTTTGTGCCCTTGCCAATGGTGTACACATTTCCAAGACGGGTGGCAAACTCATGACCTGTGGCATCCTGGATGTGAACAGTCTCAAAGGTTCCCTTATGCTTCTCCCTGTTCTTAATGACTCCAACACGGCCTCTGTTCCTTCCACCAGTCACCATGACAACATTACCAACATCAAATTTAATGAAATCGGTGATCTTGCCGGTCTCCAAGTCCAGCTTGATGGTGTCATTAGCCTTAATAATTGGGTCAGGGTAGCGGATAGTTCGCCCGTCATAGGTGTTGAGATAGGGGATTCCCTTCTGCCCAAACTGCACAGAACGGACCTTGCAGAGCTTGAACTGCAAGAGGAATTATGAAGATGGTCAAAATAACTTTTACATCCAATCATGTCAATGATTTTCTTCTTATGGGAAGTCAAAGGAAAGCCGGGTGGGGCAAGGCGCCACTATGGTGCCTCTAAGGCTGTAAGACAAGGTGCCTTTACTGACTTGCTTGCCTTTAGAACCTAGACGAACAAGCCAAGAGCCATAAACCATGAAAAAGGCACTAAGGTGAGAGTATCAGTTTTTCCCCTAACCTATTATTAGATTATAAATTTACAGAAGCTTGTTGTAAAACCTAATGTCCAATTAATTAACTTACAAAAACTTGTTGTAAAACTTATTGTTAGTTTAATTAATTTATAGAGGATGGTGATAGAAAAACAATTAATAGAGCTTAAGCAGTGTTAAGCCCATTTTCAAATCAAATCATTTACCATATAGACAGTCACAACTGTGCAATCAAATCAATCTGACTAGTAATAACGTTGAACATAGCTTATTAGTAGGAGTTGCAGATATTGTATCCCATTGTATAAAGAATTCAATGATGACACTTGTTTTAAAAGCAACACCGGGAAGAGAATGCAATGACCCAAGTCCAGCAAGAACAAAGAAGTTATTCATATTGACCAACCTTTGCCTCTTCATCCCTAATTGAGTGGAGACGGAACCGACCCTTGGTATCATAAAGGAGACGGAAGTTCTCATTTGTTTTAGGAATTGATACAACATCTGAAAAAATGAAAAGAGTTCCAAACTTTCAGAATATTTCTAAATCATCTAGCAAGCCAATACTAAAGAAACCAGAAATCAACATAGCTTTTATAATTGTAGCTAATACAAAACCAGTCACAACATTGCAGCAAACTTTGAATAGTGCTATTAGCATTGAAAGAATATCAAACTATTAAATAAATAAGACGGAAGTGTGCATACCCATGAAGCCAGCAGGGTAGGTCTTATCAGTCCTAACCTTCGCATCAACCAAAACATGCCGTTGCATCAGAATGGCAATGACCTCACGGTATGTAAGTGCATACTTCAACCTGTTCCTCAAGATGAGAATCAAGGGCAAGCACTCCCTCGATTTGTGGGGCCCAGACGATGGCTTGGGAGCCTGTAAAAAAAAATAGAAAACATCATACAACTGGGGGAGGAGGTAATGAAAAGAAACAGGAAATGAGGTTCCAAATAGTCTACACGCTAATGATTTCACTTACAAATGCACCCCCAAGTTTGTCAAGCATCCAATGCTTTGGCGCATTAAGCCTCTTCAAATGTTTCTTCAAACCTCTAGCCTGTAATGTAACATAGTAATCAAGAACAAATAAAGGGTCAAAAATGAATCACAGGACATTAATAACCTACAAAGGCATTTCCTCTCTAAAAATTACCTTCTACTATATTCTTCAATAATACGATTAACAAATTCGAAAAATAAACACTTTAAACAATACCGAGCATCTCAAAATATGAGAATCCATCGACTCACGCTTCCCCAGATCTGAATGAACCGATATGTACAATGCCTACTAATTCCAGCCCCTCCCCACACCCTCAAAACACTCAAAATACATAGATACTTTTGTAAGTAATAAAACATATTTGTATTCAAATTCCTTAAAGTTCTGCTGAATTTCTCCCATTAAAAAAACTCACTGGCTATTCATTCAAAGCAGAACAACCTAATGAAAACAAAAACAAAACAAAAAATGAAGAAATGGAATATGGGATCTCTATATTATGGATTTAAGTGAAATCAATTATTAGCAGAAAAACCCATTATGGTTCCCAATCCACCAGTAACACAAAGACAAACCCCCATGAATCCCCTAACACTGGAACCAAATTAAGATTAGGAAATGAATGTAAACATGTACAGTAAATTCAACGAAGTACAAAAGAAAACGCTGTTATGGATGGGAATATAACGGGGAAGATAGAGCGGTGAAAATCGAACCATGTTGGAGTTGTGGTATCGTAGATCTCGGCGCCGACGTTGGAGCTGGCCTTCTCACTCGGCTGCACCTGCGAAACAAAGAGCTAGGGCGACCATAAACCCTAGCTCACTATTTATACGCTCGAAACTGAGGCTTATTCCTTCTATCTATGCACTATAATTACAGAAGTGCCATTATGAACTTTTCATACGACGCCGTTTATGGCCCATTTAACAAAGGGTTCTTCTATTACCAAAAACAAAAAATCCCACAAATATTTTCACAATGGTCAACCTACCTAAGTCAGTGACCAGAGCCGGCTGGATGCTAGAAGCAATTGATGCGGTTGCTTAAGGCCTCAAGTAAAAAAAAGGCCTTCAAATTTTAACCAATGAAGTTATTTATAACCAATAAATAAAATAATATATTTTTATCAAATGAAAACCAAAAAAAGAAAAATGGTACGTCCACAATATTTTTACAACAAATTCTAAGTAGCAAGTTATTATAGCTTGTTATTGATGGCAAAAAAATAATTATAGTCGTGCGTTCAAATAGAAGTAACTTAACACCTAAGATTTGTTGTGAAAAATATCGTGAATATTTCACTTCTAAAAAAAAAAGATCAATACACAAAAAAATTCACAACTTTTTTCACAATAGTTAAGTTAGCAAACTTTTACTAGTCTACTATTAACTTCACTCTATTACTTACCACTATTAATCTGCCACATCAATAAGTGTGAAAAATTTTGTCAAATTTTGTATCTATAAACTTAAAAAAAAAAAATCTACGTGATTTATATTAAATAATAGTAATTTTGCATCTAAAACAAAATAATCGGTTTTCGGTTTTCAGCTTAGGCCCCAAATACATCAAGCCGTCCCTGTCAGTGACCACTAAAGAGCATTCACATCCATTTGAAACTCCGGGGAAAAATGCTTATGCGCCGCCTAAACTTTGGGGTTGTGGCTCTCATACCCCCTTAAACTTCCATTTCAGCCAATTTAATGCCTGAACTATATACATTTGCCAAATTACTTGTACTTTTGTTTGTTCACCGTTTGACACTAACGATCTACTCAACTCACCTGATACACACGTGCAAAATAAAATTCCAAACCCATTGAGAGAGGACAAAATGTTCGGTGAAGAGAAGATCATCGAGGTCCCAAATCTAAAACAACGGTAGCTCCTCCCTCCAAAATCCTATCCCAACCATCCATCATTATCACGATCTCACTTCTCAAATATACACCGATATAACCATCATCCTCTTTGTCGAATCTGGCGGCATTTTTGTTCGATCCATCAGCTTTAGACCTCATGGTGGCCTTCTAGCAACTCAGAGGTGACGCGGCCAAAAAATGACAACCAACCAACTCATCACTTTCATTCTTCCTTTCCACGAGGAATTAAGGACTCCAAAAGCAAAGAATCAAGACTCTAAAGTGTTGTTTGGTTTGAGTGTTTTCATCATCCAATACTGAGTTTTTATCATCCAATATCCAAATTTAGTGGGCTCCACAACAAGATTCATTGTTTGGCTTAATTTTGAGTTTTGGTTCCCATCATCCAATCACTCAAAAAATTGGATGTGAGTTACCAAAACTGAAAACAGTTTTAAGCTGTTTTTAGTTTTTGAAAACTGATCTCAGTGGCAAAACTTGTAAATAAGGTGAGAACGTGGGCCCTGGCACAGTGCAATGTCACGTCTATCTCAATCTTGGGAAAAGACCGTTGGAGCTCCCTGTTTCATTTCAGCACTCCATTCAGTTCTTTCTTTCTTCTTCTTCCTTTTTTTTTTTTTTTCCTTAATCACAGAACCCATTCGGTCTCACTGTAGTTCTTTTTTTTTTTTTTTTTTTTTTGTTCTTCATCATAGAACCCATTTGGTCTTCGCCTCCAGTGGTGACGGTGGAGATCGTCACAGGTCCGATCGTCGCTGCATCAGATCCGATCGTCGTTTGTGCGGGTCCGATTGTCGCTGCTTCAGGTCCGATCGTCGTTTGTGGGTATTGGGGGTTGAAGGAAGAAAAAAAAAAAAGAAGAAGAAACAAACGGAGAGTGATAGAAACATAGAGTGATGGAAACGAAGAGTGATTGAAAACAGATCGAGCCGCTGGGTCGAGCTGCTGGGTCGCGCCGCTAGGTCACGCCGCCGCTGGGTCACTCTTCCTTCTTCCTCTTCATCTGTTCCTATTTTTCTTCGAAACCCACTTCTTCAATTTTGAAGATTTTCTCTTTTGCTTTTTTGGTTTTCTGTCTAAGACACAGTTCTTTGTGTATATTTGTGCCTGAGTAATTGAACAAAAGCTTCAACCATTTTGAGAGATGTGGGTTCGGGTTTGTGTTTATGTTTTGGGAGAGGAACAGGGGTGAGGGGGTGAAAGGGAAATGAACAGTGAAGAAAATGGTGGGGACTGAGGGTGAGGCGGGTAGGATAACAGAAGGGTCTGATTTTGTGCTCAGGAATGGTCTCACAAAAAGTTGAAATATTTGAGTGATAGAAAATGAAAACAGTGTGCCAAACGGGTGGGTATAGGAAATTGGGGTATTTTAAGTGATGAGTGATGGGTGATGAGTGATGAGTGACGGGTGATGAGTGATGAGTGACGAGTAACGAAAATTGAGTGATGAGTAATGAGTAACCATTTTTTTAAACCAAACAAGCCCTAAAATATTCATTCATGTCTTGATTTGATATTTATGTAAACGCCACTCTAGCAAAACTTATTTAACAGTGGCTAGAATTTCGATATTATAGTACAAAACACAAGAGCTTTTTTTGGAATTGGAGTTGTAACATTTCAGGCCTAAACCGAAGCTTTCCTTGTTTTCTCTATCTTTATTTTTGGAATTGGAGTTGTAACACCGAAGCTTTTTTTGTAATATTAAAACTTTTTTTTAATATTTTATTCGAAGTCATACTCTCTATTATTTCTTTAATTAACTTGTCATTTATTTTATTAATTTTACTAATGTTAATTTTTGTCTCTCTCAACCTTTTTGTTTCCTAAAAAAATATAATCATGTTAATAAAAGAAATATACAAAAGATTTCTTCTCACCTAGGGTGAGCCTTTTCTCTAAACTAGGGAGGGACTTTTCTTCTCATCTCGGGTGAGCCCACGAGTTTTAGTCACTTTCAAACAGTGGCCTCATGTATCGCTTTGCTTTACGAATATGGACACTGGCTTCATAGAGAGGTTGTAACAGATAAGTTTGACAGATGAAGAGGGTGAAGTGATTAGCATCGGTGGCGACCGGCGGAAAAAAATCCTGGATGACTACTACCTTAGTTTATTGGGGAGGTTTCTCACAACTCGTCCATACAACTAAAAGGCAGCAAAGTCCTTGCTAAGGTTGGTGTGGAAATTTGGGTCTGATTTAAGGATTGTGGACGTGGGCGACAGTTTTTTCCAATTTAAGTTTGCTATGGAGAGTCAGTTACAGTGAGTCCTAAGCAATGGACCATGGAGTTTTCGAGGATCATCCTTTAGTTCTCCACAGGTGGGAGAGGGGCATGACTGCGGCAACAATGGTCTTTACGTCCATCCTACTATGGGTATAGGTTTGGGGCTTACCATTCAACCTTTTCACAGAGGAGGTTGGATGAGACATTGGTAAGGGAATTGGGACTATGGTTGAAGTTGATAATATAGCTTTTAAGTCAAAACAAGCCCTTTTCATACGAATCAGGGTGGAGTTACCACTGGATAAGCCAATACGTCGGAGTGGTTTTGTCGTAAGCCCAGAACGAGACAAGGTTTAGATTGGTTTTAAGTATGAAAGGCTGGTTGGGTTATGCTTCTAGTGTGGTTTGTTCGGCCATGAGGCATAAGATTGTCCAAAACCCAAAGACCAAGGGTAGCTAAAGAGTCCTTACTGCGAATGGCTGAAGACGGGGTTCCGAAGGAAGGAAGGTGGGGCCGACAAGAGACCAAATAGCCCGCGGAGGAAGTAACAGCCATCTTGTGAGGGTTACCGACCTAAGGATCGGCCTCAAACCAACCAAAACACCATTCCTAGAAAGACAAGGGCAATTTCAAGTTTTTGGGGTGGAGAAGAAAGTGATTACTCCCACGCGGATTTTCCAGAAGCACAAATCACGGAAACATCAAACCTTGATATTGTGGACAGTGACTACTCCTTGGGATTAGTAACTAACAAGGACCCTCAAAAGGGAACAAATCACCATACCCCTACAAGACCGGTGTTAAATACAGAAGGAATAATATCGGCGAAGTCAACTTCTAACCCTTTCATGAAGGTTGATTTAATGCAAAGTAACGTAGCCAAAATTGGAGGAAAAGAAGCCGTTGAAACTGACATGGTCTCTCCCTTGAAAGTCGCCTATATTAATGAGGAGATAATGGACGTGCATGGAGTGAGTGATATGACATATGACAGATGACAAGGGTGGGGACAACAATACTTTTGGGCTAATTAACTTGAATACCCATGCCACTTCAAGTACTAAGCAACCTACATGGACAAGAAAAACTAGACATCAGACCTATGACAATACGGAGAAGCAAGGCAGGCAAATACAAAAAGTGGGCCAAAAAAGGGAGTTTGAGGAGAGTGAAGTGACAACGGGGCCAGAAGCTTTAAAGGATGGAAAAAGGATTAAACAGGGAATGTATAATGCTTAACCCAACATATCAATGGTATAGGCTGCCTTGCAGCCTCGTCGGGGGCTTGGGAACCAACGAGCAGTGGACGTACTCACTGAAATGGTGAGACGAAGCGGTCTATCACAAAAATGAGTAAACTTTGCTACGATATAAATTTTCAATTAGTCATGGCTGTCCCGAGTGATGGCCAAAGTGGGGGTTTGGGACTTTTCTGGAAGGCAGAGTGTGAGCTTCATATTCAAACCTTCTTTCCTAACCATATTGATACACACATCATGACAGAGGATAAACCACCTTGGCATCTAACAGGTTTCTATGGACGACCAAAAAGACATCGAAAGCATGAATCATGGAGATTACTTAGACACTTGCATGCACGGGCCTCCTTGCCGTGGGTTTGTCTAGGTGACTACAATGAAATCCTCAATTCTGGAGATAAGCAAGGTGGTATCCCGAAAGCTTTAGCTCCCATGTTAGCTTTCAAGGAGACCCTGCTGCATTGTGGACTGGAAGACCTAGGGTACCATGGGTACCCATTCACGTGGTGCAATGGTCGACCGGGAGAAGCTTTCGTCGAAATACATCTGGATAGGGCATGTGCTTCTACGGAATGAAAAAGCCAATTCCCCTTGGCCAAAGTCTCTCACATGCAGGTAACTTATTCCTACTTTGCTAAATACTAAAGTCCATGCTCAACAAGGATGAACCAGACGAAAGCACCTCCACCACTTTGAGGAAGGTTGGGTGGCCCACCAAAGGTGTGAAGACGTGATCAAGGCAACATGGACCTACCACCCACCCAACGGAAGCCCAATATTTAGACTATTCGAGAAGATTAAACAATGTCGTATGAGATTGGTGGCATGGAGCCGAGAGGTGTACGACAACACTAGAACCTATCTAGAGGAAAAACAAGCCATACTCATGGACTTGTCGAACACTAGATATGGTAGCAAGCTTGCCTAGATTAACACACTAAGGGAGGAAATAAATGATTTACTGCACCAGGAAGAGGTGTTTTGGAGACAAAGGTCCATAGCTATATGGCTCCCAACAAGCGATAAGAACACTAAGTTCTTTCATAAACGGGCAAGCCAATGGCATAGGAAAAATCAAATCGATGGGTTGATGGATGAAGATGGGATATGGAGGACGGATGAGCAGGGGGTGCGCGTGATAGCAAAGGAGTATTAAAAAAAAAAATTGCTACGTCCAACCCTAATAATGTGGATGAGGTTCTAAGCGTGGTGGATGGTGTAGTGACAAAGGAAATGAACTAGTCCCTACTTCGTCCTTTTGTCGATGAAGAGGTGTGGCAAGCTCTATTCCAAATGCACCCGTCGAAGGTACCAAGTCTAGATGGTATGTCTTCTTTCCTTTTCTAGAAATATTGACACATGGTAGGTGGAGATGTAATAGAGGAAGTGCTCTCCATGCTAAACTTAGGTCATGTCCTAACAAAGATGAATTTTACCCATATTGTGCTTATACCTAAAAGGAAGGACCCACAAACTATGTCGGATTATCTCCCCATCAGCCTGAGTGACGTGGTTAGTAGGGTGGTGTTGAAAGTGCTGGCTAATAGAGTAAAGAATATCCTACCGAATATTATTTTGAATGCCCAAACCACATTCGTTCCAGATCGACTCATCACCGACAATAGAAGAAAAAGAAAGGTTAGGCACATGGCAATTAAACTAGATAATAGTAAAGCTTATAATTGTGTGGAGTGGGAGTTTTTATGAAAGATCATGCTAAATATGGGATTTTCAGCTATGTAGGTGGACCTAGTCATGTAGTGTGTGTCGTCGGCAAGCTATACAGTGCTGATCAATTGTAAGACTCGAGGCTTTATCTCCCCAACACGTGGCATTAGACAAGGTGACCCACTGTCACCGTACTTGTTCCTGTTCTGTACGGAGGGATTATTCGCTCTACTCCAAAAAGCTATCAAATCACAGTATGTATAAGAAATCACGTACTGTCGTAATGGTGTACGTATCTCCCACCTACTCTTTGCTGACGATAGCCTATTATTTTGCTCGGCCACCCCCTTGGAATGCACATGTCTTCTTAACATATTAACTACCTACGAGCAAGCATTGGGGCAAGCCATCGACCGGCAGAAAACAACCATGTTTTTCAGCCCAAACACCCAACCAGAGATAAGGGAGGAGATTCGAAGAATGTTCAACACCCAGGTGGTGACTGCTTTTGAGAAGTACTTGGGTTTACCAATGGTTAGAGGCAAAAACAAAGTGAACACGTTCAAAGATCTTCGGGAGAGAATAGCTAAGCAAATTACTAGGTGGAAGGAGAAGTTTATTTCAAAAGCAAAGAGGGAGGTCCTTATTAAAATAGTAGTGCAGGCGATACCAACATACTCGATGAGCTTATTTCAGCTGTCGAAAGCTCTCTACAGCGACATCAACTCCATCATGGCAAAATATTGGTGGGGGCAGACGAGTAATGAAAGAAAAATACACTGGATTAATTGGAAGCGACTGTGTGATCTGAAGAAAGCTGGAGGAATGGGCTTCCGTGACATCCATGCATTTAATTTGGCCATATTGGCAAAACAAGCATGGAGCTGCTTAACCACCAAAACTCTTTGTTTTTTAGAGTTTATAAAGGTAGGTATTTTCCTAATGTCTCCTTCCTAGAAGCTGAATTAGGAAGCAACCTGTCATACGTATGGAGAAGCTTACTGAAAGCGAGGGAAATCATACTAGCAGGAGCTAGATGGAAGGTGGGTAGTGGAACTTCAATAAATATAATGGGTCATCAGTGGTTGCCAAGATTGCCATGTCTTTGTAGGGAGGGACCTGGACCGCTAAAAGTGAGGGAGCTAATCAACGAAGAAACTAGACAGTGGAATAAAGCTACGATAACCTGCTAGTTTAAGCCGCATACATGTGTTGATATATTAAGTGTACCCTCACCTAACGTGTAGGCAAATGATGCACTAGTATTGAAGGAGAACAAATCCAATGATTTCTTTGTTAAATTGGCGTACTCGGTGGCCCTGAAGATGCTGCAACATTCGAGTGGGGACCACTTTAACGTGGCTACTGATAAAAGAACATGGAAGGCAGTATGGTCCCTTAACACTCCCCCAAAAGTACGAACTTTCCTCTGGCACGCTTGCTCTAATATCCTGCCAACCCGTGACAACCTCCACGCGAAGAGAGTGCAGCTAGATCCGACTTGTCTAGTGTGTAAACAGCAGCGCGAGACAGTTGGACATATCCTGTGGGAGTGCCCGTTTGCACGTAATGTATGGGCGTTGGCTAAAGGGAAAATCCAGAAGAGCTCAACTAGTGCACCGGATTTCTTCCTCTTACTATGGTGCAACATTTGAATTGGGTTGAGTTTGAACAGTGGGCTGTGATAGCATGGGGTATATGGAATGCTAGAAATAAGCTTTGTTTTGAGAACACCCATGCTCACCCAGGGACTACTCTATGTGGTGCAATGTCTTTTTTGCATGAATACCAAAATCTAATAGCCAATCAGCAGACATGCTAGTGTTACCCTATTTGTTTATTAGTTGTTTTGGTAGGGTTATCATGTTCTTGTCCTAGCCCAGGCTGGTGTGTAGGCCTGAGTGGCTCGGGACCCTTTATTATACCTTTGTACTTTCGCCTTTTATAATAATATCAATTCTATCTTCTTTCGTAAAAAAAAAAAAATTATTGTTTCAACTTTTAATTTGTGTAGAGTAGGCCCTTGGTAATTATTTTTTTTAATCCACTGTGGAAATATATATTCTATCTAATTAACTATTTATGCACTGTTGATTAAAAAACCAAACCAAAAAAAAAAAAAAAAAAAGCAAAAACATTTATGGTTCACTCCTCTTACATTCATGTATAACTTGTTTTGTCAATGTTATGTTATATAAGCCTTTTTATATTAATAATCACATATAATAATAGTTTTGATATAAAATGTGTGTCATATCTTGATAGAATTCAAATTTTTTACTTTTAAAATCTTTAACCTTGTTTATTCATTTTTTTTTTATTATGTATGATTTATATATATATATATATATAGGCGTAAATGCACTTTTAGTCCCTACATTTTGACTTTTTTTCATTTTAGTCCCTACATTTTATTTTTACTACTTTTAGTTCCTAAACCAATTAACGCGGGACATTTAAGTCCTTGAAGCACTATTCCGTCAGCCAACTAACAGAACAGTTAACGTGGGTATTAAAATATTATTAAAAATTTTTTTTGATATTTTTTAAATGGCAAAATTAAAAAAATAATAATTACTTAATTTTAATTAAAAAAATAAAAAAACAAACAAAAAAAATTATTTTCTTTCAAACAAAAATTTTACTATCTTTTAATTAAAATGAATTTTTTTATTCCAATCTTTTTTTTTTTATTTCAGAAAAATATATTAATGTTTTTTATGTTCTCTCCCTTATATGATTCACATTCTAATCAAATTAATCCTTATTTTCTTATCATTTTCTTTTCCTTTCTTGTACTTTCTTCATAACCAAACGCATCAAAACAAAATAAATTAATTAAATGTCTTTCTTGTATTTTTTTTTCTTTTCATTATTTTTTTTTTCAAAAAAACATATTCATGTTCTTTGTGTTCTTCCCTATAATCAATCTCTAGCAAAAAAAAAAAACCCTAAACCCAGATCCTAATCAAACCCCAAACCCATATCACCAGTAAAGCAAGCCTTAGCCTTCAAACCCATAAATTTTCTTGGCAAACATACACAAAAAAAACCCACTAGAAAAAAAAAAGACCCAAATCACCACCACCAAATCAAAGAACATGAAGATGAAACCAAAGCAAAAGAACATGAAGATCCCACCCACGCCGTCCATCAAGCCCAATCAACCCAGCAAACCCGATCTCCTTCTTCTCAACCCAGCAAACCCGATCCCAACCCAGCAAACCCACCGACCCGCAGTTGTTATTGTTGTTGTACGCAGCAGCTGTTTTTCCTCTTCTAATCTTCTTTCTCTCTTTCTCACCATCTCTCCTCTAACCCGAGCCTCCAACCCGTTCGTAAATCTGATTTCTGGGCAAGTTTTTTTTTTTTTTTTTTTGAGTAATTAAGTAATTGGACAAGGTTTTAAAATTGAGTAATTTTTTTTTTTAATTTTGGCATTTAAAAAATATCAAATAATTTTTTAATAATATTTTAATACTCACGTTAACTTTCCTATTAGTTGGCTGACGGAATAGTGCTTCAAGGACTTAAATGTCCCGCGTTAATTGGTTTAGGGACTAAAAGTGGTAAAAATAAAATGTAAGGACTAAAATGGAAAAAAGTCAAAATGTAGAGACTAAAAGTACATTTACGCCATATATATATACATACTGTGCAGGCATTAAGATACTACCATAATTGAATGTTAGAGTTGGATTGAGGTTTTTCTTTTTTGTTAGACAAATGAGAAAATATCATTAACTAAGGAATCATAATATTTCTCAGTACAACTAAAAGTACAACAGCTTAAGATAAAACTTATTAAAGGCAATTCACAAAATATATAGAGTTTCATCAAGAGTCTTTGTTGAAAATCAAAGTCTCCCAGGATTTGTGTTATTGAGACTGAATGCGGTGTTTGTTGCAATAACAAAACACATATCATTCACAACCTAAATACTTTGATAAAATTGATGAGAAAGAGGAAGAGATATTTTTTTGTGTGTTGTTCTTTATAATGCTACACATGAGTGAAAAATTCTATTAGTTGCACAAATGAGCCCACCCCTTTTATATAGACAACGAAAGAGTACAAAGCCAATAGATACAACTCTTTGGTAATAGGCACAACTCTTTGGCAATGGACTAGACTAGACCCGACGTACTCTACTTAGGCTTGACTTGACCCAATATTTTTAACAATCTTGTAATTCAATTAACATTTCTTAATATTTCCAATGGAGACATCAGGGTTCAAAACTCCCACCCCCAACAAGAAACAAGCTAAAACAACTCAGTCTAAATATAGCTCAATGAGCATAAATATTCTTAATAACATAAAGGAAAATACTTTAAGTACAACATAAAGTTCTATTCAAAATGTAGTTACAAAATGCTCCTCCATTATCTCAAAAAAAAAAAAAAAAAGCTCCTTTTACATCCACCTTATTCTTGACTTCGACTTCCCATTGACAATCATAGTATACCTTTATTTTACCCTTTAAGTTGGTCTCATCCAATGCCACAATACCATCCTAATTGAACTTTAGAATGCATAATGAAACACCATGACTTAATATTATTCCAAATCCTTTTAGTGAAAGTGCATTGAAAGAAAAAAGACAAGTTTTGTTCTTCATTATGCTTCTACATAAAACACAGTTTGTATCACCCAAATCTTGATTGTACAATCATGTGTTTTGTTAGCAACTTGTTTTAAAATTGCAAGTTGACCAAAGAAAGCATGTTTAAGAATAAAACTAGAGAACAACGTTAACTTCCACCAACTTACTTTATAGCCTGTTTAGGAGTTAAAAAATAGAGGCGGAATAGAGTAGAGGGAGGGAGAGTAATTCAATTACCTTATTTAGAAGTTTTTTAAGGAAGGAGGAGGAGGGATTTGGAGGGGTTTCAACTCCCTCTAACCCCTGATTTTTAATTCCTCCAAATTGGAGAGATTTGGAGGGAAAGGAGAATAGATAAGTTATTAGCCAAATGAATTCCCTAATTTACCCTTTCTAAATTAACAAAATTACCCTTTCTAAATGGCTAATTACCCCCTTTCTCCTCTCTAATTTTAAAAACATCCAAACAATATAGAGGGGAATCATTCTCCTCTACTCTCCTCCCCACTACTCTTATTCCCTCTACTCCCCTCTACTCTCTTCCCTCTCTAAACTTCCAAACAAGCCATTAAGAGCTTTAAGTTTGACGCATGTGGTTGGTGAGATTTTCTTTAATTAAGGAAACCTATGTCGACAATATGTAGTGAAGGACTTGAAAGTTAAGGTTGAACTTTTCCATTACCATGATCTTTTCCAAACATAGATGAGTCATCTAGTCATTCCTTAGTGATCCCCAGAGAGCACTAGTATTAAGGGGTGTAAAAACCCCCCCAGTTGCTATTTTGGCAACCAATAAGCCAAATATCAGCAACATACGGGTTGCTATTGCTAAAAAATTTTAGCAACAATGAACAGTGGGTTGTTGTATATACAACCCATTATAGCTCTGGATATAAAAACTTTTATAACATTTTATTCTTCTCTCAAATAATAAAGATAAAATAGTCATTTCTCCTCTCTCATCTGTCATCTCTCATTTGTCTTTCATCAGTTCTCTCTCTCTCAAAACAACTCAGACCTCACTAATTAAACTAGTGCTCTCTCTTCTCCTTTACTGCCGATCTCTCTCATGAAGGTGGCGGCACGGCGATGGCGTGGTCATGGCAATGGTGGCATGATTTTTCAAAAGGGTTGGATCTCGGTCTACCTCAATTGTAGTAGCAAAGGCCCAATATTTAGTTAAAAGCAATGTGGGGTTTAGAAATAGTGTAACATCCCAGTCTAATTGCATGATTAATTTAATGGATTTATATACTAAGTATTATCTTAATTACTTTAATTGCATAAGGCTTTGATGTTTTGATGTTATAAAAGATTAGACTTTGTTTTTAATGATGTAGAAAGAAGTTTTATAAAGGTAAGGATATATGTGCATAGTTATTTTATTGATTGGGCCTTTCTTGAATATAAGCTTATGAGGAAGGGGGGGGGGGGGAAAGGGTGGTAAGTAAATTTTAAAAAGTTGTAACGGTGACTCATCAACCTTTTTCCCCTTACTAAGACACGTGCCCTTTAGTAAGACACCTGCACCCGAACTCTTTCTTTGTTCTTCTTTCTTTTCCTCTTTCTTTGTTCTTGAATTAGCATCACCATCTCACACCAACAGCCTTCCTTTTCTCTCACTGAAACCATATATATCTCTCTCTAAGAAGAAATCAAACTCTTACTAAAGTTTCAGCTTCAGTTGTCGGTAAGTAAATAAGATTATTTTCTGTTATGGGTAATTTTAATGGTGTAATGGTTTGCTTTAGTTTCCCTTCTTTATTCTCTAATTTGATTGTTCGAAGCTGAAATTTGTGGTTTTAAGTTAGTAATTTGAAATATTGAAGATATTATGGTCAATTGGATGCTTATTAATGTATTCTAACATGTATAGCATAGGTATAAAAACACCCACACGAAATGAAGGCTAATTGCAATTAGTTGATGGTTTTGTGAGAAAATATGTTAAAGCTGTCATTGTGACAGATTTAGTGTTTACAACATGAAAAAGTTGTATTAAATCATATTATATGAATTAGGATGCTAGGAGTAGTTCTTATGAATTCTAAGACACACATGGTTGTAATGGAAGTAGTCTCATAGCAATTGGATCAATATAAAAATAATGATTTAATTTCTAAGTTGAATGAAATTCTGTTAGAACAGATTTTAGTATGTTGTCTTGTATGATTTTTAGTAAATCATGGTTTTATGCTTTGACTTTGTAATTGATATGATATCTACTAGACATCCAGAGGAGTGGCTCTGTAAAATTGCATGAAAATTGGATGTGAATAGATAGCCCATTAGTATTTTATAAATAAGGTATATGCTGCTGAAATAAGTAGTGAGCAGTAAATGATATACTTGACTTTGAGGATTTAATTCTAAAGTTAGGTTGAATATTTTGAGCTATAAATCAGTATGCTCATCTTTTGGTATATCTAGATTATAGATAAATTTTGTGTGCCTTGAGTTCTCTATGGTTTGGTACATAATGTGTTTGATGAATGTATATTGTGTTGTGGAAACCATTTGAGGTGGGAATTAAGATTTTCTTGAGTTTGAGAATTAAGTTGTGATTCACATTTAAGTTTAAATACTTAGGAAGAATTTGTCAGTAATAAGTTTTGGTATTTCATTTAGGTGACAAGAACGAGAACGTGGACACTTGAGCTCCTCTTATACAAATCTCTCGCATCTTCTGTTTTCAGGTAAGGGATATGTGACATGTGCGTTTGATAAGTGCAGGATTGTTTAAAAATTTATTAAGTATCAAAACCTTTTAATTATACCTATTATATATAAGCATGATTTAAGTAAAGATATAATTTCGTGAATTATTGAATCTTATATATATGATAATTTTAGCATATTGATGCTATTACTTGTATTACAAACATAATATTTAAGAATGAAGTGGATATGCTATTATTATGAAATATTTATGTAAAAGCATAGTTATTAGAAAAATAAAGTTTTCAGTTATTCCATTGTTATGATCTAAACTCAGCTAGTAAGAGTTAAAGTACTGGCATTTCCATGCAAATTTTGATTGGCCATTATAAGTGGTGAGGACTCTGTTGTACTCACCCTTGTTGGGAATGGCCAACTTGTGGAGGACGCCAACCGACCCCATGGTTGATGATATGATCACATTGCAAGGGGCACGATACTTTTTGATATGATCCTGAGATTTCCTAGTATTGTCGGAAATGCTAGATGCATGGCACAACGTGTTGGAAACCTCCTAAAGCTATGACAGACTTACAATTGGACTGACTAATACGTACTATGAATGAGCTATTAAGCTATTTGGAATTTATAAGAAAAGTATGATGATAAGAAAGGTATGTGGAATGTGTTATAAGTCTGATGGAAAGTTTATGATAAAGTATTTTATAATCTATTTAAAGATAAGGTTACTAAATCATGTTTAAGATCCTTATTATGTCCTTTAAATATTATATGAAAGGAAAATGATGTATCTTCATTTGAAAGTTTATAAGTTATTTTAAGAATAGTATGAATAGAATGAAGACTATTTATCAAAGCTGACGTATCCATAAAATATTTGATTTACATGCATTCTTATTAAATGCTTATGGAACTTAAAACCTTACTGGGCTTCGCAGCTCACCCTACTATATCAGTGCACAAGTTCTTTCTTAGAAGCAGCGAGAGTATTAGAGGTGGCAAGGAATCTATGATTCTCGTTTGCTAGAATGCATAGTTTTTGTTGTATAGTAGTTTAGCTCTTTTGTAGTATAGGAGGAATCAAGATGTACTTGATCATTTTGAGCACAGATGTATTTCAGAACTTTAGTTTGTTTTGAACTCCAGTTGTATGTCTTTGGGGTTAGGCTTGTAAATAAGAGTTTTGCTAAATGTTTAGTTATGTAATATTTATGCGAATACCTTAAGTTTCAGCCAAGTTGTAATTTTGCAAAGTTTGAAATGAAATGAAATTTCAAAGTTTTTATCAATTTTGTATATTATGATTTTTATGCAAGGAAATAAAGAGGAATACAAGAAACGATTTTTGATAAGCACCTTCAGCTTTAGTTGATTCGTGTTAATATTAAGGTAAACTTGATATTAACATGTTGGTCATGCTCTAAATTCTGAAGTATAGGTTTAGGTCATGACATATAGGGTATGCAGTGATCATTTGTGGGAGTTTAGAGGGATTTGATTGAGGGTTTGATGGTTTGGAATTTTGGAAATCGTTGTTTGGTGCCAAGTAGTATGGTAGCTTTGGCTTTGATCTTGCTAATGGGGGTGCATTTTGATTGGTGATGTTGGTCAATGAAGATTTGGGTCAATTTGTGGCATGGGTTTTTGCAGGGTTGTAGGGTGATCTGATGGTTGTGGCGTGGTCGTGGGTCTTGGTGGCATATGGGTTGTGGGTTGTGGGCTATAGGTTAGCTGGGTTGTGGGTGAGATTTCTACTGGGTTGTGGCGTGGTGGTGGCCCGATGGTTGTGGCATGGTCATGGTGGCATGGGGTTATAAGCTATGGGTTATGGGTTTTGATGTAGATTGCTGAGTGTGGCAGTGGTTGTGGTTTGCTCCGATGGGTTTGTGTGGGTAGTGGATGGGTTTATTGTTTTGGATTTGTGGTGCGTAGTTGATGGTTTTGTGGCGAATTCCAGTGGGTTTGTTGTTGTTCTTGGTTGGATCAATTTTCGGTAATTGGTTGGTGGTGGTAGTGCCTGAGCTACATAGTTGGGTTTCTGCTGGGTGGCTGGGCTCATCAGAGGAAGAAAGGAAAGACAGAGATTGGAAGGGAGAGAGAAATTAGTTTTTTATATTATTTTATTAGTATAATTTATATTATGTTAATGATTTGTATGTAAAAATAGAAACTAGGATGTTGTGTGAGTTGTAAAATAGGATGGTAAAATAAATAAAGTAAGTTTTGAGGATGTAAAATAGACATTCATGCTAATGCTAATGCTCTAAGGGATAGTCAAGAAGGTTCTGTTAAGGACAAATTTTTCACACCACATGACTTCATTTCATTGGCGACCTGGATCACATCAACACTATTATGGATTTTGGGAAAATCTCTTCTAAAACCCAAAAAGCCCATATTTACATAAAAATGCGTTAAAGCCCATGATTTAAGCTCATACCACATCATCTCATTTTTGGCTCATGATCCAAGCTCATGAGTCTTATAGGGAAAATTTTGGGAGTCGTGGTTTGGAGGGTCAAGAAGTCTGTTCAGTAAAGTTCTAGCGGTTCAAAGTTGATAAAGGAAAGCATGTTGCTTGGCATGTCTTCCCCAATTCTCTGAACTCTGACGGGTCAGTGTGCAATAGGTAGCATTTGGTAAGCCTCTCATATCACATAACACTTAAAATGATAAAACTCCTCATGCACTTTACATTCTAAAATTTCATCAAATATCAACCAATTAGTCTATTACTTACCAAAATTATATATGGACTAAACATATAATTTTTCCAAGAGAGAAAACTTAGCCGAAAATACCGATAACAACTCCAGCAGAAGCTGCAACAACTTCTGCACAAGCTGTAACAACTCCAGCGGAAGCTATAAACAGCTTTTGCAGAAGCTGTAACAGCCCCAGCTAAGCTGTAAAAGCTCCAGCAGGTTGACACGTGTCCTAAAAATGACATCACTTGCTCATTAATGCCTAATCTCAGTAGCTTGCTATCATACCCACAGAAACAAGAGGATCCCATAAAAATTATCTTACCATTTTTAGCTTAACCATGAATTTAATGCAAAGTATTCTCCTCCAGGCAAATAATGTCATTCAGATGACATCATCCAGTTGTGTCAGCAACATTAATGTTTTAAACTTTCTTCTTTTGGTTAAAAAACAAAAGACCGCTTACCTTGTCAAGGACTTTGCCTTATTTGTTGAATTCTCTTTCAACTAATTCTGATCTAGTTACATAGCTTGGCTCTATATAAAGAGGACCAAGCTACACACTAAAGGGGGCCCCTCTCTCATCTCCATTATTCTGAAACTTCACCTTGCTGCATATATCTCTAAACTCTTCCATACTTCTCCATCTCCCTTACAAAAATCTCCATTCTTAGAAAACAACATAATCCATGACATAACACAAAAAACCACTCCAGCAGCAGCTCTAATCTCATGTATTTACTACATTTAACCTTCATATCATCTATCTCACACTTCCATATATTTCACAAATACATTCCTCACAAAATACCTGTACATACTCCTCATACATCTTTAAATTTCATGTCTCACAAAGTATACATATATAAGATCCATGTCCAACAAAGTATCTACATATAATTCTCATACATATTACAAACACCATATCTCATAATATATACATATTTCTTACTATCTCCACACATTTTAAAATATATCAAACACTCTTCCAAGAACTTATTACTAAAAGCCCTTTCAAAAGCTCTTCTTATGGAAGACAATATCACTCGTATTTGACTAAAAACTAAAAGAGCATTACATGAGGGAAAATCATTTAAGTACATGATTAACGGGGACAAACTTAACCAACCGATGCACACGACTGGACATGCTCTCTCTCCCTCCAATTGCACCCATTTTTCCCTTTCAAATATGAAAGTTGCTGAAATACTAAGTCCACTGATATTACGGCTGAAGCTGCAAAACATGAAGATTGCTGAAATGCTAAGTCCACTAATGCTACGGCTGGAGCTGCAGAACATGAAGTTTCTCATGTTGTTGAAATGCTAAGTCTACTGATGTTATAACTAGAGCTATAGAACATAAAAAATAAGTCAATGTTTTCTCCATCTTTGAAATTACATTATTAAGTTCATGTTAATTCATCATTATTTTACTGCTGGATGCAAACTACTTTAATATGACCTCACCATTTAATAAACATGGATCCACTAATGCTTCATTAATAAACATATGTATTAATAAATTGAATCCATATCACCATTGAACATATATTATTTAGACATAGACCATTGATGGACATACATTATTTGAACATAGACCATTGATGGACTTGTATTATATGGACATAGGCCATTGATGGACATACATTACTTGAACATGGACCATTACCAGACATACCTTATTATATTGAACATAAACCATGAACCGCAACTAGACATGGACTATTGGACTTATCCCATTGTTGGACATTTGACACCTAATTAATTACTTTTTAACATTGGACATCACTTAATATAAATAATAATAAAGTATCAACTCACCATCTAATCAAAGCTATCATGCTAAGCATATCATTTATTTAAACCATTATCGTGATTCTAAGACTTAGGGCTTCATCTATTTTATAGGCTTATAAATTCACTGGAAGCCATTGGTCTTTGCGGCCTGATGTCGAGTTCCGGGTTGGACTCCCCAAAACAAATCCGGGTTTAGCAAAGTCACACTTCCACCAAAGACACGTGGCTGTGGAAAAAAACAGCCCCCGACAAGTTCTAATGGTTAAATTAGCAAATAATGTAATTAATATTATGATTTTTAGTTAGGAAATCTCATACATTTTCCCTGAGGTTGGGTCCCTATTTATACTAGTTTGGTACTCTTGATTTTCTCCCAATCCAAGAACCTTAGATATCGTTCTTCCCATGATATGACCCATGTACAATCAAATTCACTTGAGCCAATCAATCATCCTAAAGGGTGGTTGAGAATTTAATGTAGATCAAATTTTAGGCATGTCTAACACTCCGATTAAGAGCATTAGTATCCGGTTTCTTAAAAAAAAAAAAACTCATTTTACCATCTCAAAAGCTATTTTATCTATTATATTATACCATTTTACAACACACCCAACTTCTCAACTTTTAATTTTCCTATTCAACACATTAAAATAATATATACTACCCAATAAAATAATATAATTCAATCTTTTTCTCTCCGTTCTCCCCCATCACTCTATTTATCTTTTCCTTATTGTCTCTCTCTTTCAACCCCATCACCACCACTCCTGCCACAAGAAACCCACCACCACGACAATAAAAACCCACTCCTACCATCGGGGACAAAACCCATAAAATCCACCACCACCTCCACCCATAAAACCCACAAAACCACTGCTAAAAAACCCGCCAAACACTACACCACAGCCACAGCCACAGCCATGGTGAGAATCAAACCCATAGGACAAAATCAAACTCGAATCAGCAACCAACAACCACCCACCAGACCCACTAGGGAAACCCATCAGATGCACCACCACAGTAACAACCCACCCCACCACCACCCCATGCACAGAAACCCACAAAAAAATCAAAGCAAAAATCCACACAACTGAAACCCACCTCTGCCACCATAATTAAAGACATTACCACGACAACAACACACCCACCACCACCACCACCATGCACAGAAACCCACAAAAACTCAAAGAAAAATCCACATCAGAACCCATTGAAAATCAAACTCATTCCCAAAATCCAACCCAAACCCATTGGAACCTAGCCACAACTATGGTTACCTAACCTCCGTTACCTAACATCAGGACCTAACACCACCACCATCGTTACCTAGCCATAACCACGGTTCCACCACGGCTCCACAATCTCCATGCCTCCATCACAGAAGCTGATCTCCACGCCTTCATCACCGTTGTCTCCATGTCGATTTTAGAGAGAGGAAGGAAGCCTGAGATGGTTTCGGGTTTGAAGAAGAGAGAGCAGAAAGAAAGAGAAAGAAGGAAGGGAGAGAAAGAGAAATGCAATAATGAGACAAAGAGATGAGAGAGAAGAAAATTAGAGATTAAAAAACAAATTTTTATTATACAATCCTGTTACAGTACCATCTTAGATTTAGGTTGGTACTGTAGCAAGATTATAATTTTTTTTTTTTTTTAGAATTAGAAGACTAGGTAATGAGGTTTTTGGGGACTTTGATGCTAAGATATACCAACATATAACAACACACCCACCACCACCATGCATAAAAACTCATAAAAAATCAAAGAAAAATCCACATCAGAACCTATCGAAAATCAAACCCATTCCAAAAATCCAACCAAAACCCATTAGACTCCTACCACAACCACGATTACCCAACCACCGTTACCCAACATCGGGACCTAACACCACTACCGCTGTTACCTAGCCACAACCACAGTTCCACCATGGCTCCACGATATCCATGCCTCCATCACAAAAGCTGATCTCTTCGCCTCCATGCCGATTTGAGAGAGAGGAAGAAAGCCTGAGATGGTTTCGGGTTTGAAGAAGAGAAAGCAGAAAGAAAGAGAGATAAGGAAGAGAGAGAAAGAGAATTGTAATAATGAGACAAAGAGAGGAGAGAGAAGATGAATCAGAGATTACAAAACAAATTTTTATTATACAATCCTGCTATAGTACCATCTTAGATTTAGGATGGTACTGTAGCAAAATTGTAATTTTTTTTACAATTAGAAGACCGAGTAATGGGGCTTTTTGAGGTTTTGATGCTGAAATATACCAACATATAACATTTGAGAGACCAGGTATTGTACTGATGCTCTAACTCTTCGTTTAATGGATATGCATGAAACATTTTCTGTGGTGAACTTGACTATACTATTGAATGCACTAGACACCCAACCTCATGACTTCGGACTAATTTCCATTTGGATTTGGTTCTAGGCAATCAATCTTTGTTATGATCCCTCCAATGCAATCCTAGGTGTTTGCACAAATATAGTGGCTTGATTTAGATGGAAGTCAAATACCCTTATCCTCCTCCCTCCCTCGCCTAACTAAAGCAAGCTAGATCTAAATTGATATTAATTTTTTAGATCAAACATGTTCTTAGCATTATTTATCATTGATTTAAATAGTTGCACATTCTCAAACTCAAACCCCTTTCTTTCTCAGGAGTGGAAACTACATCCTAATCCACTTCACAGCCATAGGCTAACTATTGTTGTCCCTCTATATGAAATAGTTAAGCTTCTCCTTAATAGCTTTAATAACAACCCTCTTTAGTAAAATAAAAATATTGAAGTAGTATGCTTGGAGTGATTATTTTTGGTCCTTCAATTAACATCTTAAAATATTTGGGTTTTGAAGATTATTTTATTAAAAATTTTTATCACAACTTATTTATTTATATAGCCTCTTTTTGGAACTTGACTTTCTCCAAATCAAGTTCAAAGTATAACTCAACTTCTCCAAAATCGAATTCTATGCAATTCGATGATATATGACAAACGTGAAACTTGATTTTCTCATACTTGAGTTTCATATTCCAATTTAATTACACAAAACTTGATTTTGGCAAAATTGAGTTCCAAAAAGAGGTTATATAACTAAATAAGTTGTAATAGAGACAGATATTAAAAAAAAAAAAAAGTTGTAATAGAGACTTTATAACAAAATAATTATTAAAAACTGAATATATAGAAAAAGAATCTATAATCAGAAAAGGATAAAAAGAAAAAAAGAAAAAAAAAAAAAAAAAGGAAAGCAGCATACAGTGCTAGAGTACACAGACGGTGACAACCATCTCTCAAAGAACCAGCAAGCGCACGCGAATAATTCTAAATTCTTGCACCCCAACCCAAGCCAAAGATACCAAATTCCAAAATCCTCCTCACAACACTTATTTTCTTTTCCAACTCTTCTTTCTAAATGAGCTTCATAAAGACCATCGTAGAGCTCCTAAACACTCTTCCATACTTCACTGGCGGCGAGGCCACAAACCCTCCCTGATTCTTCTTCATCTTTTGCTTCTCATACTCGTACACTATGGCTTCGAATACGGGAACTGAATCTACAAACGGTTCCTCCAGCTCTAAAGAAGCAGAGAAGCCTCCCCCGATTGAGCCTATAAGACTGCCCACCGCCGAGGAAATACGCGGCCAAGACATTTGGAACAACTGCGCTGTCCGCAGCGTCGTTAGTGGGGTCATGGGTATGAACCAAGCACCCTTTTTTTGTTTTATTTTTGTGATTTTCGCAAATGGGTTTGATTCCTTTATGCTTTTCCCCTTTGTTTGGTTTCCTAGAAAATATGAAAAAGTCTTTTTTTATTTTTGGGGGGTCAATTCGTGTGTTTTGTACATATATTTTCGAAATCTCGAAACTTCTTTACTTTTGCCCCTCTGTCCACATTTTCTCAGCAACCCAACAAATGAATATTAAGATATTTGTCAGTAATGTTGGTTCAGTTAGCTCAACTTGTAAATGGTCTTGTCGTTGAACAAGACATTTTACCAAGCTGATCTTATGTTTACGATGTTGCTTCAATTTAGTTCCTGAAATAGTTAGTTTTAGGGTCGGTTAGGCCATTGAGAATATAACCCCCAAAGAAAAGTAAGAAACATTATATTAAACTTGAAGTTTTATATGCTCATGAGAGTGGAAGACTCTAAATTTATCTTGGCCAAGTTCTATTATACATCAGTAATAATGATTTGTTATTTTTGGTGGTGGCATGAAAATGTCTATAGGAGGTGGGCTTGGATTATTCATGGGTATGTTTCTAGGGGCACTGGACAACCCTATAATGCAAGAGGAAATGACTGGTAGGCAGCAGTTTATTTATACAGCAAAGCAGATGGGGCGGCGGAGCTGGAGTTCCGCCAAAGCATTTGCAATTATGGGCTTGGTGTTTTCAGCAGCTGAATGTGTTGTTGAGAAGGTATTTTTGTAAATCTAGAGTGAAAAGTCAGGCTTCTGTTTGTTTTGATTCTTTTCACAATAAATGATTCTGAATTTCGTGTTTTAAGGCACGGGCAAAACATGATATGACAAATACTGTTGTTGCTGGGTGTGTAACAGGAGGCACACTATCAGCAAAAGGTAATTTCTTTATCCATCACTTGAGACCTTTTCTTTTAGATACACACACACACATACTAGCATGCTAACTTGTGAATTGCTGTTAGATATAATTACAGATATTACCAAGGACCTATGTATTTTGGATTATTGCAGATGTCATTCTGTTTACCACACAGCTTCTGGCCTTCAGCTATAAGTTTATAGACCATATGGATTGAATTCTAACTGTCATGAATATAGCAGATTAATTTTTGCATTTCTTGAGATAAAAAAGGAGTTACTGGTGAGTGGCTTTGGCAAAAATTTGCTTGTTTGATTATTAGTTATCAGTATTTTGCTCACCCATCTGGTGGAAAACCTAAACTTCTCTGCCAGATTTGATGTTGAAGTGGCTTGGTTTGCTCCATAAGGAGTCTAAAGCATGGAACGTAGGATCATTGTGCTTGTGACTCTCATACCATAGAATCTTTCTTGTTGAACCTAAGGCATTATTTACCCTTGGGTTATATTTCTGTACTACTGTGCCCTGGTTTAGTCATATAATATATTGACAAAGAACTTTTTTCTTTGAAGCTATTCTATATCAGAAAGTTTGAAGAAAAAAAGGTTTTTTAATTGCAAAGGAGATTAGGTTTTGATCTTCCCTCTTTTTTGAGGTTTGTTGGGTGATCCAAACTCAGCAGCTAGGCTTTGAGAGGATGGCTGATTATTGCAGTTTGTCCAAGATGAATTTTGGATGATGGCTTCTCTTTGCATATATGCAGTTTCATTATGCATAGGTTGAAATCTTATTAAAAAAAGAAAAGGACTAGGCTAAAATATAAAACTTTTCCAATAATTTGGCCCAAATTTGATTTTTGTCCCTCAAATTTAAAAAGTTACAATTATGTCTCTGCAATATTTAAAAGGTGTCAATTTCATTCTTCTTATTAAATATATTGCAGGCCATGTTAGCTTTTTAATGTTTCATGGACTCATGTCAGCATTCTGTCTATCACATCTGCAATTTATTTAATGGCAAATGGACATATGCACAAAATTGATACATTTTAAATTTCTTAGGGAAACTAAATTGTAACTCATTAAAATTTTAAGAGCTAACTTTTGGAGAAGTGAGGTAGAAGTAGATTTCTAACTCAAGTAGAATTCATATACAATTATTACCACCATTACTTCCTCCGCCCCCGCCCCCCCCAACAAAAGAAAAGAAAAAAGAATACATATACAACGATATTCATGTTCTCTAGTAGTCTATATTGTTAGCTGTGAAATATTCCCTTTGATTCTATTATGTTATATATTGACATAAAAAAAAGGAAAAAGAAAAGAGCACAAAATGGCATAAGTATTGAGCTCCATTGATCTGTATCATGGAAAAGATCTGTTTGGTTTGAGATATGCTTACAACAATGGATGTGATTGTGAATGTAATGAAATCACTGCTTTTTCTATGGGCATCTGAGAGAACATGCAGTAGTTCACTATCCATGGAGAAGTATTTGGAGTATAAAGGTACCTTGTGAGATAGCTTTCTTTGTTTGGACAACAGCTTTGGGTAAAATTTTAGTGGAGGATCTTTTAAAACACTCTCTTATGAGTATTGAAATATTCCCTTTGATTCTATTATGTTATATATTGACATAAAAAAAAGGAAAAAGAAAAGAACACAAAATGGCATGAGTATTGAGCTCCGTTGATCAGTATCATGGAAAAGATCTGATTGGTTTGAGATATGCTTACAACAATGGATGTGATTGTGAGTGTAATGAAATCACTGCTTTTTCTATGGGCATCTGAGAGAACCTGCAGTAGGTCACTTTCCATGGAGGAGTATTTGGAGTATAAAGGTACCTTGTGAGATAGCTTTCTTTGTTTGGACAACGGCTTTGGGTAAAATTTTAGTGGAGGAGCTTTAAAAACACTCTCTTATGAGTATTGATTGGTGTTGCATGTGCATTGGTAATGAAGAGCATGTTGATAACCTTCTGTTCAATTTTCCTTAGCAATGGCCTTGTGCTCATTTGTGTTTACTCTGGGTCTCTTGGGTCATGCCAAAGACTTGATTTAGTTGTTGGGTAAAGTTTCGTCGTTATAGCCATTTTAAGATATGGAAGGCTACTACCGGGCACCCTTGGTGCGGTGATCACTCCACAAGTATAAGTGCTTGTGAGGGGAAAAGGCGGGGGTTCAAGTCTCCAAGAGGAGCTTCACACACATGTACACTTAGATTAGGTTAGAGTAGAAATTTTATTTTTTATTAAAAAAAAAAGGAAAAAAAAAAAAAGAAGATATGGAAGGCTACTCCTTTGTGTGTGTTGGGGACCATTTGGCGGAGAGGAATAGTAGGACCTTTGATGGTGTTGAGCAACTTAATCATGTTGTGAAGCAAATGATTTTGAAGTCTGTATACAAGTGGATAACTGTTTCGGGCAGTATCCCCTTTTCTTCTGTTTAAGGCTTTCTAGACCTTTTGAGTTTGAAATGTAATTCTTTAGGAGTGGGTCAATGCACATTGTGTATTTGATCTATCTCCTCTTTTGAATAAAATTATTGTACTTATCCCCAAAAAAATGGCTACTGTTTTAGTAGCTTTAAATAGTGTTGTTTAGGAGCTTTGGAGATACATCTATATGACATGTAGGCCATAATATATTGTCAAATACCTGAAGAGATAACTGTTAATTGCTTTGGGGCTTTTATTTATTTATTACTTAAATTATAAAGCTTCCTTGATTAGGGGGAAGGGGACCTGGAGGGAGGTGCCAACTTCTGGACTTGGTTGCGTGTACCTCTCCTAAAATACAGGGGAACAGCTTAGTTGGGCTTGGCTGCTAAGCTTTAACATCAAACTCAGGAAACTACATGCTTGCTTTTGACTGTATGAACATTTACGGTTGCAAAAAAAGTTTACTTAGAACCAAGGTATTCGTTAATTTTGTGACATTGTGGTGGCTTATGTCTCATTCTACTCATTTACAGTGTAGTCAGAGTTTTACAGTGTAGTCATTAGACATAAGTTCTTTTGGTTACTCTTTAAGGAGACACTCATGTAGTCCTTTGCTTATTCTACTATCTTGAAGGATTTAGTCTCTTATATTTCTCATAATCATAATGAGGTGCCTTCGGATAATGTTATGAACTTTGCAGATGATGCATAATGTTATGAACTTAGAACCAAGGTATTCATTAATTTTGTGACATTGTGGTGGCTTATGTCTCATTCTACTCATTTACAGTGTAGTCAGAGGTTTACAGTGTAGTCATTAGACATAAGTTCTTTTGGTTACTCTTTAAGGAGACACTCATGCAGTCCTTTGCTTATTCTACTATCTTGAAGGATTTAGTCTCTTATATTTCTCATAATCATAATGAGGTGCCTTCGGATAATGTTATGAACTTTGAAGATGATGCATAATGTTGTAGATTGAGGCTGTATTCTTTAGTGGATCTTCTCTCATGCCTATTGCACTTTCTTTCCTCTTCCCCCCCCCCCCCCCCCTCTTTTAAGAATGGTCACGAAAACTGACTGGCACTCAACCCACATATTAGAGTTCTTTAACCATGAATTATTGCTATCATGATTCTTTATATTCTCTTCATTTTCTTCCCATGTTACATCTTAATTGTCTTCTGTTGTGTGTTTCTAGGTGGTCCAAAAGCAGCTTGTGCTGGTTGCGCTGGCTTTGCAGCATTTTCAGTCCTGATAGAGAAGTTTCTGGATAGACACGATTGATTTAGTGCATTGCTATTGTGAGCCAATTTTGCAAGCATTAATTATTACAAGAGAAGTGATAGCTTATCTTCAAATTTATGATACCTTATTTTCACCGTAGATATTATCCCCCTTAATTAAAAGGGATGCATTAGAGGGAATTCATGATTTTTGATTTTGTACGAATACTGTATTTCTTTCATGATAGTTTCCTTTGCGGAAGTATTCTTCAAACTGAGGAAGTTTAGTAGGTTAAGTAGATACTATTATACATGTTGCGTTTGGCATTCAAAGAAAACAGTGAAAGGGAGTTTCCCATAAAGTTATTCTGTTTACTTTGTAGTGTTGAAAAATCATTACAGCTTCTGGACATTGACGGGCTCCTTAGCATAAGCTATATTGGTTGGATTGAGCTTTTGGCGAACTTTTAGGCTATTGTGATAAAAATGGCAGAAGGGTCTGTACGTGATCCTTTTACAACCCAAAAGGTAAAATTTAAACAAGGTCATACTATTGCATAGATGTTTGGTTTTTCTAATGATGTTCAAAATTATACAGAGGTTATTTTGTTGATTTTGCTATAAATACAACGTTCTGGTATAAAAGTCCTTCCATCCCAATCCATATATATAAAATATTAAACAAACAGATTTATTGAACTAATATTGTAGAAGCTATCTCAATTCTCAAATGTGGTATTCCCCCAAGATAAATTGAAAAGTAGTGAAGTACTTACTGCATGTTCAGCAAAAAAAGTAGATTAAAACAGAACCAAGACTACAATTGTTTTGCGTGGCTCGGTCCCTGGAAGCAAAACAGCAGCGATAAATTAGTTTGGTGTTGGAAGCAAAACAACAGCAAATTGAGGATCCCATCCTGGCCGTCATTCCACATTATATTAGGGTCGAACTCAGCTCAACTAGAACAATTTGGATCTGAGCTGACAAAATAGTTTGTGACGTTCAACAAGCGGCCCAGACCTCCCCCTCCCCCTGCTCCTGCTGTATTACTATTTGGTGGGATCAGGAAGAAAAAAAGGTTTTGGAACTGTCAAATGACTCAAATCCGATGGTGTCGACAGTGAAGGATAGGAGAAACGTCGGTGAGCTTCTAATTAGCATAGACAGGACAGCCCAACCAAACACGGTGTAGATTTTCAACTCTCTTGCTTTCAACAAATCCCATACAAGTTATTGCATCACCCATGTATATGAAAAATTATACTGTATTCTAGTGGACTACGTTATTTGTCTATTAGTGTTTTAAAAAATTTTTAACTTAACAATTTTAAACAAGTATAAATCTTTTAATAAAATGTTAAACTATATCAGTTGTCCACGTGTGACTTTTATAATTTCTCTACATATTAGAGTAGTACGCCGGTGTCACTGGAATCAATCATCAAAGTAATATCAATGATGTACAAGTAATGTTACAGATAAAATTTATAATAATAATAATTAGAAAAGAAAAAAAAAATGTTACCTCATTCCTACGCTACCCATTCCGAACCGCATATAGGCACTATATTTATTATATATATATATATATATATTTATTTATTTGCATCATCATTCTTTTCTCATTTATCATATTCAATTCTATGGTATTATCCTTTCCCTATCCTATCCGTTCATCTCTCTCTCTGCGGAGTTCGGAATGCGGACGGCAAGTAAAATCTTTATAAAATAAAAGAAAAATTGCAAGTAGAATTGGCAGTGGCAGTGGCAGTGGCAGCGAGTGAAGTGTGAAAATTGGGGGAAGGAGAGAGAGAGAGAGAGAGAGAGAGAGAGAGGGGAATGGCAAAAGAGGGAGAGGTGGTGTGCGTGACCGGAGGTAGCGGGTGCATTGGATCCTGGCTCGTCCGTGAACTCCTCCATCGTGGCTACAATGTCCATGCCACCGTCCAAGATCTCAGTTAAAAAACCAAATGCTCCATCCATCACCTTTTTATAATTAATATTATTGTTCTCCTAACCCACTATCTGTTGTGTTGCAGAGGATGAGAATGAAACGAAGCATCTAGAAGGTCTAGAAGGAGCTGAAACTCGTCTCCGTCTCTTCCAGATTGATCTCCTCGACTACCCCTCCATTCTCCGCGCTGTTAATGGCTGCGCCGGTGTCTTCCACCTCGCCTCTCCCTGCATCGTCGATAAAGTCCAAGATCCCCAGGTAGCTTTGTTTGTGCTCCGATCCCCCTCTATCTTTAAACATTGGATATTCTCTGGAATTGATTCTTTGTTACTTTTCTAGTAATTATATGTATGTGATTTGGGATTGGGAGTGGTGTATTTACAGAAGCAACTTCTGGACCCGGCGATCAAGGGTACTGTAAATGTACTGACTGCAGCTAAGGAAGCTGGGCTGAGCCGCGTGGTGGTCACGTCATCAATCTCCTCTATAACTCCCAGCCCTAACTGGCCACCTGATGTTGTCAAGGCTGAGGGTTGCTGGTCCGATATTGATTACTGCAAGCAGAAGGAGGTGATATATGCACTCAATTTCACTTCACTTTTCGTCTACCTTTATCGACAAATTTATTGGACTGTCTGTAATGATGTGTTTGTTTTTGGGTCTAGTTATGGTATCCAATTTCTAAAAACCTAGCCGAGAAAGCAGCTTGGGATTTTTCTAAAGAGAAGGGTTTGGATGTGGTGGTGGTGAATCCCGGGACAGTCATGGGCCCTGTTATTCCCCCTAGACTCAATGCTAGCATGCTAATGCTTCTTCGCCTTCTTCAGGGTAATGCATTGCTCTGTCGATCTAATATTGTTGCTATTAAGAGCGTTTTCAATGGGAATGAATATATATACATATATGTAACCTTGTTTGCGTATTAGATGGAGTTTCAATCGATAGATTTGATGTACATGAGTTGCTTAATTTAACCATCGTTATTTGTCACTTCAATTTGAATCGGCAAATTAAAACTCGTAGAATTCATGTGCCATTTTTTTTTTATTACTATAATAAAACCGCAATTCGTTCTTCTTTGCTTTAGTCAAGTCTCCATATAATTAAGGCTCGAGTGGAATGAGGAATTAAAATTAAGTGGCTGAGGCTGACCTTGAGTAAAGGCTTAAGATTTGTGCACTGTAAAAGTTCAGTTTATAAATATTCTTCAGGAAAAAAGTCTTCATTTAATACTTTTTATCTCATACTTAATGGTCATATACGTGGCTAGCCCCAAACTTGGAGGAAGGGACAGTGTTCATTGTATGCAGAAGTGCAGTGATATGCCACTTTCTTCATCTCCTAGTATAGGTCTGTTGTGGAAGTTTATGTTCACAAGGGTTTTGCTTTAGGTACTCCTTGTGTTGTCAAAAGCATGCCACCCTTCAATCTTCTTTGGGTTAGGAAGTAGCCATGCTAGAAGTGAAAGATGCATGCTAAGTGATAAGCAGCATGCAATCACAATAGTTGAAAGCTTTCGACATGTGATGTCATTCTGCCTTTATATGGACAATTCTATGTTGCAAACCCCTGTCACACCTTTAACTGGATGTATTCTTCAACCCTGGGAGGAAGCACCACCAGCTCTCTTACATTATATTATAGTTGATTATTGTGGATTTGTAATTTCCTCTACTTCTAAAAACAAAATGATAATTCCTTTTTAACTTTAAGTTTATAATATTTACAATTAGTAAAAGCCTTAACCATGCAATTTTATCCTTGCTGCAGGATGCACTGAAACATATGAAGATTTTTTTATGGGATCTGTGCATTTTAAAGATGTGGCCCTGGCACATATATTGGTTTATGAGAACAAATCAGCAACTGGAAGGCACTTGTGTGTTGAAGCTATATCACATTATGGTGATTTTGTAGCAAAGGTTGCTGAACTTTACCCTGAATATAAAGTTCCAAGGTAATACGTTTGACTTTCTGTGACTGTGAAATGGATACGATTTACATCTCTTGGGTATCTGATAACCATAAAAGCTGCATTAGAACAAAAGTCAATGAAATGGTGGAATTGAATTGCATTCCAAGGGAAATTATTATCCAGATATGATAATGCTTAATAGATGAAGATATATAACTAACAATTTTCAAATGAGGTTTGTTGGGTTTAACATTGATACTGCACTGTCTGCCACAGGAAGTACCATAGAAGTGTATATTTTATTATGTTTTGTTTTTGACTAAATTTAATAGGTCATAAATCAACTTTAAACTTCAATTTTTGTTTGGGTTTAGCCCCACCCAACTCAACTCCATTCCTTGGACTGAGTGCTGTCTGATCTATAGAGACCCAGTCATGCAACTTTTATTCTTGCCTTCTAATAATATTTCATCTTTTGCTAGCTTATTTAAGTTTCCTTTGTGCTGCCATACCTTAATGATTTTAGAATTTCCAGTTAAGTAAACTTATTGCTGCATGAATCTGGTTAATTTCCAAGTCTTTGATTTTGTTTTTTCATCCTTTGGAACATTATCATATCTGCTTGATGCCAATTTTAGAATTTAAATGCAATAAAAGTGGTTGTATAAATTGCTGAATCTATAATGTCCCCTTGTGTGCAGGTTGCCAAAGGATACTCAACCTGGGTTGCTGAGGGTGAAGGATGGAGCGAAGAAGCTGATGGACTTGGGCTTACAATTCATTCCTATGGAGCAAATTATCAAGGAATCTGTTGAAAGTTTGAAGAGCAAAGGATTTATTTCTTGAATGCCAGCTATGTTCCCGAACTCTTTAGGGATCTAATTATCTTGTGAACTAATTTATCAGTGAGGATTTGTAGTATTAATTGTTAGGATTAATGCCCTTAAATCCTATTGTATGATGTTATGTATGATATTATGTATGACATGATGTATGACTTAATATTGTAATTAATTAAGTTGTTTTATTATTATCTAAAATAATGGTAACATGAATATTCGGACATTATTATATAGTACATGAGATATATAGTATGCGATTTATGTGAAAAAGTACAGAAGATATAAATCACAAGTTCTTTATAAACTCAGAAATTTAGTTCGTAGTCGGTGATGAAATTGGGCATTTCATTTGCGAAGACTATAACATATCAACTAAGACGATTTGTTTTGATCATTGAAGTGGAGACTTCTAGTTGATGTGTTGATATGCCTTAAGAGTTAAGACATATTGAACTAGACCGCTGTAAGATTTATTATTTTCCTAATGACTGTCAAATGAATAATAAATTTCATGATTTATATTTATATGAACTCTTAATCTTGAGAGGATAATGGATCTGATCATGAAATGTAGGTTGTTTTGATATATCAAGAGTGTGATCTAAATTAACGGTCAAAACTTCAGTATGTTGGGCAACTACATTTAGTATTGATGGAACATATATTCTCAAGATGGAATTCATAGTCTCTTAACGGAGATGCTGAACCTTCTCAGATTGCTAATTTGAGGGTGATTCTTGCTAGATTTGAGGAGGTATTAGGGCTCCGTATTAATTTGGGAAAATCTGTGGTGGTACCTGTTGGTGGGGTGTACAATTTGGAGGCTTTGGTGGGTTTGTTAGGGTGTGGGTAGTCTTCTCTGCCCTTGAAATATTTGGGCTTTCCATTAGGTGCTAAGTTTAAGGATTTATCTGTTTGGAATCCTATTCTAGAGAAAATGGAGAGGAGACTAGCAGGTTGAAAGAGACTGTATTTATCTAAAGGGGGTAAGGTGACACTCATTAAAAACTCACTTTCGTTGTGACCTACTTATTTCTTTTCCCTTCTTCCTTTACCGGGTAAGGTGGCAAAGCGTATGGAGAAATTACAGAGATTTTCTGTGGAATGGGATTGGTGGTAAATCTAAAATATATTTAGTTAAATGGGCCAAGGTCTGTAAGCCTTTGCAGGTGGGGGGGTTGGGTATAAGACGTTTGGGAACTTTTAATTCTGCCTTGCTAGGAAAATGGTTGTGGAGGTATGGCATGGAGACTGATACTTTATGGAGGAGGGTTATAGAGGCAAAATATGAGAATACTTGGGGTGGTTAGTGTACGAAAAAGGTGACAAGTTCTTATGGGGTCAGCTTGTGGAGATACATTAGAAGTGGCTAGTTGAACTTCTCTAAGCTCCTTGTTTATGATGTAAGGGAAGGTACTAGAGTGAAATTTTGGAAGCATGTGTGGTGCGGGGATTGTACTTTCCAAGAGGCCTTTTCGGAGCTTTATTGTCTTAGTAGTTCAAAGGATTCCTCGGTGGCTGAAGTTATGAGTTGGTCTGCTGGGAGGTTTCACTGGAATGTGCAATTTCGTCGTCCATCACAAGATTGGGAAGAAGAAGCCTTTGGTCGGTTTATGGGGTTGGTCTATTCTTCGATAGTGCGGGGGTTTAGCCCAGATAAGGTTTGTTGGAAGCCTGCAAAGAATAGAAGTTTTGAGGTTAGAGGATATTATAGCTCTTTCTACCTTCATACTCTTGTTTCCTTCACTTGGAGAATGATATGGCAATCGAAGGTTCCTCCAAAGGTGGCTTTCTTCTTTTGGTCTGCTTCCTTAGATAAGATTTTAACAACAGATAACTTTCATAAAAGACGTGTGATAGTGCTTGACTAGTGCTATATGTGTAAGAGGTGTGGGGAGTCGGTGGATCATCTTCTACTTCACTGCCCCTTAGCTTGGGAGTTGTGGTCTATGATTTTCTGCTTGTTTGGTATTTAATGGGTTATGCCTCAAAAGGTTCTTGAGCTGTTTGAGGCTTGGCAAGGAAAGTTTGCGCGACATCGTCATATTAATATTTGGAGATTAGTGCCTCATTGCTTGATTTGGTGTATTTGACGTGAAAGGAATGCTAGAAGCTTTGAGGGTTGTGAACGTTCCTTGCTAGAGATTAAGTCTTTTTTCTTGCACACTCTTTTTGACTGGAGTGTGGTCCTTTCTCATTTTTATTGTTCTTCTTTTTCTATTTTTTTTTATCGTTGTACTTTGGTTACCTGATTTATGCCCTCATAGTACATCCCCAATGTACTCGGCTTGGCACTTTTTCTATTATTAATAATATTCTTACGTTACTTATCAAAAAAAAAAAAAAAGGTTTGTTATTCAGAATGTTAGACTTAACTACTTTAGTAAATAGTTACTAAAATATTTATTTATGAAATTGGATTTCATAAATATATGATGAATAACTTAAAGGATTAAACCGGGTACTCAAGATTAAGATGTAATAATTTACAAAGTGACAGTCTACTTTCATGACTTTGTATTACTACGAATATTTTATGAAGGTGTTGCATGTACAATAAAGTCTTGGAATATAATTTATTAATGAGGCCTAGAGTGCAATTATATTTATATAGTGGTATTAAATATAATTAATGGTAACTTTAGACTTGTCAAGAGTTGATAGAAAAGCCCAAGGCCTATTGGAGCTAGTGTCTTATTTGTTTCCTTTTAGTTCCACTCTAAGCCACATACTAAAGCCCAATTAGGATGGTCCAAAAGACTAATCCAATTAGATAATCAGTTATGTAGAGAGAAACATATAGAATTATATAGAATATGAAATGATTTTGTATGTTGGTGAAATAGAGAGACTCCTTCACATGCTCTCTAGAACATACACACATAATTGATTGAGAGACCACACATCTTGGACATCAAGTGAAATTGGAGTGAAGATTAAAAATTTTTCCGAGTACTTATCATCTTTGGTTTTGAAATTTACCGCACCAAGATTCATTCTCTTGATTCTATATTCTGAAACTTACATAGTGCATGTTATCAATTATGAATGAAGTAGATCTATTAATTTTCCGCTACATATGTTTTGTACGTGATACAAACATGTTTTTCCATCAAATGGTATCAGAGCGGTCTTCAATTCCAATCTGTATAACATGTTTTGTGAGTTTTAGAATTAAAGATAATAGTTTCATAATGTTAGAAGATTATATTTGTATTTAATTTTCTACATGGTTGTTGAAACTATGATTTGATAAAAATTGATATTGATGTATGATGTTGTTTAAATTTGAATTTAAGTATGTTAAATTGAACTTTAAGGCTATAGCATCAATGGAATTTAGTTTTGATATCAATCTTAGTCTATCATGTTCATATGATGCTTGTTTGTTCATGAAAAGTTATTAAAAAATTGCCTTAGAAAAATTCTGGAAATTCATAATATACAAAGCTCGATCGATCGAGAAGCTATCGAGCATCTATCGAGCTTACAGAAGGTTTCTCGATCGATCAACCAGCTATCGAGAAGCTGTTGAGAAAGCAAGATTGTATCTCGATCGATCGAGAAGCTATCAAGAATTGATCGAGCCTAAGAATTTTGAATTTTTCTAAGTGTTTTTCACATGCATAAAGTGCAAGGCTGTGTGTAATTAGTTTATGCATGTTTACAAATTAAAAACCTTTAATTTAAAACATCTAGTGGGGGAGAGATACAAAGGTTGGATCTCACGGCCTCCATCATTGGTTCCTAGTAGTGTGAAATATATACTTTGTTTTAGTTTCGAGCTTTGCATTCTATGCGGAGAGTATTTATTTCATGGTTCTACAAGATTGAATTTCTTGGTTTATAATACTTTGATCAAACATTTTGTCTTAGCCTTGAGCTTTGCATTCTATGCGGAGGGTGTTTTGTATCATAGTACTACAAAATAAGCCTGTTATGGAGATGAAATGTGGCTACACACGATTCTAGACAATGATATACACTAGACTAAATATTATAGTATCCTCTATGCTGAGTTCTTACTATAATTATTTAGAGGCCATATGTATAACGGCATATTATTGGTATTTGATAAGAGTTATCATGATAGCACTAATAATAAGAATAGTTCTCAATCAATCATAGTATTTTATATTCACCCTATGCTGAGGAATATTAATTTCGGGATTGGGTTGTCATTGCATATATTATATTATGGTTTTATTAAAGTTCTATACTATATGTTTATATGCTAAATTAATAATGTCCAGTTTACTTATAATATTCATGTTTATTATTTTCAGATTTGAACATGGAATCATTTAGCCCACTTGTTACCATTCTAAATTAAAACAAACTGACTGGATCCAACTATGTTGACTGGAAAAGAAATTTGGACATAGTTCCCATTGCTGAAGAGCACAAATATGTGCTTACTCAATCATGTCCTAGCTTTCCTTCATTAGATGTTCCTCTTGAGGAAAAACAACGATATGATCGTTGGCAAAAATCTAATGAAATGGCCAAGTGCTACATTCTAGCGTCCATCTCAAATGTTTTACAGCATTAAATGCAGGATGTAGAACTAGCTTTGGACCTTATGTTAAGTCTGAAGGAGATGTTTGGTGAGCAAGGCCGTTCTGCAAGGCAAGAAACTATGAGGCAAATTTATAATACCAAAATAGCTGAAGGTAGTTCAATGAGGGAACATTGTCTTACAATGATCTCTAATCTGAATACATTGGAGGTTTTAGGTGCCGATATTGATGGAGAATCCCAAGTGGATATGATACTCCAGTCACTACTGGAATTATTCAAGGAATTCAGATTTATTTATAATATAAACAAAAAGATTTATTCTTTGTCTGAATTGATGAATGAGTTGGTAGCAGCGGAATGCATCCTTGGTACTTCTAGTGTTAGTCTTGAAGCCAATGTGGGTGAAGCTTCTACTTCTCAATCTAAGTTGAAAGGCAAGGGTAAGAAGAAGAAGAAGGACTTCACTAAGCAAGAGGGTAAACAAATTGCCTTAGAGGTTGCCGACAAAGGAAAGAAGCTGAAAGGAAAATGTTTCCATTGTGATGAGAAAGGACATTGGAAGAGGAATTGTCCAAAGAGAAAGTTTGGACTAGTGATACATATTTTTGACACTTACGTTTAAGTCATATTAATTCAAATAGGATTCAAAGACTGATAAAAGATGGACTCTTATAACCTATGGATTTTGATGAATTTTCAGTTTGTAAATCTGGTTTGGAAGGTAAAATGACCAAACGACCTTTTAATGCAAAAGGTAGAAGAGCCCAAGAGTTGCTAGGACTAGTACATTTAGATGTATGTGGTCCTATGTCAATCCAAACAAGAGGCGGCTATGAGTATTTCATTACTTTCACTGATGATTACTCTAGATTTGGTTATATGTACCTAATGAAACGGAAGTCTGAAACTTTTGAAAAGTTCAAAGAGTTTAACGCTGAAATTGAGAATCAATTGGGTAAACGCATAAAGGCCATTCGATCTGATCGTGGTTGCAAATACCTTCTTAGGGATTTTAAGGATTACTTAACTGAAAATGAGATTGTATCCCAATTGACTGCACCTGAAATTTCACAACAAAATGGTGTAGCGGAAAGAAGGATTAGGACTCTTTTAGATATGGTTATGTCCATGATGAGTTATTCGACTCTACCAATTTTCTTTTGAGGATATGCCTTAAATACTGCAATGTATCTTCTGAATTTAGTACCTTCGAAGTCTGTTCCTAAAACACTTGTAGAGTTGTGGAATGGGCGTAAGCCTAGTATGAGACATCTCCATATTTAGGGTTGTCCTGCACATGTATTGAAAGGAAAGTCTGACAAGTTACAGCCTAAAACAGAAGTGGTTTTCTTTGTAGAGTATCCAAAAGGGACTGTTGGAGGTTTATTCTATAGTCATAAAGATAATAAAGTGTTTGTTAGTGCAAATGCCAAACTTTTGGAAAATGACTATATGAATGATTATACTCCTAGAAGTAGAGTTGTTTTGGCTGAAATGAGTGAACTTGTAAATGAACAACCAATGAATGAAATTAGGGATGATGTGGTTGTATTAGATACACCACAAGATACTACTCATGAGATGTCTAGTACATAGGTGCCTTGTCGTAGTGGGAGGAATGTTAGGCCACCTATAAGATTCATAGGTCTCAGAGAGACTTATGAAGCTATCTTAGGGGAGGCTGAAACTGATCCTTACACTTATAAGGAGGCAATAAATGATATAGATGCATTTCATTGGGTCAAAGCTATAAAATCTGAATTAGATTCCATGTATTCCAACCAAATTTGGGAACTTGTAAAGGTGCCTAACGGCATTAAACCTGTTGGTTGCAAATGGGTTTATAAAAGGAAGAGAGGGATAGATAGAAAGGTTGAAACCTTTAAAATAAGGCTAGTGGCGAAAGGGTACACACAAAAAGAAGGTATTGATTATGAAGAAACCTTTTCACCAGTAGCAATGCTTAAATCAATCAGAATTCTCTTATCCATTGCTGCTCATTATGATTATGAGATTTGACAAATGGATGTCAAAACTGCATTTCTCAATGGCAATCTTGAAGAGAAAATCTATATGATGCAACTGGAAGGTTTCATAGCAAAGAACCAAGAGCATATGATATGCAAGTTGAAAAGGTCCATTTATGGACTTAAGCAAGCATCTAGGTCATGGAACATCAGATTTGATCAAGCAATCAAGTCATTTGGTTTTGAACAAAATCTTGATGAACCATGTGTGTACAAAAGGCATCAAGACAAAGTAGTAATGTTCTTAGTGCTTTATGTTGATGATATTCTACTCATTGGAAATGATGTAGGGGTCATATCATTTGTAAAGGTTTGGTTGTTAAGTCAATTTGATATGAAGGACTTGGGTGAGGCTAACTTTATTCTAGGGATCAAGATTTGGCGAGATCTCAAGAATAAGATGTTAGGCTTATCACAAGTTGGATATGTAGATAAGGTTCTAGAACGGTTTAGCATGTAAAATTCTAAGAAAGGATTACTTCCTTTCAGACATGGAATTTCTCTGTCTGATGACCAAAAGCCTAAGACACAAGAGGAAGAAAATATGATGAGACAAGTTCTTTATGCTTTTGCAGTTGGAAGTCTCATGTATGCCATGCTTTGTACTAGACCAGATATCTGTTATTCAGTTAGCATGATCAGCCGACATCAATCAAATCTAGGACCAAAACATTGGCAAGCTGTAAAGTATATTCTTAAGTATCTATGGAGAACAAGAGATTATATGCTTGTTTACCGAAATGAGGATTTGATTCCCATTGGTTATACAGATTCAGATTTTCAATCAGATTTAGATTTCAGAAAGTCCACTTCAGGATGTGTATTTACCTTGGGAAGTGGAGCCATAAATTGGAGGAGTGTTAAGCAATCTTGTATTGCGGACTCCACCATGAAAGCTGAATATGTTGCTGCTTGTGAGGCAACAAAAGAAGCTGTTTGGCTCAAGAAATTCCTTTCTGATCTTGGTATAGTGAGAATGGAGCAAGTTCCAATCACATTGTTTTGTGACAAAAATCCAAAAAATCACAAAAAAGGAAAGCACATTGAGAGAAAGTACCACATCATTCGAGACATTGTTGCTTGTGGAGATATGGTGGTAGCAAAGATTGAAAGTGCAAATAATCTAGCGGAACCCTTTACCAAAGCTTTGCCTCAAAGGACTTTCGAGTCACATTTGGAGGGAATGAGAGTTAGATTGGAACACAATAGTCTTTAAGGCAAGTGAGAGATTGTTAAAATTAGTACCTTTAAATCCTATTGTATGATGCTATGTATGATATTATGTATGACTTAATATTGTAATTAATTAAGTTGTTTTATTATTATCTAAAATAATAGTAATATGAATATTCGGACATTATCATATAGTCCATGAGATGCATAGTATGTGATTTATGTGAAAAATCACAGAAGATATAAATTACAAGTTCTTTGTAAACTCAGAAGTTTAGTTCGTAGTCGGTGATGAAATTGAGCATTTTATCTACGAAGACTATAACGTATCAACTAAGATGATTTGTCTTAATCATCGAAGTGGAGACTTCTAATTGATGTGTTACACATGCGTTCGCCCCAGAGGCTTATAAAGCGCATGTGGGGGCGCTCTCCTTGCGATGTGGGATTCGTGAACCATGCGAACTCCACCCAAACACATCCCTGAGAGAGATAAAGCGCTAGGGGCCTGGCTCCCCCTCCGCCATAAACTTGCCTGGTGATAACCTGTCTCAAAAATGCATCATCAGATATAATTAATGGTAACTTTGGACTTATCAAGAGTTGACAGAAAAGCCCAAGGCCTATTGGAGCTAGTGTCTTATTTGTTCCCTTTTGGTCCCACTCCAAGTCACACATTAAAGCCCAATTGGGATGGTCCAAAAGGCTAACCCAATTAGATAATCAGTTATGTAGAGAGAAACATACAGAATTATATAGAATATGAAATGGTTTTGTATGTTGGTGAAATAGAGAGACTCCTTCGCGTACTCTCTAGAACATACACACATAATTGATTGAGAGACCACACATCTTGGGTATCAAGTGGAATTAGATTGAAGATTAAAAGTTTTCCCAATTACTTATCATCTTTGGTTTTGAAATTCACCACACCAAGATACACTCTCTTAATTCTATATTCTGAAACTTACATAGTGCGTGTTATCAATTGTGAATGAAGTTGATCCGTTAATTTTCCGCTGCGTATGTTTTGTATACGATACAAACATGTTTTTCCATCATTATTATGAATAGTTCTAGCCAAATATTATGGTTTCTCAATGTAGCTTGGATCTTCTTGTAATCCTGTCGCTAATATATTATTGAGAATAACATATCTTAGAATTTAGAAGTTAAAAGTTGTAGTTACTAGTTAATAATTAGTAATTTGGTTCAAGTTATTAAAGACTATTTCAAAAAAAGAAAAAAAAAAAAAAGAAGGAAGTTATTTTTTGGATCATGTCCTTGGAGAAGCCTAAGTCAACGGAGAAGCAATTACAGTCCCAAACTCTACTAATGAAACCGGGAAAGAAACCGAATTAAGTAGGAGGTAACAAAAGACATGGCAAACACTAACAAACAAAGAGGAAACAATCTAGAATGAGAATCCATGGGAGATTGATTGAGACTCTTGAGCTTACTACTAACCACCACTCAAACTCATCTTAATCCTGAGAAAAGAATGCATTTGGCCTCAAAACTAGTCAAAATTCACAGCCACTCTTCTTGGGTGTGCCTTTCAGCTTTCAGCTTTGGCAGGTGGTGTAGGTATTTGGACCACATGGTGCTTGGCTTCACCCCAATACGCAATTTGTCAAATTGCTCATTAAACCCTGACTCGCCCTGTGCAAATGTATGGTTGGTATCAGCATATAAAGAAATTCTGGGTTTTATAGTTCTTCAGGTCAAATTACTTGAAAAAATAAAATAAAATAAATCAATCGAACCTCTTCTTAATTCGAGTGGATGCTGAGAGGTGCATTTCCCCCTGTTTATTATAGCAAAAAATACAAAAACCTTGAAAGAGACCAGCTTAATTTCATAAATTTTGACAATTATTTCAATATTTTACCCTGGAAAAGAAAAGGAGGAAATTTTACAAATATCTCTTAAGTTTGGGGAAATGACATTTTTCTTCCTTGAGATTGAGAAATCAACATATTAGTCCTTCCATTAATAACAACAATAGAATATTTCAAATTTTGAAAATATTGCATTGACCAAACCCTAACCACAATTTGGTGATAAAGAACAATATTTAACAAAAAAAAAAAAAAAAAAAAATTCATTACCATGATTATGGTTTGGTTGAGAGAATCTTTTCAAAATTTGAAATTTTTTGTTATTATTATTAGCAAAATGACTAATGTGTTGATTTTCTCAAACCTTAAGAGATAAAGTGTCATTTCTCTTAAGATTTGGGACATAATGCCATTTTCCCAAACCTTGATACAGGTTTGCAGGATTTACCCTATAATAAAAATTATGTTCTACATGTAGTGTTTGCACCAAGTGGACACATTTCATTTTTCTAGTGTTTTTTTTCCCTTACATCTTGTGAGTTGTGATGCACTATAAGTAAATTAGGATAATTAACAAAATTTGCCAAGAATCTTGTAATTCAAATTACACTTCTTGGTGTTTTAAATGAAGATTTCTAGAGTTCAAATGCTCTCTCCCGTAACTATTGAATCATTAAAAAAAAAAAAAAAGACAAAATTTAGATACAATTACTTAAATGTTATATTTTAGGAAGGTTAATTAAATTCAACCATATGACTATATTAGCCAAAAAACTACATGGTTGAATTTGCTTATTGCTAGGAAAAGATAGTTAAATTTAATTAAGGAGTTTTACCTATGTTTTTGATTTTTTTTTTTGGGTTTTTAGTAAATAATTAGATTTGGTAGCCATTAAAAGTAATTTTCAAAGTGAGAAATTAATATCTTTATTTTATTATTCTTGCTATTGAGATTTGACACAAATTTTATATATTTTTTCATAATTTGAGGTAGTAAATTAACAATGGTACAAAATCATTTTAATATAGGTCTATCATTAACATTTAACACCATTGACTAGTTAAAAAACTTTTGTTATTAGACTTATTCTTATTTTATAATAAATTTAGGACAATATTTAGATATAATTTTTAAGGGATTGAGATTAGGTAGGGTATTGCACTAAGTTAGTTGCTTTTGAGAACGAGAGTTAAGAAAAACAACTTTCAATCTTATGTATTTAGTAAAAAAAAAAATGTAAAAAAAAAATTTGTTGTTAAAAAGTGAAGTGGTAAAACAAGGAAAAACAGAGGTTAAAAAAATTAAGTTGTTTTAATACAATGAGTCTGTTTGCATTGGGTGGAAAAGCATTTGCGTTTCCAGCTTTTTTTTTTTTTAAGCCCGCATGTGTCACTGTTCATTGGCCATGAACAGTGATCCTAGGCCAATGAACAGTGATATTTACTGTAGCAAACAGTAATTTTTTTTTTAGTTTTCAGCAAAATAAGCGGTATCCAAACGCATACAACATATACATTGTTATCTTTTTTAAGGGAAAATATTACATTTTACCACTTTAAATTATACACTAAATTACACTTTGCACTATAAATTATTCGAATGCACACTTTACATCCTAGACTATCACACTTATCATATTTTGCACTCTGGCATTACTATTAGTCTATTACCATTAAGTTAGATAGAAATTAATAGCACATGACTTATACATAATTTTTACTTAGTAGACAAAATGTTTAAAGACCAAATCACCATTTTCACACACAATTAAAAACAAGTACTTGTTTTTTTCCAGGTCTTTCTCTTTCTCGCGTCTTCTCCTCTTTCTCATTGTTCAGTTGCTCCTTCCCCCAAATTAATCAAACATACAAGTTATCTCTAAGCCCAACAAAATTGGACCCTTTATAAGGACAGTATTTGATCAAACTATATCACCTTCCGTAATGGCCACATAGTAGCTGAAGCATTATAGAAAAACTATCCAAAACATTTTGTTCAGTAGATTACTAGTCAACCAGGTAGATGCAAAAGCATTGGTGATGCAAAATGTGCACCGTTGATGATTTTGTTGGGCGAGAGAGAGAGACTTTAAAAAATCATCAATGGGTGTTTTGGTTGTCTCTTTCTCGTTTTTGTCTCGTTTTGGTTGTCTCTTTCTCGTTTTGGACTTAAAGTGCGAAGTGTATCAAAATGAGATTGCAAAGTGTGCACTTTACCATCTGAATTGGAATGCACACTTTGCACTATGAGAGAGGCGAAGGGCTGTTGGGCGAGAGACCTGAAAAAAAAAAAAAAAAATCATTTTTTTTAATTGTTTGTAAAAATGGTTGTTTTGGGCTCTTACAGTCGCTTAAGCAAAAATCATATGCAAATCATGTGTTATTAATTATTTTCTAACTTAATAGTAAAAGTAATGTTGGGTGTAAAGTGTGATAAATATGATAGTTTAGGGTGTAAAGTGTGCATTCGAATAGTTTAGAATGCAAAATGTAATTTAGTGTCTAGTTTAGTTTGGTAATGTGTAATTTCTCACTTTGTTAAAGACCATTAAATTCAACGTATCCATATATTTAAATTTAATTAAACAATTTAAGATACAGCTTATGAGCAAAAATTTCTTAAAAAAAAAAATTATCAACAATTTTATCAAAGTTTTGTCTATAAATATCAATACGTGTATACGGTGAATTTATGCCGTGTGTGTTTGTTTTTGTTTTTTTGTTTTAAAAAAACCCCAAAATTTTAAAAGAATGAAATATATATATATATATATATATATATATATATATATATATATGAACTGTTTTCTGACTAGTGGCGGGGTCTAACAACAAACCTGTAATTTTCAAGTCCTGATCTTTATATATTTCTCTGCATATAGTTTTCTTAGATTTCGTTCCCTCTACTCTCAGCTCCATTGTTCTGAAAATCCCTCAGCTTTTTTCTCCAATGGCTTCTCATCTTGTAATTACGCTCTCTCTCATCTCTTTCCTCTTTTTGTTCACCTCTTCTTCTTCGTCAGCTTCTAGAATTATTTTACCATCAGATTCTCAGAAAGTCTCTGTGGGCTTATACTACGAATCCCTATGCCCCTACAGCGCCTATTTCATAATCAATTACCTGGACAAGCTCTTCGAAACTGATCTCATCTCTATCGTCGATCTCAAACTCGTTCCTTGGGGTAACGCCAAACTCAGAAGCAACAACACCTTCGATTGCCAGGTCATGGTTTTCCTTCATTCCACAATTTTATGAATTGTCTGCTTGTCTTTCTATTTTTTTATTTTTATTTTTGTTTTGTTTGATTAATCACAATTCAATTGCTTGGAACTGTATACTTATACTATTTGACAATTTTCCCATATGGGTTGGACTTATTTACTTGTATTGAGAACGTCAAAATTGTACTTTTCATTATTCTTTTGTTTTGGTGGGTATGTATTAACATAGGATGAAGTGCTAAATTTTTTGATGATGATTGCAGCATGGCCCATATGAATGCTTACTAAACACTGTGGAAGCCTGTGCAATTGATGTCTGGCCTGATTTGGTAAGACTTTATTTTTTTAATATTTTGATAGTTACAACGGGGGAGTGATGATTTGAATCCTGGGTGTTTCCATTGAAAATACCAAGAGTTGCCAATTAAGCTACGAGCCTCTTGGCAAATTGGTAAGACTTGTTACTGACCATAAGACAGTAGAAATGAAAAATGATAAGAACCCATTGGTACATAAGACTATAAAAGTGCTACTAGCATTTTCTGTGCTAAGCTTATATTTAGTTGTAGTTTGCACAGAGACATCATTTCAGTATTTCTGAAAGTCTTGTGGATAGTTGTGAAAATGTTTTAATCATATGCATAATGAAGGTTATACATGTGTGACTGGAAGTCTAACATGGAGAAAAGGTAAAGAAGATGAGGAATTAATATAAGACAATTAGCTCAACTGGTAAAGTCTCTGATGGTTGTATTAGAGATCTGGGATTTAATCTCTGCTTACACCAAAAACTGATTGGTGTCTTGGTCTGATGATGAAAAGCTATCATTAGGAGTGACGCCATAAGTTGAAACTCTCTAAAAAAAAAAAAAACAATTAGGCTTAAACCTATAGGCTTAAGTTGTTGGGTTAAGTGATGTTCCTCTTTGTTATATTAAGGCCTCAAGGTTTTATCTCCCTAACAAATACTAGGGTGGTTTTTTCTTCTTGGAAAATGAAAAATCTTAAGTTAGTGGAGTTGTTTGGTCAGTTATTCAAGGGTTTTAACTTTTAATAACAAGCAAGTGGCAATGCTATGTTCTCATGCACTTTCATGTTGTTGCAGAGTGAGCATTTTCCTTTTATTAATTGCGTTGAGACTTTGGTCTACGAACACAAGTACCCCCAATGGGAATCATGTTTTGAGCAGCTGGGCTTGGATCCAAAACCTATTTCAGATTGCTATAGTAGCGGACATGGTAAAGAGGTTGGTTTTCTCCAATTGAATTTAACATTAAATTTTCCATTCAAGTGGCGTAAGTTGTCTTGGTGAAAATATCAGGATGCACACCTTTTTTTTTTTTTTTTTTTTTTTTTTTGTTATCGTGGGTGTTTAGGGCTCTTAGAACTAATCGTTCTGATGTGTGTAGTTCCCCCTGGATGTTTGCAGTGTGCACTCCCTAGTTTAATATTAATGTTATCCTATTAAGAATCAAATTGTAGCAAGTTACAGTTGATTGTACTATTTATGCCAGCTTTGTCTAATAAACTAAAATATACAAACAACACAGATTATCCTTTGCTGAATAAATGAAATATTCTTTACTTAATGTGAACCAAGATACATTATTGACATCATGTAGCCTTATATGGGCTACATCATCAAGGTGGAATATTTGTTGTGTGATCACTTGGTAGTTGGTACATAATAATTATTATTGAAAGGTTGGAAGTGCTTTGCCATTAATTTTTTTTATAATTGCTAGGCTACTAACCAAAGAATCCCTAGCTTACCTAAGGAGATACCTCTGGTTGAATAACTGTCATTATGCTTTTTTTCCTATATGGATTCTATCTTGCTAAATATAGCTTATTGACAGATGGTATATGTTTTTGTTTCTTGATTCCTCCAAGAAGCTGTAAGATTTGGGTATGCAAGTACTTGCAGTTGACCCTTCTTAGGAACATAGGAAAGAGAGTTTGAATTTATGTTGAATGAATCATTAGTCCTTAAACTATTTGTCTTTTCATTTGTAGTATCGTAAAGGTCAGCAATTGTGGATCCCGTGGAATTAGTGAAGGACTAAGCTTTACTGGGCTTGGGTGAAATTGGTAAAAAAAAAAAAAAAATTGTACCCAATGCACAAAGCCCCCACTTTTGCAAGCCTCCAAATTTTTTTTGGAGAAGATGATTCCCAAACTCGAACCTACGACTTGTTGCTTTTGGTGGATGGCACTTGCCACCGCACCAAGAATTGGGTGAAATCGGCATTTATAAAAAGTGATCTGCCAAATACTTGGATGTTGTTAATTAATAACATGGCCAGGAAATGGCTGGAGCTTCCATGACCACCAAATACTTTTATATTTAAACTTGTGACTAGAATACTGAAGAACACAACCCCAAATCAAGAGCTTCTTACATAGAGTGGTAATTTAGTGCAAGTATTTTGAATTGACACGCTAAAAACTGACTTCTCTGACATTTGATTGTTTGTAAAATCATTCCATTCTTTAATATGGGACCACTCTAGGGGCCTTTTTATTTTTATTTTTTCTGTGGGGAGAGGGGGGATATGTGCTATTATTCTGTTGACTGGAATCATAATAGGCACAGCATTTTCCTTTCTTTTTACCTCTTGTCACTTATACTATGGTTTATTACTGTCAGAAATTCTCTAGCTATCTATAATTGGATTTATTTTTTCTTTATACAGCTTGAATTGCAATATGCAGCTGAAACAAACACCCTTCAGCCTCCTCATGAGTATGTGCCTTGGGTTGTTGTGGATGGAGAACCACTCTATGAGGTTTGTTCTTTTGACTATGTAAAGTGTTTTCCAATATTATTCACCAAGGCCATATGCATACATGATTGGATTATATTTGTGTAACCTCAGTTTGAACTAATTAAACAAGTGATGGTTGTTTGTAACCACTAGATTAATTTCTGGTCATTTAAAATATTGATGGGTAATGGGTAACCATTATTATTTCTCTCTCTAAGAAATGATATAATTTCTCTCACTGCAGGATTATGAGAACTTTCTAAGCTATATCTGCAAGGCTTATAAAGGTACTGCTGTGTCCACGGCCTGTAGCAAAGTATCTGTGAATACTGTATCAGGGAAAGCGAAGGCCATCCATCCAGATTACTATGAGTCAAGAGCGCTGGCAATAGCAGCAAGAATAAAATCAGCCATTACTCAGTGGATGGGCCAGAAGAACATGGTAGCTTCGATGTAAATGTCTGCGGTTTTATGTGTTTGTAGATTGGTTTACCACTGTTCCTTATATTTTCTGGAGATCTACCTATCTTGTTTGTATTTGCAGTGCTCAGTTAAGGCAGCTAGGAAATAGTAAGTTGGTACCAGCCAGAGAAAACTCTTCTTGTTTGTGGCGTATCATTAATTATTAATTATGACAAATAGTTTTATGTTTAGTGATAAATCAGTCTAGATGCATATGCTGCATTTGCATGGCACCCATAGATACTCTATTAGCTATTCTTCTCTTTTGTACACTAAAGAGAGAGCAAACCAAAATCTATAAATAATGTCTACTAAGTTATTCTGTGAAACACTAAAGTTATAAGCTTCATTAGAAATAATTCGTTAAGTTGCAGATCCCTCTTTATTTACAACTTGCACCCAACAAGTAGTCTAGTGATCTAGTCTCATCTATTTGCTCATTAATTCTATCCTTTACCTATATGAAATCTAATCTACAACATATTCTCAGTGATGCAGGACAACCTAGGCTTCCCACCTAGATTAGTCCTACCGAAGAACCTTAGACTTCCCACCTAAGGTGTTTGGAATCACCACCAAACAAATCAATGCAAATAATCTCAATAATAATAATAATAATAGTTTGTAAAATACAAAAGGAACCATCTGGAGTTTTATATACAATTTCCAGGAATCACAATGATAAATATAAACTTTCCTAAACAATCTCAAATATTAATATGATAATCCTAACAATCTCAAATACTAATTCAATACTAAAGATAAATCCAAATAAAGATAACATAAATGATAAAGATAATCTCCACAAATATGCTATCATGTGGTGTCCGCACCAACTCCCCTAGGGTGGGAGAAACTCGACCCCGTCGAGTAAAGCTCATAAGGATCAAGTGACATCAGAATAAGCTCCATCAAGCCACAAGCTCACTGGATCAGCATGGTGCCTCCATCGACGCTCATATGTGCGGGTGATAGGAGGTAGAGATGAAGTTGTAGCAAGTGTATCCAAGTAGGCCTCCAAAAGAGCGGGACCAAGCTGCTGCAATTCCTCTCTGGTGATTTATGTACAATTAGAATCAGGTTGTCCTCGCCAGCGAACCAAGAAGCGCTGAACTGTTTGTAACACCTCAAACCCATACCAAGGATTTGGATGCAAAACCTGTCTTAGAAATAATCAACAATAATATAATGACCACATTTATATGCCAATATGCACCAAATAGGTAGAAACAATTTTATTTTGAAAATAAGCAATTTTCCACCTAAAAGAACAGTAGTAGATAAACAGTAATTCAATATGAAAAATATTAGTCAAACACAGACAAAAGCTGCTAAACACTCGGTGGGTGATTTCCCATGGGAACAATAACACTAACCTCAAAGAGGCAACACTAGCTCCGAAGAGCAACAATAACACTGCACCACACCACACTAACACTACTTCAGCCGAAGACCAACACTTAACCCTGTGTTGGCAAAGGTTGCAGACTGTCTAGTTGACCATTTGAAACACTCTTGTCATATACAGTTTCACAATAATATACAATAAATAATAGAGTTTGAGTATGTATAAAGCACTAACAATGGTATAAGTCTTTGAAACTTCACTTTTGCAATTATGTGTATGTATATATATATATATATATATATATAAATATATTTTTACCACAATTATATATATATATATATATATAAATATATACGTCTTGAGAGACGTCATGTGTTGAAGTCTACTTACCTCTAGTTGCTAAACCAAGCTTCACTTCAGTCGCTCGATACGACGTCAACTAGAACCTAAATAATAATTAAATAACTCAATAAGGGCAGGTTTTGAATAACCACAAAGTCCTCTTGATAAAACAATTCCTCAGCCACTATAAAGATTTGGCAAAGTAAAAATTAACATATCTTTCTAACATATCCCCAAACCTATTCTAGATTAAATAGTTGTAAAGCATTCCCTAGTTAACATCTAATATACCTATTCTATATTTTATATAATTGTATATTGTATATCATTCAAAAAAAATCGGTTATCCCTACATACAAAACACGTAAACCAATAGAACACCACCTTAGGACTTCTACAATTGTTAATCTATAGAGAAAGAGATGTACTCCACGTACATGAGGATCTAATTCAAAAAAATTGAATAAAATAAAGCATGGCTGTTCAAACTTCCACGTACATGAGGATCTAATTGAATAAAATAAAGCATGGCTGTTCAAACTTCCACGTACATGAGGATCTAATTCAAAAAAAAAAAATTGAATAAAATAAAGCATGGCTGGACAAACTTCCAAGATAATCTCTATACCTGTGCAACTACTATTATTATTCTCCTAATAGAATCATGCAGCAAGAGACAAGAGTTCCCCTTAAACAAGAAGTGTCCATTGATATCAAATAGTCATGCGCACAAGTTACCTCAATTCAACGATTTTGCTGGCTGCTCCCCTGAAGCGCACGGCCACCCAATTCTTTTAGTTTGAGAAACCCTAAACTCTACTCTTAAGCTTATACGCTAATCACTAATTTAATTTTTTTTTTCTGCCTTTCACGTAGGAAGCCCTAACTTACTAGCACGTTAAAACTGTTTCACTTGGGCCGAAAATTTAGAACCCACTAAAATCTAAAATAAGCTTCTAAGACTTTCATTCCCACTAAAACTCATATTAAGGTTGTTTAAATAGGCTAAAACCCTAAAGAATTCCAATAACAATTAAACTCCTAGTCCAAATAGGTTTTAGTCTCTTATCCTTTTCCTTAACTGATAAGGAGACTAAAGGTTAAATTTGAATAACCCACAAAATAACAATTCACGTTACCCATTAATATTATTATTATTATTATTATTATTATTATTATTATTATTGTAGAAATCATAATATAAAATAATATTTCCTCCAAAATAAATTAAGCAATTCATCAAATCCACTCTAGAAGCAGTTAAATTAAATTTAAGTGAGACGGGTGTTACACTGTTCCATCCCTATTGAAAGGAGACTGCTCATCCTAAATAACATCAATAATATCTTTATGTGCTTTTTGGAGACAAGATGGTGTAGGGTTAGGGACAGGTTAACCAAAGAAGAAGAGGGTGGATCATCAAAAGGGTCATAGGGCTGGACCTTTAAAAGCAATTAAATTAGCAATATTAAAAGTAGAACTAATACCATAATCTGAAGGTATATCAATCACATAAGCATTAGATCTAAGTTTCTTTAATACCTTGAATAGGCCAGCACTGTGGGCCTGTAGTTTCTTAACGGTTCCAGAAGGATACTGTTCAGGCCTGATACGAATCATAACATAATCTCCTACATCAAAGTATAAATGACGTCGATGTTAATCAGCCTGAGTCTTATACTTAAGATTACTAGCATGAATTCTTTTGTTGATCTCTTTATGCAGCTCATGCATGTGACTAGCAAACTCTACTGTAGACACAAAAACCTTATCATGTGAGGACATTGGGAGAAGGTCTAAAGGTCTCCTAGGTGTATAACCATGAACAACTTCAAATGGACTCATACCTATGGACCTATTAACTGAGTTATTGTATGCAAATTGGGCTACGGGGAGTATAGATTCCCAAGTTCTACCATTCTCACCTATGAGACACCTCAAAAGATTTCCAAAACTCCTATTTACAACCTTAGTTTGACCATCTGCTTGAGGATGATATGCCGTGGAGAATTTCAACTTTGTTTTCATCATGTGCCAAAGGGTCTTCCAAAAATAGCTCATGAATTTAACTCCCCTATCTGACACAATTGTTTTAGGTAACCCATAAAGCTTAACAATCTTATCAAAGAAAATCTTGGCTACCTTGGATGCATCAGATGTCTTAGAGCATGAAAGAAAGTGAGCCATCTTAGAAAACCAGTTTACCACTACAAAAATGGAATCAAACTTCCTAAGGGTACGAAGGAGACTTAGTATAAAGTCCATGCTAATATCCTCCTAAGGACGGTGTGGAACTGGTAGAGGAGTGTAAAGGTCAATATTTTGCTTGCAATGCTTAGCCAGTTGACATTGACGACATTGACCAATTATCTTGGCAACATCCCTCTTAAGACTTGGCCAATAGAACTGCCTCTCTACCTCTTCAATTGTCTTATCACGTCCAAAATGTCCTGAAAGTCCTCCCACGTGCACTTCCCAAACCAAAAAGTCTCTAACTGATGTGCGAGGAATACAAAGCTTATTGGCTTTAACCAAGTAGCCATCTCGGAGGATAAAATCATCAACAACCTGAAGATGCTCAGTCCTAAGTGTAGTGTATACTTCTCCAAAATCTAGGCAAGATTCATACTTCTCTTGCAACTTCTCAAACCCTATGACTTTTGTACTCATTATAGAAAGTAAGGTGACTAGACGACTTAAAGCGTCAGCTACCTTATTCTCAACACCAGATTTATGTCTCAAAACAAAAGAGAATCTTTGCAAATACTCAACCCAAGGGACATGTTGAGCATTTAATTTCTTTTGGGAATTGATGTGGCGGAGAGCATGATGATCAGAATAAATGACAAACTCATGGGGTGTCAAATAATGGCTCCAATATCTTAAAGCTTGAACCATAGCATAGAGTTCTTTGTCATATGTTGAATACTTCTTCTTAGCCTCATTTAATTTCTCACTAAAGTAAGCTATTGGGTGACAATCTTGGCTAAGAACTCCTCCTATGCCTACACCAGACCATCACATTCTACTTAAAAGACCTTATCAAAGTCTGGTAGGCGCATTACCGGTGCTTCTGTCATCTTCTTCTTGATTTCTTGAAATGCTTTACTAGCAGCATTTGACCATTGGAATTCGCCTTGCTTCATACAATCAATGATTGGTGCCATGATTGTACTAAATCCACGTATGAAGAGACGATAGAAAGTTGCAAGCCCATAAAAACTACAAACCTCATGAATGTTCTTGGGCTCGGGCCAATCCACTATGGCCTTAACTTTTCGTGGGTCAGCAGAAACTCCTTTAGATGAGACCACAAAGCCTAAGAAAATGAAACTATTAGTGAAGAATGAGCATTTCTTGAGGTTGGCATACAAGTTTTCTTTCCTCAAAGTGGAACAAACTTGTTTAAGATAGTCCAAATGTTGCTCCTTTGATTTACTATAAATGAGAATGTCATCAAAATACACTATCACAAATTTTCCCATGAAAGGCCTTAGTACTTGTGTCATCATTCTTATAAAAGTACTAGGAGCATTTGATAAACCAAAGGGCATTACAAGCCACTCATATAGACCATCTTTTGTCTTAAAAGCAGTCTTCCATTCATCACTTGGGCAGATCTTAATCTAATGGTATCCACTTTTCAAATCAATCTTCGAAAAGATTGTGGCTCCTGACATCATATCAAACATATCATCTAACCTAGGGATAGGAAAATGATACTTCACAGTAATCTTATTGATTGCACGACTATCCACGCACATCCTCCAGGATCCATCTTTCTTTGGGGTCAAAAGTGCAAGGACTGCACACGGGTTTAAGCTTTCACGCACAAATCCTTTGTGCAAAAGCTCATCCATTTGTCTAGCCATCTTATCATACTGAGGAGGGCTCATTCTATAGTGGGGCAAATTTGGAAGTACTGTTCCTGGGAGAAGATCTATGGCGTGTTGAATATCACGCATAGGAGGCAATTGATTTAGGAGCTCTTTAGGGAAAACATCTTGGAACTCTTGAAGCACTGATCATACTTCTTTTCTTGGTTCTTCAAAACTATCTAGTGCAGCTTCCTTAACAACCAAAGCAAAGATGATGGAGTCTTGATTGACAACTCTTTCAAGTTCTTTTGGACTGATGAGGTTCATGCTTTGCTTTTTGGGCTCTTCTTTAGCCTTACTTGCACTAACAAACTTAGTTTTGACTGGGTTAAGCTTAATCCTTTGTCCATTGTGCATGAAGGAACAAGAGTTCGAGCGACTATAAAGAGTGACATCTAAATCATAGAGCCATGATCGTCCTAAAATTATGTGTCCTACATCCATTGGAATCACATCACATAAATCTGAGCCTTGTATCAGAGGATATGAATAGGAACAAGACACCTATCCTTGATGGTGATAGATGAATCACCTACCCAAGAAACCTTATAGGGCTTAGGATGGGCAACTAACTTCAAACCTAAGAGGAAGACAAGTTTAGAAGAAACTGCATTAATGCAACTTCCACTGTCAATGATAACCTTGCAATTTGTGGTTCCACACTTGACAAAGGTTTGGACGATAGTATTTCTTTTCCAATCATCACTTTCTTTGGACTGTGCTAGAGTACACCTAACAACACTCATTACAGGAGTATCAAGACTACCCTCACTGAGGTTGTCAAAAGATGGTAGGGCTCTAATGCAAGCTAATTGGGTGGAATCATCCTCTCCTATTTTTACAATGTCTTCAATGTTAGGTTCATAGACTACTTCTTCTACCTCTTCCTCTCCATCCAATTCTTCAATTAACAAAGTCTTATTAGGACATTGGGCAGCCATATGACCAAAGCCTTGACACTTAAAGCATTGGATTCTAGAATTGGGCCTAAATGTCTCTCTAACTACACTCTTCTCTTTGTCTTCTAGACGCAAGGGCCTATTGTTGGGATTGGGTCTAGTTTGAGGACCTTGTTGGTATCTACCCTGAGGATTCTTTTCTATGAGTAAAGGTCTATTGTTGGGATAAGGCCTATTTTGGGCACCTTGGAGGTACCTACCTTGGGGACCTTCAAAACTGTTGCGAGGCAACATGCGATTGTGAAATCTCCTTCCACCTTGGGGCCTAGGGATCAGCTCTAAATCTTGCACTAAGGTATAAGCATCATCAAGAGTTGAGATCTGTTGAGCCACTAATTCTCTTTGAAGATCATAATTGAGACCTTTCCTGAATCTACTCAAGGTAATTGGCCCATCTTTAGTTGCATTGCTACGTATCCTGTACTCTTCAAATTGTTTTACGTATTTAGTAGCAGACCTATTGTCTTGTCTCAAATCATGCCATTGATCCAACAAGTTGCCTTGATGAGATACTGGGAAGTACTTTTCATTGAGCTTGGCCTTCATTTCTTCCCAAAGAGTTATAGGTGGTTGGCGGGTCTTGCGGAGGTGGTTGATAACACTATCCCAGTGGAGTTTTGCTCTTCCTACAAGTTTCATTTTGGCAAACCTAACTTTTTTGTCCTCAGACAATTCATACCACTCAAAAAAAAATGTTCCATCTCTCTCACCCAATCATTGTAAACTCGGGGGTTCTTAACACCATCAAAGGTAGGGGGCCTCTACATTGATATGCTTTGCTAAGTTGTCTTCATTGTCTCTATGGTCTTGCCTAGGGTGAGGGCCATGCCTATTATTATTTCTTCCATTTTGTGCATTAGCCTCGTCATACCTAGCCTCCAAGTGGCCTAGATGGGCAGTAAGCTCTGCAATGGCTTGTCTTAATTCATCTTGGGGAGGAGGATCCATGTTTAGGCGGGATTGGGGACTAGATTGGGATTTAGAACTAGACTCTGATTTGGAATTAGACTGTTCTTCAGAACTAGTTACTAGATGACCACTATGCAAATGCATGCAAAGAGATCAACAAACTAATTCTAGCAAGTGAATAATAAGGATAAAAATCACGTAAATTTTATGTGAAGAAAAGTCATGAATTCCATAGGTTGTTGCATTCAAGCAGTACTAGCTTCAACAAGAATTAAATTAAAAAGGACCTAATTGTTACAATGTGGTTAGGCTAGTTCAACTACTAATACTGAGAATTAATTACTTTAAAGGATTTTTTTTTTTCTTTTTGGTATTTATAATTTTTTGTTTTTTTTTTTTTTGTTTTTGGCTAAAATAGAAGGTTAAAAGAAAATAAACCAATAGCTAAAATATTAAATTCATGTGAGAGTTTAAGCAGAACAAATGATAAAGGCAATGACTTGTTATTGAAGGTAAGTTGAGGCATATAGTAGACATATTGATATTAAATCTGAAAGTGTAATTCAATTTATTAAGTTAGGAAAGTCCACACCTTGGTTGGGCTGACTTAACAACCTGGGCCACACTGGACAGTAGGTCACTAAAGTCCACACCTTGAAAGGCAGTTGCATTAATAACAATTGTGAAAGTGGGCTTGTGGTACCTCACATGTACGTGGAGCCTTCTTGAGAATTCAGCTTGCTTCGTGAACCTGACTTGACCTTTTTTTTTTTTTGGAAATACAATAAAGACAGAACTAGAATATAAAGCTAAAAATCTTATCTGCCAAGTACAAAAACTAAACACCGAAACTAGAGAAGCTAGAAACAAAGGAAAACTGAAAGAGAAGAAGCGGCGGAGGAAGCATCGCTGGAGTCGACGGTGAAGAGGCGGCCTAAGCTCGTCGGCACTGACTGTCAGTGACACTCGAAGGTGGAGATCGGAGCTGGTGAGTCTGATCTCGGAACCCGTGAAGCGGCGGCGGTTGTTGGTGGCAATGGGTTGTGCAACGGCGTTATTTTGTTGGTGGGATCGGTGGCTTAGTGTTGTTTTCAACTCTTTTGTTCTCAATCTGGTGGTTTGAAGTTGTGGATCTGAATTTTTTTTTTTTTTTTTTTTTTTTTTTGTGGAATGTATGTTCTATGTTTCTGATCTGGTGATAGTCCTCAGAGTCGGGCACAGATTGGCTTTTCTATCGGTTTTGGGATGAAGAATTCGTGTGGCCAAAGGGGGTATATGGGTCGGATTGGTTCAGGTTCAGGTTTGCAGATTTCGTGAGGTAAGAAATTGGGTTGCTTTGGTTTGTAAATCTTATGGGATAAGTATTTGAGTAATGGCATGTTTGGCGGTGGTTTTGTTTTTTGATGGTGAGTGTGGTTGTGGGTTGTTAGTCGTGATTTTGGTTGCTAAAAGGGGAGATCGGGTTGGGCTCTGATACCAAGTTGATGCAGGACAACCTAGGCTTCCCACCTAGATTAGTCCTACCGAAAAACCTTAGACTTCCCACCTAAGGTGTTTGGAATCACCACCAAACAAATCAATGCAAATAATCTCAATAATAATAATAATAGTCTGTAAAATACAAAAGGAACCACCTGGAGCTTTATATACAGCTTCCAAGAATCACAATGATAAAGATAAACTCTCCTAAACAAATCCTAAGCAATCTCAAATACTAAAGATAAACCCAAATAAAGATAACATAAATGATAAAGATAATCTCCACAAATATGCTATCATGTGGTGTTCGCACCACTCAGTCTGCAGGACGAGAGAGAGAGAGAGAGAGAGAGAGAGAGAGAAACATGTCTGAAGAAAGCCATGAGTGCGCCCCCCCCCAACAAAAAAAAAAAAAAAGATCATCTTTAACAAACAGTTCTTCAAGTAAACTGTGCACCCTTATAAACACAATGATTCATAGTTATTACACCATCCACATCATGAATGATAATCAACACATTTCTAACAACCAACATGAACAGTCATGTACAAGTTCATTGTCAACCAAATGATAAACCATTTGCTAGAAGTCCATGCATTGTAACCAAAACACCTCCAATGAGTTATTGGCCGAACCAACCATTGTAGCAAAATAGTGCATGTCCAAATATTGCAACAAATCTGACTTCTTAATTGTTAGATCTAGACATCAACTTCAGTAAGATCTCTTTGCGCTTAGTAGTTGGACAACCAAAGAGAGTTTCCAGATTTAGTGGATTACTCATCAAAAATATGCAGGCCTCGATCAAGAGATTTGATTCAAGTTCATTTCCTCCAAAGCTGTAAAGGTATTTTCCCCTGATCTTTTCGATCCCAAAAACTTTGCAAGAACATCAGTTGCCCTATTAATTGCCTTAGCTATACTATCAAGTCCACGAGCAATTGCATTTGCATCATCATTTTCTTTAGCTTCTGACACTTTTCTTTTTTTGCCTCTGGAGAAGGTGCTCGAGAACAATTTTCATCAACTCCAGATTACATAGTTTGCTCATTTAGGGACACCACCAAAGCGTCATAATAAAGGGTTGAAGGAATCGAATCAAAGTCATCAATAGAGCCCGGGGAAGCATGTCTTACACCTTTCTTTGCATTTTCAGCATGCTCATCTGTTACTCTATCTTTGGTCCATATCTGTGCCATCTTAAACCAAGGATTTTTTTTTTTTTTTAATATTATGAAAACAAATATACATTCTCATGACACATTAAACCTCGAGATAACATGATAGTTTACCATTATGAGCGGTTCCAAAATTCACATTCAGCCATTCACATATTTGACCAGTTTTTATTATTATTTTATTTATAACTAAAAAGAGATGATACTGTAGCAATGTGTAAAAATAGCTATAGGGATGGATGGGATGTAAGGCTTAGTTTGCTTTATTTTATTTTATAACATTTTATGAAAAGCATAATGTGTTTTACGTTGCATCCGGTTTTAAAGGACCAGATGAGAATGCTCAATATATAATACATCAAGTGGAGCATCATCCACGGGATCCGATATATTTCCTTGCGATTTGTGTGTTAATAGAATAAGTAAGCTCTGTAGTGCCTGTTAATGATAAAAAAAAATCTCGTATATCTAGTACACCAAATGCTCTTTCAATAACATTACATAAGGATGAATGAGTGAATAGGTAGTATTATTGTAAATGATAATACACACCCCTACATTTTTTTTTCCTTAATCTCAAATCTGAAATAGTACAAATTATCATGAAATTTAATTTATGAGTCACACTATAAAACTTTGGGAGAGTAATTGTACACAAGTTAAAACGCAAAACAATAATATCAAAGAATTAATTTGGTTTTGTACTTGGCGATTTACCATGGAAGCTATGTTTTTTTGTTAAACACCTAAAGAAATAAAATATAGATGGCCGTAATGGTCTATATATAGTTTAAATTAGCCTAGAAAAAGCATAGGGTTCTTAGAGAGGTTATATGATGGATTTTGGAAAAGGAAGAAGTTTTAGTGGACAAAACTAAATATGTAATGTTGTTGGGAGCAGAAAAGTTTTCCTTCTGACAAATGAGATTTGTGTTGGGTTAGGGCCTAGACCGAAACTTAACAATGAGCTTGAAGCACGGCTCAAAGGCTATTGGTGAAACTTTTGAGAATTCGCCTTATTTTATGCCTTGGGCCTAGGTTAGGACTAGCAAGGATTATGGGATGGCCCAAAAAACGTTTCCTACATCAGACACATCAGCACAACAAAAAAGCCAATTGTAATAAAGAAATAGTCCAACAGTAAAATATTCTAGCGGTAAAATATTCTAGCAGTAAAATGAAAGAACAGAATAAACCTTTAGCCGTTAATTATTTCATAAATTAAGGAGAATGTCTATATCTCCAAAACCATCATCCATAGGATCCAACGAGAAAAAGTCCTCCAATATAACAACATGAGGGAAAAACTTTATAGTAACAATTACATTATAGCTTTCAATAGTAAATGAATAAACAAACACTACGGGGTCCATTATAGCAAATAATGAGGAAAGCTTAGTGTGAGATGAAGGGAGATAGAGAGAGAGAGAGATTCTAGTTAGTGCAACAAGATCATTATTATGCCAGGGTATGCTCATGGATATAGTATATGTAGTGAGTAATAGGGGTCATTTTGGTCGCATGAGAGAGAGAGAGAGAGAGAGAGAGAGAGAGAGAGAGAGAGAGAGTATTTAGCGAAGCTGCTGGGAGATGGGTGAGAGCTTATGAGTAGAGGTGTGAGGGGTGTTTGTGAGCTAGGGGGCTAAAGAGCTTAGTTTCTAATTTTGAAACTAAGAACTCAGAAGCTCAGAACCTCACTAAGAGTTTAAGAAATTAGAGAGAGTGGAAAATAGAGAAGTTTATGAGAGATTTGCTATTCTCTAGTTGGTGTGTCTTGAGGTATTGATGAAGAGCTCTATTTATAATTGAGTTTAAGGGGGGGTTTTTAGCAAATATTTTTTGCCAAAATCAGTCTTAATCTTCAGAAAATTCTTAGAAAATCGTTCCTAGGATTTGGCCAAGAATGGTAAGTTCAACTTTAAAGTGTTCTTGCTGTTTTGGGTAATAGCAGCTGGAGGTTCTGATTTAGCATTAAATGCTAATTGTCCTCAGCCAATTATTAGGCTAATGATCTTGGTTGTCTGCTGCTAGTACCAGAGCTTCCTAGGGCAAATTGTGTCACCCCAAGCCAGGTGTCAATTTTGGAGTCCTCTATTGAAAACTCTGCTGGAGATCTCTTGGTGCCCTTCAAACCACATTTTCCTAAATTTCCCCATTAGGGTTCATTTGCTTGGTTCATGAACTAGAAAATATACATTTTTGGCATGGTAATGAGCTATTTATAAGTGATTCCAGAAGCTTCCATCATGGCTGCCTCTTGTTCTTTGACCAAATGTGTTGGCGATGAGAGACAAAATGGCTAGCTTCAGCTTCACAGCTTTATGTCTTGTCAGCATAACTTCATGTCACATCAATAATCAAGAAAATCAGCTTGCCAAGGAAGAGTGTAAGCTCAGCTGGACATGTGGTTCTTTCTGATATGATTTAACAAGCTAAAAATGATGGTAGTAGGCCCTATCTATCAACTTAGCTGTGCTGAAACTTGACTAGTGGCTAGTCTAATTATTTTAATTACTTAAGTGAGCTTTAGTTGCTAAGATTTGCACATGGGCTGCGCTGTCTCGGTTGGACCTTGTTGTTAGGCTTCTTTGGACTTGTTCAGCCCTACAAAATGAATAGTTTTGCCATGGATAATATACATGAGCTTTAATAGTTAGAGTTTCTTATGGAAAAAAAAGAAAAAGAAAAAGAAAAAAGCATAGTTCCCATTTTGTAGAAGAAATAGTTTTGAAATATGGGTAATATGTCATAAGCAATTTATGCTTCCCATAAGTTAGGGAATTTAATATATCAAAACATGTTTTTGCCAAAGAATGGTTTTGGGCTTTGAATATAATTCTTTTGCCAAATAGATTTGGGTTATTTATTTATTTATTCTTTATTTTATAGAAGGTGCCAAAATAGTATTTAAGCTTTTTGTAAGTAGTTGCCAAAATAATATTGGGCTTTTATGAATAGTTGCCAAAATAGTGTTTGGGTTTTTTGTAAATAATTGCAAAAATAGTATTGGGCTTTTTGTGAATAGTTGCCAAAATAGTATTTGGGCTTTTGTAAATAGTTGCTAAAATAGTATTTGGGCATTTGTAAATAGTGTCCAAAATAATATTGGGCTTTTATGAATAGTTGCCAAAATAATATTTGAGCTTTTGTAAATAGTTGCCAAAATAGTTTTGGGCTTTTGTAAATAGTTTGAGATTTTTGTAAAAATATTACCATGTAGCAACGGGCTTTGTAAAAGTGTCGTGTAGCAATGAGCTTTAGAGGTGTCATGCAGAAATGAGCTTTAGAGTGCCGTGTAATAACGGGCTTTGTAAGAGAGTTTTGTTGGGCTTTTTGGGTTTTGCCCACGAGTTAAATGAGTTTGGGCTTTTATAGAGATGACATAGTTTTGTGGCCCATTTTGGGTAATGGTATGAGAAGTATTTGTGAGGGCCCAAGTTGGGCAATAATATGGGGAATATATGGGTAATTTGTTGAAAATATTTGTGGGGGCCCAAAATAGTTTATGGGCTGGTCTGAGTATTTTTGTAAGTGAGCCAATGAAATTAGGACCTGAAAAATTGTACCTCAACAAATGTCAAGTTAGAAAGTTGGAGAGAACAAACTTTCAATTGAGTATGACAAAAAAAGTACGTGAAACATAAGAGGAAACAAAAATGAAGGGCATAAGACTTGATTCCTACTATAATTGCTTGATCTCAATCATATATTCATATTCTTATATGTTTACAAAACCTAAAATCTTATTCTCCACCAAACTGATGGTTCAAAACCCAGGTTACAACCCTCAATTTGCCACTCTCCAAACTTCCCAGAGACATGACAATCAATTTGTTGCAACCTAAGTCCTCACAATCATAAAAAAAAACCACCTTTATTAAACAAGACAGCCTTTAAACACATCAATTCTATGACTGTCCTATGTTAGAGTTAGAAACTCAAATGATACATGGCCAATGGCTTTGAGTTGCCTTGACAAATAAAGACCAATCTATTTGAACGACGTATGCTAAAACAAGGGTCTCCTCATGATTCAAAAATCAACATAGAATAAAATCCATCTTAATTTTAAAGGGTTCATTACACCTTTAAATCTTATGACTCTATAAAGGACTCTTCTCTAGTGAGTTTCACCAAAGCAAGTTATTTAACGACTAAAAACAGCAACTTGCTAATGTGTCTGGATTGAGATTTTATAATGATGCATTAGCCATCAACTTATTTTGTTTATGTACAACTTTATAAAAACCTTATTTTTTTTCAAAGTACAATCATTCTTTGACCTAATTTTAGAAAGAAAAAAAAAACTAAATAAGTTGATGCACAAAGAATAAAAACTAAAATTAAAATAAAAATTAAAGAAAGGATAAAAAAAGAACCAAAAAGAAAAAAAAAACTTACAGAATAGAAGAAGGCTGACAATGACGGTATGAAATTGAGTGACAAGAGTAACGACTAACGAGGTCTGTATGCTCAAAAAAACATTGGAATATATAGTATGGGTAATTCGACTGTACCCCCAAAAAAAGGGGTCACGGTAACTCTAGTAGGTAACCTGCTATATCAGATTATTTTTTACTCACATTTGACGATTCCAACTTCACATTATGTAGTTTTAACATCACATGTGACAGTTCTTTTCTCATATTTGGTAGTTCCCTTACTTTTTTCTCACATTTGACGATTCCATCATCACATTGTGCAGTTCTAACATCACATGTGACAGTTCTTTTGTCACATTCAGTGGTTCTTTTTTTTCTTCTCACATTTGACGGTTCTATCGTCACAATGTGCAGTTCCAACATCACATGTAAAAGTTCTTTTGTCACATTTAGTGGTTCCTTTACTTTTTTTCTCACATTTGATGGTTTCATCTTCACATTGTGCAATTTCAACATCACATGTAACAGTTTTTTTCTTACATTTAGTGGTTCCCTTACTTTTTTCTCACATTTAACGGTTCTATCCTCACATTGTGCAGTTTCAACATCACATGTGACAGTTCTTTTCTCACATTCGGTGGTTCTTACTTTTTTCTCACATTTGACAGTTTCATCCTCATATTGTGCAATTCCAACATCACATGTGACAGTTATTTTCTCACATTTGGTGGTTTCCTTACTTTTTATCTCACATTTGACAGTTTCATCCCCACATTGTGCAGTTTCAACATCACATTTGACAATTCTTTTGCCACATTCAGTGGTTACCTTATTTTTTTCTCACATTTAACAGTTCCATTATCATTTTGTGCATTTTCAATATCACATTTGACAGATCTTTTGTCACATATAATGGTTCCGTTATATTTTATTTCTCAAATTTAATGGTGTGCAGTTTCAACATCACATGTAATAGTTTTTTTTTTTACATTTAGTGGTTCCCTTACTTTTTTCTCACATTTAATGGTTCTATCCTCACATTGTGCAGTTTCAACATCACATGTGACAGTTCTTTTCTCACATTCGGTGGTTCTCTTACTTTTTTCTCACATTTGACAGTTTCATCCTCATATTGTACAGTTCCAACATCACATGTGACAGTTATTTTCTCACATTTGGTGGTTTCCTTACTTTTTATCTCACATTTGACAGTTTCATCCCCACATTGTGTAGTTTTAACATCACATTTGACAATTCTTTTGCCACATTCAGTGGTCACCTTATTTTTTTCTCACATTCGACGGTTCCATTATCATTTTGTGCATTTTCAATATCATATTTGACAGATCTTTTGTCACGTATAATGGTTCCTTTATATTTTTTTTCTCAAATTTGATGGTTCCATTATCATATTAAGCAGTACCAACATCACATTTTCTCTATTTTTGTCACATGTGACAGTTCTTTTGTCACATTGGGTGGTTCCCTTACTTTTTTCTCACATTTGATAGTTCCATCCTCACATTGTGTAGTTCCAACATCACATGTGATAGTTCTTTTGTCACATTTAGTAGTTCCCTTATTTTTTTTTCTCACATTTGATAGTTCCATTCTCATATTATGCAGTTTCAACATTATATGTGACAGTTTTTTTCTCACATTTGGTAGTTCCCTTACTTTTTTTCTCACATTTAACAGTTCCATCCTCACATTGTGTAGTTCCAACATCACATGTGACAGTTCTTTTGTCACATTTGGTGATTCTCTTACTTTTTGTCTCACATTTGATGGTTCCATCCTCGCATTGTGCAGTTTTAATATCACATTTGAAAATTCTTTTGTTACATTTGGTGGTTCCTTTATTTTTTTCTCACATTCAACGGTTCCATTATCACATTGTACAATTCCAATATCACATTTGACAGTTCTTTTGTCACATATAGTGGTTCTTTTATTTATTTATTTTTCTCAAATTTGATGGTTCCATTGTCATATTGAGCAGTACCAACATCATTTTTGCTCTATTTTTGTTACATTCAGTGGTACCCTATTTTTTATTCTCAAATTTGACAGTTCCATTATTACATTGGGCGGTACCAACATCACTTCTGACCGTATTTTCATCACATTCGGTGATACCCTTTTTTTTTTCTTTTTTTTTCTTACAATTGACATTTCAATCATCACAGTAGACAATACCAATATTACATTTGACCATAATTTTACATTTAGGCCCACCACTGAAGTCACTTTTTTACTTACTAATAACCGCTCATCATAATATTAATTTTTTTTTAAGTTATTAGTAACTATAAAATTACTAATGTAAAATTTTACCTATTAATAATTTTTTTAAAGTTTTTTTTTTTTTAAGTTATTAGTAACCACTGAAGTCATTTCTAGATCTTATACTTACATGTTTTTCACTGCCCCTAATACTATTTTACAATTGAGTCCATGTCGGTGCAAATTTTTCTCATGTTTAACATGTTTTGATTATTGCTTGTGTGTTTTACACACTTTGCCCCATGAGTGTTTGTTCATGCACTGATCATGCATTACACATGCACGCTTGATGCACACACCCTACCATTTGACATGTTTTGTATTCATTCATGCTAGTTAAGTCTTTCCAGATCTAATAGCACTTACAACATGTTCATGTATCTTTGTTATGCTCGTTTAATCATATTTTAGAGCATTTCCTTATGCTTTGATTGGTTTTTGAACTAACTTGTATCTAACCAAGTTTGTTACCATTTTTTGTGTATGATTTGTGTGTTTGTTCGTTTTTGTAAATGTCTCCTCACAAGAAGACCATTGCCAAGAAACCTCTTAAGCATCAACGATATGAAGAAGATCGCTTCCGAGATAGAGATGCATTTGAGGCATTCTCAGAGTATTATAAGGATGCAATTATTATTATGGAGAGGGAGGTGGATCTTCGATCTCTTGAGAGCACTTTCATTCCTGATGTATTCAGAGATCGCACTTGGGCTCCACTTCTCACAAGCTCGGTGGATATGCATCATATCCTAGTTCAGGAGTTCTTCTCGAGTGACAGAATCACCCTAATGCTTAAAAAAATTACCAAAATTACTATAAACCCCAAAAAATTACCAAAATACCCATAGAACCTTGAAAATGACCGAAATGATACTAAAACCTAAAAAATTGACTGAAATACCCTTAGAACCAAAAAAAAAAAAAAAAAACAAAACAAAATGAAACCTAAAAATGATTAAAATATATATGATATGATTCTTTGGGAACTAAATATAAAGAAATACTCATAAGGCCTTGAATATGACCAAAATTCCCTCATTAACATATAAAATGACTGGAAAAATATCAAACTATCTCCTAAACCTCAAAATAACAGAAATACTCATAAAACCTTAAATTTTAAAAAATGACTAAATACATTTTTTAACTTCCAAAGTTAATAATAAAAAACATAAAGATGCAACAACTTGTTAAGTGATTCAAATATACAATAACAACAATAAAATGCAACAACAATGTTATGGCTATACAATAGCAACAATGTTTTGGTTTAACATTGGAATTGAAAACAGTTATTAATCAGATATGGTGTAGGCGGGATTCTGATAGTTTGGGTTTGGCGGGGCACAATCCAATGGAAGAGTTCCTTGACTTGTTGTTCCATGGGTCTAATAGCGGCATGGTGCATTTTTCAATCTGACAAATCACCCTTACGACTGCACAACATGCATATAAATAGTTTAACATCACTTCAAAATTTATAACATATAATTTCACAAGTATTTTCTATGCATTTCCAAAAGCAGCATTAGAATAAAATATATTTAAGATTATAAATACTCCAAGGTTAAATCAAAATCAAGCAATTCAAAGCTTGATAGCAAGCGCACAAGTTTCTATAAAACAATGTTACTTTGCATTTACATAATAATGTTTGAAAACTCAACAGTACAAATTTGAATGTGCAAAGCTAATAATCAACATGTCCACTAGCAAGTTAACAAAATTAATAGTATAATTACATGAATGACTCAATGAAATAATCAAGCAGCTACAACACATTAATAAAGTATTCAGTCCCCTAAAAGAGTTACAATTCTCAAATCCCTAAGTTCAACACACTTTTGATAGCTAATGCTAAGATATTTATACCAATCTAGTAGCCTGAAGCCATGATAACTCCCATGCTTGCCATTGCCAGCACCTCCGACATAGTAGAGATGTATCTGATAAACATGACAATAGAAATAAAGGCATACACTTAAATTTGAGGACTTAAACTTAAGGCTACATACCAATAGCCGATGTCACCTTTTTGACCAATCTAACATAAAGAAGCCATGAAAAAAATAGCATACAACTAACTAATGCAATTTAAATGACAGGAATAGAATCAAGTAAGGTCCGGTCCTTGCTTAAATGATATTTTGTTTGTTTTTTACTTATTAAAAACAATTGCTGGTGGGGAATAGTTGTTGATGACTATGACTCATCATAATCAATGAACTAAATGATGTTGTCACTTTGGTAGCAATAGCTTGAGCTTGATTTGTATTGTTATATAATTTATTTTCATAAGTATGATTTGTACAGCTAAATAATTAAATCAGACAACATATAGATATTGGCTAAATGTGATGCATGTCAACTTCCTAGTGCTTAGAGTTCAAATAGATCCAAAAAATATGAAGTCCAATAATGCAATTAACAGGACTCCAATTGTTGAAGACATAGATGATTCATCAAGAAGTGATATTTCTTCTCAATTTGTCAAACTGATACGGCCATAAAAATTAATGACAAAAGCTCACAAGGGAACCATGTATCATGATTATGAACCAAATACATATGCAAGAATAAACAACAACAAATTCTTTTACTTTTTTGTCCTGAGAAATGTTTGGATTTTATGGAAACAACACAATTACAAAGCCAATAACATCAAAGCAGAAGCTGCTAGCAACATTTTGCTACAAGCAAATTGACAAGAAACTGCAAGAAGTGAATATATTAAAATACAACATTTAAAATTTAATCCTTTACACAAAACAATAGTACTATATAAGTTAAGACCAAAACAAGAAGTACAAGGAACAGCAAGTCCAAACATAACTACAAAACAGAGTTTACAACTCACCTTACCTAATAAAGACTCAGTGAAACTAATAGTTCAATTGGACATTAGGTTTCAATAGAAATACAAAGACTTACAACAAGGTTACCTCACTCAACTCTAACCTAAAAATGGCTCACAATGAAACTTAAGATCACAGTTAGACAATAGGTTTCTGCAGTATAGCAGGGCTCATTAACCAATTACAGCATAGGGTTCTATTTAGCACTAAATTGCGTAATTGATTCCCCAGTAATAGATGATTTATAAATACAAACCCAATTGATCCATAGCCTTATAGGTTTGCACTAGATAACCATAGTTCACTTTTATATCCATATAACATCACAAATTTAGACTTCATCATTTGGAAAAGATAACTTATGTGTATAATTTTGATCTTAATAATCTGAGAAATCAATCCTAGCAGAAGATGACACTGAAAAGAAAACAAATAGGAAATTATTCATATTGATAACCTAAGTTATTAAAATTAGTAATTACTTTTAAAAGAACATGTTATAAGTGTTTGGACCCATTTACAAAAGCAATAGCAATACATAGAATAAGCAAAGAATTTAACATATTTAATAAATTCATTCATAAAGGATTTGTCTCTGGTTACACCCATGGATAAGGAGGGTAGTTTCCTTGTAATAACTAATAAATGGCATAGAATTTTATCAAGGTATCCAATTCAGTCCAGTTAGGATTGTTTCAAAATTTAATCGACCAAAATAAAGTAATTAAATGGTATGACTACAGACTACAGATTTTTCTGTTCAGTCCAGTTAGGATGGTTTCAAAATGAACCCACCAAAACAAAGCAATTGAATTTTGCACAAGGTCCGGTCCACTTAAAACTACTCAATGTTGAACCTTAAGCAAGTTCCACTCCGCACCCAATACCCATATTCGATAAATAGAAAGGGCAGTGATATGCAATCAACAACCAATTGACATAAAAACTATATATTTTTTCAAACGGGTTTGCTGAAAAACTAATGAAGAAAAAGGGGAAACAAAATAGAGGTGAGTGAAATTAGGTTTTTTTCTTTTTATCCTTACCTTCTTGTGAGTAAATTGACAGGCTGCAGAAAGGAGATTGACGTACGAAGAGCACGCAAGAGAGAAGAAGCAAAAGCAATTTTCTCAGAATGAACGAACGAATCAAGCAAGCACTTTTTCGCGCCTGATATTTATTTTTTGAGAAGATCAATTTTTTTTTTCATAACAATGGAAAATCAAAGAGTGTGCACAAAAGACTAGGTTGCCATCTTCGCCAATTGCTGGACTTATTTGAATATGGGTGTAGGAGCAACTTTGATTTGTAGACTTTGAAACATTCTCTTTTGGGTTCGGATATCTTCTAGAAGAATCTCTGCTTCCTTTTTGTTTGTATTTATGGTTGTCAGCTCATTAGCTAAGATTTCTGAGCTAACAAGTAAGATGGCTTTTCTATATCCTTCCTTCCAAGCAGTGTAGAGCGCTTCGCGAATAGTTAAAAGATTGCTGGTATTCTTATCCTCGTATGCCATGAGAAGCATCCCTTCTTGACGGATTGTCCTAAGTGATTTTTAATCACAAAGGCTCCTCCATCCCAATTTGTTTTGCCGTGAAGGTTTTGTTTCCTATGATAATTAAAATCTGCCATTCTTTACAGTTTGAGAAATTTCTGTAATGTCTTTTCTCTTGTGAGCCATAGTGGCGTTGCTCTTGGAGGGTCATTGCTTGCATCCATTCACTCTTTAATTTTTGGACTGTGCACAAAGCTTGATAGATGTCTGGCTCTAGTTTCTCAAAAATTGCTCTATTTCTTGTCTTCCAAATTGTCCAAAGAATCACTCCTTGTTCGGTCAATATCTCTATATCCCCTTGACTTTTAATATTGCAATTTTCGATTTGAGACTTCATCCAGTTAGCCATATCTGTTGTGTATATCAAATGAATTCTTAGCCCTTGCGTAGCACCATACCATATAGCTCTGGCAAAGTGACATGACATGAATAGGTGATCTAGAGTTTCCTGGTCTTCTCCACAAACCGCACAAGTATCATCCGTAATTATTTGCCTCTTTGCTAATTCGGTTCTTGTAGGTAGTCCACGGTGAAGAAATTTCCACAAGAAAGTAGACACCCTAAAAGGAATCCCTAGTTTCCATAGATTAAGCCAGCATTTTTTCCTTGCGTGGTCATTACGATTAGCAGTTTCTTAATTTAAGGCCGTTAACATCTTGTAGCCCTTCCTCACTTGGTATTCACCGCTACTGGAGAAGGACCAGATTACCTTATCAATGTTTCCAAATTTGGAAAAAGATGTGCTTAGGATGGCTTCTACTTCAGTCCTATTGTAAATAGTATTAATCAAATTACTATTCTAGTTCTTCGAAATAGGATCCATAAGGTCTTTAACTGTACCATACTGTAGTTGAAGAAGATCTAAACAGTCAACACTCCTTGGCTTGTACTAAAGGGAGTCTCTCAATCTAATGCTGTCCCCTCTCCCCATTTTCCACTTTGCTTACGCCAGTGAGGAGTTCCTTGTTTGCCATATATTTTTCCATATCTTTCTGGAGTTTTTAGGAACTCGATCTATTTCCCTTATATGGTTGATCTTGGGGAAATATTTGCTTTTCAAGGTTTTGGCTAGTAGCAATTACGGATTTTGCCCTATCCTTCAGAATTGTTTTGCTACTAAGGCTTTACTGAATGTTTCTGTTTTCCTGATTCCAAGACCCCCATTGCATCTTGTTTGGCAAATCTTTTCCCAAGAAATTGTATGAATCTTTTTCTTCTCAATATTATCACCCCACCAAAAATCTCTCATTATTTTATCAATTCGTTTGCAAGTATCTTTTGGAAGGAGATGTATCAACATTGTGTAAATTGGCATAACTTGCATGACTAATTTGATCAAAGTGAGTTTGCCTGCTTGGGACAATAACTTACCTTTCCAATTCTGTAGTTGACTTTGAATTCGGTCAATGATTTGATTTCCTATGTCCTTCATTTTGGTACATGGGTCAATGGGAATCCCCAAATATTTCTCAATCTTTTTTTTTATCTGAATCTTGAACTACTGTTGTAAATCTTCCCTATCTTCCAAATTGCAGTTTGGACTGACAGTCATGACGGATTTGCTATCATTTATTTTTTGTCCAGACATTTTACAAAAACTTTCCAAGACCTCTTTCAATTGCTCTGGAGTTTGTTTGCTTAGTTTCATGATATAGGCATTTCTCCTTTTCATAATTCAATACCCTGTATGAGTCCTTTATTCGCTATATCCAGAAGCATGTAAGATAGAATATTAGCACAAAGAATAAAGAGGTAAGTGGAAAGCGGATCACCTTGTCTGATACCTCTTGTTGGTTAGATGTTTTCAGTTGGTGCACCATTGATTGGAATTTTGTAGGTTACTGTGCTTACACATTGCATAATAGAATTAATCCATAGTTGGCTAAACCCATTTTTTGTAGGACAGCTTCCAAGAAATTCCAACTTAGGCGGTCATAAGCTTTACTCAAGTCTGCTTTTATAGCTGCAAATCGAGCTCGGCCTTTTTTCTTGGTTTTTATGGTATGGAGTAATTCATGAGAAATTATAAGATTTTATGAAATTAAATGCCCTTTGATGAAAGCATTCTGGTATAGGGTAATGATGTCTTCCATAATGGGTTTTAATCTGTTTGCCAGAACTTTCGATGCTACCTTGTAGGCAACGTTACACAAGCTGATTGGTCTAAAGTCTCCGACCATGTCTGGGTTTTGGCACTTTGGGATGAAGGTGATGAAAGTATTGTTGAGTTCTTTAAGGATGAAACCTGATTTTAAAAACCCAAGAGTAGCTTGTGTAATTGTAGGTCCTATGGTATTCCAACACTTTTGGGGAATCAATGCAAGAATACCATCTGGTCCAGGTGCCTTCCAGGCTCCCAACTGAAAAACAGCATCCTTAACTTCCTTTTCTGTGAAGTCTTTGTCTAATTCTTGCCTATGAATGAAAGATAACCCCGGAAGATTGTAACTGTCCAGATTCCTTAGTATGTCTTCGTTGCTCATCTCTTCTGGCATTTGGTAAAGTTTTTTGAAATGTTCTCTGATATGTGTTCTGATAGATTCATCGTCCTCCAACCATTGCCCTGAGTCCCATCTAATACGAACTACACGATTATTTATCCTCCTTTGCTTTACTAAAGCATGAAAGTATTTTGTATTTCTATTCCCTTTTTGTATCCAGTCTTTTCTAGCTTTCTGTGCCCAAAAGGTTTCTTCCATATCCAATAGTAGTTGTAGTTCTTGATGTTTCTCTTTCTCTTGTTTGACTATCTCTAGGGTATGATGTTGATTTTACAAATACGTCGATTGGTTCTTCAGATCTGCTAGACGTTTATGAATATTTCCCAAGTAATTTTTATTCCATTCATTACATACCTGTTGCACTCTCTTAAGTTTTGTTGTCAGTATATATGTAGCTGAACCCGATATTTTTTCCTGCCATGTCTCTTCAATCAATTTTTTGCAGCTTGGGTGTAATAACCATATAGCTTCAAATCTTTGGGGTCTTTTATGAAAGGTTTGCCTTTTATGGGTATCTAATATTAAAGGAGCATGATCTGAAATTGATATAGGCCAAGCTTCCAAACTGCTATGTTCATAAGTGTGTAGCCAGGGATTCAGTTGTGATAACATCAAACTAGCTTGTAGTTGTTGAGAGGGTGGTCTATTCTAGCTGAAGTTTGGTTCCCTGTGTTGACTAAGGTTGTCAAGGATTCTAATTCTAATTATAAGCTCATTATTTTCAATACCAAAACATTGTAGAGCTGCTATTACAATAGACACTTCCTCTACTTGATTATAAAAATCCCACTGAGTTTCAATACTAGAAATCCATTGATGCTGATCAATTCTTCTACGGCACGGGCTGCTTATAACCTGTGCTTCATCACATCTTTGCATTTGGGTGAGGGCTTTTTTGGTTTTTGCTTTTGCAGCTTATTAAAAGAACTGGAGTCATGCAACATAACCTTTGTGCTTGTATGTTGGTCAGGCAGAGCAGCTATAGAATGAATCCTAGGATCACTTAGTTGTCTCACAGAGAGACCATTTACCTGCACGAATCGTTGTATCGGCCCTTAGAGATGATTTAGAAGGGAGGCAGGTCTTTGGTTTTTGCAGCAAAGGGAAAAGAGGGTTGATACTGCTAATTGGGGACTGAGCTCCCAAATATGTGTGCTAAGCTCCATGTTTCCCACAATGTTGTGTCCATACTGGCCAGTGAGATTATGGGAGCTTATTTTTTCATGGTGAGCCTCCCCAGGCATCATACTAGTGAGAGTGCCTCCAATAACTTGTGTGTCTTCATTGTCATGAGTTGTTCCACTGCTTTCTCCTATTTCAAAGTTTGAGAATTTTGGAACTTCTGGTAAAGTCTTAGCCATATTGGTTTCAGGACTTTCTGCATAAATCACCCCAAAGTCATAGCTTAAAAATTCTTCTCTTATAGCCCTTTGGTAGCTAGAGTAGGATGCCTCTCAATCCATGAAGACTAGCTCTGCATTAGTCAGCCCACATAAACCTTCTTCTAACTCCACCAATTTAATATTTGAACCTTTCGGCGGGTCCCATGATTGGTTTTGTCTATTTGTAGCCTGATTTGAGGTTTGTTGCATAGTAGTGTTAACAGCAGCATTTGAAGGATCAATTTCCTCATCAGTATCAACAAGAAAATTTGCTTCCCAGAGGCTGTCATTTGTAGGGCTATGAGGATTGTGGGCTTCCAGATCACTTAAATCCTTTACCATAAACCAATTGTTAGAGATATATTAGCCTATTAGTATAGACCCAAGTCTAATTCTACTTTGTCTGCAAGCCAAGTCTTTTACTTGTACTAGAAGTCTATTAGTCAAGGATTTAGTCTACTATATATACACACTTGTTATGATTCATTGTAACACAAAATTTGTACTACACTCTAATATATTATTGATATAGCCCTTTAGGGTTTCCTCCGTGGATGTAGGCCATTAGGTTGAACCACATAACCCTCGTGTGTTATTGTGTTCTATACTTTATGCTTTCACTTCTGCATCCATACTAGCATATTCAACATTGTGTATCAATGCTAATATTTAACATGGTATCAGAGCCACCTTCTTGTGGCCATGGTTTTTTGTCCTTACGATGTGTTTAAGAATAATCTTTGTCTTCCTCGGTGTTTCTTCACTGCGTTCATCTTCTTTGGCTTCCTACTGCTGCCTTTAAAACTCTCCAGTATAGTCATGCTACCGTTAGAAGTTGCATCAACACTACAAGACCATTGCCTTCCTCAAACTACTGTCACAGAGTCAAACTTCATTCAAGGGATCTTCTCAACCTTATCAAATCTCAAGATTTCATCAAGCTTTCATCTTGAGTTTGAGAGGGGGTGTTAGAGATATATTAGCCCATTAGCATAGGCCCAAGTCTAATTCTACTTTGTGTGCAAGCCAAGTCTCTTACTTGTACTAGAAGTCTATTAGTCTAGGGTTTAGTCTACTATATATACACATGTTATGATTCATTGTAACACAGGATTTGTACTACACTCTAATATATTATTAACGTAGCCCTTTAGGGTTTCCTCCGTGGATGTAGGCCGTTAGGCTGAACCACGTATATATTATTGTGTTCTATACTTTATGTTTTCGTTTTCGCATTCATACTAGCATATTCAACATGGTGTATCAATACTAATATTTAACACCAATCAAAGCTCAAGTGCCCATACGTAGTCCTTTGGCTTTGAGAATGGTTCCTGCTGGATTCACTTGGATGAGATTGGTTATTGTTTCGGGGTGGCTGGTTGTTGGGTTGTTGGTACTGGTTGGTTTGGTGTTGATTGTTTGGAGGTTGAGGAGCATCAGTTTGTTGATTGTTTGAGAGGTTTGTTGGACTGGATTGTGAGTCAGTTTCATATCTGACTTGAGTTGTTCTTCTGCTAGGATGACGTTTGAAGGCTTCTATGTCATCAGTGTACAAAACTTCTGTGATATCCAGAGAAAACTCAATGGGATAGTGAGATCGTATTCGGGAGGCTTGATCTCTAAGTAATTCTTCCACATCTGCAATATCCATGTGACATTGGTTTCGACAATGCCCAATCAACCCACACTTTTTGCAAATTTTGAAAATGTGTTCATAACGACACTCTATCCACATGTGTTGACCATCATCACGTTTAAGAATGAATCCAGTGACTAGAGGAAGCCATGGATCGATCCTCACTTGCAGTCTCAGGAAATGGATGTTTCAAGGAAAAGTCGGCTGCCAATCCATAGAGACATATTCTCCAATTAGATCACCCATAAAGTGTGCCAAATTAGTATCATGATATTCCAATGGTAGATTGTGCACTTGAACCCCAGCAGTGAAGAAGGTTAACTGGATTCGGTTTAGAACTAGATTGGGAGTCCACTGCTCTACTACAAGCAAAGCACCATCAACAGACCAAGGACCCTCACGAAGTATATATTCCCGGTCTGTTGGATATTCAAAGTGGATGATATAATAGTTCCCTTGCCTCCCTACTATTCAAATACTACCTCTAAGCCTGCAGGCAGAATTAAGAATAGACTGCATTCTTCTTACAGAGAAACATCTTCTGTCTAGAAGATAACCCACCAAGCAATGCCTCCATAATACTCTGTTCCTTTCTAGGGAGACACTGTCTAGTTGAATAATAGGTCCCCTGCGAAAGATGGTATTAGTAAGGATGTCATCATTGTTGTAGTTTTGTGTATCACCCATATCTTCAACATCTTGCCAAGCTTCTGAATCGCTGCTATCGCTTCATCCTATTTCTCTGTTGTTCTGAGTTGGCTCCATGGTTTTAGAGTAGGGGTGGTTAGATTGATGAAGAGCAAGGATGCAAGATTTTTCCTTTGCTGGGTTGGGATGATTAGTATAGGAGATAGGTTTTTGGGGTGGTATGTGGGGTGAGTTGTGTGTAAGGGGTTCAGAGGTTTTGTCTGAGTACTTGTAATCCTCTGTATGCTGTTTTTTAGAATGTTCAGAGATGGGTGAAATTTTTTGGAACTTTGTAGGATGAAGATCGTCTATATAAGGGGCGGGGTGGAATGATTTCTTCCAAAATTTCATTGGCTGGTCTGGCGGTGGGATAGTAGAGTTTGTCTGAACACAGGGGTAAGAGGTAAATAGCTGGTCTAAGTAGCTGGGATGATCATGGTAATGCATGCATGGAGGTGGAGATACTGTACCCATTCTAATTAGCTATTATAAGAGGTGTTTAAGTTCCCCAAATATAGCTATCTGTAGGTTTAGGGAGTTTTAAATTAGGAAGTTAATTTCACCTGGATTGGTCGTGGGTTAGAAGGTTTGCTTGTGAAGGGGAAAAGAAATTGAATAAGTAGGATCTATGAAATTAGGTTTAAGCAGCAGAGGATAATTATAACCATTCTAGGCCAATAGCAGAGCACCAAAGGTGAAGATCAATTGAGTTTGGGAGGACGCAAGGGAGAACTGATAAGATCTATTTTTTGAGAATGAGAACTGATAAGATCTGGTTCTATTATTTTGCTTTTATATGCTAACTTGTCTGATCGGTAACTGGTATCTCATTAAATTGAATAAACGGTCAAGATTAAAAACCATTAATTTTGATGGTCAAGATTTCGGAGACATAAGGGTACTGTAGAATAACCCATATAGTATATATTAGTAAAATATAAAGAGTATTATACAAATTTGGGCCAAATTCTCAATTATTTTGGAAGTGGTCTTTCATTTCGATGCAGCCCATTATTTTCGAAGGAATCAAAGATTGAATTATTGATTCATTAAAAAAAAAAAAAATCATTTTAGAATTTTAATTTTACTGGAAAAAAGAAAAAGAGAGTGGATGATTTACAAAAATTTCCTTAATTAGGTTTAGTGGAATGATATTTTATCCCAAAACTTAACAAAATTACACTCATCCGTTAACAGAACATTCCAAAATCTAAGAAAATTCTCTTCATCAAGTTCTAACCCATGGTTGAATGAATAATTTTTTTATTAATCAGTATTAAATATTGCTATTCAACCTACTTTAAACACCATAGGCACTTTCCAGCAGCAACCTGCTGCACTTTTCCAGCAACTTCTAGTTACTTGATTTCTTAACATTTTGAACGATCGAGTGGTTTCATTTTGAGTTTATTTGCTCAATTTCTTTAAAGTTTTGAACAATAGAATTGGCTTCAAAGTTTATTTTCGTTATTTGGGTTTAAACATTAAATATTTGAACCTCTAATATGAGTTTAAAAATTTGAACGTAGTTGAACAATTTCTTTAAATTTCTTCTTTCTTCTTTTCTAATTTGGGTTTAAAGTTTAACTTCTTGGTTTGTGATGGTTGGTGTTGTCCAGTTATTCACAACGTCACATTATATATGGCGGTGACAACTACATCTCCACAAAATTTACGCTTTTTCCATCCATGATTATCTTTTCTATGTGATATTCTAATTAACTAAAGGCTTCTTTTTGCCTTCTGCTTCACTAGGCTTTCCTACTTCAACTGTACAAATTCTTGAAAGTTTAATTTCTCTCATTTCATTTTCATCACCTCCAAGAACATTTTTAGTAATTAAGTAAATCTTTCATTACCAAGGTCTTCACAGATCGATCCATCAAACATCTTAACTTTTACTGTACCTAGAAATTCCCTTCCCACAATCTTTATCTTCACTATTTGCTGCAGCAACTGTTACGTTGCATCCACGGACTTCTAACTACATGACTTTTCTTGAACTCCTCTTAGCTAGCTTTCAACTTCTAACATTAAGACTGATTATGCCCCATCTATGACATTGACAATAACAGCACTACATATTTATATATATATATATATATATATTTATATATATCTATATTATTAATTAATTTCTTTACTCAATCTAGTCTTTGATCTTGACTTCCCCTTATCATTAATTCTTCCCATATATATGACCCACTCCTACCACAACTTGAATAAAAAATTCACCGCAAATGCCCTAAGGCTATGTTTGGATTTTTTTTTTATCATCATTCATCACTTCTCACTCAATTTTGGTCACTCATCACTCAAAATATTCCAATTTTTCCAAACGCACCCAAAGACACCTATCACTCACTTCTCTATCACTTTTTGTTTCAAAAAAAAAAAAAAAAAAAGTGAAAAGTCAAGAAATGCGGCTGCACAGTGTGGCTGGGTTTGTTTCAAAAAAAAAAAAAAAAAACCCCAAAAGTCAAGAAATGCGGCTGCACAGTGTAAGAATTATGGATTTAATTACAAAAATGTCATTGAGTTATGAGTTATGGAAATTGAAAACAGCCAAAATGTGTTTTCAATTTTCATAACTCATAACTCAAAAATCAGATAATTGAGTGATGGAAACAGAATTACGGAAACAGGGTTATGGTACTTCCAAACGGACTTCTCACTATGGGTCTCATCATTTTTGAGTTATAAGTTATGAAAACAGAGTTATGAGTTATGAAAACTAGAAATTCAAACAGCTTAGTTTCCATGGTTTTCAATCGAGTAGTTAATCTATTAAAAATATTCAAATGATCTCTAAAATTAGTACCTTACTCCATGTGTAGTTGGTCCAACTATTTCTTCGAGCGTAACCAATTTGTCAACAACTTTGGCATGTACACTTTCTCTAATTTTTCCCCCATAATTCATGGGGAGAAGTCTTATTCAACACACAATACTTTACCTCAGGGGTAAGATTAAACAAATAATATCAATTGCTTTCATCTCAAACTCTTCTTATTTATCATCAAAAATAATGAGCGACTTCTTTAATTTTCCATACAACGCCGTAATCAATCCTTGCTGGATCAAGATGTCTTTGATAGTACTTTGCCAAAGACTAAAATTAAATTATTTTTCCCATCAAAGATCATCAAGTCAAAATTTGAGCTCTCTATCACTAAAAACTCAAACCAATAGCTTTGGTACTAATTGTTGTAAAATACACACAAAGCAATAAAATAACAAGTACCACTCCACAACACAAAAATTAACGTGGTTCAACTAATTTCAAGTCTAAATACACGGCAACACAAACCAAAATTCACTATAAATAATAAGAATTTATAGTGCACAAGAACTCTCAAACATTATCTAAAACTCAGTACACCTAAAAGTGTCCTTAACACTAACTCACTATGCAAACTTACTCTTTATCTCTCTCACAATATAAAACTTTGCTCCTAACTCTCACACACAAGTTACACAACCATAGTTATCAAAACATGAATCATATCATGAAACGATTTTTTATTTTTGAATCGCATATCATAAGATTCACAAACATCTAATAAAATATTTTTTATATATTCATCATAAATTCGAAATATATTCAACTAATGACTAATTTAATACATGATGCAAATATAATAAATTATTTTCATCATATTCATCATCTTGCTTAATCAACTCCATCTAAATCAATGTTATCATAATATTCATCATTTTGTGAAATTATTTTTTCATTAACATTTTCTTCATCATCATTGGCATTTACTATATAATCTTATTCTTTTATTTTAATAATTTTTTCTTGGCATTCCAACTTCTTAGGCTTATAATAATAATAATAATAATAATAATAATAATAATAATAATAATAATAATAATAATAATAATTGTAAGGACTAGATTTGAGTCCCTCGCTCAAAGGATGAATGGACTTAGGCTCAAAAAGCCCAATACAATGAATTTGTAGAGGGTGGGTTGGAAACTGGGCTTTAGTGAATCAGACAACAATCAAAGTGTATCCAGATGACAAGAAGATGAAGATAGACTAGTTTAATTTAAAGAAAATCGTCATCGACACAATCCGAGAAAATCAGTTCTTATATATTTTTCTCAAGTGTGATTACAAGTTCAACTATTGATTGCTACAGTCTTATTCTCTTAATTTCTCAATCCCCCTCTCTCATTGCCTTCTTCTCCTTTTACACTTTCTTCCCATTTCATCTTTACCCTCCATGTGCAAGCCAAATGGTTGGTATTGATACTTCTCCTATCAGCATCTTCTTGAAATCTCTGTATAGTAGCTGTAAGGCTGAAAATCACTATTCAAGTATCACCTCCACATTAATGCAGTCAGAAGGTTAGCTGCAAAGCATTCAATACGGTGGTAGCAGCTTTTTCTTCAGATTTTTTAAGACTCCTCCCTGTCCTATGTTTCTGTAATGCTTATTCGTATTAACAAAATTTCCTGGAACGTTCCTTTGGACAACAAACCACCTTTTCGAACCTCGGCTTTGGTTGGCCGAGGAGGCATTTATCCTCGGCCCACTTTCCTGGGCCCTTATGACCACAACTAAATTATTCATTTACTAACACGGACTCCCCTGACAATGTTTACTTCTCTTCGGATGACTTTTAGTCCTCAGATTGGGTCCCAGGCCCAATATATACATAGATACTGAGCTCCTAGGTCCAATACCCCTACAGTAGCCCCTCGAGATTCTTCTTTCTGGCTTCTCGGGAAGAAATGAGGATTTTGATGTCATTGCACTTACCTCTTGCTCATTACACGTCACCTCTAATTGAATAGATGCCTTTTCAACTACCTAAGACATGTTCCTGATGCTTCGGTATACGAGACGCACTTTCATTAAATTTTTACGGCTTTCTGCTCCCTACGTTCTACGGTGAAATGCAAATCCAATGGCTAAGGATTTTGCTGGGAACTGAGCGGGAATTCTCCCGCTTCTAACTCCCTCTTTGATATAAATACCACTTAAATCAATCACTCATTTCACTTTAGCATAGGGGTGGCAAAATTGGACACAACCCGCGAACCCGACACAACACGACACGAAATTAGCAGGTTATGGGTTGAAGCTTAATGGGTTCGTGTCATATTTGGGTTTACACGACGGACCTGTTTAATAAACGGGTTGGGTTAGGGTTCAACTTATGGAACCCATTTAACCCGTCTGACCCGTTTAATTAAATGAAATTTTACCAATATACCATTCAAATCCTTGGTATATAAACTTATTAGTTGTTGTAGTTTATTTTCTTTGACATATTGTGATTGATTTTTTATGATATTGAGATATGCTTTAGTTTTGAATGATTATTTGTGATGCAGTTACTCATTAATTCTGAATTTTATATTTAAAATATTTATTTGTTTGTTTTTTCATAAATGATTTTCTTTATTTTGATAAAATTAGATAAACAGGTCGACACGACTGACCCGTTTAATAAATGGGTCGTGTTAGGGTTGAGGAATCTTGACCCGTTTAATAAACATGTCGGGTTAGTGTTGACCCATATAATCGGATACATATGAGTTAATACAACACGAACCCGACACGCGAACACGAATTGCCACCCCTACTTTAGCATTCATTTTGTTTCAGCGCACATACATTGAACCTGCCAACCTTCCCAATTTACTTGTGCCCTTACAAATACCAAAAACCTGTTCGAGGATACTTTTCTTCTTTCTGTAAGTTTTCATAAACCTTTTTACTTTGTTTTTTCATATATTTCTATTTTCCCTGTACTTTTCTTCTCCTCGGCTCCACTTTCCTTCCTCAATCTTCTTAGTTCATCCAAACCTTTCTAGGAATGGGTAGATTCAAAAGTTTGGTAGATTCTGAGGAGGGAATAAAGAGCTTTAGAACTCAGTATGGAATCCCTGCAGGGGTAGCCATTAGGTACTGTAAGGAAGGTGAATAGCATGAGAAAAGGCAAGAGGGAGAAGTGGTAATCCCAATGATTGCCTTCATAGAGGGAGGGATGAGAATCCCTATGGACATTGTCACTAGGGATTACCTTAGGGCTCATAGACTAGCTCCCACCTAATGCGCTTTAGATATGTTTAGGATCTTGGGGAGTGTAGATGCCCTTAATGAGAGAATGGGCTTAGGGCTAACCTACCACGTTGTTAACTGGGTTTACAACCTCTACCACGTAACGGGACAGGGGTATTACCTCAAATCTAGGTACCCTGAGGTCAGGCTCATCTAGTCCTTCCCTAATTCCAACAAGGGCCTAAATAAAGACTTCTTGATCGTATCAGGGGAGTGGCACGATGGCCTCCCCTGCCCAACGAGAGAGGGGAAACCAGGTGGGGTTCTAGGTATAAGTTTCTAATTTTATAGTTACCCCCTTTTCTGTTTCTTTCATTTGTGTTTGTACATGAAATTTCCTTTGATTTGTGCTGTTCTTTGCTAATGATGTTTTTGTTTCTCTTAATGGTTATGCAGATAAGAACGTAGCTATCCCCAACTTTAGTCTTGTGAACCAAGAGAGTTTGGACAAGATTTTGAAGGCCGAGGTGTTAGTCCACACAAACGGTCAATTGAGGGCAGCGCACATCATCCTCAGCTACACTCCTATCTCCAAAACCTTCCAAGTGCCGAAGTGTGTCATCAAGGCTAAGGATCCACATCTCCACCGGATAAGCGTTGCTGCCCCAAGTTTCCTCATCTCCAGTCTGATCCTAGAAGGCACGCTCGCCACCAATCCCATACCTAAAGGCATACCAAAGGTAGCCCTGCCACCACAGGATACAGCCGAGGAGGCCACTTCTTTTCATCTTGCCATCACAAAGGAAAAGGAAGAAAAAGAAGAAGAGATAGTTGAAGTGTCTAACTTCGAGGACGAGTTTGACGTCTTTAATCAATCTTTGTCCCCGAAAGCTTCAACTGGTGATCTTGGACAGTCTTCCCCATCCCTATCCAGCAACCACCGAGGATCTACTTCTATACCAGACGACATGAGGATCCAACGTAAGCCGAGGTCCACCCTGTAAGAATTGCTGGAGTCCCAGCCAAGGAGAGATGCTCCTGAGAAGGTAGCTCAGACAAAGCTCCCCACTCCTCCACCCACATATACCCTTCGAGCTGATCCTGTTGATCCAAAGAGGAAAAGGGAGGAAAAGGGTAAGGAAGTCATAGAAATAGGGAAAACCCACCCCTCTCATGAATTTGAGACTTAGAGGGGGTCCAAGCAGCTTATAGGAATGCAGACAAGGTCAGCCAACGAGGTAGAGAGGAGGGGCGATCGTCGAGCTAAAGCCCTAGCTTGGGCCCCACGCATGGAGTTGGATGAAGCTCCTCTTCTCAGTGACACCTCCATTCGAGACTTCCAGCAGGGTACAGTTGGGTATATGGCTGATGTGGTGGAGCAATCTCTGCTACTACCCAAAGATATGACTGACCTTAGATTCATGAAGCAGCATGAGGTCTTCCTCGGCCTGAAGAGGGACCTGGCCATGGTAAGCCTTTTTTTTTTAATTGTACTTCTCTTCCTTTCCAGGCCGTTTAAGCTACATTTAGGGCCGAGGAAATGGTGAATTATTCCCATCGAAAGATGAAGGAAGAAGAGGGGAGACAGATAACGGCTATGGATGCCTTTCACGTGGCTGAAAAAAGTATTGAAGAGCTCAAGAGCAAGTTGACTATGGAGGAGAGGGAAAGAAAAAGTGCTGCAGCTGCCTTGGACAGCGCTAAGAGGCTAGCAAAAGGCCAACGGGTGCTTCTTTGCAACGCCGAGAACCAATTGGCCGCCTCCAAAGAGCTGATCATTGCCTAGAAGAAAAAATTAGAGGCGGTCGAAAAGGCCAGAGATCTAGCAGAGAAGGCCAAGAAGGAGGCAGAGAAAGCTAGGGAGAGGCCGAGTAATAAGGGTATGATATAGGAGTGGCTGAGACAGAGGAAGCCTTTAGGGCTAAGGTCTCGAGAGTATGTAGGAACTACTGCTCCTAAGTAAGGAATATAGCTCTTAACCAAGCTGGGGTTGAGGCTTCTTCTGTACTTAGGAAGGCAAAGAGTGTCTACTACCCTCCAGCCATTCGTGCCTCCTCCTCCAGCAACTCCAAGGCAGTCACCCCCCCCCCCTGAGGTGGCAGATCCTGAGAAAAGCAGCCCCAACAAGGTCCCTCCTTCCTCTAGTAGCCCTTCAAAAGTGGTTGAGCAGCCTAGGGCGAATGGAAAAGAGGCTGAAGTGACTAAGGGAGTGGCCCCTGATGCCACCCAGCCCCCAGCTGCTCCCCAGGATCCTATCAAAGATAAGGAGGCACCCAAGATGGAGATTGTTCTTGCAACTCTTCCTCTACCTGCCAAGGGTGACACCAAAGGCACAGACCAAGGATCCTCGGAGGCCGTAGTTCAGCAGTCCAAGGCCCTGCTCCAAGGAAAAATTGTAATAAAAAAGAAATAGAATTTAATATAGTTTTTTTTTTCTTTCTTTTGTTTGCAATTTCTGTTTTGGTTTTCAAAGTTTGTAATCAAGTTGCCCTTTTGTACTCAATCCGCCTTGCTTTAAGGCTTTTATTAATGAAAGTTATGCATATTTTCTTTCTTCCTGTGATTCTCATACTTATGCTGATATAATTTCTATCTTATCTAACACTTAATGAACATAGTAATAAGTTAAAACTCTTCTCATTAGTTAGCATAAGTAGTAGAAAATTTATTCCATCTCATATGGTCAGCAGCAAAACAGGTTAATCTACTAAGTCCATCATCTCGGCAAAGCATAATTTTAACTTCAAGAACATATACAGTAATGTAGCATACATACAGGTTTAAACTTACTCTGTTCCGTACTCATTAGTAAGTTTAAAGGACCAGAGGGATAATCAATTCTTAAACAAATACAAGTATGCCTAACGAGAATCCACTTAAGCCTTAAGTATGTAGTCTAAAAAGTCTGAAATAACTAAGGCTTTGCCCTGACACCTGGCAAAAATGATAGGAAGTATTAGTTTACCCAAAGCATGTGGTCCGAGGAGTCAAACATAGTTAAGGTTCTGTTTAATACTTAGATAGATGTCAGGGAGTATTAATTTACCCAAAGCATGAGAGTCAGACATAGCTAAGGTTCTGTTTAATACTTAGATAGATGTCAGGAAGTATTAATTTACCCAAAGCATGTGGTCTGAGGAGCTAGGCATAGCTAAGGTTCTGTTTAATACTTAGATTAGATGTCAGAAAGTATTAATTTACCCAAAGCATGTGGTCCGAGGAGTTAGGCATATCTAAGGTTCTATTTAATACTTAAAATAATGATTAAAAGATAACAATTTACCCAAGGCATGTGGTCTGAGGGCCCAGGCATGACCAAGATTCTGTTTGACATCAAATAAAAATATAAATTTTAACCAACAAAAAAAAAAATCATTTTAAACTCATTTTCTTACATATCATACGATTCTATGATACTGTACGTTTTTAGACCCCTATAAACTGGATTGTTTAACCTAAATAATTAACCAAGTAAATACTTAGATTTATTATTCAGATCTAGGTTAAACACAAATAATCATAAACAAGAAAGTAGCTGAAAATAAAGAATACAAAGATCTGACGATCCAAGAAAACCAAACTGGTAAAAAAATTAGGGAGGGTTTAACTTAGCTATCCTCAAGGTAAAACAAATTCACTATGAAAGAATTGAAGTTTGTTCAATAAGACGTAAACCATTAATATCCTATTGCTACCTCAAATAAAAAACTTACTACCACGGGCACATGATAGTTCCGAGTCCACAGACTGCTTCTTTCTTTGGTCTACTACAACCACAAGTTCTTCTACTTGTGATTTTGAGACTCCACTCAAAGGTTTTGGATCTTCTTAAAAGTTCTTTATGTAGCAACTAAAACGATCATCATATTCTTGACATGAATCTTGATCTTGATAACTCTAAGTGTGTATGAAGGTAAACACCTCTAGATCTCATAAAAGATTCACACACAGAGCACATCAAAGACTTTAGAGTGCTTTGGGTACAAAACCCTAAATCTACAAAAGAGGCACAAGATTCTCTCTTTGAAAAGCCTTTTTAAAAACGTGCTTAGGGTTTCCTTTATATAGAAGGAGAAGTAGATCTGAAACCCTAATCCTTAATGGTGTTAAATTGTTGTTTGGGCTTAATTCAAATTTTGCAAATACGATTCTCGATCGATCGAGCCTTACTTTTGATTGATTGAGCTTTTCAATTTTGCGCAGTAAATTTTGAGCTTTTCATTGTTTTGATCATGGTTTATCAATATATACAAAGTGAAGTTCTAAAACATTTAGTTCTAAAACATTTAGTTCCTAAAGTCTTAAAACCTAACAAATATGATACAATGATACACACTTATGTATTATATGATTTATGAGCACTTTCAATATATTCTTATGATATGTAACGTTTTATATATAACACGATATGTATTATGCATTTTACCATACTAACAATTATTTACAAGTTTAAACCAAAAAAAAAAAAAATTTATTTACAAGTCATCAACAATAAAGCTACACCCTATTTTTAAGGCACTGACACCTCCTTAATTCTTTTCATTTCAATGTTGGACTACTATTTTTAATAGGATTAGTAAAACCTCCTTTTTATCCTTCTAGTCATTGTCAATATGAGATTCCAAAAACAATATAGAAAATTTGAACTTCCCCTCATAGGCTGGACTTAACACGGTCCGCTACTGAAAACTGAGTAAGGACTATAATTTTGTTTTTTTCAACCTATTTTAGGCCCAAATCCAATTTGACTCGTCCAACCTTACTTGTCAAGTCTAGCAAAATCCTACTTATTTTCTTGCAAGATTCTATTTTCAAATCTAATCTCGGTTTCTGATTGGCAGTATTGTCAATAGTTAGCTCGTAAGATTATAAGGAAATGTTCCAAATTCGACATATGAAACCGTCGATATGTGCGAGTGGTTAAGGAGACAGACTCGAAATCTGTTGGGCTTTGCCTGCGCAGGTTCGAATCCTGCTGTTGGCGAGCAAATATAATTAGATTTTGCTTTGTTTTTTGTTTTTTTTTTACCTTGAATGTGATTTTAATATCTACTGCCAAATTCTGACACTTTTACATCCTCTTGGATTTGATGGATTATCTTGAGATCCATAAAGACTAAAGAGCCTCACCTTGGCCTCATATGACCAAATCCTTGCTGAATTGAATTATCATGTAATGTAAGGTAAGGAAAGCATGAGCTGTTTCTTCTGAGGAGAGCTGACAGTAGTAACAGCCCGGATTTGAATTTGAAGAAATGGTGGATCTTTGTAAGCAAATGGGGGACAGAGCATGCCCATTTTCTAAATTCGACAGTAATGGCTTTTAATGACCTCCTGCCTCCTGCATTTATAGGGCCCATTCCACAGAGTTCCGCATGTTTCAAGTCTTGTTACTTCGCCCATTATTAATTCACCAACTTCACCATCATTCAAGCTTCGTCAGAGTTTGCTTTGAACAAGTGGGTCCGATTGCATAATGGATTACCAAATGGTTTTTCTCTTAATTTTTGTGTTGAAAGAGTTTCAATCAACGACGTTAGGTCCTTATGATAACTCTTTATTATCAGACAAAGATACTAATCAATTTTTGGTGTAGGTAAAGTTGAATCTCATATCTCTTATTCAACCATCAGAGACTTTACTTGTTGAATATCTATTATATAAATATAAAAGAGAAACGCTATTCACTCAATATTTTTATAATACTTTTATAACAAATCTTAAATAGCATATTTTTATTGATTGTTAATGAAAGGTGAAAAAGTAATTTAAATAGTGAGTTCAAATTAAAACCAATAATAACTAACTTATTACTTCATTTGTTATGAAAATGATGTGGATATCACGTAATAATTCAATATAAATAAATAAGGAATGCTTAGGATTACAATAACTTTTACAACAAATCTCAAGTAATCATGGGTGGTCATTGGTTAATACTAGTAGACAAAAATAATTTCAAGGATGATTTCAAATTAGAATCAGTAAAAACTTACCACATAGGATTTATAACCAACACGTTGCAAAAGAATGTCTTTTCTATAAATAAATGCCCTATTGACTTAATAGAATTAGGGGCGTAATTCCTGCAGGTAACCCAATTCCACTTCAGAGTTCTACTTTCTTCTTAGTTCAATTTCATGAGCTCTCCCTTTCGCTTGACGTCGACATACATATAAAAGAATCCGTTTAAATTAAGAATTTTGTTCATATATATATATATATATATATATATATATATAATCAATTTCTTACATCAATTCATTTATTTATACATTTAAATGTATGAAAATAAATTCAATAAGGATATGGCTTTTTAACACAAGTTATCAAATCCGATTTGAAACAATATATTCTAAATATATTTGTAAAAAATAAAAATAAAACAAATTAAATTGTACATAGGAACAAAGTGCGAGAGTTGGAGACGACACCAGAGGTTAGGACAAGTCGCCTAAGTTGCCACAATCAACTTAAACTTGGGAAGACAATTAGGGTGGATGAAGGAGGGCTTGGTGGTGAAATAATTAACACCGATGATGTTGATGGGTTGATAGAGTAGTAGTTAGGCGATTGAGAGGTCTAAAGAAGATAGCAGTAGCAGATGGTGATTGTAACAAGCTAGGAAAGTGATGAGGGGAGCAAAGAGCCATTGGATCCACCAACCTCTCAGCTATTATTATAGTTAATAATTTTATTATGAATTTAACAAAAACTGATATAAGTTCTACTTGAGATTTATCTAGCTAATTGCTAAAAATCATTACAAGAGAACATAGGTGAAATTCTGAATATGAAAAAATTACAACACAATTTATTCATATTCAATATATGTAACAAATAAATACAAAACACTGGATGAACTATCTTTTTACGGGTTTCTAATTTTTTATTATTATTTATAAAAACTACTTAATATTAATTACATTTTATTGTTTAGATTGATCTTAAGTAATACATATAATAAGTTCTTGTGTAATATATGTATGATGTGTTTATGTTCTATATATTTATGAGTGTACAAAAGCATATGTATATTGGTTAGAAATTTTGCCCTCACATAAAGTAAAATTCTGACTCTGCCACTATATATATATATATATATATATATATATATATATATAATATGATACTGACCTAAAAAAATAAAAACTCTTACTCGCTAAATTTTTAATCCAGAAACAAAGCTTGTCCATTTTGTAAGAGCAAATGAAAATGATTATTCTGTGAAAAGTCCATTATATCCGAGCGAGGGCGTGGCATATGCTTTTGGCAGTTTGTGCAAACATGCAATTGACGCTAAATTGATTGATCGCTATCTAGATAAGAAAAAACGAGAAAAAGAAAAAGAAAAAAGAAGTGATTGAACATCGCGTACGCTGAAACTGATAAGGTACATCATGATTTCCCATCAGGGTGAATATGATTACTGATTAGGCCTCGTAAAAGATAATGGGGTCAAATGATCGCTAATCACGTGGAGGCTCACAAATTTTCCATTTTATTCGAACTTGCTCTTCTTCTTTGTTTTTGTCCGGTTGTATGTGAGTCATACGGACCCAAGCTTGGCATGTAGTAGAGTAGTAGGTCCAATTCCAGCACACAATTTTTATTGAGTAGTAGTAGCGGTAGTGGTAGTGGAAGTGGCGTGAGAGCTACAGACTATAAATACTAAAAGATTTTATGTCCTACCATCATATCTCTCTCTGGTTACGGCAATTAAAACAAACAAAAGCTCTGGGGTAGCATAGGCATGAAGAATAACAAAGGTGAGCGATGGGAAAACGATGGTTTGGGGGTAATGTGCGTGTTGTGTTTCAAAAGATAAGAGTAAGAGGAACGAGAAGAGCATCGACCACGCACCGTCTGTCAGAAAAATCTACGCTCCATATATCTTGTCGGCGACTTAAACAGCAGTTTGTCAAACCAGTTGGGACCCATATCACTGGAACGTCTTATCTTCTCTCTCCTCCATGGTTTTTGGCTTTACCACTTTTTCCATCACTAAAGAGCCAAGGGCCACCGACTGTTTCCTACAACCTTGACGTGGTGTGGGGAGCAGCTGCCTCCTGCGCCTAGCTAAGCCCCTCCCATGCTCTAATTAATTGGAACTTAACTCATCAATGACAATGATCTCTTCTCCTTTCTCAATTATACAACAAGTTACAATCGTTACTATAAGTTATTAAATTCCCTGTTTCCTCGTGGCTTAAACTTGTAGAAGAATTATAATTTATAATGCTATCAAAACAAAATGTCTTAGTTTTAATCCCTTTTGTAAATCCTATCTCTCTTTTAAATTTTCATGCGATGGATCTCTACCTAATAGTGGCACACGCATAAAGAGGAAGTTTTAGATTAAATAATTAATTTACAATCTTCTAATAGCTTAAACTTTTGAGAGAATTATAATTTATTATTATAGTATCAGAACAAATAGTCTTAGTTTCAACTCCTTGTGTTAGCACTTAATGGTGGCTCACACGTGAAAGACATTATTATATTAAATTATTGGATTCACCGTATCCTAATAACTTAAATTTTTAAGGGAATCAATAATTTATCATCTACCTTATAAAAGCAAGTCTTTGTAGACCTAAAATAGTTTTTGAATCATTTCAAAGCTATTTGGGATCAATGCCTGCAATGAACCATCTGTCTTCCGCTTGGAATGCGGAACCAATGGTTTCACATTTATCCCGCGCCTAAAGATGGGGAAAACAACTTGCATTAAAGGTTTATCTTTATTTTTTGGGTGCTGTACAGCATCCATTAATGTGATAAAATTTAAAATAAACTATTCACATTTTTTTAGGGATATGAAAAAAATTGAATATGTATTAAATGTGTGTCAGTTTAAATGGAGTATTGAAAAAACCAAAGTACACATTTACCAATTTTCAATGCAGGAGGGATTTGTGAGAGATCATAAATGAACCATAGTTGGTTCATTAACAGGTGTTGGCCGGCACCTGTTAACAAAGTCCTTATTTTTTTTTTTTTTTTTTTTTTTGCATTTTGTTTTTAATTTTTATCTAATTGGTCACACAAAGTCAATTGTTTCACTATTTAATTAAAACCTCAAAGTTTAGGGTCCGTTTGGTTGGGAGGATGGAAAAGTGAGAGGATAGAAAATAGAGGGAGGGTGGAAAAGTGGAGGGATGGAAAAATTTTTGGTGTGGTTAAAAATAAGGTTTGTATAAATTTACCATAATTTCCCTCTTAAATAAAACAAAAAGTACTACATTATAATTTAAAAAAAATTGTGTATAGATGAAAGTGGACATTTCAAAAAATAGCATAAGAAATAATCCAAAAGTGTTTTCTTAAAAAAATAATAAAATTTTAAATTTTAAAAAAAAAAGAAGGAAAAGAAGAAGAACCCACCACGTCTTGACAAAACCAAAGAAAGAAAAAAGAAAAAAAGAAAAAAAAAAGCCAATGTTACCAGAGAAAAAAAAGAGAGCCAAAAACGTTAAAAAAGGTAGGGATAGTTTTGTCCAAATATTTTTTTCCACTTTTCACTCCAATTTTCTCTCCAATTTGGAGAGATTGTATTTTGAAGGGAGAGGAGAGAAAACTTGTGAGCCCCACCACTTTTCTCTCCCCCTCCTCCTCTTAACCAAACACTCTTCCCACTCATTTTCTCTCCTATTTTTCACTCTCTTTTTTTTCCATCCTCCCTAAAATCCACCCAACTAAACATGCCCTTAATGATTTGGATTCAATCATGTTATATTTGATGTATAACTTTTCAAGTCACATGCATATATCTTAGAATCTCTCCTCTTATGTGAGTCACTCAAGCTTTTTTATTCTAGTTGCATGCACCTGATCTTATTCCACCCATATGAAGATCTACCACCATAATACCTTGCCGCACATGACTGTCAATTCTTAAACCACTTGATAGAGAGATATGTAATATCTTGAGAGGACTCAAAGTAAGGCCATTATAAGGGATGGCAACAAGTAGGGAGAGTTAAATTAGGGGTGCCTAGTTTCTACTATGTGGGGAAAATGTGCACAGGGCAAGGAGAGATGGCCCCGTTTGATAACGGTGTTTAAACAATGAAAACTGTTGTTTAAACATTATAATACGTATTTTCACACATTTTTTCACTCACACATATTTCCATAAAATTTAAACAACGTTACTAGAAATCTCTTACCAAACGAGCTAAGGTGACTCTAAGGCCATAACTAGGGATGACAATGGATAAGGAGAAGTTAATTTAGGGGTGCCCCATTTCTACTGTGGGGAAAACTTGCATAGCAACATAGGGCGGGAACAAAACAAGTTGGAGGTATCTTCTTGTTCCTAATAAGGTTGATCCAACATTAATGAGATTGAAATACAGAACAAATTGACATTAATGAGATAGAATTAAAAGAGTAAGGGGCGGAGTAGTCATAAGAGTGCTAAAGAAGTAGGAACATTGCTGTAACTAATATTTTTTCTATTTGATAATTACAATATTGGGGGAAGGGGATTTTTTTTTTTTTTTTTTTTGATATCTCAATGAGGAGGAGTGATTTGAACCATAGATGTAGGGTGTCAATTCAGGTTAATTAGTGTGTCGTATTCGTGTCAAGGTAGGAGTATTCAGCTATATGGCTCAACTCGAACTCAACCTATTTAATAATCGTGTTATAACCCTTCAACTCTAACCCGACTTGTTAATGAGGTGGGTTGGCACAACCCGACCCAATTGACACGCTTAATAAACAAGTCGTGTTGGGTTGACATAAAATAAGATATTCATAAGAAGGTTTAAAGATTTAGGGTTTGTATGGTTTAGAGATCTAGGGTTTGTAAAGTTTCAATTTACAATTATATCACTTATAAGTTTTTGTAATTATTCACTCTTCTTTTTAAGTTTAAAATATATGTTGGATATTTGACAAATGTAAAATAAAATGAATATTTATTTGTTACACAAGTTAAATAGGTTGTGTTAAATGAGTCATTTCGGGTTGACACAATTAAATTGACGAGTCAAATGTGTCTATTGCAAATCACATGGGTTAACCTGCTTATGACACATTTCGTATTGTGTTGCTTTTGAGTTAACCCATTTGATGACCCAAATCCGCTAAGGCCCAACCCTAACCCACAAAACTCATGTCTTGTTCATGTTGTATTCGTAGGTCATGTCAAACATTGATACCCCTACATGGATGTCTTAAAAAGATTAGGAGTTGCTAATCAGTTGAACTACTAGACTCTTGGTGTGGGAAGATGATTTAAACATTGGTTTTCCTTATTAAAGAGAGAAAACAGTGCCATTAAGTTACAAAATTCTTGGCTTTAATTCAAAATTTTAAGTTTCAAAGGTTAAACCATAATGTATTTTAATTTTTCAAGTTTTTATTAAACAATGTTAGGACCACACACTTTCACATATATTTTACTACAACTATCTTATGTGACAGCTCCATATAATATTGACAGATAATAAATTACCGTCTATCTTATAAAACAATTCGACAATATATGTGAAAGCATATGGTAGTAGCATTATTGCTTTTCATTTTGATTGTACATAAAATGGCAATTAGGTAAGCAGCGACAATTAAAATATTACATAATTTATTAGAAAACCCTACCCTGTTGGAGAATGGAGTTAGAAAACAGAAAAATTCTCTTAGATACAGTCTGAAATCATCTTATCTAATAAATTAAAAACGTGTGAAGTGTGAACTACGGCATTGTGCTACAGCCGTCACCCTCTTGTGTAATTGTTTACTCAATTATAAATCTAATTTATGTTATATGTATGTAGACTTGGATATATTTTACACACATTGCACGCACACAACAAAATGAGGCAGTTTTTATTTATTATTATTATTATTATTATTATTTAATATATATATATATATATAAATAAATGAATAAACAAATAAAGAGAAAGTAAATGTGGTTGTTGCATACATGTATGGCAGTGTCATTGCATTTCAATTAGTATAATTATCACAGTTGAGGTAGGAGTGAAAATTATAGCCGACAAAGTACGCAATTCCAAATGCGAAAATTCTCTTCTAGAACGATATATACGTCATCAATGATTGCGCTAACAGCTTACTTTAATTAAGTGTTGGAGCCATTGATTACGTTTTGATCATCTCGTACAGCACAACCGACATTTATATATATATATATATATATATATATATATATATATATATATTTCTCTCTGTTTTCCAAGGGCTCTACCAATAGTTTCCACTGCCTAGTTTTATAGGATTATGCCGCCAGTGCCAGATAGTGGTAAGTGGTAACCACTAATTCGAATCTTCATTGTCTTTTAACGAACTTGACATGACACACGTTACTCTGTCAGATAGGGTGATCTTTCTTGTAGTCTAATCAAGACCTATAGAAGGTCCAGAAAGTTTAGGACAAAGGCAACACATAGAATATATCAATGTGTCAAATAGATTGGTGGTTTAAGGGTATTTCATCTTATACCATTGCCAACGCCGTGGTAGAGTATACACAGTGGTGAAGTTAAAATTTTAATTATTTAACATTATAAAAAATTATTTTATTTATTTTATTTATTTATTTTATAAAATATTTAGCAGCAACAATAGATCTATTTTAGCTTTTTAATAACATAAGATATATACTACAATAAAATAATATATCTACTAAAATAAACAACAATCACAACCACCATAACTGCTACCGCTGTCACTATTACCACCGCTGCCACCACCGCTGCCGTCGCTGTTGCCGCCACCGACTCTTTTACCGCCGCTGTCACCGCCACCGACTCTTGGCAAAATTAAACCTATATATCTTGCTTACAAAAGCATTTATATTGCATAACTGCTACCGCTGTCACTATTACCACCGCTGCCACCACCGCTGCCGTCGCTGTTGCCGCCACCGACTCTTTTACCGCCGCTGTCACCGCCACCGACTCTTGGCAAAATTAAACCTATATATCTTGCTTACAAAAGCATTTATATTGCATAAAAGAATAGCTACATATGCATGCATGTAATGGGCAGCAAGTTAGGCCATGTCTTTCTACAATCATTTAACACCATCAACTTGCAGCTCACTATGATTGCCCATGACACAGAACTTTTTGCCTTATATTCTAGATGCTTAGAAAGTTAGAATTTATTCATTCCCAAGTAATTCTTTTGTGACAACTCAAGTTTGTTAAACCAGGTGAATCTTTTGGGGATTCATTTCCATTGTTTCCCATAAATGCTTAAACAACATAACCTAAAACGAATAAATTAATAAACGGCAACCCAAAACTATGAAAAATAGAGACTTAATCTGACAAAATTTGCCTTGAAATCAACCTATCAGATTAAATGATTAACTTCAGAATTTCCTACTGCTTAAACTTTTAAAACAATTGATAATTTATCACTAAGAGCTTAGTTAATAAAAAATGGATATTAGAGGCAAACAAATTAGAACCTATCAATACCACTGTCAATTACATACATTTGCAAACACATACACGAACAAAAATACATCCAAAGAATGCAATGAATAATGGCAATGCAACAAACAGAAACACCAACAGATTCCAATTCAAAGAAACCCAAACTTTCTGGTCTAGGAACTCAAATGCCACCATTGGAAACCAAAATTGAATAAGACCCATATCAAATCAAACAGAACCCACCAAAAAGATTTGTGATTTACCATTCCAATTACCCAAATAAAAAATCCCAACCATGTAGATGAAGAAGACAACAACTCACCTGATCAGCAGGAAAAGCTTCAGACTTGGTGGTTCAGATTTAAGAGAGGAGAGGCAGAGTTTGTGGGTCAAAGCATCAGATATGGGGCGTCGAGTTGGCTTAGGTCAGCAAGCTTGGTGGGTCAGATAAAAGAGAAGAGAGGCGAGTTGGGTTGGCGTGGGTCGGAGGTGTGGATCGGCGGCGTGGGTCTGAGCCGTGGATTGGGGGCTTGGGGCTTAGGTCGGCTTAGGAGTTCGACAGAGTGGGTCAGCTCATGGGTTGGTGACGTTTAGCTTCGACTCATGTCGGTGATAGTGAGACAGAGAGGTGAGAGTTTGAGAAAGCTTGAGAGTTGATGAGAGCTGAGGAAAGAGGGTGAGAATGAGAGCAAGTGATGGGCAACGGGGCAGAATTAAAAAAAAAAAAAGAAAAAGAATAAAAAAAATTAAAAGGTATTATTTTAATAGTGGTAGGAATTAAAATAATATATTTAACTTTTAGCTTTAGGCTTCCGTACGCTACTGTGAGAGCTTTTTTTTTTTTTTTTTTGGTGAAGCTAAAATAGTCATATAGTTATTTAGCTTCACTATTGTGAGTGCTCTTAATTGCTCACTGTCGGTTAGGGATGTGTATGGGTTAGGTTGGATTGGCTTAAGGGAATTTTTTTACCTAATTCATCATAGTGAGTTAAAAAAATTGAACCCAACCCAACCCAACCCAACCCAACCCACATGGGTCGGGTTGGGTCGGGTTGGGTTGAACCCATGGGTTGGACAATATTTTTTTTATTACTATTATTACTAAATTGAGCAGAAAAAAAATATATCACACCTGCCACCTGAGTTGATAAACAAAATATACATTAATATATGAACTAATATTTCAACTCAGTTATACATTAATATATGAATTAATATACATTAATATTGGTTTTTGTATAGGATAGGAGGAAGAGTTAGTTATTAAAAAAATTTATTAATTCTATAATTTATTTTAAATATATATTAAATATATGGGTGGGTCGGGTCAGGTTAGGTTTGGCAGGTTTGGAATTTTATGACCCGAACCTGACTCGACCTGCTATCAAAAAAAATTTTGTAATCTAACCCAACCAACAAAGCCTTAAAAACTAACCCAAACCGGCGGGTTGGGTTGGATCGGGTCGGTTTTGGCAGGTTGGCTACACACCCCTAACTCACCATAGATGAGAGAGCTCTTCACAGCTGAGAGAGTCATAGAAAACATAGTTTTCAATCTCGATCATTGAATTAAGTGTGTGTTTGGCTCCAAATTAAAAATTCAGTTTATTTTACTATTTAGCTTATTTTTACTATTATTTATGGGTCACATTGCACTTTTTGGTACTATTTATGAGTCCCACTGTATTATTTCATTTAACTTTTGTTAGGACATATGTGAGATTGTTAGAAACATATGTTATGTAAATTGGTTAATCCTTTGACAAAATGTACTTTACTTGTAATTGGATAGATCTAGGAGGGATTTAGTACTTCAAGAAACAAATGTTCAAGTTTAGTATTGAAGTCATGCAAGTCTAACCAAGAAATAAGTGAAAAAGTGTTGTTCATTAAAATTCGACAGATGTCTTAACAGAATCATATCTATCGAGGTTTAATGTTGAAGCTCGACAAAAGTTGTAGCTATCAAGAACTACAAAATTAGAATTTTCAGATCTAATTTCACTTATATCCATGAGTATTTGTGTAGGGTTTCTTTTCTTACAACCCTAGACATATATAATAATTATTTTAAGGGCCGCCACATGACGATGCAACTTGATGCAAAGTGATTATACATGCATATTGTGACTGGAAACAATTTGCCCTAACTCATCATACTCACTGTAAAAGTTACTGCGTCTTTGCGCCAGAGGTTTTGTAACTAAGAAGCTTCTTGATCTTCATTGTTGGATGAACTGAAGAATTTTGCAACCAATATCTTCCTCAAGTTGATGTGTTAGTCACGTACTGGGATCCGTGCATCATTAGTTAGTCACATACTAGGAGCCGTTCATTGAAAGAAGAGATTGCCGCTACATCACAAGTCCAATTGGGTATTAGGGTAAGAGTTCGACAGAGGATTGGTATTAGGTACTGAGATTCCTTTTACTTGTAACCACTTGTTTTGATAATAGTGGATACTCGAGAGTGGTGACCTTAAATTCATTTGGTGGGGCTTTGCCTCGGTGGTTTTCTCCATTTGTAAACAAATCACCTATGTCAAATTTATTTTCCGTTGCATTTAACTTAGTTGGTGATTTGTTTGTGCTACCACACTTATTGTATGTAATTGAATCTAATTAATTTACTTGGCTAATTAATTGATTAATTTACCAAATGAGTCAATACATTTTTGGCCTATTAACTTTTATCTTTATCTATAGTACTTTCAGCAAAAAGTTTTCTCAGGAAAATAAACGGATTCCAAACAGAACCTAAATAAAGGGTTATGTTAACGGATGCCCTTTGGACAACTGTTAATAAACCATAATAGAAAAGTTTTGACACCACTTTTATGGGAAGTATAAAAAGCTGTTAATGACATTTATTGTTTTATTATCTCCTAATAAAATGTTTCTAAAAATAGTTTCTAAACTAATGCACCCTATTTCACCATACATAATCCATATTTCACCAATTGATGCAAAAGCTATATCCTAGAAGTACTGTAACATTTTTAGGTATTCCAAAGGGGTAGACAGCTTAAAGCATTTACAATGGTGGAGCTAAAATTTTTAGTTTTTAGCATCTTAAAAACATACTTTATCTATTTTAATACATCACTTTATAACACAGTCAACATTAATGGTTCTATACTTTTAGCACTTCATTTAAATATTAATTCTTTATCATTTTTTTATTTTTTTATTCTTCATTTCTTTCTCTCTCTCTTCCTCTCTGTCTCTCTCTTCTTTGAAGAGATAACAAATGGCAAGAACAACCATCACGCACAACCCACCACCTGCAAAAGCAAAAGTAGTTGCCACAACCCATGGCCATAAACTCATTGTCCCAAAAAAAAAAAAAAAAAAATTCACCCACACCCAAAAATATCCTTAATTCTTAATTAAAAAAAAAAAACTAAACCACCTAAACGTCTTCCCCTCTTGTCTAGGCCAAAAATCACAAGCTACACTGCCAAGCCCAAAAGCATGCAACGATGTTGCCATAATCTGGAAAAGTTGCTAGAACCACTGTGGGTGTGGTGGTTTAGGCCAAATCTTTAAACCCAACAAAAACCACCTCAACTATGATTAAAAAAAAAAAAAAAAAAAAACCACAAACCCACCAACCACACCACCACCGACTACCAACACATTACAAACCAGCTCAATCGGAATCCATACCAATGGCCACAAGCCAACCCATCACCATTGCAACCCATAGCATGACCCACCACCACAGGCTGATCAACGATCCACCACATCCATAGCAACCCACAGCCTAATCAACAACCCACCATCACTGTAACAACCGGCAACCCAATCCAACTCCACCATTGTGACCAAAACCCATCAAGAGAAACCCAACAACCCCAAATTGCAAGACGATCGGCAACCCACCACAACAACCCAATTAACTAACCACCAACCCAACCATTGCCACAACCAAAACCAACACAACCTAACCACACAAACCCACACCACCACTAACCACCGATCCAAACCACCTAACCACACAAACCCAGACAAACCCGAAACCCACCACAAACTCCACGATCGACAGTGAATAGCGCAACCAGCGGTGAATATGGCTGTCCATCAACCTATTAAAACCGACCCACTCACCCGTCCAGAAGACCCACGGGCGAATCCAAATGCCCAAATGGGTCGAGTAACGAATAAATTTAAAAATCGGTTTTTCGGGTCGGTTTCGAGTCCCTTGAATTCTAACTCGTATAAACCAACCTGATCACCTATAATTTTAAAAAGAAAATTCTTGAACCTTGTACCTTTTACGTTGAATACATCTCAGACAGTCAGATCCTCAACCCTTCTTAAAAAAAAACTACATGCCTCAACCTTAACCCTTGTTAGTTTCAGAAAACTTTCTCTCTCACTCTCTTTGATCTCTCTCTCAAATCCCCAACCCTAGCCTCCTTACTGTCGCCAAGTTGGGCTCTATTGTCGCCCTTAACCATAGGCTCCATACTGCCGCCAACACTGAGTTAGGCCTATTGCTGCCGTCGCCGCTGTCGTTGACTCAAAGTTCAACTTGAAACTCCTTATCTTGATGAATCCCTCCTGATCTTGTGTAGTTTGTGGGTTAGTGAAAAAAAAAGTTTTTTTCTTTTTTAATTAAATGTACTGATCTTATGGATATGGTGATGGTGGGGGAAGGAATGGTGGTGGTGGTGTGGATTTTGTCTTATCTCCCTCTTTTTCGTTTCAGTCTCATGGATTTGGTGTTTTTGGACTTGGTTTCCGTTATATGGATTTTGATATCTTTGCTGTTGTTTGGGTTTTGATTTCTATCTTGTTGTGAGTTAGACCCAAAATCACCAAACGGTTTCAACCCGTTCAACCAATGACTTGTATCTTCAAGTCCGACTCGAATGTTTGGTCGGCTGCGGGTTCATTTTTCGTTCACCCGATTCAATCGGTCGGGTGCGAGTCACAGCCCCAAACCCAGTCCGACTCAAACCATGGACAACCCTAACAGTGAACACTACAACCCAAGGCAAACAGCACCAAAGAGAGAGAGAGAGAGAGAGAGAGAGAGAGAGAGAGAGAGAGGGCTGGGCTTGAGAACAAAGAAAGAGAAAGCATTGGGTATTAAAAATTAATTTTTTTATTTTTGGCAGCCAACTACAGTAAACTGTTATGGCAATAAGAAAAAAAAAATCTATAGCACCATTGATATAGGTTTTTTTTTTTAATATTTTTAATTTGAGGTGCTAAAATAACTTTTTAGCAATTTAAGCATAATCAATATGGATGCTCTTACAAGTTAAAAACACTTTTGGGCCATCCAACGTGCCGAAAGCAAAATCCATTCATTGACTTGGGAGCAAATTTTGAGCGCCATATGCTTGGTTAGCAATCTCCCGCATCGACAGTAAACAACAATGTTGCACAATCATGATGTAGTTGATGCTGGCATCAGCCTGAAGAAAATTATTGGCAAATTAACTGAGCAGCAAAGACTAATGTAATTCGCCGTGTTAAAAATTGTATTTTTAATCCAAGTTGATTATTGAATTACTTTTTTTTTTCACCAAGTAAAAAATTGTGATTAAGTCCGTGTCCCTATTTTTTTTTTGTTTTAATCCACACTTACATCTAGGATTCCTTCAGAACCCAAAACCCAAGCCCCGGTTAAACAATTTTTTGTTTGCACCTCCCTATGCGGTGGTCGTTCACGTGAGGGCAAAATATGAGAACAAGAAATTGCTTATGCGTACCGTTTCTTTTTAAATTCTGTCACGAGGTCAAAAGCCATTCCATTCATACACGTGTATAATTCGCTTTAGCTGGTAATATGTATAAAATTAAAAAAAAAAAGTTAGAGAGACATAGACAAAATCAGAATAACATAATAAAATAAATGATATTCCACAAATTTATGACTGGTTGTAAAACTAAAGAATTGCCGAAATTAGTAACGTAAGATTGTAACTAAATTGGAGCATTAAAGTAGTTGAACGTATGTTATGATTAGCTAGGATGGATGTGATTAGTCTTAGTTTATCTATTGTAAAGTCAACTTTAGCATGCACCCTTAGGTTATAGGGCAGCCCCCACCCACAAGGGATGGGTAGCAATTACAAGAAGTAAAACTAAAGAATCAATCCAATCAATAATCTACATATTTTATATATAATAACGCTTGAAATTTTATTGGTGCGTTCTGTATGAAAATTTGCCATCAACCCAACCGTGGATCCCGAAATTTTTGTATATACTGTATATTTCTACTAAGGTAGTAAATATTAACAGAATCATAATTTATATAACCCAATGTATGCTACAAACAATATACCATTAAGCTTCAACAAACTTTTGCCAAGATTTACAACAAAATTTGATATCTTAATATATGTATCTCCTTTTACAAAAAGAAAAAAGAAAATGAAATTTTATTATATGATTCTTCAAAACTGGATAGCATAGTAACTTAGTGAAACCATTTTGAATATTTTTCATCTCTCTCTCATCCATTTTTTTTCCCTAATTATATAAATCTCTTTCACACTTTTTTTTTTCCTGATAATATAAATCTCTTGAATTTTTCTCAACAAGCAGATTAAGTGTGCCTACCATGAAGCAAATAAATGTGCAGTTGCTTTTACTGAGTTTGGATAATTTCTTTCGTACTCTTTTGTTACTCTTGATGAGCACTATCTATGGTGGAGAATTTTCAAGCCCTTGATAAAGCCAAGCTTTGTTATAATAGATTTCTTAAATCTTAATATATATATATATATATATATACACATCTTTTACCAAAAGAAGAAGAAAATTTATATTATATTATAATTCTTTTTCAATGCTAGATATCATAGTAGCTTAGCCAAACCATTTTGAATTATGTTTTTATTCCACTCTCTCTAATACACTCACACACACTTTTTATTTATATATTTTTGACTATATAAACCTCTTGAAAGTTTCCTCAACAAGTGGATTGAGCATGCCTACCACAAAGCAAATAAATGTGAGGATGCTTTTGCTGAGTTTGGATATTTACTTTCCTGCTCTTTTGTTACTCTTGATGAACCACAACTTATAGTGGAGAATTTCCTGACTCTTGATAAAGCCAAGTTTTGTTATAATAGACTTCTTAAATCTTAACATATACATCTCCTTTTATCACAAAAAAATTAAAAATTTAATGATAGTGCTTCTTCAAAACTAGATAACATTGTAGCTTAGCTAAACAATTTTGTTTTCTTTTTTTATTCCTCTCTCTCTCTCTCTCTCTCTCTCTCCAAATCTGTTGGAGTACAAGAAGGTTAATTCTTCATTCCAGTGTGGCAGTGGTCAAGAAAGGAGCCTTCCATGTACTAGAACAATTACAAATTTTTCTCCCAGTTCCACTCTTCCACCAAGGACTGACGTAGCGGTTTTAGAGCTTCTCCGATACTGCTTTTGTGATTAGGAGGGCGAGACTGAATTAAGTTTTTGCCCCTTTTGTGACTCTGCTATGCAAGATTTTGGTTTTGCCTCCTTTTCTTTTTTGGGTATCTGTTGTTCTCTTGTTTAAATTGGATCAAAGGTGAGGATTAGGGTTTAGAGTTATGTTTAGGGTTTAATTTTTGAAAATAGAGATTATGGAACAATATGATCATTTTTTTATGGGTTCGAGTTCAACAAATAATATCAAACTTGTTTAAGATTTCAAAATTTTGTATGTATATTTAGTTTTGATGGATTTTGTATAGATCTTTTGGTTCATAAATTTTAAGGATTTCAAAATTCCTTTCAGTGGAATGATGTGGTTGCTGGGGGAGATTGAAGAATGAAGAAATTGAGAGATAATGGGATTAGTTGAGAGAAATAATAAAAATAAAAATAAAAGCTAATATTTAAATGAAAGAGTTTCAAGTAGAAAATTGGATAGTATATTTTTACAAGTGATTGGCTAAAATATAAAATACGTTCTTATGTTATTCTACAACATTTGCATTAGACAATGGAAAATAGAAAAATGGTTCAATTTTACACATCCAAGCCTCCAAATCACCCACGTCAGTCAAGTTAAAGATGTGTAAATTTGCAAAGTTACTATAATAATTGTATAAATTTATACTATTACTATTAATTTTGTATTTAAATTTTTTTTCTTTCTTTATGTTTCAAGGATAAAGAAAGATGGTGATTAGTGGTTATTGTATGTGAAGAAAGAAAAATAATTTAAAAATAAGAGAAATTGATATTTTAATGAAATAGAGTTTAAAATATATATATAATTTGATGTAGTTATTTTTTAAAAGTTTTCATGTAAAATAGGAAAAAAAATTCTTATGCCAAAATAAACACAAATTTTTGACTAGCTGATCTGAATGCTCAAGAGAAATTTGAGTAAATTAATGTGAATGATCGATCTCTCTCTCCCCTAATTAAGCTGGCTCCCCCGCTGCACCAACCTATTTTGTTTCGTGCACTTTTGGCTGTACTTCAAGTCTTCAACCATATATCTAGTCCAAAGAAAGTTTCCAATCACATCCAAATTGACTCATCCTTACATAAATTTACTTTTCAATAAATAGTCTATTTTTTTTCCTCAACTTTTACAGCTTCGCATAGGAACATGCCATTGCATCATAATCGGAACTCGGACTATCTTATATTCAAAAGACATATCATGTATTCCACATACACAACCCTATGGGTACTGTACAAAAATTAGAAAAGAGAGCAATGCCAGAGGTGACTTGCTCGCAGTGTAATAAAGCTGGCACCCAAGTTTGATCATCAGAAAATGCAAGGGCAAAATTGGCTAGCGGCTCTCTGCAGCATAGCATACCATCCACACATATATGTATACCATTGAAGCCAACAAGATACAAAAAATCCATACAGTAGGAAAGCGTGTGTAAATATATATGGTGCAAAATGGTGGGGTCTTGGTGACATTGTCCCACATGTTACGGAATAGCAGTCCTTTTATTTATATTTTTGCGCAGTTAAGCAAGGGCATGTGGGTGCTTCTCTCTCTGGAAGCCAAATGAGATAGGTAAAAATAAATTAAAAGCATATATTCCTTCCAAACCATAGCCATACCATGGTCCATACGTCAATGCGCCAATAATATCTACTGGCGACTCTGCATACTGTGGCATATAGACAAGACCACTCGGTGCAGTTGCTTTAAGAAACCCCTACCCCTACCCCAAGCCAAACCTCTCTCTTAAATGAACTATCACACTGTAGCCTAAAATGGGGATATGTTATGAATGTTAATGTGACGACAAAAGAGCCAATAACATGAGGGCTCTTTCTATCATCTATCTTGTGACATTTCTCCTTTTGCACTTAACTACGCTCAGAATTCCCTGCCCCACGTACTGTAGCATGCAAGATACAAAGATGATTAAAACAAAAAAAAAAAAAAGATTAATAACTCTGGCTGACGTTATCTTTTTTTGTTTTCTTCCACGATCTACACATCATTGAAAATATTTTTTATAGTGATAGAAATCCATTAATCAAAAATAAAAGTTAAAATATCATTTTTCATAACTTAATTTTAGTTATATTATTATTTGTTTCAAACATTCCAGATTGTCTTTTTTATGTAAGTTCGGTTTTTTTTTTTTTTTTTTTTTAAGATATTGCATAAAAATAATCTCAGCTGTAGCCGTCCCCAGGGTTTCACTGTTTAGTTTGAAATCCTTATTTTTGATTATTTTAATTTTTTTAAAAATTCATTTTCTTGAGGGAAACAGTCAAAGTGGATATTATAACCTTCGTTTTTTTTTTTTTTTAAGAATCAAATTAGTACAACCTTATGAAGAAGAAGATTGCGACTTCCCAGGCCAAGAACAAGGATGTAAAATGAGGATAAAATGGCCAAATTAGAGTCAAATTATTTTTTTCCTTTAATTTGCGGAATTAAAATGGTGAAAAGTGAGTAATGTATAAATGGGAAAGAAAGAAAGAAAGAAAGAAGGCAGAAAGAGAAAGTGTAAAGTTCCTGAAAAATACAAAAGCATAACATTTATTTATTTATAAAGTATAGAGGAAAAAAGGAGGCAGGAAAGGAAGAACCAAACAAAAACATAATAATAAAAATTGTTTTAGCAGATCATGAGTAGGGTAATAAATGTTGCATCATTTCATTTCAGTAGATATGGATCTAAATATTGGTATTCAGAAATGGGGGTTTTGTTTGGGAGTGCATGCCTGGTGCCTGGTGGGTCTAAGTTATGATAACAAATCTACAAAAGCTAATCAAGTTGCAAGATATAATAAGATATTACAACAAAATGAATGCAAGGGTTGGCTACTAGTCGTTTTCACACTGAGGTGGTGGTTACCTTAATAAAATAAGAGGAGCAATAAAAAGGGATTAGTTTTTAATTTCATTGATTGTTGTAGACTATTATATAGTATATCTTTTTTGTAGTTGTTTTTATTACAAAAAGAAATGTAATTTTCATATGGAAATGAGGGAGAGAGAGAGAGAGAGAGAGCACAGTTGTGCTGAATGAGAATTTGATCCCAATAATCCAAATACCAAGAACTCAAAGTCTTAAAAATCTGAACACAAAATCTAAGATCAAGTTATAAAGAAAGCGCCTGAAACTGAAAGCGCAAAATGCCTAAATCAGAGGCGCACGTGGGCATTATAAGAGATAAATAGAGCCCCAGCAGATCAAGAAGCCGGGGACCAGATGAATAGTTATTGAGGACTTATAAAGATTTTAGGCTAGTGTGACTAGTTGTCTTGCTTACCCTTCTTACTCTTACAAACTGTGGTGACCACAGTCAGTTTTGGTACTGGCTGGCAACCCACACAAGCAACAGTTGCAGTTATGGAACAGCAAGGTATACAAAAAAAAGGGAACAATGGGAAAAAAAAAAAAAAAAAAAGGAATTGAAAAAAAGAGCAATTTGTGCTTGCTTATTGAATTGCTTAAGGGTCAATCTGATCTACAATGCCTGTATAGTGATATCTAATGGAAAGAGAAATACTATAAAGATATATTAATGTACTTTTCATAATTTCTCATTTTTCTTACTTATGCTAATCGTGATATGCAATCTTAAATATAATTGGGGTTTACCTGGTCAAGACAAAAAAAATAAAAAAATAAATAAAAAATAGAGACGGAAGCTTGACAGTGAATGATACAAATGCTGGTTTTCTTAGGTGGTATAGTTTAAATTTTTTAAAACAGGAGAGGAAGAAAAAAAGAGTCTTGGAGCTTCCTCTTTTTTGTCAAAAGTCCAAAACACAAGGCCAAAAAGAAGAATAAAGAATCGAGAATTTGAAACTTGACTACTCTTCTGCTTGCTATATGCTCTTATGGACTAGGAACGAGATCGAGTGCTCCATTTTAAAAAGAGAGGAAACGAAAGGAATAAGTCTTTATACTAGCTAACTGAAATCGAGAGTGTTGTTCAGGCGGTCGATCCGATTTATAAGAGAATCGCCAGATATATATAAAGATATATATATATAGCTCATAATAATCACAATCGAAAGCTTAAACAGAAATGAAAATCGAACAAAAAATAAGGTTAAAAAAAAGTAGAGACGAGTAAGAAGAAGAAATTAGTAAAACTATACGGTGGTACTCGTAGTAGTAGGTGTTGTTGTTTGAGCAACTCTAGCACTCCCAGCTGCAACACTGCCACTTCCATCACCATCACCATCACCATCACCACCAGCACCAGCACCACTACCACTACCACCAGCATCGCCTCCTTGAGTCGCTACGACAGTTGTAGCCGTTACAGCAGTTTGGCGTTTTCGTTTCTTCTTCTCATAAGGAATCCCTCTAGCTTTTGCTTGGCCTTCTCTGACTTCCCTCAAATAAATCCTCACAGCTCGAGCTCCAAAAGGATTCGATTCTGGCCGTCCACCGTTCTCTTCATACGCCGCTCTGAGCCGTCCGATGAGCGCGTCGAGGCTACCCCACGCTTGTTTAAGTGGGCAAGCACATGGGGCAGGTGGGTTCGGGTGACCGAAATATGGGCACCCGGTGTTGTGGACCTTGGTTTTTCCGAACTGGTCCAAGTACTTCAAGAACTCGATCACGTGGGCGCCACTGCACCTTGCTAGAGTTAAAGGGGGCTTGTGGTTCCTTAGGTACTGTAAGAAAGTGTTCCAGTCTCGACGCTTTTGTGACTCGTACCGACTCGGTGGTGCTGGTGATGAGCTTTGATCAGCTGGGGCTGTTGCCGACGATGGACCCTCTCCGCTATTCGGGTCGGATGAACCAGCACCACCAGATGTTGAATCCATAAACAAGACTTAATTTTGGGTTCTTTTGGCTTTTATGGGTGTTGGGTATTTGGTTGATGTGTAGGATCGAGTTAATCAAAGCATCCTTAGCTGTTTTCAAGAGCTAAGAACACGGTCATATCTTCTCTACGAAGTATAAAAACCTCAATTTCTGTTTCTGTTGATGGGTCTCTCTCTCTCTCTCTCTGTAATACAAACACAGTCACTCTCTGAAGTTTCTCACTCTTCTTTCGGAGTTTGATTGTAGTGTAAAGATTTTGGAGGGGGGGCTGCTTCTTGGATCCTTTTCACGGGAAAGAGATTGTCTTGGTTTTGCTTTTTTCATGAGAAGAAGATGGTTTTACTTACACACAGAGGGAGAGAGAGAGAGAGAAAGAGAGTAGAGCGCTTGTTTGATGGGACGTAAAAAGTATAGATGAATGAATGAATGAGACTCTCTCCTCACTTAAGAGAGAGAGAGAGAGATCAGAAATGAGATATCAGAGAATGCTATAAAGAAAGAGAAAAAAGAGTAATCTCTGAAAAAAATAAAAATAAAAAAGATAGTCTTTTTTTTTTGGTACCAAGAAAAGATAGTCTTTTGGTTGTGACTTGTGAGAGGGGGAGAATGGTAGAGACAAGAAGACTACAGAAGAGAGGGAGAGAGAGAATTGAGGGAGAATTCACAATTCACATGGTGGCCCCATTGGACAAGACATGTTTACTATTCACCCCTGGCGGCCCCTCCCCACTCTTTCTTAAAAGCTTCACTCGCTGTTGTGAGCGTTTGAGGCTACCATTGGGTTTTCAAATGTGGTGGCGCCCCTTATTCTATTGTAAAATTATGTCATTTTAACCTATTAAAAAATTTATTTATTATTTTAATATATTATTTTATAATATACTTTATATTATATGTTCTATTTTTCAATTTCATACATTAAAGTAATATATACAATACATCGAAATAATATATACTTAAAACTCATTCCAATACAAAATAATAAAAATTGTACTTTTGTGAACATAAGATTAGAAGAGGAGAGAGTATAATAAAAAACAATAAAAATTTTATAATTGTGAACAGTATCATTTCAAATTTGAAACGACACTATTCACCTATGCTAAAAATTTTAGAATTTGAAATATTTGATGAGAGGGTTTTTTTGGTGTCTGGTGTGCCAAATGCCAAATATTTGGCATTTGGCACATTTGATACTAGTGCTCTTAGTTAAGAAATACTAGGTGTACAGTTGCACAACAAAATTTAGGTTGTAGACTATATTTTACTAGTTATAATTTGTATTTATTATTGAAATTATTTGAGTAAATTCCAGAAAACTACCTTAAGATTATAGCTAATATCAACTAGGTTCAAAACTTCTCAAAACTAACCAACTTAGTCCTTAAAAGACAATTTTGTCCCTAAATACATAAACCCTGTTACATGCTCTTCTCTCTTCTCTTTGACTCTCATCTCTTTTCCCTTTTTCTCTCTCTCACCCAGGTGATGCCCATCTCTTCTCTTTCGTCCCTTTCTCTCTCACCAAACTCTAGTCATCGGTGAAACCCATAACTCTCTCTCCCTCTAAATTTTCTTTAGTTGTTAGGTTCAGATGATTCGGGTGTGGGTTTGAAAATTTGGATTTTGGGTATACTATTTGTAGATCTATGGGTTTGCTATTTTGATTTAGGTTTTGGGGTTTGGTTGAATGGATGTCTTTAAATCCGTTGCTTGTGGTTTGGATTTAAATTTTGGTGGGTGACCTTTCAGATTTGTGGTGGCTATATGGCTGGTTGCTGCACAGTTTTTTTTTTTTTTCCTTTTGTTGCTGCTTTGGGTTAGAAGTGGAGGCAGTCGTGGGTTGCTACTGCACTGGTTCAGAGGTGGTGGCAGCTGTGGTTGGTTGCTACACAATTTTTTTTTTTGTTTTTGTTTTTTGTTTTGTTGTTGTACTGGGTTAAAGGTGGTGGCAGTCATGGATTGTAGCTAATGTTACTGTTTTTAGGTGGTATAAAATAGGGAAGAGAGAGAGTCCGAGTTGATGCTAAACTAACCTTTAGTAGTGATGGTTGCTTAATAGAGTTGCTGATGCTGATGAAGGCTCATGGGTTTTGCAGGTGGGTGAGAGAGAGAAAAAGGGAAAAAAGATGAGAGTCAAAGAGAAGAGAACGTAACAGGGTTTAGGTATTTAGGGACAAAATTGTATTTTAAGCACTAAGTTAGTTAGTTTGAGAAATTTTGAACCTAGTTGGTATTAGCTCAAACTTCAGGATAATTTTCTGGAATTTGCCCAAATTATTTTTTTACCTATAAATAATAGTCAATAAAAACCTACAACATAAGTTTTGCTGTAAAATTGTTGTGGTCATACCCATTTTTATAATTTTTTTAGTTGAAGTGATCATTTGTAAGTGGCAAAGAATTATTTTTTAATTGGTCAATAGACACACCTAATTATATATCAAATTCCACAACTTATAGACATATACAATTGTGAATGATCGATAAAAAGTAATAGCTAAAAAATATCTATCATTTACAATAACACAAGTTAACAAATTGTAAAATTAAATATGTAATTAAATATCTCTAAAATTAGTCAACATATTTTACATTGATTCGCTACTTTTATTTTGACTATTCATAACCTGCCACTTCAAAATAATCAATACTTGTGGCAGGGAAAAATGTTCTCTAGACTTTCTTGGATTCCTCCGCTTAAAGAATGACTATCTTAGTGCGAGTTTTAGCCACATCCACGGAGGAGCGTGGGTGTAATACTGGTTGTGGATCCGGTGGGCATTTAATGTGGTCTTAGCTGAGCCTGAGGTCAAACATTTCAAAGCCACTAGCGACTTTATGAGTTCATATTAGCTAGCGAGAGGCCTAGGCCTACCTGTGGTTTTTTTTTTTTTTTTTTTTTTTTTTAACGGTTGCTGGTTTGTTTTGGTGTAAAGTCCTTTTGTGTGAATGATAATATTAGTCATATAAAGTGGGATATGATTTTCATGCAAAGCTGTTTTCGAAGGTAATTAATTAGTTTTACATGTCTGTACTAGGACTAGGGGAACTCTGCTCGTGAATGACATGGTGATAGAAAAACCTTTTTGTTCTATTTGATACAATCCACGAATGAATAATATGATGATAAAGAATTTAAGATAACAGGTGAGGGCAATAAGACAGGATTTTGGATTTGATTAATGATTTTGGAAAAAGAGAATGCCAATCAAAAGGTAATAAATATTTGTCAGAAGAACACATGCATGCGATTGGACAACATACTAAACGTCGTGGGTTTTCAATCTCTCTCGTATTAATATATTTTACTTTAGATTTTACTCTTTTTTCACTGCACGATATATTATATAATTTAGGTTTAACTTTGAACATAGTATTGAATAAGTGTTTTCTGGCATATCAACTGGTTGTATTCTATGTTGTTGTAATATGCGTTGCTGTTTTGGCAGCTTGTTTTCAATAAAGATTGTCTTGATTATCAACAATATATATATATATATATATATTATAAAATGAAAAATACAATTTTAGTGTTTATAAATTAAAAACATAGTTTTAAAAATCAAACCGAATCGGACCGGCTAGTTCAATCTAGAACTAGACACTAATTCGGTTCGATAAAAACCGGAAAAACTAGAATTAGACCCAAGTTCAACCCAAGTTCGTCCCATATTAATGTTCACACACTTATTCACCTCTCTAAGAGAGATCCATTCCTCTCCATTTGAAATAGATTTCTTGTTGGAAAAATAATACTTAATTTGGTGAGATTTCAATTAAGTAGTTTATATAACATATAAAGACACCACATAATCCAAAAGTTTAAACCAATGTGTTTTGACCCAACTATTTTATTAAGACTCACTCTTGTGGTAATTATCCACATAGGATTTCAATATGTAATTAACCACATTAGCTCTAGATGTTAATTGTTAAGGAGTAAAAGATCTTGGAAAGATTCTAATTGAGTGGTTAATATAATTTTACCTAAATCCATTGGATTAACCCCTCTATTAAAAGTCCCCAAGGTGTTATCTCTCTATCAAGTGGTATTAGAGATAATGGTTTGAGGGCAAGTGTTCGTTAATAGATTCCACTCACTAGCAGCTCCACATGCAAGCCAAAGTGGTCACAGGACCACCCTGTCTTGCAAAAACGTATATATAAACTTGCCAAATATATATATATATATATATATATATATTACATGTTAAATTAACCTATTGTGACCACCCCTAATAAAAATATTGAACACCCTAACTTGAAAATTACAAAAATTTGAGTTCAACAAAAATAAGAGCATTGCTATTTCACAACATTTTCACAATAATTTCACAATAAATTCAATGTGGTAAGTTGTTACTGATTCTAATTTGAGCCTATTACTGATATTATTTTTTTATCTGCCAATAACAGTTTTTTGCATAAGATTTATTGTAAAAATGTTGTGGATATAGCACTACTCCAAAATTAATTTTGTCCCCAAACATAATCCTTAAACCCTTTTATAATTTTTTTTTGAAATCTTAAATAATAACAATAAATATTAGGCCAAATAATAACAAACATAAACCAAACAAAAACAAGATAAGACCAAATAACAACAAGTGAACAAATTAATTATTCAACAAAAAGCCTATTATAAAACAAAAAGATAAATTCAATAATCATTCAAATTTGTAACCAGTTCAACCTATTCAATAAAAATAATCTTTAATTTCATTTTTCCTTAAAGAATGGTACCAAGAAAAATATTGTGGCTGTGAGTTCTCCTTGATGGTGACGACAGTTATACTCTTTTTGGCTTTACAATCGCAACCGTTTTGCCCTCCTTAGCAATTCGATTCACAGTTGTAGCAAATATTCAAGTTATCGCTTCATTAGATTTTGTATAATTTAAATTTCTTAGTGACCGCCCTTAAAAAAATTCCTAAAGCCGCCATTGATTTCACTAAGTAGACTAAGAAAGAATCTCATGTTAACTCCACCCATGGTTGAGTAAAAGATTCTACTAGTGGTGAGTCAAGGTTGTGCATATTGGTGAATCCCGTAATTGTGTAAGAAAGACTCTCATGTTCACTCCACTCATGGTTCAGTAAAGAACACTCTATTGGTAATGTTAATGCAAGATACTTGACAAGGCTTTCATTCAAGAGGAGTCACAAGTGAATTGGTAGAAGGCTCACACATGAAGGGGGAGATTTATTTTTTGAATTTTCACTTGTAAATAATGTGGTTAGCTAAGTGTTGAAGTCCAATGTCATAAAATTATTACAAAAGTGAATGATTAATATAACATAACAAGGCCCGAATTCATAGGTTTAAGCATTCGGGTTGAGTGGTGCATATGCATAAATCCATCAGGGACAAGACTATGGATTATTGTTTTTAGAATAATGTGGAAAAAGTGGTCTATTTATGAGCAAATTGATTTTTGATTTGATAATCGAAAAAGGGAAGGAGGAGGTGATCAAAAGTGGCTTTCCTATCTTAGGTAAACCATAGAAGCATCTTATTTGTTGGAATCAAGCATGCGAATTAGGGAAATCAATTGAGCGATAACTTATTAACCAAAAATAAAAATTGAGCGATAACTTGACCCAGTCTCACCGAAAACAATAATAGACATTAGACCGGTGACATAGAAATTATTTCAAGCACTTCTATTTCTATTGTTTATTATTAAAAAAATGAGCAAAGTGGTTATCTTTTTTCTTTTTTTAAGTAGTTACAATATACTGTTTAACCCTATAACTCAAACCCAATTCCCCATAAATTTCCAAGTATTTTGTATATTGAAAAATATTAATTAAACTACAAAACTCTTGATAATGTGATTATTTGAAGCCCAACTTTTCTTACTAAAAGGTAAATAAAGAACCAATAAACACAAAATAGTTTTGAAAGACATAAAATTAAAGCACCCTCTAGTATCCATCCACCAAAAACGCAATATATGCTTTATTTATTCCTCATGAATCACGATCCTTGGTTTGTGTCTTTGCCCATGCAGAGACAGAAGCGTGTAACCCTACAACACCACTTTATGCATACTAGATTAAGAAATTCTTGACTGGTACTTATTTTCCTAAAATGCCCTGGTGAGTGATGGATATGACCTATTGAAATGACCCTGAAGAGAACAAGATTAGCTACTCTTTTCTATGAAATGTGCCCCATCCATATATAGCAAGCAGGTGGAACCCAACGGCAGCTCCTTCTTATATCCCCACATCGATTCGTGGACGTCACGGCCAGGATTGCCCTATTCCCCCTATGCATACGTGGGTTGTACTAAGCGTGTTAAACACACACACTCTCTCTCTCCAATAGATCATGAGCACTTCACCATAATATATATTCTTTGTGTAAGCCACCGTGCGATTTAATTTGGGTAGGACCAAATATTTATCATACTGGGGTATTATTCCACTTGTAATGTTTTATTATACCAAAATTTTTTATTAGAATTTATTTTCATTACTATTTGATGATGCCGAAAATCACCCTCAGTGAGTCGCAGGGTCTTCGCGCGTTTCAGGTAGACCTGCACGGGTAGAAAGAACCTCAAAGGGAAGTACCGGTGTGGTACCGGCCAACGACCTTCCGACGGTCAAGTTAGTATTGCTCACAACTCCAGAGTGCTAGAGTCGGGGTAGAAACATGCGTACCTTTGTTCATGAGGGTCGGGGGTATTTATAGTGGTGTAGAGCTGAGACTTTGGCGTGTCGGAGGAGATAACCTCTGATCGGGGCCATTCCCTAAAGCGTGTTCTTTACGAAATCCTTTCCTCACCGGAGCCATTCCCTTTAGCATGGGGTGCAAGATATCTATCCGTGTGGTGCCGTGCCCGACAAGGCATGTCAGTCCTTTTAGCTTTCTCCCGTCACCCGTTCACCCCGTCGGCGCGTGGGTGACGCCATCAGGTATGATGAATGGAGCAGTGCCGTCACCCCTACCGTGCCGTCATCCACTCGAAGGGCGACGGCACCTTCAAGGGTGACGGCACCTTCAAGTGGTATTTTCCCCATCACTATTATTAATTTATTTGTGTATATACTTTTTTAATCTCACTCCTCCCACTATCGAAAAATCTATATATAACTTTTCGAAGGTTTTTTTTTTTTTTTCCCTTAATAATTATACTATCATCTACTTTCAATAAAAGAAAAAAAAAATACAGCACATTTTAATAAAAATCTAATTCAACCACACATGTAATTCCCCTTCAACAACAATAGGATGACTCTATTGGTACTCCCAATTTTATGCTTCTTTACTTATTTTTTGATGTCAAACTTAAATATTTATACATTAATAATAAATTTTTTTAGAAACAGGAAAAATGAGAGTTGATATTATTTTTCATTTAATTAAGAATTTCAAAGGGCTATAAATGAACCAAACTCTTTATGAACAATTTGAGTTCAGCTTTAGAAAATACTTGTTTATATTAGTTTGTTTAGAAAACATGCCAAGTTCAAGTCCAAGTTTAAGCTCGATTACTAAACGAGTCAAACTCAAACATAATAATATGTTCGTGAACAAGCTTGTGAATACGATACTTAATTTAACTGTATATTATATTTTATTTTTGTATGTATATTTGTTTAAAAATATACTTATATGGACTTGAGATTGGATTGTACAAATTTGTAAATAGTTTATATAATATCAAATTATTATTTCTAGTTTATTAATTGATAATATAAACAGTCCATTTCATAGATTTATGCATGAATGGGTAAAACAAATTGCAATTTACTATATTTGGGAAAAAAAAAAAAAGGTTAACCAAGTTGTCTGTTAATAAGTTTGAGTCTGTTCAACAAGGAAATGATTCAAGTTTGAACATATAGTCTTATTTGGTTATAAGCTCAAGATTGGCTCATGTTCGAAATAAAATTAAATGAATAAGCCCGAACTTTTAAAATCCAGTTCGGCTCAATTCGTTTACAACCCCACGTATATGATACATTGTTCTTTAGTTAGACTTTACAGAAGTTTCCAACCCTATGTACACTGTTCTTTAGCTATACTTATAGAAATATTATATATCTTCATAATTGATTTTCAAAATTAAGTACAAAATGGATATACGTGTCTGTTTGGTCAACTTATTTTTTGCTAACTTATTTTACTATTCAGCTTATTTTTGCTACTATTCATGGGTCCGACTACACTTTTTGGCACTATTCATAGGTCTCACTATACTATTTCAACTAACATTTACCTTTATCTATAGTACTTTCAGCAAAAAGTTTTTAATTTCATCAAAATAAGCGGATCTCAAACAGATCCATAATGTATTCTATTTTTTTTCAAAGTTACATCTACATATTAAAAATATAATTTAATTTAAAAAGGATAAATTTGTCAAATGGGATTTTTTATTTTTAATAGTTTTCCTGGTTGTATACAATAGTATATTGTATAGATATACTACAAGTATTTACTAACTATAGGCAGAGAGAGAGGAACAAAGAAGTATGTCTTATGTTAACTCTTTAACCAAGCTTTTGTTTCTCTCATGTCTATGGACAAGACAACTTTATTGTAGATGCTTTAACTAAGAGAGCTAGATTTTATTTTCCTTTTTTGATTGAAAGGTGTTACGTTCATAACAATTTCACAACATTTTCATAACAAATCATAGGTGTAAAGTTGTTATTGGTTCTAATTTGAATTCAAAACTTAAATTAATTACTTTTTTATCCATCTGTAACAACTAATAACAACCCACTAATGGTAACCTACCATTTAGGATTTGTTATGAAAATATTGTAAAAATGTTGTGAATATAGTATTTCTCTTTATGATTTGGATGAAGTTGGTTCCATTGGATATTAATAATCTTGTATTTGTATTTGCTGAGACAAGCTTGCTTTTTAATCTATATATCTTTGAATTATTTCTTTAAAAAACTAATATATATATATATATATATATATATATATATATAGGCAGAGAGAGAGGAACAAAGAAGTAATCTATATATATAATAATGTGAAACTGAGAAAAACTCAAATTAGAATTTCAAATTAGAGTTCCAATTTTGCGTCATATGTCATAAATTACTTATTTTTAAAGAGTTTTATTTCTTAATTTTAGAATCAAATGTGGGACCACATCATAAATATTCATCCAAAATATCTATTTTGATTTTTGTACACCATAACTCACTTGAATGGATATTTATGATGTGGTCCTACATTTGACTCTAAAATAATAATAATAATAATAATAATAATAATAATAATAATAATAATAATAATAATAATAATAATAGGAGAAGTTAAGAGAAACTCAAATTAGAATTTCAAATTAGAGTTTCAATTTTATGCCATGTGTCCTAAATTACTTATTCTTAAAGAGTTTTATTTCTTAATTTTAGAGTCAAATGTGAGACCACATCATAAATATTCATTCAAGTGAGTTATTAAGTACAAAAACCAAAGAGTCTAGAATAAATTAATCATAAAAAAAAGTGCTTCACAATAATTATAAAGAAAAAATGGACAATTTACATTTTATACCTAATAATATCTATACAAAATTTTTTAAAGAGTTAACAAAATATAAAAATGACTATCATTAGTATTTAAATTATATATATATAGAAATTATATTATGCATTTTATTGTATATCTTTAAGTTTATCCATGCATATGCATGGGGTTACAAGCTAGTTAGCAAATAATGGATGGTTTAAAATCATAATTAAGCTAATATTTGTACATTTGATACTTTAAATAGGCTGAGCACAATACAAAAAAAAAAAAAAAAAAAAAAGTTCTAAAAACACGACTATAGCTCAGAAAAACATGGCTATAGGACGATTTAGCCTATAGCCGCGTTTTCAACCGTGGCCTAAAACCCGTGACTATAGGCCAGGACTAAATGGCCGCATTTTTATAAACGTGGCTATAGGACACACTCTAGCCGCATTTGTCAAATGTGGCTATAGGTGAAAGCTATAGCCGCGTTTTTTAAATGTGGCTATAGGGGCCATCTATAGACGCGTTTATAAACGTGGCTATAGATCAGTTGTTGATAGCTTCGAAGACATATTTTAGCCGTGTTTAAAACGTGATGATAAGTGACAGATATAGCTGCGTTTTCTTGTTGACAGCTTCGAAGATATATTTTAGTCGCGTTTAAAATAGGGCGATAGGTGACAACTATAGCCGCATTTTCAAAACGCGACTATATCTGTCACCTATAGCTGAAAACGCGGCTATAGTTGTCACCTATCGCCGCGTTTTAAATGCGGCTATAACCCCTGAATATTTTTTTTCAATTTGTCTATAGCCGCGTTTTTAAAACGCTGCTATAGCCTTTTTTTTTTCTTTTTTCTTTTTTTCTAGGTCTGATGGCAAATGCATTTACATACGCTGCTATAAGTTTTACAAATGCAGCCATAAAAAACCTATCACACACAATTCCAGCTTGTTATTCCTGCAAAATTTCGGCTTGTTGCATGCAACAAAATAACAAGCCAAAATTTCAAAGGAATATCAAGTTGGAATTTTCTCAAACCTGTCACAATTTCAATCAATCTTTAAGGAATACGGGAAATTATCAATCTTTAAGGAATATGCAGTTCAATACAGCAACAAAATGGATGACAGTTTAGGGTCCATTTGACACAAAAATGATGCAGCAAGCATCAACACATGATTATGGTTATACCTTAAGGGTGCGTTCGTTTGGAAGGAAAATAGGGAGGATGAAAAATAGAGGATGGAAAATAGGGTGAAAAATGTTGTTTTGGCTGTTCGTTTGGGGAAGGAAAATAGGGAGGATGGAAATCTCGAAAGAAAGTTTTCTCTCCGGACCCAATTTTTTTTTCCTTCCAAATTGGAAGGAAACTAGAGAGAAAAGTTTTATAGTAGCACTTTTACAAAAATACCCTCTTCCCACCTATTTTTTTCAACATTTTTTTTTCTTTTTTTTTTCTTTTTCTTTCAACATTGACCTAAAGTTATTTTTTTTTTCTTTTCAACGTTAACAACAACAACAACGTTGTTGTTGTTTTTTTTTTTTCTTCTTTTCTTTTCAATGTTACTGAGCAACGTTGGGTTTTTTTTTTTTTTCTTCAACATTACTGAACAATGTTTTGTTTTTTTTTTTTTTCAACGTTACTGAAAAACGTTTTTTTTTTCTTTTCAACATTACTGAATGTTGTTTTTTTTTTTTTTTTCAACATAACCTGATCTAATTGTTACATTATAATAATATAAATTTATATATATGATGTGATAAATTTTATATTATTTAATGATTAGAAATAAATCTATTTCTTACATATTATGTAACAAGGGTATAATAGTCAATTTATATAAATTACATTTTCCATCCTTTCCTTTTTCTCTCCAACCGAACACAAGAGTTTTCCATCCTCCCACTTTTCCACTCCCCCAACCGAACACACAAGAGGGAAAACTAAATATTTTCCATCCTCCCACTTTTCCATCCTCTCACTTTTCCACTCCTCCCACTTTTCCACTCCTCCAACTGAACGGACCCTAACTACAAACATTACGCACATGACTGTCTCTAACCTTCCTATGGCTATCCCAGATGCTTCTAGGGGTGCCTTCCCATCTCCAAGCTCTTGTCAACAAGTGGGGTATCGGTTTTGTACCCTTGTTTTGTAGGTAGAACATAGTTTATGTCCATAATGGCACTGCAAAAATATAAAGGTAGCAGTCAGCTATTTCGAACCAAACAGAGAACTAAGAAGAACATAAGTAACTTCATATAAAGAAAACCTTGACTTTTTAAAATTGAATGCTATGATCAGAATATACAGTAGCTAGAGACGCTTTTAAAAACAAGATTAGTGAAGTTAGACAACTTTTCAGCACTACTGAATGCGATCTTATATAGCTTCTATACTTTCAATTGTAACCAACTTAGCAAACTATTTTCTTTTTTCTTTTGTCATTCTAATCACCTAAGAACACTAGGAAACAAACTCATCAAAGGCACCATAAACTCACAAGCAATGCAAATTCCATAGAATACCCAATTCATGTTTCTTTCTAAACAACTAAGCATATTTGTCTTTTCTTTTTTAATAATTCTAACCAACTAGGAAGAGTCTATAACTTCACTCGGAAACAAACTCATCAAAAGCAATACAAATTCCATAATATACCCAATTCATGTATCTCCCTAAACAATTTAGCAAGCATGAAAAATGCTTCAACAGTTCCAACTTTTTCAACTATGGCTTTCCAATGTGAGAGAGACTCGAGATTATCTGGGCTGACAATCTTCTAGAAGGAAAGCTTGTAAGAATACTTTCATATATATATATATATATATATATATATATATATATCACTAAACTTTTTATTTTTTATTTTTATGATGAATTAGTAAACTTCATTTACAAAACCAAACTGTACACAAAAAAGTTTCCATAGGCCAACATAGCAACAGGAACAATTACGGCTTGCCCAGACTAAGTAATTAAAACAGCATTAATGGAGGTAGTGTATCCTTCGTTGTCAATTTGTTTTAGATTGTCAACAAGTTTGCCAAAGAAAGTTTGAACCGCAGCTAGTGATAGACCACTTTGCCAAAGAAATTTGGCTTTGCATGGTGACTAAAGCTAGTCAGATCTTGTAGGCTTCCTTCCAAACCCACATTTTTATCAATACAGAATTCACCTTGGCCTCAGATCAAGTTGCTTGTGGTACTTGTATCATATATCACCCTAAAGCCATATTTCATTAACAACAAACTATGGGGCTATGCTTGTATCATGTCTTTCACCAACTTAGCAAACTATTTTCCTTTATCTTTTATCATTTTAATCACCTAAGAACACTCGAACTTCACTAGGAAACAAACTCATCAAAAGCACCACAAACTCAAAAGCAATGCAAATTCCATAGAATACCCAATTCATGTTTCTTCCTAAATTAACTAAGCATACTCGTCTTTTCTTTTTTTTATAATTCTAACCAACTAGGAAGAGTCTATAACTTCACTCAGAAACAAACTCATCAAAAGCAATACAAATTCCATAAAATACCCAATTCATGTATCTCCCTAAACAATTTAGCAAGCATATACTTCACACTTCACTCTTCACTTAGAAACAAACCCATGAAAAACATCATACACTCAAACGCAATATAAATTTCATATCATTCCCAATGCATGTCTCTTCTTAGACAACTCAGCAAGTATAAACTTCACTCATCACTCGTAAACAAGCCCACTTGAAAGCAATACAAATTCCATTAAATACCTAATTCATGTTTTTCCTAAATAACAACAAAAACAAAAACAAATCTTTTAAAAGTGCTGATATACCTGCAACTTGTCAAGGTACTGAGGCTGACCATGTCCTCTCTTAATGGTCCCAGTGCACTCCAAAAGCTTGTCAACAAGCGTAGACTTACCATGATCAACATGAGCGATAATGGAAAAATTCCTATCCAACAAAATTACACAAATGTAACCAGCAAAAAATACTAAAATAACAATAAAGAAAAAAAAAACCAAAATTACAAAATGGAAAAATTTATTTATTTATTTCAAACTTACAGTGAGGACAACGCATGGCTTCACTATTTAATCCTCTTGGTTGTTCTTCTACGTTGTTAAAGCATCAATATAGCTATCTACGTATACAAGAGATTCAACTAAAAAGGTTTTTGTTCACAAAAAAAGATTGTCAATCTTTGAATGGCATGATTGACCTGTCTACATATCAACCTGTGTATAATATCAAAATAATATTCATGTCTATAATATTCCTTCATGAACAGCCAAAAAGTACTACAACATACAAACACCCAATTTCACAAATAAATAAATAAACGCAAAAATTAATTAATATCGTAGGTTCTTTTGTTTTTTCCCAACATTGATTAGATATCTTCTAATCTTGAAATGCCACAAAGCTAGCCATATCCTGATGTGGTAAATATGTCAGCATTGTTTGTGCTTCATAAAAGTTCCCAACTCATTTAGGTAGCCAAGACAGTCAAGAAGCATCACTGCTACACCCATCACTACAATCTAGACATTCTTATTCTAGGAACTTCCTAAACTATATCTTGAAACCCAACACCAAGTAACAGGTTGTGCTAGCAGTCAAGCACACTTTGTTTTACTCCTTTTTGTTAAGACACAAAAACTGACTATGCACACAATAAAGAAGCTGCAAGTTTTTTTTAAAATAAAAATAAATTTTTTTTATTCTTTATAATGAGTTTGGTTTTTTATATATATAAAAAATTTATTAACTTATTTATGTAAAACTTTTTAAAGCATCGATCTTTTTAGGTACAACTATATTTATACACCCATTATCAATAAATCAACAATGAAATAAATAAGTCAATCCAAACACAAATATCTTAACAAGAGAATTGGTACCATAAACATAATGATGAATATTAAGAAATTCTAACTCCTTTGGTAGAAGAACATATTCCTAGAACATTAAAACCTCTACACACACACACACACACACATACACACACACACACACACACACACACACACATATATATAATTAAAAATATAAATGATTTGTTACCTCCTTGAAGAATTAAAAAATAAAGTACTAACAAAATCCCTTGAAGAATTAAAGAATATCTTACTGAAATTCACACAAATATTGCTAAAAAATAATGACAAATCACATATAAATAGTCATCTTAACTAATCAAGAAAGAGAAATTGATACAACAGGCAGTTCAAGTGAGAGATGACCTTCATCCAAAGCACAATACATCTAGATGTGAGCTTTCATGAGTACCAACAAAGATAGGTGCTTTCTTCTTGGTACAATGGTTGCGATGATTACTCAATTAAATTTTTTAAAAAGCAATGAGATTTTAAATTGTGTGGCCAGTATAACTATCTATGGGCTCTTATTACGCTATGCTTGAAAAAAGGTCAAGCTCTAGATTGATCACACCATGTGTGTTAAACATATCAAAACCAACATAGATTGGGGGTGACTCCAAAGTCGAGGTTAACGATGTAGAATATTAGATGCAAAGAGAGAGAGAGAGAGAGAGAGAGAGAGAGAGAGAGAGAGAGAGAGAGAGAGAGAGAGAGTGTGTGTGTGTGTGTGTGTGTGTGTGTGTGAAGATGAGCAGCTTGAATCGCTGATTGAGACCCTCGAACAAAATGTTTGGGAGAGCTTGCGAGAAACGAAAAAATGGAGTAAGTTAGGAAGTGATTTGAAATGTGGGTTTAAAAATTTACCTGAGGACTTTAGATCGAAGAGATGGAGGGTGAGGGCTTTAGATTGGAGAGATGGAGAGTGAGAGCTTCAGATCGAAGATGGAGGGTGGGGGCTTGAGAGTGACAGATGGAGGGTGAGGGCTTGAGATCGGAGATAGAGGTGAGGACTTGAGAGATGGAGGCTTAGAGGGTAAGGGCTTGAGAGTTGAGATCGGAGATGAAGGGTGGGGCTAGGGCTTAAGAGATGGAGGCTAATATGTGCAATGGGAGAGGGTTGAAAATTTTTAGAATAGTATTTATACAAAGCCTAAAGCCACGTTTTTAACCTGCGGCTATAGGTAAATCTGAAGCCGGGTTTAATAAACGCGGCTAAGCAATACAAACTAAAGCCAGGTTTTATACACACGGCTACAGAATAAATTTAAAGTCGTGTCTATAAAACACAGCTTTAGGCAAGCTATAGCCGCATTTTTTAAACACGGCCATAGTTAAGATTAAAAAAAAAATACGCAAGTCTTATAGCCGCGTGTTTTAAACACGGCAATAGCACCATCCCCAAAAATGTGGCTATAGCTTAAGAAAACGCGGCTTTAGACGCATTCTATGGCCGTATGTTTAAAATGCGGCTTTTGTTGTTTTCTTTAAGCCGCATTTTTTAAAAAACGGCTTTAGCAAAAACACGGCTTAAAAAAATGCGGCCTAAGACCCGCGTGTTTTGTAGTGGCATTAAATGACGGATTATCTGAAAAGCCCCAGTTTTGTTAAAGATGCTTTGATTGTGGTTGCAGCCAATATATAGCTAGTTAAAGCTAGATGATTATGCCTAAAAATATGTTGGTGATCGTTAGTTAGTTTTACTTAAAATGCATGTTTCAATCCCTCAAAAACCAAAAAAAAAAAAAAAAAAAAGAGCATGTTTTGAAATTGTCCATATATATAACTCAACAATAGTGCTTCCCTTTCAGAATTTATCTGCTTCTGATTTTAAATCATAATTGGTGGGGTTTATGTCATTTTTTAGAAATTAGAAAGGCTAACAACATTGCTGATATTTTGTCGTGAATCCTTTAAGTCAAAAGCGAATAAGGTTTTCAAGAGCCTTATTGGCATTTTTTGATAAGACAAAACTTATGTACAGTACTTTAGGTGCTGTTTCTTAGGTTTTCTTCTTAAGATTCTGTCATGTGTTTATTTAACTTAAAAAATACACTTCCATTTATGAGAAAAAAGCCACATGATATAATTTTAAGAAAGAAACCTAAGGAACAGTACCTAAGTACTGTACTTAATTTTCAGATCTTCCAACTTTAATTATAGAATAATAATAACATGGTTTTCATTCTTTTCAAAGGGTTGAAAGGTGTTTTGGGCATTGGTAGTGTTAGAGAGGTTTTGCTAGAGGCTAAGAATGAAGTTTGACTCTAATACCATGTTAAATACGCTTAAAATAGATGTGGAAGCAGATGAATAAAATAGAGAGTAACACAAGAACACGAGGATTACGTGGTTCGGTCTAATGACTTACGTCCACAGAAAAAACCCTTAAGAGTTATATCTTTATTATAAGGGTGAAGTACAAATTTTGTGTTACAATGAACCAAATATTGATGTGTGTGTGTGCGCACGCGCACGCGTGGTGGCTCAGCCCAATGGGACAAAGATTTTGGACTGAGTTCCCCAATTTAGTTGTATTCTAGGTCAAGAATATCCAACAATGGGAGGTCCCAAAGATGGCGAAGTAGTTTCTATAGGAGATAGAAGGAAGTTTTTGTTTCTATTTGGCTTCCTTTCTTGTATCCCTACCCTTCCCAAGAACGTCACAGTGTGACTAGCCCCTCCCTATGAAATCTGGATTGGACTTCTTTCTCCCAGGGAAGTAATTTTCCTCACCTCTCTCGTGTTTCTCTCTCCCTAATTTTTCCCACCCCCTACCCTCTGCCCATCGGTCTTTATCTATAGACTTCCCTTAGTGGGGTCATCATGATGAGAGGGTGGTTTCCCATGTTGGTGGGTCCCTATGAGTTATATTCTAACCAGATAGGGCCCACTACTTGCGACTGATGTGACTCTCTCAGAACTTGCACCATGTGCCAATTAATGCTCGGCAAACGGATTCCCCCAAGACATTATCCCTTGATCTCGGTATAGTAGAAGATGTTCGGTTAGGCCATGAGCTCGAACCAGGTCCATCTAGGGAATGGGCTAGATGCTCAGTTAGTAAGTAGGGCGAGATGGGCCCATTTAGGAAATGTGTCATGAGCTCGGTGCAGGCCGATAGCTGTGACCTGTACAATATATATATATATATATATATATATATATATATATATATCAAAACAACAAAAATTAGCACTACGATGAGTTTTGATCCATCTATTAGAGGTATATTAATCCAATAGCATAAACCCAAGCAAAGTCTCCTACTTATACTACAAGTCTCTTAACCCATAATTAGTATATGTTATTCTAGGATTTAGCTTACTATATATATGAGATGGGTTCAAGTTATACCTGGTGTAACTTCACAAGAATTACACCTTTTGTGAAGCATTAACTACTATTAGATCTACGAGTCAAAAAACACTCATAGTAGTGTCATTATTACTCCTTAGAAATTAGTGATATATGCATTAACTCTTCTTATTAAAGGAAAAAAAAAAAAACCACTGCACACCCTTGGTGCGATGGTCACTCCACAAGTATAAGTACTTGTAGAGTGTGGGGGGCAAGGATTTAGGTTTAAGTCTCTAGGAGGGAACTTTACACATATATACACTTAGATTAGACTAGAATAGAATTCTATCTTGTATCCAAAAAAAAAAAAAAAAAGGAAAAAAAAATCACAGCATTAACTCTTTTTTTTTTTTTTCTTCCATACCATCATTTTCTTCCTCTCATCTTTCTTTTTGCACTATATTTTCAAGTCTCCACCATTCAGAAAATGCTCAAGATTAAATTGTAATTATAAGTTATCTTTATTTTGTTTTAATAAACATGATTACCATTTTGTGAACTCATTTTTTAGGGAGGGAGTATTGTTTTGCCATTACTTAACCACAGTATATGGTTTAAAAAGAGGAGAAATTTTTTTTTTTTTTTGGTTCATTTGAGTTTTGGCAGTACCTTGAGTAAAATTTGCCATGAGGGTTTTAAAAATACTTAACCTCAACAATCGCTCTCTAAAACAATTGTGACTTTGGCCATTTACTTCTAAAATTTTCCAATACCTCAAGACAAAATACTGTTAAGAAATCAATGGTGATGGCCTAAAATTACATAGTGCAAGAAGCAAGATGTGAGAGAGGATGAGAGGAAGAAGATGATGACGTGGAGGAGAGTGGAGAGTTAATGCTGTAGTTTTTTTTTTTTTTTTTCCTTTAACAAGAAGAGTTAATGCCTAAATCACTAATTTCTGGAGAGTAATAATGACATTACTATGAGTGTTTTTTGACCCTTAGATCTAATAGTAATTAATGGTCCCAAAAAGGTATAACTCTTGTGAGATTACACTAGGTGTAATTTGAACCCATCTCATATATATATATATATATATATATATATATATATATAGAGAGAGAGAGAGATGGGTTCAAGTTACACCTGGTGTAACTCCTTAAGAAGAAATTATAAAGTCCACATGGTGGATAAGTAACATGGTCCACTATTCCATTAAAAGACTCACACCTATTTAAAATTGCTGAGTTGGAAATTTTTTTAAAACACTAACTTAGCAATTTTAAACAAGTGAGAGTTTTTTAGTGGAATGGTGGATAAATGACGTGGTCTACCCGAAGACTGTATAATTTCTCCTCCTTAAGAGCTACACTTTTTTTGTACCGTAAATTTCTAATAAATCCAACGGTTGAAAAAATAGCATTAAATGATTAAGGATTTTCACCTTATTTTCCTAATTAATAACAGTTTTTCTCTATCCTCATTTATTACTTTCCATAAACCTCATTGGCTGTTTAACTGTGTCTCTTTCTTCCTAAAATTGCTGGATATATATGAATCTAGGCAAAAAAGAAAGACTAAAAAAGTTCAAATTTTTCTTCTCTCAAAATCCTTGGGTGCCGGTGAGTAAGATCTAAAGATATACTATAATTTGTGATTTTTTTTTTTTTTTGATACTATAATTTGTGATTTTATAAGTACACTTAGTCTGCCAGAACTACCCCTAAACAATTCACAAAATGAGCAAGAGCCTTGTTGTTGCCAGTTTCAACACATTATAGCAAAAACACATGACAAAACTCAAATCTATTGAAGATAGGGCGGATATGAGATCACAAAATAAAATAAAGAAGTGAACATATATATATATATATATATATATATATATATATGTTTATTATAATGTTGAAAATAAATGATGACTAGAATCTACAAAGAAGTATCCATTTGGTTAATTGAAAAAATTGGCGAAGCGATGTTCTTACTGTTATGAATAGCATGTTATAGTCAGATTGGTAATGAATGGGCTTGCTTGATTCAGGTGGTTAACATCTAACATGATAAATTTGGCCTTTTTTACTGTCATCGTGTTGAATTCTTTTTTGTGGTTAAGAAATATTTGAACCATATATATACTCCTTGATACAAGAGTTACAGGCAAGGGATATTTTCATTACAACGCCTTCTAATTATAAATGAAATACGTATTTGTATAATGTTTACAATATTTTGCTAATTGAAATAGATTTGGCCTAATTCCATCCTGAGCGGGAAGAAGTAGAAAGGGGTTGGTGTGACTCGGAGTTACAATTTTTTTTTTTTTTTTTTTTTTAAGGAAGAAATGGACACAGATAAACAACACCTAAGGAGGTGTATGGAATATAATAAATGAAGATAGAGAAAATGTGGTATTAATTAAGTAAATAAGGTGGAAATTTTTAATCATTTAATGCTACTTTTTTAAACCGTTGGGTCTATTAGAAATCTACGGTACAAAAAATGTGTAGCTTGCATAGTTGTCAAATCATGAATCGTATCGTGAATCGATTTTTAATTTTTCTGTATCGTATATCGTATCAAATCGTGTATTGTAAGATACATAAACACCTAATAAAATTATAAAATAATAATAAATATACATATATAAAATGTATATTCATTATAAATTCGAAATATTTTCAACTAATGACCAATTTAATCATTACCTATGTAATAAAATTTAACAAAACTAACTAAATAAATCGAATTTACTTATGTTTATATCATGCACGTTTAAATTGATTAAACTCAAAAGTGATAATACATTATATATGAACCAAAATAATGATATATTTTCATCATCTTAGCTAATCAACTCCATATAAGTCAATGTTATCATAATGTTCAACATCTTGCAATTTTTTTTTTATAGATAATTTCTTCATTATTATCAACATTTACTTTTTTTTTTTTTGTTTTATTCTAATAATTTTTTCTTTATATTTTTTCTTGGAATTCTAGATTTTTAGACTCATAATAATAAAATAATAAAAAATAATTTTATTTTCATATAATACATTATTAATAGCATAGAAGATAAATTTGCACATATAAAAGTCAGTATTATGAGTATAGTCTAAATTTTGTAGGGAAAAAAAAAAAAAAAAACTCATGAACTTGCTATTTTATAAGACTCAATTAAGTTTCCTAATAATTTTGTGTTAAAAAAAGTATAACAACTTGTTTAAATCAAATAAAATCACAAATTTTAACAAAAAAACTCATTTTAAATCCCCATGTTTATGTATCGTACATATCGTACGATTCACCGATACAACCAAGGTTTTCAAACCCGGACCGTTTATTGAACCGTAAAAGAGAGAGGTTCAAGGTTTTTGAGGTCCAACCGAGGTCGAACCGGGGTCAAACCGTGATGATGTCATAATTAATTTAATAATTAATTAAAACCTAAATATAAATATTAAATTTATAAAACTAGCAAAATTGACTAATATATCTACATATGTGAGGGAAATTTAATGATTTTCAAGCATATATTTAATAATTAAATAAGAAAGTTAATAAAATAAAATAATAACCATGAAAACATTAAAATTTATGATTAATTTTTGAAGTAAAGTTGAATATCTTTGAAGAATTTTAATTATAATAGTTGAATATTCCTTGTAAGAGATGGATAATTTAATTAAGTAGAATAGAATTGTGTTAAGTTGTTTTTATAATAAATAAAAAAAACCAAAAAAAAATTGCATTAAGTTTACTTTAAGTATTTTTTTTGTTATAATTGAGCACCAACATGCAGCTTGGCTGAATGGTTAAGCTTCAGCATTGTCTCTGACCGGGCCTGGGTTCTATTCCTTGTAGCTGCATTTTCTGATTTTTTTCTCATTTAACAGCCATGCGTGAACTGGGGTTGGACCGCACGGTTCATGCCACCGGTTCTGCATGAACCGTGCGGTTCAACCCCGGTTCAGGCGGTTCACGGAATTATTAGAAATGGCCAGTTCTCTGTGCTAAAAAACCGAATTTGTCTCCTGTTCCCGGTTAACCCGGTCGGACCGCCCGGTCCGGTCCGGGTTTAAAAACATTGGATACAACACGATTCATACGATACACGTCTATGTATCGGACGATTCATGAGCACTTACGTAGCTTAAACTCATCTCATATATATATATGGAAGAAATAACTTCCTGCCTTCTAATTACTACGTGTCTATGATTTCTTTATAAGTTTCAAATTCTTAAGAGTTGAGTCCTATATGATCTCGTGAAAGTTGATTATGGTGTTGCAAGTCATGTTGTTATCCTTTGAGATATTCCAAAGAAAATAAGTGTCCAATATGAAACTCAAGAGTTTTTTATTTTATATTTTTTTAAAGATAAATCTAGATTTGCATATCAGAACCTATAATATAAGCCAGTATTTTAGATTTGAATTTCAGGTATTGGTAACACTTTGAGAGAGTGTTCAAGGATTCTCAACATCACATGTTTGAGATGGTGTTCAAGATTCTCAGCATCACATGTTTGAAATTGCAAATCCTATACCAAACATCCATTAGACGAGAATAGGGCACACATTTTATACGGTGTCACTTCGTTTCAGTGCCAACTTGACTAATGCGGGTTTGCGAATCCCAAATTTGTCTACAACTTCAGTTTACCATTAACATTAAATAAATCATGGTTGTGATTCTTTAATCATCAAAAAAAAAATATACATATACATATATATATATATATATATATATTAAAAAAATTATATACTAGTATATAATAAAGGTGGGTCACCGATTCCCGTGATGCATTGTCGCGAATAATATCACACGCAATTTGATCACTCACATTTCTTCAGGTATCATAATATTAAATCGAATTTACCACTAATCCAGACATATTTCTGTTGAATTCAACTAGTTATCTATATCCACAGAGATTCTGCACTAACCTAAACTACATCCATGCTAGGCTCATGTTTGGAAAACCCTATTAGTTGGCAGCCCAAAAATGAAATTTCCAACCAAAATTCACCTCTATTAGGTGAGAAGAGGGAAACTCCAATTGAGGGGTCAATATAATATATAAGAACACCATTTGATCTAAAAGTTTAAGCCAATGAGTTTGAGTCGAATTATGTTATACACCACTCACGTGAATATTACAACAATCTCCCCCTTCATGTGTGAGGCCTTTTACTAACTCACTTGTGACACTTCAATTAGTCTTCCCCTTGAACAAGATTTTTTTTCTTTCTTAAAAATCAATGTGTCATGCATTACACTTATCAATAGAGTGCCCTTTACTCAGCCATGGGTGTAGCGAACATGAGAATCTTCCCCCACAACTATGGGAGTCACCAATACGCACCCAGTAGAACCCTAGTTGAAATAAGAATTTTCCTTGTTCTACTTAGTGAGACCGACTAATAAACACTTACCCTTGAACCATTGACTCTGATACCACTTTAATTTTGGGACCTTGGCACTTCGGGAGAGCAATTTCCTATATTTTTTAGGTTGAAAGATTTATGTGTTATGTGTTGAGAGTTTTTTTTATTTATTTTGTGAGTGTGGGAGAGTTTTGGGGTTTATTAGGGTTTTGAGATTGCGAGTTTGTGCGTGTAAGGTTTGTTAGTGGGGGTTTATGTTTGTAGTGGTTTTGTTTATGTTGATGAGGTTTGTGACTATTGTTTGTGCGAGTTTTGAGTGTTGTGAGGTTTGATTAAGTATGATTGTAATCCATATTGTTGATAGTGAATTCAGTTGATGTTACTTGTGAACACAGGCATCGAGTTGGCTAAACCACATTATTATTGTCTAGTGTGTGTGTGTGTGTGTGTTTTTGGTGTTGTCACAAATCCTACACACAACCTCATTGTTGTTGACGCACCTTCCCCACATAACCACAACTGCCACCATTATTTCCAGCCCAGCTTTACCAATTCCTCTCTCTCTCTCTCTCTCTCTCCACCATGTTTTCATCATTGTTTTTATATATAATTAATATCTTCTAATTTTTTATGGTATTTTGCTTGAGATATTTTGAGATTACACTATGTTAATGAATTGTTATTGTATATTTCACTATTTTGTGAACATTATGTTAGATTGTGTTAGAGTCAATTGAGGGCAGTATTGTGGAAAGAAAATAGGTTTTTTTATTTTCAATTTTTTGTATATGTTAAACATCAGAAAAAAAAAATCTGATATATTAAAAAATGTAACCAAATTCCAAAAATTTAGCACTTTTCCTTTTCAATAACATTTTTTACCTGAACAAATGTAACCGTGATATTCTCTAAGAAAGTATAGCTATATATAAAAACTTTTACATTACAACTCTAAAGTGATTAATCTATATATATAATAATAGGTGAAGCAGAGAGAAACTCAAATAGAATTCTAAATTAGAGTTTCAATTTTGTGCCATGTGTCTAGATTTGGATTCTCAATTTTGCATCATTTATCCTAACCAAAACTCTAAAAAAAAAAAAAAAATCTAATTAGATTATAAATTGGACTCCAATTTTGTGTCATGTATTTTATCTAAATTTTCTAATTTTTGTGCTCAAATAAATGATAGATTAACATTTAACACAGAAGTCAAGAAAACCACAACGATAATGTTCATTGGCCTAAGTAAGAATATCTCACCTGCACACTTTTATGGGTGAACTCAATAGAGTTTGGAGCTCTTCTAATCTCACTACCAGAACCAAGCAGTCCAACGAGAAAGACTATAAAAGTAAAACATCATCTCTTCCTAATGCCATATCGTCATCCCATGTCTCCTCCTTCTCTCTTAACCTCTACCAACTAGATCCACACCCTACCCTCTCCTCCTCCTTTCGGATTTCTAAGAGTAAGGCCGGGTTCAAACACAATGTTCAATCACATTCTTCCTTACTTCACATTCTCATACATTACCGCTTCATTAGCGCCTCTAAAAAGATTCCAAGCTCAATGATCAATTATTGTCATTAATTTTGTGCTATATGTCCAATTTCTAATTGTAATTTAATTTTGTACTATGTGTCCAATTTGATTTTTAAACGTTGGTGTTAAGTTACCTCCATTCATAATGCTCAATGTGAAAACTGAATCTACTAAGATGAACATCTTATCATCACAATTGTTAATATTTTCGTGCGTAAACACTAACTACGTGCTAATTATGAGTAAGAAAGAAAACACTACTACAAATTTATGCGAAAGTGATTCACATTTTACTTCTCCATCAAGTTGGGTTAAAAATTGAAATTGATATTCTTTGGGCACATCTTGCACGTGCACAAAGAGGGTCTTTAAATTTCTAGGCGCTTCTTAAATGTTTACGAGGCTGGCTAGTAAGAATCTTGACTCGCTCGGCCAGGTTGGTGAAAATTAGTATTATTTATTATTATTATTAAGATAGTAGTATAGTACTAGTATTACTTTTTGCTTGGAATGCTCTTATTGGACCGTGGTTTCAAATTGTGGGTTCAGTCGTACCAAAGATTCTTCGCAGTGGGATTCAAATTGTCAGAACTCGGAAGAAATCTAGCAAAAGAATATATATATATATATATATATATATATATATATATATACGTACGTATATATATATGAATTAAAAAAAAAAAAGAAGTTAATGCGATGGAGTGGGAATGAGTTGTTACGTGTGAATCTGATTGAAGATACGTTTGAGTGAAGAAACGAAAGAGGATACGATCGCATGCACAAATTAAGCTTATTCACGCTTATTAACTAGGCCGTAGGATGGATGATCAGCACTAGGTTAACACATGGATGTGCTTCTTAATTATAACCGTCCATTAATATTAATATCTTTACTCTTTTAATTGTTTTCTAGTAGATTAGAGACTGTGAACCCTACTTGTTCCAGCTCAATCAATGATTATTAGAACTTGGGTATGTTACTTAATTACATGAGTATGCCTTTTATATATTTTCTTTTAGGCTTCAAAAGCCATCAATAGAAATCTTATATTTGTTAATTAATTGTTAGGTTGGTGGGGATTAAAATGGCTCTGAATCCATCCTCTAATTTGCATTTGTATTTTTTTTTTTAGCAAAATATTATTTGTAATTTTCATAAGGCTTTGAGAATTGGCAGTGATTAGACACGAGTTGAAGAATCAATAATGATAATGATCTTGGAATGAATGATTACAATAAATAAAGCCTCAAACAATAAGAGAGGGAGTGTTAATTTTGTCAATAGTTGGCAGCATTCAACCAAACCAAAACAAAACACCCCAAAAAAGTCTAAAATATCAATATTTTTCGACTGATGAAGCTAGTATTGACATCCCAATCCCATTATGTATTTAAAAAAAAAAAAAACATTTTAACTCATCAAAAAAGTTCATTTTATCTATTATATATAATTCATCAATATACTCTACATTTCATTCTTCACTTCACAATACAATCATATTAGAAATTAATTAATTATATATATCTAATAATAATTGTAAGGACACAATTTTCAGCTATGCCCAAAAGATGGAGAAACTTAGGCCCAAAGAGCCCAATACAATGAATTTGTAGAAAGTAGGTTGGAAAACTGAGCTTTAATGAGTTAGACAACAAGTAAAGTGAGTCTAGATGACAAAAAAATGAAGATAGACTGGCTTAATCTAAAGAAAATTGTTCTCGGCTTAATTCGAGGAGATCAGTTCTTATATATTTCTCTCAAGTTTGATTACAAATTCAGTTCTTGATTGCTACTATGTTTTCCCTTAATTTCCCCTTCCCATTTCTCAGGGCCTCCCTCCCATCTTATACTATCTTCTCTTTTTCATCTCTGCCCTCCACGTGTAAATTAGATCGTTGATCTTTGATCCTTGTCACATCAACACTCTCTTGAAATCTTTGAGGAGTAGCTGTAAGGTTGAAAACTACTGTTCAGGTATCACTTCCTCATTAATGCGGCCAAAGAGTTAGCTGCAGAGCATTTAATGTGGTGGTAGCAGCTTTCCTTTAGATATTTCCTAACTCCCCTTGTCCTGTACGTTTGCGACACAGATCCTTATTAATAGAACTTCCTAGAAAGTCACTCTGGATGACATGACACACCTTCCGGCCTCTGCTTCGTTTGGCTGAGGAGATATTCCTCCTTGGCCTACGTCCCCTAGCCTTCACAGTAATAGCTTGCCCATGAAGTTCAAATTCTTACATCTTTTTCATTATTGATCTATCCTCGGACCACTGAGACTCCTCAGACAAGGCCCAAGGCCCAATATATATTTTTGGGCCCCCTATCCCTACAATAACCCCTCAAAACTCTAGTTTTCTCCCTCCTATCCGAGGAGAAAAGCAGGGGTTTTGATGTTTGAACAATAAATATTATATGTTCCTTTGATTTCCACACGTGAGAATGTCGCTTTGTGTGTACCATAACTGCTCTTGACGCTTCGGAGCCCTCGATGTCTCATTAAATGCTCCAGGTGACGCTTTGTTCCCTGCATCCTACGGTGAGATGTAGATCCTACGGTTGACATTCTTCTTCAAATTTTGAGCGAGATAACTCCTACTCAACTCAGCTTATTATATAAGGCTCTTGGGGGGAGTTATTTCTCCTCATTTTACAAATTTTCAAGCTCTTCAGAAGTTTCAAACTCTCAAACCTTCAAGGCTTCCCAAGTTTCTAAATCTTCCAAATCCTTTTCTTCTTTTTAAAAGTTTTTAAACCTTCAAGAAGTTCAAGAATCAACACACACACTCATTCTCGTAAGCTCTTTATTTTTTAGGTTCTTTTCTTCTTGGCCAATCTCCTCGGCCTTCTATTCTTTGTTTCCTTTCCTTGAAGACTTCTTTCACCTCCCTTTAACTTGTTTAGATGGGTAGATTTAAGTATCTTGTAGACTCTCCCGCCAGTATGGAGAGCTTTAGGGCCAAGTACCACATTCTGCAGGGAGTTGCCCTAAGGTATTTTGCTCCAGACTAGGTGCGTACTCATAGAAACGAAAGGGAGGTTGCCATTCCTATGATCGCCTTCATATAAGGAGGAATGACGCTCCCCATGGATAGGGTAACCTGAGACTACCTAATTAACCATAGGTTGTGTCTTCATTAGTGCACGTCCAACCTATTTAGAGTTTTAGGCAACATCGATACTCTTAACGAGTAGATGGGTTTGAGACTCACCTGGCACAACATCATCCACATGTACGAGTGTCATTCACTTGCTAACGCAGGGTATTACCTCAAGTCCAGGTCCTCCATTGTTAGGCTTGTATCATATCTTCCCAAGTCCAACAATGGCATGAAGGATGACTACTTAATTGCCTCTGGGGAATGGCACGACAATCTTCACTGCCCAACTCGGGAGGGAGAGCCAGGTAGGGTACCTTAGGGTTAAGCCCCTTGACACGAGATTTAGTTTTGTTTGCTTTGCTGCTTTTCCCTTTAGTATTTCACTTTCCTTTGATGACGGGTTTCATTAGCCTGACTATGACTTATTCCTCAACTTTTTTGCAGATAAAAGGTATGTAGTGCCTCGCCTCAGTTTGGTCAACGTAGAGGGACTCAACAAAATCTTAAGGTCCGAGGTGTTTGTAAGTGAGGACAGGCAACTGAAAGCGGTTCATCTCATCTTAGACTTCGTGCCGTCGGACAATTTCCAAGAAGTGGGCAATGCCATTAGGGCCGCCGATCCTCGGCTACGCAGGATAGACGTCTTAGTACCCGGGTTCCTTGCCCACGAGGAAGTTGTGCCAGTTAAGCTGCCATCCCAACGTGCTCTCCCTGAAGCAGCAGTTCCAAGGGAAGACACTGCTTCTTCACGTCTATCACTCGAGGAGGAAATAGACCAATTACAACTCGAGGAAGAAGGAGATGTGTGGGTAAATCCTATTGAGATTTCAAACTCTGAGGACGAGCTTAACAGATCCTCTGTAGTTCGCTCCCCCAAGCTTATAATCGCCAAGGTAGACAATAGCTCCGAGGAGGAAGAGGAGATGGCTTTGAATCAGAGAAAATGCAGGACCTCCTCGTGGGGAGGAATAAAGGGTCATCATCTAAGGAGGACCCAAAATCTCAGCTCCCTCCCACTCTTTCTCCTCCTCCTCCTCCTCCTTCACTCAGCCTGCTCTTGACCCCTAACTTGAAAAAGAAAAGAAAGGAGCAAGAAGTAGAGGAGGGTGAGATGGTTCGCCAAAAGCAAGCCAAATAGTAGAAAAGAGCCAAAGGCCAAGTGAGGGCCTTCTCTGTCAAAAGCATTGAGGACCCTAATGTGGCAGAGGTGCGCCCTTCATTCCTAATGTGGGCCCTTCGATTAGAGATGGAAGGTGCAGCCATTTCACAGAGTTCCTCCATCCGAGAATTCCAAAGAGAGCACGCCCATCACCTGGCTGAAGCCATAAAGCAGCCATTGTTGTTGCCTAAAGACATAGCTGCCCTTCAAACCATGAGGCAACCAGATCTTTTCTTGTCCCTGAAGAGGGACTTGTCCCTAGTAGGTTCTCAATTTTCTTTTTAATTTAAATGTTAAGTGGCCCTTACCGTTTGTTTTATTATTACTATTTCATTATACATATATATTTCTTTTACTTGGTATTCCCTTGTTGTTTTTGTACAGGCCATCCAGGAAGTTTTTATAGCTGAGGAGTGGGTCAAAGACGCCTGGAATGATGCTCAAGTTGAGGCCAACCTTCACGCGAAGCCAACAAGGCCTTGGGTGCATCTGAACAGAAAAATAAAGAGCTTACCAGTAAGCTAGTTGCTGAGGAGAGGGTGTGTCTGAATGCCGAGGCGGGCTTGAAAAATGCCTAAGATCAAGCTGAGGACCAGCATAAAAGGTTGTATCATACAGAGATAGAGTTAGCCATAGCAAAGCAGCGGGTCTAGGAGCATAGTGCTGACTTGGAGAAAGCCAAAGTCGCCGCTCGGATGGCCGAGGAAGCCGCGGAGGCCTCAAAGCAAGCATCCTAGAAGCTGGGGGTGCAGGAGACTGAGGTCAGGCTGGCGGATGAACTGGCCGAGGTCTGCAGGGACTACTACAAGGAAGTGTGGCTGGAGGCCCTCAACCTTGTAGGAGTCCCTGCTGCCTCGGAAAAGAGGGAGGCTTGGAACATCTACTACCCTCCTGACATTCGCGAGGCTCCAACTGACCTCCCACCTTCCACTGCTCTTGCACCATTCTCAACGGGGCAGGCCCTCACCACCCAGGCCTCTCTTCCTCCTCTTGAGGTCCCAAAGGAGCCTAGTCAAGTTGATGACCAAGGCCAGGGGGTTAAGATGGCCAAGGACAAAGGCAAGGGAAAGGAAGTCCAGGCTCCGCTAGAGGCCAAGGATGCTACTAAGGCCAAGGCTACTGTAGAGGTAAAGGATGTTGCCAAGGCCAAGGACGGTGTTGTCAAGACAAAAGGTGCTGCCAAGGCCAAGGACGATGCTATCAAGGCAAAGGAGGCTGAAGACAAGTCCAAGGATGCTGCCAAGGCCAAAGATGCTCTTGCTTCCAAACCTGGCACCAAAGAAGACCCTCCTCCCAGTTCCAAGGCTTATCTTTTAGGATTTTATTTTCCCTTTATAGTTCTTCTTTTGTATTGGCAATTTGCCATTGTCTATAATGTATTTTTTCTTTATTTAATGAAAAAACTTCAACTTCATTTTCTAAATCTTTATTTTTCTTGCAATACTTACTTCTGGTTGGCTATAACCCTTGTCTGACTTTTTATACTGGTGATGCCTCCAAAGGTGAACACCTACAATTTGACCAAGGCTAGAAGTAAAAAATAACCGTTAACTTAAATAAATCAAACATGTGTACACGATGAGAAAAATGACTAAGTCCTGAGAGACAAATGAAATGTTTAATAGGGAAAAAGGACATCTGTGGCTTTTCCCTTTAAGAGTATCTTATTAATGTATCCTTAGAATCCTCCAATTAAGACCCATCGTGGACTTTCCAAGTGTTAACTTCTCTAAGGTACATGATCTGAGGAACCTGATACGTCTAAAGTTCTACTCAACACTTTAATGGATAACCCAGAGTATTAATATTCACAAAGTATGTGGTTCGAGGAACCAAGCATAGCCAAAGTTCTGCTTAATACTCATGTAGGTAGTAAAAAGTGTTAATTTACCCAAAGTATGGGGTCCGAGGAGTCTAGGCATAACTGAGATTCCGTTCAACACTTAGTAAGATGAACCTACAATATCAATTTACCGAAGGTATGTGGTCCAGGGAGCTAGGCATAGCAAAAGTTCTGTTTGATACTTAGGAAAATAAAGGAGATTGTTAATTTACCAAAAGTATGTGATCTGAAGGGCCAAACATAACTAAGGTTCTGTTTAACACTTAGAAAAATAACCTGAAATATTAATTTATCCAAAGTATGTGGTCCGAGGGACCAGACATGACTAAGGTTCTTTTTAACACCAAGTAAGATGAACCTACAATATCAAAATACCCAAAGTATGTGGTCTGGGAAGCTAGGCATAGCCAAGGTTCTGTTTGATACTTAGGAAAATAAAAGAGAGTGCTAATTTACCTAAAGTATGTGGTCCGTGGGGCCAGGCATGACTAAGGTTCTGTTTAACACTTAGAAAAATAACCTGAAGTATTAATTTACCCAAAGTATGTGGTCCGAGGGACCAGACATGACTAAGATTTTGTTTAACACTTAGAAAAATAACCTGAAGTATTAATTTACCTAAAATATGTGATCCGAGAGACCAGATATGACTAAGGTTCTTTAAACATTTAGGAAAGTGACTTAAAATATCAATTTACCCAAGGTATGTGGTATGAGGATCCAAGCATAACAGAGGTTCTGTTTAATACTTCGCCAAATAATAAGTTACGCATATTGTCATTAGCAAAAGTATGGCAGAAAAGACTTTCATTAATAATAATACATTCGTAGGTTATTTACATTCCAAAGGCGTGGTAGAACATTTTCATCTAGATCTTGAAGATAAGCACCCACTCCAGCTATTGAGGTGATGCGATATGGACCTTCCTAGTTGGGTCCCAATTTTCCCCATGCTAGGTTCTTTGTAGTACCTAAAACCTTTCTTAAAACCAAGTCCCCAGGCGGTAGCGGCCTTAACCTTACATTTGAATCATACCCTTACTTGAGCTTGTGTTGATAGTATGCTAGCTAAACCATCGCACTTTCTCTTCGTTTTTCAATCAAGACTAAGCTCTTTTCTAACAAGCTATCATTGTTGCTCGAAGTGAAAGAACTCGTCCTTAGTGTTAGGAATCCAGTCTCAAGAGGAATTACAGCCTTTGCCCCATAAGTCATTGAAAAGGGGGTCTCCTCAGTGGACCTTCGAGGTGTAGTTCAATACATCCAAAGAACAGGTGGCAACTCTTTCACCCATTTTCCCTTTGTATCATCTAGCCTCTTCTTAAGCCTACTCACTATGACCTTATTGACAGTCTCGGCCTGTCCATTCCCCTGTGGATATTCTGGGGTGGAATATCTATTTGTTATGTCGAGGTCACAATAATACCTTCTAAAGGCCTTGCTATCAAACTGAAGACCATTGTTCGAGATGAGCATACGAAGGATCCCAAATTGAATGACAATATTTTTCTAGATAAATCTCCTAGCATCCAAATCCCTGATATTGCTAATGGTTCAGCTTCAACTCATTTGGTGAAGTAATCTGTACCGACCAGCAACCATCTCTTATTCCCTGTTACTTTAGGAAAGGGGCCTACAATATCCAAACCCCATTGAGCAAAAGGCCAAAGGCTGGACAGAGGGGTAAGGACACCTCCTAGTTGATGAATTTTTGGGGAGAATCTTTGGTATTGGTCGCATTTCTTCACATATTCTTGTGCTTCCTTCTGCATATTTAGCCACCAATATCCCTAAGTAAGGGCCTTGTGTGACAAAGACTTGCCTCTTATGTGCCTTCCACGAATCCCTTCATGTAACTTTTCTAGGAGTAGTTCAACTGCTTCAGGATACGTGCATAGCAAATATGGTCCAGAAAAGAAGCATTTGTACAATTTTTGGTCCTCAGATAGCCAGAATCGAGAAACCTTTCTTCGTACTTTGTCAGCTTCGGATTTTCCTTCAGGCAAGATATCCTTCTTAAGGAATAACACAATAAAGTCCATCCAGCTAGGTCCTACCCTTATCTGATGACACTGAACCACGTTTCTCGTTATTTCAGTAGGTTTACACAAGTCTTCCACAAGGATCAACCGAGGCAAGCCTTGTACCGATGAGGTTACGAGCATGGCAAGAGAATCAGCATGCGTATTTCTACTTCTAGGGATTTGTAATAAAATGAAAGATTCAAATCCTAATTGCAAGTGTCTAACCTGGTTCAAATATTCCTCCATTCTGATATCTCTGACTTCTAACTCTCCCCCTACCTAGCCTACAACCAATATCAAGTCTGAAAACATCTTCATTGTCTTTCCTCCCATTTTCTGAACCATAGTCATTCCTATCAATAGAGCCTCATACTCGGCCTTATTATTGGTGGCCGAGAAGCCCAACCTTAAGGATTTATCAATAACGATTCTCTCAGGAGAAGTTATAACTAGCCCCACCCCAAATCCTCTTTAATTTGTTGTGCCATCAACATACACCTTCCATGATATAAGTTCCTTTAGGGAGATCATGCCAACTGATTTTTCATCCATATCTGGCCTCTCAGCATTTTCCTCTAGTGAGGCTCAGCAAATTCAGCACAAGATCAGTAAAGACTTGGCCCTTTATAACAGTGCGAGGCATGTACTTGATGTCAAAAGTCCCTAGGATTGTACCCCATTTGGAAATCCTTCCAGTGTAATCAGCACTCCGAAGAAGTGATTTAAGCAGAAGTTAAGTTAAAATAACAACTGTATAGGATTGGAAATAGTGGGGAGCTCACGTGTAGCATACACCACCGCCAGAATGGCCTTTTCTAGTGGTAAGTAACGAACATTGGCTGGCCTTTGCACACCACTATCAACCCATACCAGCACCAAGCTCACCGCATGGAGAGCCACCACAATGTAAGCAAATAAAACCTCGTCCACCTCGGGCTTAGACATGATAGGTGGCTGAGAAATGTATTCCTTCATTTGCTGGAAGGCCAGGACACACTCTTCGTTCCATTCGAACCCTTTCCACTTGTTTAACAACTGGAAGAAAGGCCTACACATGTCTGCTGACCGAGAAATGAATCAGTTTAGAGTAGCAGTCATCCCTGTCAACCTTTGGACCTCCTTAAGATTCCGAGGTAGCTGCAAGCTATTAATTGCTTTAATCTGGTCAAGATTGACCTCAATTCCATGGTGGGTGACCATATAGCCCAAGAACTTTCCTGAACCAACACCAAAAGAACACTTAGAAGCATTAAGGTGCAGCTTGTGTTTCCTCAATATTACAAAAATATTACTGAGGTCTCCCATATGCTCGAACACTACCTTACTATTCCCCACCATATCATTAATATAAATTTTAATATTTTTGCCCAATTGTGGATCGAACATCCTAGTCATCATCCTCTAATAGGTAGACCTTACATTCTTCAACCCAAAAGGCATGACTTTGTAGTAGTAATTTCTAGTAAGAGTGACAAAGGCTGTCTTTTCTTGATCATCCAAAGCCAAAGGTATCTGATGGTACCCTTGAAAGGCATCTAAAAAGCTTATTTGAGGATGACCTACTGTTGCGTCAACTAACTGATTAATTCGAGGCATGGGGAAAGGGTCCTTCAGACAGGCTTTGTTCAAGTCTGTGAAATTTACACATACTTACCACTTCCCATTCTTCTTTTTTTACTACCATTGTATTATACAACCACTCAGGGTAGAGCACTTCCTTGATAGCCCCAGCTTGCTTAAGCTTGTTCACTTCCTCCTTGATAGCATCGGAATGCTCTTTAGATGAGCGCCGAGATGGTTGCCTCTTAGGGAGTACGGCCAGGTTGACATTTAGATGATGACAAATGAAGTCTAGATCCACCCTAAGGGCTTCATAAGCATTTCATGCAAACACATCTATATTCCTTCTTAGAAACATGATCAGCTCCTCCTTCTCTTGAGGAGGCAATTGAGCTCTGACCTAAGAAAACTTCTCTGGATCGCCATCTATAACAATTACCTCCAGCTTCTCGCATTTTGCCTCTTTCGAAACTGCATTCATAGATAGGACCAGAATCCTTAATTGCTATGAGCCCCCCTCAGCGGATGTTAAGGACTTTGCCTTTAGTTAATGCATAATTACGGCCACCAGGCACTGCCTAGCCATAGATTGACTCCCAACAAGCTCTTCAATCTGGTCTCCCGATAGATATTTCACCTTCAAATGCAGAGTTGAAGAAACGGCCCCTATGGCATGAAGCCAAGGTCTTGCTACAATGGCCATGTAGGGGAAAAAAGTGTCCACCACAATGAAGTCCACCTCCACTACCTCTGAACTTGCTTGCACGGGTAGTCTAATCTGACCCCTTGGAATGACAATTGTCCCATCAAAGCTTACCAAAGGTGAATCATAGGCTGTCAAATCCTCAAGCTTCAAGTTCAACCCTTTGTATAAGTCAGGGAACATAATTTCTGTACCACTACCCTGGTCTACCAACACTCTCTTCACATCATACCCTCATATTCTGAGCGTGACCACTAAAGCATCATCGTGTGGCTATATGGTCCTAATCTTGTCCTCATTTGAAAAACTCAACGCTGGTCGAATCTCCACTCTAGCCCTCTTCAACTCAGAATTAGAGTCCTCGGCGGGCGACTGAACTACAAACATTATCCTTGAGGGATGAGAACTAGTTCTCCCAGGAGTAGCAAAGATGACATTAATTGTGACCAAATGGGGCCTTGAAAAGGCATACCCCTGAGCCCCTAACCCTGCATGGTCTCCCTACCCACTAGGCCGATTCAAAAACTGTTTTAACCTTCCATCTTTGACCAATTACTCTAAATGATTCCACAGAGTTCTACAGTCCTCAATGGTATGTCCTCATTCCTGGTGGAATTAACAATGAAGACTTTGGTTGCGCCTCATGGGGTCTCCTCCCATCTTGTTCAGCCACTTGAAGTATGACTCATTCTTAATTTTCTCTAAGACTTGATGTACTGGCTCCCGGAACACCAAGTTAACCACCTAAGGAGCCGTAGACCTAGATTGCCCAACAAAATCCCTTCGGGGTCTGTTATTATTGTACTTGTCCTACTTGAAATCCCTCATGTCCTGAGGGATAACCTTAGTCTTTCCTTTCCCTTGCTGCTGATCTTCCTCAACTTGTTTATACTTGTCGATATGATCCATAAGCCGATGCACACTCCTTATCGACTTTTTGGTCAAGGACTTTCTCAAATCATGCTCGGCGGGCAGGCCGACCTTAAAGATCTTAATGGCCACATTATTAAAATCCCCATCGATCTCATTAACTATCTCCTAGTATATGTCCGAGTACGTTTTCAATGTCTCTCCTTCTCGCATGGACATAGAAAATAGGGAATCTAAGGGCCAAGGAACCCTACTACAAGTAATAAAACGAGACCCAAACACTCGGGTGAGCTCCTTAAAGAAATCAATAGAACCAGTACCCAGACCATCTAACCACCTCATCGCCACAGGCCCCAGGCTGAATGGGAATACCTTGCACATCAAGGCCTCATTCTTGAAGTGTACATCCATTCTCTAGTTGAAGTGACTTACGTGCTCCATAGGGTCTGTATGACCATTATACATGGTATATGTTGGCTGAGTGAAGCGCCGAGGAAGTTTTTCTACTTCAATCCTACGTATGAAAGGTGATCTGAAAATTTGGTTCAACGTCCTACTCATAGCTTCATTTCCCAGACCTTTATGGGATGGGCTTTTACCCCTACGCCTACCGTGGTAGTCCTCATCGTAAGAGAAAGACTCACTAAGGGGAGTCCTCGATCTGGGCCTGTAGCTGCCATCCACTTCTCCACCAGAAGAAGAAACAGAACTTGAAAGAGTTCTCCTCCATCGTTCACAGCGCAACTTTCTCCGCAAGTGATCAATCTCCTGCTACATGTTTCTAGCATTCTCTTCCTGAGAAACGTGGCTCCCACCCTGAGAATGACTCTTACTAGTATGGGTGGTGTGCACACTTCCTTCACGATCCCTTTCTCGTTCAAGATGGAGAAAGTGATCTTGACGTTGGGACCCCCTAGATTCTGCCTGGTTTGGTCCTGAACCTACCATAATTGAACATTAAACTCACTACAACACTAGAACTTCCCACAGTCGACGCCAATTGTAAGGACACAATTTTCTACTAAGCCCAAAAGATGGAGAAACTTAGGCCCAAAGAGCTCAATGCAATGAATTTGTAGAGAGTGGGTTGGAAAACTAGACTTTAATGAGTTAGACAATAAGTAAAGTGAGTCCAATTGACAAGAAAATGAAGATAGATTAGCTTAATCTAAAAAAAATTATCCTCGGCTCAATCCAAGTAGATCAGTTCCTATATATTTCTCTCAAATTTGATTACATACTCAATACAATGAATTTATAAAGAGTGGGTTGGAAAACTAGACTTTAATGAGTTAGACAATAAGTAAAGTGAGTCCAATTGACAAGAAAATGAAGATAGATTAGCTTAATCTAAAGAAAATCATCCTCGGCTCAATCCAAGTAGATCAGTTCCTATATATTTCTCTCAAATTTGATTACAGATTCAATTCTTGATTGTTACAGTGTTTTCCCTTAATTTTCCCCTCCCATTTCTCAGGGCCTCCTTTCCATCTCATACTATCTTCTCTTTTTCATCTCTGCCCTCTACATGTAAATCAGATTGTTGATCTTGATCCTTGTCACATCAGCACTCTCCTGAAATCTTTGGGAAGTAGCTGTAAGGCTGAAAACTGCTGTTCAGGTATCACTTCCTCATTAATGCGGCCAAAGAGTTAGTTGTAGAGCATTTAATGTGATGGTAGCAGCTTTCCTTTAGATATTTCCCGACTCCCCTTTGTCCTGTACGTTTGCGATGCAGATTCTTATCAATAGAACTTCCTGGAAAGTCACTCTGGATGACAAAGACACACCTTCCAACCTCTGCTTCGTTTGGCTGAGGAGATATTCCTCCTCGGCCTACCTCTTCTAGCCTTCATAGTCATAGCTTGCCCGTGAAATTCAAAGTCTTACATCTTTTTCACTATTGATCTATCCTTGGACCACTGAGACTCTTCGGACAAGGCCCAAGGCCCAATATACATTTTTGGGCTCCCATCTGTACAATAATAATCTATATATATAATAATAAGTGAAATTGAGAGAAACTCAAATTAGAATTCCAAATTAAAGTTCAAATTTTGCGTCATGTGTCTTAAATTATTTATTCTTAAAGAGTTCTATTTCTTAATTTTAGAATCAAATATGAGACCACATCATAAATACTCATCCAAGTGAGTTATTAAGTACAAAAACCAAAGAGTCTAAAATAAATGAATTGTAAAAAAGAAAAAGTGCTTCACAATAATTTTTTAAAAAATGGACGATTTACATTTTATACCTAATAATATCCTTACAAAATTTTTAAGGAGTTAACAAAATATAAAAATGACTATCAATATAATTTAAATTATATATATAAGAATTATATTATGCATCTTATTGTATATCTTTAAGTGTATCCATACATATGCATGGGATTACAAGCTAGTAATAATTAATACACAATGCTACAATTAATTATTGTACCTGTAGTATTGCTAATGTTTTTTTTTTTTTTTTTTGGCGAAAAGCATATTTTAGTCCATACATTTTCACGCGATTCTCACTTTGGTCCCTATATTTTATTTTCACCGCTTTTAGTCCCTAAAATCAAAAAAGTGATCTCATTTTAGTCCCTACCGTCAATGCTCTAACGGCAAAATCCTAGGTGGCAGACGGAACATCCTATTTGCTGACGTGGCGCTGATGTGGCAGTGATGTGGCATTAAAATATTATTAAAAAAAATATTATTTGGCATTTTATATGCCACGTCAGCATTTTAATTATTTTTTTAAAAGCCATGTCAGAAAATTTAAACCAAAAAAGAAAATAGATTAAAAAAAACTTGAATCTAATTAAAAAAGAAGCCTTTAAATTAATTTTTTTTCTTTTTTTTTGGAAGAACACAAAGAACCCAGAAGATGTTCTTCATTTTCTTCTGGGTTCTTCCTCATCATCACCATCATCAATCTCGTGCATCTCAACCACATCATCGTCATCATCGATTTCCTCCCCTCTCTCCACACGCTCAACCCTAAACCCGTTCGCCTGATGTTTTGAGCCATTCACTCTTCTAGCAGTCTCCGTCTCCTCCTCATCAACATCGCTCTCTTCATCCTCATCCACATCAACCACTCCAAACGGTCGATCCTCCCTGTCGATTTCACCGCTCCCGAGGTCATCCTCCTCGTCTTCCTCCTCATCATCACTCTCAGACCACTCGTTCTCCTCCAAGAAACAATTTCATAGACATATAAACCCAAAAACAAACTTGTTAGCCCAGAAATTTTCTCGGGAAACAAACACACAAAAACCCATAAAATCAAAAAACTCCACATCCTCTCTAAAAAACAAAACCCGTCGTTGATACCCAATTCGCCGCTGGGAAGCTCGATTCAAAGGAAGCTAATTTCGTTGAAGTTTTTAAGGACCTGGGTCGGGGTTAAGGAATTGGGAAAAGAGCTGGAGGGGCTTGATGATTTCGCCGAAAACGAACCGGAAGAGGTTCGAGAACGGGTTGCGAGACTTGTCGGAGGAAGAGGAGTCGAGGCGGAAAGAGAAGAAGAAGAAGAGTCGTCGGAGATAACGTGGATCGTTAGTCGGAGAAGAAGAAGACGTAGATTAGGGAAATGGGTTTGGTGTAGATCGTTAGTCGTAGAAGTGGGTTTGGTGTAGATCTAGGAAATTTAAGCCATGTGTTTTTGTTTCTGCTTTTTTGTTTTATAAAATTGGTTTGGTTGGTTTGGTTGATTTGTTTGTATTCTTCTGATATGGGTTTGAGTACTTGGTTGCTAGGTTTGGCCTGTGAAGAACACAAAGAACAAAGAACAGGTTGAAGAACATGAAAATTAAGAAAATAAAATTTTACTTAAAATTTTAAATTAATTAGATTTAAGGTTTTTCTTTAATTTTTTTTTTAAATTTTCTAACGTGGTTTTTAAAAAAAAAATTTTTTAAATGCTGACGTGGCATAAAAATGCCAAATAATATTTTAATTGCCACGTCAATGCCACATCAGCACCACGTCAGCAAATAGGATGTTCCGTCTGCCACTTAGGATTTTGTCGACAGGGCACTGACAGTAGGGACTAAAACGAGATCACTTTTTTGATTTTAGGGACTAAAAGTGGTGAAAATAAAATATAGGGACCAAAGTGAGAATCGCGTGAAAATGTAGGGACGAAAAAGGGTTTTTCGCCTTTTTTTTTTTTTTTTTTTTGGCAAAATAGCAAACCGGATGTAGAGTCTTTTTTAGCTACATTTTAGAGCAGCAGTAGTATGTAGCGTGTAGAACAGGCAACAGAAAAATATTAATTTAAGAGCAGTGGGCGTGAATGCTGCTCAGCCTCTGAAAAGGAAACTGCATGCAACTTCAAGTACCAAGCTTGAGTACTGCTTAACTCGATCGTGCGTATGAGCAGCTGCCATACAATTATTGTAAAGGGGCTAGCTTAGCTTTGTCCTAATTCAAAAGTGATTCATGACATAGATTTTATCAGTAAGCATAACCTTTTTTTTTTTTAGTGTATGTACCTTGCAATGTTCAGAGCAGGCACGTTTATACTTGCATTTGATGTAAAAGTAAATCAATTATTAGATTGCTGAACAAACTTGGTTAGATAATTTGCGAACAAGTTGAACAAAGATAAGCTTATGCAAATTAAGCAGCCCTGAGGGGAATTATATTAGTTGAGCTAGGAATATCAAGCTCAACCTTTACTCAGTGTTGATCTATATATACAGCCTATTGGATCAAGCTCTGTGTCGGAAAAGCCAAAAGTAAAGCTGGCTAGATTTGTTAATGCACAAGTGACACAAATTAGTTTGAAGTTAAACTCAAGGATTAGTATAGTAGTGTTTTAAGGGCTCAGATATATGATCTATGAGCTTTTGAGTTCAACTCTCTTAACCAACATTGAACTCACTTTGAAGTGTTTCAATATAGAGGCTACAATCATTACACATACCTAAAGGACTAGTCAAAATCAAATGCTTTTAAGAACGCGCCCCCCCCCCCCCCCCCCCCCAAAAAAAAAAAAAACCCCTTTAATTTCATTGTACCATTAAATTTTGACATCTCTAGTGATAACTGTACAAAATTTATCCTTCCAAAACTGACAGATGTGTGATAATGTAGGTCATGGATAAAAGTAAAAATTTCGTCCCAGCTGGTGAAAGCTACTGATCTTAAGAAGAAGCACATCATTTAACACCCTAGGACCCGTGGGAAGCATATTATGGGACATAAACCTCTTTATTATCTTTCAATTAACATAAACTATAATTATTTATAAATAATTAAAAAAATAAACACCCAATAACAAGAAAGGTTTAGCGTAGGGGAAGGAGATAGTGGTTAAGTCGTACAGTCTATGCAATCTCTTTGCCCTTTTTAAAATCAAATTTGTTATGTAAAAGAAATCGCATCCAATGCCTTCCTCACAAATTCTTCTTAGACCCTAAACTGAAGACAAAATCTATCAACATCACAACCTCACCTTTTTTTCCCCTCTTTTTTTTAAAAAAAAATTTGTAGTATTTTATTATACTAATTTGTAGAGTTTTTTCCATAGGTAGTAGCCATGCCCCACCACCAACGATTCCTTTTCATCATTCATCACCTTAAGCAATCAAAATCATAGCATAAGAAATTGAAACCAAATTAGATAGGATGTCCTAAGGCTAGAGATTTTAGATTGCCGTTACATTTTTTAATTCTCAATGCTTAATTTATAATTTATATATATATATATATATATATATATATATATATATATACAAGATAGAAATTTTACTTTAATTTCATCTAAGTGTATATGTGTATGAAATACTCTTCTGGAGACTTGAACTCTGACCCTTGTCTCCTATACCTCACAAACGCTCGTACTAGTAGAATGACTATCGCATTAAGAGTGCGCAGTAGTATAATTATTATTATTACAAGTATAATCTAAATTGCAGCATGGAAATAGTTCTTAATTTTTTCATAATTTATGGCAAAAGATGAGTTTTAAATTTAAGTTAAGAACAAATGAACAATGTGGAGTATGTTTTCTCAACAAAGTGACAGAATTCAACGGTGGTTATTATACTTCTTCCTTTCAGCTCATTTAAATAGGACTGTTGGAGGAATCATGCGCACACTTGAAAGGGTTTTTTTTTTTTTTTTTTTTCCCCCACAAAGCTTCATATTATTGTCCATTAACTATCAAACACATTTACTAAATTATTGTTATACTTTAGATAATGATCCACACAAAAAAAATATCTGTACTTTTTTTTTATTAATTTTATCTGCACTTGAAAATTTTAATAATCTTAATACATAAACGTCATCCTAACTTTTCCTTTTCTCGTAGTTCAAATTTTCATTAAAAATTTTATTTATAGTATCCCATATGTGAAATTTGTGAAAGACAGAGTTATAGTTGTAAGATTTAATATTTGGACTTGCATGGATTTGTTGGGATTAGATCTTCAAGAGTTTTAGTGCAACTCCATCCTAGAGTTCTTAAAATCTTATTCATTCATTTTAAAATGAGTAAATTAAATTTTATGTCATCAATATTAAAAAAAAAAAAAAAATCATTGCCTATCACCATTTTAATATCCATTTAGGTTATTTATGATGTGACATAATCTAATATCCATTCATTCAAAATTGTTGGATAAGACTTCAGAAACTTAATAGGTGGAGTTATCTTAGAATTTTAGAAGATCCTAAACCAATTTGTTAATGCCTTGTCAAAAACAAGTTCAATCCAACTTGCTAAAATGCCAAACATATGATTATTCAAGAAGCTATTAATAATTGACGCGTGAAAGATGTTTGATCTGAAAGTTATTCATCCCTAATACTTTTTTTCCCCCTTGAAAGGATTCATCCTTAATACCTAATGGCTTGTTTGGAAGTTTAGAGAGGGAGGAGAGTAGAGGGGAGTAGAGGGAAGGAGAGTAGTGGAGAAAAGAGTAGAGGAGAATGATTCATCTCTACATTGTTTGGATGTTTTTAAAATTAGGGAGGGGGAAGAGAGTAATTAGCCCTTTAGAAAGAGTAATTTTGTTAATTTAGAAATGGTAAATTAGAGAATTCATTTGGCCAATAACTTATCTATTCTACTCTTCCTCCAAATCTCTCCAATTTGGAGGAATTAAAAATGAGGGGTTAGAGGGAGTTGAAACTCCTCCAAACCCCTCCAAATCCCTCCCCCTCTTTCCTTAAAAAACTTTCAAACAAGGTAATTGAATTACTCTCCCTCCCTCTACTCTACTCCCCCTCCTTTTTTTAACTCCCAAACATGCTATAAGTATAACATTTTATAGAAATTATATTTTAAACTCTATAATTTAAAAGTGTATTAAATTAAATTATAAGATTTGAAAATGTATAAATCAAACCCAAGCCTTAGCCCATATTATATCCAAAAGACAAGTACACTACTACACCTACATCATTCCACTTATATGGCTTGATGTATAATTTGTTACTTTTGATTTTTAAATGTATAGGGTGTAATTTGTTTCAACCTTAAACTATAGGATTTAAAATGTAATTTTCGATTTTTTTTTTTAAATTTGTTAGAATCCTAGATCAATTCTGAATCTCTGATACGATTTTGAGAGAAATGGACCAATTGGAGACAGAAAATAATTTTGGTTTTTCTTACACTTCTTTTGTTATATCCTAATTTCATCAGTAGATGATCAAAATTCTTTCCGTTGGGTTCAGAGTCATATGCAAAACAATTCATTCAAAAAAAAAAAAAGTTTGTATGTTAAACATATAAATGTGTCCATGTACTATTGGTGATGCATGATCTTTAATTGTTGACAGCATTGATGTTTGGATGGGTATCTCATATGTGTGGTACACGTCCTTGTTTTATTTATTGACTCTCACCCACCATTATTATCTGTTGTTCCTATTCTGATGAAGAGTCAATGTCCTAGTGACGCTGACCCAAAATTCATAGAAGCTTACCTTTTTTTTTTTTTTTTTTTTTTTTGAGAAAGTAGCAGCTTACCTTGACTAATGGATAAAGCCCACAAAAGAAAAAAAATATGATATTAATATGACTAATTGGTAAGACCCTTTCAAGAACACAGAAAAATAAAAGCATAAGATGATATTAATTTAAAATATTATCTGTAAGGAAAAGCTACATATAGCAATCATAAATCATTCGATTGATGGATATTCAATCGTATGATTGATTGATCAAATGACATTATGACATGTAACCACAAGCATCTTGAACTAATAGTAACCTTAGAGTGAGAATGATTTTTTTTTTTTTTTTTTGAGAAGATAGAGTGAGAATTTATATGGGTTCAATTTATATTGTTTGACGCAAATGTCTCGTATTACATTAAGCACAACTCTTTTCTAACCCCTAATCTTACAAGACAATTCCCATAAATAAATAAAAAAAAAAAAAAATCTTACAAGACTATTCATCAACTAGTTTTTGTATTGACGAACGATTGAACAGGTGATTGATTACATGAAATCTTTTATTTTATTCTTTTTTAAGTCAATAATGAAATAACCCCTAATCTCACAAATCTTTCAGGCGTGATACTTTTATTTTTTTAAGGGAAGAAGGAAATAAGTAGATGAGGCTGATGATGATTTATTTTCTTGTTTTATAATTTTTTTTTTTTTTTGTTTATATAGTAATTTTCAAGCACTTAAATAGATTTTATGCCCATTTGATATTGTTGTAGAAGGTAGAGATTTAACTGTATGTGTGCGTGTATATATATATATATATATATATAAAAGGAATTTTAGTGGTAAAGTTTTTGCAATATATAGTTTTAACTATAAATAAATAAAACGCTGTAGAACTTTAGTGTTTTTTTTTTTTTTTTTTTGAGTAAAAGAACTTTAGTGTTTTGATTGCTTGAATTATAGTAAATAGTGTTTTAAAATTTTGGATTTATAAAGCATAAATTATAATAATAAAAAACTGTAGAGTTTTTTCTTAGAATTTTTCAGCTTCTCGTCTTATATGTGAAAAAATAAAAATAAACAAATAAAAACAACAAAGGAGTTTTGTAGGGTTTAGAATTTGAACTCTTTTTATTCTTGCCACACGACACGGCCCCTTTCTTTTCTTTTCTTTTTTTTCTTTTCATGAACTTTATAGTTTTTAAAATCTTTTCTAGTTGTGCGTTTCCGGCACTTTCTTACCTGAGTAGGGTATAAAGTTTCATGAGTGCGGTGCCGGAGGCCTCACTTTTTCCTTTGTCTCCTACTTGAACATGTATAAATTAATGTAATATTGTTTTAAGAGAAAAGTTAGGACCATGATTTTTTTTTTTTTTAACCATAATTTTGCCATAATTGTAATGTGACAGATTATAAATAATGGAGACAAGATGATTAATTTATATGTTTATATGAAAATAATAAGCAACTATTCTTAGTCTATTTTGTCAAAGTTGCAGCTAAAAAAGTTACAAGCTCGTTTTAATCTAGTTGAGTTATTCTGTTCTGCTGGGCTCTGCAAGCCTTTCTAGAAAAAAACGTTATTATCTCGGGAAGATACACATCTCATAATCAAAGATGTTGGGCTCCACATTTTCTTTGTCGAAGGTTTAGCGCCCTTGAAGGTGGTTTTAGACTCCTACTTCGACTGGTCCAGCACTGAACAAGTGACTCCAATTTCCTCTTCGAAAGGAAAAAGAAAAACAGGCATAAAAAAAGCAACAAACTAGCCTCAATCCAATCGCCATTCCAATACTCTGTAACCTTTTTATTGGGTTTAAAGTAAACAGCCTATCTATGTAACCATGTATGAACTTTTCCTTTGTTTGGTATCCAAAAAAAAAAAAAAAAAGTAAACAGCCTAATGTCAGAAATTTGATCATTCCAATCCTCCATGTGAACACAAATGATCAGGAACATGATTTGTTTAATTATTAGGCCATTTTAACTCAAAAATCATTGGAAACTAACGACTTTAGGCTTCTTTTCTTTTTCTTTTTTTGAGAATCGACAACTTTAGGCTTTATCCACATAAAATTTGGATCAAATTTTGAACTGAACATAGGATCTCTGATTGTTAAACGTCAGAATCCACCCATACACATCATAATTAAAATAAATAAATAAACAAAAAAAAAAAAAAAAAAAACAAAGAATCCACCCGTACACGACAGAAAAGAATAGCCCAAGAAGCAAGAAAAAGAGAGATGATTCCCTAATGCTGCGTAGATAAAGCCCCTGGTTTCATTTGTATACTACTATTCATATGAATGGACGCATTGTTTTCTTTAAGAATTAAGAAATAAAATGCATTCTACGCTTACAAACAAAAATGAAGATTTAAGGAAACATTATGTGATCATGAATGAACTCGTAAGGCAAATCCAACTGAATGCATTGTCTTTTGCCACACGCTTTGTTCCCTCTATAATGCATTATCCGTTAAATGTGTGCTGAAATTTGTACACATTTGAGGAGAACAGGGGGAAAAGAATTATATAAAGGCAAAAATGCAAAACTGACCCTCTAACTTTCAATCTTTTTCATTTCAGTCCTCTAATTTTCAGTTTTATCATTTCAATCCTCTAACTTTCAATTTTTGTCAATGCAGGATTCCGTTAGAACTCAGTTAATGGCTGCTGTTAAATGAGTCAAACATCATTTTGGTTTTTTTTTTTTTTTTAATAAATTTCAAATTTTAAAGAAAAAAAGAAAAATCTGTAAAAAATTAATAAAAAAAAAAAAAAAAAAAAAGAAGAAGAAGAAGATACCGATTCAGAACTCCATCATCAATCTCCATCAAACTCCATCACTACTCCATAAACGGACAAACCACCCTCTCATGGCCCGAACCCGAATCTGAATCTCTCCCCACCGTCACCGAAGCTGACCCATATTCTACCTCCACCACCACTCTCCAACTCCACCACATAGACTCCCTCTCCTTCAACAAAACCCCAGACCAACTCTTCAACCTCAAGCTCCAACGCAATGCGCTGCGAGCGGACTCTCTTCTCTCCCTCGCAGCCACCAAGCGCAACAGAGGCGGAGGTCTGGGCCTAGGTTTTAACAGTTCAATCATCTCTGGTCTAACCTCAGGCAACGACGAGTACTTCACATGTATCAGCATTAGAACCAAACCTAAGTACGCATACGTGGTCCTGGACACCGGCAGCGACGTGGTTTGGAGTTCGGTGATGGAGTTCTGAATCGGTTTTTTTTTTTTTTTTTTTACAGATTTTTTTAAATTCTGAAATTTATTATTTAAAAAAAAAAAAAAAAAAAAAAAAAAAAAAAAAAAAAACCAAAACGATGTCGTTTTGGCTCATTTAACGGCAGCTCCAAACTGAGTTCTAACAGAGTCCTACATTGACAAAAATTGAAAGTTAGAAGACTGAAATGACAAAACTGAAAATTAGAGGACTGAAATGAAAAAAACTGAAAGTTAGAGGGTCAGTTTTACATTTTTCCCTTATATAAATTTGAATTTTATGGGAGTGGGGCAATAAACTCAAAAAGTTGATTGACGCTACAGTCCACAAGCTTTCCAACGTCGTCCATAGTGCGTCGAAGAAGGTTGTCTAAAATCAAATGACATACATCCACTCCTTCAACCGAACAACTACCATACTGCCTAATGGATCACACTAAAGAAGGCCATCAATTTGCAACAAAATTTAACAGATATTATGACCAACAGTTTTCAATCACATAAAAACTGTAAACCATTAAAAAAAAATCCAGGCATTGATCCCCCAGAAACAAAAAATAGACCATGTGGTACAAATAATAGTGCAATATATAAATTAAGATAGCAATGTAAAGCAGAATAAACCAATTTCGTTTCTATCGGATTTATATATTCGTAGTCTTATAAAAGAGCAGGATGATTCGCCAAAAATTGTGGGATGATCCCATAATACTTGGTCACTAATACACTGAAGAAATGATAAATAATTTTTCGCTTTAGAGAAAAATTATTACTGTACAATGTTTTTGAGGGAATTAATCACATGAGACAACAGAAAGGGCTACTCGTAGATCATTTGAGGTCCCACATGTATACATACGGTATGTTTCTATTTCCTGTTGATAAACACTAGGAATATGGGCCGCATAGTGATCGCTTACTCTATCACGTATGGAAAATATGATCTCCCTGAGGACTGGTTCGTGGCCATTGAGAAGATTACCCATGCTCAAAACTTTTCTCCATGACTGGTTAGCAGTGGGAGTTGTGAACATATTTGACACAACTGGTCTCTCATGGATCCTTACTTGTTGCTTCTTGTCAAAGTCCTGAGATAACAGAAGCATAATAAATCAGTCCAAGTTATAATAATAGTTTGAATGTCCGGCTTAAGGGATGGCCTTGAGTAACTCCAATGTGGAGGGACTCCTGCGCTATGTTTCAAATACCACGACATTTTTTTAGTCCGCAGGATTTGAGAAGATAATTAAATTAAAATTGTTTTCTGATCACAATGATGTCCTCATCCACACAGAAGCCACCCATCGCATATGGCCAAAATAACAGTGCTTTATTAACAGTCATGACTCATGAGAGACTGAAGATGTTATCAGCTAGATTGCTAAACCAACAGTAGTAATGGCTTAAAAGCATCTTACCATTTGAGCATTGTCCCCAACTGAGGCAGTTCCCATTCTTGGAAGAAAGAAGATGTAGTAGTCACTAAATATTGCTTCAGAGAGGCGTGGTGCTTGCAAGAACTTACGGTGTAGAGAAGCTGCAACAGTTAGTAACTTCTCAACGTGTTCAAGAACACCACATAACCGTCTTAGGTCATCAATAATCTCACTTCCAGAAGACAAACGATTTGCTGCAATGCACATTAAACTGTGAATGTGAATCCCAGAACCCTTTTCTCTCACACTATTCACTCACTTTCAATGAAGTTGAAGTAGGATGGAAAAAGAAGATAGACAAGGTATACCTTGCAAAGGTCTTAACGAGGATGCCATGGTAAGGTAAAGTTGCTCCATTTTGGTTGCCATCTGTTTCAAGCCTCCATAACTAGTCTGGTTTAATGCATCTGCCGAAGCTCTAAAGGCAGTACAAACCATTTGCTCAAGCAATAGATGTGGTCGTAATGTTTCCAGGTAATGAAGGATCTATGGAATTAAAAAGAGCCCATGAACAAAGTTAAAGCACAAAAGCAAGGAGGAGATAGTGGAAGAATTATGAAACACTAAAAAAAAATCATAAGCCAAAATAGTTTTTTTTTTTTTTTTTTTTGGTAAGTTACATACACATCCAATAGGTTTTGATCCCACGATCTCACCCTTCACCCGTTTTTATGGGAGGACAAAGTGAAAAAACTCATTGGTAGAATTAGTTTTGCATGGACATACAGTTTTTCTTCTCCTTAGACACAAACACAGCTAAATATGCCATTATAGTTTACAGTCATTTATTCCTGTACAAGGGCAACAATGCTAGGGCAAAGTTAGAACATATATCACAAACACGTTTTTTTGTATGTTATGTTTACTCTCATTTTTATAATAAACTTTAAGTCAAATCACAAGGTGTTACTTTCTAGTCCTAGATGGATTATATAATAATAATATTTAGCTAAGAATCCCAAAAATCATATTTTAGGCAACCACTCCCTGAAAGGCAACTGAAAGTAAAAAATAGTCATGTTTAAGCAAGGGGAAAATAGGAAAACTCTCTTGCCCAGGCCATTATCAGGCAACATCTTTTAGATGTAAGTCACTGAGGATTCAGAAACATTAACATTTGAATCATTCTCTGAACTAGTGTCTTCTATTTAAGGGAGTTACTACCTCGTAACTTTGTGAATTTGAATTCAAGTTACTTCTTAAGCCTTGCACTGTGCAAGCTTGGGGAGTTCAAGGAAACCATCTTTTGAGGAACACTATTACCCATTTGCTCACTCAGGATATATAAACTGAAGAGAAGCTTCAAGAGCACTAGCATTTTTCTGGATTTTATGTAGCCAATCACAAACAGCAAATGAGAAGGCTGAAGATGGAAGCACCTTTGGTTGAGTTGCATAATCAACTAGAATTCTTTCTGATCTAATCATCTCATTTTCTTGGACTCTTAAGACTGTCCAACAATCACAATATGAAAAGCATCCAGCAAGGAACTTAACAGTATAACTGCTCCTCTACAAGTACCGCAGCAATAAGCAATTTAAAGAGAGGACAAGAAGCAAAATACAAATTTCTCCAAAGAAACTAACCTTTTCACCTTCTCTATTTGGATCAAGGAGTGGCTTCTGCTCAGAAGCTGGCAAAGCAGGTGCATCATTCCAAATCTTTCGCCACAAATTCCCATGCTCAGACATTCTTCGCGAAAGCCTTCCACGAGGAGGCCAATCATTATTTGTATCCTCCATTGCAAGTCTTTTAATTGGTCTCTTTTCTTGAGTGTCATCACTCTCCCAATCTCCAGGTGAATGCCACCGAATAAAATCTTCAAAAATGGCATCTGGATTTGCTGCTTTAAATGCTGACATGTCTAATAAAAATTTCTAAGCTTTGTCAATGACAAGTATATTGTGGCATTAGAAAAAGATGCTGAGCATCTATAAAAAGTATTAGGAGGTCTTCTAAAAGAGAAATAAATATCTTACACTACACGTGCTGTAAGGTCTGAACTATAATGAAAAAAAGAAATAAAATAGACATGATATCATTTTTTACGTCATATAGAAGAGTTTGAAAACAAAAAACAAAACAAAACAGAACAGAACTTTGAGCAGGATAACATAGTTCATACAAAACAGAGTCCCACAATAACATAAAGATCACTGATGTTCATTTAAAGAAACTGCTAGCTGAGAAAACTCAGATTTAAGTTCACATTTTAATACTTTTGGCACTTAACAGTGCTGAAACGGTATGCAACTGGAGGAAAAACTATGCCAGCACATTATCAAAGTTGATGAGGCCACACCTTTTTTTATTTATAATAATCATATTATATATAAACCTAAACCATTCAAACAAATCCATAATGATTAAGGGTAAACAATGTTAGAAACATGAAACCTAACCCTAGATCTATGAATTGAGAACAAAGATAGAAACAGAATAAAAGATCAAAGCACACATACAAAAACATCATATTTACATGGTTCACCAAAACTAGGGCTATATCTAGATTCCAGAGTTGCTGCAGTTTTTTATTATGACAGCTTAGAAAAGATGTTATAGGGTTCATGTTTTTTTTTTTTTTTTTTTTTTTTTTTTTTTTTTTTTTTTTTTATGATAAGCATAGGGCTCATTGGTATATGTACTCCCCAATTCAGCAGTTACTAGGACTACATATATGTGTGAAATTATCAGTGCACCTACGGCTTTTTATGTATTCTCAAATACAGGAAATCCCCCTTATAGTTGTAGTACGGATGCCAATTTGACACTAACAGGGGCCACTTATTAGCCTTCAAACCCACAGCATAACCAACATAGTAGGTTAGGCTCCACACTCATCCTATCAAACAATTTTCAAAGTTTTCTTGAATAGGTGAAGTAAAATGATCTATATCTTTACTTATATGTATGTTGAATTGTATTACATATTTAGAGCCAAAAAAAAAAAAAAAAACCCTTTATTTTCTTGTAAACACAAGGGTTAAATTTAAAGTTTCCACCTAATTATCTATCATATGATAGATGCTTACATATTGAATGGTCCACATTACATCAAAATTTCCCCATTATACATAAAAAATGGAGTGGCCCATCAACTTTGATGAGTGCCATACTATCATAGTTTCTCCTGTAATAGAATTCAATAGATACATGATTTGTCTTTAAGATTAACAATGTCATAATGGATGCCATCCTGAGAATAAGCTTATTTACTGGTCAAAAAATAAAATAAAATAAATCTGAAGCTTATTTACTTACCAAAAAATGAAATAAAAAAATTCTGAAGCTTATTTGTGCCTAATGGTATTTGGATAGCAGCAAGTTTCCACCTACTTATTCATGCCATCTACCAAATAACCCCATACTAGTGCTTGAAATGGCATACCATAGAGCATCCTAACCAGTTCTAGTAATGTCCCTACTCCCTAGCTGTGTCAGATTAACCTTTCCGATGATATGAGATTCAGATGCAAAGCATTGGGTATGAGTACCAACATGTTTACAAATTTTATTTGAATCATAATTTTCTCCAAAAACATGGTTAACACAGTCAATGAAGTCCAGCCCCCTAATAAAAGAATAAAATTGAAGCTTATTACCTGTAGACAAGATCTCTTTCTCCAACTGAGCAGAAAAGTTCTGCAAAAGAATGACAGAAAATCCTTAGTTCAATCCATCAATTCAGATTTTGATAGATATAAAGAATATAAGCTTACAAATGAATCCCCGAAGGCCTCAACAGCACGGAGCCGTTCTTCATGCATGTCTTCTGTCATGAGTGGTGCATCCTACAATGATTATAAGAAAAGGCTAAATGTTGCATTCTTGAAAATTTGTGAGAATAAAATATTCATAAAAGAAAAAAGAAAAAATGACAAATAATAAGATTGTCAAGTTATTGATTTATAGAAACCTGAGTGAAAGGGGCATGCATTCTCTGATGGGACTTCAGAAGCATCATAGACCCCACCACACCAGACGAACCCCTCCTGATACAATCTGAAGGCTTCGGATCAGCCAACACCATATGTTCAGGCTCACTACTGAATTTTGATACAGTTGTACCAGAACCATGTAAATCATCTGGTTTCGAGGGGCTGCAGTATGAAGAACAAAGTTAAGCAGAAATAGATATACATAGGATAAAACTTAACCATTCTCAATTAAGCAAACCTTGCAAAGTATATATATTATCAAAATTCATTAAAAAAAATGTAGCAGTACTATTGCTGGCTATGATGCACTAAATACTCTCTTTAGTCTCTACTAATTTCAATTTTTCATAGGAATTAGTCACAACCAAAGAAAGAAAGATATCAAAATATAATTCTGGTCCCTAAACAATGTATTTGATTTCAATTTTTCATTCTTGAATTACTGATTGTTTCAATTTAGTCCTTGAAGTTTATTGATTTTACAGTTACAGGTCTTACCATCACTATGTGAATGGCACTAGATAATATGATAAGCATTAAATATACATACATCCTCATAATGCGGACATGAAATTTTAGACTAAATGTAGGTCTCAAGTTAGAACATATGGAGGCAACTACAGAAACATTAGGGACTACAATGTTATTTATTTTACTTTTTTTTTAACAAATTAAATTCACATATCTTCATATATTCAAGTTTTGTGAGACCAACCTGTGGACTAATGCACTATGTTAGCATTATAAGGATACATGCATGAAAAATTGTTTGCTACATCAGCAACTATTGCTAAAAAAATATTAATTTTTGTTATCACTTTATGGCATTGTTGAAGTTTTTTGTGGAAATGTGGAGGGAGAAGTACTTTGGTATTTGATGTATAGAAAATGGCTCATTTGCGGTACATGGAGAACCGAAATTACCAAACTTTGTTTTCTGAAAAAAATTGGTTTCAGCACTTTTTCACTTTTGTAATTTCCTTAACTTCTCCTTGAATCCCTATGACATTTCATTGCATCCTGAAAGAACTGAAAATGTAACCATAAACTCAGTCATTCACACAAAGCGTCTATTCGTTGTGCTTACTATACTATGGTGTCTTTCGAAGAAGCGGAACCGGCGGACTTTTGAGGACTTGGATAGTTCCAGAGATCAGATGTTTGCTTCTTTTAGTGGAACTTTATTCGATTGGTCTCGGGCTTGGGGACTCACATCTAGTGATTCTTTCCCTTCATTTCTTAGTTCTCTTCTCTTTTGTAATTAATTTGCAGTTTTTTTTTTTTTTTTTCTGTTTCTTTTCTCTTTTTCCTTTTCTTGTAAATGTTGGTTTGCTCTATGCTTTTCATGCATAGAGCAACCTTTTTGCATACATATCATTCTTACTTACCAAAAAAAAAAACAAAAAAGAATATACTAATTTTCCATCCTATGTATTTGGTGAGAAGGATAAAAAAGTGAGGGCGTGGAAAATTAGTGTATCTTTCCTTTATTTGGTAGGAAATTAAGAAAGGAGGAAAGAAATAGCAATTTGTAGCAATTTACTATTGCATCCCTATTACATAAAAAACAACTTTTTTTAAAATTTCAAGGACTAAATGAAACAATTGATAATTCAGAAAAAATAAATAAATAAATAAATAAATTTAAAAAATCTAACATATAGTTTAAGGACCAAAACCATATTTTGAGCCCAAAAAAAGAAAGCTCAAACTCCAAAGCAAAAAAGTATACCATAAAGTTTAGCCTACTTTCCTATTACTTATCAACAAAATAAACAAAAATTTAAATAAAAAAAAAGTAAGCATTCAGACTTAAGACGAGATGATTCACAAGGTAGCAAGTTGGGCAATTCCAATAATTGTTACAATTAGCATCACTAAACACTTTCATTAAGCCTACTATTCTCTAAACACATACACTATCATGAACTCTATGTATTTTTGCTTCTATTCCTTGTTTAATAATATTACCTTCTTACCTATCAAAAAAAGAAGCCTACTATTCCCAACCAAGAAGTCAAACTCCTTACAATTGACCTCTAAGCTCTAGGGTTTTTTGCTTTATCATTGCCTCTTAGATTCTTTAGCATTATTAAATCATGTTAAAGTTTAAAATTTGTTAAGTTTAAAGTTTAAATTGAAGATACCTATATTGCTACAACCACAAATTTTGCCGAAGGGCAATGTCTTATTTGCCTATAAATAGGAAATAGTTGCCTACTTTACCCAAAAGGCAATCTATTTGCTCAATGGTCAACAGGTATGACTCACCTCATGCTTCCAAACCAAGGGCAAGTATTAATGCAGTCTCATTGCACTTTAAAAGGACAAAAGTTATAGAATAACCAAATGAATGTGATGCATATAATCTAATAAAAAAAAAAAAGGTGTATTAAAAAAAGAAAAATTCAATAACCCTATCTAAGGTCAGCCAGTTGTTAATGAAGAAAACAAGGAGTTCTCACTTGCTTTAGATCACCTGTCACGTTTCCCATCAAAATTTTCGCCCGGTGTTAGCATAATGGATGAGTCTGAGTCTTCCCCAAACGGATCATCTTCCTACATAGAGTCAAGGAAGCACTTCATGCCAAACACAATGAAGAAAACAGAGTATATAGTGAAGCACTGGAACAAGGAAAACAAGGACACCATTGTGACCTTTTTATGAGGAGAAGCTTGATCCATGCTTCCAATGCAGTCTTGATAGTCTTCATTCATTTCACGCTTGCTCTCAATGCATATTGCAAGCTGAACAAGAAAAAAGAAGAGTGAAACAACTTTCGCAATGCCATCATATATGCTAGAAAAATAACCCAACAAGGCACATTTTTCTCTTTTTGATGCACATATATTTACCTAAAAATGCCATGAAAGTACAACAAAAGTATACAAAGGAAAACTCAACAAGACACTTAGAGAAAAAGCTTTTTGAACTTATCAAAAAAACAGATATAAGATCTTCAAGTCATTTTACCATCACTTTGCATATGTAGCATTGTCTCTTAATTTAAAAAACAAATGCTTCCAAAATAACTCACAGTTACATATCAGCAAAAATGGTGCCAATTCATAGGAATATATCTGATGCCAAGGTAAAATTTTCTAAATAGTCCAGGGAATTCAGCAACCAATTTAAAGATGCAAAGCCTGTATTTACAGAAACCTAGTTCTCATGTAAAGAAACAATTTCCGCCAAAGTTCTTTAAAAGAAATATGCATCTTATTACCATTTGTAGTTTCTGGTTAATCAAACAAGTGGATAGGTCAATTGAGCCATTAGCTGGCATTTTGGGCAATGGCTGTGACTCTTCCCAACACCACCGAACTTCTCGAATAAACTCTATCCAGAGCACCGCAATAGCTAATAACATGTAAATAAAAACTAAATCGAGTCATAAGTATGAAAATAACACTGCACCTAAGGATATATGTGTGTGCGTGTGTGTGTGTGCGCGCGCGCACGTGTGTGAGTAGCTGCCCCAAATATTATAATAATTTGACTATCTTTATCACGTTTATTCACCCAAATATTCATACCACGTATGTTGCAGTTGCCAACCCAAAGAGAGTGTAAACAAAACTGTGCAAAAAGCGATTCAAGCGGTGCTCCTTTAATAGCTCGAGAATTCTTATGCTCGCCCTTAGCAAAATTTGGTTCTTGCACTCCTGCACATAGTACAAGGACCATTACAGCATGGCGTTGTAAAGTGGCCATCTTAGTTCATTATTGAAAATTTTCACACTCAACTACATGATCAATCAAATACAAAGCAACAGAAGCCAAAAAATGTAGAAATTACCCTCATGAAAAAGTTCTTTAAGAATACGATCAATAACTGTAGGTGGAGGTATAACCATTGAGGTCTTCAAATTATCAGGACCCTGGTTTTCAACTGCTACCAAAAAAAAAAAAAGGGTGAAAAATGGAGCTGAAAACTAACGCAAATCTAAAATGACATCAACAAACAGAAACCACTAAAAACTACAAATCACAAATGGAGTTAGCTAATGGAACTGATATGTATATAAAATAAATTAAGTAAAAAAAAAAAAGTCTCAAACCTGAAACAAAATCTTCCATAAATTGAGCTTCAAATGACATATCTAACGCGTCAACCAAAAAGTGCAATTGGGAAGCAAATCCAATTTGATTTCCTTTGGAACCATCAGTTCTGATAAACAGACATCATTTTTTTAAGAAATTGTACATATCAAACTTGTTAACATCATTAGAAAGGCATTACAATAGAAAAGGATATACTATCAAATTAGATTGGAGGGGGAAAACATCAGAACTAATTATCCTGCAACCTATGTTATAGCTTTTGCTTTCAACACTGCTGACCAAAATTACCAAACATATGCTAGAAAAGTGATTATTGAATCTCCCAATAAATCACATAATCTGTGGTGGAAATTTGCAAATGCCCAAAGAGTTAAATGATGAGCCTCACATGAAATAAAAAGTAAATTAAAAAACACATACATCATAAGTATCTTAGATATAAGAGCAAAAAGTATGGGAGTCTCAGTATCTAGAAGGGGGTAGGGGAGCAAAATAGAGTGCCACACATATATTCAATCAAATATAAGTCCATGATGAAGTGTAACGTGTGTGCAAAACATAAGTATTTTGCAAGAAAAAAAACTACTTTGTTAAATTAATCCAAAATTTATTAGACTAAACTAACCTATACCTTTATAAAATTGTATAAATTGTATTACCCAGTGGGGAAATATTTATATATACACTGATACAGTAAGGTACTTGAAACTTTGTTTGTCAAAAACCATTCATGTTACACAACAATTACCACCAAGTATTAAATTTTTGCTTATGCACAGAAGTCTTTTTTTTTTTTTTTATAACCTGCACATAAGTCTATTTAGTAGAGACTTAACACAACAATTACTTCTGCTATTTATCTGAAGGATATAAAATCTTAGAATTTGTGGCATGCTCTGTTTCTAGCTTTATCAAGGTTGTGGTAAATGCTGAATAGTAAGAAACAATGGTAACAAGCATTTACGATATCTCACGGCTAACAACCATGACAAGCATAGTTGAATGTGCACATTATTCTTGTCCTAACACTAACAAATTCAATCTAAGGGGAATTTCTTACAAATTCTTAGAAAAAATTGGAAATAATATCCACTTCTCAGCTTCATGAGGTGAAGCATTTTCCAATTCAGCCATTTCCGAAGAGCTTTCAACCATCTTCTCTGACCATATGGCAATCGCTTCAAATCCTGTATGCAGTTGATCCATAAAAATAAAAATAAAAGTAAGAAATTATCCTCCAGGTAGAGCAGGGTTAAAGCAATAGAGAATCTTTAGAAGCTTTCATCAGGACAGAAATTATGTCAATTTTATGTTTTTCCAACCCCACATAACAAGATGAAGCAAAAACAAATTATGGAAAATATATATATATATATTGGTCTGAAGTCCATGTTAAGTCATTTTAGTTGGCAGACAGTTATGTGCTTTGAAGGATAAATGAGATAGGATGGGAAGGGTAGAAATAGAAATAAGGGCAAAGAAGAAGACATGACAAATCCTAAGGTTCACCACCTAGAATTTTTAAAACCCCTAGGCCAAAAAATCCCAATTAGAACATTTGTATTCATATTGCAATGCCTAAACTTATTCTTGGAGCCACTTTTTAATATGCTTCGAGGAGAACATCAATCCACAATTCCATTCCGTAAAATGATCAACAACATTAAATTCTAGATTCTAAATTCAAAAGTGAAATCAAGAAAACTCTAAAATTCAAAATTCAAAAAAGAAATCTAAGATTCAAATATGAAAAAAGAAACTTTAATAGTAAATTCTGAGATAGTTTTGGTTGTCCCCCCTACATCACACTCCCCTGGTTTGAGAAAACTCGACCTCAAGTTTTTTTTTTTTTTTTTTTTTTTTTGGATAAGTAAAGGAATTTATGTAAAGGCTCTAAGTTTTTAAGTGTGAAGGATAAGGCATCAACTCTAAAAGCACTTCTGGCTGCACTAAGAAGTAAATAGCTTCATGTTCCACCAGATTAAATTCATTTGGAGTGATAAAATCAATTGGCGGAATAAATAATGCAGCCTTATCTTGTTCTATAGGAAGCATCATTGTATCAACTTCTTCACTTGATGAAACTTTGCCACTTCATGCTCCATAGAGGGTGTATATGTCGTATAAGCATCAAGCTCCAGTTTTACATCATGTGCTCCCTCCCACCAATTCTTGGATCTCTTGTTGAACTTACTCCTTATCAAGTAAGGACTTTCCAAAAAGTTGTATTGGTTCTACCACACATAGGTTGGAACTGGTTTTCTCTTTTAGCACTAGGTTTTGGTGCCTCAATATCATTGTCTCCCATGTGTGAAGTTTTACTTTTTAAGATTTTTTGGACAGTTTTTGGATGGAAGCCATTATTCAGCCTAATTAGGCATTTTGTCTCACAGTTTCTTGGGTTAGTCCTTGGATGGCCTTCCATCTGGCTTCCACTGTGTTAATGGAAAGAGAATAACTGCATAGAAAAGTGAGGAGCTGTGTAGATATCAGCCCTCTAACTATTCATTCCTCATATGGAAGGGTGATTACAATAGGACAAGGAATATCCTATTATATGACAGCTGGTACGGACACCTCAACACTAAGAAATTTCCTAAAAAATTTTAACCCTTCTAGAAGAGTACAACCCACACATCACAAGGGTACAATCCATACTAGTATCTTTCTATTTCTGAAAACTCCCCCTCAAGCTGGAGCATATATGCCAAATAGGCCTAACTTGGAACGTATAGACTCTAACTGACTCCTACACAGTGCCTTGGTAAAGATATCAGCAATAGAGATGAATTTTCCTGAAGCGGCCAAAATAGACGTTGTACCAGCTGAAACTTTCCTGAATTGGCCAAAATAGAAGCTGTACTAGTAAAAAGTTCTCTGTGTCAGCCTAAACTACATATGTACCTGCCAAAAAATGATAAAGCCGTCCAAGCAAAGCCAAACAGAAACTTTACTCGGTTAGATTATCCTTATCCTGGATAAGGAAAGACCAACTGTTAATACCCAAACAGCCAAATATCTACCAAACAATTTGTTATCCCGATCCAGGATTAAGCTGTCCTTATCAAGATAGGGAATAGACTACACCGTACCAAACAGGGGTCTTCCCTGTCTACTCTGATTGACAACAACACCGGCAAACTCAAAACTTGTCAACGACCCCCACTACGTCACTAGTGCACATCATCAACAACCAAGTTACGAAAAAACGCCTCACACATCATTGACGCTTACTGCAACCACAACCAACCACCGAGAACAACCACCATCAAGAACATCAATGTCCACCGAGATAGGCAGAGGATGGTTGGAAACAACTTTAGATCTGCCAACCAACCATTGAGAACAACAACAACCTCTAAGAACAATGATGACCACCAAGATAGGCGAAGGATAGCCTGAAACAACTTTACATATACCAAGGATTGCGGTTTCAACTTTCAAAAACAGATGAACAGTCAGCCATCAATTCAATTTTGAGTTTCTACTATCGACATACCAAGCAACAATGACAACGAAGACAGATAGTGAAGACGACTAGCATCTCAAGTATCTTCACAAACCTTCCAACAGCATTTAATTGAAGAGTTCTTTAATGCTCTAATACCATATTAATGGTATGAAAGCAATTACATAGAAAAGTGAGGACATGTCTATACCATGAAGCATGGGTGCGTTTCCGGATTCGGATGCAGATGCGGGGGCGGCAGGGTGCGGAACTCGGCAATTTTTGAAAAAGTAGGGTGCGGGTGCGGCAAGGTGCAGCGATTAAAATATTATTAAAAATATTTTTATTTATATTTTCTATATATTTTTACTATTAAAATATTTTTAAAAAACAGATTAGATTCACAAAACAAAGAAAGAAGTAGGCAAGAAAAACAAAACAAAAAAGAAAACACAAAAGAAGCAACAAATTAATATTCAGAATAAAATTGATTCAAGGCCGATTTCCTTCAGATCAAGCCACTGGCTGCCCCAACGAAAGCTCTTTTGGAACAAAAGAATGTAGTTTACAATTGGCATGAATTCTTCAAGGCCCTCCTCTTCTCATAACCTTTGTCTATAACAGCCTCACAGCTGACAAGTCAAGACCCTACTCTTTCTTAACTCATACTCCTATGTATAAAGTTATATAATAAAATGAAAATCCTTAACTCTTTTTTTATTTATTATTTTTTATAAAAAGATAAAATCCTAAACATAAAGCAACACCTTTTTGTTTTTCCAATTATGCCCTTCACATGTGCCAAAACAGCCATATGACTTTGGGTGCAACTAGGGAGTCCAAAAGAATACAAAGCAAAGGGCATTTTGGGGTAATCAAAGTCTTTTTATATTGCAACTCACTTTGTCATGGGCCAACACAGTAGCAGTTGTGTTGTTGTGGGTTCCTGTGGAGCAAGTCCCCCTCTGCGAGAGTGCGAGGCCCGCCTGGAATAATTTCTCAGCAACCAAACGAGGTCAAGGAGCAAGTCAAATCATGATCATCTCTAAAAAATGAGATTCCTGTATGATCGCCGATCATTGAGCAGCTGTTCTGGCATGATTCAAGGCCGAATCAGCGATTTCACCCGATATGGACTGATACGGCCGAGTAGGCACGAATCAGCCCAATTCAGCATGAATCGGCCCGAGTCTGCGCTGCGTTGGCACGATTCATGAAAAAAAAAAAAAAAAAAAAAAAAAAAAAAAAAAAAAAAAAAAAAAAACTGGACGCGGCACCGATGAGCAGGCAGCAGCGTCCCTTGCGCGTCGCCGCGTCGGACGTGGGTGCGGCAGGTGTTTTGCCGTGTCCATGCATCCCAGTGTCTATATATCAGCCCAGTTACTATTCATTCCTTAGATAGAAAGGGTGATTAGATTACAATAAGACAAGGAATATCCTTCAATATGACAGCTGGTAATGACAATTGGTAGGGACACCACAACAATAGGAAACTTCCTAGAACTTTTTTTTTTTTTATACAAGATAGAAGTTCTATTCTAGCCTAATCTAAGTGTATGTATATGAAGCTCCCTCCTGAAGATTTGAATCCTTCTAACACATTGATAGTGGAGTTAATTTCAGACTGGAAACTGTGCGAACACCTATGAAGCACGGGTGCGTTTTCGGACTCGGGTGCGGGTGCAGGACTCGGCAATTTTTGAAAAAGGTGGGTGCGGGTGCGGGTGCGGGTGAGGGTGCGGGTGCTGCGGAACTCGGCGATTAAAAAATTATTATTTATATTTTCTATATATTTTTACTATTAAAATATTCTTAAAAAATTGAGGAATGACAGATTTAGGATGTTTGGGCCTCATTTAAAGCCGATTTCAGCTGTTCCGGCGTTATTTAGTGTGTATTTCGGCCAGTTTTGGCCGTTTCGGTCCGTTTCGGTTGCCGGCCGATACGGCCTGTACATTCCTATTCTGGCCGATATTGGCCCAGTTCAGCGCGAATCTAAGCCGATTCGGCCCGAATCGAGCCGAGTCAGCGCGAATCGGTGCGTATCGCGCTGAGGAAAAAAAAAAAAAAAACGACGTGGCCTGACGCGCAGGCAGCGGCGTTGCCCACCGCACCCCACGTCGGGTGGCGTCGGATGCGGATTCGTCTGCCAAAATGCCGCGTCCGTGCATTCCAGGCGAACACTCATCTCATCTTCTTTAAACTGTGCCACATAGCCATTAGCAGGTCTATCCCCCAGTCTCAAAGTGTTTCTTTGATCAAAAAGGTCACCCTTGAAAGGTTATGAAACATAAAGAACAGTAAGCTTTAGAAAAGAAAGTGAAAATATTTTACAGAAATTATTAGAATTTATTAGAAAATCCTAGGTTTCGTCACCTATGGGTGCTTGGAATCACTACCAAGCTAGAGAGAAACATCTTTAATTTATAAATTGCACTACCCAAAATTATTCTTGTAGCCTCTTTCTAATAGGCTTCAAAGAGCACATCAAGCCACAAGTACATTCCATAAAATCCTCAACAATGTTAAATTATAAATTTAAAAGTGAAATCTAGAAAAATCAGAAATTCATAAAATCAAAAAAATCTGAAATAATTTTGGTTGCACTCCTTGCATCAACAAATGTCAGTTATCATCTCATACATCATCTTAAAACTGAAACTAACACAAGAGCCTCAAACCAAAAACAGGAATATATGAATATTCTAAACATAACGTACCTTTCACTGGGTCCTCTGCAGAATACCACTCGCTCCAAGGACAATCATCATCCCACTGTGCTTTGCTGTGAATGTCACTAGCAGGGTTTCCTTCAGATTCTGTCATTTCAGCATCAGTTTCTTGGACGTCATTGTCATCATCAAAGGAAAGGGTTCTGTAGGTTAGCTTCATTGTAAAATGGACTTTGAAAAGATGCACAGAAATGTCCAATGTGGAGTAGGCCTTCAACATCAGATGAAATTTTATCATAATTAGGAAAAATAGGAAAGTCGTAATCTGAAATTCATTACACAAGCAAGGCCAATTAATTCTCATAGAAAAATTAAAAAAATGATGCAAGCACAGAGCGTGTGAAATGATGCCTTTACAATATGAAAAAGAAAATTAACTTTTTTCATCCATAATTACAAAAATCACATAGACCCTATGGTTTACAAAGAGTAAGGGTTGTGCCCCTTAAAGCAAGTGTAATCCAAGAATATCACATAGATAACATACTTAATTTCCTTTCAATCTAGTTGATGAGGTGATCTGTGCTTTAGCAATCAAAATAAGAGAGCTAGTAAGAGAAGGAAGATCAAGAACAAATGGTATAGCATAGCTGATTGGTTTCAAACATAAGAAACTTCAATGTACTCCCTACTTTGCAATGTCAATGAAATAACTAATCTAAAAGTACATCACAGAGAAATATTGATATGAAGTGATGAGCACTTACAAACTTTGAAACAAACAATTCGTATAACCCTTCCAAATGCATTAGTTTTACAGGAACCTGGCTACCAATATGATCTGACTCAAATCTTCTGGTGAAAACAGTTCCCCTATTTTGGATACCAATGTACGCTTTCCGAGAAGGATCGTGCACTGGTACAAATGCTGGCAACAAACTGCATACCCCAAGCGTGCAAGAGATGGCAATTCAGTTCAAGTTATCCACAGATAAAATATGGTTCAAATATAATATTATATTATCCAATAGCATGGTAAACAGTTTGCCCCAACCCAGTGTGCCCCAACAGTAAGGGAGAGTGCCTAGACTAACTATAAACCTAGAAGTCTCCAGTTCGACTCCTAGCTGAGGCATTTCGCAATTTACCCAATGCCTGCTCACTTGGGATGTATAGGCATCCGGGGTTCACCCCTTAGGGGTGGTTCCATTGGCCCATACCTTGAGGGGAGGGTCATCACAAGAAATATATATATATGGGGTAAACTGTTCATCAAGACACTGTAAGAAACTCTTTTTTAAATTATTGGAAAAGGAAGAAATGCAAAACAAGGATTCCAAGGAGGTCACCCAATACTGCAAGAAACTTACTAATATAATTTAAAAGGAAAGAATGTGTTAGTGTATTCTAAAAACAGGACAGCAGAATGAAATACCAATAGAATCATAAATTCTTCGCATCTTCAAAAAAGTGCATGACCATATTGGAAGCACTGAGGTTAATTTGCAATCGGCCAACTCCCCTAGCCATTATGGAGGACACAAGAGAGCCATACTTCACCAATAATTAAATAGAAAAATTTTCAACTGAGAACCCTACCTTGAACAATTTGACAAAGCAATTGCAACTGCACTTAAAAGCTTGCTAGCCTCTGGTGCATCAAGAACTACACCACTAGCACTTTGAGGAGCAATCACCTGGTGATGCAATTACAAGGGGTGAAGAACTGAACATAGCAAAAACATTCAATATTGCGGTACAAAGTGCAAGTCAAAACATACCAAAAACTCCTTTACCCCGAAACACAATTGCAAATCATGCAAATTGAAGTTCCAGTCTGAAACTTTTCCTGTCAACCAGTAACCAAAATTTGAATAGATACTACTCTCCCACAATGTGTGATGAACCCAAAAATTACAACCAAAAAAAAGCTCTCCACATACCATCATCAGTGTTGCTTTTCTCAAAGTAATATTCCATGAGATAACTTTTTAAGGCATGCTTTAGCTCAAATTTGACTTTATATAAGTTCTTTGAAAACTCCAAGAGAACAGCACCTTTTTCCTACAAAAAAATAAAAAGAAAATCCACATTCGGGGGTTAACATCAAACACAGCTTCACTTATAAGGATAAGCTAAACCACACAGTGTCCAGTAATAAAGCCAACTTCTATGTCATTTCAAAGAAAATTGAAGCATTGCAGGGAAAAAGTAATGGTATAATAAAGAAGCATAATTCAACGGCTATGATTTTTGGCCCAGATTTTTCCACTTCCAGTATGAAGTAGCAATAAACTTAAAAGAAACACAGAAATTAAATTCCATGAAACAAATACCTATTGTTCAAACAATTGATCAACAACGACCCACAATCATATCCATAGTTTCACAAAGCAAGAGGACTGACTGCCTTTGCAACCAGATTAAAGGTCACACAAACAACTTAACTCAGAATAACACTAAAGCAAGATACCTAGATGGTTTGCCAATAAGGGTAGAACAAGAAAACAATGACTTCAACAAGCACAAAAGCAAACCCCACAGGTGTACCGGGTGGTGGATTCATTGGTGTGGGGCATGACGTAAACCAAGAGGTCCTAGGTTCAATCCACCACATTATCAGTCCCTGGGTGTCCAAGGTATCTCGTGGTCTGGAAGTGGAATAGTTCGGCTAAAGGCTGGAACATCATATAAACAAGCACAAAAGCAAGTTTTGCGTACGTTACAAAGTAATGGCTTGTTGTAAGTTAAGAATTCCCTGGCATTACTATATTAGAATGAAAAACAATGGCTAAAATTATAAAAATGATTATAAAATCCCCTCAAAGTATGCTAATTACTACTTATTACCAACACCAGCTAACAATGTCATCAAAACGCAACTCTAACAAATGTCCATATCATTCAGTATCAAAATGCATGCATTTCTGTGCGCATGCTCCAATTTACACAACATATACATCTAAGTTTTCCAATCCAAGCTTACATACCAACAAATTTTTCGGGCCATCAGACGTCCATTGCCGACAAACCGCTTCGATTTCAGAAATGAACCTATTGAAAAATATGAAATTAGGAATATGAAACCTAAATTGCACGATCCAAAAAGCTGAATTACCTTTCCCATGAAGAAGCAAGCGTGAAATCATCAAAATGCTCAACCTGCACACATACGCAATTGGAAAACATAAAAAGCTCGTGAAATAGTGCAATGCCAAACTCAATTTTCAGAATTCAAATTAACTCAGAAATTCCGCTCAACTAGATAAAAAGCGTTTGGAGCAAGCAGTTTCGTAAAGCAAGAATGTGAATTATATAGAGAAATGAAGAACTGGAATTTGAAATTGAGTGGCAAAAATGTAAATATATATATATAGAGAGAGAGAGAGAGAGAGAGAGAGAGAGAGAGAGAGAGAGGAATGAAGAGCATGCCTCCTCGTCTAGAGCTTCATCTTCTGAATCAGATTCCACCTTGCTGGAAGACGCCATGAGAGATCTGAGAGAGTCGAAGTCGAAGAGCAGTAGCAAGACTGAGGTTTGTGTTTCTTTTGTTCTTTTTTAATACAATTTCGAATTGAGATCTGATCTGTGTATGGGGAAGAGGAAGAGGAAGAGGAAGACGAAGACTAGTGAATCCAAAAAGTGCAGGAAACGCATATGATTCTGCCGCTATCCGATGCTGCACCTTGGTGAGCAAAATAATTTTTTTGGCAAAATTTGCTTTAGAAAAATATTAAATAAATAGCCCCGTCTGAGCTTCTCAGACACGAATTCTAAAAACAGTCCAACAAATTAAATAAATTTAAACGTGTGCTAGTTACCAAATTTTTATCAAAAAATATAGTATTTACCAAATTTTGCCGCAGAAATGCAATTTACAACTAACTTTACCTTAAAAATCAATTTACTCCTCTAATCATTTTAGTCTGATAACTTTATTCTAAAATTATTTTAGTCATTTAAGTTTAAAAATGGTTCCTTAATTTTACCCAAAAATTATTTTAATTGTTTATATTGGTATTTATTTTAGTAATTTTTGGGCAAAATTATTAGACTAAAACAACTAACTTCAAATTTAAATGGCTAAAACGTTTTTTGGGCAAATTTACAATACTAAAATGACAAGTTTCAAACTTGAAAAGACCAAAATATTTGTTTTGAGCAAACTTATACGGATGAAATTTGTATTTTTGCCTAAATTTTTTTATAAAATTTAAACAAATTATGGTACATCAAGGACTTTTTTTTTATGAAATTGTTTTATGCAAGTTGCAGTGTTGCACTTTTCTACAAGTGCTGTTCTTGTTATAAATTTGGAAATCTTACCTGAAATTTTTTAAAATTGCAATATATTTCCCATGAATTACTATGCACAATTAGTCCCTTATTGTGTACAGTAATGTTGTTAGATTGGGAATCACCAACACATACAGAAAGAATAAATTATGTAACGTAACAATGAATGAGGAGTCCCAGTATCTATAGACTCCTCGTGTCTCTTGGGAAGAGATATGTTTATTTACCAAGAGTTGTATCTTATCTAAAAGACACACCTCTTTTGTAAATAACTCACTCTGACGCTCAATTAATTCTTTGCTGTTGGTTGTGAAGCAACACCATCCACCAAGTGGGTGTTATTATATAGGTGAGGGAACACCACATTATGGGGTGATCACCTATCACTATTACATACTAACATCTCCCACTTGATCGCACCATAATAAATAGTGCTAACTACAATCAACATGTACTATGGTGTTACCGCAGTATTGCCCAATGTTGATTCTCATCTATACTCTTCATAGATCGGCGTCAGTGTCTGACTCTGGCAAAACTGTGTACACATCTTGTCACACCCTACTGACCGCATTCTTCGTTATATACTACTCCTGTAGTATACTCCGGATGTCTTATCATTCATTATCATTTCAAATGAATGGCATCAAACATGTGGAACATCTGTCACCACATGCAGCCAGGAATCTGATTCCACACCTGCACTGCCAGTTGATGTCCTTTAGCCACACATATTAGACATGTGTTGACCTGCACCGAATTGCTTGATACTTCCTCTAAGCAAGTATACTAAAGGTTTTCTCATACAACTTTAGCGATTTTTCATAGTACAAGCTGTGTTATGTTTGATGCACATTAGTGGACTTTACATTCATACACTAACTTCTAATACAATGATATTCTGCTTAATGTTGACCAATTGTGTCCCCAAAGCAAAAGCTGCACAACCATGTTCTCTGGGCGTCCTCAGTCCTTCCATCTATGCAAATACATGTAGTATCCCACCTAGGTTTTTGGATCCATGAGTCCCATATTTCCTACATGCACTCAAAATCTATCTAGAGTCAATCCTTTGGTCATAGGATCGGCCACCATCTCGCTTGATCGGATAAATTGGACTTGTATTTCGCCCATTTCCACTATATCTTGAATATAGTGATAATTTGTTTCGATGTATTTGCCTTTAGACCTATATTTGCTCCACTTTTTATTAACGAGATAGCGGACTTATTGTCACATTTAGCAGCTCATTATTTGTTGCTAGGTCACATTTAGGCTAGGCACACACTAATAAGAAACATAGACTATGATGATATAGATTATTATGATGAAAACTATAGCATAAGAGATATAGATAATAATTAGTTAAATGGTAACATGGATAGTTATAAAACAGACTCTGATTCTGATAGTGATATATATGATTATAACTATAATAGTAATACAGATTATAACTATAATAGGAACACAGAACATAATAATTAGAGTACATTAACAGAATATATAAGCAACCAACATACTGACAGACAGAGTAATAATCACCTATTAGAATTAGTTAATAATAAGTTAAAAGCATTAGAATTAATTGATAGACCTGTGACATACACTAAAGTAGAAAGTTTAATAGACTTATTTGAAAAGATGAAGTCTTTAGACTCACCTCTATAATAAGAAATAGACTTTAAACCCCATCATAGATCACCTTCAATAAAAACCATGATAGATAATTGGTATAATAGACAAAAGAGTAGCTTAATAAGTACTGACATACTTATAAATATGACATATACAAAAGATGAAAAGAGAAATGACTCAAGGACACTAAAAACAACTTTGACAGAAAAGAAAAAATATAGCTCTTCGAACATAGTACAGGAAAAAAATGATATGATAGATATAGAAAGTGAAAAAGGTATAATAGAGAAATGAATAGTAAGAAAAGAGACAGAAAGAATAAAAAGACAAGATAATAGTAGTTCTATGGAAGAAATACGGAAGAAGTTAGACATAATAGATATAGAAAGAGAAAAATGTATAATAATGAAAGAAATTGAAAAATAAAGACAAAAAGACAATCTAATAGACTCAGTCAATAAAAAATGGAGATATAATAGTCCAAAAGAAAATGATAAACTAAAAAAAGAAATTGATAAGAAACTAAAATCAATTGAAAGATCTATGACAGACACACAAGATAATAGTTTAACAAAATTAACTAAAAAGATAGAAACTTTAAATTTACCCTTAGAAAGAAGAAATATAAATAGTGATATAAGAGATATAATAGTATTAAATATTACTAAATCATCAAATAATGAAAGAATTGATAGAAATAGTAGAAATACTATTTGCCATAAATGTAAAGAATATGGACATACTAAAAAACAATGTGAAAGATATAATAAAATTGTTAAACAAATCAGTAAATTAGATTTTGGGAAAGATATCATAAATGAATTAATGTAAATTTTTAATGCTAAACAAAAAGAGATAGATCAAATTAAAAAAGAATTAAAATCAACCAAACCACATAAAATTAATAAAAGAAAAGGGAAACAGAAAAAGATAATAATGAAACTAATAGACAACCTACCTAACCACCTGAAAGACAAAAAAGACTATTTACTTAACTTGAAAGATTCTATAGACATACCCGTTGTTTGTATTAAATGTAAAGGATATGGACATCATACTAAAAAATGTGGAAATAAAGAAAAGGTTAAAAAAGAAAAGACAAAAATGAAACAAGATAGAATAGACATAAAACTAGGGACCATACAAGACTTAATGACAGAAGTAAAACTAGTAAAACAAGAAATAAAAGAGATTAAGGAGAATAGCTCCACAGACATAGATGAACAAAATATTCAAAAATAGTAAACTTTAGAGATTTTCCTAAACCTCTGACAGATTCTCCGGTAACAAACATAATAATAACAGACCTCCTGATCCTCCTATAGATAAAGATAGTACGGATGTTAATGATTCAAATAATGATAAAATTGACATTAACCACAATAAACCGAATTTTCAAAGTTTAATAGTCAAAGTTATTTTTCAAAAATGGTATACAAAAATTACTTTAGTAATTAATAAAGAGTTTTCTTTAACAGAAGTTGCCTTAATAGACTTAGGAGCTGACATGAATTGTATACAAGAAGGATTAATACCTTTAAAGTATTATTAAAAATCATCTGAAAGATTAACTCAAGCTAATGGAAAAAAGCTAATAATTAATTATAAAATACCTAATGTTCACATATGTAATGATGGAATATGTTTTATCCCTTTATGGCTTTGTTTTACCCCTTTTTAACGACAGATGAAGGAATTAAAACAAACGTGCTAGGAAAAGATATACTTTTTAAATTCATTTCACCCCTTATTCCGAAAGAAATTTATTCCCTCAATAATGTCACTATCATAAAGGAAATTGATAAAGAAAGAATCTGTAGAACAAAAAGACATTTGTCATCTTTAAAGAAAAAATTATCACCTGCTAACCAATTGATTGATAATGACATAAAGAAGTTTAAATAGGATATAGAGACAGAGATTTGTTTTAATCTTCCTACTGCCTTTTGACATAGGAACTGACATATAATACAAGTACCTTGTAAGAAAGAATTTAATGCAAAGAATAACTACACCACTTTTACAGTTTCCTTTATGATTTATGAATGGATTAACATATTCTTTGGTTTGACAAATATACCAAGTAGACCTCAGAATATAATAAATGACATATTTACACCTTTTACAGTAATCTAAAACACTTACTAAAAGATGTTTTAATAAAAGAATTTTCTCAACTATTAGTAGAATCCCCTTTATTCAGAATTAGAGAAAGTACTTTTCTCAAAAAAAAAAAAAAAAAAAGAAGAATTAAAGAAAGTACTAATTGTGGTAATTTCCTGAATGAATATAGAAATAATCCACTAAACCTAACCAATGGAGTCAATTACAAATCCCTGACATATTTTCCCTTGATAGAAACAGTTATTAACAATAATGAAAGAATTGATGAAGTAACATTATTTGATACATCCTAGCAAAAACAGATATATATATATATATATATAATAGACAAAACCATGACAGATTTTATCCATTTAAGTCACTACAACATTGATAGACTTTCCATGACTCTTATACTATTACCCAGCATAATTACAATAGATAATGAGCTGCTAAATGTATTTATTCTATTTCTAAATAATTAATGATTACTGGCGGAACTTATTACTAACCATTGGTATCCTTGCTATCGGGACCACCTCTTAAACCATAGTTTGCCTTCAAATGTAACTTGAGTAAGTAAAGTTAACTCGAGTTATTCTGTCGGTGGAAACTTATAGAATGTTGTGGAAATCACTAGTAAAAGTGAACAATAGTCTGTCTAGTAATTTGTCAGGATACTGTCTCGTAGTCTATCACAAGGAGTGACTTCTTGTCTGGATCTATAAAAGCTGAACAGTAGTCTGCCATAAAGTGACTTCTAATCTGTCTTCTTGTCATAAAGTGACTTTTAATCTGTCTTCCTGTCACAAAGTGACCTCTGATATCTGTCTCTATCTAGATCTATCTAGAAGCTTACCACGCGAATTATCCAAACTATTCACGCGTGCTAGTGAACAGTGGTCTATCATAATTGTCGTTCTTTTACGATCTGTTTAGGAGAATTGAACCTGTCTGTTTGTTAGTCCATTTGCCTGCAAGTGGCTATAGTAGCTGATCTATAATCATGTCTGTTAGTTTGATTGCTCTGTTGGTTGTTCTATCATCCGTCTTTATGGTTTACCACGTGAATCCACTATTATTGCTGACATTGTATTCTGAAGGGATGTTGTCTCTAAAGAGATGCCCTCATGCTTTGTCTGAAATCTACATTGAAGATTTCTGTTGAATGAGTTGGCAGTATTTGGTCTTGGATCAAGATAGAGCACAACAGTAATATAAAAGCATAAATAATGATAATATAGATAATAGAGAAGAAAATAGCAAAATAAATATATTCAAAATAAGTTAAAATGGAGTATGGAATATGAAAATAGAAACTAGTAAAATCTTACTTGAATAAATACTTCTGTCTTTGATAATATCTTGAAAATAAACTCCTGTCTTGGAGTTACAGAATTACAACATAATATCTATCTGAAGGGTTACAAGATTAAAATAAAATCTATCTTTGGAAAATAAAAAGATTACAAGGTTATGTCTATGTTTATGAGGTCTAAGGTCGGGTTGAGGAGGAGAAGAGGGATTACAAGAGTCTATCTTGGAGGGGGAGAATGTTTTGTCTAAGAACTCAACCTATGTCTTCGACCTAAATTCTTGACCTGTCTTCCGTCTTCTGCATCTGTCCTTTTATAGATGAAATAATCCATGGTTTGCCTTCAAAAATAATTTTGAGTAAGCAAAGTTAACTCGAGTTATTCTGTCGGTGGAAACTTATAGAATATTGTGGAAATTACTATTGATGACTAGTAAAAGCTGAACAGTAGTCTGCCATAAAGTGACTTCTAATCTATCTTCCTGTCACAAAGTGACTTCTGATATTTGTCTGTCTCTGTCTGGATCTATTTGGAAGCTTAGTGAACAATGGTCTATCATAAATATCTTTGGATGGTCTGTCTGAGAGAGCTGTCGTTCTGTCATTCTGTCTTGTCTTTTAGTCTGTATCCGCATAGTTATGATAATCCAACGGATTAGAGTCATCTTCATATTGCTCATGCTCATGAAGTACTCCATAATTGCCACATAAAACACAGTATGAAATAGGAAGATAGGTGGGGGCACGATTCTTTGTCATTATTCTTGGATCCTTACCAATCTTTCTTTTTCCAATAAGCCTCCTTGCTAAAGGTCTTGGTCCATACACGGCTATCCTGCTGGTGTAGCCATATAAGTGGAAGTCTTTGTCTAATTCTTTCTGTACTTCATAAATCTTGTTACTCATGAAATTAGACCATTCTTGTGCCAGAGCATGTGGAGCATCAAGTGATAAATAAGTATCTCCAGTATACCAGTTGTAGTTAGGGCTACACCCATAATCACTGATGAGGACCAAAATGTGTGCTGGCCAAGCTTCCATATAATAGCTAATGTCCTAAGCTGGGAGAGTGCTCTAGATAGTAAGCTTCATATAATTAAGTCCTCCAGTTTGTGCAGCTGCTTCTTGGATGACTTTAAGAAATAGACTAATCTAAATTCCAGAAGTTAAGATTAAATTGCTGATAAACCCTACTTCTAGCATTTCAGATAACCATGAAGGATGACAGATTACTGGATCCTCTGTCTCAGTGTTGATAAGTAATCCCGGGTAGGGATGGCTTCCGTTATAAATTCTTTTTGTTTCTCCAAAGCTTTCATACCATGTGGCTTTGTGGGATAGCCATATATCATCTGTCATGTCTTTTGTTTAGATAAATGCTTTAGAAACTAAAACTTTAAATTGATACATCCATTTGTCATAGGAGCTGGCTATAACTTTATGGGTTAGTATGTTCTGTTGGACTTCAAAAGGTAAAGTTCTAATGGCAAGTCTTGTTTTTTGCTGAATCTTAGGGTGGAGCTTTGAAAAGCTTGTTCCCATAAGATAGCTTTTTAGAGACTGAGGTTTTGTCAGTTCTGTCTTTATGGCGCATGAATCTCCTTCCTCCTTGCCAGGGAGTTGACTACCAAGTGCTTCAATAAATGCATTAGTGCTAACAAGATGTAATTCCAAAGCCTTAAAGGTCTTTTGGAATAAGGATTTCTGTTTAAGGGTGAAGGCTGCTTGAAAATTATCAAGAAGTAATTTAATATGAAAAGGAAGATCTGTAAATTCTCTGTTCTGCAAAGAGAGATCAGTACGAAGCATTTCTTGCAGTATTTCACTTTTTTCACCACATGAATACATTGCATCTGCCAGCAGCGTATCCTAAAGGGATATTGTCTCAATTAAGACGCCTTCATGCTTATCCGAAATCTTCACCGAAGCCTTTAGGTGACTCTATTGGTTAGGTTTAGTGGATTATTTCTATATTCATTCAGGAAATTGCCACAATTAATACTTTCTTTAATTCTGAATAAATGGGATTCTAGCAATAGTTAAGAAACTTATTTTATTAAAACATCTTTTATATAAGTGTTTGAGATTACTGTCAAAAGTGTAAATATGTCATTTATTATATTCTGAGGTCTACTTGGTATATTTGTCGAACCAAAGGATATGTCAATCCATTCATAAATCATAGAGGAAACTGTAAGAGTGGTGCAGTTATTCTTTTCATTAAATTCTTTCTCACAAAGCACTTGTAGTACTTGAATTATATGTTGGTTCCTATGCCAAAAGGCGGTGGGAAAATTATAACAAATCTCTGTCTCTATATCCTGTTTAAACTTCTTTATGTCATAATCTATCAATTGATTAGTAGGTGATAATTTTGTCTTTAAAGATGACAAATGTCTTTCTTTTCTACAAATTCTTTCTTTTCCAATTTCTGTTATGATAGTGACATTATTGAGGAAATAAATTTCGTTTGGGATAAGGGGTGAAATGAATTTAAAAAGTATGTCTTTTCCAAGCACGTTATTTTTAATTCCTTTATCTGTCGTTAAAAAGGGGTAAAGCAAAGCCATAAAGGGATTTCCTAAAATAACTTTAGAAGATAGGTTTTTTATTAAAATAAAAACAATTTCAAAACATATTCCGTCATTACATATGTAAACATTAGGTATTTTATAATTAATTATTAGCTTTTCTCCATTAGCCTGAGTTAATCTTTCAAATGATTTTTCATAATACTTTAAAGGTATTAATCCTTCTTGTATACAATTCATGTCAGTTCTTGAGTCTATTAAGGCAACTTCTATTAAAGAAAATTCATTATTGATTACTAAAGTAATTTCTGTATACCATTTTTAAAAAATAACTCTATCTATTAAAGTCAGAAAATTTGGTCTATTGTTGTTAGTGTCAATTTTATTATTATTTGAATCATTAATATCTGTAACATCTTTATCTCTAGGAGGATCAGGGGCGTCTGTTATTATTATTGTCTGTTACTAGAGAATCTGTCAGAGGTTTAGGAAAATCACTCAAGTTTACTATTTCTGCAATATTTTGTTCATCTATATTTGTGGAGTTCTCCTCCTTAATCTCTTTTATTTCTCATTTTACTAGTTTTACTTCTGTCATTAAGTCTTGTATGGTCACTGGTTTTATGTCTATTCTATCTTATTTCATTTTTGTCCTTTCTTTTTTAACCTATTCTTTCTTTCCACATTCTTTAGCATGATGTCCAAATCCTTTACATTTAATACAAACAACGGGTATGTCTATAGAATCTTTCAAGTTAAGTAAATAGTCTTTTTTGTCTTTCAGGTGGTTAGGTAGGTTGTCTATTAGTTTCATTATTATCTTTTTATGTTTCCTTTTTCTTTTAGTAATTTTATGTGGGTTGGTTGATTTTAATTCTTTTTTAATTTGATCTATCTCTTTTTTTTTAAATTAAATATTGCCATTAATTTATTTATGATATCTTTCTTAAAATCTAATTTACTAATTTGTTTAACAATTTAATTATGTCTTTCACATTGTTTTTTAGAATGTCCATATTCTTTACATTTATGAAAAATGGTATATCAGCTATTTCTATCAATTCTTTCATTATCTGATGATTCAGTAATATCTAACGCTGTTATATCTTTTTCTATATCACTACTTATATTTCTTTTTTCTAAGAGTGAATTTAAAGCTTCTATCTTTTTAGTTAATTTTGTTAAACTATTAACTTGTGTGTCTATCATAGATCTTTCAATTTATTTTAGTTTCTTATCAATTTTTTTCTTTAGTCTATCATTTTCTTTTGGACTATTATGTCTCCATTTTTTCTATTGACTAAGTCTATTAGATTGTCTTTTTGTCTTTCTTTTTCAATTTCTTTCACTTTTATACATTTTTCTCTTTCTATATCTATCATGTCTTACTTCTTCCATATTGATTCAATAGTACTACTATTATCTTGTCTTTCTATTCTTTCTATCTCTTTTCTTACTATTCCTTTCTTTATTATTTCTCTTTCTATATCTATCATATCATCTTTTTCCTATGCTATGTGCATAGAACTATATTCTTTCTTTTTTGTCCAAGTTGTTTTTAGTGTCCTTAAGTCATTTCTCTTATCATCTTTTGTATATGTCATGTTTATAGATATGTCAGTACTTATTAAGCTACTCTTTTGTTTATTATGCCAATTATCTATCATGGTTTTTATTGAAGGTGATCTATGATGGGGTTCAAAGTCTCTTTCTTTTTCTTGCGGTGAGTCTAAAGACTTCATCTTTTTAGTATGTCGATTGCTTTTATATTACTCTGTCTGTCAATATGTCGGTTGCTTTTATATTCTGTTAATGTACTCCAATTATTATGTTCTGTGTTCCTATCATAGTTATAATCTATATTACTATTATAGTTATAATCATTTATATCACTATCACTATCAGAATCAAAATCCATTTTATAACTATCCATGTTACTATTTAACCAATTATTGTCTATATCTCTTATGCTAAAGTCTTCATCATAATCATCTATATTATCATAGTCCATGTTTCTTATTAGTGTGTGCCTATGAGCTGCTAAATGTATTTATTCTATTTCTAAACAATTAATAATTACTGGCGGAACTTATTACTAACCACTGGTATCCTTGCTATCTAGACCACCTCCTTGAAAAACTCCATTGCGGGACCACCCAAACAAAGCATGTTCGTCGGCAAACTAAACGAGCTGACTAACGCGATTCTATGGTTTGCCAACGAGTATCTGAGGCTGACCAATGCTACCAAGGAGCAAGTAGTGGTTGTCTAGTAATAAATTATTCCTAGTAACTTCTTAATTGCAAAGAAATAAAACTCATACATCTACCATCCATGACTTTGATACCATTTACCACCTGGGAAAGAGCACAACAATAATATAGAAGCATAAACAATGATAAAATAGATAATAGAGAAGAAAACAACAAAATGGATATATTCAAAATAAGTTAAAATGAAGTATGAAATATAAAAATAGAAACTATTATTATCTTACTTGAATAAATACTTCAGCCTTTGATAATATCTTGAAAATAAACTCCTGTCTTGGAGTTACAGGATTACAAAATAAAATATGTCTGAAGGGTTACAAGATTACCAAATAAAATCTATCTAATGAAAATAAAAGATTACAAGGTTATGTCTATGTCTATGAGGTCTAAGGTCGAGTTGAGGAGGAGAGGAGGGATTACAAGAGTCTATCTTGGAGGGGGAGAAGATTCTGTCTAAGAACTCAACCAATATCCTGGGTGGTACATGGTATCAGAGCCATGGATGGTAGATGTATGAGTTTTATTTCTTTGCAATTAAGAAGTTACTAGGAACAATTTATTACTAGACAGCCACTACTTGCTTCTTGGTAGCGTTGGTCAGCCTCAAATACTCGTTGGCAAACCATAAAATCGCGTTGGTCTGCCAGTTTTGTTAGTCGACAGACAGGTGTTGTTTGGGTAGTCCCGCAATGGAGTTTCTCAAGGAGATGATCCTTATAGCAAGGATACCTGTGGTTAGTAATAAGTTCCGCCAGTAATTATTAATTGTTAAGAAATAGAATGAATATGTTTTGTAGCTCATCATCTATTGCTTGTTCTCACTTAGGTCAGGCACACACTAATAAGAACATGGATAATGAAATAATAGTTAATTTTGAAGAATATAGCATGAAAGATATAGACAGAAATTTGTTAGAATGGAATATACCGACAGAAAAACTTGAAAAAATCTACCGACCAACTTCATTTTCTAAGTTATCATTCTTGACAAATTATACTATAAAAACTGTTGAAAGAATTTGCTCTTTATATAATGAATATGAAACAATTCAATTTTTGCTGACAGACTCAATCAACCAACATAAAGAAAAATATGCTTTTTTACATATTGGCTTAGATCAAGTGGCTGTAAAATTATTAACAAGAGAAGCTTTAAATACAAGTATTCTACTTTCTTTAAGAGATGACAGACATCTAAGATTTAATGATTCACTCTTAGGAAAGATGGAAACAAGTTTACATAATGGACCGATACACTTTAATTGTTATCCCAATTTTACTTTAAGTTTATCAGACAGAAATATAATGGATGCTTTAACTTTGAATATAAAAAAAGATGGGTATTATATGAAAGAAGGTTCAGAACCTTTAGCTATTGTTTATAGAATTTATTATAAATTAATGAAAACCACTCTTGACCCCCAAGCCATGATAACCTCCCCCAAAGGACATACTCTCCTTCTTCAAGCTTCAACCCCAAACAGTAGACTTCGCATGCCACTACAAATACAATGGACACACATAAACCTTCCTGAACGATGGCAACTAGATGCCATTGCTTCCCCCATCGAAGATTGAAAATACAAAACCCAATTTTATAGCCCAAAATACAGATGTTACAATTATTATTTTTTTCTAGAATGATAGACAAATCAACAGACTTATTAGATCTAGTAGTTCTTCAGGGAGAAAAACCCTTATGATGTTTACCCCTAGAAGCTCCTTCTCCTCTAGAACATCTTTTTCAGGTTCTAGACCTCTGCCTTCTCAAACCCTTCCCCCAATCATACACCTTCCTCCAATGAACACTAGAAGAACCCTAATCTCGACAAAAACAGCTTATTACCCAACAGAATTCACATAACCAACCCCTAATGTTCACCAAGCCCTTTATGAGTCTCAATCTCAACCTGATTCTCCTACCCAAACAGACATTTTAGGACCAATGGATCACAACAGACATATTAATGTTTTATCTAAAGAACTTTTTTTAGATAAAGAATTATTAAAACATAACTACCTAAAACCCGAAAATGCTGATAGAAAAAACTAGTTTTTTGAAGATTATAATGAACAATAAAGAAATAATTTAAAAAATAAATACTATGAAATGGTGACAGACTTACAAACACACTTCAGTTTCTTTGACTTTTTAGACTATCATAATAAAAAGATAAGTGTAATAGAAAAAACTGTATCATGGACAAAGACGGAAAACCATGAAAATGTGTACCAAACTTATCCGCCCTTTGAATCAGCCATACTAAATCAAAGTGGAGCTCAAGTGATGGCCACTCCTATCAAAAGACCTAGTCTAAGTGATGATCATAAGAATCTTGATAATACAATTCAACAGAACAATTACACTAATGTCTATATAAAATCAATTGGTTAAAAGCTACAAGACATAGAAGACAGAATAACACCCTCTTCCATCTCCATAAAAAAGGAAAATGAATCTAATACTCCTTTATTCATTCCCCATGAAATACCCCCTTACCTTAGATCACCCTTAAAGAAACCCTTGACAGATAAAACAAATAATTTACTTGATGAAATAGCCAGAAAGCTAGATTTAATAAAATTGGAATCACAAAAAGACATGGAATCACTACAAAACAAAGAAATAAGATTAAATACAATAAAGAAAACTGAGTCTTCAGAGGATGAAGAATCATAAGACGAAAATCAAACGATAGATTTGACAGATTCATCAAACATAGATAAATTAGAATAACAATTTACAGACAAATTACGAGTTAATAAATTGACTTTAGGATCTTCATCGCAAGATAGTAAAAAAGGAAAAATTATTGACATATATCCCAGAAAGAATTGGTATCCTAAACCTACACCCCCTGATTTACAATTTGAAGAAAGACATATTTTCGTTAGTTCATCTTATTCACCAGACTGAATATATGAATGGAATATAGACAGAATGTCTAAATATGAAATAATAATTCTTTTACATGAAATTCATTGCTCACCAATGTCTATAAAAATAATGGAAAATTAGATCAACAAATAGCTCATTTAATTGTTATTGGATTTACTGGCCAATTGAAAGGCTGGTGGGACCACTATTTAAGTAATGATGACAGACATAAAATACTAACAGCCATTAAAAGAGAAACTGATGGAAGTGTAATAATGACAGATAATCACCCCTCACAAGACGCAGTTAATACTTTAATTTTCACCATAACGAAACATTTTGTTGGAGATCCTAATCAATATAAAGAAAGAGCTTCAGATGTTCTAATTAATTTAAGATGTCCACAACTTTTGGATTTTAGATTATATAAAGATGTCTTTATTTCAAAAGTTTTAAGTAGAAATGATTGTCAACAATCTTACTAGAAAGAAAAATTTATTGCCGATTTACCTTACTTTTTTGCTCAAAATGTTAGACTTGACATAGCTAATAATGACGGAACTACAGACTATCCTAAGTTAACTTATGGTGACATAATATCCTCAATCAATAAAACAGGTCTATGGCTATGCAATGATTTAAGATTAAAGAATCAAATAGAAAAAGAAAAAAGATATGCTAAAAAAGAATTAGGAAATTTTTGTGAACAATATGGCTTTGACCCTTTGATTGCTCCCTCTAGAAAAATAAGAAAAGAAAAGAAAGATATTGACAAATATAAAAATAATAGTAGAAGATATAATAAAAACAGGTTTAAAGATAAGAAAGAAGAGTCTACAAGAAAGAAATTTGGCAAACATAAAGAAAATAATTTTGTTTGTTTCAAACGTGGTAAAAAAGGACACACTACTAAATACTGTAATTTCCAAAGAAAAATAAACAAACTCGGCATAGTAGATAAACTAAAGATTAAATTAATGAATATATTAGAACAGAAAAATAGTGACGAGATAGATAATGAAATTCACTAGATAGATAATAGTGATATCACTTCATCACCAACAGACATTTCTTCAAGTAATGAAAAGGTTAAATTATGTAATTGTAATAATCCTAATAATTGCTATTGTAAAAGAAAACAAAAAATAAGTATTTTAACAAAACAAGAAGACATAATAATGGATTTAATAGACAGACTCCTGGATTTACAGTCCAAGAAAGATTATTTGTCTAAACTAAAGGAGTCTTTAACCCAAACAGACAAATCTGAAATAGAACTAAAAGATTATAAATCAACCTATAATTTTGTAGAAATTATTGACAGATTTAAACATAGTAATAAACCAAAAACAATGACGAACTTATAGACAGATATTAATAATTTAAGACAAGAATTAAAAGAATTAAAATCAAAAAATTTCACTTTAAAAGAAATGACTGAGCAAATAGTAGCACAAGTAATTAGCATAAAAGATAGAATTAAATACAACAATAATGAATCCATGATAGACCTCCCTCCCCTAGATAAACATGAATACCTTGACAAAAATTCTTACAAAGATGAATTTCTAAATATAATTGACAGAATGATATTCCAAAAATGGTATACTGAAGTAACATTGGTTGTTCATAAAGAATTTTCCTTAACCATTGTTGCACTTGTTGATTCAGGTGCTAACATGAATTGCATACAAAACGAATTAATACCTTCTAAATACTATGAATCAATGACAAAAAGATTAACTCAGGCTAATGGTGATAGACTTAAAATTAATCATAAATTAACAAAGACATACGTATATAATAATGTAATTAAATTTAGAACACCTTTCTTTTTAACAGATAAGCTATCCTCTAAGGTTATTTTAGGAGATCCTTTTTTAGCTTTACTTTATCCTTTTTCTACAAAAGATAATGGAATATATACTAATATATTTGAAACAAAGGTATTCTTTAAGTTCATCTTACCCCCTATCCCCAAGGACATACACTTATTAAAAGAGATCTCCATTTATATGGACATGTGTACTGATGAAATTGAGCCAGTAACAGATGATGTGAATATTACTGTAAACTCGAAAGTAGATGATGCCATAAACTATACCCAACAGCACTAATATTACTCTAAGTACATATATATATATATCCTCTTCAAAAGAAATTTTTATCTCTTTCAAAATTTCATTTTAGAAAGACCTTTAACAAAGTCCTTCTCAGACAGTCTCAAAGAAATATGAGTCCCTCTCAGAAATAGACAACTAACAACCTTTTTGAAAGAATCTCCTTAGTAGCATTCAAGCTACATTGAAGCTACACTATTCAATTTTGCATGAAGGCCTTCATTCAAGGTGTACTTGCACTTTGTTAATGGTCAATTGCTTGGCAAGCAAGATAGCCATCCTAAGGCTAATATCCTAGACCAAATACTACCAACTCATTCAACAGAAATCTTCAACGAAGATTTCAGACAAAGCATGAAGGCGTCTCTCTCCACAGACAGCATCCCTTCAGAATACAATGTTAGCAATGATAGTGGATTTACGTGGTAAACCATAACGACGGATGACAGAACGACCGACAGAGCAATCGAACTAATAGACATGATTACAAATCGGCTACTATAGCCACTTGCAGGCAAATGAACTAACAAACAGACAGGTTCGATTCACCCAGACAAATCTTAAAAGAAAGGCAATTATGACAGACCACTATTCACTAACACGCATGAATAGTTTGGATAATTTGCGCGGTTAGCTTCCAGACAGATCCAGACAGAGACAGACAGATATCAGAGGTCACTTTGTGACAAGAAGACAGATTAGAAGTCATTTTATGGTAGACTACTGTTAAGCTTTTATAGATCCAGACAAGAAGTCACTACTTGTGAAAGACTACGAGACAGTATCCTGACAGATTCCCAGATAGACTACTATTCACTTTTACTAGTAATTTCCACAACATTCTACAAGTTTCCATTGACAGAATAACTTAAGTTAATTTTACTTACTCAAGTTACTTTTGAAGGCAAACTATGGTTTATTTCATCTATAAAAGGATAGATGCAGAAGACAAAGGACAGGTCAAGAATTTAGGTCGAAGACATAGGTTGAGTTCTTAGATAGAACCTTCTCGCCCTCCAAGATAGACTCTTGTAATCCCTCCTCTCCTCCTCAACCCGACCTTAGACCTCACAGACATAGACATAACATTGTAATATTTTATTTACAAAAGATAGATTTTATTTTAATCTTGTAAACCTTCAGACAGATTTTATGTTGTAATCCTGTAACTCCAAGACAGGAGTTTATTTTCAAGATATTATCACAAACATAAGTATTTATTCAAGTAAGACTTTACTGGTTTCTGTTTTTATATTCCATACTCCATTTTAACTTATTTTGAATATATCTATTTTGTTGTTTTCTTCTCTATTATTTATTTTATCATTGTTTACCACCTAGGAAAGAGCACAGCAGTAATATAGAAGCATAAACAATGATAAAATAAATAATAGAAAACAAAACAAAAAAATAGATATATTCAAAATAAGTTTAAAATAGAGTATGATGATGCAAAGAAAATCAGTAGACTGAATGCTTCGGGCTTCATAAGGGTTGGAAAATCTGAAAAAAGAAAACACACGATCAAAAGATGACGGGGGTGGACCGGCCAAGAACCCTCCAATGCTCAAGTTAGTTTTTCTCTCAAATTCTAGAGTGCCAACTTTTTTGGGAATTGTTTCTTACGTACCTTTTCTTGTTGTAAATGAGTGTTTATATAGTGCATATTATAAACGGTTACTTGTTCAGTAACTTCTCCTATATTTGAGAAGGTTAGGAGCTTTACACTCCATTCTTATAACCGCTATAGAACTTATGATATTTATTCTTATCTTCTATAATTGTCATTGGAGGTTAAGTGCTCGACAGGAGGTTACAGTGGTGCATCAGGATCTCACCACGTGTTCCAATTCATAAGCCCGTGTGGACAAATCTTGTTTTGGGGGTCGTCCATGTCTGGACGACCATCCTAGGTTTGGAAGAGGTCGTCCAACATCCTTCTTTGGACGAGCTTCTCTTAAAGAGCCCATGAATAATACAGTGGGTGGGTAGCAGGCCTAATTATCATGGTGTTGTGTATTCTATGGACGACTACTCAAGGACGAGTCATACTTGGTCTTTCCCCATCAGAGTATGGAATGTGAAAACAGAAACAAGTAAAATCTTACTTGAATAAATACTTCTGTCTTTGATAATATCTTGAAAATAAACTCTTGTTTTGGAGTTATAGGATTACAACATAAAATCTATCTGAAGGGTTACAAGATTAAAATAAAATCTATCTTTTGAAAATAAAAGATTACAAGGTTATGTCTATATCTGTGAGGTCTAAGTTTGGGTTGAGGAGGAAAGGAGGGATTACAAGAGTCTATCTTGGAGGGGGAGAAAATTCTGTCTAAGAACTCAACCTATGTCTTCAACCTAAATTCTTGACCCATCTTCCGTCTTCTGCATCTGTCCTTTTGTAGATGAAATAAACCATGGTTTGCCTTCACAAGTAACTTGAGTAAGTAAAGTTAACTCGAGTTATTCAATCGGTGGAAGCTTGTAGAATATTGTGGAAAATTTGAACAGTAGTCTGCCATAAATTGACTTCTAATCTGTCTTTCTATCACAAAATATGTCTCTATCTAGATCTGTCTAGAAGCTATCCATGCAAACTATCCAAACTATTCACGTGTGCTACTGAACAGTGGTCTGTCATGTTTTGTCATATGTCATAAGGGTTTTGGGAATCTTGAAATAATTCTAGATGAGTTCTGTAGTTCAGAGAGGAAGATTCTATCATTGTCTCATCCTCATCGTTTGAAATCTGTGATGTAGCTTCAAGCAGTTGCTCCTTTAGCTCCCTTCTGTCTAAAACGAAGGTAAGCTGGCATTGGACTTGACTCTTTTCTAAAAGAAAATTAGGGCATTCTGTCTATGACGGAGAAGGTTTTTTCTGTAGTGTTTGGCAAATATGATTAAAATTAAACTTATTTCACCATTTTAGTTTAAACTTTCTGGTAAGCATGGGTAAAGGATAATAGGGATGTTTCTCTATCTTGTATGCCCTCCTAATAATCCATGGGAGATCTGGAAATCTATAATAAAACTGTAAAAGATGTAGAAAATTTTTAAGATGCAGTATGTCTGGTTCTTTCTTGAAAGTTTCATGTGCTTTTAGAAGATCTGGATGGAGGATCGTTGGTTCAGGACCATGGGAATTCCACTGGTCAATGAACCATCTTGGTATCATTATGTTTTTCTTTCTATACATATCAAAATGGAAAAACCAAGTATGTCTGTAGATAATATTTTAGAATAGAAGGAATCTATCCCAAGCTTCTATATAGTCATAATAATTATAAAACTGAGGGTTAAAAGATTGTGAAAAGTTTTTTTGATCCACGGTGGGGCTTTCCATTGGGAGGGGGTGAGGATTTGTTTTATGACTACTTTAGAGTAGCCAATTTTGTCTGGATCCTGGGAGCAGGGCATATATGTTACTAGGATTGAGTCTGTATCTACTAAAATAAATTCATAAAATTTCTCAGTTTTTAAAGTTTCTGTCTTAGGATGTTCCCATCTAAGGGGTATTAGTTGTCCGACTAGGGTGAAAGGATTTGTTATATGTTGGTATTCTTGTTAAATCCACAAAATGAAATTCCAGGAGTCTTTCAGGAGTTCTATATTATGGTCTTCTTTTGAGGCTTCCTAAGGGGTAGGAGATCTGTAACTTGGATGGTTAGAGGGAGAGGCTAAAGGGGGAAAAGAGGATGTAGCCAAGTTAAATGATTTTTTAAGTGGAGGGGTTGAAGGCGATTCGTATGCCTGTTTGGTTGTTGGAGTGCAGTTTGGGGAGAGTAGGTCAAAAGGGTTTGGGCAACATGTTAGTGGGGATCTTTCCTGGGGTCTGTTTGAAGAGAATAAGGGTGAGATGAAGGAAGGACAAGGGAGGAATCTGCTAAGGGGAATGGGAGTAGCAGCATAAGACTGTTTGGTTCTGGGTTTTGGGGAGTTGCTTTTGTTTGAGGGGGAACTCATCTTCCCTTTAAAAATTCATGGGTTAGGAAATCAAGAATTGAATTAATTTCTCTATTAATATATTCAATGTTAAAATAAAAAACACTTAAAATTTCTTACCATCTAGCAAAGCTCTGTTTGGAAACGAGATTTTGAATATCTTTTTGTAAAACTTCTTTAGCACCTTTACAATCAACTCTAATTAAAAACTTTTGATTAAAAAGATCATTTTGGAATTTTGAAACACATAATATAATAGATAAAATTTCTTTCTTAATAGTACTGTAATTCTGCTGGGTAGTTAACTAAAAGCCAAAATGGAACCTAACAATCTATTCTTTGGTGTCATTTTTTGTTACCTGTTTTAGAATCCCACAATAACCTATTTCAGAAGCATCTGTCTCAACAATTTTAAAAAAATTGGGTGAAGGGATAACAATACAAAGGAGTTGCTTAACATATTTTTTAATATGTCGGATTATCATAGTATGTCTGTTTGTCCACGGAGGAGGATTCTTTTCTAGTCTTTTATACAGAGGCCTACGTATCTGTTTAGGGTTGAAGCTTGAAGAAGGAGAGTATGTCCTTTTGGGGAGGTTATCATGGCTTGAGGGTCAAGAGTGGTTTTCATTAATTTATAATAAATTCTATAAACAATACCTAAAGGTTCTGAACCTTCTTTCATATAATACCCATCTGTTTTTATATGCAAAGTTAAAACATCCATTATATTTCTATCTGATAAACTTAAAGCAAAATTAGGATGACAATTAAAGTATATCGGTCCATTATGTAAACTTGTTTCCATCTTTCCTAAGAGTGAATCATTAAATTTTAGATGTCTGCCATCTCTTAAACAAAGTAGAATACTTGTATTTAAAGCTTCTCTTTTAATGGTTTTATAGCCACCTAAACTAAGCCAATATGTAAAAAAGCATATTTTTCTTTATGTCGGTTGATTGAGTCTGTTGAAAATAATTGGATTGTTTCATATTCATTATATAAAGAGTAAGTTCTTTCAACAGTTTTTATAGTATAATCTATCAAGAATGATAACTTAGAAAATGAAGTTTGTCGGTAGATTTTTTCAAGTTTTTTTGTCGGTATATTCCATTTATTCCATTCTAACAAATTTCTATCTATATCTTTCATGCTATATTCTTCAGAATTAACAATTCTTTCATTATCCATGTTCTTATTAGTGTGTGCCTGACCTAAGTAAGAACTAGCAACAAATGATGAGCTACAAAACATATTCATTCTATTTCTAAACAATTAATAATTATTGGCGGAACTTATTACTAACCACTGGTATCCTTGCTATCGGGACCACCTCCTCGGGAAACTCCATTGTGGGACCACCCAAACAACACCTGTCCGTCGGCTAACAAAACGAGTTGACCAACGCGATTCTATGGTTTGCCAACGAGTATCTAAGGCTGACCAATGATACCAAGGAGCAAGTAGTGGCTATCTAGTAATAAATTGTTCCTAGTAACTTCTTAATTGCAAAGAAATAAAACTCGTAGATCCACCATTCATGGCTTTGATACCATTTTCTGTCACTAAGTCTTGTTGGAGAAATTAACAATTCTTTCATTATCCATGTTCTTATTAGTGTGTGCCTGACCTAAGTAAGAACTAGCAACAAATGATGAGCTACAAAACATATTCATTCTATTTCTAAACAATTAATAATTATTGGCGGAACTTATTACTAACCACTGGTATCCTTGCTATTGGGACCACCCAAACAACACCTGTCCGTCGGCTAACAAAACGAGTTGACCAACGCGATTCTATGGTTTGCCAACGAGTATCTAAGGCTGACCAATGATACCAAGGAGCAAGTAGTGGCTATCTAGTAATAAATTGTTCCTAGTAACTTCTTAATTGCAAAGAAATAAAACTCATAGATCCACCATTCATGGCTTTGATACCATTTTCTGTCACTAAGTCTTGTTGGAGACCCTAATCAATATTAGGTGGTGTACACATCTTGTCACACACCACTGACCGCACTCTTTGTTATATACTACTCCTACAGTATACTCCAGATGTCTTATCATTCACTATCATTTCAAATGAATGACATCGAACATGTGGAACATTTTTTACCACATACAGCCAGGAATCTTAGTCCACACCCGCACTGCCAGTCAACGTCCTTTAGCCACACATATCAGATATGTGTTAACCTGCACTAAATTGCTTGATACTTCCTCTAAGCAAGTATACTAAAGGTTTTCTCATACGACTTCAGTAACTTTTCATTGTACAAGCTGTGTTATGTATGATGCACATTAGTGGACTTTACATTCATACACTAACTTCTTATACAATGATATTCTACCTAACCAATTGTGTCCCCAGAGCATAACCTACATAGCCATGTTCTCCGAGCGTCCCTAGTTATTCCATCTATGCAAATACATGTAGTATCCCACCTAGGTTTTTGGATCCATGAGTCCCACATTTCCTACATGCACTCTAAATCTATCTAGAGTCAATCCTTTGGTCATGGGATCGACCACCATCTCCCTTGAGGGGATAAATTGGACATGTATTTCACCCCTTTCCACTATATCTTGAATATAGTGATAATTTGTTTCGACGTATTTTCCTTTAGAGCTATTTGCTCCATTTTTTATTAACGAGATAGTGGACTTATTCTCACAAAACACATCGACTGGTCTATTTGGTATGCCTAATTTTAAAATGTCTTACAAATCGTTTAATCTAGACTGCTTCACTTACCGTTGTGCTGCATGGTATGTATTCTACCTCCATGGTATGTTTTGCAACACAACCTTGTTTCTTACTTAGCCAAGAGACAATTGTTCCACCAAATAGGAATACATGACCACTAGTAGATTTTCTATCATCTACATCTCATCCTATTACTTCTAGATCACTAATTCCAAAACATAATTTCATAACTTTGGTGCCTTTGAGATATCTAAAAAATCTTTTGACTGCCTACCAATGTGCCTATCCAGGATTAGATTGATATCTACTTACTAATCCTACTGCATGACAAATGGATGGCCCTGTGCTTATCATTACATACATTAAACTGCCCACAGCTTAGGCATAGGGGACATTTTCCATAAATTCTTGTTCTTCTTTATCTTTAGGGTGCATAATCTTACTTAATATAGTTCCTTTACTTGTAAGCGTATTCAAAGCTTTAGATCCTGCCATATTAAATTTATTGAGTACTCTCTCCAAATAGTTCTCTTGATTCAGATATAATAATTTTGTATTTCTATCTCTAATTATTTTAATTCCTAACACATATGTAGCAGGGCCCATATCTTTTATTTCAAATTTTGATACTAGGAAAGACTTTGTCTTTATCATCATATTTGGACTATTTCCAACTAATTATATATCATCAACATATAATGATAATATTGTTAGCTCATCGTAGCACCTCCATATGTAAACACAATGCTCTAGTGGACTCATCTCAAAACCAATCTCTAATATTGCTTGGTGGAACTTTAAATACCATTGTCTAGAAGATTGTTTGAGTCAATACAGGGATCTTTTTAGTTTGTAAACTTTATCTTCATGTCCTTTCATTTCAAAACCTTCTGGTTGTAACATGAATATGTCTTCTTTTAATTCACCATTAAGAAAAGTTGTTTTGACATCCAATTGATGCAATTCTAATCCATTCTCGCCACAATAGACATAATTATTCCATTTGAAGCAAATTTAGCAATTGGTGAATATGCGTCAACAAAATCTACACCGAGTTGTTGAGTAAACCCTTTAGCCACCAATCTTGCCTTATATTTATCTAAACTACCATCAGCCTTAAATTTCTTTCTTACAACCCATTCATAGCCAATGGCATTTCTTCCATTTGGAAAAACTCTTAATTCTCAGACATCATTTTTATTGATGGATTCTAGTTCATTTATCATAGCATCTTGCTATTGTTTTGAATCATTGTGTGCCATTGCTTGTCCATAATTAGTTGGGTCCTCACTTAAATTTTTCTCAATATTATACAAATGATAATCTTTAAGCTTAGTTGACGGTCGTCTAATCCTTTTACTACCAATGTTCTCGGGATTAAAGGTTTGTTGATCCGATACCAATTTATCCGATTTTCTTTTGCTCCCACTTTCAGAAGCATCCCTATAGTGATCCTAATTTTCATTATCAAGGTCTTCTTGTAACCTTATATGTTCAAGTGGTGTAATTTGATTGGTGCTTTCAAGGAAAATAGCATCCCTGCATTCTATCAATCATTTTTCTTGATTATAAAATCTATAACTACTACCATTTTGAACATATCCAACAAATTTGCACTTCGACGTTTTCCCTTTTAATTTAAATCTCAATGGTTTCGATATTAGTACATGGGCTTTGCATCCTCAAACCCTTAATGGCTTGTTTGGATGTTAAAAAAATGAGGGAGAGTAGAGTAAAGGAAGGGAGAGTAATTCAATTACCTTGTTTGGAAGTTTTTTAAGGAAAGAGGGGGAGGGGTTTTAACTATCTCTAACCCCTTATTTTTAATTCCTCAAATTAAAGAGATTTGGAAGGAGAGCAGAGTAAATAAATTATTGACCAAATAAATTTTTTTCAATTTACCCTTTCTAAATTAACAAAATTACAAACCAATTATAGAAATAATATTTGTTTGCTTCCTGAGAAAATTTAACGTGAATGAAAAAAAAATTGAATCTCACTGCGTCGTGTCAACCAGTTACTTATGCTCTCTGCAAGTTCATTGAAATTCCACTTCCAAGTCCAACGTCTCGCAAACTTTTCGTTTCATCGCAATCTCTTCAGTAAACTTTTATTTTTTTCGTTCTTTTCTTTTCTTTCCTCTGTTATTTTCTCACCAACCAAACAATGCCTTGAACAGTCCAAAATTTGTTTAGGGTCAGGGTTGCCATAACCCCCAAAAGAACCCAGATGCTAAAAACTCAGTTTTACGTATTTTTACGCCCAAAACAAAAGGCAAAATAAAGCCCGAGAAAAACAAAAAACAGAAATTCAAAGTAGCCAGAAAGCCATAAAAAAAAACCTGCTGAGGTCGTCGCAAGTCTTTCTCTTGATGGCCATGGCCATGAGCAGAGGCTCATTGTGGTAGACTCAGAGCCATTGATATCAGGTTCTTTTCTTTTCTCTTTTTCGTGTTTCGGGACCTTTTTTTATTGTGGTCAGATGCAAATTACGAAAAACCACCCAGTTTAACACGCATTGCTACAATAAAATTTTATGGACGAAAATGTAATTTCAAATCCTGCTTATTCTATATAAAATATAAAAGAATAGAAAAGGTTCAAATATATATATATATATATATATATATAAGAATGGAAACAGCAGGCGATGAAGTTGCCAACTTTACTTGCCAACGTGAAACCAACAAAAATTTTCTTTCTAAATTTTTTATTATTTAATTTTGATTTTTTATTAATTTTTTGCTAATTGTTGATATATTAGTATCAATTGGGTGAAATCTATATGACAATTATTAAATAATTAGTGGTATTTAATTTTTAATTTTTTTTTTACTTTTATTAGTGGTATTTGATGGAATGAGAATGTTGATTAAATAATTATTTAATCTAACAAATTAATCATAAACTAATGTTGTAATTCCATTTTCAAATAGGGGTAAATTTGTCTATTTAAATCATTTCTTCTCATTTCCATCATAATTTTTAAAACATCCAAACAAGAGAAAGGGTTAATTACTTTCTTCCCTCCTATTAATTTTAAAAACATCCAAACAAGGTAGAGGATAATCATTATCTTTTACTCTCCTCCCCACTACTCTCCTCCCTCTCTAAACTTCCAAACAGGCCATAAGTTTGATAAATATGGTTTGTGACTAGGCCAATATTCATAAGGTATAAGATTATTGGATTTTGTATTAACTCTGTTTAATAAATAATTGGCAGTTGACAAAGCTCCCCCCCCCCCCCCCCCCAACAAAAAAAAGTGAGTTGAAATTGTGAATGAGCTATCATTGATCTTGACATCTCCATTAGAGTTCTATTGCGTCTTTCAACAAAACCATTTTCTTGAGGTTTGTAAGGCATAGTGTAAATATGCCAAATTCCTTCCCCCCTATAAAACTCATCAAATGCGTCATACTCACCACCCCTATCATTATTTATATTTTTAATTGGTCGTCCTAATTGTTTTTCTACTTCAGTTTTATAATTTTTGAATTTTTTGAGTGCTTCAGATTTGTGTTTGAGTAGATATACATATCCACGTCGAAGAATAATCGTCAATAAAGGTGATAAAGTATTTCATTCCTGTATGTGTTTTGGTTCTCAAAGGTCCACAAATATCTAAGTAGATTAGTTCTAATAACTTTGAAGATTGCCAATGTTTAGCGAAAGGTTTTGCTGTCATCTTTCTTTTGATGCATGATTCATAGGCATCAAAATTTTCAATGTTTAAATTAGGTAATATACCAGTTTCGCTCATTCTTTCTATTTTATTTTTACGTATATGTCCTAATCGAAGATGCCATAAATAAGAAGAATTTAAAACAACTAAGTAATAACAAACTGAATCTTTATTATAAATATTATTGTGAAGTACATACATATCATCAATTCCTATTCCTTTGAGTTTTACATTAGCCTTACAAATAGTCACATAACCGGACTTTAACTTAATTTCATAACCTTTATTATCTAATACAGAAACAGAAATAAGATTTCTACGAACATTTGGTACATATAATACATTACTTAAAATTACAACAATACCATTTATGGATAATTTATAGTTTCCTTCACGTAATACATCACTATAAGTATTATTTCCCATATAGACTTTATGTTCTCCTATTTTCTTTTCCTTTAGTTCAACAAACAATTCTTTACTTCTTGCTATATGATGAGTCGCGACTGAATCGATCCACCAATTGTCTGATGATGGTTCAATTATCATTGCTTCAGAAATGATCATTATAATATGCTTTGTTACATTATTTTTGTTATTATTATCATTATTATGATTAGGACAATTTTTCCTAATATATCCAAATCTTTCACAATGATAACAAGCATTTTTTGGTCTTCCATTATTTCTTTGCTTATTTGGCCATTGTCTTTGAAATTTTCTTTTCTTATATGGAAATGATGTATTTTTCCATTGTCGCTTAGGGGGTCTTGATTTAGGAACTGTTTAAGTCATCAACAAATTGTGATTATGATTTTTAGTCTTTCTTCTTTTCATTCATTTTTCTTCAAGTACTAACAAAACAGGTAATGATATCATAGTGACTTCTTTACCACTATGTGTGAGTGTGGTAGCTATATGATCCCAAGATGGTGGAAGGCTATTAAAAATGGTTGTCACTTGCATCTTGTTCGACACAAAATTATCTACATCAGCCAATTCTTTGGCTAAAAGTTCCATGGTATTAATATGATCACCTATGTAATCACCTTCATTCATTCGTGCACTATTAAATTTATCCAATAATAATTGTACATGTGTCAGATTTGGTCCATATTTAGCTTCTAATGCTTCCATCAATTCCTTAGCAGTTTCTTTATCTTCAGGTTTTATATTGTCTTTCATATGGTGTAACATCGAAGCTTTAGCAAGTGAGTCATCCACTTCCCAATTATTTCTGGCTTTAATTCCCTCATTGTCTTTTTTATTTATTGGTACAGGCTTTGTTGTTGACAATGTATATAAAGTCCTCTCATGCGTCAATAAATATTTTTTATGACGCTTCCATGATCGGAAATTAATGCCATTAAGAATTTCAATACGATTAGAATCAAATGCGGTTTTAATTGCCATTGCAAAGTAAATATAGCACCCAAGAAATATATTAAAAATGTATTTAATGCAATAACAAAACAGAATTAATAAACACACCAAACTCTTTATTATATAAGCAAATTAGGTACAATAAAAATACTTATGTTGTCATTGTTAAATATAAACTAACAAAACTGGAAATTTAAAAAGTATAATAAAACACACTTGTATATAAACACACTATTTAAAAGGAAATAATAAAACTATTACATATAATGACGCTTATAGTCATTCATGTATCCCTTACAATATGTTTTTCTTGGGTTTTGCCACGGATATCCGCTAAATAATTCTACGTACCTTCTTTTGTATTGTGGGGAACTCAAATTGCATCTTTGTCTTATAGACCTGGGTGACTCTCCTCTCTCAAATTTGCTAAAATTCCTTTTTCTTTTGTAATGAGGATTACGAATACATTTGACTTGTTTACCCTTTGAATCTGCCAATGATTGCTTGAAGTTAGGAGACTCAGGATAACTATCACGAATTGGACTCCAACTAGGACTTGTAGTTGGACTTGTTTCACTGCTTGATGAACTCCGACTCTTTAAGGCTTTACGAAGTGGGCTAGGAAGTGGAGTTTGAGGCCTCATAGTTTTTCTGGCAGTCTGTCTAACACGTGGGCCTAACTTGGATTAAATAAAAGAGGCTGATTAGGATAAGGATTGGAGATAGAGTTGTATGCTATAGTTTCAGATTGCTTTGGAGTCAACGTTGCAGATTCGTCCAAGACAAAATCATTCAATGATTTGTTTAGATCTAAATTAGGAGAACGTGAAACGATGTCTTTTTCAACAGTTTCTTTTTGAAGCAGTGCTTGCTGGGTTCGCTGCTTGCAGCAATGTTCTTCTAACTGTTCTTTTTCTCCACTTCTCTAGTCCTAACACAGATTCTTTGGCATCAATTTCTCCAAATATTGCAATTTTCTCAACCAAATCTGAAATTTCAGATGGGGTTACTACAATATTGAAATAAAGTCGATCTAAATGTTCCGGGCCAATCCAAAAATGCGTTTTTTTTTTCTTCAATTTCCAAACCGTTGATCTCAGATTCCAGTGGATTCAATGTTTCTTCTTGTATCTTTTCTTGTTCAGTATAAGAATCCCAATATTTTTCTTGAAGAACAAAATTTTCATTTACTTGATGAACATCACCAATGAATGGTAAACCACCGATTCTCACACAAAACGGTGGTTCATCAGGATGTTTTGATGATAATTATAATAAGACACTAATGTCACTAAGCCTAATACCTGTCTACATATTATTTGAAAAATTAATTTCAACAATTCGATAGAATGATTATAAGTTGTGGGTGAGGGTGGTGGTCGTTGTTGTGGTGGTGGTGGTTGTGGTGGTGTGTTTTTTCTCTCTGAAACGTGGCTCTGATACCATTGTTAGTCCTTTATTGAGTATGGTAATGTCGTTAGACTGAGAATCATCAACACAGGCAGATAACATAACAATGAATGAGGAGTCTTGGTACTTATAGACTCCTCTGTATCTTGGGAAGAGATATGTCTATTTACCAAGAGTTGTATCTTATCTAAAAGACACACCACTTTTATAAATAACTAACTCTAACGCTCAATTAATTCTCTGTTGTTGGTTGGTAAAGCAACACCATCCACTAAGTGAGTGTTATTATATAGGTGAGGGTGCACCATATTATGGTGTGATCACCTATCACTATTATATACTAATACAATACTTGTTGGCGAATAACTTACTTTTCTAACGAATGTGAAAGCGATGCGCTTTGTCTTTTTAGGAAGATAGTAGGTAGGGATAAGAATACTTCTTATTAAGATACTAACATGCACAACAGTACAACACTATCACATGGGACTGAGAGGAGTTTTGTTATTTTTTGGTATGATTTGCTGAAATTTAATGGAAGTTTGGGATGTCTTCAATTTTATCCAAGTTTTTTTTTTTTGTCCTCGACTTTTATTTTGTGTCAATTCAGTCCTTCCTACATTTCTCTAAAGTGCCCAAAGCAACATAGTTTTTTATTTGTTTTTATTTAAAATTTTAAACAAAAAATCAAAAGAAATTATTTCATTTGGTTTATAAATATAAGAAATAATTTCTTGAAAAAAAATATTTTTATTTCCTCTTAATTTCATATTCCTCTCTGTTTTAAAGTTGATGGGTCATGGGAGTAGATGACAATTTTATTTTATAACTCAATTAAAAGGCATACAAGTGATAATTTTAGTCGGATGATAAAAAGTTTTTCTCAATTTCCATAATTCTAACTCAATTCTTTGAGTTTTGAGTTATGAAAATTGAGAACAAAAATTAAACCAAACCAATTTTTTTGAGGTGGGGCCCACTGATTTTGATAATTAGGTAATGAAACTTGAGTTTTGAGTTTGAGTTTTGGTTAAACCAAATACCCTCTTAAACTCATTTTAGACCCTTTAAACTTTGGACTTCGGACTTGTCAAATAATAAAAATGTGTAGCTGATAACGCCTTAAAATGTATACTTGTTATATATTTATGTGGGCGTTATCTCCTTATTACTATGCTTAATTTGTATAATTAAGTCATGATTTGCATTAGTCTCTATTATTTATCTTTACATAATTTCTTGAATAAGATATCATTCATTACATGTAATTTTCTATTTTCAGGAAATCATATAAAAAAGATGAGTTTACAAGAGTCTGTGAGAGAATGAAGGTCAAATTAGAAATAAAGAGGAGCTAAAGGACCATGCTTAAATGTCTATGGAGGTGCAGCTGGAGTGCTTAGGTTGTCTACCATATTTGGAAGCTTCAAATAAGAAAAGAAATCAAAGAATCAGAATTTGAAAAAGAAAATTCAGATTTGAGCACTGATCAGTATTTTGGGTGTATCTCTCTCCTCGAATATCCAATTGACACAAGGCAAGATGGTTTGAAACCGTGACTTAAATATCTACAACTTTTCAGTTTGCAATTTTTCGAAATTCTAAATTTTTGAAGGCTGAAATGAACTCACAAGTTACTGCTGTAAACTTGGATGAAAATTAAAATAGTAAAAGTTTTATTTTCTTTGGACACTTTGATGTTAGGGTTTTGAATAGAGGCTGGGCTGAATGAATTTTATTAGAAAAAACCTTGTACTTTTCTTTCTCTAATGACAGCCTAAACTCTTTGCTAGGGCTAGGGGTTATATTTCTTCTATACGATATGAATATTCAATGTGATTCTTTTTAAGATTTTAGATAATAACATATTTGATTGTTCAATTAAATTTCTTTTGATGTGTTAGTTCTTCCATGCTTTCAATAAGTTCAATCATGATTTTCTTATTGTTTAGATGAATTTCTAATAGTTTCAAATAGAAATCACGTTTTAAAGTGAATGAGTTTTTCTAAAAAATATTCTAACCACATTAATAATCTAGGTTATCATGTGTTCTTGAATTGTCTCAATTCAACCAAATAATAAGTTTTTAATTGTATAAGAACAATCAATTATGAAATATATATTTTCTTAGATCACAAAGAATTTCATATCAATATAGGGAAACACCCCGATGCCCTAGTATTTACATCATTGATTTAAATCAGTTTTTATTATTATTCTTGTTAATAATCACAAAGTAACAGTACTTTTCTTCTTCACCCAAATTGTTGTTTAATTATATTGTCTTTGAATTTATCCTGCTCCTTGTGGTTCGACATCAGTACTCCGGGAATTATATTGCTACGATCTCCTGCACTTGGGAGTGAGCAAGCAGTAGCCTTTTGAATTATCCTTTCAACCTAACTTGAATCACCTTAATCTGATATTTGAGCCAAAAGTTATGCCCAAAAACATAAGCCTTGAGCAAGTTGAATTCCTAATCTGAATTTGACTTGGATTTTATGTGAATTTCCTTTGATCCCTTACTCCATTTAGGCTCAAATTGAATTGGGCTGACCTTCTGCAACTTCATTATAGCCCTTGTTAAAATTTAGTTTATTAGCTATGTTCATTACACAAATCAACCCGTGCTTTTCTTGGTAAATCTTGCTGGAATTATCTACATTCTCCAACAAAAAAGACACATTCATGCATTAAAATTCATTTTAATGCACGAAATTTATTTATTTATTATTATTCCAAAACCCAAAAAAAAAAAAAAATAAGTACCATAATGCTCTTTAACAATAATATAGCCTTGTAACTCAACTTGGTTAGCACATTCAAGTGTTTCCAAATGAAACGTTCAAGGTTCAAATACCCTCTCCCCCAACTATCGAATTATCAACAAAAAAAAAAAAAAAAGGGTATGATATTGCTATTTAAGAAATGACAAAAAAATAACTAAAGAAACTTCAAATTAACAAAATTCCTCTGGAAACTCCAAAAGGAGTAATATACCCTTGCAGCCTCCACATGACTAAAATACCCCCTTAAACTTCCAAAATAACCAAAATACCATAAAATCATCAAAATTTTCAAAAAACATCAAAATACCCCTAGAACCAACAAAAGTACCACATGAAACCTCCACAATTATGAAAATAGACACCTAAAACCTATAACATGACCAAATTTAAATGTATTTTGCCCAAGTAAAAGTATTATGAAAAATTGGCTTGGTTAAAAGCTTGTTATTGAGAATTAAACAGACTAATCTAAAATTAAATTATGAGTTCACCAAAAAAAACTATAATTTAAATTATGTAATCCTGCATATATATGTTGGCCATTTTGGAGGTTTAAGGGTATTTTTGGTCAATTTGGAGGTTCATATGGTAGTTTGGTCATTTTAGTGGTTCCAATGCTATTTTGGCAATTTTTGACTTTTCAGGGTATTTTGCCATTTTGATGATTTGGAAGTATTTTAGTCATATTGTAGGTTCAAGGTGTATTTTGGTCATTTGGTGGTTCTGATGTATTTGGTGGTTTCAAGGGTACTTTGGATGTTCTTGAGGTATTTTGGGTGTTGAATGAGAACGTAGGGCAAAGGGTTAATGGTGCTTGAAAATGAGGGTTTTTTTTTTTTTTTAATCCACATTGAAAAAGATTTTATTGAAACAAGAAAAGTATTACAAGATAGCCAGTTGGGTCTGCTCCTTTACAATAGCTTCAACAAAAACATCTGGAGTTGTACCAAATACAAAACAACCCAAAAAATCTATTACAAAGAGACTAGGAAGCTAAAATATGAGCAGCAATATTGGACTCTCTAAAGGGTTTACTTTTATTTCAGCCTGCAACTTGAGCACTTTAGCCGTAAAATATTCTGAGTTAGAACTTGAATTCTCCATGGAACTACAGAACTGGGATTAGTGAAAGCATCTACACTTATCTTCTCATCACTCTCGATAATTGCTGATTTAATACCATGGGACACCATCTGAAAAGTTGTCCAATTAATTGTCTCCGCTGCAACTTAGACAGGGATAGTGGTTTCCACTTGTTTGGAGAGAGCAAAAACCAATGTCCCTCGCTAATCCTGCATCACAGTTAATTTTGATTGTACCTTGTGGTGGATTGGACCATAGGGAAGATTTGGTTGAAGTTAAATCTTGATGGTTTGGCTGAATTGCTAACGAAAATTAGGCTTTTTTAAGTTGTTAATAAAAAGTTTAATTTATTTTTTCCACAAAAAGAAACAAAAAAGAGCTTTTATTTTATGTTGCATTATATACTAGAAAATGTTTTTTTGGAGCACAACAACAACTTCTAAGATTAAACAAACCAACCCTTAAAAAAATAAAACTATGAAATTATTATAAGATTTGAATTTTATTATAATCTTGAAAAGTCAGTCAAAATAATAAAACAACATATTGAAAAACTTTCGTTACTCGTATATATATTTTAGCTAATGTTTTTTTTAAGAAATTTGATTGTGTGACGTGCCTAAGCAGTGTAGATGACCAATTAATCCAGTTATAAATGTTTTGACACTGAAAAGGACAAAAAAAAAAATTCACATTTCCTCATCCTGGTGTTTTGTGATGGGCCCATCTAAGTGTGCATGTGAGGGGGTGTGAAAATGCATATGTAAATTTCGGTGCATTAAGCACCCCTCTTAATCCAAAATCATTGACTTCTCTAATAATAGGATATTGTTATTTAAATAATGTTTATTGATATTGTAGGGACCAAAGGCCCATACATATATGTTGGGCCTTGGACTTGACTGAGGAGACACAACTGTCCGATGGCATGTCAACAATGTTGAAAATGCAAAACTGTGGACCTTACTTAAAGATGGTAATAGCACAGGCTGAGGAAGGTGATTCGAGGAAGGTTATATCCTCGGATAAGCAGAATGCAAATCAAAACATGCGATAGGATGTCTATGATGATATATCAGAAGATTCCGTTGATAAGGGTACACCGTATGAACATACAGGACAGGTGGAAGTTGAGAAATATCTTACCAAAAGCTGCTACCACCACATTAAATACCCTGCAGCTAACTTTCTGGCCGCATTAATAAGGAAAAGATGTCTGAACAATGATTTTCAACCTTTACAGTTGCTAACTGAAAGACTTCAAAACGGGGTTGATGTGACAAGTATCACCATGAACCATCTAACCAGCACGTGGAAAAAAGAGAGTATAAAGAGAGAAGGAGGACAGGAGAAAAGGGATCGAAAAACCCAGAGAGAAACACTGTAGTTACAGAGAGTAAAAGTTGTAATCATACTTGAGAATTATACAAGAACTATCCTCCTCGGACAGAATCGAGGACGACTTTCAATAGCGTAATTTAGTCTATTTCTATCTTCTTGTCTTTTGGATACATTTCAATAATTATTTAACTCAATATAAGCCCAGTTTTTCCAATCCACACTCTACAAATTCATTGTTAGGGCTTTTTAGGCCTAAGTCCATTCAACTCGTAGACCTAGCATTCAAATTGTGTCCTCACAATTGGTGCCGTCTGTGGGAAATTCTGGTACGTTAGTGAGCTTGATATTCAACTATGGTAGGATCAGGTCCTAACAGGGCGGAGTCTGATGGTTCCTAACATCTCGATCATTTTCTTCACCTTGAACGAGAAAGGGACCGTGAAGGAAGCGTGCATACAATTCATACTGGCAGGAGTCGACTTCGAGATAAGGGTCACGTGTCCCATAAAGACAACACGAGGAACATGCAGTGTAAAATTGACCACCTGAAGGAGAGGCTACACCTTAAACGGAGAAGGCCCAGTCCCTCCATCTTTGAACTTTCTTCGGATAATAAAGAAGATGGTAGTTATAGGCACAGGTCACGAATACCTCCTAGCGAATCTTTCTCCCACGAAGAGCAATGTTATCATGAATGCAAAATTAGAAACTCGTCTTCTATGGGCTTGGGAAATGACGCTACGAGTAGGGTGCTCAACCAGATTTCCAAGTCACCCTTCATGCGCAAAATTGAAAGAGGAAAGCTCCCTCGGTGGTTTACTTAACCCACGTTCACCGTGTACAACAGTCGAACGGATCCCGTGGAGCATGTGAGTCATTTCAATCAGAAAATGGCTATCCACTCTAGGAATGAAGCCCTTACGTGCAAGGTGTTCCCATCCAGTTTGGGGCCTGTGGCGATGAGGTGGTTTAATGGCCTTGCAACAAGTTCTATTGGTTCTTTTAAAGAGTTTACAAGGGCTTTTTGCTCTTAATTTATCACTTGTAGCAGAGTTCCTCGGCCCCTGAACTCTTTGTTATCTCTTTCTATACGAGAAGGGGAGACCCTGAAAACGTACTCAGACAGGTACTGGGAGATGTTTAACGAGATCGATGGGAATTTTGACGACGTGGCCGTAAGGACTATTAAGGTCGACTTACCAACCGAGCATGATTTGAGGAAGTCTTTGACCAAGAAGCCTGTGAAGAGTGTGCGCCGACTGATGAATCGTATTGATGAGTATAAACAAGTTGAAGAGGATTAACTGCAAGGTAAAAAAAAACTAAGGTTATCCCTCAAGAGAGGAGGGATTTCAGGTCGGACCGATATAACAACAATAAGCCACGGAGGGATTACAATGTGCAGTCAGGGTCCACAGCGCCTCAGGCGATCAACGCGGTGTTCCGAGAACCAATACACCAAATCTTGGAGAAGATTAAGAATGAGCCGTACTTTAAATGGCCGAATAAGATGGGAGGAGACCCTATGAAACACAATCAAAGCCTTCACTATCAATATCACCAAGAGCAAGGGCATACTACTGAAGATTGCAAAACTCTAAGGAATCACTTAAAACAACTAGTCAGAGAAGGAAGGTTACAGCAGTTTATATATCGACCCAATGGGCAGGGAGACCACACCAGGCCTGGGGTTCCAGGGAGTGCTTCTTCAAGGCCCTCGTTGGGCACGATCAATGTCATCTTTACAGCACCTGGGAGGACTGGATCTTGTCCCTCCAGGGTGATATCTGTTGCTCGGCTGACTGCCAAAGAATCGAATTATGAGCCGAAGAGGGCTAGGGTAGAAGTCCGACCAGCATTAAGTTTTTTGGATGAGGACAAGAAAGGAACCATTTAACCACATGATGACGCTTTGGTAGTCACCTTAGAATATGGGGTATGATGTGAAGAGGGTGATGGTCGAGCAGGGCAGTGGGGCTGAGATTATGTACCTCGATCTATACAGAGGTTTGGGCTTAAAACCTGAGGATTTGACAACATATGATTCACCTTTGGTAAGTTTTGATGGAAAGATTGTCATTCCGAAAGGTCTGATTAGGTTGCCCGTACAAGTAGGATCAGAAGTGGTTGAAGTGGACTTCATCGTAGTAGATGCATACTCTCCCTATACGGCTATTGCAGCTAGACCTTAGCTTCATGCCCTAGGGCCGTTTCTTCAACTCTGTACTTAAAGGTGAAACACCCATCAGAAGATCGAATTGAGGAGCTTGTAGGAAGCCAGTTTGTGGCCAGGCAGTGCCTTGTAGCTACCATTATGCATTAGGCCATGGTTGAGTCTATAGCTTCCCTAGGTGAAGGCCCATAGCAATCAAGGGTCCCGATCCTACCTAGTGTTGGGGGTCGGAAGAAGTGAAATGCGAAGTGCTGGAGGAAGTTGCTAATGATGGGGATCCGAATAGGTTTTTTCAGATCGAAGCTCAATTGCCTCCTTGGGAGAAGGAAGAGCTGTTAGCACTCCTTAGAAGGAATATTGATGTGTTTTTTTGGAATGCCTATGAGGCCCCAGGGATAGATCCAGGGTTCATCTGCTATCATTTGAATGTTAACCCAGCCGTCCTCCCTAGGAAGAAGCCACTTCGACTTTCATCTAAAGAACATTATGATGCTGTCAAGGAAGAAGTGAATAAGCTTAAGCTGGCAGGGGCTATTAAAGAGGTTTTTTTACCCTGAATGGTTGGCTAATACAGTGGTAGTAAAGAAGAAAAATGGAAAATGGCGAGTGTGTGTGGATTTCACAGATTTAAACAAAGCTTGTCCAAAGGATCCTTTCCCCATGCCTCAGATTAATCAGCTAGTAGACGTGACTGTAGGCCATCTGCGAATGAGCTTTTTGAATGCCTTCCAAGTGTATCACCAGATCCCCCTAGCTTTAGACGATCAAGAAAAAATGGCTTTTGTTACCTCTGTCGAGAATTATCACTACAAGGTGATGCCTTTTGATCTGAAAAATGCAGGCTCCACTTATTAGAGAATGATGACAAAGATGTTTGAACCACAGCTAGGAAAAAACATTGAGATCTATATAGATGACATGGTGGTCAAAAGTAAGTTGGAATCCGAGCATGTCAATGATCTCGAAAATATCTTTGAGATCTTAAGAAAACACAAGCTATGACTCAATGCTTTCAAGTGCTCTTTTGGTGTCGGATCAGGGAAATTTTTGGGCTACATGATTACCCACCGCGAGATTGAAGTCAATCCTGGCTAGATTCAAGCGATCAACAACTTGCAACCACCTCGAAATCCCAAAGAGGTTCAAAAATTAACTAGGATGACTGCTGCTCTAAATTGATTCATATCTCGGTCAGCGGACAGGTGCAAGCCTTTTTTCCAACTGTTGAACAAGTGGAAAGGGTTTGAGTGGAATGAAGAATGCGTCTTGGCCTTCCAACAGTTGAAAGAATATTTATCTCGGCCACCCATTATGTCTAGTCTCGTGATGGACGAGGTTCTGTTTGCTTATATCTTTGTGGCTGCCCATGCAGTAAGCTTGGTGCTTATACGGATTGATAGTGGGGTACAAAGACCTATTTACTATGTAAGTAAGTCTCTTCATGAGGCTGAAACCCGTTACCTACCGCTGGAAAAGGCTATCTTTGCAGTGGTACATGCCACTCGCAAGCTCCCTTACTATTTCCAGTCATACACAGTCGTGGTACTCACCCAACTCCCGCTGAGATCTCTACTTCTGAGTGCAGATTATACAGGAAGAATTGCAAAGTGGGGTACAATCCTAAGGGCTTTTGATATAGAGTATATGCCTCGCACATCAATTAAGGGACAAGTCTTGGCCGATTTGGTAGCCGAATTCATTAAACCTTTGCTAGAAGAGAGTGCCGAGAGGCTAGGCATGGATGGAAATTCAGTTGGCCTAATCTCCGTGCAAGAACCTTTATCTTGGAAGGTGTATGTTGATGGCGCGGCCAATCAAAGAGGATCTGGAGTGGGGCTAGTTTTGATATCTCTTGAGAAGATCATGATTGAGAAATCCCTGAGGTTGGGCTTCTCAGCCACAAACAATGAGGCTGAGTACAAGGCCTTGTTGGTCGGAATAGCCATGGTTCAAAAAATGGGAGGACACTCAATGGAAGTATTCTCGAATTCAAGATTGACCACTGTCTAGGTGAGAGGAGAGTTGGAAGCTAGGGACGAGAGAATGCAGGAATATTTGGGTCATGTCAGGCAGATGCAGTCGCGATTTGAATCCTTTAGCCTGCTGCATATCCCTCGGAGTGGGAATACACATGCAGACTCTCTGGCCACTTTTGAAACCTCCTTGGCACAAGGTTTGCCACGGGTTATCCTTGTCAAAGATCTGCATAAACTTACTGGAAGGAAGGAAGAGCCTCGCATCCATCAAATTAGGGTGGGACCCAGTTGGATTGACCCCATAGTGGTGTTCCTCAAGGATGATATCTTACCTAAGGACAAAACCAAAGCTGACAAGATACAAAGGAAAGCTCCTCAGTTTTGGTTGTCCGAGGACAAAAAATTATACAAGCGCTCCTTCTCTGGGCCATACTTGTTGTGCATACACCTTGAAGCTTCAGAGCTGCTCTTTAAAGAATTACACGAAGGAATCTGTGGGAGCCACACAGGAGGCATAGGAATATGTGAGGAAGTGTGATCAATGTCAGAGGTTTGCACTAAATATTCACCAACCAAAGGAGTCCTTAATCCTTTATCTAGCCTGTGGCCTGTCGCTTTGTGGGGCTTGGACATTGTAGGTCCTTTCCCTAAGGCAGCTAGGAGTAAAAGATATCTGTTGGTCGGCACAGATTACTTCACCAAGTGGATCGAAGCCGAACCATTGGCAAACATTAAGGACGAGGCGTCAAGAAATTTATATGGAAAAATATTGTCACACGGTTTGGAGTACCTCGCACACTCATCTCGGACAATGGTCTTCAATTTGATAGTAAGGCCTTCAGGAGATACTGTTGTGAATTAGGCATCACGAACAGATACTTCACCCCAGCATACCCACAAGGGCATGGTTAGGCCCAGGCCATCAACAAAGTCATAGTGAACAGTTTGAAGAAGAGGCTGAATGATGCGAAAGGAAGATGGGTAGAAGAGTTACCACATGTCCTTTGGACCTATCGAACAACTCTTCGTAGATCCACGGCGGAGACGCTATTTTCAATGAATTATGGGGCTGAAGCTATCATTCCTCTAGAAATTGGATTCCCAACGCTCAGAACGAGTTCTTTCACCCCGACTGATAATGACAGACTGATAGAGAGGAGTTTGGATCTAATTGATGAGTGGAGAGAAAATGTCATGGTCTAATTGGCTTATTATCAACATAAGCTCAAGCAGGGGTATGATGCCAACGTCAAGTTGAGACCACTCGCACCTAGAGATTTGGTTTTGAGAAAGGTTATGGGTACTACAAAGAACCTAACCTAGGGAAAGCTTGGACCCAACTGAGAAGGCCCATATCGCATTCTTTCAGTAACTGGAATAGGAGCGTACTATCTAGAGGATTTTAAAGAGAGGGCTATACCACACCCCTGGAATGTAAATAATTTAAGAAGGTATTACTATTAATCAAAGTTTCAATTGTTGTACTCAAGTTTATTATATTACATGATATGCTTGTTCCAATTCAATTTCACTAAGTGTTAAATAGAACTTTGGTTATGTCTGGTCTCTCGGACCACATATCACGGGTAAATTAATACTCCAGTTCAATTTTACTAAGTGTTAAACCGAACCTTGGTCATGTCTGGTCTCTCGGACCACATACCTTGGGTAAATTAATACTCCAGTTCAATTTCACTAAGTGATAAACGAAACTTTGGTCATGTCTGGTCTCTCGGACCACATACCTTGGGTAAATTAATATTCCAGTTCAATTTCACTAAGTGTTAAACAGAAACTTGGCCATGTCTAATCTCTCGGACCACATACCTTGGGTAAATTAATACTCCAGTTCAATTTCACTAAGTGTTAAACAGAACCTTGGTCATGTCTAGTATCTCGGATCATATACTTTGGGTAAATTATACTCCAGTTCAATTTTACTAAGTGTTAAACAAAACATTGGTCATATCTGGTCTCTCGGACCACATACTTTGGGTAAATCTAGTTCAATTTCACTAAGTGTTAAACAGAACCTTGGTCATGTTTGGTATCTCGGACTACATACCTTGGGTAAATTAATACTCCAGTTCAATTTCACTAAGTGTTAAATAGAACCTAGTTAATGTCTAGTCTCTCGGACCACATAACTTGGGTAAATTAATACTCCAGTTCAATTTCACTAAGTGTCAAACAAAATCTTGGTCATGTTTGGTCTTTCGAACTACATACCTTGGGTAAATTAATACTCCGGTTCAGTTTCACTAAATGTTAAACAGAACATTGGTCATGTCTGGTCTTTCGGACCACATACCTTAGGAAAATTAACATTACTTGTTCCAAGCCTCCCAGATTTCATTTTTTAGCGTTCATAGAATTAACCTCGTTTATTTCTACTATTGTTTTAGTTTGTTTTATCCGATGGGTTTAAACCTTCGGGTGTTGACAATTGTTTCAATTAAAAAGCAAAACGTTGTAAGAAAGACAATTAAACAGAACATTGGTCATGTCTAAATGTTAAACATGACATTTAACATTTAGTTCAGTTTCACTAAATGTTAAACAGAACATTGGTCATGTCTGGTCTCTTGGATCACATACCTTAGGAAAATTAACATTACTTGTTCCAAGCCTCCCAGATTTCATTTTTTAGCGTTCAGAGAATTAACCTCGTTTATTTCTACTATTGCTTTAGTTTGTTTTATCCGATGGGTTTAAACCTTCGGGTGTTGACAATTGTTTCAATTAAAAAGCAAAACGTTGTAAGAAAGACAATTAAACATGTATAAGGTAAAACTAGAATATTTTCATTAATTGAAATGGAAAGTACATTATACTTAAGAGCGGAATGCCATTACAAAAGAAGAAAGAGGAATTAAAAAAAAAACAGTAAGAGAAATCTAAAGTCCTAGCACTAAGTTTTGGTCATTGGAGGTGGGAGGTTATCATGTTTGCTCAACTCAGCCTCCATGGATCCGGCTTTGGTCATTGTGGTTGCAGCTTCCTTGGCTTTGGCAGCATTCTCGGCCCCAGAAGAGTTGGCTGCCTCCTTATCCTTATCCTTGTTTTTTGTCACTTCTTCCTCCTGATCTTGGTTGTCAGCCTAAGGTGGAAGAGAGGACTGTTCGGATGTTTTTGGGACTTGAGATGATGGAGGCGGAAGTACAACCGAGACTTCGCGAATATCAGGATGAAAGAAATCATTCCCGGGCTGAGTCGGCAGGGACTCTTGCAAGGTCAAGGGCTTCCACCCATGTAGCCTTACAGTAATCTCTACACACCTCGACCAACTCTTCAACTAGCCTTATCTCCATTTCTTCAATCCCACGAATGTAGGATGCTTTCTTCTCAGCATCAGCCACCTTCTCAGTATTTCAGGCAACTTCCTTAGCTTTCTCCAAGTTGGCCTTAAGCTCTAGGACCAATTGCTTTTGAGTCACCAGCTCGACCTCAGTCATGTGCAGTTTCTTTCGTTGGTCCTCGGCTTAATCCTGGGCGCTCTTCAGCCCAGCCTCGGCACTCTTTCTCTCCTTCTCTTCAATGACCAGCTTCTTGGCCAATTCTTGTTTCTTGTGCCTAATGATCCCCAGTGTCTTCTCGGCCTTTGTACGAGATAGGCCCTCAGCCTTGGCCTAGCTACGAGCTTCCTTGACCCAATCTTCGGCCACATAAACCTGCTGGGTGACTTGCGCGGGAAAAATAAGAGAATTTCATCAAAGCAGATTGAAATGAAATAGAATTTTTAAAGAGCTAACTTTAATCTAGAAGAATTAATTAATAGCTTACCATGGCAAGGTCCCTTTTCAAAGACATGAAAAGGTCCGTCTGCCTCCATGACCTGACAGCCTCCATATCACGGGGCAGAAGTAGAGGTTGCTCCAAGGCCTCGACAATGTAAGCCAAGCGCCCTTTCTGGAACTCCCTGATGGAAAAGTTCCAAGGGATAGGAGCGCCTTCTAGCTCTAACCACGGAGCCCAAGTGCGTGGCTGGCAGACATCAAGAGTATTGGGGTCTTCCCTTCTCTCAGTGGGGGAAGCCCGTTTATCCTTAGTATTCTTCTATTGTTTAGCCCTCTTCTGAGGAGGCACCCACCTTCCTCCAGGTTTACTATTCTTCTTTTCTTCTTTAAATCGGGATTAGGACGCAAGCCGACCATGGTTATGGGAGGAGGAGGAGGAGGAGGATTGTTGGTAGCCTGGGACTTAGGTGCATCCTTAGAAGATGCATCCTTGCTCCTTCCGGCCAGGATATCCTTTAGGCCTTTCCTCAGATTCAGAGACATCTCTTCTTCTTCTTCTTCTTCTTCTTCTTCTTCTTCTTCTATGCTCTCGGAGTCAGGGATATTGAGGGGTTTCTCTTGCACCTCCTCTTCTTCCTCAAAATAGAATTGATCTATTTCAACTTCAAGAGACAGATGAGAAGAGGCGGTTTCCTCCCTTTGAATCACCGACTGGGGGATAGCATGCTGAAAGGGCCACTCAACCAGGGGAAGATCTTTTTTGGCTAGCCGAGACACGTCGATCCTGTGGATTCTTGGGTCGCATGCTTGGATTGCGTTTCCAACCTCTTGGAAATTGTCCGACAAAGGAACAAAATCCAGTACCAAATGAACAACACGCAATTGACCTTCTTCGCTCACAAAGATCTCGAATCTAAGCAGCTTCTTCAGACCCGCAACGTTTACGAGACTGATTTTAGGAGCAACGTGTCTTCTATCTGTATTGACAGTCGAGAAACACAAATGCGATTAGATCAGTAGATCGTATTAAAGGAAGGAAGTGAAACGATAAAGCAAAGCGAAACCTAGAATCTAAAATCTACGTTAGTGTAACCGAATCCTAAAGCATCCCACCTGGCTCTCCCTCTTTTGTCGGACAATGGTAGCCGTTGTGCCACTCCCCGGAGGCGATGATGTAGCCGTCTTTCATGCCCTTGTTGGACTTGAGAAGACACGATACGAGTTTGACAATAGAGGACCTGGATTTTAGGTAATATCCCCCATCAACGAGAGAGTGACATTCATACATATGTACGACGTCGTGCCAGGTGAGTTGTAAGCCCATCATTTAGTTGAGGGCGTCGATGCAACCCAAAACCCTAAATAGGTTGGGTGCGCATTGATGTGGGCATAACCTATGGTTCCAAAGATACTCTCAGGTTACTTCACCCATGGAAATGGTCATTCCCCCTTCTATAAAGGCGATCATGAGAATGACCACCTCACCCGTTTTCCTATCAGTTAATATCTTTTCCGACGGGCAGTATCGTAAGTTTACTCCCTCGGGTATATGGTATTTCACTTTAAAAGCCTCTATGACAGTAGGGGATTCAACGAGATACTTAAATCTACCCATCTAGATATGTAAGGGAATGAAAGGTAAAGTTCCTTGTAGAAGGAGAGACAGAAAGTAATAGGTCGAGAAACTCGGTCGAGAAGAAACTACCTTAGAAATTGAAGACTTACGAGAATAGGTACTGGTACTATTTCTAGAACTTCTTAAAAATCTAGAGCTTTCAATGAAAGAGACTTAGAAATTTTAGGAATGAAGGATGCTTTGAAGACTGGAGTATACGGGATCTTCTAAAGACTTGAAAGTTTGTAAGATAAGTAAAAGTAACCCCTCCCCCCCCCCCCCCCCCCCAAAGCACTTTATATCGGGAGAAGAATTGAGTGGGATTTATCCCGCTCAAAATTCAAGGGGAAATTCAAGTGGAGTCAAAACTCCACTTTTCTCCTCAGACTAAAGGAGAAAACTGAAATTTTGAGGGGCTATTGTAGGGACCAGAGGCCTATACATATATGTTGGGCCTTGGGCTTGTCCGAGGTCCGAGGAGACACAATTGTCCGAAGGCATATCAGCAATGTTGAAAATGCAAAACTATGGACCTTACCTAAAGATGGTAATAGCACAGGCTGAGGAGGATGATCCGAGGAAGGTTATATCCTTGGATAAGCAGAACGCAAATCAAAACATGCGTTAGGATGTCTATGATGATATATCAGAAGATTCCATTGATAAGGGTACACCGTATGAACATACAGGACAAGTGGAAGTTGAGAAATATCTTACAGAAAGCTGCTACCACCGCATTAAATGCCCTGCAACTTACTCTCTAGCCGCATTAATGAGGAAAAAATGTCTGAACAGTGATTTTCAACCTTTACAGCTGCTATCTAAAAGACTTCAAACCGGGGCTGATGTAACAAGTATCACCATGAACCATCTGACCGGCACATGGGAAAGAGAGAGTATAAAGAGAGGAGGAGGCCAGGAGAAAGGGGATCGAAAAACCCAGAGAGAAACACTGTAGTTACAAAGAGTAAAAGTTGTAATCATACTTGCGAATTATACAAGAACTATCCTCTTCGGACAGAATCGAGGACGACTTTCAATACCGTAATTTAGTCTATTTTTGTCTTCTTGTCTTTTGGATATGTTTCAATAATTATTTAACTCATTAAATACCAGTTTTTCCAATCCACACTCTACAAATTCATTGTTAAGGCTTTTTGGGCCTAAGTCCATTCAACTCGTGGGCCTAACATTCAAATTGTGTCCTCACAGATATTTTTTAGATGAAAAAGAAATCAATTAGTGTATTGTTCTTGTGATAAAATTATTAGAATCTCATATTTACTAAAAATTAATTAATTGGTTTTTTTAGTAATAATTATAATATGCTGTTAATCCCATAACTCGAACACTGCAGTTCGAACCAAGGTTATTAGACTCGGACCGAACCAGGCGGTTTGACCGAGTTAACCAAGAACCGGACTGAAATCCGGTTTTTTAAGCATAGAGAACCGGATTTATTGTTAATACTGTAAACCCCTTAAACCGGGGTTGGACCACACGATTCATGCAAAATCGGCGGCATGAACCGTGTAGTCCAACCCCGGTTCAAGCATGCCTATTAATTAAGAAAAATGGGGGTTGGACCGCATGGTTTATGCAGAACTGGTGGCATGAACCGTGCAGTCCAACCCCGGTTCAAGCATGCCTGTTAATTAAGAAAAAGACTAGAAAAGTGCACTTATCAGGTTTAAAACCTAGGCACAATCAAGAGTTGGAGCTAGAGTCTAACTACTCAGCTAAACTTGCAAGTTGATGCTTAACAATAAAAAAAAAAAATACTTGAAGTAAAATTAACGCAACTTTTTTTTTTTATATATATATGAGAACAAGTTAACACAATTCTATTCTACTTTAAATTATTCATCTCTTATAAGGAATAAAAAAATTATAATTAAATTTCTTCAAAGATATTCAACTTTATTTCAAAAATTAATAATAAATTTTAATGTTTTCATAGTTATTTTTTTATTTTATTAACTTTCTTATTTAATTATTAAATATATGCTTGAAAATCATTAAATTTTCCTCACATATATAGATATATTAGTCAATTTTGCTAGTTTTATAAATTTAATATATATATTTAAGCTTTAATTAATTATTAAAGTAATTATGCCGTCATCGCGGTTTGACCTTGGTCGAACCTCGGTCCGACCTTAAAAACCTTGAACCTCTCCCTTTACCGGTTCTTTGAACGGCTCGGGTCTGAAAACCATGGTTTGAACCCTTTCCCCCCTCTAAACCTTCAAGCACTTAGTGAAAGGGAAGATGCTAAATCAACTACAAAGCCCTTAGCTAATTGGTGTTTTAGACTAATGGCAAAAAGCAATTATGAATAGTAAATTCCATATGCTTAAATTTTATCCTAACTATCAAAATAAATACTCAACCTTCACCTACTAGTATTAAAAAAAGCTGGAAAAAAGGGGAAAAAAAAACTTAATGAAATACAATAAAATATTTACTGAGTTTAATAAGTGCTTCAAGTCAGGCTAGATTGGGTTCAAGTAATATTAATAACTTTATACTGTAAATAATAATCAATAAGTCTAGAATATAAATTTTTTCAAAACTTTTTGTTAGGTTTAGCGTGCGTTTGTGTGCAGCGTTTTTAAGCGTGGGACGCGGCACTATTCACGTGTTAGGCAGATTATTTGCTATGTGGTGCGTTTTAAGTTTTTAGTTTTAACTTTTTATTTGCTACAGTGTTTTCAGTTTTCAATTTTCAGCAAGATAAGCGGTATCCAAACAGACTCATAATTTGTAGAATTGGCAATTTCCATGACAATGTAAACTATTCTTTAACTCTAATATGTGTCCATGAAGGTCAAATAAATTTCAAGATAGTTTGTATAAGAAAAAGCTAAAAAAAAGCAAGATTGATAGTGTTTGACTGACCTTCAATCGGGGCTCAATCAATCAAAGTTAGACTGCCACTCAATTAATCAAAATTCATGATTAACATATTTTAAACCTAGAAAGTAAGCTGTGCTAAGAATGTGGTACCTTAGAGCAATCACATCAGCTCTTCTAAAAGATTTTGTCTATTTTACACAAAAAAATTTACTTTTTTTATTTTACACCATTATTTTTACAAAATACTCACATCAGTTCATTTATTATACACTATATTTTATATAAATAATATTTTTATGAGTTGAGAGAGAGAGAGAGAAAGTGGAAGATAGAATGTGAGGAGAGAGAAATAATACTAAAATAATGAATAGAGGAACTACAGTAACCGTGCATATATGCACAGTTATTGTAGCACTTGTGCATTTATGCATAATTTTACACTCACTGATGTAAGTGTTTTTTTTTTTTTTTTGGTCAAAATGTGTAAAATAAACTACTTTTTATTTTTTGCAAGACTTTGCAAGAGCTTATGTGATTGCTCCATCTATTATGCATGATTTTCATAAAAGGTTCGTGAGGCTATTGTTGTACCGTAAAGAGAGAAATCATACAAATCGAGATTTAAATATCATATATGAGTTCAGATTGAGAAATATTCAACATGGTGATTGAAGAGTTCGAGCAATAATGTTGAAATTCAAAAGATCCTAGTACTTCTATTATGAAGTAAATCGTCAAGAGATTCTTAAAGTTAGTTAGAAGTTCTGGTCATGAATGTAGGTGTGTCATTTATGGAAAATCCATATGGATGGAGACTTCTGGAATAATATAAGATCTTTGCTGTAAGTTAATATATGGATCGGAGAGTCTAGGTATGGTAAAAAAAAAGGCTTGTTTTTAATTGTTGATATTATTTATTATGGTTTAAAAAAAAATAAAAGTAACCATGTTGGCGAGACAACGAGAAAGACTAAAAGCGCGCAATTCTTTTTAGTTTTTATCAGCTATTGATTTAAAAAGAAAAAAAAAAATCCTTTAACCAGCACATGCCAATGCATCCCTAAACTTTTATTTTAGCCAATTTGTCCTTTAAATTTCACATATAGGTCAAATTAAGTCATCTGTCAAGTATTTTTTTCTTTTTTGCTGAATAGTCATCTGTTAAGTTTTCTGTGTAAAGTAACGCCACTAACATGCAATTAATTGTCCCACCCTCCTTTAAAAGTTATTATGATTTTTGAATGGAGTTGTGGTGTGCTTTTGTGTTAGAACCCCTTTCCCTCTCTCTTGTGTGTGTTTGTTTCTCAAAAAAAAAAAAAAAATGCAATTAAATTACCATAGATCTTTTCTTAATCAACCATTAAAACTGAGCTCAACTCTGATAGAAAGAGAAGCTCAGAGGAGAGAGTGACAGCCGCCCTTCGTGGTCCAACCACCGCAAGCTAGAGTTCAACTCTGATAGAAATATTCTAAAAAAAAAAAAAAACACTCTGATAGATATAAATTAGTGTGTTTGGGACTACCCACACAGAGAACAGAAGGGCTGCGACATTACCAAACCTCGAGGTCCCACCACAGCTCATCATTACCACTACCGATGTCACTGTACTTGGCTTCCACCACCAGTCATGGTTTCAGTCATATATTAAGCCATTAATATCAATGGATAATTTATGATTCCCATCATAGGAACCATCAATCACCAAAAACAAAAAATAAAAAACTAACACACCATAGCAAAATCAAATAAACAATCCTTTAAAGAACGCATCAACTAAGAGCATTCAGATTGGTAGTGCTAAATAGCTATATTATTATTTTTAACATCACTAAGAGCACTTGCAGCAGTGGAGTTAAATAGCTATATTGCTATTTTAGCTCCACCAATATAACAAAAATACCTTGTAGCAGTGGAGCCATTTTTATAAATTTTAGCTAAAGTGCACTGTAAGGACACAAATCTACGGGTTAGGCCAGAACAGATTAAGGCCCAGGCTGTGTACAGTATCCTTACAATAAATTTGTAAAGAGAGTAGGTTGGAGAATACTGGATTGAATATGTATGGGTTGATGGCCCAAGTATAATTATGATCAGATTTACGTTGATGAAATACAAAATAGATACAAAGTTCTTCTCGGCACAGTTCGAGGAGTATGTTTAGACTAATACAGTGAACACTTCTCTCTCTTTGTTGCTCTTTTTCTTCTTCTGATGGTCCTCCTCCTTTCTTTCTTCTTTCTTCTATTTATATGCCCCTCCTCCATTACGTGGGCTTTTCTTGATACTTGTCCCATTAGCCTCCATCTGGAGTCTTCATTTGGCAGCTGCAAAGGATGAAGGTCGCTGTTCAGGTGTCTTTTCCCATTAATGCGGCCATGATGTTAGCTGCAGGATCATAAATGCGGTGGCAGCAGCCTTTTGCCTAATATCTGATCGTTGCCACCTGTCCTTTTTGTCCATATAAATCAGGAGATTCTCCGGGGGAGCTAGGATTGATGTTGGAGCATTCATCTGGGACACCCTTTTGACAATCCGAACAGGCAAGTCTCCTTGGACCAGTCCTTCTTCTACGTGTCTTACATTTCAGAATCGAATTAAGCTGGGTACGCTTCTTGAGATTTGTCGTCCTCGGATGTACGGGTCTCCTCGGATGGGCTGTGGCCCATTACTTGATATTGGGCCTTTTACCCCTACAATAGCCCCTAAAAATTTCGGTTTTCTTCTCTTATCCGAGGAGAAAGACGGGATTTTGACTTCTCCAAGGATAAATCCTTTCAAACTTCCTGACTTGTCCACGTGGAGACACCATTTTGCTAGTTTCTCAATTTCTGGTGACGCTTTGGAAATTGCAACGCGTCATTTATTGTTCTGGGTGGCGCTCTGTCTCCTTTATCAACGGTGAGATGCAGATCGTGCGGTCAGGGCTTCTTCGTGAAATTTTGAGCGGGATAACTCCCACTCGTTTTCCTCCATTATATATAAGGGGCTCTGAGGGAGTGGTTTGGCTCATTTGGTACATCAGAGTTCTCGAGCATTCTAGCCCTCTTGCATCAACCTTTTCTAATAACTCCGAGCACACTTTCACAAAGGATCCTAGATTTCTCAGAAGTCACCGAACCAAAAATACCTACTATTCTTGTAAGTATTTGGTTTCCAAGTCTTCTTTTCTTCTCGGCTGAGCACCTCGGCCTTCGTCTTTTTACGTTTTCTCGCCTTAGTAAAGTCTCGTAGGACTCTTATAGATATCCATATGGGTAGGTTTAAGAATTTAGTCGATACCCCTGTGGCCGTAGAGCTTTTTAAGGCGAAATATAACATTCCCGAGGGGGTTAGCCTCCGTTACTGTCCACCAGAGTATATTTTAACCTCTAGGAGGATCGGTGAGGTGGTTATCCCTGTAATCGCCTTTTTAGAGGGGGGAATGACCATTCCCATGGGTAACGTTACTAGGGAGTACCTTAGGAATCATAGACTGTGCCCGCACCAATGTGCCGCTAATATGTTTAGGGTTTTGGGTTATGTAGACGCTCTTAATGAGATGATGGGTCTACAGCTTACCTGGCACGACGTCGTACACATGTACGAATGTCACTCCTTGAAGAAGGGGGGGTACACTACTTGAAGTCTCGATCTCCAGTTGTAAAGATGATATCGTGTCTCCCGAAGTCCAACAAGGGCATGAAGGACGATTACGTCATCGTCTCTGGGGTGTGGCATGGCGGTCTCCATTGTCCGACCACAGTGGGGGAGCCAGGTGGGGTATTCTAGGACTAGATTAAGATAATTATAGAGTTTGCAACTTAGATTTCACTTTATTTTACTGTGTATGTGTTTGGTTTTGGAGATGTGATGACTAATCTTGTGTTTTTCTTTTGATTGTGACTGCAGATAGACAGTTCGTCGCCCTCAAGCTCAGTCTTGTGAACGTGCTCAGCCTGAATCATCTGCTATGATTGGAGGTGTTTGCTCACTCGGACGGCCAGCTGCGTGTCGTTCACTTGATATTGGACTTCACTCCAATATCAGACAATTTCCAAGAAGTCGGGGATTCCATCCGAGCGGGGGACAAGAGAATTCACCGGATAGATGTTTCTCGGCCGGGTTTTTTGGCAGAGAAGGATCTTCCCTCGGTTCCCTGGCCGCTTCAACAAGTTGCCCCTCAACAAGTTACACAAAGGGAAGAGTCTACTACCACTCTGCCATCTTTGGACACGGAGATAGACCAATTCCGTTTTGAAGAGGAGAAGGAAGTGCAGACCAAACCTCTTAGCCCTCAAAATTCCGAAACTTCAGAAGACGAAGACGAGATGCCCTTGCAGCCGAGAAAGGGATTGAAAGCCCCCTGGCAGGGCGAAACGTGGGGACATCTTCCAAGGAGGCCCCTAAAGAGAAGGATGCTGGCAAATTGCCTCCCCCTCCTCCTCTTCCTACTGCTGCAACCGGCGTTCTTCCCATGCCGGATCTGAAGAGGAAGAAGAAGGTCGTGGACGTGGACGTCGAGGAAGGTGAAGTGTCCCCTCGGCAGCAAAAAGGGGCAAAGCAACAGAAGAGAGACGATAGGAGGGTTTCTCCACCCAGGCATAGGGGTGACCCCCACCCTAGGGAGGTTCAGCAACCACCAGTCTGGGCTCCACGGCTGGACCTGGATGGGGCTCCTATCCCTGCTACTACCTCCATTCGAGAGTTCCAAAATGGGCACTCGGGCTATATTGCCGAGGCCTTGGAGCGCCCGTTGCTCCTCCCTCGAGACATGGAGACAGTGAGGTCCTGGAGGCAGGCTGACCTGTTTATGTCCACGAAGAGGGACTTAGCCATTGTGAGTCTCTAGTCATTTCTGTACACATAGGATTTATTTATGTTTGAATTGTGCAACTTCGTTATCTCTGTAGAGACGTAATCTTGTTTTTCCTTACTGTGCAGCTCACCCAGCAGGTCTACATGGCAGAGGATTGGGTTAGGGACGCCCGTAATTTGGCCAGGGCCGAGACCTAATCTCACAAGGAGGTAGAGAAGAGCCTGGGGGAACTGAAGCATCAGAAGCTAGAGTTAGCCAAGAAGTTAACTATCGAAGAAAGAGAGAGGAGGAGCGCGGAAGCTGGGCTGAAGAGTGCCCAAGACCAGGCTGAAGATCAGCGGAAAAGGTTGCACATGATGGAGATAGAGCTGGCAACCGAGAGGTAGCTGGTCTTGGAACTTCATGCCCGAGCGGAGAGGGCCGAGAAGGCTGAAAAAGAGGCTCAGGAGGCGCTGAGGGCTGCTGAGGCCGAGAAGGAAGCCAAATACATCCGTGGCATCGAGGAAACAGAAAAAAGGCTCGCAGAGGAGGTCACCGAAGTCTACAGGGATTACTGCTAGTCCACTTGGGAGGAGGCCCTGAAGATGGCTGGAGTCTCAGCCGACTCGGAGCTCAGGCAGCCGGGGAAAACATACTTCCACCCAGACCTCGCTTTGCCCCCGCCTAACCCCTCCTCCTCGCCGCCACGTGCCCCAGAGCAAATGAGCCAAGCACTTATTCCTCTTGAGGTCGCTCAAGAGATTCAAAAGGAACAAGTTACTCCGGGGGCCGCTTCTGTGACCGCGGATCCCGACGAGACTAAGGAAGCAACTCCCTCAGCGACCGAGCCGAGCGGTCATGATAGCGTTCCTCCTCAGACCGACCAGGCTTAAGACTAGGGTTTAGTCGTCTGTAGTTGTAGTTGTTAATTGTTTTTTCTTCTTAGTGATGTAACAATCATTTTCGGTGACGAGCTAATGTACTTTACCTTTGCATTTAATGAGAATGTTTTGTTTACCTTCTTCTATTTCCAGTTTCATTTATTTGCTTATTTTGTCTTGAAGTCCTTAAGCCTATGGAAAGTTTTTAAGTCCACAGAATGAAGCAGTAATAGAAATAAATCTGTATTCCCACATAATGAAGAGGACAACGTGGGTATGAAAGCCTTAATGATGACATTAAAATCATTCAACCAATTCAATCCCGTCTTGACAAATGTGGATGAGTTCAAGCAGACATAATCCCTAACTTTCCCATTAAAGTTGAGTGAAAATACTAACTCAGAGAGGGTGGTCTGAGTAAATATGAAAGACAAGGTTTTCGCAGAGTGTTCAGTGATAGGTATGGGGTAGTGATAAGGCCTAGAAGGTAGGACCCGAGGGATTTCGTAAGTAGAGAAGAGTTGACTTACCCAAGATAGGTGGTCCGAGAAACCAAACCTGATCAAGGTTCTGTTTAACACTTAGTTGTATTAATTTACCCAAGGTGTGTGGTCCGAGGGATCAGGCACGACCAAGGTTCTGTTTAATACTTAGGGGTGTTAATTTACCCAAGGTAGGTGGTTCGAGGAACCAGACTTGACCAAGGTTCCGTTTAACACTTAATTGTATTAATTTACCCAAGGTGTGTGGTCCGAGGGATCAGGCACGACCAAGGTTCTGTTTAATACTTAGGGGTGTTAATTTACCCAAGGTAGGTGGTCCAAGGGACCAGGCCTGACCAAGGTTCTGTTTAACACTTAGTAAATAAGTAGTATAGTAGACTTCAATGCGAGAATGAAATTTTCATTAGTAATAGTACCTTTTTAGGTTATTTACATTCCAGGGGTGTGGTACAGCCCTTTAATCTAAATCTTCTAAATAAAAGGCTCCTATTCCAGCTACTGATAGGATACGATAGGGGTCTTCCCAATTAGGTCCCAGTTTCCCCCAGGCCGGGTTCTTCACAGTGCCCACGACTTTTCGCAAGACCAAATTTCCCGGTGCAAGTGGTCTTAGTTTGACATTGGCATCATAACTCTGCTTGAGCTTATGCTGATAATAGGTTAGTTGAACCGCAACATTTTCTCTACGCTCGGCGACTAGGTCCAGCTTATCCTTTAGCAGTTTGTCATTGTCGGCCGAGGCAAATGAGCTGGTTCTAAGTGTGGGGAACCCAGTTTCTATGGGGATGACAGCCTCAGCGCCATACGTCATGGCAAAGGGGGTCTCTCCGGTAGACCTCCGAGGAGTTATCTTGTAAGTCCAGAGTACATGTGGTAGTTCTTCCACCCATTTTCCTTTGGCATCATCTAACCTCTTCTTAAGACCGCTTACTATGACTTTATTAACTGCTTCGGCTTGGCCATTTCCTTGAAGGTATGCAGGGGTGGAGTACCTGTTCGTAATGCCTAGCCCGCAGCAAAATCTTCTGAATGCTTTACTGTCAAACTGAAGGCCATTGTCCGAGATGAGAGTATGTGGTACTCCAAACCGTATTACGATATTTTTCCATACAAACTTCTGGACATCCACATCCCTGATGTTTGCCAATGGCTCGGCCTCAACCCATTTGGTGAAGTAGTCTGTTGCGACGACCAAGTATTTCTTACTACCGGCTGCTCTAGGAAAAGGGCCTACAATGTCCAAGCCCCACTAAGCGAAAGGCCATGGACTTGACAGAGGATTCAGAACTCCTCCTGGTTGATGTATATTTGGTGCGAACCTTTGACATTGGTCACACTTCTTTACATAATCCTGTGATTCCCTTTGTATGTTTGGCCACCAGTATCCCTAAGTTAAGGCTCTATGTGCCAGGGACCTTCCTCTTGTGTGGCTGCCACAAATCCCCTCATGTAGCTCTTCGAGAAGTAGTTCTATGGCTTCAGGATGCACGCACAATAAGTATGGACTAGTGAAAGAACGTTTGTATAGCTTACTGTCTCCTGATAGCCAGAATCAAGGGGCTTTTCTCCGCACCTTGTCGGCTTCGGCCTTGTCTGTTGGTAAGACGTCGTCCCTAAGGTAGGTCACCATAGGGTCCATCCAGCTTTGCCCTACTCGAACTTGATAGATGTTGAGCCCTTCCTTTTCCTCGGCATGCCCTTGTACATCTTCCACCAGGATAAGTCGAGGTAGCCCCTGAGCCGAGATGGTTGCAAGAGTGGCCAAGGAGTCCGCGTGCGTGTTCCCACTCCGAAGAACATGTTGCAAATTGAATGACTTGAACCATGATTGCAGTTGCTTGACCTGCCTTAGATATTTCTGCATTCTTTCATCACGAGCTTCTAATTCTCCCCTGACCTGGCCGACGACCAGCGCTGAGTCCGAGAACACTTCTGCCGTGCTCCCACCCATCCTTTTGACCATGGCCATTCCGACCAGCAACGCTTCGTATTCGGCCTCATTATTAGTAGCCGAGAAGTTTAGTCTAAGGGATTTTTCGATGACAACATTCTCAGGGGATATTAAAACTAGCCCCACTCCTGAGCCTCTTTGATTGGCTGCACCGTCCATATATAACTTCCAAGGTGCGAACTCTTGCACAGACACGAGGCCAACTGAATTTTCTTCCATGTGTATCGTCTCGGTAATCTTTTCCAACACAGGCTCAGCGAACTTAGCCACAAGATTGGCCAGTATCTGTCCCTTGACCGAGGTACGAGGCATGTACTTTATGTCAAAGGCTCCTAGGATGGTACCCCATTTGGCAATCCTCCTCGTATAGTCTGCACTCCGAAGCAATAATCTAAGCGGGAGTTGGGTAAGGACCACAACCGTGTGTGATTAGAAGTAGTGAGGGAGTTTACGAGTAGCATGAACTACTGCAAAGATGGCCTTCTCAAGTGGCAGATAACGGACCTCGGCCTCATAGAGGGATTTACTCACATAGTACACAGGCTTCTGGACGCCACTATCAACTCATATAAGTACCAGACTCACAGCATGGGTGGCAACAGCAATGTAGGCGAATAAGACCTCATCCATTGCAGGACTGGACATGATGGGAGGCCGTGTTAGGTATTCTTTTAGTTGTCGGAAAGCTAGAACACACTCTTCATTCCACTCAAATCCCTTCCATTTGTTCAGTAGCTGGAAGAAAGGCCGACATCTCTCAGCAGACTTGGAGATGAATTAGTTGAGAGCGGCAGTCATCCCGGTCAACTTTTAGACTTCTTTTGGGTTCTGTGGGGGTTGCAGACTGTTGATCGCCCTAATCTGGTCGGGGTTGATCTCGATTCCACGATGGGTGACCATATAGCCTAAAAACTTTCCTGATCCAACGCCGAAAGAGCACTTCGAAGCATTGAGTCGTAATTTGTGTTTCCTTAGGATTTCAAAGACGTTTCCGAGGTCTCCAACGTGGTCGGACTCCAGCTTGCTTTTGACCACCATGTCATCAATAATCTCAATGCATTTCCCCAGTTGTGGTTCAAACATTTTTGTCATCATTCTCTGGTAGGTGGAGCCTGCATTCTTTAGACCAAATGGCATCACTTTATAATGGTAATTCCCAATGGGAGTTACGAAGGCTGTTTTCTCTTGATCGTTCAGGGCTAAGGGAATCTGCTGGTACCCTTGGAAGGCGTCCAAGAAGCTCATTCGCGGGTGCCCTAAGGTTGCATCTACTAGCTGATCAATCCGAGGCATGGGGAATGGGTCTTTTGGGCAGGCTCTATTTAAGTCCATGAAATCCACGCATACACGCCATTTCCCATTCTTCTTCTTCACCACCACTGTGTTAGCCAGCCATTCTGGATAGAAGACCTCCCTGATAGCCCCTGCCTGCTTGAGTTTGTTTACTTCATCCCTGACAGTGTCAGAATGCTCCCTGGATGAGCGTCGAGGTGGCTGCTTCTTGGGTAGGGCAGCTGGGCTCACATTAAGGTGATGGTAGATGAACTCGGGATCCACACTTAGGGCCTCGTAAGAGTTCCAGACAAACACGTCAATGTTTCTCCTAAGGAACGTTAGTAGTTCTTCCTTTTCCTGAGGGGGTAACTGAGCCCCTATCTGGAAAAACTTATCTGGGTCCTCCCCAATGACAACTTTCTCTAGTCTTTCACATTGCTCCTCGGCCGGCTCTACGGCTTTGGGGGGAATCGGGAACTTTGACTGCTACGAGTACCCGACCGTAGTGGTCGTTGGTTCGGCATCAGGCCGATGTGTAATAGCAGCTATGAGGCCACGAAGATAACGTTAATCATGCCTAAAGGGGGCCTTGACGAGGCAGTCCCCGAAGCCCCTGGCCTAATGTGGCCTCCCTGGTTATTTGGTTGGTAGATGAACTGATGTAGCTTTCCTTCCCTCGCAAGTTGTTCCAAATGACTCTTCAGATTCCTGCAATCCTCGGTGGTGTGCCCTCGCTCCTGATGATACTGGCAATGAAGGCTCTGGTTGCGCTTCATGGGGTCTCCCCCCATCTTGTTTGGCCACTTGAAGTATGGCTCATTCTGAATTTTCTCCAGAATCTGGTGAATTGGTTCTCGGAACACGGCATGGACTGCTTGTGATGCAACAGACCCGGACTGCACACTGTAGTCTCTCCGCGGCCTGCTGTTACTATACCGGTCCGACTTGAACTCCCTCCTCTCCTGAGGGATAACCTTAGCCTTTCCCTTTCCGATCAGCTGATCTTCCTCGACGCGCTTATACTCGTCGATGCGGTCCATTAGTCGGCGCACACTTCTTACCGGCTTCTTGGTCAATGATTTCCTCAGGTCGTGCTCGACTGGTAAGCCGACCTTAAAGGTTCTTACTGCCACGTCATCGAAACTCCTTTCGATTTCGTTAAACATCTCTCAGTACCTGTCTGAGTATGTTTTTAGCGTCTCCCCCTCTCGCATGGACATGGACAGCAAGGAGTCTAGTGGCCGAGGGACCCTGGTGTTCGTCATGAACCGAGAGCAGAAAGCCCTGGTGAGCGCCCTAAAGGATCCAATAGAGTCTGCCACGAGGCCATCAAACCACCTTCTGGCTACAGGCCTCAAACTGGAGGGGAACACTTTGCACATGAGAGCCTCGTTCCGAGAATGGACAGCCATTTTTTGATTGAAATGGCTCACATGCTCCACGGGGTCAGTTCGTCCATTGTATGCAGTGAAGGTAGGTTGAGTAAAACGCCGAGGAAGGCTTCCTCCATCAATTCTGCGTGTGAAGGGTGACTTGGAAATTTGGTTGAGTGCCCTATTCATTGCATCACTCCCAGTACCCTTTGAGGACGTACCTCTGCCCCTGCGGTTATGGTGGGGCTCTTCTACGTAGGAGAAAGACTCACTTGAGGGTGTCCTGGAGCGGCGTCTATAACTGGCATCGTCATCATCGTCATAAGAGTCATCCGTGATGGACAGACTGCTAGACGGACTGCGCCTCCTTCGCGCACAGCGCAACTTCTTCTTGAGACGATCAATCTTGCGTTGCATGTCCTCATGAGACTCGTCACTGTCATTTCGACGTTGACTCCTCACAGTACGATTTGGGTGCACACTCCTTTCGCGGTCTCTTTCATGCTCAAGGTGCACGAAATGGTCAATATGCTGAGAGTCACCTGACTCCGCTCTGTTAGAATCTGATCTAACCATGGTTCAAGCTTCAACACACAAATGTAATAGTACTTCCCCACAGACGGCGCTAATTGTAAGGACACAAATCTACAGGTTGGGCCAGAACGGATTAAGGCCCAGGCTGTGTACAGTATCCTTGCAATAAATTTGTAAAGAGAGTGGGTTAGAAAATACTGGATTGAATATGTATGGGTTGATGGCCCAAGTATAATTATGATCAGATTTACATTGATGAAATACAAAATAGATACAAAGTTCTTCTCGGCACAGTCCGAGGAGTATGTTTAGACTAATACAGTGAACACTTCTCTCTCTTTGTTGCTCTTTTTCTTCTTCTGATGGTCCTCCTCCTTTCTTTCTTCTTTCTTCTATTTATATGCCCCTTCTCCATTACGTGGGCTTTTCTTGATACTTGTCCCATCAGCCTCCATCTAGAGTCTTCATTTGGTAGCTGCAAAGGATGAATGTCGTTGTTCAGGTGTCTTTTCCCATTAATGCGGCCATGATGTTAGCTGTAGGATCATAAATGCGGTGGCAGCAACCTTTTGCCTAATATCTGATCTTTGCCACCTGTCCTTTTTGTCCATATAAATCAGGAGATTCTCCGGGGGAGCTAGGATTGATGTTGGAGCATTTATCTGGGACGCCCTTTTGACAATCCGAACAGGCAAGTCTCCTCGGACCAGTCCTTCTTCTACGTGTCTTACATTTCAGAATCGAATTAGGCTGGGTACGCTCCTTGAGATTTGTCGTCCTCCGATGTACGGGTCTCCTCGGACGGGCTGTGGCCCATTACCTGATATTGGGCCCATTACCTGATATTGGGCCTTTTACCCTTACAATAGCCCCTCAAAATTCTGGTTTTCTTCTCTGCTCTGGGTTCCGGCAACTTCTCTTCTTTTTTTTTTTTTTTTTCTGCTGTGGACTGATGGTAGTGGTGGTGGTTGTGGCTGATGGTAGAGGTAGTTGTGGTTGGTGTGTAGATGTTTATTTGGTAGTGAAATATATTATTTTATTGTAGGGTATATATTATTTTATTGTGATGTTTATATTATTTTATTGTGTTGAAAATTAAAATAGATCCACTGCTGCTGTACGTGTGTAGGTAAAATAGATAAAGTATCTTTTGGTGGAGCTAAATTGCTAAAAATTTAGCTCCACTGCTGTGGATGCTCTAAATACCAAAATGTGTCTTACAATAGTGGAACCAAAACTCTATATTTTTTTAGCTTCATAATTAAATTATTTGTACATTCACACTGCTTTTTATTATTCTACTAATTTTTCTTCTTTCTTTTCTTCTTATTTTTCTTCTTCCTCTTCTTCTTGCGTTTCATTTGTTTCTTTGTGTCTCTCTCCTTACTCCCTCTCTATCTGCTTCTCTCTTCCTCTACGCCGATCTACACGAGCCCAGCCGCCACAGATCCATCGCTGCCGACCCATGCTTCAATCAGCCATCGCCGCCAACCCGCGCTCTGCTGTCAACCCAAGCTCCATCGCATTTTATTTTTCTTTCTTCCTCCACTCCTCACTGGCCCAACTCCTTTACCACACACCGCTAACCCACGCTGATCCATCTCGCCCTTGCCGCCGACCCAAGCCCGAGGCTCTAAGTCCCAAGCTTACCCACACAAACCCATCTCAACCTCTCTTCTCTATTTTCGGTGTTTGTGCTTATGTTTCGGCGTGGATTTTAGGCTGAGTTTCGGGTTGTGTTTATGTTTCAGGATGGGTTTGTGTTTCAGGCATGGGTTTCGGCCACTCTTGTGTTTCGAGCGTGGGTTTTCAGCCTCTTGGTTTGTGTTTCGAGTTAGGTTTTGCTGGTTGTTGTTGATCCGTGGGTTTCGGCCTCTCGGTTTGTGTTTTTTATGGGTTGTTGTCAATTTGCTTCTTTTTTTTTTCTTTTTTTTTCTGGTTTTTTTGCTTTCTTTTTTTGATCCTCTTCATTGGTTTTTTATGGGTATTAGTTATAGTAGCGGGGTAGTGGCTGTGCAGTGATTTCCATGGCTTTGACTATGGTTCTAGTGTTTATATTATTTTATTGTATTAAAAGTTAAAATAAAACCACGTTAGATGTTTTGTAATGTGAGAAAATAAAATAGAAAAAGTAGCTTTTTGTAGTGCCAAATAACTAAAAAAATAGCTCCACCAATATAGATGCACTAAGCAAATTAACCCAAACTGACAAAACACAAATTGGAAAACGTTGGAAACTAAGCAAACCTAGTTTGGATATTTAACAATTATACATATTAAAATGAAAAAATATGCTTTGAAAATATTGAAATCGACAGCAATTTCATAGAGAATCCAATAAAGGATTAAGAATCCATCGAAGAGACCATAGTAAGCAAGTCTAGAGGAGCCAAGAACGGCAAGATCGACAAGGGGAGCAGTGAGATCAATGGTGGGTACGGCAACGGCAAGATCATGAACTCCGGCAATATCGTGGTGTCTTTTTCCTCTCAGCTTCTCTTTGAGCTCTCTCTCTCTCTCTCTCTCTCTCTCTCTCTCTCTCTCTCTCTCTCTCTCTCTCTCTCTCTCTCAATTGGTTTGGGTGTTTGGCTAATGAACGTACGTGTCAACATGAGTGTCATTAATTTGAATAGAAGACTTAATAGATACATTAATTTGGTGAATGTGCAAAAATTAAGGCTATGTGTTGTTTCGGGTGAAAATGAAATTTGAAAAATATTTTACACCCTTGAGTGTGGTTGGGTGCACATGAAAATATGGTCAAACTGAAAATATATTTCAGCTGGCCGTAAATTAAGGCCCTTAGACCCGGAAATTTTTTTACACATTGATTTTACCTTCAACTAATTTCCATTCTCCTCATTGACTCACACCAAGCCAAAGGAACTAGGGAGAGAGCTACCCAAGGTCAAGCTATGTCCACCGCCAGTCAAGCTCGTGCCCACCTACCTCCTTTCGCCGATCTGCCTTTTCTCTCTTCCCTCCTACCAACCAAGGCTAGATTGGACACTGCATGTCACCGATCTAGTGCCTTCACTCAAGAACCACGCCCTATCTTCCACTCTCACTCATGGCACTCTCGATCTGGATCGGTCTCACCCTCCCTCCGCAACAAACCCTAGGCAACACCACTCCACAATGGTCTTCTCTCTCTCATCTCACTTTTTCTTTTTAACCTGAACCAAACCCCCCTACTTATTTTTGTGTTTGATTTTTGTTTTGTTTGATCTTTGATTTTGTTGTGGTGGTGGTGTGGATGGTGGTGTTTTGGTGGTTTTTGTGTGGTGTGGGTGGTGGTGTTTTTGTGGGTTTTGTGTGGGTGTGGTCGATATTGTGTGGGTGGTGGTGGCAATAGAGCAGTGGTAGCTGTTTTTTCCTCTTCTCGATCTGGATTTTGTATGGGTGGTGATGGGTTGTGCTTGTCCTTGGTGATGGTGGCTGGGAGCTGGCTTGGGCTTAAATTTTTTGAAAATAGATTTTTTACATCCAAGACCAAACACAAGAAATAATTTTCCAGTGTATTCAATTTTATACTCGATTAACATCTTACATATTACCTAACATAGTCAAAGGAGTAAATTAGTTAAAATAAATTTTTGGCCATCACCTAATATTTCATGCGAGCCTCGGCATTTTTCCCTAATAAATCGTCGAAAAATGTTACTGATCAATCGGTAATGATAGTATATTTTTTGGTTGGATAAAACCATTTCATGGCAATGGTTTGTAGTACACAGTACATACTGCAGAGTATACTAGTGGGGTTGGGATTTGGGATGATATGATATACGATCGGAAGGAAGAAGATTGATTTTATTAGGCAGTGGACCCAGTTTTTTTAAAAAAGAAAAACAGACACCACAACCACGTAGGCCAGTGTGCACATCTGAACCGCTATAGACACCAAAGTCCAACATCTTTACCCCCCAATCAACGGCTCACATATTCCCTTGATCCCAAATTTTCCAAATTGTCACATGGCAGACCAAAGTACTAAGTGACCCCACACCCACCCCCATCTCTCTCTCTCATTGAGTCCAGCGGGACCCAAGTTTACGTAGTACATCTCATCCCCCATCAGAATCATCACCGTCCGTCGTCAAATAAATCACACACCTCTCACCTTCAACTGCATCGCATCAATCAGATTCAGACCGCGCATTATTTAGTAGTTTACATTGCAATACATTACTCACTCACTCACTCGCTATAGTACTAAAACAAACAAAACAAACCTCCAGGCACCATTCCACTCTTGTCAGAAAAGAAAACAAATGATATGATAAACTAAACACTCGAGAGAAATTAATCTGAGTTTGAAAGCCGAAGCTGAGCCACATTTGGTGTTTTTTAGCTAGCTTAGCTATATATGGCTGCCGCGCTGGAGTGCTGGTCGAGCCGAGCCAGTACTGACGAGGACATGGTGGAGCAGGTGCTGATGAGAACGAACGACAGATCGGAGGGCTCGCCCAAGGGGATCTCAGCTGGCTCGGGAGCCGTAGCCGGAGCTGGAGCCGGAGCCAGTAAGGAGTCTTCGGCAATGCAGAAGCGGCTACAGAAGCTGAGCCGGAACGTGTCGGAGGCACTCGCTTCGTTGAAGAACACACTGAATCTGGACTCCGCACGTGACGCGCCACCTCTCTCTTCCTCGACGACGTCGTCTTCGTCAAAGGTGGAGAGCTGTAGAAAGGTGGTGTGGGGTAGCGTTGTAAGGAACCTCACTCAGTTGTACCCAGGTAGCCAGCTCCCTGAGAAGCTCGTCTCCAATATTCGCAAGCATTATGATTCATTGCCACTCAGGTTTGGGTTTAATCAATCTCAAAGATTCATCAGTCTTTTATTTTCTTTTTGTTTTTTCAGCTTTTACTCTGTTTGGCTACTGAGAAAGTGGAAGAAATTAAATGATATAGACAATAATAGAGTCGTTGAATTTAGCTTTTTTTTTTTTTTTTTTAACAATTTTTTCAAAGCTCCTTTAAAGTGATTGATTTGGACAGTTATGCTCAAGCGGGATTTGATATGAAAGAAGTGTTTCTTCATATTAAGTTGATAGAGGAGGCATCAGGGGATGACCAACCAGCGATGTTGATTCAAGAGGCGTCAGATGATGAAGCTCAAGGTCAAGGGTGTGCATATAAGCTCACATTTGCTTGTAACTCTTCGATTTCATGGCCGGCGATGTCGGGGGCATTGGATAATGTGTCCATTTGCTGCAAGAAGATACAGATCTTTGAAAAGAAGGGGTTTACTCTTGGGGTTGTTATTCTTCTGGTTCAAGCTGGGCAAGAGAAATCCTTCAAGACCCGGGTCGAAAATGCTCTTAAATATGCTATTAAGAAGCCGAAAACTAGTACAGTGAAGCTCCCATTTGGGCTTTGTGGGTGTCAGGAAGAGGGCACCAGAGGGAGAGACTTTGGGGAGATTGAAGAAGAACCTGGTGACCAGAATTTTAGAAATGAGATTGAAAATTTGAACACTAAGATTCAACTTCAGATGCCATTACCAACTTCGTCTTTCGTTGTTTCGGTTGATGAATGGCAAACGATTCAGTCAGGAGGAGATGAGATTGGGAAATGGCTGTTGAGCTCTGATAGTCTTGAGTTTATTGATCAGATTGGACCCAATTCGTTTAAGGGAGTTTACAAGGGCAAAAGGGTTGGAATTGAGAAGCTTAAGGGGTGTGACAAGGGGAACTCTTATGAATTTGAGCTCCGAAAGGATCTGTTGGAGCTGATGACTTGTGGACATAGAAACATTCTGCAGTTCTATGGTGTATGTGTCGATGAAAACCATGGGTTGTGTGTGGTGACAAAGTTGATGGAAGGTGGATCAGTTCATGACTTATTGCTAAAGAGCAAGAAGCTTCAGAGTAAGGAGATTATCAGAATTGCAGTTGATGTAGCTGAGGGTATTAAGTTCATGAATGATCATGGTGTTGCATATAGAGACCTAAATACGCAAAGGATTTTGTTGGACAGGCATGGAAATGCTTGCTTGGGGGATACAGGTATCGTTGCTGCCTGCAAGAGTGTTGGTGAGGCCATGGAGTATGAAACTGATGGTTATCGGTGGCTAGCTCCAGAGGTTTGTCCCCTATGACCTTGATTTCAATTAACCTAGATCCTTGCGTAGCAAGACAATTAAAACTATATAATTATGATTTCTCTTTGTCAAAGTAATTTATCTAATTAGTTAAGAGCATTTCACATAAACAGTAATGATATTATTCCACTCTATATCAATTGCATTTCGAATAAGTTATTCTACAACTCGATAGAGCCATTAAATGCATGGATGGGAATTGCGCTTTTGACTGCTGAACGCTGCTGAAAGAAAATACTATCATTGCTTTCCTAATTACACAACTGTGTTTTGCCATACTTCTTATGATTTTAAGAAACTTAATCATGTGAAGTTTTAATATCATTTGACATGATGGAATCACTTTCAAATCCATCCATGTGTTGTCCAATCATCTGAATGCATTTTATGAAACCTTGATCGCTTGTTTGATTATTTTACGGTTATATCCTTAATTCAGTCAGGGAGAACTGTTTATTATTTTGAACTTAGTGTCTTTTGCAAGTTTTGGTGGATGTTTGGTATATAACTTTTACACCAGATTTGATTTAAATTTTATGTCAACCATTACATTAAAGCATTTGTGCTATCTTAATAATTGCCAACTGGAAAAGGTAATGCAACTTTACCTAAATAAACCTTTTAGGTATCCAATTGTAAACATTTTTCCTTCTAGGAAAAAATAGTACATATTTTACTGTCTTCAAAAACATTTAGATCCATTGTATGTGATTGCAGTTCTTAGGATCAGTCTATACTTATTAAAGAGACTTTCTGTCATCATCCCAACATCATTGTTTGAGCATGCGTAACATGTCTTCATAATTGTATTTGCTTTACATTTCAATATAGTGTTTACCTTTATCTAAGCACTCCTATATATTCTGTAAACAAATCAGCTTGGTCCCAAAGTGCCACTTTTATCAAATTAGGTTCAATTAATGGAGCCCACATAATTCATCTTTAGCTTTATAGCATGATTTTAGTCCAAATGTTATTAGTCATTTTCCTAACCTGCCTTTTGAAGCCACCTCCTCCCCCACCCCAAAAAAACACCGAAAAGAAAAGCCAAAGAAGGGGAAAAAAAAGAGTATAATTTGTAGCCCACTGTGTGGGAATTACTTTTTCCTAACTTTTTTAGCCACAAAATGTTTAGGCTATTGATGTCTTAGAAAGCAATTTAAGGATCAATAACTTTTGATAAGTGCCAAATATATTTGGAGGGCTTATGTACACATTCTTTATTTTGGAAGGAAAAGAATATGTGTGTGTAGATTGAAACTTTTAACTTAATAATCCATTTGGTGGCAGCCTGAATATCTTTAGACTCATTGTGTTATTCTGAAGTATAGTATTTGTAGGAGTTACGAAACACTTAAAAAATAGAACTTAATTGGAAGTTTTTTTTTTTTTTTTTTTTGAAATCTAATTCAACTCACCTATATTTAATTCTATATATCCAAGCTTAGTGACTTGTAGTATACAAAAATTGGCCTCCTCCTTTAGCATATCCCAATTCAGTGAGTTTTGCAAGTTCTGAAACTGGTAGTCATTTGACTCATTTCCATCTTTTTTTATTTTTGGGGTTGTGAACAGATAATTGCAGGCGACCCAGAGAGTGTTTCTGAGACATGGATGAGTAATGCATATAGTTTCGGGATGGTAATATGGGAGATGGTGACTGGTGAGGCTGCTTATTCTGCATATTCACCTGTGCAAGCAGCGGTTGGGATTGCTGCTTGTGGCCTTAGGCCAGAGATCCCCAAGGACTGCCCACAAATTCTAAAATCTTTGATGACAAAGTGCTGGAACAATATTCCTGCAAAGCGCCCTCAATTTTCTGATATTCTATCGATATTGCTGCGGCCAAACAACAACAGCAACAACAATAACAGGTAAACATATATTTAATTTCTGTGGCACCTCATTTGTTGATACTAGTTAATGCAAAACAGCCCCTGGTCTAGGAGTTGCTAAGCACAAGTGTAGATCCAAGAAGCTTATATAGCAGAAACGAAGATATAATATTTGTCCTTTTTTTGCCAATGCAATTCTCTATTGATATCATATTAGTAAGAATTATATGAAAAAAAAAAAAAAAAAAAAGAAAGAAGAAAAAGAAATACCCTTTTTTGTAAAACGCGTTTTGCTATCATATGATTCATGATGGTAATGAGTGGTGGTGGGAATATTATAACATGTTTTCCGTTCGTGTTATTATGATTAACTAGGCAATCCCCGTTTGCATGTAAAAGAATAGGATATATTTGCTTAAAAGTGGTACAGGTGTGGCCTTGCGCGGGCCTACAATTTTTGATTAATACAAGGGACTTTGCATACTAAATTTATCTTTTTGTTTGTCTAGTGGCTATCTGAGGGGCCCAAGAGTGGTCTCTCTTGTTTTTGTGTCCCATGAGTACATTGGGGGTAGACATCCCCCACCACCCCCCACCACCCCCCCCCCCCCCCCCCGCGGCGCTTCATTGAGTTCACCTTAATGGTTCAACTTCTATGCGGATCATTTCCTGAGGGCCACATCTTTTAGATATTTTTCAATTCTATGTTTTTGGTCCTATGATTAGGTGTTTATGGGATAGCTTTCCTGACCAGTGTGTGGAGTAAGGCAAGAGAGGAATTCCTAGGTGTGTCAGTGACTTGGTTTTTTTGAGAGGTTTGAATTTTAACTCTTTTGAGGCATTAACAACACTGGTGGAGATGATATTCATGATTGATTTATAAATTATTCTATCTAGCAGTAGGAAATTGAAAAGAGAAAGAAAAGAATCAGAGTCTAAATTCTTAGATCAATTTCAGCCATTATTGTCAAAATTGCGATCTGGATCGTACGATTGCACAATTTTACGGTCCCACCTTACCAAAACGTTTAGAATCGCACAAGGATTGTAAAAATGTGGGATCGCATGAAGGATCATATAGGATCGTAGGGGATCCTACTGATCCTACCAAAATGTAAAAATCAGCTTTTTTTTTTTTTTTTTTTTTTTTCATCTTTAGAAGTTGTAATTTGTAATCTCAAGACTAAGAGATTGTATTTCATAAATGTATCAACTAAGTGGTGGGACTCATATGAAGATGATTTTCTTGAATTGAAAATTTTTGCTTTAAGAATATCAAGCTTAACACATAGCTCTTCAAGTTGTGAAAGTAATTGAAGTACGTTTGGAATAGTAAGACTAAATGACTTTGGTATATTATCCCTCACTTGAGAATTCTTTATTAAAATTGGTACAACTTTAAGTACACTCAAAAAGGAGAAAATTGTTTAAACCAAAAAAAAATAAAAATGAATGAGTTGGTATTTGTTATGTAAACTTGAAGATAAAAGAGAAAATACCTAAATCATCAAGTGCAAAAGAAGAAATTGGTTTGAAGAACTTGTCTTCGGATGATGAGTGATTAGCAAAGGGTGTCGACTAGAAAATGATAGTACAGATTTTGATAAAGATAATTAAGTAACAATTCTAATGTCTTCTTTAATAGATTTTTTTTAAAAAAAGTTACATGTGTATAGTGTGAATGTGTGATCACTATTGTATCATTTGGTTATCAATGTTAGGTGACAATGAGAGTTCAAGATCTGCTACTGAAAGAAAAAATGTGCTAGTATTTTGGTACTTGGTTGGTTTTTAATTAAACATTCACTGAACTTTTTAAATACACTGCGTCAAAACTAAAATATATTTATTTCATTAGTATAGACGTAGCGATGTAGAACATGCAAATTATATCATATAATCAAAATCTTTATTTTTTTTTTTTTTTTGAAGATTCATAATTTACGTGATTATTCAATATACAAAATCACTATCAATGTGTTTTTTTATTCAAATTTGAAAATAGGTAGAATCTTATGATTCACGATCCGATCCTGCGATCCATGATCCTACCTACCTCCTGCGATCCTATGTAAGATCTCGAGATCTCGATTTTGACAACTTTGATTTCAGCAATTTCAAATCCCAAAGGAAACAACCATTTTATTTTATTTCTTTAATTCCTTTTTCTCAATCAAATGAATTACTACAATGACAGCAAAAGTGGTAACACTTGGATATAAACGATACAATAGTATCAGGCTCTGTCAACGGGGCAATTTGATACAGTTTAAGACCTAAGGCCACATAAGTGGTCATTTTTAATATTTAAATATAAATTTAATTACATATCTTTATATATATATATATATATTTTTTTTTTTTTAATTTTCTTATTCAAAATCCGTTCTTCTTGCATTTTGATATGCAAAATTAATAACTTTTTAAATTGTTATATTACATGTTTGAATATCATTATGATTATTCTTATTGTTATCTTTTTATTGTATTATTTCATTATCTTTTGTAGATTCATTGATAATCAATGAATCTACAATATATTGATGTTGATCAATAAATTGTAGATTCATTGATTATCAATCTGGTTTTCATTAGTCATATTTGATAGTAAATATACCAAGAATAAATTTGGTTTAGCGTTTGGCTTTACTTTCTATTACACTAACAATAAGTCTGCCAAGGCGCAAGGAACTTGTAACTTAACTAGTTCACTTTTTCATGTTTCTAACATAGACATTCAGGATTCAAATCTTTCTCTCCAATTATCAAATTATTAAAATAAAAAAAAAAAACCAAAAAGGTCTAGGTGCCTAACTTTTTTCACTAGTGTTGACTTCTTTTGTTTTAATGGGTGCATAATAAAAGTGATATTAGTGACAAGCATTGAACAGGGAAAGTGATCTCTGCTTTCAATCATAATAGGTCATGTTAACTATTGTGAAAAAAAATAGTTCAAAAATATTTTATCCCTAAGCATTGCACCTAAATTAAAAATTTAAAATGGCATTGGCATTGGTTGCTGCAGTCTGCCAATCTTTATATCCATTTCTGATGGCCCAGTGCATGCACGAAGCCACGAAGGCTGCACGGTGCACATGGATGACCAAGAAAAGAAATTTTTTTTTAATTAAAAAAAAAAAAAAACGGGGCTGGACATGTGTAGCATGTGCATGTGACTATTCAAATCGAGGAAAAATCCCAGTAGCCTTGCAATTTACCCAGTGTATCAACAACTCTATACAAAATTATTAAAAGTTTATATCAAGTTTATGATTACAATTTTCAAGTCCACTTTCATTTAGGCAACATTGCTATAATCCTGTATACATTCCGTATGCGAGGATAAAAGTAAGACTGCATATTTTGTTCTTCACTATGCAGACATCAATGAAGTGATGAACAAATTAACCAATCTCTCTCTCTCTCTCTCTCTCTCTCTCCCTCCCTCTGAGTGTGTGTGGGTCAAAAACTCTGATTCAACAGGGGGCTGGATCGTCACAACTAATTAATAAAGTATGGGAGAAAATTTTATACAAGAGGAAGCGCTTGAAGAAAATATTTTATGCAAAGGACAAATAGATTTAGATTTGAGAAAAAGACATTCGTAAGTATTAATTTAGCTGTCTTGGTTTTAATCGACTTTAACTGAAGATGGTGCTTACAAGTTTTGTCTTTCTCACTTTACACTTCACTGTTTTGATGGGTCATGCCACAACCGCTGAGTAATAGATATAGCCCATTTAATGCGAAGGTGAAGGTTGCCAAATCTAGGCACTATCTCCTGTGGCTCGTTGAATACACTTCCCTTTCTTTCCAAGTAGTTTCTTGGTCTTCCTTAAACTACGAGGCAACCTTGGCACACTACCAAGGATGAAATGATCCTCGGCTGAACTCTCAGCCATAGGCTGTTTGTTTCTTGGTGGGTCAAGCCTTTTACCTCCATGTTTTCCCTTTCTCACTCTCAGTTCATCTCTTTAGGGTTTCTGGGCAGCTTGTCTTCTTATCTCCTATCCTCTTTCTCCCTTGAAATCTCGCAAGCCCATTCTTGTCTTTATTTGGCCCATTCCTCACCCCCACCCCAAAAAAAGAAAAAAGAAAAAAAAAAAAAAAAACAATGTGTGTGTGAACTTGCAATTAAAAACTAAAAGTTGTATAATCCTTCTTGCTAACTTTACTCTTACGTAAGTATAAAATTATAAAACACCATTCGATGGGCAGGTGAAACTGGAGCAATATACTATTCACTATCCATATTATATAATAAAAATGAATAAATGTTACAAAATAAATGTAAAGATTATGAGAGTGAATATGGAATATAAGGAGTTAGTGAGAATGTTTAATCCCACATTGAAAAGGAGAAAAACTATTCTATTCTTTTCAATTGTGGTGATTAATGGGCTAACATGAATTGTCTTAGATATTGGGCTAGATACGTGCGCAAGGGGGAGGTGAAGAGTGGAGACCCATTCAAAATAATTACCATATTCGTTAGTGAGTAAATGACCCGAATTAATACTCCATTTTTACTATGGAAAATAAAGAGCCATTAACCCACTTAATGGACTATCCGTTTGGGCCTTTTCAGAAACTTCTTATCTCACCATTAATTGTGTAACTCCAGCCCATCAGATTAATATCCAACAATTAATCTTGTAACACCCACTACATCAGAATTATGAACCTAATTAATCATAATAAATTGGGTACTAATTTCGTGAGGCCCATTGAGCCTATAAATAGACTCATGCAGATCCAATCCAAGTTACTGAAAAAAAATATACAGAAGGGTGCTCTTTCTGGTGGAGCTTTGGGCTTGGACATTTTGTACAGAAACTGTTCTAGTCATAATATTCAGAAGCTGTTACAAAGTTAACCAAGGGCTTGAATCAACTTAATAATATTCAGAAGTAATATTCAGTTTCTCTTTGTGTTATTTCCATTGTTATTGTATTTTTCACCAACACCTATAGCAACAATAAGACAATTTCATTTCATCTCATCAAAAAAAAAAAAAAAAAAGGAAAAAAGAAGACAATTTCATATGCTAGAAGGAAATAATATATTGAAACCATATGTGACTTCTTTTATATTTACCATTTTTTTTAAAAATTTCTTTTGGGTCACATATGGTGCCTAGAAGCTTCCCCCACTGAACCTACAGTGGGTGAAACTCTACAATTTGGGCCCAAAACATTGTTAAGAAAGTTACGAAAGCACCAAGGAGGCTAATGAGTGCAATTGTGTCAGCTTATTACGGTTTAGCCCGCCAGCCCCAGTGGGCATCCTTTTGTATTTATTTATGATTCCATTCTTATATATTCCTTGCCTTCTTCTTTTGCGCCAGCAGACGAATGTGATTCCCGAGTATAGGTTTTTCATAATATATAAAAATATAAAAAAATTCATGATTCCATTCCATCAATCCATCTAATAGCTAATGGTTTGTTTATTGGATGTGCTACTTAAAAAGGCAATTCTTTTATTTTCCGTGAATGCTAGACTTGGTTTGATATCTTCTGGGCCCTTGCTATTCTAAAACAAATTCTTAAGTTGAAAATGAAAATCACATTATTACTCCATCTGAATTGAAAGACCCTCTATTGTATTTTATTTAATTATACGGGTGTAGCTTATTTTCAATATTTTTTTTAATTGAATATATTTTTTTATTTTAAATATACAATGATAAGTGGTAATAAGTTTTAATCTACACTTTTTATTTAGTTAGTAAGTGATGTGATGATCTCTCGTTAAAATAAAATGAGATTTTTTTTTTGAGTACTTAAATTAAGCTAAACCCTAATTATTTATACCCTCACCCCACCCACCACATATCCACCATAATGATAATATATTTCTCATGGGTTTGAAACCCAAATCCTCCACATTTGGTGGTGGTCCCTGGTTATTGTAAAATTTGTTCAAACCTAAACTCGAGAGCAATCAGCATAATAATGTCATCTTCATATTTTTATTATTATATATGCTAATTTTGAGTTAATTAGAAGGTAAATTATGGGTGTAATCATTATGCTATGACATGAAGCAGTGATAATCGAGGACGCAAAACATTGGAACTACTGTGCCCATATACATGTACCCGACACTCACACATTGTGGCCCTAACCGCCAAAGAAATTAGACACATTTATGTGTGATTCTACAATTTTTTTACGCTTAAAAAAAAATCTTGTGGGTCTGCAACCCACAAAATTCATGGCATGCAAAAGTTAGGGCATGTTTGGTAACTGTTTTTTCTCCTTGTTTTTTGTTTTCAAAAACAATTTTCTATTTTTGAGACAAAAAAACTTGTTTGGCAACCCAAAATGGACAGAAAACAAAAACTATTTTCAAAACTCAATTTGTGAAGAAAACTGAAAACAGTATTTTGCGTGTTTTCAGTTTAATAAGTTAGCATTAAAGTTCAAATCCTAGTAACAACATATTTTAGTATTTTCTATTTTTTTTCTTCAAAAAACTATCTTTTTAATTTCAATTAATCAAACATGTTTTTTATTACAAAAATACAATAAAATTGTTTTTTCTTTATATTCTCCAAAACGAGTTTTTGAAAATAGAAAACAAAAACTGTTACCAAATATAACCTTATAGTCTCACCGCTTTGCAATGATTCATATTTAGGGAATATATATAAATATATATATATATATATAAATTATCCATTTATTATAAAAAATTATCCATGAAATTTAAAAATATTTTATTTTGTATTATGTATCCTTTTAATTTTTTTTAAATTTATTAATTTACTATATTAAAGAAGATTTTATCACTTCTGTGGATAATTTTTTTTTATACAAGATAAAATTCTACTCTAATCTAATTTAAGTATAAATGTGTGTGAAACTCCCTCCTGGAGACTTGAACCCCGGCTCTTGCCCACCACACTCCACAAGCACTTATACTTGTGGAGTGATCACCGTACTAAGGGTGTGCGGTGGTGCTTCTGTGGATAATTATAAATACATCATTATTAGATGTGCTTATTTTATTTTATTTTTATAAAAAGTCAAGATTTTATAATTTGGATCGGTTTCTCTTCAAAAGAGCCTCATTCTATGTAAAATCTCAATTTTAACAAGTATCATTTTGTGTGATTGTAGTATTGTACACATTTTCCTTTAAAATAAAATAAAATAAGGGGCATGTGAGGCTTAGCATCCAAACGAGTAATGTTAGGTGAACAAAAATTTCAAAATTTTTTTCACAATTCTTATAATCACTTGATAATATGGGATGGAGAACTACACATGAGGGAATAGTCATTTGTTCATAGAGTTTAAAAAAAAAAAAAAACGATAAATTGTTATTGGCATCAACCACAACATATACGTAAATAAAAATTTCAAGTTTTGAAATTAACTCACAAATATAAATTTGTATTGATGAATAAGTATGTATAATTCTATGTGGCAATTGAATTATGAGCTTTTCAGGATGGCTTGGCTCTTGCCCTCAATCTCAATATTTAGAAACTTTACATAGAACTTGATGCAAAATCAGTATCTGTGTATATATTGGGCCTGAGGCCCAATCTGAGGATGTAAAGTCATTCGAGGAGGAGTAAACATTTTTATGGGAGTCCGTATTAGTAAAAGAAGAATTTAGTTGTGGTCATAAGGGCCCAGGAAGGTGGGCCGAGGATGAATGCCTCCTCAGCCAACCAAAGCCGAGGTCCAAAGAGGTGGTCTGCCATTCAGAGGAACGTTCTAGGAAATTCTGTTAGTACGGATAAGTATTACAGAAACATAGGATAGGGAGGAGTCCTAAAATATCTAAGGAGAAAATTGCTACAACCACATTGAATACTTTGCCGCTTACCTTTTGACTACATTAATATGGAGGTGATACCTGATGGAAAATAACATGCTTGTATCACATACAAAACACACACAACGGAAAAATAAACGGATCTACTTCATTCGCAATTGATAACATGCACTATATAAGTTTCAAAATATTGAATCAAGTGAGTGTATCTTGGTGCAGTGAATTTTAAAAAACGAAAATCAGAAGTACTCAAGAACACTTTTAATCTTCACTCCAATTCCACTTGTGCCCAAGATGTGTGATATCTCAATCAGTTATATGTGTTTATTCTAGAGAGAATGAAAAGAGTGTCTAACACTCACATACAAATTATTTCATGAAGATATATCAATTTCAAAATTCTGTATGTTTCTCCCTTAATAACTGATTATCTAATTGGGCCAGCCTTTTGAGCTTTTCCAATTGGGCTCTAGTATGTGGCTTGAAGTGGGACCAAAAGGGAACAAATAAGACACTAGCTCCAATAGGCCTTGGGCTTTTCTGTCAACTCTTGACAAGTCCAAAATTACCATAAATTATATTTAATACCATTATATAAATATAATTGTACTCTAGGCCTTATTAATAAATTATATCCCAAGACTTTATTGTACATGCAACCCCTTCATAAAATATTCGTAGTAATACAAAGTCATGAAAGTAGACTGTCACTTTGTAAATTACTACATATTAATTCTTGAGTACCCGGTTTAATCCTTTTAAGTTATTCATCATATATTTATGAAATCCAATTACATAAATATATATATATATATATACACACACACTTTAGTAAGTCATTACTAAAGTGGTTAGGCCTAATTATCTGAATAACCGAATCTATTAAACTTATCTCAAGGGAATATTTTATATCTCCGTTAAGAGATTATGAATTCCATCTTGAGAATATATGCTCCATCAATACTAAATGTGGCTGCCCAACATACTGAGGTTTTGACCGATACTTTAGATCTCACTCCTAATATATCAAAGCAACCTACACTTCATGATCAGGTTCATTATCTTCTCAGGATTAAGAGTTCATGTAAATATAAGTCGTGAGATTTATTATTCAATTGACAGTCGTTAAGAGAATAATAAATCTCACAGCGGTCCAGTTCAATATATCTTAACTCTTAAGACATATCAACACATCAACAAAAAGTCTCCACTTCCATAATCAAGACAAATCATCTTAGTTGATATGTTATAGTCTTCGTAGATGAAATGTCTAATTTTATCACCAACTACGAACTAAAATTTTGAGTTTACAAAGAACTTGTGATTTATATCTTTTGTGACTTTTCACATAAATCACATTCCATGCATCTTATCGACTATATGATAATGTCCGAATATTTATGTTACCATCATTTTAGATAAGAATAAAGTAACTTTATTAATCACAATATTAAGTCATACATCATTTAATACATAATGTCATACATAATATCATACGTGACATATTACAATAGGATTTAAGGGCACTAATCCTAATAATCTCCCATTTGCCCTAAAGACTATTGTGCACTAATCTAACTCTTATTCCCTTCAAATGTGACTCAAAGGTCCTTTAAGACAAGACTTTGGTAAAGGGATCTACAAGATTATTTTCACTTTCAATCTTTGCTACAACCACATATCTACGAGCAACAATGTCTTGAATGATGTGGTACTTTCTCTCAATGTGCTTTTCTTTCTTGTAATTCCTTGGATCTTTTGATTGTGCAACTGCTCCACTATTGTCACAAAACAAAGTAATGAGAACTTGCTCAATTCTTACTACACCAAGGCCAGAAAGGAATTTCTTGAGGCATACAGCTTCTTTTGCCGCTTCACAAGCAGCAACATACTCAGCTCCCATGGTGGAGTTCGCAATACAAGATTGCTTAATATTCCTCCAACTTATGGCTCCACCTCACAAGGTGAACCCACAACCTGAAGTGGATTTTCTAAAATCTAGATATGATTGAAAGTCTGAATCTGTATAGTCAGTGGGAATCAAATCCTCACAACAGTAAACAAGCATATAATCTTTTGTTCCCCGTAGATACTTAAGAATATGCTTTACAGTTTGCCAATGTTGTGGTCCTGGATTTGATTGATATCGGCTGATCATGCCAACTGAATAACAGATATCTGGTCTAGTACAAAGCATGACGTACATGAGACTTCCTACTGCAAAAACATAAGGAACTTGTCTCATCATATCTTCTTCCTCTTGAGTCTTAGGCCTTTAGTCATCAGACAGAGGAATTCCATGTCTGAAAGGAAGTAAACCCTTCTTAGAGTTTTTGCATGCTAAACCGTTCTAGAATCTTATCTATATATCCAGTTTGTGATAAGCTTAACATCTTATTCTTGCAATCTCGCCAAAGCTTGATCCTTAAAATGAAGTTAGTCTCACCCAAGTCTTTCATATCAAATTGGCTTGACAACAAAATTTTTATAGATGACATGACCCCTACATCATTTCCAATGAGTAGAATGTCATCAACATAAAGCACTAGGAACATTATTATTTTATCTTGATGTCTTTTGTACACACATTGTTTAAGATTTTGTTCAAAACCAAATGATTTGATTGCTTGATCAAATCTGATGTTCTATGATCTAGATGCTTGTTTTAAGTCCATAAATGGACTTTTTCAACTTGCATATCATATGCTATTGGTTCTTTGCTATGAAACATTCCAGTTGCATCATATAGATTTCCTCTTCAAAATTGCCATTAAGAAATGCAGTCTTGACATCCATTTGCCAAATCTTATAATCATAATGAGCAGCAATGGATAAGAAAATTTTGATAGATTTAAGTATTACTACTGGTGAAAAGGTTTCTTCATAATCAATACCTACTTTTTGTGTGTACCCTTTCGCCACTAGCCTTACTTTAAAGGTTTCAACCTTTCTATCTATCCTTCTCTTCCTTTTGTAAACTCATTTGCAACCAACAGGTTTAATGCCATTAGACGCCTTTACAAGATCCCAAACTTGATTGGAATACATGGAATCTAATTCAGATATCATAACTTTGACCCAATGATGTGCATTTACATCATTCATTGCCTCTTCATAAGTGTAGAGATTCAATTCAGTCTCTTCTGAGATAGTTTCGTAAGTTTCTCCCAAACTTATAAATCTTATAGGAAGCCGAACAATTTTCCCACTACGACGAGGCACCTGTGTACTAGACATCTCATGAGTAGTATCTTGTGGTGTGTCCAATACAGCCACACCATCCCTAGTTACATCCATTGGTTGTTCATTTACAGATTCATTCATTTTAGCCAAAACAACTTTACCTCTAGGAGTAAAATTATTCATATAGTCATTTTCTAAGAATTTAGCATTTGTACTAACAAAAACTTTGTTATTTTTATGACTATAGAATAAATAACCCCTAGTTTCTTTTAAATAACCCACAAGCAAACACACTTCCGATTTTAGTTCCAATTATTAGGTTTCCCTTTTAACACATGTGCTGGACAACCCTAAATGTGGAGATATTTCATGCTAGGCTTACACCCACTCCATAATTCTAGGGTGTTTTGGGAACAGATTTTGTTGGAACTAAATTTAAAAGATGTATTGCTGTATTTAAGGCATAACCCCAAAAGGAAATCGATAAAGTTGAGTAACTCATCATGGACCTAACCATTTCCAAAAGAGTCATATTCCTTCTTTCTGCTATACCATTTTGTTAGGGAATTCCAGGTGCAGTCAATTGGGATACAATCCCATTTTGAGTTAAGTAATCCTTGAAATCCTTAAGAAGGTATTCACCCCCACGATCAGATCGAATGTCCTTTATGCATTTACCCAATTGATTCTCAACTTCAGCCCTAAACTCTTTGAACTTTTCAAAGGCTTCGAACTTCAGTTTCATTAGGTACACATAAGCATATCTTGAGTAATCATCGGTGAAAGTGATGAAGTACTCATAACCTCCTTTTGCTTGGGTTAACATAGGACCACAAACATCCGTATGAACTAATTCAAGCAATTCTTGGGCTCTTCTACCTTTTGCATTAAAAGGTCGTTTAGTCATTTTGCATTCCAAACAAAATTCACAAACTGAAAATTCATCAAAGTTCAATGGCTCTAGGAGTCCATCTTTGATCAGCATTTGAATTCTGTTTGGATTAATATGACCCAAACGCAAGTGCCAAAGATATGCATCATTAGCAGAAGGAAACTTTCTCTTTAATGATTTTACATGTGAGTCATTATCAATTTCAAAATTATATAATTCATGCTTATCAGAAGTCAAAATATAAAGACCATCCATAATATTGCTAGAACAGATAAACATTTTATCCTTCTTTATTACAACATTGTCTTTAAGAATAACACAATATTCATGTTTACCTAAATAAGTTACAGAAATTAAATTCCTACGAACATTAGGTACATATAGACAGACATCTAATATTAAAACCCTTGACTTAAAGCATACTGATAGCTACAACTGGAATCCTACTCCCATCAGCCAAGGTTAGAAACAATTTTCGTTCTTTAAACTTTCTAGTCTCCTGGAACTACTGCAAAGAATTGCAGATATGATTAGTATAACCTGAATTACACACCAGGAATCCATGAGATTTTGTACCAAACATATTTCAAGGAGGAATGAGCTGTTCATACTCTTATTATTGGCAGTCTTGAACTTTGGACAATTCCTCTTCCAATGTCCTTTCTTACCACAATGAAAACATTTTCCTTTCAGCTTCTTTCTTTTGTCGGCAACCTCTAAGGCAATTTTTTTACCCTCTTGTTTAGTAAAGTCCTTCTTTTTCTTATTCTTACCCTTGCCTTTTGACTTAGATTGAGAAGTAGAAGCTTCACCAACATTGGCTTCAAGACTAACATTAGAAGTACCAAGGATACCTTCTGCCGCTACCAACTCATTCATTAATTCAGACAAAGAATAAATCTTTTTGTTCATATTATAATTGAGTTTGAATTCCTTGAATGATTCCAGTAGTGACTGGAGTATTATATCCACTTGGGATTCTCCATCAATGTCGGCACCCAAAACTTCAAATGTATTCAGATTAGAGATCATTGTAAGATAATGCTCTCTCACTGAACTACCTTCAACCATTTTGGTATTATTAATTTGCCTTATGGTTTCTTGCCTTGCAGAATGGCCTTGCTCACCAAACATCTCCTTCAGACTTAGTATAATGTCCGAAACTAGTTCTACATCCTGCATTTGATGCTCTAGAATATTTGAGATAGATGTAAGGATGTAGCACTTGGCTATCTCATTAGATTTCTGCCAATGATCATATCGTTATTTTTCCTCAAGAGGAGCATCTAATAAAGGAAAGTTAGGACATGGTTTAGTAAGCACATATTTGTGCTCTCCAGCAGTAAGAATTGTGTCCAAGTTTCTTTTTCAGTCAACATAATTGGATCCAGTCAGTTTGTTTTGATTAAGAATGGTAACAAGTGGGCTAAAAGATGTCATGTTCAAATCTGAAATAATAAACATGAATATAATAAGTAAACTGAACGTTATCAATTTAGCATATAAACATATAATATGGAACCTTAATAAAACCATAATATAATATATTCAACGACAACCCAATCCCGCAATTAATATTCCTCAGAAGCGAGGTCATACCAATCACTATGATTAAACGAGGATTATCCTCATTATTAATGCTATCATGGTAAATCTTACCAAACAAAAATAATTTACCGCTTTTCCTTTAGCCTCTAAGTAATAATGACATAGCTCTGAAGGGAGGTTAATATTATACTTAGTCTAGTGTACACCATTGTTTAGAATCAATGTGAATCATCAAGTAACTCCATAGAAGCATGATCGTTCTCAATGTAAAAACACATATTATCCATCATTAAGAAGTTTAACTTATAGTACCATGAATTAAACACCCTTCGAAGAAAGCAAGGCATATACACCAAGGCAAGGTGCTTAATCATACTATTATAAACAGACAATGGAGGCCGTGAAATCCAACCCTTGTATCACTCTCCCACTAGATGTTTTAAAATAAAGGTTTTTAAATTATAAAACATGCATAATCTAATTACACATAGCCTTACACCTTATACATATGAAAAACACTTAGAAAATTCTAAATACTCAAGCTCGATCGATTCTTGACAGCTGCTCGATGGATTGAGATACAACTTTGCTTTCTCGACAACTTCCCGATAGCTGGTCGATCGATCGAGAAACCTTCTGTAAGCTTAATAGATGCTCGATAGCTTCTCAATTGATCGAGCTTCGCGAATTTTGAATTTTCAAAATTTTTTTAAGGCAGTTTTTAACGACTTTTCATGAACTAACAAGCATCGTATGAACATCATAGATTGAGATTGATATCAAAACTAAATTCCATTGATGTTATAGCCTTAAAGTTCAATTTAACATACTTAAATTCAAATTTAAATAACATCAATATCAGTTTTTATCAAATCATAGTTTCAACAACCACGCAAAAAATTAAATGCATATATAATCTTCTAACATTATGAAACTATTATCTCTAATTTCAAAACTCATAAAACATGTTATATAGATTCGAAATAAAGACCACTCTGATACCATTTGATGGAAAATAATATGCTTGTATCACATGCAAAACACACGCAGTGGAAAAATAAACAGATTTACTTCATTCGCAATTGATAACATGCACTATGTAAGTTTTAGAATATAAAATCAAGAAAGTGTACCTTGGTGCAGCGAATTTTAAAAAACGAAGATCAGAAGTACTCGGGAACACTTTTAATCATCACTCCAATTCCACTTGTGCTCAAGATGTGTAGTCTCTCAATCAGTTATATGTGTTTGTTCTAGAGAGAATGAAAAGAGTGTCTAACACTCACATACAAATCATTTCATGAAGATATATCAATTTCAAAATTCTGCATGTTTTTCCCTTAATAACTGATTATCTAATTGGGCTAGCCTTTTGGGCTTTTTCAATTGGACTCTAGTATGTGGCTTGGAGTGAAATCAAAAAGGAACAAATAAGACACTAGCTCCAATGGGCCTTAGGCTTTTCTGTCAACTCTTGACAAGTTCAAAGTTACCATTAATTATATTTAATACCACTATATAAATATAATTGCATTCTAGGCCTTATTAATAAATTATATCCCAAGACTTTATTGTACATGCAACCCCTTCATAAAATATTCGTAGAATACAAAGTCATGAAAGTAGACTGTCACTTTGTAAATTACTATATCTTAATCTTTGAGTACCCGGTTTAATCCTTTTAAGTTATTCATCATATATTTATGAAATCCAATTCCATAATATATATATATATATATATATATATATATATATATACTTTAGTAAGTCCTTACGAAAGTGGTTAGGCCTAACTCTCTGAATAACTGAATCTATTAAACTTATCTCAAGGGAATATTTTATATCTCCGTTAAGAGATTATGAATTCCATCTTGAGAATATATGTTTCATCAACATTAAACGTGGCTACCTAACATACTGAGGTTTTGACCGATACTTTAGATCTCACTCCTGATATATTAAAGTAATCTATATTTTATGATCAGGTCCATTATCTTCTCAGGATTAAGAGTTTATGTAAATATTAGTCGTGAAATTTATTATTCAATTGACAGTCATTAGGAGAATAATAAATCTCACAGCGGCCCAGTTCAATATGTCTTAACTCTTAAGACATATCAACACATCAACTAGAAGTCTCCACTTCCATGATCAAGACAAATCATTTTAGTTGATATATTATAGTCTTCGCAGATGAAATGTCCAATTTTATCACCAACTACAAACTAAAATTCTAAGTTTACAAAGAACTTCTAATTTATATTTTCTGTGACTTTTCACATAAATCACATACTATGCATCTCATGGACTATATGATAATGTCCGAATATTCATGTTACCATCATTTTAGATAGGAATAAAGTAACTTTATTAATCACAATATTAAGTCATACATCATTTAATACATAATGTCATACATAATATCATATATGGCATATTACAATAGGATTTAAGGACACTAATCCTCACAATACCTGACAGTGATTTTCAGCCTTACAGCTATTACACAAAGACTTCAGGAAAATGCTGATGGGACAAGTATCAACACCAACCATCTGGGCTACACGTGGAGGGTAAAGATACAAGGGGAAGAGAGTATAAAAGAAGAAGGAGGCAATGAGAGAAATGGATCAAGAAATTAAGAGAAAAACACTGTAGCAATCAATAGTTGAACTTGTAATCACACTTGAGAAAAATATATAAGAACTGATCTTCTCGGATTATGCCGAAGACGATTTTCTTTAGGTTCAACTAGTCTATCTTCATCTTCTTGTTATTTGGATATACTTTGATTGTTGTCTGGTTCACTAAAGTTCAGTTTTCCAATCCACCTTCTACAAATTCATTGTATTTGGCTTTTTGGGCCTAAGTCTATTCATCTTTTGGGCGAGGGACTCAAATCTGGTCCTTACAAGCTATTTGCCTCATTACATCTCATTACCCCATGATTGATGATTCTCACCCATGCAATGCATTAATTTATGATTGTAGGATTTAAGGACACTAATCCTCACAATACCTGACAGTGATTTTCAGCCTTACAGCTATTACACAAAGACTTCAGGAAAATGCTGATGGGACAAGTATCAACACCAACCATCTGGGCTACACGTGTAGGGTAAAGATACAAGGGGAAGAGAGTATAAAAGAAGAAGGAGGCAATGAGAGAAATGGATCAAGAAATTAAGAGAAAAACACTGTAGCAATCAATAGTTGAACTTGTAATCACACTTGAGAAAAATATATAAGAACTGATCTTCTCGGATTATGCCGAAGACGATTTTCTTTAGGTTCAACTAGTCTATCTTCATTTTCTTGTCATTTGGATACACTTTGATTGTTGTCTGGTTCACTAAAGTCCAGTTTTCCAATCCACCTTCTACAAATTCATTGTATTTGGCTTTTTGGGCCTAAGTCTATTCATCCTTTGGGCGAGGGACTCAAATCTGGTCCTTACAAGCTATTTGCCTCATTACATCTCATTACCCCATGATTGATGATTCTCACCCATGCAATGCATTAATTTATGATTGTAGGTCCCTCCAAAATTTTGTAGAAGTTTATATCAATCATATTTATGGCGAAATGAATCATTGCGTGGATCTTTTGGGCAAAGAATGAAATCTTAGAGCATTCGCAATGGTGAAGTTAAATTTTTTAGCTTTTAGCATATCAAAAACTCACTTTATTTATTTTAACACACCATTTTATAATACGCCGCTTTATAACACACCTAACATCAATAATTCTATTTTTTTTAACATTTCATTTAAATATTATTTATTTATATTCTTTCTTTATTCTTCATCCCTTTCTCTCTCTTCCTCTTTGTCTCTTTCTCTCCCCTCTTTGAAGAAATAACAACTGGCAATAACGACCATCACGCACAACCCACGACCAACAAAACCAACCGTTACAACCCACGACCATAAACTCATTATCCCAAAAAAAATTCCATATCAAACCCACCAAAAATCACCACAACTATATATATATATATATATTAAAACAACCACCACAAACCCACCAACCACACCACCATCAACAACCACCACATCATAACCCAGCAACCCAAATAAGCCAAAAACCACTACACAAACCCAGTGACTTAACCACCACAGGCCGATCAATGGTCCACCACATCCACAACAACCCATGGCGTGACCCACCACCACAATCGCAACCTATAACTCGATCAACACCACAACAACCCATAGCCCAATTGGAACCCATCCTATCCCAATCGCCACAAGCCGATCAAAGAGATGAGAGAGGGATGATAGAGAAAGTGAGAATTTTGAGATGAGAAAGAGAGAGAGTGAGAGGTTTGAGAGAGAGAGAGAGAGAGAGAGAGAGAGAGAGAGAGTCTGAGATTGAGAGAAAAAGAATATAAAAAAACTAAAAGCAAGTAGCAAGTACCAGTTCATTGTAGCAAGTTGTCGAATTTTATTAAATATGGCACCATTGATGTAGCACATTTTGTGGTTTATGGTGTTAAAAATAGCATTTTAGCAATTTAACACATAATTGTGAGTGCTCTTAGTATGATTTGTTTGTTTTGTATTCAAATCTCCCTCCCTATATTTTTTACAACTATTAGATGATGCTTGGGGGTATTATATACCCTATACTTCTTTGTCTTAATTTCTTTAATCTAGTTCCTCTTAACCATAAAAAAAGTGTGTTTGGATTCACAGAGCATTAGAGTGCATTTCACATTAGTATATTTATTTTTTTTATTATATTTATTATATTTTTATTTACTGAAAGTATATTAAAATACATACGTACTTAAAGTGGAAAAAAATAAAATTTTAAAAAATTGTACATAAAAACTAAAAATAAAAAAAAATATTTAAAAAAAAAATAAACTAATTTTTAGTATTTTGTTTTTGTCTCGTCTCAAAATAAACTACGGGACATAATGAAAGACAAAAGAACAGTTAACCTTGAGGGGTTGGCCAAGCGGTTGGGCGTTTGGTCTCAGGATGCTTGTCCTGGGCTCGACTGGGTGTGCTCCCCAGTTCGAATCCTGCGACCTGCATTCTGAAAATATCCCTCGGGCCAGCACTTTATCCTTCGGGCCCACCCGGTGCGAGCAGTGATTAGTCTCTCTGGTTGTCCGCCTTGAGAATACACGGTGCGTCGAGCAAAAAAAAAAAGAACGGTTGAAAAAAATGTCTTGAGTAATCAATGGCAGGAAACGACGACGTTTCATACACAACATGATACTTTATTTGTATCTCATGAATACTCACGAACTGTCCCAGTCATTTCTTCATTTCCCCGCACACGCACGCACAGTAAAAAGTAATCTTCTCGGCTGACTTTTCTCTCTCTCTTCCGCACCAAAACATACTCCTCTCTCTCTCTCTCTCTCTCTGATGCAGAAAAGAGAAAAAGAGAGAGAAATGTGGTACCGTCCTCCACAAACACCACCTCCACCTGTCCTCTCTCTCTCTCACACACACAGTCCCCAAAAACCCTAAATTGACCCAAAAAGAAAAAAAAAAATGGAAATCCATAAATACCCTTCTCCCCTCTCCTCTACATGAACCCACCACCTCACAGTAACAGCTCACATACACATATAAATTCTAAAAATTCCTCTCCAAGAAAGAAACATATAAACCAACCAACAAAAAAAGAAAAGAAAAACCCACAAATTTCTCTCACTTTCGCTCTTAGATTCCATTATTCATTTCTTCTCTAAACCAACAGACCTAATTGGTACGTTTCTTTACTTCTCTTTGACTCTTTTTTTTTTTTTTTTAAATTTTTTTTACATTTTGAAAATATACAAAAAAAAAGAGCTCTTAATAAATCAACAATCAATCAATACCTTTGCTTCACATCTTAGCCTTTGGGAGATTCAATCATGTTTAAATTAGGGTTAGGGTTTGGGTTAGGGTTTGTACTAGTTTCGTTTCTGGTTCTGGTACAGATCGTTCTTGGAAAATATGTTAATGGTAATGATAAGCGAAACTTCATTGCTTTTTTGGTTGTGATAATTTCGGTAATGTTGGGGTCTTATCGCCTATTCTTCAGCAGCTTACTGCACTATATGCTTCCCAGAAAGAGAGCCAGTGAAGGAGTGGTTGTAGAAGAAGAAGACAACACCAACAACAGCAGCAACTTTAACACCATCAACAAGTGTGAGGGCGCTTCGGCTTTCAACAAGAACAAGAAGCTTCGAATCGCCGAGGAAGACGCCGATTCGACCAACAACAACAACAACAACAACAATCACAATCACAATCACAGTAGCGGCGGCATAGTTGTAGAACAAGAACAAGAGCAAGGAGAAGAGATTCCAATCATGGGTTTGGGCAACACGAATTCGCAGGATATCGATGAAGATCTCCATAGCCGGCAGCTCGCCGTGTATGGCCGCGAGACGATGAGGCGGCTTTTCGCTTCGAATGTTCTCGTCTCCGGGTTGCAGGGTCTTGGTGCTGAGATAGGTATATATCTACTTTTTAAGTCTTTAATTATATTTGAGCTCTGGTTGATTTTGATTTTGATCTTTTTTTTTTTTTTTGCCTTTTCATTTCTTTGTATGGTGGTGGTGAAATCTTGTGGATTTAAGTGTGAGATGGATATTGGTTTCGAATTTGTTTTTTGATGATTTGGTTTTCTTGTTCTGATTTTGTGTTGTGTTAATTAGATAATGGGGAAGTGAAACCTTGTGGTTTTTTGGCGTGTGCTAGATTAGGACATATGTTTTGCAGTTTTTTAATATACATTTATGTATCAGTTTCATTGTTATCGTTTGGTCATTCTTTTCTGCTTTTGCTGCTTTGCCGTTGGACATTGTTATGTTGATTAAATATTTACTCCCTGAAAAGGTTACAGTTGAGAGAATTTTATGAGCTGAAAATGATGCAAAATGAGCTTATTAATGATCTGATACAAACTCCTGTATGCACTGGATAGTTTAGTTTAGTTTTAGATAAGTAACTGAAATTTTGTTAGAATAAAGATGCAACCTCATGCTCGTATATTCACTGGATTTATGATCTTTTAATTGGGTAGTCTACTGCCTTGCTCTATCTTTTATCTTTTTAAAAGGTTGATAAATAATCTTATACCTCTTTCTTTCTATGTCTATATTTATGTGATTTGATTCTCATTCTTGCTGGTGTTGGGTTTATAATCTGTAATCTTGCTGCTGATCAAATCAATTTCATCTTTGCTTCCTGTAGCAAAGAACCTCATTCTTGCTGGTGTCAAGTCTGTGACCTTGCATGATGAAGGGCCAGTGGAGTTGTGGGATTTGTCCAGTAATTTCATTTTCTCAGAGAATGATGTTGGTAAGAATAGGGCAGTTGCTTCTGTCCAAAAGCTGCAAGAGCTCAACAATGCTGTGGTCGTTCAGTATTTAACAACAAAATTGACTAAGGAACAGCTTTCTGATTTCCAGGTACTTCCATCTCCATTTCTTTGCATTCTCTCTTGATTTAATCAACTGTTTGCTTTTCAGATTTATGCAAGTTGTTAATTTTTCATATTAAATTAAATTTTGCATAATGTTTTCTTGCTTTTTGAAACATTTCTGTCATTTTTAAAATATAATTTAAATGTACATGATTTAGGGCAGGAAATAGATGAATATGTACATACCAACATATACCTATCCGCACAAATATTTGTACTATCTGGCTACTAAGACAAGGAATCATATAGATTGTATCCCAAATCAAAATGCAGTATTAGATATCATCATGATGGTAGAGAAGCTGGATTTAATTTCAGATCTCAGTTTCATTGAAGGTACCTGTGTTCCTTTTTCCGAAACTATTTGGATTTTTATGCTTAAGTCATGTTCCGTTCAGGCTTAGCTGCGTAGGCTTAAAATTGTGATTTGACCTGTAATCCAAATGTATGATTATCAAAATTGCTTTCTATGGAATTTGATGAACATTCATTGTTATATTTTGTTAGTTTATATATGTTTGAATATATGCATGTAGACGTGCATGCATGCAGGAATGTATAGTTAGAGGAGGGGATGGGAGTTTGGATGCAATAGATTGAACATTGTTAAAATATCTATGGATGTTATTTTTCTTTCTCCATCTTCAATAGTTACTCTCCTTGTCTCTTTTGGTGTCATGTTGGTTAAATTTGTATCATGTTGCTGGATTTTGATCAGATTTTTGTCTCTATGGTTAGGGTTGGAGGCTAAGTTGTTCTTAAACAAAATCTATTTTCATAGTCATTCTGGTTCTACTTGTGTTTTTAAACCTATGGGATCATACATTGCTTAAATCTTGGATATTAATGGAGTCTGAATTTCCAGATCTTTACATAGTCCTTCTGTTATAAGCTCTACTTTGGTTTTCTTTATTGCATACAAACTAGAAACTAACTAGCTAATTTAATATATGCTTGTTATAGAAGTTACAATTGCTAATTCAGCGATGTTCTCGGTACAATAGTGTGTAAATTCCAAGAATCTATGTCAAGTTATTTTTTATAAGTAATAAGAAAATTTTATTGATAAAAGTAGAGGCATAAGCATCCATGATGTATGCAAAAGAATTCCCGAATACAACCAAAGGAAGTCAATGAAGTCCATACAAGAAGAATAAAAATACTCTTGAATCCACCCGACCTTAAGCTTTTTTTCTTTAGAACTTTATTGGATTGGACATTGCAAAACCAATCATTTTCTTCTCTTTTCATTTTTCTTGATTCCTGTAATTTTTATTCTTGATTGTTGACCCCTGCACACTCCCTGTGCACTAGGGTGTCCTTTTTTGGATATCAATAAAGCTTATTACTTGTATAAAAAAACACTCTTGAATCCAGTGGACCAATCTTATAGAGATCATAGAAAGACCTCAGCTCACCTACTCAAGTAGGCATCTCAACAATCCTAAAATTCCAAAGATTTCTCTAGTAAAACTGCTTTTTGCTGTCCAAAGACTCCAAACAATTGTTTCTAACAAAAATACACATCAGCCACTTTTCAAGTTTTCACCTATTTAACTCCCGTTGTTTAATTAATTTAGAATGAAAGCTTGTTCAGTGTCAATAAAAAGTTTGGTCTAATGCCTCTCTTTTGGTAAGCAGTTTGATTTGGTGTCATTGTGATGCAGTAGAGAAGCTTGAATGGACTCTGATTCAAATTTTGATGTAGTATCCTTAGGAACTCAGCACTAAATTAGATTTCTTGATGAGATCTTGAAGAATTCTGGAATAGAGTTTGATATTTAAGGATTTAGGTGAATAAAAGATTGGATCTTGAATATGTTTGATGACTTGGTATTAAAACAGTAAGTAGAATGCGAATAAAGAAAGATAAGCAATAGGAAATCAAACCTAGGTTTTCCTCCTAAGCAATCACACTTGCGTAGCAATCACACCCTCAAAGCTTAAAAAAAGCTTTTGGAATTTTATTAAAATCAATCTCACTATCCTTTATTAAATGCATAAAGAGGGTAAGTTACCTTTTAAAACCCTATAGTTTAGGCAGTGTAACAAATTAAATGTAATAGTTTCAAAAGTAACAAATTAAACCTTGAAATTCCTATGAGTAACAAATTAAACCTTATAGTTTCTAAAGCTACAAATTAAAACCTAAAGTTTCTAAAAGTAACAAATTAAAACCCTGCATTGGGTTTGGAATTAATATGGGCTGAAGGTTTAATTTGTTTCTTTTGAAATTCTGCGTTTCAATTTGTTAACTTTTTAAAACATAGGGTTTAATTTTTTATACCCTTAAACTATAGGGTTTAAAATGTAATTTTCCTTAAACTCTTTTATAGGCTATTGCCAATACTCCTAGAAAGACCAGGACTCCTAAATTAGCTTTTCTTAGAAAGCCTTGGATTCCTAATTTTAAATTAGGACAAAACTTATATACAATTCCTTAGGTGCAATATATTATGTTCAACAATTAAATTCAAACACATTACTAGACTAAATTTAATTCAACAAGATAATATTGTTTGTGTGTGCTGTGTTGGTCAATGCTAGCAAGTGTTTGAAATTTGTTCGGGAACTTAATGAACTTTACCTTAGGAACTCTACCTAAGTTTTGCCCTTTAAATAACATGTACTTAACAACTTTAGATTATTTCTTATATAAGAAATAAGAACTTTAGGTTATTGAGTCTTGGGAACTTTTCTCGTAAAACTTAATCAAAAACGAAAAGCAGCTTTCTAGACTAAAAAACTTAATACTAAGACTCAATAATAATTAAAGTAACCTATGAAAGGCGCCAAGAAAGCCCTGCATCAACTCTACACACAATTCTCTTGTTACAATATTAGGGATGTTGCTAACTTATCAAAAAAAATATTAGGGATGTTGCTAACTCATGTAGAGTTAGCAACATCCCTAATATTGTAACAAGAGAATGGTGTTTCATCATAACTATCTGGACACCGGAATATAGTTTTACTTGCCTTCTACTATGAACAAGTAATTTGCCACACCCCCATCCCTTCCTGAAAAAGAAATGAAAATGGGAATTGTTTGTTTAAAGCATGAAGAAGGGTATGAGATGATAGCAGCAGAGTGTAGGAAGCAGCACTTGGTTGTAGTTGCATTTAAGTTATGAAAGTGATGTACTTACATAAAAATAAAAGTCATGCTAGTGATATTTTAGGGTGACCTCAATTCACTTTCAGCAGTTTCAAATATTGGTTCTTTTGTTTGTTTATTTTTAAAGTTCCATAAGCTAATCTTGTTTTGTATGCAATGTTGTGTTTGCTTGCTCTCTCTCTCAAACAGGCGTGTTTGTATCTTTCTTTTTGAAATGTATATGCATGTGTTGATTCCCTGGTGGTGCAGGCTGTTGTCTTTACTGATGTCAATTTTGAGAAAGCCATTGAGTTCAATGATTACTGTCGTATTCATCAGCCTCCTATTGCATTTATCAAAACTGAAGTCAGAGGCCTTTTTGGTTCTGTGTTTTGTGACTTTGGACCTGAGTTCACTGTTGTTGACATTGATGGAGAGGAACCACACACGGGTATAATTGCATCGATCAGCAATGACAACCCTGCGCTAGTATCCTGTGTTGATGATGAAAGGCTTGAGTTTCAGGATGGGGATCTTGTTGTATTCTCTGAAGTTCACGGAATGACAGAATTGAATGACGGGAAACCAAGGAAGATTAAAAGTTCCAGGGCTTATTCATTTACTCTTGAGGAGGATACCACAAATTATGGAGCCTATGTGAAGGGTGGTATTGTCACACAGGTGAAACAGCCCAAGGTGTTGAAATTTAAGCCATTGAGAGAAGCACTAGCTGATCCTGGTGATTTTCTTCTTAGTGATTTCTCTAAGTTTGATCGCCCACCTCTTCTGCACTTGGCATTCCAAGCGCTGGATAAGTTTGTCTCCGAGTTGGGACGCTTCCCTGTTGCTGGTTCTGAAGAGGATGCTCAGAAGCTTATATCTGTTGCCAGTGGCATCAATGAGAGTTCAGGGGATGGGAGAGTGGAAGATATCAATCCAAAACTTTTGAGGCACTTTGCCTTTGGTGCAAAGGCGGTACTGAATCCCATGGCTGCAATGTTTGGTGGTATTGTGGGACAAGAGGTTGTGAAAGCATGTTCGGGGAAGTTCCATCCACTTTATCAGGTTAGTGCACATTCTTCTTTATCATGTTATGGTAGAGTTGGAATCTTGATTACTTTTTGCTTTGAATGGTTGAGCTCTCTATATTGCCTGAAGGCGCCTCTGTATAATGCCTCTAACCTAGGCTCCTATAAGTTTCCTTGCTTATGTTATTCGCAACAAGATCTTGACTGCTTTTGAGATGTACTTATCAAAACAAGATCTTGACTGCTTTTGTGTGATGAGAGAGTTTACATCTTACCTTGAATGCTGGTTCTCACAACTTAATTTTGTTTACTTATTCCTGCAGTTCTTCTACTTCGACTCAGTGGAATCACTTCCTACAGAGCCACTGGATTCAAGTGATTTCAGACCAAGAAATAGCCGTTATGATGCTCAGATTTCTGTCTTTGGGTCTAAGCTTCAGAAGAAACTGGAGGATGCTCAAGTGTTCATTGTTGGATCTGGTGCACTAGGCTGTGAATTCTTAAAAAATGTAGCCTTGATGGGAGTTTCATGTGGTGATCAGGGAAAGCTAACAATTACTGATGATGATGTAATTGAGAAGAGTAACCTCAGTAGGCAGTTCCTCTTCCGTGATTGGAACATTGGTCAGGCCAAATCCACTGTTGCTGCTTCTGCTACTGCATTAATAAACCCTCGACTAAACATTGAAGCTTTGCAGAATCGAGTTGGCCCTGAAACTGAAAATGTATTTGACGATACCTTCTGGGAGAATTTGAGTGTTGTTATTAATGCTTTAGACAATGTGAATGCCAGATTGTACGTTGACCAGAGATGCTTATACTTCCAGAAGCCACTTCTTGAATCAGGAACTCTTGGTGCCAAATGCAACACTCAGATGGTCATTCCTCATCTCACAGAAAACTATGGTGCCTCGAGAGACCCACCCGAGAAACAAGCGCCTATGTGCACTGTACACTCGTTTCCACACAACATTGATCACTGCTTGACTTGGGCTCGATCTGAGTTTGAGGGTTTACTTGAGAAAACACCAGCTGAAGTGAATGCATATTTGTCCAACCCGAGTGAATATAGCACTGCAATGATGAATGCTGGCGATGCTCAGGCTAGGGATAACTTGGAGCGAGTACAGGAGTGCCTTGATAAAGAAAGATGCGAGATATTCCAAGATTGCATTACCTGGGCTCGTTTGAAGTACTTTCCTCGACACTTATTCTTTGTCAACCCCTTCCCCACTGTTTCCCTATCAAAAACAATTATAATGGCTTTTATTTTCTTCCTCAGAGTTCCTGATATCATCTTTATATTTACTCAGGTTCGAAGATTATTTTGCTAACCGTGTGAAGCAGTTGATTTATACGTTCCCTGAGGATGCTGCCACCAGTACTGGGGCTCCTTTCTGGTCAGCCCCCAAGAGATTCCCTCATCCACTGCAATTCTCAGCTGCTGATCCTGGTCATCTCCATTTTGTTATGGCAGCAGCCATTCTACGTGCAGAGACATTTGGAATCCCAATTCCTGACTGGGCCAAGAATCCTAAGAAGTTGGCTGAAGCTGTTGATAAAGTGATGGTCCCAGATTTTGAGCCCAAGAAAGATGCGAAAATTGTAACTGATGAGAAGGCTACCAGTATCTCTACTGCCTCAGTAGATGATTCAGCTGTCATTGCTGATCTAATTATGAAGTTAGAGCAGTGTCAGAAGAACCTGCCATCAGGGTTCAGGATGAAACCAATTCAATTCGAGAAGGTATATCTTTCTGTCTATTGCCTTTATTCATTCGTATTCTGGAACTGTTTCCATGCTTGTCTATAGTTTTAACTTTTAACCTTTAATTATGCTTATGTGCGCCTGTATGGCTCATGATTTAGTAGATAATACTTGGAAAGTTTTCTTCATACGAACCTATGTGCTAAGACCATAGTTGGAAAGTTACTCTTCATATGGCAATGATAAGAGTGGGCTTAAAAAACAGTAGGATGTGCCATTTTTATACATTAATAATTTCTCCACCCTTTCAAGTTCCTTTTGTAAAATTCCAGATTCTAAATATATTTCTGGTAGAAAAAGTTTTGAATCAACTTTCTGATTTTCATAAAACATGTCCCATAAATGTGCAGGATGATGATACTAACTTCCATATGGACATGATAGCTGGCCTTGCCAATATGAGGGCACGAAATTACAGCATTCCTGAAGTTGACAAGCTGAAAGCCAAGTTTATTGCTGGAAGGATCATTCCTGCAATTGCAACAACCACTGCTATGGCCACAGGTCTTGTCTGCCTGGAGCTCTACAAGGTTTTGGATGGAGGGCACAAATTGGAGGACTATCGTAACACATTTGCTAACCTTGCACTGCCTCTGTTCTCCATGGCTGAGCCAGTTCCACCCAAGGTCATCAAGCATCAGAACTTGAGTTGGACTGTTTGGGACAGGTGGATCCTGAAAGGCAATCCTACTCTGAGGGTACTTTTGCAGTGGCTCAAGGAGAAAGGGCTGAATGCCTATAGCATTTCATGCGGAAGTTGCCTGCTCTATAATAGTATGTTCCCTCGTCACAAAGACCGAATGGACAAGAGAATGGTGGATTTGGCCAGGGAAGTGGCCAAAGTGGAATTGCCTCAATACCGTCGCCATTTGGATGTTGTTGTGGCATGCGAAGATGAAGAGGACAATGATATTGACATTCCTCAAGTATCCATTTACTACCGTTAGGTTGTCTCCAATCCTCATAGGATTGTGATTTTAGGTTGAGAAAAGTCTATTTTTACAGCTGTCTTTGACTTTACTGTCAAATTTAACAAATGAGTACACCTCAAATGGATGGATATTTTCAAAACAGTTCACATTTTCTTTTATAAATATGGAACTTTGATTCCATGTATCTTATTATTCTGTATTTGCTTGATTTAATCCTGTGGTGTGTTCTAATATTACCAGTATGTAATGTAAGCCTGCTTCCGTTTCACCAAATTGCTTTTACTAGAATTGATTATTTTTACTCCCACGTGTGTTTTGTGATTCATTGTGGTAGTGTGCCTGATTTTGTTGGCAGATGACGCTTCTGTAAGTACTATTACCATGGCAACTTACTGATTTGTTCTTTGCAAGGGCAATTTATAACGGGAAATAAGTGGGGTTTCCGGTTACCTAGGGTGCAAGAAATCACCAATCAATCGCTGTGACCGGTTGAATCTGATGGTTTTGGTTGGTTCAATCCGGATTAAGATCCCATGAGGTATTGCATGAGGTATTGCACGGTGAATCTGATGGTTTTTTACTTTTTGACTTTTTATTATTACTACTTTTTAAAATTTATTCAAGGGCGTAGGTTGAAAGCTACAAAAACAACTTTCAAATCTAAACACTTCACAAAACTATTGCACCGTGCAATGCCAATGTGGTATTACATGGGATCTCAATTTGTTCAAATCCTGTTTTTTTTTTTTTTTTAAAATATATATATATATTTTTTATTTCAGCGTTTCGTTCACTATAGATGTGGTGATTTTGAAAATCGAAATCGATTTATTTGTTTTTAAGTTATCCCTCTCTTTCTCATATTTAGTAATGGTGCCATTGAGATCCTCTTTCTTTCAATTGTTAGTTGTACCCCTTCCTAATTGTCAGATTGACAATTGTCCTTCCTTGATTAAATTGAACTGAATTGTTGCAAGGGTTTTCAGTATTGTGCTGTGCTTGCCATTGCTCGATTGGCATTGATAGGATCGTAAATAAGTCGAGCCGAGTATTAAAAGTTTAGGATTAATTATTAATTTTATTTCAAACATGAGTCGAGTTCAAACACATTAAATAAGATTATATGTTTAAGCTTAGTTTATTTTTTTGCCGGATACGTTTGAGCTTGTTTGTGAGCTATTTGATTAGCTTATTCTTTTTCTGTATATAAAAAAACTAAGATTAAAATCTTTTAACCCTTCACAAATCTATGCTACTAATAATTAATAACCAAATTTTAGTTGAAACTATATTATTTGAGTTAATTAAATGGGGTAATTTAAGCCCACCTATGGTTTGGTCCAAAATCACTTTGTCTATCCGTGTTTTGAAAAGCATCACTTAACTCACCTGAGGTAAGGTTCGTCTGTATTCTGTAATCCACCTCACCCTCTGCCATTAGAAAAACACCTTTTAACCCCAAAAAATAACATAACACGAATCAAATATACTCTCTAAAAATCTTTTCGCGAGAGTGACCATTCGTGTTCTTCTCTCTTGAATCTTTGCTGATTGAAGTCGTTGGGCTTGAAGTTTTCAAATTTACTGAATATCGAAGCTAGGGCTTGCAGTTTCAGTAAAGAAAAACAAGATTATTGAAGAACATCTCTCTGGATCCACGGATAGTTTTTTTTTTTGTGTGTGCAAATTTTGTGAATTTTACATGGTTAAATTTGTGCATTTGGTTATTAATATGTAGAATCGATTAGGAAGTTTAGAAAATACTATTATGGTTGTTTCTAAATGTGTATACTTGACAATATTAAAAGTACTTTTTGATGATTATGGTCATTTGTGTACTATGGTTTGTGTGGTCCCTAGGAATTTGTTGGGAAAATGCGTTTGCATGTGCTATATGTCGTCCCTTATCCTTGTGTTGTCTCCCAAAAACAAAATAAATACTATTAAAATGCACATTATGTATATGTCTGTTGGTCTTGTTGTCTTTATCTGTTTGTTTGTATGTAAACAATTTCATTATTTTGTTTGCAGATGGATGATTTCACATTTGATTTTGTGGTTAATGTTGGGGGATGTTTTGTGTGGAACCCAGATCTATAATATGTGGGTGGGACTGTACATAGATTGTTAGAAATTGACCGTAATAGATTAAGTTAATTTGAAATACAAGATATATATTTTAAGGTTGGGGCTCTTAGAAGCAATAAGTATCAGTTTCAATTCCTAGAGGCGATTTGGAGCATGGATTAAGGCTCATAACTTCAGATGATGATGTGTTGTACATGTGTGTAATTCATAGGGAGCGGCCAACTAACACAATTACACTCTATGTGGACATTGATTTGATGCCACTTGCTGTTGAAGGTGGGGGAGGTGTAGTTGCAGATGGAGGGTTAGAGATAGCTACTATTGAAGGTGGGGGAGGGGGTAGCTGTTCTTGTGGAAGGGGAGGGGCAGTTGATGTTGAAGGAGAAGATGTAGTTGCTGATGGAGGGGGAGGGGTGGCTTATGACGCTTTGGAGAGTGATGATGGTGAAGGCATAGTGGGTGAAGAAGAAGATGGAGAACATGATGAAGTTGGTGGTTTAGAAGTTGAAGATTAGAGTGGTTCAGAAGTTGAAGATTAGAAGGGATTAGGTGGTGTGGATTATGATTGGATATATGAAGGCTTAGAGGTGGAGGACTTTGGTGATGACATTTTTCTAGATACAACCACTATTCCACCAGAGTCAAGTAATGCACCCTATGCAGTCCCACAGTCAAGTGATGCACCCCATACAACCCTAGAGTCTAGCAATGCACCTCATGCAGCCCCACATAATAGTGAATGGATTAAGCCAATTGGTGTGGATGATACTGAGTGGACTGAGCCAGCTCTTGAGGATGACTTGCATGGTAAGCATGGATGGGTCTGATGATGAGCAGGTACCTAAGCAGCCACAGTTTAATGTTAAAAGTGACATGAAAAATGTTGTATTGAAGAAGGAGATGAAGTTTCCTAATGCAAAGGTGTTCAGAGCTACCTTCAGGGAGTATGCCAAAAAAAAAAAAAAAAAAAACCTATTGATATCAAATTCAAGTTGAATGAGAGGACACAAATTTTTGTTCATTGCAAGGATGAGTGTGGGTGGAGATGTTATGCATCGATGATAAGTGGAGAGTTGACATTTCAGATAAAGACATTAACTGCTAATTGTACTTGCCCTAAATCATTTAAAACGAGCCAAGCAACATTAGCTTATGTTGCAAAGAAGTTCCTGGATGATTTTGGTAAAAATCCAAATTGGGAGGTGTCTGGTGTGCATAATCATGTTATGCAGAATATATCTGTAAACCTAAGTGTTAACCAAGTGTATAAGTCAAAGAGGAAAGCCAATGATTTGATCAATGGAGATGAACAACTGCAGTATGGTTTCCTTAGGGACTATGCACAGATGATAACCACTATAGATGTTGGAAGTAGGGTTATATTACAAATAGAAATGGATGATTAGAATTCCCAGCCAAAATTTAAGAGGATGTATGTTAGGTACAATGCTCAGAAGGTAGGTTTTTTAGGTGGCTGTAGACCATTTATTGGCTTGGATGGTTGTCACTTAAAGGGAAGATTTGGTGGGCAATTGCTATCTGTCACTGCTAAGGATGCAAATGATAACATATTTCTAGTTGTCATGACTGTTGTGGAACAGGTAAACAAGGACTCTTGGATTTGGTTTTTAGAGTTGTTTGCTGATGATATTTGGAGGCTAAAGGAGCTTTAGTTGGTCTTTATTTCTGATAGGCAGAAGGTATGAAACTGTACCTTAGTCCACACATGGTTAACATAGTTGGTTAGTTGCGCTAATATGTTTTGTTTGTTTGTTTACCAGGGACTTATACCTGCAATGGAGACATTATTCCCAACTATGGAGCATAGATATTGTGTGAAGCACATACACAACAATATCAAAGTCAACCACAAGGGATTGTGATTGAAGGATGCACTGAGGAGTCGTGTTGTTGCTACAATTGTTAGGGAGTTTGAGAGAGGTATGCAGTATATGAAGGAATTGGATGAAGAGGCATGGCAGTACCTTGTAGACATTGAACCTACCCAATGGACAAGGTCACACTTTACTTTTAGGGCCTTAACAGATTGTTTGGTCAATAATTTGAGTGAATTTTTTAATTCCATGATTTTGAAGTCTAGGGACAAGCCTATTCTAGCAATGTTGGAGTGGATTAGAGTTAGGATTATGACTAGACTTTACACCAAAAGGAAGGGCATAAAGAGTTATGCTGGTGTGAGAGATGCTGTCATTCAAAAAAGAGATTTGGGTACTTTTTAGGGCACCTTTCTTTTTGGGTAAGTGGTATGGAGTCGCTACTTATTTTTTATGCAAAAAATAAGAAAAAATAAATACTTGACTGAATTGTTCCATTCATTGATTGAATAATAACATACATAGTTGAAAATTTGAACTTTATACAACTTTGGGTCCTAGTTACAATCTACCAAAATACATGGCTTTTTGTCCTAGTTACAATCTACTCAAAAATAAAACAAAGACAAGACTAGATCTATTTAACCAAAGACCTAGATTCGGAGGCTAGGTTACGGAATGAGAAGGTGTTAGGCACCCATTCCGTCCAGACAGAGTCTGGTCTTCTAGACTCTTGTAACCAATGTCCCATTTTATGCATGTCCTGAATGATATGTTGAATATGTGAAAATAAAATCAAATCACACAAATTTATTTATGAATGAAGCCTCTTCTTTTGTTTAAAAATTCAGATTTGTTTTGATAGGTAAAAAAAAAAAAGGTTTTTGACAATAGAAAAATCAGATCTGTTTTGTAATATATAAAGAAAAAAGGTTTTTGGAGATAAAAAATTCAGATTTGTGTTGTAATGATTAAAAAATGGTTTTTGACGATAGAAAAATCAGATTAGTTTTTTATATGTTTTAAGAGAATAAAAAAGGTTTTTTTAAGAAAAGAGTTTCACTCATAATATAATTTATGCAATCATGAATTAAAACAAACACAAACATTGTAGCACATGATCTCTTCCTTTATTTCAACAATTTGCATGTATTAAAAAAAATCAGATTTGTATCTTAAGAAAGATACAAATCAGTTTTGATTTGAGAAAAATTTAGATCTGCATCTCATAAAGATGAAGATCTCTTTTTGTTTGATGAAAATTCAGATCTACATCTAAGAAAGATACAGATCTGTTTTTATATTGAGAAAAATTCAGATCTATATCTAGAAAAGATGCAGATCTGTTTTAATATTGAGAAAAATTCAAATCTACATCTAGAAAAGATACAGATCTGTTTTATTTCAAGAAAAATCCAGATCTACATCTAAGAAAGATGTAGATCTATTTTGTTTTAATAAAAAGAATTATTTATATGCAGATTATTGACATTCAAGAAAGAGATATAACAATCACATAAAAAAACAACAATTAACAATGACTATTTGAAAAAGAAAGAGATATAACATGCATCATCACATCATAAGAAAAAGGGTTAAGAAACAACCTCTTGCATGAGCACTCTTCGTTCTTGAGAGGATGTTTTAGGGTTCCAAGAAACTTATTCAGTTCTCTTTGAAATCTAAAAACCCTAATTTTCGTAGCAAAACTCAAAAAGGGGGTCAAAAGATATAAGCCATTTGAGAGCCTAAAACGTGCCTTCAGAGCGTAGAAAAAAGGGGCAGAATTATGAGATTCAGTCTCTATTTATAGAGGCTAGAAGACTCTAAAAAATAGGAACGGATGATTAGGGTTTGAATCCGGACGCATCCTTTTGCGAAAAGATCGAAAATGGTATGCATAATCGTTACCCGAAGGCCGTTGGGCCAAAGCCCACACCAGGGAAATTTGGCCCTTTTAGAGTGCCGTTCAGCACTCCAAAAGTGCCGAATTGGCCCTATGGCTCCAAATGCACTTTCGTGTTCGGGTGCCGTTTGGACTCCTTTTCTAGGGTTTTTTGGCCGGTTTATGTACCTAGACGTGTTTTCATCATCCGTCTATGATTTTTTGTCTCTTTCTGGATAATTCAGGGTTTTTAAGAAAAATTATCTTCAATAATTATCTTGTAAATAATTATCTTGTGGATAAATCCCTTAAAATAAATCCTGATAAAGTGCAGATTATCCACAATTTTATTGTTATCCAGTCATCCCTTTTATTCCCATGCATGCATCCCTATTTTAAATACTAATTATCAACCAATCACAAAATTATCTAATTAATTTTAATTGTCCAACTAATCAGAATTAATTTAAATTAATCATGTGTGGTCAACTCTTCCTAGACACAATGCATATGGATTGTGCAAACTAGATCACGCGATATTTTTCGATTCGATGGTCCGATTTAAAAACCAGAAACACTGTTGCAACTGTTGGAATTCCGAGATCATTTTTATGATATGCAATGAATGAATTGTTGTATGCAATGCAAAGACAAAATGATGTATGTAATGCAAGAACAAATTGATGCATGTGATGCAATTATGATTTTTGGGGTACATGGATGGTCATTCAAGTCATTCTCCTTGATTAAATCATAGGTGCAAAATCGAGTGTCTACAGCTGGAAAGTTGTGCCCAAACATACAAGATAAGTTGGAGAAATTGCAATTTGAGTGTAAGTCATTTAGTGCTACACCAGTTGGCAAGTTCATGTACGAGGAGGACAATCAGAAGGAGAGGTTTGTAGTTGATTTAATAAATAGGATATGCAGTTGTAGGTTATGAGATTTAAATGCAATTCCATACAAACATGGAATAACAACAATTTATAAAAACATTGAGACAACAAAAGATTATACCCATCCATGCTAACTCAAGCAAACTTACATGAGATTTACAAGGAAATGCTTCCTCCTATGCCTTGCCCTTTAGATTCGGCTTTGATTGGACAACTTGCTTCTGTGGTACCTCACATATATATACCACTAGGTAGGCCACCCAAGCAAAGAAAGAGGGTTGCTGATGAACCTAGGAACCCTTACAGAGTGTCTAGACAGAATAGACCAGAAATGTGGAAAATGTAAAAAGGAAGGGCACAATGCAAGAGGGTGTAAGGTTGACATCACTGGTGAGACACCATGGGAAAGGAGGTAGAAACTTCAAAAACAAAAAGCTGTAAGTTATGTGCTATGCAGTAAAAAAATGGTTTCATCACATACATCAGTAACATATATCTAAAAATGGTTTTGATTGTAGGCAAGTGGAAGGGTTCCTGAAGTTAGGACTAGCTCTAGATCTACTTCTTAGACCATCTCACAACCTCCTTCTCAGCCTGCTTCTCAACCACCTTCTTAGCCACCTGCTCAGTCTTACAACATGAGATCTGCCACTTAGCCTTCACCATCACAACAAATAAATCAAACTTTAGCCAGAAAATCTAACAATAGAGCAGGATGGTTCTCTTCCACCCAGTTAGAGTTTCACACACCTAAAGAGACATGGGATACTAGACTAACTTTTTCATAGGTAATTGAGTTGAGTTGTTTAGTTCATAAATGGTGGTGCAAATAGGATTCTTTTTTAACAACTAGATCTATTTTTTCTTTTGTAGCCTTCACATGCAAATAGGAGCACTAGTGGTGTGAGAACTAGAGAACAAAGTGGTGCACAAAGGCCACCAAAAATAAAGTTAGTGGGTGGAAAGAGTACACATGCTAACACTGGAAGTAAAGGCAAGGGTAGGAAATGAAGTAATGGCCTCAACACCAGTTCTTGAATGTGCAGATAGTGGGGACAAGATGTTAGGATTTTTATGAAGGCCATTATTGGCTTTTTGTAGTTTTATATTATTTTTAAATTGACCAATGGTCAAAAACAGACAATTTGTTTTGGTGAATAGGAAGATACCAATATGCACTGGGAATGTGCTTTTTGTAATTAGTTATAAATTGTTATGGTACAATAAACTTCAGGTTGTTATTATGGTATGGTTGTTATGGTATAATTATATGGAAGTTGTTATTATGGTATGGTTGTTATGGTATAATTATATGGAAGTTGTTATTATGGTATGGAAGTTGAAGTTGTTATTATGATATGAACAGATTATTTTAAGACACAATTGACCAACACTTCTTCTATTGACACATCAAAACATTACATCAGTAGGCAAGTGCTATTATTATGCAAATTCATTAACACCATTGTCATATCTAATTATACTAACTAATTAACTACTTCAAGAAAATCTCAGTATCTTCATTCCAAAGAACTTAACTGAGCCAAAACACAACAACAACATGACAATAACAAAAAAGAGACATGACAAAATTAATGCAATCTTGCACATTCTCTCCTTCTCTTGAGCAATCATGGCTTTTTCCTTAGCTTTTACACAGATAACACGAACCTTTCTCTCCCTCTCCCTGGCTTTGGCTTCCTCATCTAGAGCTTTTTCTACCATTTGCCTTACTGCATCCGACATTTCCCGAGCTGCCCTTTCCCTGTCATTGGCAAGTTGGACAACACTCTAAAGCCTAAATATCCTTTCAAGAAATAAATGCATAGTTTCATTCCCATGACTACAGGTTGGGTTATCCACCCAAACAAAGAAAGGACACTTTGGACCAACCTTATAACGGCTACAACCTATGAATCTCCTCCCAAAATTATACAAACTCAAACTTGTTCTCAAAACACACATCTGCTCATTGCACATATTCCCACTTGAACCAGAGTAATTACCCCTTGATGAAGACATAGCAAAAAATGCGCATCCTAGGTAGTTCAAATTGAAAAATCGTACAAATGGACCATTTCAAATAGTAAGTAGAAATTTGAACAAAATTTGAAACCCTAAAAGAAGAACAAACACACATATTTTGTTTTTCTTTACCGAAACCACAAGCCTTAACTTCGATATTCACTAAATTTGAAAACATCAAGCCCAGCGACTCCAATCAGCGAAGATTCGAGAGAGAAGAACACGAATGATAAATCTCGCGAAAAGATTTTCAAAGAGCGCGTTTTGATTCATGTTATGTTATGTTTTGGGGTTAAAAGGTGTTTTTCTAATGGCAAAGGGTGAGGTGGGTTACGGAATACAAATGGACTTTACCTTAGGTGGGTTAAGTGATACTTTTTAAAACACGGGTCTACAAAGTGATTTTGGGCCAAACTACAGGTTGACTTAGTGTAATTACCCCTAATTAAATAATATGAATTCATTTATGGATTTATAAAAATTAGATTCATCAACCTTGTGTTATTAAAAATTATATAAAATATATATAATTTTTACCATGAATGGACTAGTTATAATATCAACAAATTAGAAAGAATAATTTGATTTCATATGAACTATTTTATATTATCATAACAGCCTTTTAGTACTCTCAGAGTTGTCATTTTCCTTTATGTATTATCTCTATCTCATAATTCTCATCAATGTCGGAACCATCTTATTAGGAATATTATTAAAAAAAATAGTTCACTTATTATTGATATATAATAGCTATAGTATATGGATTATTTTTCCTCTCAATTCTCTTGACATGTCACACACACATTGTTCTATCTCAAACAAAGTGTACATGGTTTGTTTAGCTCTGATCTGTTTTACCCCACTAACCAATTTGATATTAGTAGGTGGGCATGACAGTGGGTTGAGTTTTGTAGATTGACCGATCCGATCCGACCTTAGTTATAAGGGTTTCAAATTTATTTATTGGTTTAGGGAAGGTTTGCATTTAAATTTTGTAACTTGTTAGTATTTGGGAAGGGTTTGGGTTTTACACCTAGGTAATATCTTTCTTTGTTCTCTTTTTTAGATAATATACTAGGTTCTAAAATCCTACCTAATTATATATTTAAATTACTAAAACACCTATATTATTAATTTTATTTACACAAAAATTAAGATTCCTATAAACAAAGTGTTGATACCATATTTTGTCTGCCCTCAATTTGCGTGCCAAACCCCAAAAAATCCAAAAATATTATTTTATCTCCATGGGGCCGCGAGAACATCCAAAATCATGTGGCGCAACTCGTTTGGACACCAGAGCACCTAAAGTGCCTTTTTCAGCTAAAATGACCAAAATGCCCTAGTCAACCCTAGGTTGACTAAAAGTCAAACAAAGTCAAAATCCCCTTAAAACAGCACCTTTCATAGTTTTACATCAAACCCGAGTTTTTCGAATATTTTTGGCAACTTTGTCAAAGTTTGACCCAGAGTTGACTCCCAACGGGTTCTAGAAACCCTAATTTTGATTCGGCCGTCAAAACGGGTTGAAACCAATGCCATTGCGAAGATTATCAAATTCTCAGTCCAATGACTATTCATGGGTTAAAATCGGAGTTAGAACGGCCGAGATACCATGAAAACCGAGTTACGCACTGATCGATGCACCACTAACTTTCGGGAGCCATAACTTTTGATGACCGTTGGATTTTCAAGTTCCATGCCTTTTTTGAAACTGGCAGTCAAGATAAAACCCATCCGAGGAGCTTCACAGGTAGTGACCCAACAAGGTGCGCCACCTCGTAAAGCGTGCTAGGGGTATAAAAGGCCCTAGGCACCACGAGACCAAAAAAAAAAAAGAAAAAAAAAAGAGACTTTCCTGGGTCTTGCTCTTTGCCTGGATGTTTTCTACACATTTCCCCTCTTTCAAACACATTTTCACACACAAAAACACTCACAAAAAAAATCACAGCCTCTTGAATCTTCTCTTCACAAAAAATACAAGGTATTGTCCTTATACCCAATCTTATTTTCCTTGGTTTTACACCTTGGATTTGGAGTTTAGTGGTGTGGATGTAGCTTTTTAGCTACTATCCACACCACTAACTTTTTAAATTTTTTTCTAGCATTTATCTTGCTCTTTTTGCCTAAATAACATGATTTATTGCTTTATCTAGCATGATTCTTGCTTTATCTTGCTTTTAGCATGCATTTTAGCTTATTTCCATATGCTTCCATGTTTGTTCATGTGTTAGTTGCCTCTTCTACATGTTTTATGCTCTATGCCATGCTTTAGATGCTTAGATCTTTTCTTTCCCATGTACTGATGTTTGGTTCTACATGCTCACATGCTTGATATTATGTCTCCAACTATGCCTTGCTTCGATCTACATGTTTGTATGCATGTTCTATGCTCCTATGCCTATGTCCATGTTGGTCACATGCTTGTATGCTAGGATTTGCATTATCCTATGCCTTTATGTTTATATCTACATGCTTAGATGTATATCCACATGCTTACATGCGCATTTCCATGCTTATCTGCGTAGATCGGTGTGTTTACATGCTTAGATCGATGTTCTCTACATGCTTTATGTCATCATCTATGTGCTTATGTGCTTCACACCATGTTTATGTGCTTAGGCTTAGGCCTAGACCTTGTTTGTTATGCCATGTGCTACTGTAGCCCTATTATTCCTTTTATCGCATTTTCTTGTGTTTTGGCCTAATGGTTAGGACCCGATCTAGACCCTATGATCTTTTTCGTCGTCTATACACTAAGGCCCACATCAAAGGGTTTGGATCATCCTATTTGCATCTCTATGCTTGTTTGCTTCTATGCTTTATGCTTGTGCTAGCCTTTCTTGTTCTAGGCTTTGCCATGTTTAACGCCCTCCGCAGGCTTGATCTTGTTTGGTTACATCCGACGCCCATGAGGCCTTGTTTGGATGTGACCATTTGGGAAGCATTTCTGGATGCCGGGTTGCTTCGTACATACCCTTCCCTTTCCGCTTCGTGCGATGCTATACTTACCATGTTTGTTTGTGCCACCCGTTGGCTTTCTATGCATCTTTACACGCTTGCTCACATTTTCATGTATGAGTTTTGCTTATTAGTGTGTTGTCCATGCTTCAACACATTGAACTTATGGACATTCAATCCAAACCTACATTTGTCCCTTGCGGACACCACCTTTTGTTTGCTTTCTTGCTTGTTTGTCTTCTCGCCTGTTTGTTTGCTTTCTTATTTCTTTGCTTGCCATGTCTATCATAATTATCTACTTTATGCCTCTTTCAAATGCTCTTTGCATCTTTTCCTTCCATTGCTTGTTTGCTGGTTTCTTGTCTTTGCCTTTGCATGTACACGCATGGAGCTAGGGCACGGTCTCCCAGGCGTAAGCAAAAAGGGCAAGGATGCGAGCATGTGGATATAAGCGAAGCGGCTATGTTCAGTGGATTTAGGGGTCTAAACTCTCCCGTTTAGTTATGTACTCTTTTAAAGCCCCTTCCTCCCTCCCTCCTTTCTCTCTTAGATGGGTTGTATTAGATATATCATGCCATGTCCCATTCGTCCTCATGTCTAGATTATGGCAACCCCTATTTACTTTCTTGCACCTATATTTTGGGCATGCTTTAGGGATGTAGGCATTTACTTTCCTACTTTGTGTGCTTGCATTGTGCATGATGAATGTATATATATACCTGCTTGCCCATTCCGGTGTGATTGTCATAGTTCATGTCACCTATGGTAAAGTGATGCCTAATTTCCACCGCGAAAGTAAGGTGACATGTCACCGGATTTTTGCCATGGAATTCTAGTACTTTGCCCAAATGCCTTAGAAAAGTATAGATTGGGACCACACCCATTCAAAAGCCAAACCTCAAAGTCCTCCATGCATGTAAAGCCCTGAAAGCCAATGCCAAAATCATGTTTTTTTACTGCCAATCTCCGAAAATTAAGGTTTTATCAAAACAAAGGACTGTCCTTGGACAGGCATTGTAGGGTGCCTAACACCTTCCCTACACATTCCGGACTCAAGAATCAAGATATTTTGCCATCCACATTAGATTAGGAAAAATGCCATTTTTCTTTGCCTAGGATTGGTAATAAAACAATTAGAAACAGGTGACCAATCACATCTTAGAAAAACCCAATAATTAGTGGCAACTTCACTTACCTTTGGTAATCACCTAAAATTTGGCCAAGATTCCTGCAATACCTCCAAAGGTAGACCTACCTTCCTCCCCCCAAAAAGAGAGAGAGCACTCGAAGCTCCGCACGAACCACACGATTATCGAGAGGGGTCTCCAACGGGCCCTGCACTCATGGGAGCGTCGGCATGGCGGGTGGTTGAATGAAGGCTCGGTGGTTTTCCAGCCATTCGAGGCTTGGGCATCGACACAAAGGTCGGTGTACCTCTCTCTTTCTCTTGAATTTTTTTAATATTATTTTTATACAATGTTTCTCTCTCTATTTCTTCTTAAGCACTGTAGTATAAATAAGAAGAGAATATGAGAAACACGATATTGGAATCCTCTAGCATAGTCCCAATTCTAACTCCTTATCCAACAACCACCATCCACCATCCTCTTCCAAATGAATCATATCCTTTCTTTTTAAAACTTCTTTATATCTAGGTCAAGAAATCCTTCAAACCCTCTTTGGTTCTTATTTTACCAATTAAACCCCAAAGGTTTCATTTTTGTCCCCACTGTTTTATTTTCATGTACCTTCCAGTCTATTTCGTTTACAATTTTTCACGTGTTAATTAACTTAATTTCATTCTTTACACAACTTATATATATTTTGTGCTTCCATAATGGTTCAAAAAATATTTTGATAATTCCTTTTTTCTAGTCTTATGTTCCACCTTGCCCTATACCGAAACGGTGAATCCAAAGGAACTATTATAAATGAATTTTTTGTTTTCAATTAGAAAACAAAAAACCCAGATATTTGTAGTGTATTTCATTGAAGATGTTGAATTTGGACACTCATATCTTTAAAATTTTGATATTTATAGCCCTTTCATGATTTCATTAGTTGTGAAAAGTTGATTGGATTGTCCCCTGCGAAACAAAAGTATTGTAAGTGAGTTTTTTTTTTTTAGTTAGGAATTGTAAAGATGGCAAAAAAAGCTACGACTCTGTTCCTTTAACTCCACAAATGCTTCTTCCTCCTCTACCCGAGCTATTATTCAAGCATGAGATAAGCTTAGTGACTCCCTTCAAAACCAATCATTTCATCCACATCACCTCCATTCCATAAAATCTCACCTTAACTCCCAAACTTCTCTTCATGTTGTTGACCCGTAAGGCCATAAGCAAAAATTGTTCTTTCCATTATTTACTCTCCATACATATCTCTTCCAAATGAATCATATCATCTCATTCTTGGAGCACTAGCATTGAGGGTGTAAAAACCCCCCAGTTGCTATTTTAGCAATTAAACCCTTAAAATCATGTTCCATCTGGGCATGTAAACCCAAAATTTTTTACATCCCAGATTCATGGGATTGTAAAGAAATATTTTTTTTAATCTCACACTTTTTCTCTGCCTCTCACTTTCAGACTCCTCTCTTCTTTCTTTTCACCTCTCTTTCTCTCACGCTTTCTCCTCTCTTCCTCTAACAGTGGGATTGGCTTTTGGGCTTCAGATTAGCGCGGAGGCCTTGGGTGGGTGGGATTCAAATTGCCGTGGGCCAGTGGGTGGTCGTGGCTCGCCATGGGTGGGATTCATATTGCTATGGGTGGTCGTGGGTGGGTTCAGATCATTGTGGGTTGGATTCAGATTGCCGTGGGGTCGTGGGTGGCAGTGGGCCATTGGTGCTCATGGGTGGCCATGGTTTTGCTCACAGTGGGCTGTTGCGGGTTTTGGTTTGGCGGTTGTGGCAGAAAATGGATCTGATTTGGTTTTTTTTTGTTTTTTATTTGGGTTTGTGGGTATGGATTTGGCAGTGGTGGCTGTTGATGGTGGTGGTGGTGGTGGTGTTGTTTGTTGTGACTGTGGTTGTGATTATGGTGGCAGTGGAGGTTGGTTGTGGGTTGTGGTGGAGGTGGCCAGTTTTGATTGCGAGTGTGTGGTGGTTGGTTATATTTGTGGTTGGGTTGTGGTGATTGGTTATATTTATGGTTGTGGATGAAGAGAAAAATAAACTGGGAGGAAAGAGAGAGAAGATCACTTTTTATTATTTTATTAGATAGTTTATATTGTTTTAATGGGTTGTATGTAAAAATAAAAACTGAGATGTAGGGTGTATTGTAAAATGAGTTGGTATAATAGATAAAATATGTTTTTTGATGGTAAAATAGCAACTAGTTCCAATTCCTGAATGCTAGTGTTCTTAGACTTCTTTATATATGGGTAAAGAAATCCTTCAAATCGTCTTTGGTTCTTATTATACACTTCATTTCTTTAATTTATCAATTTTTTATTGTTTCATTTTCTTCACACATAACAACCACCATCCAATATTTGGACATTTAGATTTTGATGATCAAAATCCAAAAAAATTGTTTGGGAAGTTTAAAAAAGGTCAAGGATTTGGATTTGACAAATCCACCTAGGATTTTAAACCTTTAAAATGTTTGGATTTGAAATAAATCCTAAAATCAATGGATTTGAAATCCCTTGATTTCAAATCTATTAATTTCAAATACAAATCCAAATCCAAGTTCCCAAATGCAATATAAAAGTTGTTGGATTGGCATAGGACATGAAAGGGAACAAAGGGCGTCATCAACAGTGAAAAGCGAATGGGACGACAATTCCATCCCTCAATTGCATTTTTTGATTTTTAAAACTAGACTATTGACTAGTTAGATGTTAACCCAGTCCATTTTAAAACCATGGGAAAAACTCCGTTGCGCATCACTTATTTGGAGAGGTACGAATGAAGACTTGCTATAAGTTCCTTGTTCCTTGTCACAACAATACCAATTAAACCCCAAAGGTGTGATTTTTGCCCCCACTGTTCTGTTTTCATGTACCTTCTTGTCTATTTTGATTCCAATTTTTCATGTATTAATTGTTAAAGTGTATAGTGTTGTGGGCTTTAGGCCCAACTAGATTACTTGTATATCACACATTCTTGTACTATACTCTTGCTTGTACTGCACTCATATGTCTCCTATATAAAGGCACTCATGTATATTCTATTATTTGAGAAATACAATACAAATCATTCAGTATTTCTACCATAGTATCAGAGCTATTGCTCTGACCTGTTCGTAGTAGTCTTGCCTTTATTGGTGTTACTCCATTTTCAACATAGCTTTCGCCATCACAGCAGCCGTCGTAGCCTCTCGCCGTTGAACCTTCGACGTCTTCCAGCGGTCGTCTTTGGGTTTCGAACCTGCAGCCGATGCTGTTGAGGAGTTTCACACTGCTAAGACCACTGCTCTTTGCATCAACGCCGCGAATATTGCTCTGATTAATTTTCTGTAGGTACCACTAAGATCGTCTTACGCTGATCTGCACACTCGTGGAACCCTCGAAGCCATCGAAGACCGCATGCGCCCCAATGCGCTACTCAAAGGTTCTACGCCACAGCTCACGCGCCTCCATGTGCCACTGCACATCTGGGTTGTATCTCCACACGCTTCCATACGCCACGTCTTCAGGTTACGCACCCTCATGCTCCTTCACGTGCCTCAACACTCCTGCTGACGTCATTGCTAACGTCATTTTTCCACGTCAGCCCTAGTTGCATCACTTGTTGACGTCACTTGCTTGCGTCAACTGCTAACATCATCGTTTGACTTTTGGCAGTGAACTGTTGACTTTCAACGGGGTTGACCGTTGACTTTTCCCCAGAGTTGACTTTTTGCAGTCTAGATGCTCCTTATCCAGTTTTTCGCGTAGATTTCATTTTTGTAGTCCATTTTTGCATATTTTGCTTCTAAATGAAGAATAAGGACATGTCTTCTTCCTTTTGCAACAATCGTAGCCAACAATCCAACAAACGTTTTTGCAATTTTTGCAAACATTTGGCCATAATATTGAGACTTGCTATCAACGCAACAAATCAGCTGTTTCCATTTTTGTTGCTACGGTTGTTAACACTGAGTGTGTCCAACCCATGGCTCCCGTCTCTATACAGTCTCAGTCTTTTGGATCCAATTTCACCATTTCCAGAGATAACCTTATAAACATCATCGCTAATGTCATTCGTATGGTTGGTAATGCATCTTATTCCTCTTCTCTCTCAGCTTTATCTGGTATGTCTCCTACCTCTTGGCTTATGGATTCTGCTTGTTGCAATCACGTGATACCTCACTCGTCCTTATTGTATAACCTTAAACCTGCACCACACCCTCTTAGTATTTGCACAGCAAATGGTTCCACAATGTCTGGTCATATTATAGGTTCCGTTTCGACCTCCAACCTCTTAGTTCCTAGAATCTTTAATGTTCCTGACCTTTCTTACAATTTATTTTCTGTAGGACAATTAGCTGAGTTGGGTTATCGCATTATATTTGATTATTTTTGGTGTATTGTGCAGGATTCGAGGATGGGACAAGAGCTTGGGACCGGTCCCAGAGTTGGGCGTATGTTTCCCGTGGACAAGCTTCGTCTTCTATTTGTTGCTCCTATTTCTGTTGCTGCAAATACTGCAGTTTCTTCTATTCCTTCCTTTGCACTTTGGCATGCCTGACTTGGTCACGCATCTTCTTCTTGGGTAAAACACTTGGCTTCTAGAGGTTTGCTAGGTTTAGTGTCCACAGAAAATTTTGATTGTGTTTCGTGTCAATTAGGAAAACATCCAGCTTTGCCTTTCAATACTAGTGAATCTGTGTCCACTGATATCTTTAACCTAATTCATTTTGATGTCTGGGGGCCTTTCTCTGTTTCTAGTATTGGTGGATCTCGATATTTTGTTGTCTTTATTGATGATTATTTCCGCTATTGTTAGATTTTTCATATGAAACATCGTTCTAAATTATTGCAAGTATATTCTAATTTTGCAAAAATGGTTGAAACTTAATTTTCCAAACGTATCAAAATTTTTCAATTTGATAATGCTCTTGAGTACACTCAATTAGGACTGAGCAAGGGACCCGGCCCACCCGAAAACCCGACTGACCCGACCCGACCTGACAGGTTTTAGGTGGGTCTGAGAATATTCAGGTTGGGTTTTGAGTGTTAATTTCAGGTTATTTTCGGGTTTGGGTCGGTGTCGGGTCATATAAATATGTTACTTTAGACCTGATTTTTTTTTTTTTTTTTGAAAAAAACCCTACTCTTTGTTGGTAGACTCTGCCTTCCTCAGCTCTTCGCCTCCCTCAACTACTCTCCCAAGGCTCAATCTCACAAAACATCACAGTCAACTCTTTGTTGTTCTATCTCTAGATTCTCTATGTGTGCTCCTCTGCCTTTTTAACCAATGAAACCGTTCAAAAATTGCTCAACCAAGGTTTGCTTTCTTTTTCAATTCTTTTGGGTTCTTGGGTTTGTTTTGGTTAGTGGGTTTTTGTTTGTTTTATTGATTCTGGGCTTGGAGGGTTGTGGTTTATGTGTCTTAATTTTTGTTCACATTGCTCTGTTTTTAGTTGGTTCTTAGGTTTCTAGGTTTGTTTCGGATAATGGGTTTTTGTTGTTTTACTTATTCTAGGATTGGAAAATGTTTGTAACCATTTTTGCTGAAAAATGATGTTAGTTTCTTAGTGTCGTTTCCTGGATCTGCATTTCACTTCCACTTATGGAACCTTTTATGAAGATGTAAAAGAAGTGACTTTGGAAAGCTTTTGTTTTCACCAAAAAAATTGTTCTTTATCTGTAAACTAGTAGATGAATAGCCTACCAGCTGTTCATATGACCATCATCCTTCGATTTATAATATCTACTTTATCAAGTCTTCTAATTTTTTGGTTACTTTTACACTTGTACATTGACTGGATGTTTTTTGTCACAGAAATTAGAGTTTTGATTTTTATTGTTTAATTTATTATAATTTTTTTAACAAAAGAACGTTTTTTTTTTTTTTTCTGTTAAAGCTTTACCAAGGCAATGAGTTATTCTGTGTTAATTTTTAATAGTTATTTTCAATCTTTATTTATTTCAAATATTGTTAGTGATCTTGTGTTAATTTTGTGAAAAACTCTTCCATAGGTAAGTATACTGTTCTTTGTTGTATGTAACCCTTCCTCGAACTTTGTGATGTAAACTAATTTTTGGAAGCTCCTTGTCATTGTCCTTATTGGGTTTCTTAGCTGTAGAGCTTGACCTTGTTACTGTTTTGTAGGCAAACTTGTTGGGAAGCCCAGTGGTGAGGCTATATGCATGCTATTTGGATGTCTAAGATGCTTCTATTCAATTTTTTATTTTTTTGGTATTGGATGTCTGAGTTGAGAAAGTATTTCAAGACAATACATTCACAGCTAAGGATTCAATACCTTTTTGTCTTGTTCACTCTTTTTTTTATAGGCAGCATTTACCTCATCCATTAAAGGTTGATAATTCCTGTCATGTTAATTATCATGTCTTTTAATGCATGTTAGAGAAACCTCTACCTATAATGTTTCTGTGAACTAATTCTTAGTTCCAAAATGTGATTCCAGAAGCATTTTTAAGTTGGATATACTTGGCTGGGAGATTCTAGGCATTGCATTCCCTGCTACCCTTGCTGTAGCTACTGATCCCATTGCTTCTCTGATTGATACAGCTTTCATTGGTCATATTGGTATGTTTCATGTAAAATATTCTATCTATTTTTAGAGTATATAGCTTCTTTATTGTCTTTTTTTTTTCATTATTATATCTACATGGTGATAAACAAAACACACCAGTAAAGTTGTACAGCATTTGACAACTTTAGTCTTTGTTTTTTAGTAGTTTCTTTGGTAGTTTTGTGAATGCATTATTTAATGATTGATTTGTTTTGTGTGGTACTAGGTCATAGATTCAATGGAGCTTACACAACCTGATGTTGCCACTGCAAGACCAACTATGAGATCTCCTTGTCTACCGCGGGTGATATCTTCTTCTAATCCTAATAAAAGAAAATCACCATCAACGGCTTGGGACCACTTTGAGAAGTTTATAGATGAGGAAGGTAGAACTAAGGCAAGATGTATATATTGTAGCAAGGAGTACATGACTGATAGCAAAATTTATGGGACATCTAATTTAAAAAACCATACACCCATTTGTCCTGAATATCTTTTTAATGAATTGCATGATGGACAAGACCCATTGTCCAAGGATGTAGAGGAGGGAAATGTAGTGCCTAGGACTTTTACAAATGTTGTGGGTAGAAAAGTTCTTACTGAGATGATAATATTGGATGAGCTTCCATTTAGGTTTGTAGAATCAAGGATTCAGAAGGTTTTGTAATGTCTTCCAACCTAATTTTAATATCCCATCTCGCTTCACAATAGCTAAAGATGTGAGTCGGATTTATTTTGAAGAGAAGGATAAGTTGAGAAATGCCTTGAGAGGCCGTAGGCTTTGCCTTACTACTGACACATGGACTTCAATACAAAATTTTAATTACATGTGTCTTACTTGTTATTTTATAGATGATGTTTGGAAGTTACATAAAAGAATTTTGAATTTTTGTATTGTTAATAACCATAAGGGAAAAACCATTGGCAAAATGGTTGAATCTTGTTTAGAAGAGTGGAATATTGAGGGGACTTTCACCTTGACGGTGGATAATGCTTCCTCAAATGACGTAGCCATTATTTACGTGAAAGAAGCTACTAATATGTGGAAAGGTACTGTTTTGAGGAATGAATTTGTTCACCTGAGGTGTTGTGCACACATCTTGAATCTTATTGTGACCGATGGCTTAAAACATCATAATAAGTCAATTAATAGGGTGCGTCATGCGGTTAGATATGTGAAAGCTTCTCCAAATAGGTTACAAACCTTCAAGAGGTGTGTGAAGAAAGTGAAAATAGAGTCAAAGGCTATTCTATGTTTGGATGTGGCTACTGGATGGAACTCCATTTATAAAATGTTGGAAAATGCTGAAAAGTTTGAACATGCATTCAAGTGGATGGAATATGAAGATCTTGATTATATTATACACTTTCGGGATGGGGACTATGTTAGGAGACCTCCAAATGAGGATGATTGGGAGACTTGTAGAAAATTTGTTAAGTTTTTGAAACTTTTTTATAATGCCACAAAGAGGTTTTCGAGTTCCTTGTATGTGACATCAAATGCTTTCTTTGACGAGATATATATGATTAAAAGAAAGATAGATCTCTTTTCTAGGAGTGAGTACCATTTTTTGTACTCAATGGCAAAAACAATGAAGGAGAAGTTTGACAAGTATTGGGGGAGCGGGAAGGATTCATCAAAGAAGGGAACTTTTGTATGTTGCTGTGGTGCTTGATCCTCGAAAGAAGTTGGATTATTTGAATTATTGTTTATCAAATTTGTATGGAGAGAATGTTGCTAAGGTTATCACTGATCTTGTGAAAGGTGTATTGGAATGCTTGTATGAGCATTATAATTCAACTCATTCATCATATGTGTCTATACAAAGTGCAAGTGAGATATCAAGGATGGAAGGTGTTGATGTTGACGATGATGATCCAGACAGATTTATTGCCTCTCAATACAAGGCTTTTAGGCAAGGAAAACAACCTGTTGGGTGTGTAGATAAGGTTGCAAAAAACTTGATGGAGAATAGTGAAGGGGAAAATGACAAAACCTTTAATATACTAGCTTGGTGGAAGTATAATACTAATAAGTATAGTATACTATCTCGACTGGCACGAGATGTGTCGGCTGTACCTGTTTCTACTGTAGCTTCTGAGTCGGCATTTGGTATGGGAGGACGTATACTAGATCCATTCCGTAGCTCACTTGCCCCTAAGATGGTACAATCTCTCATATGTACTTAAAATTGGCTTCAATCTTCAGTGCAAATTTCGCTTTGACAAGCTATGGATAATGTTGAGCTATTTGAAGATTATGGAAAATGAAATGTTCTTAAAATTTATTAACTTGTGCTTTAACTGAAATTTAATATGTCTTGTATATTTAATATATCTTGTTAGTGCATTAAATGGAATTTAATATATATTGTTGTTCTAAAATTTTTTGAAGCTTTTTTGGCAGCGAAGTTAGCTTCACCTTCAGCAGCATCACCTTCACCATCAAGCACTGTTACAAATCTTGACTGATCTGCCTACATACATTGGTGAGTTTTGCTTCTGCCTAAATCTTTTGAATTGTGGTTAATCCTCATGTTATGCTCTTATACATTTTTTTTTCACTAATTGCTATACATCTCTCTCTTTGGATGAAGATTGATGCTGCTGAATTTATGAATTTGTATTAAGATTACGGTAGGAATACATTTCCTTGTTTTTATACATGTTTGATTGTGTTTGGACTATGCTACAAATGTCATTGTACCTATGAATATCATTCATATTTTACTAGTATCCATTCAGTCTCCATTTTTTTTTTAAATTCGATTAAGGTAATCTGATTTGGCCATGAGTAATTGTGTCCTTGAATTGTGTTTTAAGCATTTAATGCATAATGCCTAAATTAGAATCTTGGTTTTAGTTAAGACTTGTTTGTTTAGCCAAGAAAAATTTGTTAAACTGGTGGAATCGCATGCTCTGGACCTGTATGCTGCTAGAACTAGAAGATTGCTCTATCTATGAAAAATAATTGGTGAAGTTGTATTTTCACATCAAGCACTTGCTAATCACATTCATACACTTGCTTTTGCATAACTATTGTGCATTACCATGAAGTTCAACGCCTCTTTGCTAAGATTTTCTCATTGAAATCAACTTACTTTGTTTCATCATTATTGTTTGCAAGAAAAAATTGCAAACATTGTTTTTATCTCTGAAAGCTAGCCTTTGTGTTCGACCCTCTATATTGTACTATATATTGTATACTCTATAAATTGTTGTTGGACTGGCATGTTCAAGTCACAATAATAATATTACCATACATCCAATCCATAGCAGTAGATGTATTGTCTGAATTTGACATAGTTCTATTTGATGGTTTTCTTCCTTGTAGGGGAGCAAAAAAAATCTAAGAAGTGAGAAGTGTAACATCTTCGATGAACACATAGCAAGAGCTCAAATACGCATACTCTTTTGTTTCCTCTAAAGGACTTTGTTCACCTTAGCTATTTTAATATGTTTAATGAATTTTGCATTTTCATTACAAAGATTTAAATCTTGGAACTCTCAACTGTTAGCTTTTGTGACCTTATGGATACATGTCTCATATTTTGCTTTATACTATATTTTGCTTGTCATGATAACTTGGGGGTGCTATAAACATCCTTTAGAAAGAAGAATTTGTTTTGAGCAGTGGAGTGGGTATTAGTAGAACCTGTGCATTGGGCAGTGAAATTTATAGGAGGTTGAGCTGGTTCTATTTTGTGCTAAACAAGGCAATATGGTTAAGCTAGTTCAATTTGGTTTGTTGCTACAAAATGAAAAACAATTTTTGGAGCTACTAAGCTTATGGGTTCAGGAAAATAAACATTAATTTGATGAAAACAAAATTAATTGTAGATTTGGAGTCCAAGGCGTGAGTTTGTACTCAGCAGGTCTAAGTGTCTTCCTTGTGCATTTAGTTTTTTGCATGGCACACCTAATGTGGGCTTATGGCTTGCAAACACTCCTAGCACATTTGCAAGACTTCCCATAAAGCCCAAAATTGGTGAAGAAAAAGTTCTCTTTCACCCTCCAAGCCATAAGTTCTCTTCCTGAAAGCTGTTCTTATTTAGCATTTTACTAAAAAATTTTCACATTAAAAAAAAAAAAAGTTCAACCCGAGACCCGGAAAACCAACCCGATTATAGACTCGATTTTTCGGGTCGGGTTGAGTTTCAGGCAACCAATCCCAATTTCTATCGGGTCGGGTTTCAGGTCACAGTAAACCTGACTCGACCCAAAATCACTCCTACACTCAATATGCTTTCCAAGCTGTTTTGCATTCTGGCATTGTTCATCAACTAACTTATCCAGGTACCTCTCAGCAAATTGGTAGAGCCGAACGAAAACTTCATCATATTTTTGACATTATTCGTGCTCTCCTTCTCTCTGCCAAAGTTCCTGCTCCTTTTTGGGGCGAAGTCGCACTTCATGATATTAATCGCATTCCCAGTCCTGTCATCCAAAATCAAACTCCATATGAGCTCCTTTTTGGGTCAACTCCAGATTATCATCACCTTTGCTCCTTCGGTTCTGCTTGTTTCGTTATTCTTCAACCATATAAGCATAACAAACTTAAGCCTCAGTTAAGGCTTTGTTGTTTTCTTGGCTATGGTGAAACTCAAAAGGGGTATTGGTGTTATGATTCTGTCTCTCATCATCTTTGTATCTCCCGCAATGTTGTCTTTTCGGAACATCGCTCATTTGTCGAGCTCTCTCTCTTTCGTGCCTCTCTATCTTCCTCCTCTATCTTAGATCTTTTTCCAGATGAGGCACATATTCCTTTTGTAGCTGCTCCTAATCCTCTTGTAGTTGCTCCTGATTCTCTTATAGACTTCTCTATCCAACCACCAAATATATTTGATCCCTTTCCTAGTTCACCCTTTAATGAACAGGTGGAAGATGATCAAGTCGAAGACAAGCTACCTAACCTTGAGCTTGGGTCCCCTGCTCCTGCTCCGCCTGAAGATCTTGCACATGACATTCCACCTCGTCACTTAACTTGGGTAAGATCCATTCCTATACATTTACTTGACTATCATTGTTACACTGCCCTTGCTACACTGCACGAGCCTCACACCTATCGTGAGGCTTCCACTAACCCTTTATGGTGGATTGTAATGAAAGAGAAACTTGATTCATTTTCTAAAAATCATACTTGGGATTTGGTGACTCTCCCCCTTAGGAAATCTGTGGTTGGTTGTAAGTGGATCTACAAGATCAAGACTTGCTCTGATGGGTCCATTGAGCGCTACAAAGCTCGTCTTGTTGCAAAAGGTTTTACATAGGAGTATAGGATTGATTAAGAAGAGACCTTTGCTCCGGTTGCTCGTATCTCATCTGTTCGTGCCCTCTTAGTTGTTGCTGCTGCCAATAAATGGGACTTTTTCCAGATGGATGTTAAAAATGCATTCCTTAATGGGGATTTAAGTGAAGAAGTTTATATGCAACCTCCTCCTGGTCTATCTGTTGAATCAAACAAGGTTTGTCACCTTTGACGTGCACTTTATGGCCTTAAACAAGCTCCACAAGCTTGGTTTGCCAAATTCAGCTCTACTATCTCTCGCTTGGGTTATATGGCCAGTCATTATGATTCTGCCTTATTTCTTTGTCACACTAACAAAGGCACTATTTTACTTCCCCTGTTTATGGATGATATGATCATACTGGTGATGACCTCAGTGGCATTCAAGAACTCAAGGATTTTCTCAGTCCGCAGTTTGAGATGAAAGATCTTGGACATTTCAGCTACTTCTTGGGTCTTGAAATCACCCATTCTATAGATGGACTTTATATTACCCAAGCCAAGTATGCCTTGAACTCTTCTCTCGAGCTGGACTCACTGATAGCAAGACTGTACACACTCCAGTTGAGCTTAATGTGCATTTGACTCCCTTAGGGGGAAACCATTTTCTAATCCTTCTCTTTACAGATGCTTGGTTGGCAGCCTAGTTTATCTCACTGTCACTTATCCAAACATTTCCTATGTTGTTCATTAAGTGAGCCAGTATCTGTCTGCTCCATGATCGACTTACTATGCTGATGTTCTACACATTCTTCGATACCTAATGGGCACTCTCTTCCATGGTCTTTTCTACTCTGCTTAGTCTCCTTTTGTTCTCCGTGCATTTTTTGATGCTAGTTGTGTAGGAGATCCCACTGATCACAAGTCCACCACTGGTTATTGTTGTCTTCTTGGTTCTTCTTTGATTTCTTGGCGAAGCAAGAAACAAACTCATGTGGCCCGCTCAAGTACTGAAGCAGAATATCGTGCCCTTATTGATATCACATCTGAGTTCCTTTGGCTACGATGGCTTCTCAAAGATTTAAATGTGTCCACATTCTCTGCTACTCCTCTTTATTACGACAACTAAAGTGCCATTCATATTGCTCACAATGATGTCTTCCATGAATAGACTGAGATCGATTGTCATTTTATCCATTATTATATTGTCCATGGTGCTCTCAAGCTAATCTCAGTCTCCTCTAAATATCAACTTGCAGATATCTTCACCAAGTCACATCCTAAGGAACACCTTCGTACTTTGGTTAACAACCTCAAGTTGGTCTCACATCCATTGGATTACTTGTATAGCACACATTCTTGTACTAAACTCTTACTTGTATAGCACATATTCTTGTACTGCATTCATATGCCTCCTATATAAAGGCTCTCATGTATATTCTATTATTTGAGAAATACAATACAAATCATTCAATATTTCTAACATTAACTAACTAAATTTCGTTCTTTACACAACTTATATATATTTTGTGCTTCAAAAATGGTTCACAAAATATTTTGGTAATTCCCTACCCTAGTTCTAAATTTCTAATGCGTTATAGTTATATAATGATTTCATATTGAGTATAATAGTCTTATGTTTTACCTTGCATTATACCGAAATAGTGAATCCAAAAGAACTATTACTATTGAATTTTCTGTTTCAACTTGAATAAAAATGCTATGAGGGCCTGAGGATCGAGGGAGGATATAATGAGCTCTAGTTATCACTATTAAGGCATCTTGAGCCCGAAGAAGGGATCTACCTGAGGATAGGATGATAAGAGACAAAAGACTTCTGGGAAGTCCGAATGAAGAGGATGGAATATAAAGAGAGAGTCATGGAAGGTGAAGGAAGTTTCCGGTGAGAGTGCACCTGCTACCTCTACATTAAATGTCTGGCAATAGCTTTATTAACTGCATTGATGAGGAAGTGACCTAAACAGTGGAATTCATAGCTAAGCAGCTCTTTCTACCACCTTCAACAGAAGTTTAAGGGGATAAGTGTCATAGGAAAAGTCTGGGTAGATGGAGATAAAGGTACATGATACGATGGACTGAGAAATATATAAGGGATGGGAACTTTCAGATAAATGGAGAGAGAAAAATTAGAAGAAGAACATTGACAAAAAGAAAGTCAACAATGTACCATTCTGTGTAAGAACTGCCTCCTCGGGCTAGCTTGTAATAAGCCTCATATATATATAAACTTTGATCTTCAGTCATTCTGGCCCTGTTATTGTCCTTGGGCTAAACCCCTTATCCTTTGTTTTTAACCCATTCTCTTACAAATATATATTGATTTGGGCCTAGTTGGGATGCACTAATTTCACTTTTCTAGGTGGGTTTGGATAGCTTGATTTTTGTGCCCTTACAATTGGTGCCGTTTGTGGGAAGGGAAGGTGTTATTGTGGGTTTACCCTGAGCGGTCATGGCCAACTTGGAGCAAAATAAGGAGGAGTCTGTTGGCTCACAAAGGAAAAACCAGTTTGTTAATTTGGAGCGAAGAAGGGACAGGCGCTATACACCAAGTGTTATGGTAAAGTCATAGCATACTGAACGCACAGAGAGGAGTCACTTTAGGACAGGGAGCCATGTTTCAGATGACCAAGAGACACGAAGATTGCAACTTGAGGTAGATCACTTGCGTAATAAGCTACAGTGAAGGGAGTGTGACAGAAGGGATCCATCACCCCTATCGAGTGATGGATCAGGGGAGAGCAGGGATCGCGAGTATCACCACAGGTCAAGAACCCCATCCAGTAAGTCCTTCTCAGCATTTTCACGCCATGATAAACTGAAAAAGGGTAGGTACAGGCGTGAGCAAGGGTCACCTCATCATAGCATGGGGAATGACGCGATGAGTAAAGCACTTTGGCTAATCTTAAAGTCCCCCTTTGTTAGGAGAATCAACAAGGCCAGGCTTCCTCACCGGTTCTTACAGCCAACTTTCACCATCTATAATGGAAGGTCTGACCTTATGGAGCATGTAAGCCATTTCAATCAAAAGATGGCAGTTCATTCTGGCAATGAAGCCTTTATGTGCAAGATGTTCCCCTCTAGTCTCGGGCTTGTGGCCATGCGCTGGTTTGACGCTTTGGAGGAGGGGTCAAGAAGATCCTTTGAGGAGTTGATGAGGGCATTTGGTGCAAGATTTGTAACATGTAGTAGTGTCCCCAAGCCCTTAGACTCTCTTTTGTCCATGGCCATGAGGGAAGGTGAAACTCTCAAGACCTACTCGGACAGATATTGGGAAACATACAGTGAGATAGATGGAGATTTCGAGGACGTGGTAGTGAGAACATTTAAGGTAGGGCTCACAATGGAGCATGAATTGAGGAAGTCATTAACAATGAAGCCTGTCTTCAATATGCGCCAGCTCATGGATCGCATAGATAAGTATAAGCGAGTAGAGGAAGATCAAACCCAGGGAAAAGGCAAAGCTAAGGTTTTCCCAGAGAAAAGAGATCCTCGGGGAGGAGGATATCATAATAATCGTCCTCGAAGAGACTTCCCCAGTTAGACATCATTTACGGGGGCTTAAATGGTTAATTCATTGTTCAAAGAGCCAGTCTATCAGATACTGGAGAAGATAAAAAATGAACCATACTTCAAATGACCCAATAAGATGGATGGGGATTTGTCTAGGAGAAACTAGAGCCTTTACTGCCATTATCACCAGGAAAAGGGCACACAGTAGAGAATTGAAGGACTTTGCGAGATCACTTGGGTTAACTGGTGAAGGCAGGGAAAATGAGTTAGTTCTTGCACCAGCCTACAAGTCAGTTCGGGCATTCGGGAGCTGGGTATCAAAGGGATGGAGCTCCTCGGCTAGCATTGGGCACAATTAATGTCATTTTTGCTAAGCCCAAGGGCAATGCAGGAACCTGTTTGGGGGTTATGTCTGTGATTTCAGGTCCTAGCTTGGAAAACAGGAGCCAAGTTTGCAAGAAGGCCAAAATGGTGGCCAAGCCCACTTTAGGTTTTTTAGAAGAAGATAAGGAGGGGACGCTCCAGCCATATGATGATGCCTTGATGGTAACCATTCGGATTGAGGGGTATGATGTAAGGAGGGTCCTCGTAGACTAGGGAAGTGGGGTGGAGATTATGTACCCAGACTTATTTAAAGGGTTAAATCTCAGGTCTGAGGACCTGGAAAAGTACGATTCACCACTAGTGGGCTTCGATGGGAGATTAGTAACCCCCCGCGAAATGATAAGGTTACCTCTACAGGCTGGAGATGAGGAGGTGCAAGTTGACTTCATTGTAGTTAAAGCTTTTTCCCCTTACACAGTTATCCTAGCCAGACCATGGCTTCATGCTATGGGAGTAGTCTAATCAACCTTACACTTGAAAGTCAAGTACCCCACACAAGGAAGAATTAGGGAATTAGTAGGAAGTCAAGCAATGGCTAGGCAATGTTTGATAGTAGCCATTACATGGCAACCCACAGATCAAGTCGTGGTGGATGAAGAGCAAATCCCATAGCAATCAAAAGGTCCCGAAGTAGGACTTCGGACCGAGTCGCAGGGGGTGCTATCTGAGGAATTGGAAAAGGTTTTGCTTGGTCAAGACGAAAAAAAATACTTTCAAGTGGGGTCTTAATTGCCATCCTTGGAAAAGGCCGCGTTGGTGAAGTTTCTGGAAGATAATATTGAGGTGTTTGCCTAGAGTACTTATGACGTACCTGTGATTGATCCCGAGTTTATATGTCACTGGTTGAATGTGAATCCAAAGGCGATCCCACGAAAGCAACCTCCTCAGCGTTCATCAAAAGAGCATGTGAGGCAATAAGGGTAGAAGTGAACAAACTTAAGCATGCAGGGGCAATCAAAGAGATCTTTTACCCCGAGTGGTTGGCTAATATCGCGGTAGTAAAGAAGAAAAACGGGAAGTGGCGTGTGTGCGTGGACTTCACGGATTTGAATAAAGTGTTCCCGAAAGATCCTTTCCCCGTTCCTCGGATTGACCAATTGGTGGATGCAACAGTTGGACATCCTCAGATGAGTTTCTTGGATGCCTTCTAAGGGAATCACCAGATACCTCTAGCATTAGCTAACTAGGAAAAAACTACTTTTCGCACTTCTACTAGAAATTACCATTATTGAGTGATGCCCTTCGGCCTTAAGAATGCAAGATCCACATATCAAAGAATAGTGACACGGATGTTTGAGTCACAGATCGGGAGGAGTGTAGAGGCATATATTGATGATATGGTGGTAAAGAGAGTAGGTTGTAGGACACTTAGCAGATTTGGGGGAGGTGTTCTTAGTGTTGATGGAACATAAGCTATGCTTAAATGCATTTAAGTGTTCTTTTGGGTCAGCTCGGGAAAGTTTTTAGGCTATATGATTACACACCGAGGAATAGAGGTCAACCCTGATCAGATTAAGGCCATTAATAGCTTGCATCCTCCTTGGAATCCTAAGGAGGTATAGAAATTAACAGAGATGGCAGCAGCTCTGAATAGATTTATCTCTTGATCAGCAAATAGGTGTTTTCTGTTTTTCCAGCTCCTCCACAAGTGGAAGGACTTTCATGGACCGAGGAGTGTGTGTTGGCCTTTAAGGAGCTTAAGCAATATTTGTCATGCCCTCCAGTCCTTTCTAAACTCGAGAAAGAGGAAGTTCTGTATGCGTACTTGGCAGTCACGGATTACGCAGTTAGTCTAGTCCTGGTCAGAAATGAGAATGGGGTGCAAAGACCTATCTATTATGTCAGCAAGTCCTTGCATGAAGTTGAGACACACTATTTACCCCTAGAGAAGGCGGTGTTGGCCATCATACATGCCACGAGAAAGCTTCCATGTTATTTTCAAGCACATATCGTGGTGGTGCTTACCCAGCTTCCCTTACAAGCTCTCCTATGAAAATTAGATTACACGGGCAGGATTTCTAAATAGGGGACCATAATGGGTGCCTACAATGTTAGGTACATGCCTCGTACTGCTATAAAGAGACAAGTATTAGCAGATTTTGTGGCGGAGTTTACAGAAAGCATGACCAATGATAGAAAAGGAATGGTTGACACTATGAAAGTCTTAACCTCTATTGTTCCCACCTGGGAGGTGTACACGAATGGAGTAGCTAACCGAAAAGGGGTAGGGGTAGGAATTGTGGTGATAACCCTTAAGAAGCTGGTGATGGAAAAATCATTGTGATTGGTTTTCTAGCTATGAATAATGAAGCAAAGTATGAGGCCCTGTTGGTTGGATTGACAATGGTTAACCAGTTAAGAGGAGAAGTTGTAGAGGTATATTCAGACTCACGGTTGGTGGTGGGCCAAGTTAACAGAGAGTTTGAGGCTCGGGATGAATGCAAGTAGGGGTATCTTGTTAGAGTTAGATAGGTTCGGGTCCACTTCAAGAGCTTTACTCTAAAGCAAATCCTGAGAGGACAGAACTCTCATGTAGATTTTTTGGCTATGCTAGCAACGTCTTTGGGGTCAAATTTTCCTTAGGTCATTATTGTTGAAGACATGGCTAACTCCAGTCTGGTGAAGAAGCCTTTGGTGGGTGTGCACAATATTCAAATCAGGCTAATTTGGATGGATCCCTTGGTTACTTTCTTGAAATAAGGACTATTGCCCGAGGATGGGGGCGAGGCAGAAAAAATACATAGAAAGGTTCCCCGTTATTGGTTATTCGAGGAATAGAAGTTGTACAAGCGTTCTCATTCAAGGCCATATCTACTGTGTGTACATCCCTAGGCAGTGGAACCTTTGTTAGAAGAGTTACATGAAGGAATATGTGGGAGTCATATGGGAGGGAGATCTTTGGCCCATAGAGCTCTTACCCAAGGATACTGGTGGCCATGCATGTAGAGAACTTCTTAGGATTATGTGAGGAAGTGTGATCAGTGTCAGAGTTATGTCCCAAATATTCACTAACTTGGGGGGGGGGGGGGGTTCTGAACCCACTTTCTAGCCCTTAGCTGTTTGCTCAATGGGGCTTGAATATAGTGGGACCATTTCCTCGAGCCACAGGAAACCAAAGATGGCTCCTTGTCAGGACAGACTACTTTACTAAGTGGGGAGAGGCTGAACCTCTATCCAATAACAAAGATGTGGATGATAAAATATATATATGGAAAAATATCATCACCGGGTTTAGAGTCCCACATACGTTAATCTCGGACAATGGTCTTCAGTTTGATAATAAAGCCTTCCAAAGATATTGTGGGGAGTTAGGGGTCAAGAATAGGTATTCTAATCCAGTTTATCCGCAAGGGAATGGTTAGGCCGAGGCCACAAATAAGGCCATAGTGAATGTGTTTTTATCATAAACATACAAGGTTTTTGGCTTCTTCTTTTTTTTTTGGTACGAAATGGGTCGTGAAATTCATGCCCTTTGAATGAATTATAATGAAATGAGTATGCAATTCGTGCCCTTTGAATGTGTAATGAAATGACACTTTTTGTATTGAGTATAAAATGGGTATGTAAATGTTATGGGTATGTAACTAGATAAAATGTGTAATGAAATGGCTTTTTTTTCGTATTGGGTATGAAATAAGTAGTCTTATCAGAACTAATTTGAAGACATTTTTTTTGTCTAACGTACGAATGTGTAATGAAATTCATGCCCTTTGAATGAATTGGAATTTGTACTTCAAGTAGAGAAAATGTTGTATACTTTGAGTAGATAAAATGTTTTGTAACAAACATAGTACACTTGATTCTAACAGGTTCACAATGACTGTAGTCGATATAATCCAATACCATGGTGGGCCGCTTAAAAATGCCAATGCAAACAAGGGATTGCAATTTGAAGGGCTGGGCTTAAAGTGCTATTTTACTCAAATTGATCGTAGGTTGAAGACCCTTGATGAATTGAAGATGATAGTCATGGAAGAATTGTGTGTGAATCCTACTGTGTACAACATACAAATTACTTATCGTTCTCCACATGAAGTTCTCAAGCACCAGATTAATTACAAGTATATGGTGATGGAAGTAGACAAACATGTAAAGATCATGTTTGACAAGATGGAGAGAATAACCCAAGTAAGTGCTATTGAGTTGTACATAAAGTTGGAGCCACGTGCGGACATTGGTGTCAAGGAAATCCAACAAATAACCACAAGTTTATAGGTTACAGTTCCAGATGCTCAATATGAGTATTTTACACATGTAGAGGATGACGACGACAACGACTCTGTTGATGAGACTGCCATTAATGGTGAGGATTTTGTCGATAGAGATGAGTATGAAAGGAGGATTGAACGAGGGGACTTTGAGAGAGACATTGATGATGATGAGATATTTGACCGTAGTGAAACTGGTGCAGTGAATATTATTAGTGTCCAAAACATTACGAACACAATCCCTGCCTACTTACTTCTTACCTTATCATTCTTTACAAATACTTGGGCAAAGATGGTTGATCCTTCAAATATTGAGATACCATTTGTGTCTACTTGGAAAGAGGGGATGAATCTTAGCAAAGGCTTGACTTTTGCCAATAAAGTGGAGGTGAAACGTGCATTAACAATTTATGCCCTCAAGGAAAACAAACATTTTGTGGTTAGTAGGTCGACGAAGGTCAAACTTTGTGCAAAATGTGTGGATGAGTCATGCAATTGGTATGTCGCGGCAGTTATGAAGCCCAAACTTTAGGGACTATGGATGGTTACCATGTATGTGGGTCCTCACACATGTATACCGAATAGGTTGCAAAATGATGGTAGAATGATGGATTCTAATTTTATTGCATCAGACATCCTTAAGAAGTTAGGCTAGGATCACACTACGCCAATTAAACATTTCAGATCTATGATGGAGTTAAAATTTGATGGTTATGAGGCTTCTTATTATAAGGTATTGGATATGAAACAAAAGGTGATTAGGAAGATATTTGGGAATTTGGAAGAGTTTTACCAAAGGTTGCAAAAGTTGCTACTGACATATGTTGATCAGGGTCCGGATACCCGAGTGTTCTATCATACCATACCCACCAGTGTAGATGACATCAGATTTTTTCATTATGTGTTTTGGTCTTTTGGTTCATGCATTGATGGATTCAAATATTTCAAGTCGGTTATCAGTATTGATGGGATTCATTTATATGGTAAATATCAAGGAAAGTTGTTGATCGCAATGGCAACCGATGCAAACAACAAGGTATTCCCTCTCGCCTTTGCCATTGTGGATTGTAAGTTAGGGTCCAGTTGGGAGTGGTTTTTAGAATGTCTCCGTAACGCCCCAAAATTCATAAATACTAAATGTCTATTCAATATAAATAATCCATAAAAATATTAAATAAATGTAACCAAAAACCTAAAATCTCATCACAATTGTCAAAGCTCTAATTCCATCAAAGATAGAAATTCTCAAAATAATTCCCTAGTACAATATTCAATACCATAAAAATAATAATGAAATCCTCAGTTTCACAATATAATTTATAACTGTTGTCTTTCAAGAATCTCTACTCCAATAATCCCTTTAATGTATTTGTAAGGGGAAAATAAAGGAGGGTGAGATAACTCAGTAAGTGGAATTCTCTAAAAATGTGGTGTGGGAACAAACCTTTCAAATAAATAATTCTTACAACAAATTCATACTTATAACTCATCAATAATTTATCATCAAATATTTTATATAAAAGAAAATATCTTTATATTGTGAGCCATCATAATATATATATATATATATATATATATATCAATACCATTATATACAAAATTTCCTAGACTTTTCTTATGGTCAACGTTTACGCCCCATTGACAGGGTTATGCTGTCCCCTTTTTGGGACTAGAACCTCCTTTTCATTCCCTTTCTTAAGGATGACTCCTTTGGAACCGAAAGGTGCACTCCCTTGCTAAGGAGCTTCCTTTTTGGATCCTTAATAATATACTCCCTTGCTCAGGAGCTATCAAATACCATTATATACAAAATTTCCTAGACTTTTCTTATGGTCAACGTTTACGCCCCATTGACAGGGTTATGCTGTCCCCTTTTTGGGACTAGAACCTCCTTTTCATTCCCTTTCTTAAGGATGACTCCTTTGGAACCGAAAGGTGCACTCCCTTGCTAAGGAGCTTCCTTTTTGGATCCTTAATAATATACTCCCTTGCTCAGGAGCTATCAAATACCATTATATACAAAATTTCCTAGACTTTTCTTATGGTCAACATTTACGCCCCATTGACAGGGTTATGCTGTCCCCTTTTTGGGACTAGAACCTCCTTTTCATTCCCTTTCTTAAGGATGACTCCTTTGGAACCGAAAGGTGCACTCCCTTGCTAAGGAGCTTCCTTTTTGGATCCTTAATAATATACTCCCTTGCTCATGAGCTATCAAATGTGCACTGTCCCTTTTTATGGGACCGTCCCTTGCTAAGGACTAGCTGCAGTATGATTGTCTTTTGCTAAGGACTAAATACCATACTGAGCTTCTAATCACAACTTGCCATAGGTTTTCAAAATATATTCAATATACTCACAAAAATAGTTCATTCATAATTCTCAACAACATAAAGGTATATTCACACATACAAGTTTAAATAAGTTTAGGTTGTCCCACAAGTTTTCCATAAAACAAATAGTCAATGTGCACATCGAACATTTATAAAATATCAATTTATATATAGAATATCAAGATATTTCTTTGATATATATAGTTTAATAATCAACGTTGTTTTGGGAAAATCACCAAAATTAGTAAACACCATTTAACTCTTAGTTGCAAAAATAAAGGAAATCAACTAATCTCATCACTAGGTCCATCACTAGGAATCTCAAAACCTAGAAACATAAGGAAAAAGCTTATTAATAACAAGACCTATCGTCAAGTTTATCATCACATTTGTCTCCAAAATCGAATAGGATCCTCTAAAACAAATCAAATGCACTAAAGCCTAGCTTGCCCAACCTAAGACAAGTACCCACTCCCAACGGGAAGCAAACAAGCATACAGACTCATAGTGCCATAGCACAAAACCAAAGCATTTTAATTCTCCACTACAAGCAATGTGCACATATAAACATAACATAAAACACATCAACTCATAATAGGGGTAGCATATCTCATGAGTTTCCCTTTAGAGCACTAAATGATTAAATCAAACCATTATTAGACTTAACTAAGTATAACATATGTCGAAGAAAGCACATGAATTTACAAACCAATCCATCCAACAAAGATTTGAAGTAAATTCCACAAAATCCCAGCATTTTTATCGCACTTTCAGATTCAATACACAGCAGGTTAGCCATTTTGTAAAACTTTTTTGGTCCACGAAACGTTATCCGATTAACTTGAAATTAAATAGGGATAAGCTCTTATATGTGTAGTATGTACCATCAAAAATTCAGCCCAAAAAGATTTTTTTGTAATTTATTAAAAATCATGTATTGCAGCTGACTCAAATCTGTCCCTGACAACTTTAGAAAATTGTTATAGTTTTAAGACTAGCCCAAATTATATGAGAATCACTCTCATTAAAACCACAAGATTTAAAGCATATTAAAAGAAAGGAGTCAAACCCAATATCTCATATAAACAACTTATCAAGCACTTGGTATGGAAAAAGCACATGCTCACACTTCACTTGCATAAATATGTAGTTATCACTTCACTCATACCCACATTTGCCAAAGTCATTTAAAATGCAAAGAACACACTTCCAAATATCAACTCACATCAACATATGCAACAACAAGACCCATAGTTGATCTAGCAAACCAACCCTCAAATACCCATTAGAAAAATAGACAGCCAAAACACCTCATCAAGGCAAACACCCCCAAATAGTTTAAAGTTTTTGGATTTAATAAAAACTCTTGCTGCCCAAATCATCATACCCTCCAATCTTCCAACACTCACCAAACCCATCAAGTATATACCATAAACATCATAAAATAGCAAAACCCAAAGGATTCAATAGAAGAAAATGATAGAGTACTTAGATTTTTACCTCATCTATTGAATTAACCAAACTTAGAGAGATGGTCTTTCAAATGGGTCAGCCAAAATAGCCACTATAACTCTTGGTGGTGGATTTTGATTGGAAAAGAACCTTCCATGAGTTGGCCAAGATAAAAATCTAAGAGGCAAAAGTGAATAAACTTCACATGAATATGAGAGAGGGGATTTTCGGCTATAGGGAATGGGAACACTAGAGGAAAGAGGGAGGGGTGATGGGAGGCGGCACATTAGAAAAATAGATGAGGAAGCCAACATGGGTTACGTATAAGGCTAGGGTTAGGCTTGGGTCTTATTACAAAAATATCCCCGCTTAAATAATTTCCAAAACAACCATTTTATTTGTTTGTTTATTTTGTAAAGGCTAGGGACTTACATTCTTCCCCCCTTAAAAGAATTTCGTCCCCGAAAGGCTGGGGTGTTACAGTCTTAGAGATACAATAGGAGATGTGATACCTGCCAAAGGCATTTGAAAAATTTCTGACCAACATCTTGGTATCAAAAATGCCATTGCAGCCTGGCCTAGGGATAGGGATGGAAGGACACGAGTATTTCACAGATATTGCCTTTAACATGTTGCTAGCAACATCAACACACATTTTCAGGACTCAACTCTAAAGTCATTGGTGTTGAAAGCGGGATATGCAACTCAAGCAGTTAAATTTGATAACATAATGGAGTCCATTAAGTAGAAGGAAATTTAGGCCATTAGGAACAACAAGAAGGTGACGAGGAAGAATGGCAGGGAAAAAGAATATCTTCCATACACATACCTAATGAGCGAGTCGTGAATATGTGGACCTAGTCATGTGATGGTGGGAGATGTTTTGGGACAATGACAACCAACATATCGGAGTGCTTCAATGGTGTACTGAAAGGTGCACAGGGTCTTCCTATTGTTGCAATGGTTGAGTTCACTTGGTCCAAACTTGTTGCATATTTCCATGACTGGCACAAAGAAATTACTCATGACTTGTTGGAGGGTAAGAGATGGAGTGCATATGCCATGTCCACGTATTTAGAAAATAGGCGTAAATTTGAGAAACACTATGTTAGGTCATTTAGTAATGAACGTACAATATATCAAGTAATTACTTCACATAACATCTATAGCATCGGAGGGAGAAACCACAGTTATGAAGTTCGGTTACTAGAAAGAACATGTAGTTGTGGGAAATGGCAAAACATTAAGATCCTGTGTTCACATGCAATTAGAGTATGTGATGTGCTAGACATTGATTCGACCACACATATTCACCCATGTTATAGTTTGGAGTATGCCATTAACACTTATTCATATGCATTTGCGGTTCCTAAGTCAGAGTCATTTGGAGGGATGCTATGGGGCCAAAGTGGTTGCCTAATCCAAAACTATTGCAGGCCAAACGTCGACCATTGAAGTCAAGTATAAGGAATGAGATGGATGAAGTCAAGAATAAGGATCGAGAACTGGGAAGGCGAAGGGAGGACGCAAATTTGATAGAGAGTCAACCCAAGTAGACATGAGGACTGTGTCATGCTTCCGGGCATAAACGGAGAAAATGTCCCGAGTCCCATGGAGCTTCCGCAAGCTGTCATGTTCCAAACTAGGTAGGTGATACATGGCAAAAAGTTCTGGATCGGTGAAATAATTCTAGTTGATTCAATGTTTACCTAATGTTTACTATCTTGTCTCCTAATGTGATTATTCTACGTTTTTCAGGCATGCTTCCATGGACGACGTTTTTGTTGTATTGACCACCAATCTTATCAAAATTGACTACGTTGTATCAACACAATTAACTTTTTGGTTTTTACTGAATGTACTTGTAATCTAACTATTCTCTATTCAATGTACCTATTTTAAGTTTGTGATTTGAGTAGTACAATTAGAACTGCAAATTATGCTTGGTTGTACATGTTTAGAATGTTGATATATTGAGAATGCCTTTTGATGTAATTTAAGTGCATTTACATTGTAATGCTATGTTTATGTAGGCAAAAAACTATTTCCACAGTTTAGTGCCTATTGAGAATGCCTTTTGATGTAATTTAAGTGCATTTACATTCTCAGCTTCTGTGCCTCTCATCTCTGTTTCTGGTTTGCCTGCATGTCCAAAAAAAATAAACTGGAGTGACGAATGAGTTTGAAAGTTTGAGAGTGATTTTGAGAGTGACGAGTGAGTTTGAAAGTTTGAGACTAATGAGCGAGATGGTGTTCTAATTGGTCAGAAATTGAGTTTCTGTAACTCGAGTTTATAAGTGAATATTATAAATTCGATTTTTACGTGGTAAAAGTGGCTTCATCCACGTGGAAAAGTTGTCCATGTCACTGAATGGAAAAAAAATCCCAAACTCGAGTATTAGTAGCTCGAGTTTTGCATTGATCTCGAGTTTTAAAAACTAGAGACTCTGGTTTCCAGATAGTTTTTGTTAGAAATGTTAAGGTTTTTTTTTTTTTTTTTTTTTTTTTTTTGAGTTAAGAATTGTAAAGATGGCAAAACAAGCCACCACTCTTTTCCTTGAAGAATGGCTGCGGAGCATTAGTGGATGTAACAGTAATGTTAACTCCATAAATTCTCCTTCCTCATCTGCCCGAGCTATTATTCAAGCATGGGCTAAGCTTAGAGACTCCCTTCAAAACCAATCATTTCATACACATCACCTCCAGTCTTTGAAAACCCTCCTTAACTCTCAAACGTCTCTTCATGTTGCTAACCCATAAGCAAAAATTGTTCTTTCCCGTCTTTTCTCGCCATACATATCTCTTCCAAATGAATCATACCCTCTCTTTCTTAGACTTCTTTATATATGGGTCAGGAAATCCTTCAGACCCTTTTTTGTTTCTATCAATTCTGCTGTGGAGGTCCTCTCTCACCTTTTTAATGCTCAATTTGATTCTAGGAAGTGTCCTCTCTTATTATCCGAAGGTGTTCTCCTTCTAGGTGCATTTACTTTTGTGCCTTCTTTGTTTGAAGGCTCTAAAACTGCCTGCTTGGACATGCTCAGTAGGTTATTGGAAGAGGAGTACCAATTGATTGTGTAACGCCCCAAAATTCATAAATAATAAATGTCTATTCAATCTAAATAATCCATAAAAATAGTAAATAAATGTCACCAAAAACCTAAAATCTCATCACAATTGTCAAAGCTCTAATTCCACCAAAGTTAGAAATTCTCAAAATAATTCCCCATTACAATATTCAATACCATAAAAATAATAATGAAATCCTCAGTTTCACAATATAATTTGTAACTGTTGTCTTCCAAGAGTCTCTACTCCAATAATCCCTCTAATGTATCTGTAAGGGGAAAATAAAGGGGGTGAGATAACTTAATAAGTGGAATTTATTAACATTGGGGTGTGGGAACAAACTTTCAAATAAATAATTCTTACAACAAATTTATTACTTGTAACTCATCAATATTTTATCATCAAATATTTCACATAAAAGAAAATATCTTTATTTTGTGAGCCATCATAATATATATATATATATATATATATATTAATACCATCATATATACAATTTCCTAGGCTTTTCTCGTGGTCAACGTTTACGCCTCGTTAGCAGGGTTGTGCTGTCCCCTTTTTGGGACTGGAACCTCCTTTTCATTCCCTTTTTTAAGGATGGCTCAATTGGAACCTAAAGGTGCGTTCTCTTGCTAAGGAACTTCCTTTTTGGATCCTCAATAGTATACTCCCTTGCTAAAGAGCTATCAAATGCGTATTGTCCCCTTTTCTGGGACCGTCCCTTGCTAAGGACTAGCTGCAGTATGATGGTCCCTTACTAAGGACAAAATACAATACTGAGCTTTAACTCACGACTTGCCATAGGTTTTCAAAATGTATTCAATATGCTTAAAAAATAATCCATTCATAAATCTCAAAAAAATATAAGGATATATTCACACATACATGTTTAAATAAATTTAGATTGTCCCACAAGTTTTTCATAAACAGATAGTCAATGTGCACGTCAAACATTTATAAAATATCAATTTATTTAAAAAATATCAACATATTTCTTAAATATAGAATAGTTTAATAATCAACACTATTTTGGGAAAACCCCCAAAATTAGTAAACACCACTTACCTCTTAGTTGCAAAAATAAAGGAAATCAACCAATCTCGTCACTAGGTCCATCACCAAGAATCTCAAAACCTAGAAACATGAGGAACAAGCCTATTAATAACAAGACCTATCGCCAAGATTATCATCACATTTGTCTCCAAAATCGAATAGGATCCCCTAAAACAAATCAAATGCACTAAAGCCTAGCTTGCCCAACCTAAGACAAGTACCAATTCCCAACTGGAACCAAACAAGCATACAAACTCATAGTGCCATAGCACAAAACCAAAGCATTTTAATTCTCTACTGTAAGCAATGTGCACATATAAACATAATATAAAACACATCAACTCATAATAGGGGTAGCATATCTCATGAGTTTTCCTTTAGAGCACTAAATGATTAAACCAAACCATTATTAGACTTAACTAAGTAAAACACATGTCGAAGAAAGCACATGAATTTACAAACCAATCCATCCAACAAAGATTTGAATTAAATTCCACAAAATCCCAGCATTTTCATCGCACTTTGAGATTCAATACACAACAGGTCAGCCATTTTGTAAAAATTATTTGGTCCACAAAATGTTATCCAATTAATTTGAAATTAAATAGGGATAAGCTCTTATATGTGTGGTATCTACCATCAAAAATTTAGCCCAAAAAGATTTTTCTGTAATTTACTAAAAATCATGTATTGCAGCTGACTCAAATCTAGCCCTGACAGCTTTAGAAAATTGCTATAGTTTTAAGACTAGCCCAAATTATTTAAGAATCAGTCCCATTAAAACCACAAGATTTAAAGCATATTAAACGCAAGGAATCAAACCCAATATCTCATATAAACAACTTATCAAACACTTGGTATGCAAGAAGCACATGCTCACACTTCACTTGCATAAATATGTAGTTATCACTTCACTCACACCCACACCCACATTTGCCAAAGTCATTTAAAATGTAAAAAACACACTTCCAAAAATCAACTTACATCAACATATAGAACAACAAGACCCATAGTTGATCTAGCAAACCAACTCTCAAATACCCATTTGTAAAATAGACAACCAAAACACCCCATCAAGGCAAACACCCCTAAATAGTTTGAAATTTTCGGATTTAATAAAAACTCTTGCTGCCCAAATCCTCATACCCCTCCAATCTTCCAACACTCACCAAACCCATCAAGTATATACCATAAACATCATAAAATAACAAGACCCAAAAGATTTCATAGAAAAAAATGATAGAGTACTTATATTTTTACCTCATCTATTGAATTAACCAAACTTAGAGATATGGTCTTTCAAATGGGTCTGCCAAAGTAGCCACTAGAACTCTTGGTGTGATTGGAAAAGAACCTTCCATGAGTTGACCAAGATAAAAATCTAAGAGGCGAAAGTGAATATACTTCACATGAATATGAGAGAGGGGATTTTCGGCTATGGGGAATGAGAACACCAGAGGAAAGAGGGAAGGGTGATGGGAGGCGGCACTTTAGAAAAATAGATGAGGAAGCCAACATGGGTTACATATAAGGCTAGAGTTAGGCTTGGGTTTTATTACAAAAATGCCCCTACTTAAATAATTTCCAAAACAACCCTTTTATTTGTTTATTTATTTTGTAAAGGCTGGGGTGTTACATTCTTCCCTCCTTAAAAGAATTTCGTCCCTGAAATTGTACCCTTAGAGAGGGATCTTAAAACAAGACCAATCAATCCTTTGGTCATAAGATCAAAAGTCTGCCCAAGTTTTTAAATTAAAAGGAATAGTGTAATACACTTCTAATTAAATTGGGTTGAAGAACACAACCTAGATTTCAACTCATAAAATAGATAACATTTTGGAAATGGGTGAACGAAATAACTTCAAAGTTTTTTGATTTAAAAGAGTGTAACCTTATGATATTAATCACTAGTCACAAGTTCTCAGGCATAGTAATTGAGTATTCAATTTAGAGCTTAAAAGTAGTCATCCATGAAATTTTATAATCTACAAAGTTTTGGTTTCAAAACTAGGATTAATTGTCCTTTACAAATACAAGTGGCATATGCCCCACAAAACTTAAATCATTTTCAATGTGGTAAGAAAATTCCTCCAGTTTAAATCAAGGAGCCATGATTTACAATTTACGATTAGGTATAAAGGGGAGGTATAGTCACTACAAGCAAAGAGACTTTAGTATGACTTTCAAAATCCCTATTGAATACACACATTCAACTTTTCAAGCACACTTTGGAAAGAAACCAGAGACCAAAATATAACAGAGAATAAGCATACAAAAATTGTGTCCAAACTCTCACATATAAAATCCTTTATCAACAAGAAAACATTCAAAAGACTTCCAATTACCAAAGGTATCTAAAATGTCTTATATGTAAGGTTTCCAACTTATAATAAAAATCTAAGTCTTGTAAAAGCATTTAATACACAACTCATAGGCAGAAAATAGTTTTCAAATCTAAGTTAAGAGATTCAATATATAATTATCTAAGGCCAAACACGCACAAATCTTAAGACAAACGGACAACAGGTCAATGATAACCCAAGTTTAAAAGCATAGAACTACAAGAGTCTATGTCAGTCATATACCTGTGATTTAACATATTGGAGAGAACAAAAATCCAAAATAGGTTCAGAAAGACTAAGTCGAACGTCAATCTAAAATGCACTTGACGCAAGGAAGAGGCAACAAGAAAAGATTCATAGCATGATCAACCATAAATTAAAGTGAAAACATAAGTCAATCCATATACTTTCACCATGTAAGAGAAGAATGCCAAGGGGCACTTCCAAAATCAAGCAAAATTAAGTAATGGGTGTTTCAATATTAGTATCAAACCTACAGAGAGAGAAAACACTTGAGATAAAATAGCTTTTTTTTTATTATAAAATTTTGCTTCAAAACACATTTTTCTTTAACACCAAACAAATAATGTGATGGCACAAAACTTGGATAGTTAGTGGTTCGTTAGACACCATGTGATATCTTCTATTTCAAAGAGTCCAAATTTTTGAAACAAAGACTAAAGTTTTAACATCAATCATAGAGATGAAAGTATGTCTATACTGAACAAAAGGTTTGCAAAAGACTTTAAAATGACTTTCAGAATCCATAAAAATCTACAATTTCGCATTTAAAAGTCTTCCCTTTACCCGAGGTTTGCAAAACATCTAATGAAGTTTTTTTTCGATCTTACAACAATAACAAAATTTTGTACACAAGTCATGTACAAACAGGTTTTTGAATCTAAGTTGGAAATTCACTTTATAATATTTTAAGGCAATCACACACAGAGACTATGAATATATATATATATATATATATATATATATATTTATATATTTATATATTTTAAACTGACCATGAATCAGAAAGAGCATGGAACCTCAAGACCAACCAAACAATGATATGCCAGTTTAATAAATAAGGACAAAAGTCCAAAGAACCCCCTTTTTTTAATTATAAAAAGCTCCAAAAATCCATAAAACTGTTCATGTGAGTTTAACATATTGGAGAGAATATGCATTTGAAATAGGTTTGGGTAAAACCCCAACCATCAAATAAAAAATACATCATTCCTTGAGGTGACAAAATTCATAGCACTATCATAGGAAGATCAATCCATGTACTTTTATCATATAAGAGCAAAAACATCCCAAGAGGACACTCAAAATCTTGAAACTCAACAAATAGGAATTTCAAAGAGGCTATTTTAAACGCATTTTTCTTTAAAACTACTTTTAGAGAAAAATAATTAACATGATAGCGCCATACTTGATGGTTAGTGGTTTGCTAGACACCACGTGAGCTCAACGGGATCAAACAATTCTTCTAACCATCTATCATGAATAAAACTTGTCGAAGTATGCTAAAGGTAGTTGGTAAACAACTAGTCGAGCCACTCGTGGCCAGTGAGGTTCGACCAAATTGCACCACCTAAAGTCAGCATAACCAACCATATTTGCTAACGACAAATTGTCTTTAACAAATTCTCAAAATTTATAAACATGAAATTTGAAAACTTGATTCCTTTTTGCTTGCTCAAAACAATTTTGGGAATTTAAGTCAAACTTTCAAGAATTTTGAGAAGAATGCATAACAAACACGATAGTTTACACGGACAATGCATGTGAAGCACGACAATTTACACAAACAGTTTACCTCACACATAAAGATTTAAGAACTTACTAATAGCATCACAAAAAATAACAATGACTAAACAAACTCCAAGCCATAACAATCAACCAAAATAACACCCATTGTACTTTCTCACCCAAACTACCCTAATGGATTACTACAACAAGACCTAATGCTTTGACTTCGATCATTATTATTTCCTAATTCAAAAGTCTACAGAATCATTACCTAAGCTCTGATACCATAACTGTAATGCCCCAAAATTCATAAATAATAAATGTCTATTCAATCTAAATAATCCATAAAAATATTAAATAAATGTCACCAAAAACCTAAAATCTTATCACAATTGTCAGAGCTCTAATTCCACCAAAGTTAGAAATTCTCAAAATAATTCCCCATTACAATATTCAATACCATAAAAATAATAATGAAATCCTCAGTTTCACAATATTATTTGTAACTGTTGTCTTCCAAGAGTCTCTACTCCAATAATCCCTCTAATATATCTGTAAGGGGAAAATAAAGGGGGTGAGATAACTCAATAAGTGGAATTTACTAACATTAGGGTGTGGAAACAAACTTTCAAATAAATAATTCTTACAACAAATTTATAACTTGTAACTCATTAATATTTTATCATCAAATATTTCACATAAAAGAAAATATCTTTATATTGTGAGCCATCATAATATATATATATATCAATACCATCATATACACAATTTCCTAGGCTTTTCTCGTGGTCAACGTTTACGCCCCGTTGGCAGGGTTGTGCTATCCCCTTTTTGGGACTGGAACCTCCTTTTCATTCCCTTTTTTAAGGATGGCTCATTTGGAACCTAAAGGTGCGCTCCCTTGCTAAGGAGCTTCCTTTTTGGATCCTTAATAGTATACTCCCTTGCTAAGGAGCTACCAAATGCGCACTGTCCCCTTTTCTGAGACCGTCCCTTGCTAAAGACTAGCTGTAGTATGATAGTCCCTTGCTAAAAACAAAATACAATACTGAGCTTTAACTCACGACTTACCATAGGTTTTCAAAACGTATTCAATATGCTCACAAAATAATTTATTCATAAATCTCAAAAAAATATAAGGATATATTCACACATACATGTTTAAATAAATTTAGGTTGTCCCACAAGCTTTTCATAAAACAAATAGTCAATGTGCACGTCAAACATTTATAAAATATCAATTTATTTAAAGAATATCAACATATTTCTTAAATATGGAATAATTTAATAATCAACACTGTTTTGGGAAAACCTCCAAAATTAATAAACACCACTTACCTCTTAGTTGCATAAATAAAGGAAATCAACCAATCTCGTCACTAGGTCCATCACTAGGAATCTCAAAACCTAGAAACATGAGGAACAAGCCTATTAATAACAAGACCTATCGCCAAGATTATCATCACATTTGTCTCCAAAATCGAATAGGATCCCCTAAAACAAATCAAATGCACTAAAGCCTAGCTTATCCAACCTAAGACAAGTACCCATTCCTAACGGGAACCAAACAAGCATACAAACTCATAGTGCCATAGCACAAAACCAAAGCATTTTAATTCTCCACTACAAGCAATGTGCACATATAAACATAATATAAAACACATCAACTCATAATAGGAGTAGCATATCTCATGAGTTTCCCTTTGGAGCACTAAATGATTAAACCAAACCATTATTAGACTTAACTAAGTAAAACACATGTCGAAGAAAGCACATGAATTTACAAACCAATCCATCCAACAAAGATTTGAATTAAATTCCACAAAATCCCAGCATTTTTATCGCATTTTCAAATTCAATACACAACAGGTCAGCCATTTTGTAAAAATTATTTGGTCCACAAAATGTTATCTAATTAACTTGAAATTAAATAGGGATAAGCTCTTATATGTGTAGTATGTACCATAAAAAATTCAGCCCAAAAAGATTTTTCTGTTATTTATTAAAAATCATGTATTGTAGCTGACTCAAATCTGTCCCTGGCAGTTTTAGAAAATTGTTATAGTTTTAAGACTAGCCCAAATTATTTGAGAATCAGTCCCATTAAAACCACAAGATTTAAAGCATATTAAAAGTAAGGAATCAAACCCAATATCTCATATAAACAACTTATCAAATACTTGGTATGCAAGAAGCACATGCTCACACTTTACTTGCATAAATATATAGTTATCACTTCACTCACACCCACATTTACCAAAGTCATTTAAAATGCAAAGAACAAACTTCCAAAAATCAACTTACATCAACATATGCATCAACAAGACCCATAGTCGATCTAGCAAACCAACTCTCAAATACCCATTTGTAAAATAGACAACCAAAACACCCCATCAAGGCAAACACCCCCAAATAGTTTGAAATTTTCGGATTTAATAAAAACTCTTGCTGCCCAAATCCTCATACCCCTCCAATCTTCCAACACTCACCAAACCCATCAAGTATATACCATAAACATCATAAAATAACAAGACCCAAAAGATTTCATAGAAGAAAATGATAAAGTACTTAGATTTTTACCTCATCTATTGAATTAACCAAACTTAGAGAGATGATCTTTCAAATGGGTCTGCCAAAGTAGCCACTAGAACTCTTGGTATGATTGGAAAAGAACCTTCCATGAGTTGGCCAAGATAAAAATCTAAGAGGTAAAAGTGAATAAACTTCACATGAATATGAGAGAGGAGATTTTTGGCTATGGGGAATGGGAAGACCAGAGGAAAGAGGGAAGGATGATGGGAGGTGGCACTTTAGAAAAATAGATGAGGAAGCCAACGTGGGTTACATATAAAGCCAGGGTTAGACTTGGGTCTTATTACAAAAATACCCCTACTTAAATAATTTTCAAAACAACCTTTTTATTGGTTTATTTATTTTGTAAAGGATGGGGTGTTGCAGATTGGTTCATATGGAGAGCTTATTTCGGATGTTCTTGCAGGGATTGGGTATGCTCTATCTTCTTCTGTGAATGTTCATTATGTTAGAATTTTAGATTCTTTATTGGGGATTTGGGGCAAAGAAGGTGGGCCTTGTGGTAGTATTACTCATGGGCTCATGATTCTGCATTTGGTTGAATGGGTGTTGTCTAGTTTGATCAATTTCCGTTGTTTTAAGAAAATAAATGTTTTTGCCTGCGAGAGTTTAGAGATTTCAAAGGCTAACTATGTCCCATTTGCCATTGTCATGTCTGCGGCTGGAGTGTTAAGGGTTCTCAATAGATCTAAAAAGATTGGTATGGGGCTATATACTGTTTCTAAATTAAGGGGCTGTGCAGAGGACAGGGTAGAATTTTTTGCAAGAGATATTTCTAGAAGTGGTGTTATGAATGCAGATAATGATCCCACATGCAGTCTTCTACTACTGTGCATTTCGTTGGCAATGACTCGAAGTGGCCCAGTTTCATCCGGTGCCCCTCTGCTAATGTGCCTTGCTTCTGCATTGTTGACTGAAATCTTTCCCTTACGGCATTTATATACAAAAGTACTTGACTTCTCACATAGAAATTCAGCTAGACTAAGGCATGATGAGGTTAAAAAGCATTTGTCAAGTGTTCTTTTTAAGGAAGCAGGGGCCATAACTAGTGTTTTCTGCAATCAATATGTTTCAGTAGATGTAGAGAGTAAGGGGGTGGTGGAGAATCTTATATGGGATTACTGTCAAGATATCTACTTGGGGCATCAGCAAGTAGTTTTGATGCTTAGAGGTAAAGAGAATGAACTAGTTGGGGATATGAAGGAAATTGCTGAATTCGCTTTCCTTATGGTTGTACTTTTTGCATTGACCGTCACGAAGCACAAGTTTAATTCAAAGTCCACCCAGGAAATTCAGTGGGATGTATCAGTGAGCATACTAGTTTCATTTTCTTGTTTAGAGTATTTTCGGCGTATCCGTTTACCAGAGTATATGGATACAATTCGAGGGGCTCTTGTGAGTGTTCAGGAGAACGAGTCTGCCTGTCTCTTTTGTGGAATCTATGCCCTCTTACATGGACATGACCAATGGAACAAGTAGGGTTGTCTACCATTTTAACTGTAGTTTTCATGATTAAATTTTTATTCACCACTTTGAGGTCCCTAATGACGCCCCCCCCTCGGCCCCAAATTTTGTGTAGACATTGCTAGCCTTGATAAGATTTGATTGTTGTCTTGTTGAGTTTTCCTTATCTCAAAAAGTGGAGTATGTATGGTCCAATGATGATGTGCAAACTGCTCGCATATTATTTTACCTACGAGTCCTTCCAACTTGCATTGAACACGTTCCTTACCTTACACTTAGGAAGGTTGTAGTTCCAACTATGTTCTTGAATCCTTACACAAAACAACTCAATTTTTATACGAATGTCAGCTTTTATATGTCATGGTGAACATTTTGCTTCCTTATTACAAACTCAATTAGATACATGGGACATCCAAATGGACAAGTTGCTCAAGCCTCACATTCCATGTTTGCAGCATTCATGTCCTCAGGGAAGGATCTTGTTTAGGATGAGAGATTGTCATTAAAGGAGCAGCTTGTTTTCTATTACATGCTGAGATCTTTATCAGTATCAAAAGCAATTAAAACGATATTAATCAAACATGAGCTTGATCATCAAAGGTTGGATACTCACTTTGTTTGTTGTTGTAATGTAGGGATATCCTGCCATCACTCGTTTTGAAGGTATGGCTTCTGGGGTTGCAGCCTTGGTCCGAAATCTTCCTGTTGGAAGTCCTGCCATATTCTATTGCATTCACAGTCTTGTGGAGAAAGGCAGCACACTCTGTGGTGACATCTTTGCTCAGGAGGCTGATTTGTTGAGGAACAGGCAAGGAGATTCAGATGCTTGCAAAAAAATCCTAGAGTTGCTTCTACAACTTATTTCCTTGTTGATAAACAGGTCATTTTATTCTTTTTAGTTTATATTTGCAATTCCTCATAAATTTCAGTTGATTCTCCCCTTCATTTCTGTTTACCATGTAAAAGTAGGTCCCTTCTAGTTTAATATTATTCCACCTCAAACAATCGTTATGGTGTGCTAAAGGTTTCAGAGGAAGATATTGCAATTGAACTGAAGCTATAGATAGCAAATTTCAGATATAGGTAGTGTTCAAATTAGAAGTTGTGGAAAGGACTTACAGCATCTTGTCTATTCCCTCCCATTGTTCAACTTATTTTAATATTTGCATTTGTGTATTTGTCCAGGTGCTACCGAACTTGATGAGGTTGTTGGCGCAATTGATCGTCCAGTTACCAAAAGATGGCCAAAATATGGTTCTTAATGAGTTATATTCACAGGTTGCAGAGTCTGATGATGTTAGACATAAGCTGACTTTGGTTTCATGGCTGCAGTCACTGTCTTACCTTTGTGCTCAAGCTACAAGTGGAAGTACCACCTCCAAAGGGGTGCAAAAAGAAGTGAACATGACTTCTGCACGGAGCACAGACTCATTAAGCCTTTCTAGACTAAATGCACGACTTTGAGACATTGAGGTGCAGATTTTGGATTACCCTCCACTCCTTTTGATGGACTTTTGTACCTTAATTCTTTAGTGCTTCTAGTGCTGAATATCTCAGTGTGTTTTTGGGAGCGATATATAGAAATATGAACTTGCATCAGTTATATTCCTGTTCACCTCAATGATGCAATAATACATAAATCACTTGTAGTTTCTATATGTTCACACTTTCCCACTCACCCCAACACTAGTTAAAAAATGATGATCTACATTTATTCGTAATTATATACATGAATGGTTTTTCTTTCTGTGTTCAGCTTGTGTTCTGGGATTAGTACTTAGCATTTCCTGTGCCAACCTCTAGAAACCCAGAACTCTGAGGGTATAAGTTTGTCAGTTTATGGGTGAAAACTTGATTATATATATATATATATATATATATATTAGTTTATTGCAAATTGAAGTCATACCTTATATAGGGAAGATCTGAACTTGGCCATCTTGTAGACCTTTGCTTGCAGATAAAGACTTAAATATAAATATGGCTTTCTTATCTTGCTTTTCATATTTCACTTTTGAGGCAATCTATACATACTAATGCTTCAATTTTTTTTTTTGATGGAAAACATTTCACATTTTTTGGTTTTAGGTCGGACAGAAAATAAATAAAAGTTAACAGAAAAATTTAACAATTGGTCAACAGAAAATCAACCCTTCTCAGTGGAAAATGTTTTCTGCTTTTTATCAGCACTAGCAGAAATCATTTTCAGAACAGAACAGAGCATGGGAACACAAATATTTCTCTCGACAGAAACATGTATCTTCCTTTTGTCTCTCTTCTCCCATCTATCTCGTCGCCATCTCTGTTCCCAATGGTAAACTCATTGTTCCACTCTCTCAGTCACTCCTGAGCATGGCGTCCAGGTAAATTCTTCATCTCTTTTCTATATTTGTATATAACAAGCCTTTTTTTTAATGAATTTTCTCTGTGTTTATCAAATTTGGGATTATATGGCTTGCTTTTTGTTGTGTTTTTGTTCTGATCTGTGCATTTTTGGTTCGGATCTGGGAATTTTCTCTGTTATCTCGATCTCTTAGAGACTTATCCTCCCAAAGTATTATTCTGAAAAACAAGTTTTCCTTTTCTAACGCCTCAGCATTTAGTGCTGGAAAGTGGCAATTCTGTTTGTGTTACAAATTGCAAATGATGACGGCCACAGAATATTATTGGTTAATAATCTGTACTTGTTGATTGGGGAATTATTAGCATGCTAGTTGTAGTTTATAGAAGCTGATGGAAAAGTTCTAATTAAACATTGTAATAAAAAAAATAGGGCATATGGTGGAAAATAATGAGTGCATAATAAATGAAGGAGTTATTAAAGCTGATTTCGTATTTTTGTTGAATCCCATTTTTCAATTAAAAGTGTTTGTCTCGTATTATCAGATATTTTGAAGTATGTTGTAGGAACAGATGTAGAGTCTCTATATGTCACTGGGATGGGAAATACGTGATACCACAAATTTTTATAGGATAAAATTTAGCTACAAAATTAGTTGTAGCATAAGGCTACAACCTTAATATCTTTTTATTGGATATGAATTTTGACAAATCTAACATTGGATTACTTCTTCTTTTTATATCTCCCATGCTTGCAAAATTTCTTGAAAATAAAAAATCAATAGCTATGTCATCAATAAATTGTTTAAATTACAAATTTTTGTATCTTGAAATTATGCGTAAAATATAAGGTTATAGATCATATAGTAAATAAAATCTGATTGATACAAAAGTTTACATGTGTATTAAGAATGTAAAGAACATGCAACTCAACAATTAGATTTTCAAAATATACAATAATGTTTATTTTATTAAGTAAAGTTGTAGCCTTATGCTACAACCAATTTGTAGCTAAACTTTGTCCGATCTGTGTACCTTGTGCTGTAGACCAATGAGAAAGATAATGCGCATATGGCATTTGAAATAGCTTTTTGGGTGGCCTATTGGGGTTTAAATTCTTGACAACTCTGAATCAGTTTTGTGCAATTCCAGTGGTGATTTGGGGTCTATCTAGTAAATGTTAAATTTTGGATACTATAACATGCCAAGGTTGTTTTGTGCAATTCTTATCTTGGATGCTTGAGCTGTTTGATAAAGTGAGGTTTTTAAAAATATTTTCACAAGCTTGCTTTTGCCGAATTAGTATTGGAGGCTAGACTTAGTGGAGCTATGCTTTGTGATTTGTGGAAGATTGCTTAGTGCATATGCTATTAGAGCCTGTTTATTAATTTTAACTTCCACATTCAACACTCGTCTACATTTTTGTTTCACCTGATGTTTTCAGTAGTTGATTTAAATTCATAATTTGTTTCCACCTTTTAAAATTTTTTTTTTCCCTGCTTATGTATATTATGATTATTTAAATCAGAACTGCTTCCATTCGCAAAGTAAAAAGATCAGACCTAAAATTCCAATATGAAAGGTTAATGGAATTATGTTTGCTAATGACTTTCTTTGCTCTGTCTTTTGTTTTTAACTGATTTATTCAGAAGTTTAGGTGTTCAAACGATAGAAATAAAATTTCCAATATGCTGATGGTGGAAGTGTTTGTGTTTGTTTGGGAATGACTTATCTAGCTTTTTGTTGAAAGTATGTTAAAGTATACTTGTATTTTAAAAAATTTGAAATAATGAGAAAAATGCGGGAAAAAGTGAAATTTTAAAAAGCTCTTAAAATCTAAAAGATGAGCTTACAAGCTGATGTCAATCTGACACAAATTTTTCTGGTTTTGCTTTTGGAGAGGTTGGTGACTTGGTGTTACAGTTTCAGCTAAAAAAGAGCTTTTAAAGCATCCACATCAGTTCTTCCATTTTACACATCTATTTTTACACTAAAAACCTACTTTTTTTTTTATTTATTTTACACATATTTTACAAAACACCCACATCAGTTCATCTTTTTTATCACCTCTTTTAATTAAATAATCAATTTTCTCAAATTTTTTATTATTTCTCTCCACTTAACCTCTCATACGCGCGCGCTTTCTCCCTTTCTCTACCCATTTCTAATTTCTTGCTCTCTCTCTCTCTATACCCATCTCTCTCCCTCTCTCTACCCATTTCTGATTTCTTGCTCTCTCTCCCATCTCTACTCGATCAAGCACATCTCCGATCAAGACCAGATCCACTCCGATCCACAAGCACCGATCAAATCCGAGATCTCCCTAGCTTCGATCCACTCTGATCAAACACCAATCCACTCCGATCCACAAGCCGATCAAACCCACATCACCGATCACAATCAAACCCACGTCTCCCTAGCTCCGATCCACTCCGATCAAGCACTGATCCATTCCGATCCACAAGCCGATCAAACCCACATCACCGATCACGATCAAACCCACATCTCCCTAGCTCCGATCCACTCCGATCGAGCACCGATCCACTCCGATCCACAAGCCGATCAAACCCACATCACCAATCACGATCAAACCCACATCTCCCTAGCTCCGATCCACTCCGATCAAGCACCGATCCACTCTGATCCACAAGCCGATCAAACCCACATCACCGATAACGATCAAACCCACATCTCCTTAGCTCTGATCCACTTCGATCCACAAGCCGATCTAACCCACATCACCAATCACGATCAAACAAAAAATCAATGAGAAGATGATGAGGATTGAGGAGAGAAGAGGCACCGATCAATGAGAAGATGATGAGGATTGTCTGTGTGTTTGTGTTTGTGTTTGTGTTTGTGTTTGTGTGTGGATGTGTTTGTGTTTGTGTGTATCTGAGGAAGAAGATGATGAGGATTGAGGAGAGAAGTCAGTTTCTGTTGCACAAGGAAGAGAGAGAAAAAAAGGCGCAAGTGAAATTAATAAAATAGCTTATACACAAGCTACAGTAGCCGTGCATATATGCACGGTTACTGTAGCAAATTATAAATTTGCACAATTTTAGAAGGATTAATGTGGAAGAATTTTGGAGTAAAATGTGTAAAAGTAGTTGCTTTTTGTATTTTGCAAAGTTTTACATGAGTTGGTGTGGATGCTCTAAAATGTGTAAATTTTGCATTATAGAAGAGTATCCATGGACTGATGTGGATGCTCTAACAAATGTACCCTAAAGCTAAAGTTGAAATTTGCAATTTTTAAGAAAAATTATAATTTACTGTTCATACTTTATAAATCCAAAATTTTAAAGCACACTCAAATGCTATAGAGCTCTTCAGTTTAAAGCTTTATATTGCAAAAGCTCTACTTCTTATAGCAATGCCAAAGTACAACTTTTTTTGAAGTGGTTTTGAACCGCATTTTCTCAAAGTTCAACTTTCTTAAAAATTTTCGATTTTTTTAGGTACAATTTTTTTAAGCTAGACCAAACGGGCACAGCTATCAATGTAAATAACAATATTTGGTGTTAATGGATTATGTTTATCTATATTGAATTCCATTGTGACTTTCAAACATAAAGCTGCACAGTTGTGCAAACAAAACCATTTAACTATATCCTTCTACGACAATTGTCAAATTAATTTGTTCATGTTCTCATTCTGTGGCTTTGATATGTCTATGTTAATTTCTTTAACATTCCAGGTGAGTACTGAGTTCTAATAATAAAGGCAATTTGATATTTCTTTTCTTCATCCTATGGAAGCTTATCCTGTTTACAGCTCGGCTACTAGCTTTGGTTGTTAGGACATAGGTCTGTTCTTGGAATCATTATATTTGGATTGTTTCGGTTTAGAAGTTCTTATGAGTGGATACTGGATAGTCCCAAATAAATTGGAAAGATTGTCGAAGACAGATTTAGTTGCATTTGAGAAGGAATATTGTCTTTGGGGAGAACCTTGTTGTCTACCCAAGGCTATTTCCTACTACAAGGCAAGCGTAGTTAGATTATTAGATTATTACATTCTTTATTTTTTGTTATCAAAAGATCATGTACAATTAGATAATGATATTGGCGTTGAAATGAAAGTGATGCTCTCAAACTTGTGAATGTCCTATTCCAGTTAGCATGGTTGGATACATGCTGCTTGAATTATGCAAGGTTTCTTGTAGTTTCTTTGATGATACCTCAACAAAATGTTGTTGATGGGTTTCATGTTGAGGAGAGGATATATTTTGATTAAAAAAATTTTTGAACTTGTAAATGTGTGTATTTTTTTTTAATTTAATTTTTGTTTGGTTTTCTAGTTAGTCTACATAATAGTCATGTTGGAGTGATACTAGGAATACTACAATTATATTACATGTCTTACCAACTGTTGTGTCATTAGTCACAAGAAATAATTCAAAGTTTTTTTTTTTTTTTTTTTTTTTTTTTTGAGGGAGAGAAATAATTCAAAGTTGAAACACTCATTTATTATTTGTTGTTGTGGCACTAATCATATTCAATGCCACATTAGTTTATAAGTTTTATGTTGTAAAACTTGTAGTGGCTTTAACATTTTCCTGCATGTTGTGAATGAAAGTTTTAGTTTTTTCCAGGATCTGTTTGGATACCGCTTATTGCTAAAAACTAAAAACATTATAACAAAATAATTTTTAAATGTGTGAATAGTGTTGTGGGACCCATTTTTAATGAAAATTTTGTTAAAAAAAGAGGTTTGTGGGTTCCGTGAACAGTGCATGAGACCACTGACAGATGCAAACGCGCAATGCATAGCGTTAAAACGCTATCCAAACGCCACCTCAGCTTATTTTCAAGGTTGCAATTAAACAATAGAATAATGAGTCAGTTTTCTAGATTTTTATTATTTATTTTTTTTTGTATTGTTGGTGGAAAATGAGTTAGTTTTCCAGAATGAAAGTGTGCTATTCAGGCAGCTAGCTGATTCAACTGTATTCTTTTGTCCCTTTAAGATTTCTATGAGGATAATTGTTACACCTTTGTAGATGTTAGGAAACGTTGACCCGCTATTAAAATGGATTCATGGGACGTTGTAATGAAATAGCAAAGGCCTTGCATTCTGAATATGAAGATTTTTTTATTTCTTTGATGGTTTGTTCTTAGTTCTTACAAATGAACTGGGGCATATTCTAGAATGACCCTTTAAATGGCTTGTGTGCTTCCTTTTTCAAGTTTGTTCTTACAAATGAACTTTGGCATTCTTACAAATGTGCTTTCTTTTTTGCTCTAATATCTATCTTTTCTCATAATATTAAGCGCACGTTAATAGAATAGCTATCATTTGAAATAAATATTCAGTTGTTTGGTTGTATTTTGTTATAGGGAATAGCTATACTTTTCTTTAAAACAAGGAATAGTTATTCCTTTTAAAAAGCTATATAATCTCTATTCCTTAACCCTATAAAGATAAAATATCTAAATTCTCATTGGCTCCCCAATCAAAAAAAAAAAAAAAATCGCTGCTAATCTCTCTCTCTCTCTCTCTCTCTCTCTCTCTCTCCACTAGTGCCGTTATGAACGTGCCATAATCTTCAAGATGTTAGAATGAGTAAGCTAGAACTGAAGTCCTCGTAAAATGCTTTTTGCTTTTTATCTTATTAGTAACTGACCTATTTGGAGGACTATGAACTTTCTCCTCAATTATGAGGTTGCTATACCTAGAAATGGAGCTGTATGTGGCGAAATAGCACTATGTGGCGAAATATTCAGCAATCTACCATTGTTTGTGAAATATTTAGCAATCTATCACTGTTTTGTAGCTCAAGTTCTACACGTAACTCAAGTTTGTTGCCATCGAGTTCCTTAAAACTGTGCCACGGTAGCACCCAATGATTTGGCATTTTGTAATTAAAAAGTCCACATAGAATTTGAGTTTATGAAACTTGTTCCTCATAATATAAAACTCGAGTTCTTTGAACTCTAGTTTTGCGTAAATTTTAACATAGAACTCGAGTTCTACATAAATTTTTATACATGGAACTCAATTTTTTAAAAATTGAATACTGTGTAATTTTTATAAAAAGAAAACATTTCTCATCTCCCCTTTAGTCACTCTTCCCATATGCAGCTCAATCCAGGCTTGTGAGCAATCCTTCTGCTTGGTCACCATTAAAATCATCCATCTCTCTCTACCTCTTATTTCACCAATGTTGGGTTAGGATAGCTTGACCTAGATTAATTAATCCAATTACTCAAGTTGATTAATTTAGTCAAATTACATGCAAATCATGGAGGCACCAACAAATTACCAAATAACTAATATGCAGTGGAAAATAAATAACTAGGTGATTTGTTGACGAATAGGGAAAACCTGTTGTAAGGCAAAAACCCCACCAGGTGAATTTAAGATCACCACTCCTAAAAATTCACTAATCAACAATTAAGCAGTTACTAGTATAAGGAATCTTACCACTACCTTGGCCTATCCCAAAATACCAACCTATAGTTGAACTTTCGCTCCAATACCCAATTGAACTTGATCTTGTAGTAGCCTTCTTTCTTTTGATGCACAAATCTCTAATCTGTGACTAACCCTTTACATTGATCCCAGTACATGACTAACTTTAGCAACTTGAATGGTTGTTGTTGGCTGCAAAATTCTTCACTTCATAAATAGTGAAGGTCAAGAAGCACTTGATTACAAAACCCTATGACGTATAAACGCAGTAGTTTCTCACAAAGGAAATTAAACTCTTGGTCACTGTATCCATATAAGATGACTCTTAAAATAAGCCTTATATAGGGTTATGGGAAAAGAAACCTTAAACAAATACATCAGCATGGGCAGAAATTCAAATCTAGAATTTCTGAATTCGTAAAGCTCGATAGATTGAGCTAGTGTCGAGCTGCCTAGTAAATCTCGATAGAAGCTTTCTGTTAAGCTATTTGTCGAGCTCCAGTAAAATAGCTTTTGTGCACTTGTTTCTTGAATCAATCTTTATGTCTTTAATACACCCACTTGATATGTATCAAACCTAACTTAAATCTAACCAATTTACAAGTAAATTGCATTTTGTCAAAGGACTAGCCAATTACATAGAAAATATGACCCTAACAATTGGAAACCTAAATCCCACTACGGTGTCGGTAACTCAATTCGTCTCTTGTCAGCATATCTGATCTATCAGATTTAACACCAAAAAGTATGATTCTTAAGCATAGTGGGTTTAATTTAATTTTTCTTGTTAACATTGATGCTAATATGAAGTCGATGCTACAATAAACCATTGTCATTGTAGTGTTGTTGAAAAACAAATTTTCAGTTTACTTAGGTGTATTCATTTAAAATTTGGATGTTTAAGGTTGAAAACTAATTCTTCATATTACTGAATAAACAACATATTTCATTTAAATAATTCTAATTTTAATTTGGACTTATATAACTCAATGTTATGTTGCAGCATTTTAGATGTATATGGTTATGCTGAATTTAGTTCAACATGTTGATGTGTTAAGTGACACTAGTTATGTCAAATTGGGAAACAAATAATTATGCAAACTATGGACCATAGATGGGGACTAACAAGTGTGATAATGGGAAAAACTATGGGATGGACTTGCATCATCATGTGCCATGGATGGCAGTGGAACGATGTCATCGTAGAACATGTCGTAATCACTATCAGACAACATACCATCTAATGCTTGAGGGACCTCCTCTAAGGTGTGATCTTGCTCGTGTGTGTGGCCACGACCAGATCAACGCCCTCCACAACAGCCACGACCTCAACTCTCTTCGCGTCCAACACCTTGCCATGCAGTCAAATGCCCAAAATCCCAAAACCCTAACTCTATTTATTTCCTTTCCCAAAATCCCAAAACCACAATCAAATTACCATTCGGTGCACTCGCAATCTCTTGAAGGCGAACAAATATTATCCAAAACAAAGAGAGGGGTTTTGTACTTTTTTATTCGAAATTGAAGATACAAATTGCCAAGTTCTTACTCAATATTGTCAAAGTCAAGATTAGCCTTGAATTGATACTAAGCAATCAAGTTTAATTTGGATTCTTAACGGGTGAATGGGTGATTTTAGCTTCGTATGGATTTCGGCTTTAGATTCAAACTCAACTCTGTTTTCCGGTGAGAGAAGGAAGGGTTTGTTAGGGAGAGGGAAAGGGAGAGGGAGAGGGAGAGTGATAGTGAAAGCTAACAGCACCATCAATATTGCTAAAGTGGAACTCGAGTTTATAAAACTCGAGTTCACCATCACACGGAACTCAAGTTTCACATGTGGCATTTTAAATTACAGAATTCCATGTCATCAAGTGCCACAGGTAACTCTTGCTAAATAATGGTTAAGAGAGACCTTTCCCTTCGTATTCATTGAACTTGATTTCACTAATTCATATAAAATGACATTTTTTAATATCATCCATAAAGTCTGCCACCTTACAGTATAATGAAGTAAAATAAATGACTAATTAATTCCAGATTCAAAGGCCAGTCCACACCAATAACTTGCAAAACTGCCATCTACAATCTAAAAATGGACCTTCATTTTTTGTCTGCACCTTCATCAAATTTAGCAGAGTTCACAACACGGAAATCCAGCTGCTTCTGATGCTTTAAGAGACGGCGTTCATCAAAGCTTTCCCATCCTTCAAACTGTAAGAAGCATGTTGTTATCAGGCATTCTGATAAAAATGGTATAAAATGGACTACTAGACAAATGGATCAAGCATATGCACCTGCCGGAGGAGATCCATTGTAATTTCTGTGTTGTGGAGGTCCAGTGTTGAGAGCTGAAGGCACATCTTGAATAGTGTAGAAGGAAGTGATTTTAGCCCATTGTTACTGAGATGCAAAGCCTGCACAGGATTGGGATATTAGCATAAAATCATAAATACACCAACTTTGTACCACGTGTACCTGAAAACACATCATTTTTTTAAGACGATGCTCAAGAAGTTGCCACCAGCTTTTCTTCTAGATAATATCTGCACTATCCTCATGTTTGTTTGTGTGTGTGTGTGTTTTTAGAGATAGTGCCTCAAGAAGTTGCCACCAACTTCCTTTACAGATAGTATCCGCACTATCCTGATGTGTACGCATTTTGAATTCCATCTCTTTGAGTAACAATTTGACTTAATAGGAGTTAAAAATTTTGTTGTAGGGTTGCCAACAAGTTCTAGCGCAATTGGCACCTCCTCCCCTTACATGTTCTAGGTGGAAGGTGAGGTTGGTTGTGGTTTCAAGATTGAGTGCTTGGGTAACTTAACAATTAAAAAAACAAAAAATGGTTTTGTTGCAGGTTGACAGGTATAGTTTTTTTTTTTTTTTTTTTTGATAAGTGGGTTGACAGGTATAGTTTAGTACAACATTCAGTGTTGACAAAGATACAGTGGATACCTGAATTTTTTAGTGACAGGAATACATTGAATTTCAATAAAGTGAAAAACAACTCCTTGTCTTACAAAGACAATTGTAGTGAAGACAACCCTCCCAAACTATCCGTTGCTTTGTTGCTTATATAATTTAGGCTCAATTACTAGTTCTATCTCCAACTAGTAAAGACTATTGTGGCGAAGTCAATGTCGTCCTTGGATCTTCTATCCGTTAGAATTTTAATGAAATTACTTGATGTGGCAAATGGAACTCACTTTTAAAGGTCATTATAGGTGTAAAAGTTTCAGAAACAAGTCAATTTTGTTAAAATTTAAATAGAGAGGAGATCCAAGGATAACATTGACTTGATTTGAAAGTTGAAGTACCAAACTGACACAATTAATAGTTTAAGTTGGAGGAACAAATTAGCAATTTAACTTATAATTTATTTCTAAATGTCCGTGACTGACATCTCTGACAGTCCACAGGTTGTTGCACAACCCTCCTAAAACTGAGGTTTCTTATTTTTTGCATGAAAATTTTGGCTTATGGGCTAAATTTTCCATATAAATCCAGCTCACAGTGAAAAGGAAAAAGTGTTGACGTAGAAAGAATAGAGGGTGAAAGAAGAGAATCAATAACACAAGTACAGACCTTCAAATCATGCAAATTGCCAAAAGTCTCTGGCAACTCTGACAGAAGATTTGATGAAAGATCAACCTGCACCGTGTAAAAACCAAGAAAACAATATAAGAAAGATATATACTATAAATATTTATTATAAAAAAGAGCCATTGCTTTTGTCTGGATTGCAATAGTTGGATTATCTACTTTACACCTCAACCCAAAAGAAAGAAAAATTATATAGTCTTCTGGTGGACTACGTCATCTGTCCACTATTCCACTAAAAAATTCCCACTTGTTTAAAATTGCTGAGTCAGTGTTTTAAAAAAATTTTAAACTCAGCAATTTTAAACAGGTGTAAGTCTTTTAATGGAATGGTGGACCATGTCACTTGTTCACCATGTGGATCTTATAATTTCTCCAAAGGAAGAAAAGAGAGAAAAGGGAGGGGAGGGAAGGACTAAATAAAGTCAAAGACGCCAGAATCGTACCTCAATAAGAGAATTACAGTCCCCTATACGTGCAGGAATGATGCTTATCCTGATCCAGAGAGACAATGCAACATCAATAAAACACAAATTATTGGTTATGAGCACGAAATACTCTTCTAAAAATTATTTCCTCGAAACATCATCGTTGTGTAAAAGTCAAGAAACTTTATGCATTCCAGAATGTTAGACTATTTGTTTATTTATTTTTTAATCTTTGAAATATCCATAAATTTCTGCATTTAAGACATAAAAGGCATTGGGCAAAGAAAATTATATGGATATTAACAATTTTGGTGCTTCCACCCCAAAATGCAAATAAGGAAAACTATATTAGAGCAGAAGCTGAGGGAATGTTAAATTTTGAAACTCCAAATTGTCACATAATGACAAGTGGCAAAACTAATATGGAATAAATTTGCCTAGTGTCATAGCCAACTTTGTAGAAATAATTATCCTACTACTAAAAGACTTTTATATATATATATATATGTGTGTATATATATATATATATATAACTCTTCCAGAGTGGTATCTCACTGACGGCCCCATTGGAAGGAGGCCTTCTTCACTCTCCACCTAAAAATAAACACGTTGAATAAGGGGGAAAAAAAAGTCTAAGTGCTGCCACAATTTTTTGCTCTAACAAAAAAGTTTAAATAAAACTCTTCTTTACACTCATTCTAATTACTCTATAAAGGCTTCATCATTTTCTTCCCCCAAAAGTTTTTGAATGTTTTTGGTAATGTATACCAATGACTGGTTTACAAACCACTTTCACCTAGCACTGTTCATTTACAAATATACCTTGACCTGTAAAAATTAGACAGTGCACAGCCAGCACCAATTTAATACAGAAAAAAGAAAAAAAAAAAAAAAGTGTACAATATTAATTTAGTCTTCAATTTTGTAAATTTGAATTCACATATCAATGTACTTGGTTTGGGATGTATCAAATTATTGTGTTAGGGTTTAATGAACCTAAGTAGCAGAAATAGCACAATTCATTAAAAATAATTCTCCAAAAACAAATATCCAAGCTGGGTATAACTGAAAGTCTGAAACTCTGCTGCTCTATTATTTGAGAATAGTAATATCAATGCAAAGTAAGCAACCAAATCTAATATAATCTTTTGAGAGGGAAAAAAATAACAAAAAAATTCAGGGGATAAAGACCCAAGAACAGAGTCTGGCCATATATTCTAGTCCATCTGCACCACCAACAGGAAGCCATTTCTTTATCACTTCCAGAGATCTCTGCCTCCCATAGATGAGGTATATTATTAGTTTTTTTTTTGGTTCTATACCTTCTAAAGTTTCTCAATATTAAATTTTTAACTTGGAAATTTTCTATTTGACCAATTGCCAATTGGTGAATCTATGAGATTCAGAATCTGAAGATTGGTATTGGTTCATTTCGTTGGAATGGAGACTGGGACCTCTTACACCTAAAATTAGTTTTTGGTCATCAGGCGAGCAAAGAATCTCTTCAAGCATGATAGCAGATTGATCTCCTGGACCTGGACTATGCTTTTCATTATGAATTTCATGTAGAACAATTTTGTTATAGTATATAATTAGTATATTGAACTACCAACCTTTTCAGAATTGCCAATTATTCACTAATTTGCATTCACATTTGATCAATTATTATGAATTTTGGGAGTAAAATTTAAAACAAATAATTTATTAAATGTTATTACTTTAAAATGAGAGGACAATTCTAGATCTAAAATTTCACTTCCTAAGAACTTTGCTTTAAGGGGTGTTGGCATGAAGAAGTTCTTCCTTCTCAAACTTCTTAAGAGTTTATTGATCATTGCAATTTTAGAGCTTAGCTATGATGTACATCTAGTATACTTCCTGTGTACATGATACTTTCTGATTTTTTCCTATAAAACTTATTACATATTAAAAAAACTGTTTTTTGAATTAAAATGCATCATGTGCGTTGCACATGATTGCATTTTTTGCAAATTCAAGCAACGGAAGGCCAATAAAAGGATTAGTTTGGGCTTTTCTCAAAGTTTTTCTTTAATAAAACAAAGAAAAATTGAGGAAGGCCCAAATTAGAAGAACAAGAGGTCAATTTGATTTTAACCCAAAGTTTAAGAGGTTCTATTGCATTTGACCCTTTTTTATTTATCTACACTGGTTTTCTTATTATTGGTGCAATCTCTTCCTTTTTTTCCCGGTCTTTTCTGTATATGTGTGCTTTGATTTAAATCTCTTAGATGTGCTTGATGGAGGTGGTTCTGGACACTCAATGAAAATACATTTACTTGGGTGACTATTTTTTTTTTATGACAATAAGAATTGCATTACTTATAAAATAAAAAAAAAACAAATATATAGCGTTGGCAAAATATATAATCTTTTGGTTTGCACTTTGCAGGGATAGTAACTAAAAACCATAATGAAATGCAAGTGCTCAATCAACCAAATCACATGAATATATTAAATCAATGACACAATATTTAAAATGAATATTAAGAAAAGTAGCAGCGCATTGTGCATACAGGTTAAATCATGCAGGGGAATTAAATTTTTTTTTTTTTTAAAGAACAATAAAAATACGGCAATGAATCAGTTTTGACATCTTCCAATGCCCATTAAGAAAAACTTATCTTTGCCCAAAATAATTAATTCCTGCATGCACATTACCTGTTATTATTGACCTTCAAGACCTCAAGCTGAGTCAATAGACCTATTTCAATTGGGAGGCTAGTCAAACTGTTGTTTGCAACATGAAGTTGCCTCAGTGAAGTCAGCGCACCCAGTGAAGATGGTAAACTTGTTAAACTGCGTTAGCCATACAAGTCATAATAATCAAGCATGCAGCATGATGTAAAGAGATCCAAATATCACAAACTCAACTCAAAAACCTTAATTCCAACCAATTGGGATTGCCTATAAAGATATCACAAAGTAAACAAGGGAGTAGGGTATAACCTCTTCATACAAATTTTTAGGAAAATAATCTGACCATTACAAGCAACATCAGATAACCAAATACCTACTTTTGCTGAGATCAAACCATTGCTTAAGCAAGGTGCTTCAATTGGCCCGAATAAGGCTTGACAATCGTAAACTTCTTGAAAGACAATAAAAATAACCTATCTAAGACAACAACAAAAACAACAGCCAAGCTTTAGTTTCAAAATTTTGGGTTTGAGTATATATCCTCAATAGACTAGTCATAGTCAGTCACATGTATTCTTCTCCGCCATTCTATTCTACATAAATTCATACTCTATGTTACTTTCTTAATTAATATGCCTTTTTTTTAACTAGTTCTATTAATGTTAATTTTGGTCTTTATCTAACTTTTTTTTGTTCTCTCAACTTAAATCAACCCACTCTTTCTCATTAGGGCATTAATTGCTCTCCTCTAAACATGAACAAATCATCTCAAGCAATTTCCCTTATATTTTTATCGATAAGAGCACCCCCTATCTTTAAGTGAATTTCCTCATTTCAAATCCTATTATTCCTTATATTTCTATTTATACATCTTAACATTCTTATTTCAACTACACTCATCTCCTTAATAACCTAACATTTAGTACCATAGAGCATAGCTGGTCTAATAGCAATCTTATAAAATTTTCCCTTCAACTTGATAGGTATTCTTAAATCACACATATATCTTGATGCACTTTTTCACTTCAGAAACCTTACACTTATCCTATGATTAACAACCTTTTCGATCTATCGATCTTTATAAATTATTAATTCAAGATATTTAACAGCTCTCGCACCTTGGTATCTCCTAACCATCAAGCCTTACAGCCCCTTAATGATTTTATAAGGAAGAACATAAGCAAGTAGTAAAGTGTTTTCCTTGTGTCTCTCTTAACAATTGCATGTATTAGTGCAAGATGTGGGACACCTTTCCTACTCCTACTTTCCAGACACACTTCAAGCAATATACTGACTTATAAATTCTATCATACATAGATTTTTTTTGATAAATAATTCTATCATACGTGGATATCTTTGGCATTACCTAGAATGTACATAGAAACACAAAAGAACTTCGTGGTGTATACTTTAGAGTGAATAATAGGTCATATATTACAGAGAGTACTCACTGGTTTTGGTTCAGAGATAGAACTGTTAGATACTTCAGAGATGTTAGTGCTTCCCAGCTGATGGATTCATCCATTATAGAATTTGCATTGAGGAACAATTTCTACAAAATTTTGAGAATAAAGTAGTAAAGTTTATTATATTCAAAGCGGTTATAAATCAAATTTAGAAGAAAGAAAGAAGTTTGCTTACTTGAATGGAACTCAAACAGCCAACTTGAGCAGGTACATCTCGAACAGAGTTATTGCTCAAATCAAGGACTCTTGCGGAAGGTCCACAAGCCCACACTTCATCAGGGATGGCCTTGAATATTTTAAAATACAAGAACAATGGGAAAAAGTTAACGCATGGAAGAATTTAAACAAACTTTTATGGATTCAATAAAAGTATAAATGTCAGAATGTTTTTTCTTTTTGTCATTGACAAACTATAATTTGATATTGGAGAGTTGTATGTTAAAAATGAAAGACAATCTAAACCAATATGTTGCCTACCAGCTTAAGTTCTTGCAGCGTATTCTCTTACGCTTTTGACGCTGTCACAGGCTTGAAGATAAACTTGGGCAGGTCAAAGCTAGTGCCGGTGGGTCAGATCCTACAAGTTGATGGGCTGGCAGATATACTTGGTTGTAAAGTGTCACATTTGCTGTTGAAATATTTGGCACAACCACTTGGTGCTCGTAAGGCACAAACTGTTTGGGATGGCATTCTGTAATGGAAAAAAGTCTGGTGGGCTGGAAAAAAGTTTGACTTATCCAAGGGAGGGCAGCTCACCCTGATCAAGAGTACGCTTTCTAGCCTTCCTACTTGCCTCATGTCATCATTTCCTCTAGTAGCTGGATTAGCAAATAGAACGAAGAAACTTTAAAGAGATTTTTTATGGGGAAGTATGGGGGATGGTTTAATTTCCATTTAGTCAATTGGAACTCCATTTTCACCCCAATCCAACAAGGAGGCTTGGGGGCTTCGAGTTTACTGACCTTCAATCAAGCCTTTCTTGGCAAATGGTTATGGCAATGCATGGTGGAAACAGACTCTCTTTAATGAAATCAATAAATAAGAAATACGGTAGTGCCTGGGGGGGATGGTGTTTAGATGTTGGGAAGGTGCCACATGGTGTGAGCCTTTGGAAGCGTACTCATCATGGATAGACTACTTGTGCAAGGATATGTTAGATTAGTTGTGGGGGGTGGCATAAGGGTTCGTTTTTGGCATGTTTATTGGTGTGAGGGTGATGCTTTCAAGAAAAGATACCCAGAGCTTATCATGATAGCTAGAAATAAAGATGCCACAATGCGGAGTATTTGGATGCATCCAATGGCAGTGTGCATTGGATTCCTTCTTTTAATAAGCAACACATGATGTGGAGTCAGAATCTGTAGCTCTTTTCTTAGATGAACTATATTCAGCAAAGGTTTATCCAGGCCGAGACAACAAGTGGCCCTAACAACTGATCACATGAGGAAAAGAGTTATTATAATTATGGATTGGTGTTCTATGTGCAAATCTGATGGGGAGTCAATGGGTCACTTATTTCTTTATTGTGAAGTTGCAAGAGACGTACAGTCGCTTATCTTGTGTTTGTTTGGGGTGCATTGGGTAGCTGAGGACTGTTCTAGAAGTTTTGGCTGTTGGATAGGTTCCTTTGGTAAAAAAGCAAGTTCATAGACTTGGAAGATCATTCTGTTGCGTTTAATGTGATGTACATGGAGAGAGAGAGAGAGAGAGAGAGAGAGAGCAGAATGCTAGAACATTTGAAAGATGGGAATCATCAGTAAGTCAATTTAAGTTTATTTTTCTATGATCCATATATATGTGGCGATATGCTGCCAGATCTACTGCTTCTTCAGATTTTTTTAGCTTTTCTTGATAATTTGAATTTTCTACGTTAACTTTCTTGGGCTCTACATTGTATACATCCTGTGTACATGGGGAGCACCCCATATTCTGGATTTTAATGGAATTTTTTTTTTTTTTATCTTACTCATCAAAAATATGTTCCCTACAAGAGCCAAAAACCTCTTTATTTTTATACTTAGAATAAAAACTCCGCCAGACTTACTACTTCCATTAGCATAAAAAATGATCTCAATACTAGTGATATGGTTGAGACACATTTGTTAGTTGTTACAGATAAGGTCATCATGGGTGCAAATTTTTCCTACAGAATGCATATTCAATCAACAACGACATCCAACAACACTGATGCCTGATTTTTTAATTTATTTTTGATAGGTAAGTTACACACACATCCAGTAAGTCTCGAAGCCAAGGAGGAGGTGGCAGTTGAGCTAGAACTCATTGGCAACAACACAGATGCCCTATACCCAACTAAATTTTGTTCTATTTATAACAAATTTAGGCATATTAATTAGATTCCAAGAGATATTCAGCAATGTGGAAGTTACTAAGAACAAACCAAGTCCATAATAAAGAAGAACCATTATTGATTGGTACCTTCAAGTTGCATTGAGACAAAGCTACAACTCCAGTTGCCTTCCATCGTTCTAATCTGTTTTTGTCCACAGGAACTTGCGGCTTCTCCAATTTATTATCAACTCTCCTTGGTACGCTCTGAGCTTGTTTTAGTATTGGTCCATCCTAATTCATTCAAAAACAAACCCTAAATTTAATTAAACGGCTTACTGAAATTTCAAATTTCCATATTTATCTCTGTATACGTAAAGAAGTGGAAATGTATGTAGCGTGTACCCCTTGGTGCAAACCCTGAGAGGCCACGAGCATGACCTTGGCACCAGCGGTGACCTCCGATGCTCTCAACGTCATCGTATCGACCAAAACCTTCCCTATCCACAAAGATACAAGTTTCATTCCAGAGAGAGAAAGCGAGAATTCACAGAGAGAGAGAGAGAGAGGGAGAGAGACGGAACCTTTGAAGATGAGCTTTTGGCCACGAGTGAGGACATTGGTGAGGGGTTGGAGAAGGGATTTGAGGTGAGTGATGGTGGAGTCAGGTGAGAGAGTGAGCGGAATTGACCTGCCGCTGAATTTGATTGAGATCGTTATGTCCTTGCTCTCGCCTTTGCTTTTTTCTTTCGGATCGGCTGCACCGCCCTCCTCCATTGCTGTGCTTTGTTTGGTCGCAGGCAGGGGCGTAGCTACGTTGGTGACTGGGGGGGCCATGGCCCCCCCAAAAGTTTTAAAAAAAATTTTAGAGTAGGTAAAATTGTATACTGAACTATTTTTCTAAGAACTGGCCCCCACATGAAAAAATTTTTGGCCCCCCCATTTGTCTATGTTTAGTGTTTCTTCCAAACTTGATTTTCATCTTTTAATATTTTCTCTCATTTATTTTTAGTCTTTACTATTGAAGCTCCTTCAAATGTCATATCATTGACTTGATTAGAAGTTTTACTTTTTCAATTCCCAAGTTTCAATATATTTTTCTTGATTTGGTCTAAGTTAATATTGTTCTTTATTGTTATTATATTGCTCTTTGTTGGAAACTGATATTGTTGTTCGCATCTGTTGTTATTTGCTAGTAAATGTTGCTCTCTGTTACTGAATATACCTATTGTTATTTTTCCAACTCTATTTTGCTGTGGCCATTCTTTTGGCTTTGTATTCTTTCTTTTCTTTGCATAAAATTTATAATTTTGTCTCAAAAAGGAGTGCCGAGCTTATTTGGAACTAGCAAAAATGACTTTAAGATCTTGAGAAATACAAGAGCTAGTATTCTTCTCCTTCTTTTTATTTATTTATTTATTTTATACTAAACCAATCGATAAACTTTATTCAAAATTTCATTTTTGGCTTCTATTCTACTCAAACAGCCAAATGTGAAAGTCATCTTGTATTTTTATATATAATTTCATATTGGCTTTATAAGGATTTTGTTATTTTTATTTTCTAAAAATATTATATCTTCTTATAGATGTAGTGGTTATATTTATATTTGGTTTCTTGAATGGTTTGTTAAAAGGACTAAGAGAAACTTAGAAGGGAAAATGAACTTAAGATACTTAATTGGTCATTTAGTTTTGTTGTGCTAATAAGAATTACATTGATTAAACTAATGCACAAAAACATGTATATATATATAGCATTTTGAGTTTTTCTTGAATTGTGACTCACTACGAGATAGTTTAACCTCGGCCCCCCCTAATTGAAATTCCTAGCTCCGCCCCTGGTCGCAGGGTCTCTGATGAGGGGTGATCGACTCTCTGCCTCTCTCTGTGTCTCAGGGAGTATCGTGTCCGAGAGCCTAGGGGCTGCACTGGTATTTCACCTTTTTTATCTTTTGTTCCTAGAAAATTCTTTTCTTTAAAATATTTTTTTTTAAGCAACACTGTTTCTTTTTTTGGTGTTTTATTATTTTAATATTTTTTTTTTTTTTGGACTTTGGAGTCTTGGACCTTTAAAAATCACTTTTCCCCCTGAATTTTTATATAGATATTAAATAAATAAAATTAATTCATCACTTTAAATTAAAATATTAATTCTTCTAAAAAATTAAAATATTAATATAAAACAACTAAACCCGTTCTAAAACATTAATACAATTTATACTGAAAATTCCACTAATAAGTATAATAAAAAAAAGAGTGCAAAAAAAAAAAAAAAAAAAAAAACTAAATCAATAACCAAAAAATATCAAATAAATTTACATGTTCACATGCATATAATGAGTCTCCAAGAGGACACTTAAAAGTTTTTTGTGTGCAACTTTTAAAAATTTCGAGGCAATTCTCGAAGTTTTGAGGATCTTTTAGAGGTTTGAAGAGCTATTTTTGTCATTCATTGGTGTAGAGAGTGTTTTTGTCATTTTGCTGGTTTTAGGGATATCTCATACATAATAAAGATTTCAAAGATATTTAGGTTATTTTAGATATTTATAAGTTTTTTTGGTCATTTTGCAAGTTTGAGATATTTAGGACATCTTGGAAGATTTGATGGTATTTTGGTCATTTAGAAGCTTTTAAGGGTTTTTCGTTAATCATTTTAGAAATTTGCTGAGTATTTTGGTCATCTTAGGGATTTTGATGTATATTTTGTAATTTTGGAAGTATAAGGTATTGCCAACGGCCTTGTAGCTGAATTGGTACCTCCTCATACACAAAGTGCTTGGGGGTTTAGGGGAAAAAAGGTTCGAGCTGCATGGTTATCAGCATATTGTAATTGTCTCTAAAAAAATGTAAGGTATTTTGGTAATTTTGAATGATACTTCGGAGGTTTTAAAAGTATTTTTGTTATTTTCAAGATTTTGGATATTTTTGTAATTTTGGAGGTTTTTGTTTTCTTAAGTCTAAAAGTGTATATAAAAAAAATAAAAAGTCTAAAAGTGTTTTAAACTCTTTTAGATGTGAAAAACATTTCTGATGGGTAACTAAAAAGTAAAATTATCGTTCATAAGAGTCGTCCAAGAGATAAAGATCATCGTCTAGAGAGAGAAGAAAGAAGAAGTACCAAGAAGAAACGAGTTTGTCTAAGGAGAAGACAGGTCATCTAAATACAAGAGCTCATAGACGACAGATGAAGACTTAGTAAACTCAAAGGTATTTTCTAAGAACAGAGACAATTACACCACGATCAACTATTCCGAGATGTGGGGGTGAATTCTCCGAAATTTACTCCACTCTCCCCACTAAATCCAAACATCTCCCACGATGATAGTGGCACCTAACAAGTAGACCTACTCTAAGCTCTCTAAAAAAGGGACCAAACCTCACCAAGCAAAAGTATACGTAACTATTCATTCAACTTCTCAAACTTGTGTCTTTAAGAAAAATACTAACTTAACCGTTGGAGAATCCTTGGACGGTACCACATTGGTTAACTTTGATAGTTTTTCTTTCTTTTTCAGGTTGTTGATCCACCATCATTCGGAGTATCCGGCTTACTGATATCGTACCTCATCAATTTTAGTCTCAAAGATAATGTTTTCCCTAATAAATGGAAAATAATTTCATTTTGACCAAGTTTTATAGCCCTGAACACTCAAAAATGAGGAATTCTTTTTTTTTTTTTTTGGAAAATGTTTACCATTGGAACAAATGAGCCCGGACTTGTGTTCGGTTGACATGGATAAAATATTTAGTAAACAACTAAAGAGCAATGGAAGACCTTTTATTAAAGGACGACAACCAAACAACCAAAGGATGACAACCATCTTTGTCGATCTACGACATAGCCACCATCATGTAATCAACTTCTTGCTGATCCAAGGCGGTGGTTGTAGCTATCAAATGGCAAGATTGAGAGGTAGGTTTTGGTTGTTGGTGGTAGTTAGAAAAAAGAAGGTAGTGGAGGAGTTCAAAGGTGGTGGCCAACGTTAAGAGAGTAAATGTGTGTTTGGATACCAGTTATTTTGCTGAAACTAAAAAATTATTACTAAAAGTATTGTATACAAAGGTAAAAGTTAGTTGAAATAGTATAGTGGGGCTCATGAATAGTGTCAAAAAGTGCAGTAGGACCTATGAATAATGTCAAAAAGTGCAGTGAGACATATAAATAGTAGCAAAAATAAGCTAAATAGTAAAATAATTTTAATTTTTAATGCTAACCCAAACGGACACTTAAAAAAAAAATTATAATTTAGCGTATTGATGAATAGAGGTATTGAGTTACTGTTCATTTATTATTTCTGAATGCTAAACTATTGAGCTTGATGAGTAATATTTTTAGGAGTGTTTAATTATTAATATTTTTTTACCCAATTGCTAGTTTGATTAACCTAATGAGGATGCTCTCAATTTTGTAACTAATCACTTATAATTTTTATTTTTTATACTTATGAAAAGGGGTAATGTATTTGTATTTTCAAACACAGTACAAAAATATTCCATATTAAAGTTACATATAAATAACTACCATGCTTCCACCAATTTTAAGTCATCTTGATATAGAGACAAAAAATATTGACAGCAACAATACTAGAAAAAAAAAAAAAGAAAAAAAAAAAGAAAGGTACTAATAAACATCAATACTTCTTAATATTTAATTTTATTATTACTATTATTGTAGATCCAGCCAGATGCCAGATTAAAGTCAAACAGAATGAAAAGACGGAGCCAATCTGTGATCGTATGGAAGTTGGACTTTGAGACACGGATTTTGACAGCTCTGAAGTGAGACTGTTGAGTGTAACAAAGATGGGCAGAGATGGCATACTGTGTAATGAGAAGATGCCTAAAACAAGGAATAACAATTCTGGTTTCACACAGGGGATTTCTAGGTTCTTCTATTCCATGCCCCAGCCCCAGCCCAATCAATCAGCATGTGGATGGATGCGGGTGGTTTTCTTTTCTTTTTTCTTTTTTCATTAAAAAAAAAAAACCTTCCCTCCACTTTCTTACCCTGAGACCATGTGAAACTTTTCAGAACCCACCCACATGGTGGTGGGTTTCATCTTTAACCTTTAGCTTTTGGAAACAACCGATTCAGAACTACAAAACACGCCTTGTCTCCCTTACAGTAATTATTAATGGTCCCAGAACACAAAATTGCAGCTCTGTTTTATTATTGATTTTTCTTTCATATATTATTGGGCCTCGGCTAGGGCGTAAGGTGTAGTGTAGCAAACTAGTAGTAATATTCATTCCCAATTTGTGATACTGTCAGCAGGGGGCGGGGGGAATACACAAAGTCAAGTGCCATTAATGGGAGGAATGGAAACTATCACGCTCCCATCTTGACTCAATGAGTGAAAATATTGTTAAGCGTAGCCAGTCGATGACCCGCATGAATATTACTCCATTATAATGTCACCCAGAGGAGCCTGCCGTCAATTACTACAAATTTACCAGTATAATGCAGAATTGTTATTCAAGTTTCCCAGGAAAACAAAAAATAAAAGATATTCAATAATTTGCACGAATGGTATATGATTAGATACAAACCCATTTTGGGGGTAAAAATACTGTAGTTCTTAATGCTTCATTGGAAAATGCCCTTTATTAATTGTGTAGCTAAATGCAATCGTGTCACCGTGGACACCATTGAATTTGGGAAATGGACCCAGGACCAGGGGGCCAGGCATTTAAGTAAGTACAACAATGCTTAATTAATTGCATTTTTTCATAGCGTAAAGTAAAGCATTGTAGAAGTAGAAAGTAGAAAGAGAAATGCAAAGAAAGAAATCCCACTCCGCAAATATTACACAAGGAAGGAAGGAAGAGACTGGACATTGACCAGGTCACCCATGACCCAAACAAGAATTTAAAAGAAGAGTAATATAGTAAAATATAATTTAGGGTAAATAATCCCATCCACTAAACAGGACATCTCATCTATAATTAGGCTAAGTAATCCCATCTAATAATCACAACCTCCCATCACTCATAAACCCCATTTAAGCAAAAACAAACCCACCTCACCTCTCTACCCTCAACTACCTTAACCAACCCAAAAGCCCCAAACTCTCCTCCCCCAACAAAACAATCTCAATACTTCATTCATTCATACATATATATTAAAAAAACCAAAAACAAAACCGCTTTTCAGCTTCCCAAAAAAAAAAAAAAAAAAAAAAAACACATAAATAAAAAGTCTATCTTTTGTTTTCAGCATTTTCAGGAATCCGAATTCCTCAGATTTCAAAATCACTACCCACAAAACAAATGTGGCGGTCGTGGGGCAAATCAACGGTTAAGATTCACGACACGTCATCATCTCCATCCACCCACTTCGCTTGCTCTTCCTTCAAAGACCTACCTAACCTCTGCTTAGACGACGACGAGGAGTCCGACTCCTCTTCCTCTCAATTCTCCACCTCAAAAAAACCTTTACCTTCCATTTTCCACCGAGTCCGACTCGCCAGCTCGCTCCTCCGCTCCTGGTCAACTCGCCCACCCGAGTCCCTTTTCAATGGCCAATCCGGGCCGTCGATTTCATTCCCTGGCGCAGAGAAACGAATCGTATTGTACTTCACCAGCCTCCGCGTGGTCCGGCGCACGTTCGAGGACTGCAGAGCCGTCCGATCTATTCTCCGAGGGTTTCGCGTCTCGATCGACGAACGAGATCTATCCATGGATTCCGGGTTCCTAAGCGAGTTACAGCAGATCCTCGGTCAAAGAAAGTTGACGTTACCGAGGGTTTTCATTGGCGGTAGGTACGTCGGAGGCGCGGACGAGATTCGCCAACTTCACGAAACCGGCGAGCTCAAGAAAATCGTACAAGGCTTGCCCGCAGTGGAACCTGGCGTCTGTGACACGTGTGGCGGTTATTGTTTTATTCTCTGTGACGAGTGCCACGGTAGCCATAAGCTGTACAACGACAAAACTGGCTTCATGTGTTGCATCGCGTGCAATGAAAACGGTCTCATCAGGTGCCCTTCTTGCTCTTGCGCGCCTCTCTGATCCGTCTGATTTGTTTAGGCTCTATTAATTTTTTTTTTAAATAGCAAAATTGTATTTTTTTTTTTTTTTTTTTGGGATATTTCAGTTTTGTAGTTTTTGTGTTTTTATTTTTAAAAGTTTTAGTTGGGTGTGGAAGCATGTGTTTGGTTGGAAAACATAGAATGAGCCAGCCACACAACATGTGCCCATTGAAATGTTGTTCAAAGATTATATGAGCTAACTCTGATTAGTTATTTTTATTATTGTTTTTTTTTTTTAATTTTATGAATTAAGGTAGTGTGGTGACATGAAAAAGAGGAGGACTGTCTGTATATATATTTAGCAAATTTGTACAAAATTTATTTTTATTTTTTTTGGGTATTAAATTTTATGTTATTAAAAAGAAAGAAATCTTTTAGTATTTTGACATTTTCAGAGAGTAATCCAATGGGTTGAATGATGTGCCATGGTTTATTAAATAAAAGTTTCATCGCACTCAACTCAGATCAGAATCATTTGTGATTGTCATCAATTTCTTCATCTGAGAATCATAAAATTCCAGCGCCGCCTTACGTGTAATATTATGGAGGCTTTGAATACTGGCCTATTGGGCACATGGGCGTGTAAAAAGTCCTGCCGATTTGTGGTTTGGCAGAGTATGAGTATGACAATGCAGAAGGTGGCATCTATGTGAAGGTGGAATTGATTGATTGAGTGAACCCCTTCGTCTTTGCCACTTTCTTTTTGTCTGAATTCTGACTTGACCCCAGAGCTTGGTGGAGATAAGGGTGGGTTTTCTTTAACTGAAATGATGAAATACGTTTTTAATTTTTCGCATGGGAATTATAATAATTCAATGTTTGTTCTTTTGATAATAAATAATGTTAGCACATTGAAAACTTTTCACAAAAAAAGTTGCATGTTAATACATAGTGTTCCTTTTTTTAGTTGCTAAATTAATACATTTGGTTCTTGTTTATTTGTTCTTTTCCAACTCCTTTTATATACCAAAGAATTAATTTTAAATTTATTTTTAAATATTGAATAATTGCGCGTACAATTTATTAAAGTTCTCATTTGAAAATGTGAAAAAAAATGCATTTTACATTTCTAAAAATTACTTTCTTACTTTTACATTTCTATTTTAACAATAAATTCTACACTTTTACGTTAGGGCAACTGGTGAGACTTGCAATTTATAAACGAAGAAGATAATTAAAAAAAAAATTTGTTTGGAGAAGACAAAGAATTAAAAATAAAGAGTTAAATTACAAATTATACTTTTTAATTTTGATCAAGATATAATTCAATCTTCTAATTTTAATCCGCATTTAATGTAGTCCTTTAGCCTAATTTTGTTAGGTAGGTTTTGTTTACCATCCAAAAATGATATAGTTTGCTTTTTTTTTTTTTTTTTCCCCTAATGAATTTCTTAAATTAAATTAATCCAAAAATTAATTTAAATTACTTTTTTATTTATGATTGGGAAGAACACAAGGAAAAGAAAAGAACCAAAAAAAGAAAAAAAAGAAAAGAAAAAAAAAAGCCTAGTATCATAGTCAACAACAAATTTCTATACGCCGATCAAATATTCAACCAAAAATTTCTATCCAATTTGTACACAAATTCAGCCAAATATACATATCTTAAGACCCATTAGCAAAATCAAACCAAATCTGGATAAGCTCAATTTTTTACAGTTGGTCAAAAACTAACACGAAATCCAAAACTTTTGGATCAGCCACACCACCAATCCAAAAATCAAACCCCAAAATTAAGCACCACCAATAACTAGTAATTTTTTTGGCCAGATCCTTTCATCTTCACTACCTTTTTTTTTTTTTTTGATGAACCTTTCATCTTCACTACCTTAAGCCCAAAAAAGAAAACCATAAATATTTTTCATACTGTCAATTGAATAACTCGAGTAACACATTTTAAATACGATAAAGATGGATGAACAGAAAAAAATAGAGAGGGTTACTAATCAACGTTGTTCGTGATACCTGGCCAAGATGGTTGATGATGTATCATGTATGATCATAACGAAAGCCGAAGATCAGATGAAGAAGAAATATGCATTACACCAATTGATATCACCCAAATCATTTTGTTAGAAAATGTCATATTTAAGAAAGATGCTTCTAAGGTTGTAGGTACATTGTGCACTAACATGGAATAAATTATGATGAGCTTGTGAGTGGCTGACAAGTGACAACGATGGTGGGAGTGAGAACCTTGACGTTGTCAACAACCAGGAATAAACCAAGATTAATCGTGCAGACTGCAGAGTGGCTAGAGGTAATATTGATAGAAAAATCTTGGATTTGATGATTATAGATATTATTTCGTGGAGATCATAGAGGTTTTGCAACACACCATATTATAGAACACAAATCATAACTAATAGATGAGGTACGTCAATAAATACCATGTTAGAAAAAGGAGAGAAATAGTTATCGTATAAGGATAACGTACATTAGAAATTATGTAAAGGAAAAAGAATTCAAAGAGAGGAAGAGAAAGAGTGACAACGTAGGGAATTAATAATATAGTTCAGCCTTGAAAGCCTACATCGATAGTGAAAAGTCCTTAATAACTAAATTTTTACTATTAAGCTAATTAAATGTATTACAATAAATCTATTAAAAAGTATTTTTAGTAGTTAAATTCTAAACTAACAATAAACAAACTAGAGTTAAAATACTTGAATTAATATGAGGATTTTGATTACTTTTACTGCACTTCTAGTAAGATGAAGATTACTTTGTTCACATTAGTTTCAAGAAGGATAGATACAATTAATTTGGACTAGAGTTATATAGCAACCTTGGGTGATGACTAGGATTAAGCCTTAATATCTTTAATAGTGATTATGGAGGAACGAATCTCTCGTTTAGAAGGTATTGTCCGCTTTGGGAATGGGCCGAGGAGGCCGATGCCACTTGCATGAATTTTGTCCATAATTTGGAAACGAATTTTTTTAAATAAAATATTTTGTTGGTAAAATATCAGTTTGAGATGACGTGGGTTTAATATTGCATTTATACAAATCTTAAAGGGGGGTGTCATCTCATAAAATATTTGGGAGAGTAATTTTGTAAAAGCTTAAGGGAGCATTGTGTTATTTACCTCATAATTTTTTAATTATAAATTTTGTTTGTACATAAACAAATATTATATTAATTAATTTGTAAAGCTTATGTATTAAAATTTATACGGTCTAACATCTCTTTTGGGTTTGAAATCGTCTGTATCTCTTATTGAAAATATGACTAACGTGTTGAATTTATTGAAATCAACTATATGGTGTTATTTACCTCATATAGTTGTTTTGCATTGGTCATTAAATTTAATTAGATAGTTGGATTTAATTTAAAAATATATATAAAATATAGTGATGAAGCTCAAAATATCGTCAGTAAACAACAGGGTTCTCTTGTCCGCGCTTGATGCAACCTGCAAGACACAAAGCAAGAAATACCTTAAAAGGGTATCGGTGTGGTACCGGCCAAGGACCCTCCGAAGGTTAAGTTAGAAGATGCTCACAACCCTAGAGTGCCAGAATTGGGGAAAAGTATGCGTACCTTTTCTTGTGAGAGCCTTTGGAGTTTTTATAATAGTGTAGAACTGACCTTCCTTCCTTGTAAAAGAAGTCTTTTCCATATAAGACTTGTCATTGATTGGGCGAATATTGCGGAATCCTCTTTATATTTGGATTCTATTCCCATTGGGATTCTACTTACCCTAGTTATACGTGAAACGCAAGTCTTAAGAGATGACACATGTATCCTCTCCAGTTGCCCCCTCACTCTATGGATCCGTGACCTCAAAGGGGACGAATCTAAGGAGTGACGGCTTAAAGGGATCTGGCCTAATATACCGTTATAGGGTAATTAAAACTGGGTGATTAATGCTGCAGGACGTGTGTCATCAATCCAGTGGCTGTTTGAAGCGTCCCTTCGTCTTCCGTGCCGTTCTTACTATATAAACCTACTTTTTCTTCCTCATTTCTTACCTTACACAGAAATCAAGCGATCAGAGCACATTCGTTCACCTTGTCAAATATTCACTCCGTCATATTTATACACCCGCCATCTGAATTTCCTGACTGCATACCCTCAACTGGTAAACACCTTTTTCTCTTTTCTTATTTATTCACTTTTATCACTGTTGAACACTTTTAAATTCGCTAGTGTCTTAGGGTTTGCCGTCACGTGTAGGTGACAGATGTCTAATGCATCGAGAAACCAGTCGTTTGTCCGCGACGGAGCAAGCTATGATGAAGTACACCCGTCAGGTCACAAAGATCCTGACACTACAAGTGAAGAGAGTTCGTCATCTACCTCCTCTTCGTCAAGGAGTAAGGATAGGACAGAGAGTAATCTTAGTGACAGTCTAGGTGAGAGTGAACCTCCAATCCAGTCCGTCATCGGTCCTGACTGGATGAGGAAGTTCATAATGCTTTCAATATGGACGGTGAACGACTTCACGTCCTCAATTAAGGAGTCACACTTCAAAATTTTAAGAGAAAAATATCAAATACCCATTAACATACCCCTCCGTCTACCTTACAGATCGGAGAAGTGTTATTATAACGGCGTTGAAGGTGTTGGAATTTATGAACAAATGCTCAAAGCTGGGTTAAGGTTTCCCCTGAGTTCTTTACACCGTCAGCTTCTTCAATACCTAGGTGTATCTGTCACCCAAGTTTCCCTAAACGCATGGAGGGTTTTCCTTGGCGTAGAGGTCTTGTACGGGGTAATGTCCAAAGGGAAGAAAAGATTAACAGTGGAAGAGTTCTTTCACTGTTACCGTCCAGTTTAGATTACAAAATCTAAAGGAATGTATAGTTTTGTAGCGAGGGGTCTGTTGTTACGGCTTGTGAGTGATACTCCGGATTCCAATAGGGACTGGAAGTCTAGGTACTTCTTCATGGACGGTAATGAATGGATGTGTCATCCTGGTGACACGGAGTTCATGCTTGTAGATACTACATGGGGTATATTACCCCCGTCAGGTATATACCTGTTCTCTATGTAACTTCAATTTATGTATACCGTCGATGCTTTTTAACCGTCTTTTTCTTGCAGCTCAGAACTGTCCACAAAATTTGCTGAAAGATTAGAGTTTTCTTGAAAAGATTTTTCAAAACACCAAGCTAGAGGAAAGGTCCTGGGCCAAGTTGGTTAGATTAGAGACCATAAACTGGTATTGTGATGGACCAGAACCGTCAGAAGCAGCCTTTAGATACGAAAAACAAATTCGTGCAGTTAAGTTTTATAAGAATTTTGCTTTATTTACTTCTTCCCGTTCACTCTCTTAACTTATACACCATCCTTTGCAGAAATGGACGATGCTAAAAAGAGAGCAATAATTAAGCAACAGGCTGCTGCGAAGAAGAAAATTGGCCAAACAGGTGGGACGGATACCTCCAAGCCGTCTGGAACAAAAAGAAAACCCGTTACAAAGGCTGACCGTCAGTCTAAGAAATCGAAGGGTGCAACCGAAACCGTCGTGGGTCTTCAGGCGGAGGTCAAGAAGACAGTCCCTCCCAAACATGGAAAGGGAAAAGGCCTGATGACGGGTGGCATGGTTCCCCCAGCAGAGAAACCACCCGTCCTCCTACGCAAAGATTCCAAATATGCCCTGGAAAAGCTATCGTCGATCCTAACCCCCGACGACTACGAAGATCTCGGGAATCATGCGACGGAGGCAATGGGGGAGACCGGCCTGTTTAATATTGCATAGGTATCCTTCATCTGTCATATTCCTTCTTCATTTCTGTCCGCCTCGACCCTTAAAAGTTTGTTTTTGTTTCAGGCCATGCTAATGATGAAGGGTCTAATGGGCTGTTGTCTTAATCATGAGACAGCCTTAGACCAAATAAGGGCTAAAGCTGAGAGGACAGAGGATGAGCTGGCTCAACTTCAAGCCTGGAGGGTAGTCATGGAGAAGAAGTTAGCCCTGTCGGAGCAAGAAAGGGGTGATTTGAAAAAGCAGACGGAGGTACTGCAAAAGGTCCTTGAAGACAAGGAGGCAGAAATCAAAACCATTAAGGACCAGCTCCGTCAAGCTAAGGATGACGCGATCCTTGAGTACCGTGACTCTGAAGCTTATCTGACAGAACTAGGCGGTACTTTTGCTGACAGTTTTGACAACTGTCTTCGTCAAGTGAAGTTTGCCTACTCGAGCCTAGATGTATCAAATTTTTCCATAGATGCTCAAGGCCAAACCTCCGTCCTCCTCGCTACCTCAGAAAATACTGAAGATATATTTGCCGAGGCCTTTGATGGCCAAGGAGACGGCACTCATGACGATGTTCAAACTGCCCTCCAGACTCAAGCTAATATTGAAGATGTTAAAGCTGAAGAGAAGGCCAAGGATTCTCCCGTTCAGTAGTTAAATTTTTTTTTTTTTTTGCAAAGCTTTATGAACAATATTTGTACCATCATGAATAGTTTGCTATGTGGCATATTTATTCAAGTTCTTTAATTCTATGTAGCCACTCAATCTTGCAAATACTTGACGGGATTGATCCGTCATCCTTTTTTGTTCACATATCCGTCCTCTGAAGCAATTTAATATTTTAAACACCCTTGTTAAATGTATCCGTCCTCTTAAGGAATAGTAAATTTTATAGCTTTTTTGGATGTATCCATCCTCTTGAGGACAAATTTTATAATTTAAACACCCTCTTGGGATGAATCCGTCCTCTTAAGGACTAGGAAATTTTATACCTTTGTTGGATGTATCCGTTGTGTTTAGGACTTTAATTCTTCATCTCAAGGGACGTATCCGTCCTTTTTAGGACAAATTTTACACCTCAAAGGATGTATTCGTCCTCTTAAGGATTAGTTTTACACCCTCTTGGGATGTATCCGTCCTTTTAAGGACTTTGTAGTTTTTTACACCCTCTTGGGATGTATTTGTCCTCTTGAGGACTTAGTAGTTTCTACACCCTCTTGGGATGTATTTGTCCATATTTATATGGACGTTGATTTATTTATTCTGTGAGCGTCACTCCTAGTTCCGTCTATTACAAAGGCATTGTAATCAATGTAGAAAAATATAAATCTGAATAAACTCCTCATGCATAAGTAGAAACCTTGCCTCTTGGGCTTAAAAAGTATTGTAGCAAAAATTTAATAATCCTTGAATGACTGTTGAATTAAAAACTAAGAAAAATAGATTATGGATCATCTTTCTCTGCTTTCTCTTCTGCTGGTAGTACTTCTTGAGGTGTTCAGTGTTCCACAGGTGAAGCAATCTTTGTCCGTCCAGGGTCTCTAGGTGGTAGGTGCATTTTCTTACCCATGAGGTAACTCTATAGGGGCCTTCCCAATTTGGACCAAGCTTACCTTGAGATGGATCTTTAGTATTACCCATCACCTTTCTTAAGACGAGGTCCCCGACCTTGAAGTCTCTGGGTTTGATCTTGGAATTGTAGTGCTTGGCCATGAGATCCTGATATCTTGCAAGCCTTTGTTTAGCTGTTGCTCTAACTTCATTTATTAGATCGAGCTGGAGACAAATGGCATTGTCGTTTCTTTCTTCGTTGTAGTTATTCACCCTATAACTGGTGAGTCCGATTTTTGCTAGGATGACTACTTTGCTTCCATATGCCAACCGGAACGGTGTTTCGCCTGTAGGAGTTCTTGCCGTCGTCCTGTACGCCCAAAGTACGCTAGGAAGTTCCTCTGGCCATATACTCTTTGCTCCCTTGAGCCTAGTTTTGATGATCTTCAGCAAAGATCGATTCGTGACTTCAACTTGGCCATTGTCTTGAGGGTGTACGGGGGATGAATAATGATTCTTGATCCCAAGTTCTGAGCAAAAATTTCTGAAAGAGTTATTGTCGAATTGTTTTCCGTTGTCCTAGACCAGAACTCTTGGTATGCCGTACCTGTAAATGATATTCTTCCACACAAAGTTGCGCACATTTGTTTATGTGATTATGGCCAATGCTTCTACTTCTACCCACTTGGTGAAATAGTCGATGCCGACAACTAGAAACTTCAATTGCCTGGCTGCAGTTGGAAAAGGGCTTATTATATCTAAACCCCATTGGGCGAATGGACACAGGGCCATCATTGGTGTGAGTTCCTCCGTTGGTCATCTTATGGAATTGCCAAATCTCTTTTGTCGCAAGTCCTAACGTATACCTGGGCGTCCTTTTGCATGGTAGGTCAGTAGTATCCAGCTCGGATGAGCTTGTGAACTAACGACCATGACCCTGAATGGTTCCCGTAAACCCTTTCATGTACCTCTCTCATGACGTAATTTGCTTCCTCGGGGCCTAGGCATCTTAAGTACGGTTGTGAAAATCCTCTTTTGTATAGGACACCATTGATCAGTATGAACGGTGCTGCCTGGACCTTCAGTTTCCTAGCGGCTTCTTTGGAGTCAGGTAGCGTGCCTTCCTTCAAGTAGGCGACTATTGGCGTGGTCCAGTTGCTTTCAGAACCTACTTCCTGCACGTCGATGTTATCAATAGTAGGTGAAAGTTGAATGAAGGAAAGTACCTTATCATGGACGATCATATGGTCTGTTGACGTGGCCTTGGCTAGCCGATCGGCCTGCTCATTTTCCCTTCTTGGTATCTGCACAATTTGTGCTCACAAGTCATTCATTTTCCTTTTCGCCTGATACAGGTACATTCTCATCCTTGTGCCCTTGCAGTCGTACTCGCCGGTCACCTGATTGGTGATGATCTGTGAATCACAATGGATAACTGCATTGGTGGCACTAGTTGCTTTTGCGAGGTCCAATCCTGTGATCAAAGCTTCATACTCTGCTTCATTATTCGTCGTCGGAAAGTTTAGGCGAACCATGCATTCCACTTCGTCTCCTTCTGGAGATCGAAGTACGATGCCCGCTCCGCCTGCCTACTTATTAGACGAGCCGTCCATATAAACATTCCATGGAGGATGCTCTTCTACCCCCTGGTCCTTTAGACTAGTAAACTCCGCAATGAAGTCGGCGACTATTTGTCCCTTCATGGCTGTGCACGGGCGGTATTGTATGTTGAACTCGCTTAACTCAATTGCCCATAGTGCCAACCTTCCGGCGGCTTCAGGATTGCTCAAGGCTCGTCTTAGTGGTTTGTCTGTTAGGACGTTTATTGTATGAGCCTGAAAGTAGGGCTTGAGTTTACGAGCAGCTGTGACCAAGGTAAAGGCGAGCTTTTCCATTGGCGGGTATCTTTCTTTTGAGCATCGAAATGCCCAGCTGGTGTAGTACACGGGCTTCTGAATTTTGTCTTCCTCCCGGATCAAGGCCGCGCTGACTACTGCGGGTGACACGGCTAAGTATAAAAATAATTCTTCTCATTCTATGGTTGGGCTCAATAACGGAGGGGAAGAAAGATAGGTTTTCAGATCATCGAACGCTTGTTGACACAATCGTCCGTCCGCTCAAAAGATTTCTTTAACGTACGGAAGAATGGTAAGCATTTATCCGTCGCTCTTGCTACAAACCTATTCAATGCAGCAACCTTGCCGTTGAGGCTTTGTTTCTCTTTCATATTTTTAGGGGGCGTTATCTCTAATACCGCGCGGATCTTATTTGGGTTGGCTTCGATCCTCCTTTGGGACACCATGAATCCCAAGAACTTTCTGGCTGTCATCCCGAATGTGCATTTGCTTGGATTGAGCTTCATGTTGTATGATCGTAGGGTGTCGAAAGTTTCTTTGAGGTCGTCTAAGTGGTCGTTTAACCAGCATATCGTCTACGTACACCTGGACGTTCCTTCTAATCTGTTTCGCGAACATCTTGTTCATAAGCCTTTAGTATGTCACGCCGGCATTCTTGAGGCCAAATGGCATCACTCTGTAACAGAAAAGGCCTTGACTTGTTACGAACGAGGTCTTTTCCTGATCCATCTCGTCCATCTTAATCTGGTTGTACCCGGAAAAGGCATCCATGAAACTTAGCAGCTGATATTGCGCAATTGAATCGACTAGGGTGTCAATTCTTGGGAGAGGGTAGTTGTCTTTTGGGCAGGCTTTATTCAGGTCTGTGAAATCTACACACATCTTCTATTTTCCGTTTGCTTTCCTAACCATTACTACGTTTGCCAGCCAATTGGAATAGTAGACTTCTTTAATAAAGTTCGCTTCCTGCAGTTTGCGGACTTCCTCTGTTATAGTTTGGTCTCTTTCTCGTGCGAAAACACGCTTCTTTTGACGAACAGGTGGAAAGGCGGGTGACACATTCAACCTGTGGACCATAACGAAGGGTTCAATCTCGGGCATATCTTCATGGCTCCATGCAAAAACGTCTCGGTTTGCCTTAAGGAACGTTTGGAGTGCTTGTAGGGTCGTTGGACTGGCGAGGGTGCCAATTCGGGTTGTTTGCTCCGGTATTGAGTCGTCTAAGGGTATTTCCCTAAGCTTTTCAACAGGTTCCGCCACCGTCCGTTGTTCTTCATTGCTCATTGTCTGTATCTAGGCATCCATTTCCATCATCGTTACATAACATTCTCGCGCGGCGACCTGGTCCCCACGTAGTTCTCTTATTCCGTACTCAGTAGGGAATTTGACCATTAGATGGTAGGTCGAAGTTACGGCCTTCCATGAATTAAGAGTGGGACGTCCAATTATGGCATTGTATGCGGACGAACAATCGACTACGAGAAACGTGACGTCTTTTACAGTTTGCCAGGGGTAATCACTGATTATGACGGGTAGAGTAATTGCGCAGAGTGGGTATACCTTGGTTCCTTTGAACCCGACAAGGGGAGCAATTGTTGGGACCGGTTGCTCTTTACCAATCATCATCTGCTGGAAAGCCGGGTAGTAAAGGATATCAGCAGAGCTTCCGTTGTCAATCAGGATTCGGTGCATGTTGTAATCTCCCACTTGTATGCTTACGATGAGTGCGTCGTCATGTGGGTGATGGAGACGTTGAGCATCGTTCTCCGAGAACCCAATGATGGGTGTTTCGCCCTGTTCTTTCCTGGGAACGAAGCTTGTTACCTGGACGTTTTGGACCGTTCTGAGGTAAGTCTTTCGAGCCTTTTTTGACGAGCCGGAGGTCGCCGTGCCCTCTACAATCATCCTTATATCCCCTATAGGTGGTCTCGGGCGCTCGTTTTCTTGTTGTGGAATCTGTTCTTGTGGTGGGTCCGTTCTTTTCTTACTAACGAACCTCTGTAACTTCCCTTGTCTTATGAGTGCCTTTATCTATTGCTTCAAGTCATAACAGTTTGAAGTGTCATGGCCGTGATCTCTGTGAAAGCGGCAGTATTTGTCCTGAGGCCTCTTGGCTGTAAGCGGAGTGAAGTTTGTATACCTCCCGGCTGGAGGTTTAGAGTGCCTTTCTTCTCTTTTGTCTCCTGTCCTAGTGGTCTTCTGTCCCCTGTCTTGATGTACGTTGTCCTGTCTTTCTCTCTTCTTGGAGGGCTTTTCTTCTCGGGCCGAGAGTGCATCCTTCGCGTTCATGTATTTGGTTGCCCTGTAAAGTACATCGAACATGGTTTTTGGGTCATTCTTATATAAGGAGAATAGAAATTTACCCTTCTGCAGTCCGTTCGTAAATGCGGCTACCAGTATTTTGTCGTCCGCTTCATCTATTGAAAGTGCTTCCTTGTTAAAGTGGGCGATGTATGACCTTAGTGTTTCGTCCTCCCGCTGTTTAATGTTCATCAAGCATGCGGTGGACTTCTTGTACTTGTGCCCTCCGATAAAATGAGAAGCAAATTAAGCACTTAACTCCTTGAAACTACTGATAGAGCCTGGCGTCAACCTGCTGAACCAGACTCTTGCGGAGCCTCTCAGTGTTGTAGGGAAGGCCCTACACATTATTTCGTCCGCTATTCCTTGCAGATACATCAGCGTCTTGAAGGTCTCCAGATGATCCAACGAGTCTTTAGATCCGTCGTAACTTTCAATTTGAGGCATGTGGAACTTCTGAGGGAGAGGGTACGAATTGACGAACACCATGAATGGTAAATTCGTTCAATGAACCAGATTGTCCAAGTCGTTAGATACGCATCCTTTAAGAGTGTTCATCATAAAATCCATGTGCTCCTTCATCCTCTACATCTCCGCTACTACACTAGACGGGACTTGTTCTGCAGCTGATGGTCCATTCGTGTCCTACCGTTCGGGCCTACTTTGGCCGTTGCTCCCTTCAAGCCCGTGCTGGGTTCTCCTTTCGACGCTGCTGGCCTCTTGCTTTTCCTCCCGAGTGTTGATTGTTACGTCCTTCTGGCGCAATTGCTCTTCCAGGTCGTGGTTGCGTTTTGTGAGGCGTTCTACCGCTACTGCGAGGGTTTGAACTTGCCTCTCAAGAGCTGTGGTGTATGTTTCTCCTTGATCATTCGTCGTGGTCGCCATCGAACGTGTGAGTACCATGCAACTTTTTGTCTAGAAAGCTCAAAGTAATGACTTTTCTTTGCGCTTCCCACAGACGGCGCCAACTGATGAAGCTCAAAATATCGTCAGTAAGTTACAGGGTTCTCTTGTCCGCGCTTGATGCAACCTACAAGACACAAAGTAAGAAATACCTTAAAAGGGTACCGGTGTGGTATCGACTAAGGACCCTCCGAAGGTTAAGTTAGAAGATGTTCACAACCCCAGAGTGCCAGAATTGGGGAATAGTATGCGTACCTTTTCTTGTGAGAGCCTTTGGGGTTTTTATAGTAGTGTAGAATTAGCCTTCCTTCCTTGTAAAAGAAGTCTTTTCCATATAGGATTTGTCATTGATGGGGCGAATATTGCGGAATCCTCTTTATATTTGGATTCTATTCCCATTAGGATTCTACTTATCTTAGTTATGCGTGAAACGCAAATCTTAAAAACTAACACGTGTATCTTGAACCCGTCTACATCATGTCCGTCCACTATGGATCCGTTCACATCATGTACATACATTTCCACCCGTCCACCCAAAATAAGATCTGTAAATGTTATCCTCTCCATATAGTATTTAAATAATTATACCTAAATTTTGATCTAGATAAAAAAGTTTCCATATAGTAACCAATTTTTAACAGGTCTTAATTAAAAGTCCGATCAATGAAAAGAGAGTGCTTTTCTGATTATGAGAGAGCATATCATGTATGTAAATACAAATTCTAAAGGATTCATGCAGATGATGGATAATCCTCTCCTCTCTCTAATCATAATCCCTCCTCCCATCTCTCTCTCTCTAATTGGATAGTGCAATTACTCTGATCATTACAAAGCTAACACAGCCATGAAAGTGATTGAAATTGTGAATTTGCTGATTAATTGTAACCATAATGAAACTCTATTCTATATTGTCAGACCTCAAGATGTAGAGATCTCTATCAAGGCTAGCAAACTAGAAAAAGTAATAGTTATGCATCAAGCAGAACAAATCCTGAAAGATCGCCTTTTCTCTCCCTGTTGATCATTTGGCACGTATGTTGTAACAATAAAGGACAATAACTGGGGGCCAGAGTTCAATTAATAGGTTTGTTAATGCGTCTATTGTTCGACTACTACTTTACTGTTTGGCTACATGTCAAACACCTTCTCAAAATTGGGATTAATGCAGTCATGTGCAAAAAGACAAAATTATATTTTGTGTTTTGGTGATAAAGGAAGAACTGAAGAAGATGAGGACCCAAAATTGAAGACAACATTTAATTTACGTTGTCACTTAGAGGCAGCAAAATCTGGCTAGCTATAAAGCACCATCCACCACGTATTGTAGTAGAGAAAAAGTAGAAATTTAATTGATAAGCATGTTACTTGGAAATTTAGATGGTCAAGTAGTTTGGAGTTTTCTGACCAATGTTGTCGATATTGTATCTTAATATCTTGTAGTCTCAACCTGCATAAATAAAAATAATAACAACAATGTATCATAATTCACAAAATAAATTAGATTAAACAATACAATACAACTAAAAAGAACAACACAATTAAAAAAAAAATACTAAAAAATTATAATGAAATTATATTTTTCATAAGTTAATTTTGATTATAAATAATTTATTGGAAAAAATGCTCACACGCCCCCTAAACTTTGAGGTAGTGGCCAAGACACCCTTTAAACTTTTAATTTGGTCAATTTACTCCACAAACTTTATACACTTGCCAAATCAATACTTTTGTTAGTTTGGTGTTAAAAAACTAACGGAAACTCACATGAACATAAAAATGACAAGGGAGTATGAATCAGTTCAATTGAGATGGAGAGAGAAAGCTTTAGAGAGAGAGAGAGACAAACTCTAGAAGGCGCCCGCTATAAAAACTAAATTGGTACCAATACCAGAAAATGCAGAAAACAGAAGAACATAACACAATAAAAGCAATGAAAATCAAATCGAAACAATCAAAGAAAATACATCACATATTTATAGATTCTAAACATTAGCTCAAAACAACAGAGTTGAATTGAGATTAAAAACAATACTTTGGTTGAAGGCACAAAGATAGACCCAAAAATCCTAGATGACGAAGAAGATTCTTTAATTGGACCTAAAAAGTTCAGAAGTCAAGGAAGAAGATGACGCCGTTTTCTTATTCCCTTCCATTGCTTCTCTCAGAAACCTCTGTGTGTGTGTGTGTGTGTGTGTGTGTGTGTGTGTATTAGGGGTGACAATTTTTATCCATATCCATGAATCCACCCATTACCCACCTTATTTGGATAAGTCTTAACCAAACCCATTTGAATATTTGGGTTAAATAGGTAAAGACTCATTTGGTTATTTAATTTGTTGGGCCTAAATAGATAAATCTACTAATACCCACTAAACCAATCTAAAATTTAAATAAACAACATAAAATCTAAATTTATAGAAAATGACCAAAATACCCCTGAAACCTAAAAAATGACCAAAATACTCCCAAAACCCAAAAAAATTACCAAAATACTCATAAACCCAAAAAATTACTAAAATACCCCCAAAATCTAAAAAATTACCAAAATACCCCTCAAAACTTAAAAAATTACCGAAATACCCCCAAAACCAAGAAAATGACCAAAATACCCCTGAAACAAAAAAAAAGACCAAAATACCTCCAAAACCCAACAAATGACCAAAATACCCTTGAAACCTAAAAATTACCAAAATACTCAATACTCCCGAAACTCAAAAAATGACTAAAATACCCCTGAAACCTAAAAATGACCAAAATATCCCCAAAACCTAAAAAATGACCAAAATACCCCCAAAATCCACAAAATGATCAAAATACCCTCAAAATCCACAAAATGACCAAAATACTCTCAAAACCCATAAAATGACCAAAATACCTCCAAAATATCTAAAATGAGCAAAATACCTCCCTAAACCTCTAAAATGTCCAAAATACCTCCGAAACCCAAAAAATGACAAAAATACCTCCGAAACCCAAAAAATGACAAAAATACCTCCGAAACCCAAAAAATGACCAAAATACCCTCAAAACCTAAAAATTACCAAAATACCTCCGAAACTTAAAAATGACCAAAATACTCCCAAAACCCAAAAAATGACTAAAATACCCCCGAAACTTAAAAATAATCAAAATACCCCCCAAACCCCAAAAATTATCAAAATACTCCCAAAACCGAAAAAATGACCAAAATATCCCCAACACCCAAAAAATTACCGAAGTACCTCCAAAACCTAAAAATGACCAAAATACCCCCAAAACCTTAAAATGACCAAAATACCCAAAAAACCCAAAAAATTACCAAAGTACCTCCAAAACCTAAAAATGACCAAAATACCCCAAAAACCCAAAAAATGACCAAAATACCCCCAAAACCTTAAAATGACCAAAATACCTCCAAAACCTCTAACATGAGTACCCCCAAAACCCAAAAAATGAGCAAAAGACTTCCAAAACCTCTAAAATGAGCAAAATACCTCCCAAAACCTAACAAAATGACCAAAATACCCCCGAAACCTAAAAATGACCAAAATACCCCCAAAACCCAAAAAATGACCAAAATGCTTCCTAAACCTAAAAAATAACTGAAATACCCCATAAACCTTAAAAATGACCAAAATACTTCTAAAACCTTAAAATTACCAAAAATACCCCCGAAACCTAAAAAGTGACCAAAATACCTCCAAAACCTATAAAATGATTAAAATACCCTCGAAACCTGAAAAACTTTCCAAATTACCTCGTAACCTAAAAAATGACTAAAATACCTCCGAACCCATAAAATTACCAAAATACCCTATAAACTTAAAAAATGACCGAAATACCTTGAAACCTAAAAGAAGGACTAAAATACCCCCCCAAAACCTAAAAAATGACCAAAATACCCTCAAAACCTAAAAAATGACCGAAAGACTCTCGAAACCTAAGTGTAGGGGAGGATTTTGTTCCAGCCCCTTCAAGTTATTTGTCCTCTTTGGGGAGCCAAGCCCGCAAGGTTTTGTTTTCAAGCGACGTGTGAAGTGACAGTTTTTTAGACTTGCTCCAGCAGTCCCACATCGGCAAGAAATGCGCCCCACTCATGGTTTATAAGCCCTTGGAGCAACCATGAGTGTACCACTACTAAACCTAAAAAGTTACCAAAATACTCCCTAAACCTAAAAAATTACCGAAATACCTCCAAAACCTAAAAAATAACTGAAATGCCCCCAAAAACTAAAAAATTTTCCAAAATACCCTGAAACCTAAAAAATGAACGAAATACTCTCAAAATAAAAAAAATGACCAAAATAACCCCAAAACCTAAAAAAATGATTGATAAAAACCCTGAAACCCAAATTATGACCAAAATCCACCTAAACATGTAAGATGATCAAAATACACCTGAAATATCTGAAATTACCGAAATAGAGGTTTTGGGTATTTTGGATGTTTTGAGGATATTTTTGACAAACTAAAGGTTCTAAGTATCTTTCAGTCATTTTATAGGTTTCGAGGGAATTTCGGTAATTTTTTAGGTTTCGTGGGAATTTTGGTAATGTTTTAGGTTTCGGGGTTGTTTTGATCGTCTTTTAGATTCTAAGGGTATTTTAGTTATTTTTTAGGTTACGATGGCATTTTTGTTATCTTTTAGTTTTAGGGTTATTTCTGTTTCAATAATTTTTAGATTTTCTTGGTTATTTCGGTAAATTTCTAGGCTTCAAAAGTACTTTGGTAATTTTTAGGTTTTGGAGATATTTTGGTAATTTCTTAGGTTTCGGGTTTATTTTGGTCATTTTTAGGTTTCAAGGGTATTTTGGTCATTTTTTGGATTTCGGGAGTATTTTGGAATTTTTGAGTTTCGGGGGTATTTTGGTTATTTTTTGGGTTTTGGGGGTACTTTAGTCATTTTTTGGGTTTTGGAAGTATTTTGGTCTTTTTTTGGGTTTCGGGGGTATTTTGGTAATTTTAGGTTTTGGGGGTATTTTGGTTATTTTTTGGGTTTCGGGGATATTTTGGTCATTTTTAGGTTTTGGAGGTATTTTGGTCATTTTTTAGGTTTTAGGGGTATTTTGGTAATTTTTAGGTTTCGGGGGTATTTTGGTCATTTTTTGGGTTTCAGGGGGTATTTTGGTCATTTTTTAGGTTTTGGAAGTATTTTGGTCATTTTTAGGTTTTGGGAGTATTTTGGTCCTTTTTAGGTTTCGGGGGTATTTTGGTAATTTTGTTAGGTTTTGGGGATATTTTGGTCATTTTTTAGGTTTTGGGGGTATTTTGGTAATTTTTAGGTTTCGGGGGTATTTTGGTCATTTTTTGGGTTTTGGGGGGTACTTAAGTCATTTTTTGGGTTTTGGAAGTATTTTGGTCATTTTTAGGTTTTGGGAGTATTTTGGTCATTTTTTGGGTTTCGGAGGTATTTTGATTATTTTTTTGGGTTTTGGGGATATTTTGGTCATTTTTAGGTTTTGGAGGTATTTTGGTCATTTTTTAGGTTTTGGCAGTATTTTGGTAATTTTTAGGTTTCGAGGGTATTTTGGTCATTTTTTTGGGTTTTAGGGGTATTTTGGTCATTTTTTGGATTTCAATGGGTATTTTGGTCATTTTAGAGATTTTGAAGATATTTTGGTCATTTTAGTGGTTTTTAAGCATATTTGGTGATTTTAGTGATATCAGGGGTATTTTGGTCATTTTAGAGGTTTCATGAGTATTTTACTCATTTTAAAGATTTTGAGGATAATTTTGGATGGCCAAGGGTATATTCGTAATTTTGAAAGTATAGAGGTGTTTGCATCATTTTAGGTATTTAAGGGTATTTTGGTAATTTTGGAGGTCAAGAGGGTATTCAAGTTGTTTTATAGGTATTTGGATCATATTGGGTTAAATGGGTGGGTTACTAATTAAATAGGTTGGGTTGGTAATAGATAATTAATTTATATATAAACAGGTCATAAATTGATAAATAGGTAATTACACATCCAACCCATTTATGACCCAACCAACCCATTTATGACCCAACCCTCCCATTTGCCACCCCTAGTGTATATATATATTCAACAACCACTGTCAAAGAAAAACTTTCCTAGGGAAAGAAAAATGGTGAAAAAAAAAAAAGTATTTGCTGATAGCCAAACAAAAACAATATAATGAAACAAACAAAATAGAAGTGAGCAGAACATTGGAAAAGAATGAGAGAGACACGTGGTTTTGGACTTCTCTCTCTCTCTCTCTCTCTCTCTCTCAATTGAACTGAAACATATTCCCTTGGTCATTTTTATGCTCACGTAAGTTTGTGTTTCTGTTAGTTTTTTAACACCAAACTAACAGAGCTATTGATTTTGCAAGTATATAAAGTTTGTGGAGTAAATTGGCCAAATTAAAAGTTCAGGGGGTGTTTTGACCACTACCTCAAAGTTCATGGGGTGTGTGAGCATTTCTCCCTAATTTATTCAGTAGTAATTAATTATATAGTTATGTGATATTTATTTTTCACAAAACTTAATTTATTATTTAAAAAATTAAAAGGACAAAGGCTTTTGCCTGTGGAGAAGGGTGTGAACCAAATAAAAGAGGTCCATTATTCATCTTCCATGAATAAGAGCATTAGCATTGGGGTGGGAGAGAAGAGGGGGGGGGGGGGGTGTTGTAAAACCTCCCAAATTGCTATTTTAAACCATCAAACCACCACACACACAAAAAAAAAAAAAAGAAAAAGAAAAGAAAAGAGAAAGTAGTACCTGGATTGCTATTTCTAAAAATAAAATTTGCAACCAAGCTACAGTAAGTTGTAACTTTTAGAAAAAAAACTGTTCACAGTTTGTAAACTTATATTTCTTTATTTTATTAACCTCTCTCTCTCTCTTCCTTATACTGTTCATGGTTTGTAGATTTATATTATTTACTTGAGTAGTTTATATTATGAGGAAATTGCACTTAACCCATCTGTGGTTTGGCCTGTTTTAACAGTGCCCAACCATGATTTAAAAGTTGTCACTTAACCCACCTGAGGTGGCCTTCGTTAAACCCTTGTTACCCACCTCTGCCCTTTCTGTTAGAAAATCCTCTTTATTATATAAGCCAAAATTAGAACTCAATTAGAACCCTAAAAAAAGGACTGAGCTCTCTCCCTCTCTCTACCCCAGGAACCCAAACCTATTTCCTCTATATCAAGATCCCTAAAAATCATCAAACTGATTTCTCTCTGTACTCCAATTGTCAAAGTGAAATCTAAACATGTCTTCTTCAAGTTATTACTCGTGTTCCAGTCACCATTTATGCTCTGCTAACCATTGTCAGCTACGGTTGCTCTGACCTTGAACAATTTTGGGAGAAGGTTTTATGAGTGCAGCTACTACGGTGTGATAAGTAATAGTTGGTTTTCAGATTTTTTTTTTTCCTTTTTTATTTTTATTTTTTGGTTTTGTTGGTTTTCTAGTTTTGTTGGCTTTATGAATAACCTTAAAATTTGATTTTGTTTGTAGGATGATGAACCTACTTGTAAATACTTTAGGTGGTTGGATGGCAAAATATGTAAGCGTGGGTCTGAAGTTGCACCCATTGTCCTTGCAATATTCAGTATGTACAAGAATCAAGCAAGAGTTGCAGAGGAAAAGGAAAAGGAGGCTAGTGATAGGGAAACAACAGCTACTGAGAGGGAAAAAATAGCCAAGCAAAGGGAAGAAAAAGCCAGGGTGAGAGAGAGGATAGCTAAAGAGAAGTTACAGAAGTACAAATTTGCACTTGTTGTGTCATGGGGGTTTTTTGGTAATTTTTTTTTTTGTGTTTTCTGGTAGGATGGGAGAATTTGGAACAAAACCATTAAGTCTGCTTTGAAAGCAAGTTGTTGTAGTTATTGTATAATTTTGGGTACTACTACTTTTGACAAGAAAGCAAGTTGTTGTAGTTATTGTATAATTTTGGGTACTACTACTTTTGACAAGTGTATTCCATGTATTTGGCACTATGTAATGTTGTTGTTTATTTGAATAGAGTATGTAATGGGTTCTTTATGTGATGTGTTCTTCTTTATGTAATCTGTTTTTGTTTACGTAATGCTACCATATTTATGTAATGTGTTCTTTATGTAATGTGATCTTGTAATTTGAATATTGGCTTCCTACTTTGTTTATGTAATGTATAATGCTATCTTGTAATGTGTTCTTTACGTAATGTGTTCTTGTAATTTGAATAGGGTATGCAATCTGTTCTCATTTTTAAAGATTGTGTATGTTTTGTTGGGGTTTATGCCTTAAAAATCCAATTTATTGACATGTCATAAATAAATAAATTGTTTAATTATATGAGATTATTTATAAATGAACTAATGAGACATTATCTTAGTCCATGAGATGCATCGTATGTGATTTATGTGAAAAGTCACAGAAGATATAAATCACAAGTTCTTTGTAAACTCAGAATTTTAGTTCGTAGTCGGTGATGAAATTGGGCAATTCATCTGTGAAGACTATGACATATCAACTAAGATGATTTGTCTTGATCATAGAAGTGGAGACTTCTAGTTGATATATTGATATGTTTTAAAAGTTAAGACATATTGAATTGGACCGCTATGAGATTTATTATTCTCTTAACGACTGTCAAATGAATAATAAATTTCACGACTTTTATTTACATCAACTCTAAATCCCGAGAGAATAATGGACCTGATTATGAGATGTAGGTTGCTTTGATATATCAGGAGTAAGATCTATAAGTCACGATCAAAACCTCAGTATGTTGGGCAGTTGCATTTATTATTGATGGAACATATATTCTCAAGATGGAATTCATAATCTCTTAACGGAGATATAAAATATTCCCTTAAGATATGTTTAATGAGATTGGTTATTCAAAGTGTTGGACCCAACCACTTTAGTAAGGAGTTACTAAAGTATATATTTATAGAATTGGATTTCATAAATATATGATGAATAACGTAAAGGATTAAATCGAGTATTCAAGGATTAAGATGTAGTAATCTTCAAAGTGGCAGTCTATATTCATGACTTTGTATTACTACGAATATTTTAATGAAGGGGTTGTATGTATAATAAAGTCTTGAGATATAATTTATTAATAAGGCCTAGAGTGCAATTATATTCATATAGTGGTATTGAATATAATTAATAGTAACTTTGAATTTGTCAAGAGCTGACAGAAAAGCCCAAGACCTATTGGAGTTAGAGTCTTATTTGTTCCCTTTTGGTCCCATTCCAAGCCACACAATAGAGCCCAATTGGAATGGCCCAAAAGGCTAACCCAATTAGATAATTAGTTATATTTAAAGAGAGAAACATACAAAATTTCATAAGTGTTTTTTCACATGATAGTTTTTGAGTGGTTTTCATTATGATCAGATGAGAACATGAAATGGTTTGTGTGTGAGTGTTGGACACTCTCTTATTCTCTTCTTGAAAATTGATTGAGAGTCCACACTTCTTGGGTATTAAGTGGAATTGGAGTGAAGATTGAAAGTGTTCCCAAGTGCTTTTGATCTTTGAGTTTTGAATTTCATTACAACAAGATACGCTTCCTTGTTCGTTAAATTCTGAAACTTACATAGTACATGTTATCAATTGCGAATGATATAGATCCGTTAATTTTCCGTTGCGTATGTTTTGTATGTGATACAAACATGTATTTTCCCAACATGTTTTACATCAATTGGGTAGGCAAGGACATGCACTAGCACCAAATTGAAGAAGCATAAAGAATTTAATAACGTTCCATACATATATAATAAGCAAGAGTATCATTCTTACAGGGAGCATCATGAATGTTTTAAAGCAAGAGTACTATTCCATACATATAGAATAAGCATTATTCAAAACAAGTGGACTCCATCTAACATTAATGGCTAAACACTGCCAAATTTCATCTACATAATAGGTGGTTCTGTCCCCACTAAGACAATACCAAAGTAACTTTACAGTAAAAAGTTCTGCACAATAACAAAAAAGTAGTGACGTGCCACTATCAGACATGCACAATAACAAAAAAAGTAAAGTTTTTGCTTGTACATTCTCCAATCTTCATTTCCTAAAGACCTTGCCCTTGTCTTTGCCTTTGCCCCTGCCTATTGAGAACATCGCACCAGATGTCTCAGCTCTTAATCCACCTCCTCTACCATATGAGAACAGATGACTGCTCCCAACTACCCTTGGTGGTACCAACCCCCTTAGAGGCTGCAAAATACATAGCAACTTCATATCAAGATCTAATCCAGTGTTTTATGTAAGTATAAAGGGTGGTGTTTGTCTTTGTGTATATACTTGAGATAGATGTTTTCTTGTGTCCCATGTTTTCTTAAGAGTATGAGAGATGTGCTGGCTGCATGAGAACCATTGAACTGTGGGTGCTTTACTTGGTGGTGGTTTGCTTGAATTTTTTGCGGATGGTGGTGGTCTGCTTGAATCTGCTGTAGATGGTGGTGGTCTGCTTGAAGCTGAAGTAGATGTTTTAGTTGGCTGTGTGTAGGGTTTGCCTGTTGGCTGCCTCAATGGCTATTTTTGTGGCTGGTTGACTGGTTGACTTGTTTGATAGGTGGCTGCCTTGCTTGAATGGTGGTTGCCTAGTTGGCCTTCTTATTTGCTAATCTTGTTGACTGCCTTGCTTGCTAATTGGTTGCCTGGTTAGCTGCTTGGGTGGTTGGCTGCCTTGCAAACCTCCATAGTGGTTGCCTAGGTGGCTGATATGCTAGCTGGTTGGCTAGCTGCTTAGTTTCTTGGTTGCTTAATTGGCTGGCTGGCTGCCTGGTTAGTTGCCTAGTTGGCAAACCAGGGTGGCTGTCTTGCAAACCTCCTTGGTGGTTGCCTAGGTGGCAGACTTACTGGCTAAGGTACTGAGGTTGCACCTTGACTTGGTTGGCCAGTGCTTGTTCCTTGTCCCTCTTGTCCTTGCAAAAAGAATTATCTTGCATCAGAAATAGATTTGTAATATAATTGTCATAGTGAACAGACTCTTACTTTACTTACAAATTTTTTTTGCCTCTCAAGCCTCTGCCTCCTTTGCAACGGTGTCTCACCAATTATTCCAGCCTTACACCTCCTTGAATTATATCATTCCTTATGGCAAAACTCACATTTTATAGGTCTGTATGACCTAGAAACTTTGTATGGGTTGTTTAGCTCATCTGCATCTTTCTTCCTTTTCATTGGTGGCCTGCCTAGAGGCTTGTACACAATTGGAGCAACAAGGGCAGGTTGGTTGGTTTCAATCCATTCATCTTGGCCAGGCAGTGGGGTAATCATCTCCTTATATGCAACCACATAGGCATCCTTTCTATAGCATACACGCACATAATCCTCTGGTCTCTCCAAGTTCTTATAGATTGCTGCAACACCATGTTTACATGGGATTCCTGTCAAATCCCAAAATCTACAAGTACAACACTTTCTTGTAAGGTTAACTACACGCCTCTCATACTCATTATCAACCTCATATATATAGCAACCTGATGGAATAACAGAAAATAACTTAGAATCAACTTTCAACTGCTCAAGCTTCTGCACTATGTTTAGACCTATGTCACTAGTGAATTTTTCAATCCCAGTCCTCTTATTGTACATTCTAGTCATCAACCTAACCCTAATCCACTCTAGCATGGCAATGATAGGCCTATCCCTAGCTTTTAGTATCATAAAATTAAATGACTCGCTAAGATTGTTCACATAACAATCAGAGATGGCTCTTAGAGTGAAATGTGACTTGGTTCATTGGGTTGGTTGGATGTCTGCTATATACTCCCATACTTCTTTGTCCAATTCCTTTATATCTTGCATTCTCTTCTCAAACTCCCTAACTGTTGTTGTTGCAGCACACCTCCATAATGCAGTCTTCAATTCTAAACCCTTGAAGTTTAACTTAAAGTTGTTGTAAATATGCTTCACACAAAATCTATGTTCAACTGTTGGGAATAACATCTCCATGGCAGGTATCAATCCCTAGTTATCATAAATACAATCAAAAAACATCCAAAGAACAAAAATGAACACCATCTACCTAAAAACAAAAACAAAACTTTCAAAAAGCAGAAATGTAATGATTAAGAACAAATAGCAATCTCAAAAAGCAAGTGAATTGTATTACCTTTTGCCTATCTGAAATGAACACCAGATTCAGCTCATCTGGCCTCCCAATATCATCTGCAAATGTTTGTGAAAACCACACCTAAGAATCCTTGTTTTCTTGCTTAACTACACCTAATGCAACAGGGAAAATATTGTCATTCCTATCCCTTGCAGTTGCTGATAATATATGTCCATCAAACTTGCCCTTCAAGTGGTAACCATCTAATCCTACAAGTGGCTTGCATCCCCCCAAGAATCCAACTTTCTATGCATTATATCTCACATACATCCTCTTGAACTTGGGTTGTGAGTTAGGCTCAGTAATCTCAGTTTGCAAAATCACCGTACTCCCCACATCAGTTACTCTTATCATCTCTGCATAGTCTCTAAGCTTCCTATACTGCAACCTCTCATCACCTAGTATGAACTCTCTAGATTTCCTCTTAGTTCTGTACACTTAATTTATGCTTAAGTCCATAGACACATCTTGCATAACTCGATGCTTCACACCAAAAACTGTCCAATCAAGGTTTTTGTTGAAATCATCCAAGTATTTCCTAGCCACATATGTAGAAGTGACCTGGCTATGCTTGAATGTCCTCCCACATGTACAAGTTGGAACCATGGTCTTTTTGGAAGGTCAACTCCCCTGAAATCTGTGATGCATATACCCTCCAACTACATTCATATTTGCAGTGAATAGAAACTTTAATCTTTTCATTAAGCTTGAACTTAATGTCCATAGGCTTTTTCACTGAATATTCCTTCAAGGCAGCCCTAAACACCTTCCCATTTGGGAACTTCATACCCTTGCATAACTTAGGGTTACTCATGCCAATCTTTTCATTAAAGTCTGGACATCTCACCCTTTCATCCTCATCCTCAGAACTGTTAATACTCCTAGTGTCATCATCATCAAGAGCTTTTTCAGCCCAATCATTATCATCAGCAGCTTGATCACCGGCAGCAGCTTCATCACTGGCAGTAGCTGCTGGTCTCTTCCTATCATCTGTAATTGGCTCTCTCACACCATCTCCCTCATTTACATTTTCAGCATCTCTTTGATGCTCTCTCATATTAGTCCCCTCATTGTTCTAAGCACCAAATATGTCATTAGGATAACTGGTCCTTTATACCCTTCATCTAGCCAATTAGGTTCATCCACATGAACATCTTCACTACCAACAGTTTGTCCATGGGTATCATGGTCATCCACATGCACAGCTCCACCAACACTACGATCCCTTAAACCCTCAACAGGTTCTTCACTAACATCATTTTGGTCAACCACAAATGATCTAACAGTATTGGTCATCTCCTCACAATCAGTATCATCATCTTCATCATTCATTTCCCATAACTGGTCTACTGCAATTGGTTGATCTGGTTCAACTATAGGTTCTTCAATAGCAATTGGTTCAACTTCAGGTTCTACATAAAGTGTGATTTCATTTGTTGGCCATTCAGCATGTAATTCACACATGTAGGTCACATCATCATCTGAAGTAATTAACCTTAACCCTTGCTTTAAGTCACCACCAGGTATTAAATAATAAATCCTACATTAATTGGTCCCCCAGCCTCAACACAAATGTCTTGCATCTCAAAATAACTTAGTAGATCTGGATCAACATTAGCCATTGTAGATACCTCACCACCTACATACTTTAAACCAGGGTTCCACTCAAAATTCCCACTATGGTGAATTGTAAAATCAAAACGAATTTCAGCAGCCATTTGCAGGAGTTAAAACACATGCACAAATAACCGTAATTAAATACATAACCAACACATACACAGAGCACCAATGACAAAAGCAAAATAATTTCAGTTGCACACCAAACACCAAGTAACGTGGGGTCAGAGACAAGAAACGCAACCAACTAAACAATTTATCTCCATGGGACCACAGACAGCCTAAAGATGCATTTAACCAAAATATTCCTAAGGACTACAGTCATCAATGTCAAATATAAAAGAACAAACACGCTAATGGTAAACCGCTAATTTTATGACAGAAAAACTTTAAACCGAATCACCTTCATCAATCGTTACACATTGAAAAAGAATAAACACAACAATGGTAAACCCTAGAAAGATATTTCATACCTGATATAAAGGAAAACCCAAGCTTCAGCAAACCTCCTCCTTGCTCACAAGTGTTTGGAGATTTCACTTTGGCAATCAAAGTAAAGAGAGAAAGGGATAATGGGAGTCTAACGGAGGCCACCTCAGGTGGGTTAAGTGACAACTTTTAAACCACGGGTGGGCACTATTAAAACGGACCAAACCACAAGTGGGTTAAGTGCAATTTCCCCTTATATAATTCTAATAAGTTTTATGTTAAAATAAAATCTGGGATGTTAGGTGAGTTGTGAAATTGTATGGTGAAATAAATAAAGTAATTTTTTTAGCATAAAATGACAAATTCTTTAAGAATGCAAGTGCTAACACCCTAAGACTAAAGCTTAGGCAGACTAGACAAATCACCCATTAGTACTAAAGAAACAAAGACAATCTAAACTCCTAATAAAGCAAACAGATAAGTGAAAATATCTCAAAAGTCTTAAACGGACCTGAAGGAAGCAATGGAATGGCTGCCATTCCATTGCTTCCAGCCATTCCATTGCTTCCTTCAGGTCCGTTTAAGTCTTTGAGATATTTCTTTCCCCAAACCCAGGACAGCCCTCCGTCTCTCCCAATCTCCTACTCCTCACTTAACCACTGGTGCTTGTGCCACCTCTCTTCACCGCCACCACCAGAACCGCACTCATCGCAACAATCAAGTCCTTTGTGGGTTCTCTCCCTCTCTCCAAACCACTCACTCAAAACAAAATTAGAAAGAAAAATCCTATCATCAACTACCACAACTGTGCCAGATTCAGATCTCATGCCTTAGATACTAACCTTCTTGGGATTTCTCCTCCTCATCCTCCTCTCCCATGTGGATCCAAATCCCAATTGCTCCAAATCCAGCCCTTTAGTGGACCTTCGATTCTAATTCAAAATGGTCTAGAACGATTGCTCTGTTCAAGTTTGTCAATTTGACATGCAACTCGGATCAGATCCATGTCCTCTCCGTTTGGTTAACAATTGCATATGGGTTTCTAGTGGCCTTGGGTGCTATAAATTCACTTGGTATACAATACAACACAACACAATAACCCACAATTATTGAGAGAGAGGGGTTTCCAAATCATGGTCTCCACCAGGTGAGATAGCTATGCACGTTCAATTGTTGTTTGCTGGAACAATGAAGAAAATTGTTATTGAAAATAAAATGAAAAATTATGTTTGATTAAAGAAAGTTGAAAGAAAAATAAAGAGAGGAAAAAAAAAAAAGAAAAGAAAAGAAATTATTTGTAAAAGTTGATGTGACATTTTTTTGCCAACTAATCATTGACATTGCTAATAAAATTTAGACACATCATTATCTCATTTAATTTTTTAATATCAGATATGCCAACCTTATAAATAATTTGTCACATATGCATTTTCTATCAGTAAGTTAAAGGTAATGACCAAATTAACTGTATGTTGAAAATAACAGAGATCAAATTGACTGTTGTCAAAATGTAGGAACCAAATTGACCGTGATACCAAAATGTAAATATCAAAATAGTATTTTCGCCACATATATATATTGGATATAATTTATTACTCTTACATGGGGCCTTCTTTCCCAATTTTTTTTTTCTTTGACGTTTTTGTTTCCTATATTTTTGCTCAATTTGAGGTTTGATTTATTCATTTAAAAAAAAAAAAAAATTCTTTTTTGGAATCAAAGAATTAACATAATTGCTTAAAATTTAGGGGCCTTAAGGTCGCCTAACTCACCTAAGGCAAAAATTGCATCGGTTTATTGAGCCAAAATCAAATCTAAATTTTTTCATCAAGATGCATTATTTGATGTTTCAATCCCTTTATAAAAAGCCTCATCCAATTAGAAAAAGGCCCAAAATTGTAGAGTGATGCCTGATGTTGGGTTAAAATAAATTGACCCCGGTTAATTAATTCAATTACCTAAGTTGATTAATTAGGTCAAATTACATGTAAAGCATGGAGGCACTAACAAATCACCAAATAAACTAAATGCAGCGAAAATTAAATTAACAAGATGATTTGTTGACAATGGGGAAAACATCTCGTAAGGCAAAAATCCCACCGGGTGAATTTAAGGTCATTACTCTCAAGAATCCATTAATCAATAATCAAGCGGTTACACGTATGAGAAATTTTACCACTATCTTGGCCTATCCCAAAATAACAACCTACAATTAAACCTTTACTCCAATACCTAATTGGACTTGATCTTGTAGCTGCACTCTTTCCTATGTTGCACAAATCTCCAATATGTGACTAATTTCTTTGCACGGATCCTAGTATGTGACTAACTCTAACAATTTGTTGATTTTTGTTGGCTACAAAGTTCTTCACTTCATAAACAATGAAGATCAGGAAGCACTTGGTTACAAAACCCTAAGGCGCACAAATGTAGTAGCTTCTCACAGAAAATATGAGTTCCACTTGGTTACAAAACCCTAAGGCGCACAAATGTAGTAGCTTCTCACAGAAAATATGAGTTCTAGGTCTTTGTTTTCGTGTATGATGACTTTTAAAATATGCCTTACATATGACTAGGGTTGTAAGAAGAGAAACCCTAATCATTCAAGTCATCATGGGCCAAAATTTAGATCTGAGAAATCTGAAATTATAGTTCTTGATAGATCGAGCATGTGTCGAACTTCTTCATTAATCTTCTATAGTAGCTAGTGTCGAGCTAGTGTTGAGACTTAATAAAACAACCTTTCTTTCCTTGTTTCTTGGATCAACCTTCATGTCTTTAATGATATCACTTGCTGTGTTTGAACAACATACTCCTTGATACATTAAACCTAACTTAGATCTACCCAATTACAAGTAAAATGTGTTTTGTCAAAGAATTAGCCAATTACATAGAAAATATGACCCTAACACTTGAGATATTACAATTTTTAATACATAAAGCTTACGAATTGATATGTCATCAATCACAAAATAAAATTAAATAAAATAAAACATTCATTTATTACATGGTTGTGGCCCATCAACCACATTCATAACTACATTAAGTTGTGTAGATTATGTAGTAAAATTTGTAATACTTTTAGCATTTTCCAAAATTCTATAATAACATGTGGTTTAAAAAAAGAGTAGTGTACTATTTATTAGGGGAGAGCAGAAGCTTACCATCATCGGCCTAACTGATCAGCGCCGATCATTCCGTACTACAAGTGACCGATTGAGCTGATGCTGGCAAGCAGAGCATGAGGGGATTTCAGATACCGGTGTGGTGAAGTCGTCGGGGTAGAAGTCTAAAATCGAGATAGAGCTGAACTAAACTGAACCGATACCTGCATAATAATTTAAAAGGTTTGGATACGACATCGTTTTACTAGGTATTTCTTTTAAATTTTTTTTTTAAAATGTCATCGTATTGGGTGTTATTTAAAAAAAAAAAAAAAGCAAAATGATGTCGTTTTATGCTAGGTTTTCTGATTTCTACCCTAGTATAAATTCATTCTATTATTTCATAAGGCCTTTAACTCTCTCTCTCTCTCTCTCGCTCTTACCTCTCGCCTTTCGGCTTGGCTGGCCTCTATAGTTTGCCTCTGAAGTCTCATCAGCAAACGCCTCACCACTCACCAGTCAAGCAATTACCGCCAGCCACTACGCCCAATCCGTGGCAAACCACCAGTAACCCCCTCTCCTCTCTCACCTCTCGGCCTTAAAGCTCTCTCTCTCTCTCTCTCTGGTTCCAAACTAAGTTTATACTATGGTTGAAATGGATGATCGACACTTGTTTATTTATACTGTTACTTCATGTCTTTTAATTTTATATTTAGTTTGGAGTGTTACATTGTTACTTCAACTTCAAGTCCCACCTCCATCATGCTTCATGTCTAGTGGTCTCACTGTCTGCCTGCTCCCACTTTTGTCTTTAAGTAACTTATTGCATAGTTGCATTGCATGGGCTAGCTTCAATTAGTGACTTAGTGTGTCATAGTCTACTAAATACAAACCTTTTTCCTTTTTTTTTCTTTTTTTTTTTCCAGCATTTTGATTTTTGAGGGAGATAGAGATTGAGAGAGTTCTCACTTTCAATCCTTCACCATGAGGTAATTACTCACTATATTTAGTGTTTTGATTTTAATATTTAGTAACAACTGCTTTAAGTTTATATATCTATCTATCTATCTATCTATATATATATATATATATATATATATATATATAACATTAGCTTTTTGTGGGTGCCTTTTTTGTGCGACCAGGGAGGTCTTTGAGAACAACCCTAGTGACTTTGAGACGACCCCACATCGAAGAGAACTCCCCCACTACTCCCTTGGTTTCATCGCTTATAAGGCAGCAAGTGGGGGGAGTTCTCTTTGATGTGGGATCGTCTCAAAGTCACCAGGGTTGCTCTCAAAAACCTCTCTGGGCGCACAAAAAAGGCACCCACACTTTTATTTTATATTTATATTGAGAATATAAATAATGAATTCCTTGTTATTTTATGTTCTTATCTTTGTATGTGAAAGAAAATTGTATAGGGATGTTAATATTTCAAACCGATTGAACCGACCGTTAAAAACCGCATCGCTATAGGTCGGAAAACCGACACTAAGTGGTGTGCATTGGTTCAAATAATGAGAAAACCGATCTCTATCGATTCGGTGATAAATTTGTGAAAAAACCGGACCAATTGAACTACGTACACCCCTATGTATTTATTACCAAAGTTTATAAAAATTTATAATATTACTAAAAATGGAATACAGATTGATAGTTCAATACATGTAATTAATGGATTTCACTGGCATAATAAATGAATACCATAAATTTCTTTTCCTTATTTTTTTTGTGTGAATGGTACCATGTTAGTTTTTAAGGATTTTTTTAATGTAAAATTTTTATTTGTCGAGCATCACTTTTATTATGTAGTTTTTCTAAAAAAAAAAAAAAACTCTTATTATTTAGTTGGTAAGCATGGAAAAGCAAGAGGTGAAATGGAAATTCCATCTCAAAGTAAGAAGCATTTCAAGTGCGGTATTGATGTCGTCCAATTTTGTAACAGAAATAATAATGTAGCTGAGGTTGTTGTTTCACCGAGAAAAGGAAAACAAGAACACTTCAAAAGCACCAATAATATATATATATATATATATATATATATATAAAAGTATGATTGAAACTTAGGAAAATAAAGTTTGGTAAAATTCAATAATTAAAATCACTAGGGTGTTAGCGTTTGTCTACCAATATTGTTAAGCATCCACTATTAATCCAACTAGTCACTAACTCGTGCGATGCACGGAAAAATGACTGAAAATGAAATCTAATGAATACAAAGCAGTTATGCAAAATACCATTTAAATTAAAAGACAAATATTAGTGAATGTCGTTATCTTTAGCTGTTTGTGTTGTATTTAAAGTTTCATATCTAAGTTACTACAATACTACTTGTAGCAACTAATGCTCACAATATAAGTATATTATATGAAGCCAAAACTTATATTATCTTCAAGCTCCCCTTAACCTTACAGAATCTCTAACAAAATTTCTTTTGTATTAAATTTGATTTCAGAGGACTTATTCAAAATTATTTGAATTAAACCTCACAAATTGGAAGAAAAAAAAATTAAATAACCTTACAACATTGTAGCTTATTAATATACAAATAAACTACCAATTTAACATGATAAATTACTATTAGTAATTTAGAAAGCAAAAATTAACAAAATTAAAGTTGTTACCCACTTAACCTAAAACATTTATATTCTAAAGTTGTCAAACACCTATTAACAAATAATTATTGATATAAAATATTCTGTAATTACTTTAATAACGCAAGTTGTTCATGCTGTAAAAAATTTGAGAGAATAACACTACAAGCATCTTAAACTCTTCTTGCTTGCATGGATCCTACAAAACAATATATATATATATATATATATATATATAGCGATTGAGACAGAACATGTCATTAAAGAGACAACCAATTATGATAGTATTGGAGGCAAAGTAAAAGATTAAAAAAAACTAAAGAAGCAAGCGGTTTGGCTAACATACCAGCTGGTTAATTTATATCAAAAGACATAAAAATCTTACAATCAAATAGAATCCATAAGTAAATAAATACATGTGGTACAATCAGATAAATAAAAGGTTTGTCAAGATGATCAAGTTTGGCAATGAAGAAGACGCAACAACTATTGATGAGGGTAATCTCTATCTTAAACTTGTGATAATGATGAAGATGTAACAACTACTAATTATGCAGATTTAGCATAATCTTATTTTGATTCAACTACAACAAAAATGACGATAATTACCATAAAAAGATTATGTCAAAAAATAGTATTCTATGACATAGCCAAAAGTACAATCAAAGCTAATAGAAAGAATTCTAAATCAATTTCAATGATGAAGGAGGGATTTACTTAAATGATGAGACCAAGAAAAAAGGAGAAGTATCATGTTCTGGGTATAGTATTGAATTTAAAACTCTATAATTCAATTTGCTAAGGTATTTTAGTAGTTAGCAAATTGAATATTTGCAAACACGAATTACATCATTCAATTGAATTTCTGTAGGCACGATACTACTAAAACTCTATCATTCAATTTTCTAACTACAAAAACTCTATCACACGGATTACACAATATAAACCAATAATGTTACTGTCTCAAACATTAATAAAAAAAAAAAAAACCAAATCAATTTTAAACGTAGAAACAAACAATCATCTATCAATACAAATACCCAACTTGAATACATATAAACTCATATATGACCCACAACACAAAAGAGGTAGTAACAAAATTAAAAAAGAAAAAAAAATATCAATAAAAAAAGAACAACACTATTGATCTAATCCCTACATTGAACTATTATGTAGGCAGCTACAAGAATAGAGGTCAAAAGGAACTGAGATTTAGAGATACTTAAACTAAATCATCCAACTTTTCAGTATTAATATAGTGTGAGGAGAGGATGAGATGAAGGAGTTAGAAAGCCAAAGTCTAGCGTTAGGAAGCTGGAGGGTTGTTGTTTGAGATTGTAACTGTAAAACACAAAGGGTTGCTATTTAAAATTGTAACTGTAGAAGACAAAGGTTTGCCATCTAAAATTGTAACCGTGGAAGACAAAGGGATGAGAATTATTTTCTTTTTATTAGTATTTTTAAATTTAAGAAAACTAATTTTAAATTGTAGGAAAAATTCAGGAAAAAGAATGGTAATGACATGGCAGCTGATGTGGCTCAACCTGAGCATAACAACATTAAATGCTACGCTTCAGCTTTTAGTAATATTTAGATTTAGTACACAATCGGGGAAGTAAACACATAAAGTACTATCCAATTGGAAGATTTAGAAATAAGCTTTATTAATAAAACTCTCTTTGGTTGATTATATTCATCAATTGTTCCAACAATTTAGTCTAGAAAATAAAAACTTTGTTAGAAAAACTTAAGAACATCGCATACCCTAAAGGCAATACTATGGCCAAAGTAATATATAACAAGATTACCACGTTTTACTAGAGAGATTATAAAACCCTATTCTAACAATAAGAAGATTCAAGAATAGACTTATGAAAGAATTAGAAATCAAATATCAATCTAATAAAACAATTATAAAAAGAGAACAATTGATTTCAATAATCAAAATGTGAAAAACATGCTTGGATTGAATAGTGGATGTTCGGGTGCCGTTTTTCGGCTGCCCAGCCACGTGTGGTCCTTTAAAGGGCCCGGGTTCTTTTTGGGGAGTTGCGTCCAGAACTCAACATTGGGCTACGTGGTCCAACGGCTACTGGCGTACTTTTAAGCCTACCAAACCATTAAAACCAAAGTCTAAGAACCACGATAATGGTCAAATAAATATATAATACGCATTTGATTGGTAGCTTCGATTAGTATTTGTAATGACAATTGAAATAACGTAGTATTTATTTTGAGGTAAAGTAATTATGTGCTTAATGAGGTAAATTTAAAGATATGGGGGCAAAGTCACTTATCTTCGTATGGTTTACAGCTCCAACTGTGCAGTAGTGAGCTGATGGGATTTCAGCAGAATGCCAGCGGTAGATGCTGGTTAAGTTTGCTTCTTTTATCATGCATTTAAATGAGTTTAAGCTTTAGTTAATAGTTGTAATAGTAGTTGGAATGGAGTAATATGTATTTAAATGTGAAGTAATCATGTATTCAATGAAGTGAATTTAAAGATATAGAAGCAGAAAAACTTATCTCTGATGGTTTGCAGTCCCAGCGGTACAGCTTCAGAGAGTTGATAATATTCCAGCAGAGTGATCCCAGCGGTAGAGGGGCAGTTTGCCATGATAACTTCAACATTAAGGGGGAAAAATGGATGCAACTGGAGGGAGAGAGAGTATGCCCAGCTGTGTATAGGGGCTGGTTAAGTCTGCCCCTCTTATCATGCACTTAAATGACTTTTCCCCTTTAACGATGCTCTTTTAGTTGTTGTGATGTTATAAATAGTATTGCCTTCCATGAGAAGGGCTTTTGTATGGAGTATTTGTGTTTTTTAAGGGAATGACTTTATGTAAGAACTAGTTGTGCCTTCTAAGAAAAGGGCTTTTGTAAGAAGTAGTTGTGCCTTTTAAGAAAAGGGCTTTGATATGAGATTTTGGTGCCTCCTAAGAGAAGGGCTATAACATTAGAAGTTTATGCCTTCCATGAGAAGGGCTTTTAGTATGAATGTTTGACATCTCTTGAGAAATGTGGAGATAATGAAAGATATAGATGTTTTGTGGGATGTAGTGTTTGTAATATGTATGATATGTGATAGTATGTGAGATATGGAGGTTAAAAATAGCAAACATGTGAGATTATGACTGCTGGAGAAGTTGTAGAGGTTGCTTTTCAAGAAGAAAGATTTTGTAAGATGAGAGCATGGAGATATATTTCGGTATTTGGAGATAGGAGCAGTAAGATATGTGTATTTTCTAAATATAGAGAGTGAGAGAATGAGTATAAGAAAGGCAATAGTGCTGTAGTGTGTCTAGTAGTGTTGCTGGAATTTACTGCTGGGATTTTCTGTTAGAGGATGTATGAAGGCTTATAAAGAGTATTTGTGAGCTAAGGGCTGGAGAGCTTTGTTCCTCATTTTGAAACTAAAAACTCAGGAGTTTCGAACTCCATTTAGAGCTTAGAGAGAATAGATAAGGTGATTAAAGAGTTGTTCCCCTATTGGGTTTCTATTGTCCCCCCCCTTTTAAGGTGTTCATGAAGGGTCCCTTTAAAGCTGAGTTTTAGGGGGTATTTTAGCAAAGAATCATAGCAAAATCTATCCCAAGTAGCAATAAATCTTCAGAGAATCCATCTCTAAGATTTGGTCCAAAAATGGTATGTTTTGCCTTAAGGTATTCTTGCTATTTCGGGTAAGAGCTGCTGGGGAATGAGTAGCTGAAAAGGAAAGTATTTTAGCAAGGGAAAGGTAGTTTCTTTAGTTGGTTTTGATTTTAGCCAAATGAGGAAAAAAAATGTAATGCCCAGGCTGCTGGGTCAGCTGTGACAGAAAAGCTATGACAGAAAAAGCTGTGATGGAAAAGCCATGACAGAAAAAGCTGTGATAGAAAAAGCTATGACAGAAAAGCTGTCCCAGCTGTCAGGAAAAGCTGTGACAGAAAGCTGTCCCAGCTGTCAGGAGGGGCTGTGACAGCTGTCACAAGAAAGCTGTTGGCTTTGGGCAGAAGCAAATGAGGTCAGCTGGGTGATTTCTGACTGCTGGAGAGGTCATTCAGCATTTATTTCTTGGATTTGGCTGAAAAATGGTAAGATCTCTTTGAAGGGCATTTTGCTATTTTTGGTATAGTAGCTGGCTGCTGGGATTTAGTATTAAATGACTGATGATATCACTTCCAGCCAGGTGTCAAGTGCTGAATGCACTGCTGGGATTTAGCTGGAAATGTTTCCTTTCTTGGGTGTTTGTGTTTTGGTTCAAGGTTCCATTACAACACATTTCTAGCAAGTAATAGAAGGATTGGTTGAAGGTTAATGAAGTTTTAGAGATTTAGTCAAGGTCTCATTGTGTTGTGACATAATCCTGGTGGGCAAAAAGAGTATTTGATGTTCTGTTCTGGCAGCTGGCAGAGAAATATATGTTCAGATTGTGGCAGACAGCAGCTGAGTTTCAGAGATATCATGAATATTTTGTATATAGAGAGAGATAAAAGATAGCCAATCAGATTAGGCCATGTGTTTGAGTTGGATTTTAGCTGAAAGTAGTAATAAGATTTATGTAGAATAATATAATGAAATTTCTAAATTTGTATAGCAACAGCTGGGGGTTGAATGCACAATTATTTTTCCAGCAATTAGACGGCTGGGGATATTGAGCATTTATCATATGATGAATATTAAGCTTTAGGAAAAGAGTAATGAGGAATTATATCATTTTAAGCGCTATGTGATAAGAGGTGCTTACCATATGTTACCCGTTACACACGGACTTGTCAGAGTTTAGGGAGTTGAAGAAGACACGCCAAGCAATATGTTTCTTTTATCAACTTTAAACCGCTGGAGCTTTACTGAACATACCTCTTGGCCCTCCAAACCACGACTCCCAAAGTTTCCCTAAAGGGACTTATGAGCTTGGATCATAAGCCGAAGATGAGATGACGTACCTCGGGTTTTGTTGTCTTTTGTGTAAATATGGGCTCTTGTTAAAGAAGCCGCTTGCCATGAGTGTAAGAGAGGTAATATGGGCCATGCATCCACCTCTTGAAGTAAGGATCTCGCAGGCCATGCGGGCCCAATCCATGTAGTTGAATGAAATATGAGCTTATTTTAGGTTTTAAATAGATTTTCCCAAAAAATCAATAATATGTCGATGTGGCATGGGTTGCCAATGAAGTAGTACCACGTAGGCCGAAAAAAGAGTCCTCAACAGTGGACAACTTACAACATTGGGGATTCACCCCTCACCTTAAAATACATGCTTCCCAAAAAGGAAAATATAAAATGTCAATTCTCATTTTTCAACAGTGGGTCAACTTCCAGGTCAGTTTTGGCATTTAATAAGGTAGATTCTGAAGTTTTAGTAAACTACAAAATTTTATATCTTTAAGTTCTCTTTTCATGGCCATAAGAATCAAGTCAATCCGATATTGTAAAAAGATATGACCAAAATACCAAAATTGGTCAGAATGTTTCCATGCTAGGATTTTTTCATCTTTGGCTTAGACGTATTTCTCTCTTTCCTTTTATGTTTCCACACATCTTTGACTCACTAAATTCTTCAAAAGCCACTTCTCAATTGATTTTCACCCTTGGATTCTCTGGCTTCATATCTGCATACTTAGCTCATTAGTTTAAATCTCCTACAAAGAAAAATACACGTAATGAGTATATTTTAGAGAAAACTTGCAAACTCTCATATTTACGTGTAACTGTGGGAATAAACACAAAATAGATGTGATAATGCCTACCAAAACTAAGATAATATTGTATTTTTAAGCTATTATCACACCCCACAACCTGAACATTTCTAGTCTCTAGCAATCAAAAAACTCATGAAGTCCACACTAATCCTTCCAAGCATAAACTAAAGGATAAGAAATCAATAAAATAAAATAAATGCAAAAATATGATACCACTTTTCCTGGCAAATTTGGTTGCATTTAGCATATGCAACGAGCCTTTAAACCCCTAGGCGATCCCTAGTGGATGAGTTGTGTCTTGTGAGGGTTTACGGCACGCTACCCATAAACGTAGTTTCTCAAAAAATACATGTGATGAGGCTAAATTATCAAACACTTGAACAAGTTTTTCACTATAGATCATAAGATGCTATTTAAGTCCAAGAATCAACAAAACCTCAAAAATGGATGTGTGTGCAAGCCAATGACCATCTTAACAACTAACCCAGAACACATAATGAGAGAACACACCACAACTTCATTTGCTCCAAACCTCACCAGAATAATTATTTGACCAAAGAATTCACTCCGAGATTTGGATGAAAATTTATTTATTTTTATTTTTTTTATAGGAAAGATGAACAATGAAATAACACAAAAATCTCATGAAAGATGTCATCTATTGGGAACTCCACCATTCTTACCACAAACTCGCCTAGGATCAATTGGTCATTCAATCTAGGTTGTAATGGGGCCAAAGGTGAATGAGTGAAACAGAGAAAGGAAAGGATGCACAAATAATTTCAAAAACATGCTAGAGGCCTTTGTAACAATGATTCACAAGAATTACCTTCTAACAATTGCATTCCCTTTTCATTTTTTTCTTTTTCTTTTAATTATTTTTTTTTCTTTTTCAATTTCTTCTTCACTTCACTTCTCTCTATCTCTCTCTCTCTCTCTCTCTCTCTCTCTCTCTCTCTCTCTCTCTCTCTCTCTCTTTCATTCTTCCTTCAATAAACAACTTTGTACAAGAACCCAATAATGTAGAATTTTAACCAAATTCCACCATAAGAATAATAACAGAACAATTTTTTGCAAACCATTTTACCAAACTATAATAAATCATTCCTAGCATATTTTGAAAATAATTTGGTGAAGGGAGATTATATAAGTGGCTCAACTCCATAAGAAGTAGGCATGAGAATGTGGCTCAATCAAAGAAAAAGGCTTAATTTTAGGATCAACATGGTTTCTAATGATTACATCTGTAAAAGGGTTAGCTTGAAAGGCTCAAACACATCCTAAAATGACCAAAATCGTATCCCAAGTATATCAACCAACATGCCACCAACCGTGTAATGGGTGCTCGAATAGATAATCAAGACAAGAATAATGAGATCAACAATAGAATCTGGTGAATGAAGAAAAGCAAATGACATTGATTTTTTTTTTCTTTTGAATATCACTCAACAAAAATTAGATAGACTAAAAGAAAACTCACAAGAATTAATAGGAAATCACTCAACAAGAACGGGACAAGAATTTACAAGAATCATAAGCATTAAATCTCTATATGTTCTCAAACTCATATGCATTCTAGCAACCAACAACCTCATATGGCTCTTGTGATCAAAATAGTGTATTTTTATTTTGATTCAAAAATGACATAAAATAGAATCTACGACTCAAGCAAACATCTCATTCTCATGTCAACAACAAAGCCTCAAAAACATGTAACTCTCAAACAAAACCCTTTTTGTGTGTGTGTGTGTTTTTTTTTTTTTTTTTTTTTGAAAATAAAAGACATAATTGAAGAAAAGAAGGAAACACAACAAGCATGCAAGAGATGACTATCCCACCCCCCAACCTAAATCTAACATTGACCTCAATGTTTTGAAGAAAAGCAAAAAGGCATGCTAAAATGAGGTTTAGAGAGCACTTGAAACTTTTCAAAGGAGCTTTCAAAGTCAATTTCCCGCAAACATGAAAGTTTCACAAAAATAAATAAATAAATAAAAAAGAATATATAATACAATTACAAGATACACTCACAAAAGATTAGTCATCCCGGTTGAAGGGATCCTCCAAAGGAAATCCTCCTAAGGCTAGTTTCAATCTTTGTCCATTTACCTTAAGAATTCTACCATCCCTAGGGTCCTTAACCTCAATAGCTCCATTCTTAAACACTCGCTTCACAACATATGGGCCATCCCATCTAGAGTTTTCCAGGATGCCTATGGAGCCCAGTGTCATATAAATATACTTTTTGAAAAGGTTCAAGATTTTTCCTCAAAATTATTTTGTCATGAAATTGCTTTCATTTTTCTTTGTAGATTTTAGAGCTCTCATTTGCCTCATTTTGAAGCTCCTCCAATTCATTCATTTGTAACTTCATTACTTGGCTTGCCTCATTCAAATCAAAGTTCAAGGACTTAATAGCCCAGTATGCTTTATGCTCTAATTCCATAGACAAATGAGAATGTTTTCCATAAACAAGACGGTAAGGGGACATGCCAATAGGAGATTTTAAAGCTGTTCGGTAAGCCCAAAGCGCATTGTTAAGTGGTAAAGACCAATCATTGCGATCCAAGTTTACTGTTTTTTTCCAAAATTTGTTTTATCTCTCTATTAGCAAGTTCTGCTTGTCCATTTGTTTGTGGATGGTAAGGAGTTGATATTTTATGAACCACACCATATTTCTTCATGAGGCCTTCAAATGGTCTATTACAAAAATGAGTTCCTTGATCACTTAAGATGGCACGTGGTGTTTGAAACCTAGACGAAATATTTTCTTTCAAAAATTTCACCACTGTCCTTTGGTCATTTTTCTTACAAGCCATAGCCTTAACCCACTTAGATTCATAATCCACAGCCACCAAAATGTATATATATCCAAAAGATGGGGGAAAAAGGACCCATGACATCAATACCCTAACAATAAATTTCAATCACAAGTATGGGATTTAAGGGCATCATGTTACGGCGAGAAATTGCCCCTAGCTTTTGGCATCTATCACAAATCCGACAATAATCATTAGTGTCTTTGAATAATGTAGGCCAATAAAATCCACACTGCAAAATCTTTATAGCAGTTTTCTTTATTGAAAAATGGCCTCCACATGCTTGTGAGTGACAAAAATCCAAGACATAAACAATTTCATCATTTGGGACACATCTTCTCATAATTTGGCCAGGGCAATACTTGAAAAGATCAGGGTCATCCCAATAAAAATTACGTACCTCAAATAAAAAATTTCACTTGTCTTGTGCTCTCCACTTCAATGGAATTTCCCCTGTTGCCAAATGGTTGACAATATGTGCATAGCAAGGCAAATTTGTAATGGAAAACAAATGCTCATCGGGAAATTCGTCATGGATAGGCAAGGTCTCCATTGATTCTTTAAACACAAGCCTTGAAAGATGGTCAGCATTCTCCACTCCTTTCTTATCCTTGATTGTAAGTTTAAATTCCTGCATTAATAAAATCTACTTAATTAGTCTTGCTTTAGCATTCTTCTTTGTGAGAAGGTACTTAAGTGTTGCATGGTCAGTGAAAATCTCAATAGGCGAACCAATTAAGTATGCATGAAATTTATCCAAAGCAAATACAATTGCAAGCAACTCTTTCTCTATGGTGGAGTAATTCATTTGAGCACCATTAAGAGTCCGACTTGCATAGTATATCACACAAGGTTTATTGTCTCTCCTTTGGCCCAACACAGCCTCAACAGTGTAATCACTCTCGTCACACATAATCTCAAGAGGAAGACACTAGTTAGGTGGTTGTATTATAGGAGCAGATGTAAGCATTTCAATAAGCTTATTAAGAGCTTCTTGACATTCTTCTATCCACTTAAATGGGGTATCCTTAATGAGAGGTGACACAGTGGCTGAGAAATAGTGTTAAAGTTTTCTGTGAACCTTTTATAGAACCCCGCATGACCCAAAAAATACCTCACTTCCTTAATGGTTTTGGGAATAGGTATTAACTTAATTTTGGATTTGTCTACCTCTATCCCTTTAGAAGAAACAATGTGGCCTAGGAAAATTCCAGAAGATACCATGAAATGACATTTCTCCCAATTTATAACAAGGTTCTTTTCCTTAGACCTAGCCAACACTTTACCTACATTCTCTAAACAACCATCAAAAGAGTCTCCAAAGACTGAAAGATCATCCATGAAAACTTCCATAAAATCTCCAATCATGTCACTAAAAATGCTCATCATATATCTTTGAAAAGCGGCTAGAGCATTGCAAAGTTCAAATGACATGCGGCAAAATGCATAGGTGCCAAATGGACAAGTGAAAGTGGTCTTATCCTGGTTCTCAAAATCAATTTCAATTTGGTAATAGCTAGAATACCCATCTAAAAAACAATAAAATTCATGACCAGCCACTTTCTCTAAGATTTGATCAATAAAAGGCAATGGAAAGTGGTCTTTTCTAGTGGTTGCATTCAATTTTCTATAATCTATACACATACGCTACCCAGTCACAAGTTTGGTAGACACCATTTCATTCTTTACAACTGTAACTCCAAACTTCTTGGGAACCACTTGTGTAGGACTAACCCATTTACTATCAGCAGTAAGGTAAATAATACCCGCATCCAATAATTATAAAACCTCATTTTTAACAACTTCTTTCATTGCTGGGTTAAGTCTATGTTGTGGGTCCCTAGTAGCCCTGGAATCATTTTCAAGATTTATTTTATGAGTGCAGATCAAAGGGCTTATTCCCTTAATATTTGCCATGGTCCAACCAATTGTAGTTTTATGTTTTTTTAAAAAGCATAATTAACTTACATTCCTGCTCCATAGTTAATTCAGAAGTAATAACAACAGAAAAGGTATCACCTGGTTTGAGGAATGCATATTTTAAACCATGTGGCAATTGTTTCAACTCCAACTTTGGTACCTTAACACTAGAAGGAAGATGTTTTGTATTTCTTTCAGGCAGCTCCTCAATGCGTGGTTTCCATCCATTCACTTCCATAATCTATGATTAATCAATCAAAGAGAAAACATCAGCAACCTCAGAATTAATGGAAGAATCAAGATAATAAGATTTAACAAGAAAAGACTCAAGAGGGTCAGAAAAAAATGTCTCATTAAATTCTTCTTCCTCAATAGCATTTAGCCAATTCACAATTTCACACTCCTCATCTCCCATTATTTTCTTGCTAATATTGAAGATATTCACTTCCAATGTCATGTTGCCAAAAGTAAGTTTGATGAGTCCATTCTTGCAATTTATTAAGGCATTAGTAGTAGCTAAAAATGGACGTCCAAGAATGATAGGAATATTAGAATTTACATGCACAACAGATTGTGTGTCCAAAATTAGAAAATCAACAGGATAATAAAATTTATCAATTTGGACGAACACATCTTCTATCATCCCTCTTGGTCTATTTACAGACCGATCAACTAATTGTAACACCACAGAATTGGGTTTTATATCACCTAAACCAAAATGTAAATAAACCAAGTAGGGCATCAAATGAAAATTACCCCTAAATCCAACAATGCTTGCTCAATACCATGGTCCTCAATAATACATGAAATAGTGGGACATCCAGGATCTTTGTATTTAGGAGGGGTCTTATATAGAACTAAAGCACTTACCTGTTCTGTTAGAAAAGCTGTCTTCTTGACATTGTGCTTCCTTTTCATTGTGCACAAATCCTTAATCACTTTGGCATATGATGGAATTTGCTTAATGACAGGCAACAATGGAAATTTAATTTTTACTTGCCTAAGGTTTTCCAGAATTTCAGGGCTAGAGTCCAATTTTCTTGAAGATTTTAAAGCTTGAGGAAATGGTATAGAAATTGGTCTCTTAACAATTTAATCAATGTTGGGCAAGTCAATATCTTTACTACTCATGTCTAATTCCTTAAGCTCCTGAGTTGCCATTGGCATATCTAAATTTTTTTCCACTTCAAGTAGTAATAGCATTGGCTTGCTCAAGATGTGAATTATTCTTTTCAGAGCATTGAGCCATATGTTGACCTTGAGGATTTTGAGGTTGGGATGAAAATTTCCCTTTCTCATTTATAGTTAAAGAACTAGTCAACTTAGAAATATGACTTTTTATCTCCCTATTTTCTTCAACAGGCTGGGTGAGCAAAGTATCATGCTTTTGATTTGTCTTACCTTGAGTCTCTATGAATGCATGAATGGCGTTCTCAAGTGAATTAGATATATGTGAATGTGATGCATGTGGTGTAGGAAGTGATTAGGAAAAATTCCTTTGTGGCATTTGTGATTGTGATGAAGAATGAGTCTCATTTTTCCAACTAAAGTTAGGATGATTCTGCCAAGTTGGATTATAAGTCTCAAAGTAGGCTGAATAAGGCCTATTAAAATTACTATTGGCCCCACAATGTTCTTCATACATTCCCATCATACTAGGCAAGATTGGGCAATCCTTGGTAGGATGCCCAATGTCATGGCAAATTTTGTACTCTTCATGTAAACTTGTTTGTTGCTAACAACCCTTTTCACTTTTAAAGCATCTATCTCTCTTTTCAAACTAGCAACTTGGGCATTTAAATTATCTTTCTGTTTCAATTGGTAAATTTCCCCACTAGAAGGAGTGGAGGCATTTGCTCTAGACCGGTTGGTACTCTTAACACTATTGGGTCCAGTCCAAGTGTGGGCTTTTTCTGCTAGGTCATTCAAATACTCTATGGCCTCATCGGAGTCCTTTTGCAAAAATTCTCGGTTACACATCATCTCAACAAATTGATGCTCTCTATTGGTAAGTCTCTCATAAAAATAGCTCACAATTCGTCAACTCTCATAACCATGGTGAGGACACAAATTCAAAAGGTCTTAAAATCTTTTCCAAGCTTGGTACAAAATCTCACTTTCTTCTTGTGAAAAATTTGAAATTTGTCTTTTGAGAGCATTTGTTTTACGTTTAGGAAAATATTTCTTGAAAAATTCATGTGTCATCTCACCCCATGTCCCAAACGACTTAGGTTTCAATCAATACAACCAACTTTTTGCTCTCTCTTTCAAGGAAAAGGAAAAAATTTCAATCTAATTGTATCTATTGCTCCTACTTGATGATGGAAGGTAGCAACCACCTCTTCAAATTCTCTAATGTGCACATAAGGGTTCTCATTCTCCATACCATGAAAGGTGGGGAGAAGTGGAATCATTCATGGTTTAAAATCAAAGTTTTGCACATTGGCTGGAAACATAATGCAAGATGGTGCACTATTACGTGTTGGGTGCAAGTAATCATGTAAAGATTTAATGGGCAACTCATCTTCATTCATGGTGTATGATGTGTGTGAATATGTACTCAAAGAACTAGACGAATTGGACGAATCAGATAAATTTACAAAGAGAGCTTTGGAATCCGTATCGGGTCTCTTTGCAAATCTACCGTATTCGTCCCTATATCTATTTTGCATAACACAAAATTGAAAAGAAAGGAACGAGTTTACCGGGTTTGAAGAACTCAACACCAGTCAACCTATTCCTCTTGTGCTCCTTGCTTTGCACATTTTCCGGGCAATGGTGCCAAAAATTGACGTCGTCCAATTTTGTAATGAAAATTGTAGTGTAGTTAAGGTAATTGTTCCATTGAGAAGAAAAATAAGAACACGACAAAAGTACCAATAATATATATATATATATATATATATATATATATATAATAAAGTATGATTGAAACTTAGGAAAATAAAGTTTGGTAAAATTCAATAATTAAAATCACTTGGGCGTTAGGGTTTTTCTACCAATATTGTTAAGCATCCACTGCCAATCCAATTTAGTACACAATTGGGTAAGTAAACACATAAACTATCCGATTGAAATATTTAGAAGTAAGATTTATTAATAAAACTCTCTTTGGTTGATTATATTCATCAATTTTTCCAACAATTTAGTCTAAAAAATAATAACTTTGCTAGAAAAGCTCAAGAACATCGCATACCCTAAAGGCAATACTATGACAAAAGTAATATCTAACAAGATTATCATGTTTTACTAGAGAGATTATAAAACCCTATTCTAACAATAAGAAGATTCAAGAATAGACTTATGAAAGAATTAGAAATCACATATGAATCTAATAAAAAAATTATAAAAAGAGAACAATTGATTTCAATAATCAAAATGTGAAAAACATGCTTGGATTGAACAGTGGACAACTTACAATATTGGGGATTCACCCCTTTACCACCCTAACTTAGGTTCTTAAGCTACCATAGAAAGTAAAAACTCTTAAAAATTGATGAAAAATAAGGTTTTCCAGCAGCCAAAAAATGTGGCTGCCCTTGTATCCCTTTAATATTTATAACATTCAAAACCCTAAAACACATGCTTCCTAAAATATATATATATATATATATATATATATAAAATGTCAATTCTTGTTTTTCGATAGTGGGCCAACTTCCAAGTCGATTTTGGCCTTTAATATAGTAGATTCTAAAGTTTTGGTAAACTACAAAATTTTAGATCTTTAAGTCCTCTTTTCATGGCCGCAAGAATCATGTCAATTCAATATCGGTGTAAAAAGATATGGCCAAAATACCAAAACTAGTCAGAATGTTTCCATGCCAGGATTTTTTCCATCTTTGGCTTAAACGAATTTCTCTCTTTCCTTTTATGTTTCCACACATCTTTGACTCACTAAATTCTTCAAAAGCCACTTCTCAATTGATTTTCACCCTTAGATTCTCTTGGCTTCATGTCTGCATGCTTAGCTCATTAGTTAAATCTCATACAAGAGAAAAATACACGTAATGAGTATATTTTAGAGAAAAGTTACAGACTCTCATATTTATGTGTAAGTGTGGGAATAAACATAAAATAGATGTGATAATACCTACAAAACTAAGATAATACTGTACTTTTAAGTTATTATCAAGTCATTAAATTCCCCAATAAAATTCAAACATATAACTGGATTAAATTTAATTGTACTAAAGAAAAATAATAAATTTTATTTTGTATTGATAATATAAACATGTGTTGGAATTTAATTGGAGAACTTTATGTATAGTAACTAAACTTTGTTACACCAACAACAAACTTCAGAAGATATTTTGAGAGGTTATTGAAGGGATGAAAGGGGATCAATGAGATCCAAGACCAATGTCAAACAAGAGGATCCTTAAGGCCCAAATCCGACAGGTTTGAACAACACCCTAGTATTGCTTTGCAGGGCTGACTGAATAAGGTTTGAGACCTAGAAGATAATTTTAAATGGTTTTTTCATAAAATATTTAAATATCAATTAAATAAAATTTATTTACACACACAAGCTTATACATATAGGTTTTGTTAACATGTTTGTTGCAATTGATAGCTAATTCGCTTAATCTACACACTCATAACAATTCCTTTTTGGTGAAACAATTTAGGGTTTTAAATGGGTTGGATTTTTATTGGTCTAGTATTTTGGAGGTCTGAGTTGGGAGAAATAATGAATTATCCACTTACATATTTTCCCTATACAAAAAATCACCCTATAACTTTTGTTCAATTTTGGTTTTTTTTTTTTTTTTTTTAATTTTTAATTTTTTTTAAAAGGAGGCTTTGGGACCCTTCTATAAAATTTTGGAGGTATAGGCCTAGGCCCAGAGCCGACCATGCTGCTCAGTCTTACTCATATTCTTCCTTTGCTAGTGTCTTATACGGGCCATGAAGATTGGAGAAAGCAAAGAACCGGCTTGTGGAAGAAATTTAAAAATGACAATGTTAGAATATTAGTTTGGTTGTAGGTCCATACATGAAAGGCCCACGCTCATTTAGATGTTATAACTTGTACGATAGTACTACTTGTTGTAAACCACTTTACTTTTATTTATTTATTTTTGGAGTAGTATGTTTTTGTGTAAAGTTTATTGCTTTTTTTTTTAGAATGTGTGAAAAGTTTATTGTGATTGAGCAAGAGAGCTATAACAAAAATTAATTATCATTTTGACTTAATGATATATAGTAATTATTATAGTGGAGATGTAATAAGTTAAGATTCTATTTTTTCTATATAAAATAATATACATACAAAAATATGCTAAGAGTTTTATTTCCATGACATTGTTTGGTCTCATTTATAAGAAAGGATTGTGAGAATTCTTCCTTTCCTATTTGGAAGCTGTAACAATTGAATATAAGAAAAAAATAATTGCTATATGGAAATGACTTCAATTGCTATATGGATTCTTTATTAGTGAAAGTTTCTAGTGACAATTAAAAGTATAGACGGGCCAAGATAGACGCTCACACAGGCCTTACATACATTTTGTCTTGTGCTGTAATGGATTATTTTAGAAATTTTGTACTGAGACAGGTTTATGAAGTGTTAGATATATGTCGTGAACATATATCTCAACCATTTTGAATTTCTTGCTTCATGAAGAGCGTGGACAGACTAGTTTCAATGAATTGATACTTTTACCGAACTTTGTTACTTGATAATTTGTTTGCAAGTGCATATTACAATTTATTCAGTAATCTAGATGATTATAGAAATCCTAATTGAAATTGTAATTTCAACCAACATTTTCACTTAATGGGCTTTGCAAAATCAATTTACTCGCATTTCGCAGAAGAACAGTGTCCCCAACCATATTCGCTTGGACATCGTCCTTAATGGGCACTTTGTTACTCAATGAGACAAGCACAAGTCTGTTGCAATTAATTGAGCTTGCTGACTTACTTTCAGCCTAGTAGTAGAGGTTGGATTGATTTAATATTAATTGAGCGTGCGTTGGGTTGACGTGTTTTGAATCTTACCTCGAACGTATGTCAAGTTGACCGTTAATAGTTGATACTTGATATGACTAGATTAGTCTTCTTGGGTATAGTGTAAATGTAGCTAGGCTAATCTTTTTTCTTGAACAAACACGATAATTTATTGGGCATATCAAGAGCTAAATTAGAATTGACACCACATTTTTTCTATTGAACAAGCATGGGAATTTGAGAAATGCATCTTTTATGTCAACTTAGAGAGTAGACTTCATTTTACCTGAAGCATTTTGATTGGCAAAATCCCTTAGAGCTGCTTTTTGTGAGCAGTAAAGGCCAGGGAACGTCCTTGTTCAAAGTCATGGGAGATTGACTCCATTTTATAAGACTTACAATTTGCCAAAGAATTGAGCAAGTTAATTTCAGTGGGTTATAAGGTTCACCAATGAGCCAGCCAATTATGTGCTAATTGGCTGGCCAAGCAAGCTGGAAAATTTCTTCTTTCCCGCCACTTGGTTTTACACTTTTTCATTGTTCCTTTGTTTATTTGTTATGCTTATGTTATGGCCAATAAAAATAATAAAAACACAATTCATTCGAATCTCCAATACTTGGTTGGCCTATTATAGTGCATATTACATGTGCAAGTGTGAGACACCTTTTTTTCGGACATCTTATCCTGTCCGTGGAGCCCTTTATAAACACGATAAGTCCAGCTTACAGCCAAAAGTTCATTGTAGCCTCTCCATTAAGACCAATTGACAAAATTGTGGAAAGTGGAAATAGCTGTATGGATTGCAAACCTAATACAGTTTTGAGCAGTTGAGCTCCTATTATAGAGAAGTAAATGGTTTAGAACTTTGTATAAGCTTTGGATAGCCCTTTTAGCTAGGCTGATTATATGACAGAACAGCCTATCCTGGGTCTTGGCACAAAAAAATCCAATGTAGAATTAGGCTTAACATGTGTTTGGGCCGGCACTCGTACTGATAAACCGTAATTCACTTCAATCTAGACGCTGGATTTTCCGACAGGAATTATCATATTTACCAGGAGTAGGCCCAAATATGTGATGGATGTTATGACTTATTAGAACGTCATTATATGAATTGGTCCTCGTTCACATGGTATCCAACTAACCAAAGTAGCAAATTGTAGACTGAAAGATCAGAGAAATTGTGTTTGAAATGGGCTAGTACAACCAATTATGGCAACCCTGCGCATTATAAGCTAGGCTCACAGTTGCACAAGATGACAACCATTTCAAAACCTAATACTAGCTAGGAGATTATTATAGCCAGCATCGATCAGCATACATTAATTTGAACATCTCAAATTCAGGCATTAAAGAAATGATATTATGAGGACATGACACGGGGGCCGTGTTTAGACTTCAGATTTAGTCGGTCCAGTTGAAGCCTTCACCCTTCAGGTTGTTGAGCATGCAAGTTTGGTAACAACTGGCATTTTGTGTATGCTAGCAGTTGGCATTGCTAAAGGAATTGACCACTGTTAATCCTTGAAACCAGAATTGCCATGGATTTATATAGTTTTACTTTCTAGCCCACATATTTATAATTTTATCAATTTTGTCTTTGGTTAACAAGAATGTAATTTTGCCCTTGTATTAACTAATTAAGGAAATCTAATAAATAGTAGTAGTTAATTAATCTAACAAACTATACAACTGGAATCCAACTTAATTTGATATTTAGGAAGAATATTTAAACGTACGGGACTAACAACAATTAGGATACAGCATTTACAATGTAAGTTCTGAGAAGCTCCAAAAGCAAAAAGTAAGCACCAAAAATTTTGGGCAAAGGAGGAAGTAAAGTAGACACAAGTGGAGTGGGGTGAGTATGATTGAATGTCGCTAGGAAGAATAGGTCAAGCGGCATTTTCTATTGAATTGGAGAGGTTGCCATGTCTTTTCTCAAGCCGGACCAAACGAGCCCACTTCAGGTCTTGAGTCTGACTCCACCCTCAAAAGCAACACCTACAAAAATTCAGGAGTAAGTGAATATATTGTGGTCCTGACTCCTGACCAGACCAACCGTATGAACTTCAGCCTTGGTGCCAGTGGGTCCACGTGTAATTACATGTTATAATACAAAAACAATGAGACATGTATATATAAGATATTATGATTGCCCCATTATCATCCAAACGTACGTAAACAAAAGTGTGCAATATGCTATTCTACATATGTGAGGTGGACTGTCCATTTCTTGGCATCTCTAATGTCATACTCAATACTCAATACCCATTCCAAATGGCTTGTTATGATCACCCAATGAATTTCTTCCCTCAATAAAGGGAGCTAGCCCTTCAAATCCTGATTAACCATTTGCACTTTTATGCACTACTTAATGATTCTGCTCTTAAAATGAAATTATAACTCAAAGAAAATTACTTTTGCATTTTTTCGGAGGACATACTATGAACTAGTTAAGCACAATCCCTTTAAATGTAAGTAAAGATACTATTTACACTCCCTAAGTTTTCGTCTATTAATTATGAAAGTTTACAATTTAGACCATCAAATATTAAAACAATATCAATGTGTTCTTTCTGTTAACATCTGTTAGAATCTTGTCACTGACCTACACAAAAAAGTCATTTTGTACATAAGATAGGAAAACGACATCAATTTCAAGCGAGTTTATTATTAAATACACATGTTTTATATGACTTAATGTATATGCCTCTATGTTTTACTAGGTATATACCTTAGTCATGGCCCTTTATTATATCTTGAATCAAGGCATATCAATTATTCTTGATTTAAATATAATCAATCACTTCTATCAGATAACTATTATGGATATATATAATATATACCCTATATTGGGTTCTTGTAATACATAATTCAAAATAGTAAAAATGTGATCACTAAGAGTTTTTTGTTGTGGACATAGTACATCAAGTCGAACCATGTAAATCTTTGCTTTTGCTTTCTCCTTCTTTCTAAGTCTTTTATTATCTTCTATTTATTTTTAACATGGTATCAGGGTTACTTTTTGATCTTCAATAGGGTTCAATTAGCCCATCTCCAACCATCACTCATCTTTATCACTACTAACCATTGTTCGGCTTAGCACTGCTGACCATTGTTTGGACTAGTCATTGCTACCCACTGTCTCGACATATTTCATAACTACTTGTTTCTAGACAAAGCAATTTCCTACTCCACTTTAATTAATTGATTATTTATTTAAAGATTTTGATCTTGGGGTATTCTTTCCATTTGAGACTCCCAAGTCACACTTGTTAGGTTCTAAGAATTAGGAGCTAATGTATTAGAACTTTAATTTGTAATGTTGGCAAACCATGATCAAAACATTCTTTAAGTTGTGTGCTAGACTTTCTCAAAGTATGGCTTTTTATGTAAAGTTGGAATCGAGTTGACTGCAGAATTACTGTGCACTTTCTGCCTGACTCGATCGATCGAAAATCGTGCAGAACGTTTTCTGCAGAATTTTTCCAACTCAGCCCTAGCCCGTTTAATGTATAGGGTTTTATGTTTTGCCCTAGGTATATAAGGGAAAACCCTAGCCACGTTTTTAGAGTTCTGAATGCTGTGTTTGTGAATCTATTTATTAGATCTAGAGGTGTTTACCTTCACATACACTTAGGGTTTCCAAACTCAAGATTCATGTCAAGAGATTGGTAAATCATACAGTTGCAGAATCAAAAGAGCTTCAAGATATACAAGCAGGTATTGCTTGTGCTTTGTTGAAGAATTCAAGGAAAGAAGGAGTCCGTGGATCTCAGAGCTGTCACGTGGTTGTGGTAGTAAGTTTCCTACAGGCAGGTAGCAATAGGATGTTAGTGGTCTAAGTCTTATTGTGTAAACTTCGATTCTTTCATAGTGAATTCGTTTTACCTTGAGGATAGCTAGGTTAAATCCTCCCCAGGTTTTTTACCGGTTTGGTTTTTCTGGGTCATCATATCATGTGTTCTTTATTTTTCCGCACTTATACATGATTTGATATATTTGTGTTAACCTAGATTTGTTTAAATTACCTAAGTTAATCACTTGGCTAATTCTCTAGGTTAATCTGTTAGGTTTAAGGGGTTTAAACGAACTTACAAGTGGTATCAGAGCGGGTAACTTTTGTTTTTGATCCTTTGATCTTTAAGCTGATCCTTGACCCCTGTTGTTATGGATTTCTCTAAAATCTTCTCTTTAGTCTGCCACATTGTCTACTTGGTGTGCTTGTCCTTTACTATTTGTGTTAAAATTTTTCTTTATTGTCTTGGTATAATCACATATGATAATAATTACATGTGCTATACTGCTTTAACCGCCTTAAAGGCTCGTGATTCTTGTCTTTGGTATTTGGATAGTGGTTGTTCCAGGCACATGACAGGAAATAAAACCTTGTTCAAGACACTCTTCGAAGGAAGGATTGGAACAATTACTTTTGGAGATAGAAGCAAATCTGTGATCAGAGGCATTGGTACTGTGAATATTCCAGGACTACCAGTCTTTGAAGATATTTGGTATGTTGATGGGTTGAAGGCTAACTTACTCAGTATAAGTCAGATTTATGACAATGGACTGAATGTGTTTTTCACTAAACAAGAATGTGAAATACTTGATGAAGGAGGTGACTGTATGTGTGTTGGTGTGAATGATAATTGTTATTGTGTCACCCCAAGTATAAGCAACAAATGCTTCAGTGCTAAGATCAATCAAGTTGACTTATGCCATCAAAGGTTGGGACATGCTAGTCTTAAGCAATTAGAGAAGATTTCAAAATGTGATGTAGTAATTGGGTTGTCTAAGTTTGAGAAGATTGAAAAATGCATCTGTGGACCATGTTAGATGGGTAAACAAGTGAAGTCCAAACATCTGTCTGTAGCTGATGTTCAAACTACAAGACCTTTGGAGTTGCTGCACATTGATCTCATGGGTCTTGCCAGAGTTCAGAGTTTAGGTGGAAAGAAGTATATTCTAGTTGTTGTGGATGACTTTACCAGATTCACATGGGTTGTACTTTTGAAAGATAAAGCTGAGGCTCTTGAAAAAATGATTCATCTGTGCAAAAAATTGCAAGTAGAAAAAGGAACTGTGATAGCCAGAATAAGAAGTGACCATGGAAAAGAGTTTGAGAACACAAAACTGGCTATGTTTTACAATAATCAAGGCACACATCAGGAATTTTCTTTACCTAAAACACCACAACAAAATGGAATAGTGGAAAGGAAAAATAGGGTTGTACAAGAAATGGCCTGTGTCATGCTTCATAATAAGAAGATGTCTAAATATTTTTGGGGAGAAGCTGTTAATACTGCATGTCACACTCTTAATCAGGTATATTTCAGACCTAACTCCAAGCAAACTCCCTATGAACTCTGGAGAGGAAAGAAGCCTGTAGTCAAATACTTCAGAATATTTGGCAGTGACTGTTACATTCTGCGTGATAGAGAGAACTTGGAAAAGTTTGATGCTAAGAGTGACAAGGGTTATTTTCTGGGATACTCCTCCACCAGTAGAGCATACAGAGCATATAATCTGAGAACTAAAACAGTCATGGAATCTTCAAATGTAGTGATCAATGATGAATTAAACTCAAAAGGTCATTCAGAAAATGCACCTCAGGTTTAAGAAAAGATTATGGAAGTTGATGATTCTCTACCTGAAAACTATGTAGGAAAGCATATAGAGGAAGAGTTGATGGTATTGAATGATACAGCATCTGTGCCATCAAGTTTAGAACCTTCAACACCAGTTCATGAAGCTCAACAAGAACAGAGAGAGTTTCAAAGTTCATCAGATCAGAAAGGTACCTCTACTTCATTGGTCAAAGGTCCATCCTCAAGAGTTAAGTTGAATCATCCTGCTACTAATATATTGGGGAGTTTGAATGATAACATGAGATTGAGATCCAAAGCATTAAATGTAATTACTCACTCATGCTATTTATCCCAATTTGAACTGAAAAAGGTGGATGAAGCTCTACAAGATGTTGATTGGGTAAATTCTATGCACAAAGAACTTCATCAGTTTGTTCGAAATGATATGTGGGAATTAGTTCCTAGACCAAAAGGAAGTCAATGTTATTGGAACTAAGTGGATCTTCAAGAATAAGTCAGATGAACATGGAACTGTTATCAGAAATAAATCTAGACTTGTTGCTCAAGGATACACACAAGTAGAAGGGATTGATTTTGATGAGACTTTTGCACCTGTAGCAAGATTGGAATTTATTCGAATTCTTTTAGCTATAGCAAGTCATATGAACTTCAAGTTGTATCAAATGGATGTCAAGAGTGCTTTCTTAAATGGCATGTTACAAGAAGAGGTATATGTTAAACAACCGAAAGGTTTTGTTGATCCTCACAGGCCGAATGATGTCTACAAGTTGAAGAGAGCTCTCTATGGATTGAAACAAGCTCCACGGGCTTGGTATGATAGACTAACTGCATATTTCACGGACCATGGCTTTAAGAGAGGTTTTTCTGACACCACTTTGTTCATACGAAAGGATAAGAATCATTTTGTAGTTGCTCAAATTTATGTTGATGATATTGTTTTTGGTGCTACTAATGATTCTCTTGCTCAATCTTTTGTAGATGAAATAAAGGCCATGTTTGAGATGAGTATAGTTGGTGAACTAACTTATTTCTTGGGATTGCAGGTAAAGCAAACGGATGCTGGAATTTACATCAACCAAGCTAAGTATGCATGAAATTTGGTCAAGAGATTTGGTCTTGACAAGGCTGCACATGCTAGGACACCAATGGCTGCTAATACAAAACTAACAAACGATCCATCAAGTGAATCTGTTGATGTTACCCTATTCAGAAGCATGATTGGTTGTCTTTTGTACTTAACTGCTAGCCGACCTGATGTTGCGTTTAGTGTGGGTATTTGTTCTAGATTTCAATCTAATCCTAAGGTTTCTCACTTAAATATTGTTAAAAGGATTTTAAAGTATGTTGCTGGAACTTGTGATTATGGTCTGTTTTACAGCAAAGAGTCAAATTTTTCTCTTGCTAGTTTTTCTGATTCTGATTGGGCTGATAATGCTGATGATAGAAAAAGTACAACTGGTGGTTGTTTTTATGTTGGTACTAATCTTGTTGCTTGGATGAGTAAGAAGCAACATTCTGTTTTTTTATCTACTGCAGAGACAGAATATATTGCTGCTGGAAGTTGTTGTTCTCAGCTTCTTTGGATGAAAAAACTCTTGAGTGATTATGGAATATCATAGGACACCATGGTTGTTTATTGTGATAACTCTAGTGCTATAGATATCTCTAAGAATCCTGTTCAACACTCTAAGACCAAACACATTGAGATTAGATATCATTTCATTAGGGATCTTGTTGAACGGAAAATTGTTGCTCTTGAGTATATTCCAACTGAACGTCAGAATGCTGATATCTTCACCAAACCGCTTGATAGAGGAAAGTTTGAGACTCTTCGTCAAGTTATTGGTGTGATTCTTTGTCCCTAGTCATTCTTGACTTCATGGTCTTTGTGCTTCATTGCTCTATCTTTTGTGACCTTTGTTTCTAGGATTTGCATTGCATAACGTTCATGCATTTCATTCTAGGATGTTTGTTTCTTTTATATATATAAATATATATATATATATATTTTTTTTGCAAATTGTGTTTTTGCTATTTTTCCTTGAACTTGAAGACAAGGTTGGTCAATCAAATTTTACATAACATATGTATGTACCTTGTTTAGCTATGATGCACTATTATCATTGTACTTTACTAGCTAAAGTTTTGTAGTGCATGTTGTGTGGGAAGATGCTATATTTGTTGATCACATGATCTTGATCTTGAAGTCTTATGTCATTGATTGTCAGACTTGAACTTATTGAGAAAGGCATAAATAACCATCTCACCACTGTTTACTAGCCAATCATGAACACCTTAGTACATATCGTAAGATTTTGTGCTCGAGAAAGTGTAGCACATGCACAAAAAGAATATAAGGTGTAGCCTCTAAATAAAATTGGTATGTACATTATTGGGCTATAATAATTTCACAATTCATAAAATTGGTGTGTACATTATCCTGGCTATATTATTAAGTTTCTAATCAATTACATTGAATATTAATCTTGAGGCAAATCAAGAAACTTACATGATTGCAAGTTTTTATTTTAGGAGATGTGAGAGTTATATGATGTAACTCTTTAGGTGATAGTCTCTTTCAAATTCATGTGATGGATTTGTAGAAATTGTGATTGATTACTATGTGCATATCACCTCACATGTCTCTCAAACTTATGCTAGCTGCACACATTACACAAGTTATTCTTTGCTAAACTGTGTACATGTTATTGTGTGTTTATTTTTTGTCTGACCAACCAAGTTTGAATATTTTTGGAAATTGATGCAGAACATGTTTGTTTGTTTAAAGGGTTGAGGGAAATCTTGCTTTGAGAGATCTGGGTTACAAACATGGGTTTTTGGAAAACATTTCATCTCATACTCATGCATTCTATCCATAAAATCTAATGCTTTGAGGAGTTTTTGAACTAATATGTTTCGTTTTTCAAAAATTCAATTTTTCCAGAATTTCGATCGATTGAGTCTGTTTTTCGATTGGTCGAAATTGTTTTTAAAATCTCAGAAAAGTCTCTGTGTGTTTCGATCGGTCCTCGATTGGTATTGGATTAATCGAAGGATTTTCGACCGATCGAATGTAATTTTCAATCGATCAAAAATAGGGCCGAGTGTTTTTTAAAAAGGATTTTTCTCACATGATTCTTCACTTTTTCAAAAACTTTTCAACTCCTTTTTCACTCTACCAACCGGTCAGGCCTACTTTTGCTGATTTTTGTCGTTTTCCTTCGTTCTTTTTGCATCAATCCTCTCTCCCAAGGCCTGTAAGACTCTTCTGCCATTTCTTTTGTTTTTATTTTCAAGTTTCATGCATTTTTAGGTTATTTTCGGCATTTAGAGTTTTGGTGATTTTGGAATTGTTTTTGTGTGTTTCTCTCTCAAATTAATCATGGGTTTTTGTGGGGATACTATATACAAGCACTACAAGTGGTTTAATTTGATTACTTTGGTGTTTTGTGGTCAATTTGAAAATCTAGGGCTTGAAATTGATGAACTTGGGATTTTTGTTCAAATTGATTTAAATTGATGAAATTGACTTGTTAGATTGATTAATTTGATCATTATATTGAGTTATATAACTGTTGTGTTGATCAATTTGTCCATTAATTGTGTTTTGAAAAATTGGGTATTTGTTAATTTAAAACTCATGCTCAAGTCAATTTTGTTAATTTGGATTATATTTGAACTTGTCACTGCATTAGTTCATGCATCATTTGCATATTTTGTTCATGCATTATATAGATTGTTTTTTTTTCTATATTTTATGCTGTGCTAACTTGCAGTCTGCCCTTGGTTTGTTGTTTTTGCTCTTCTCTTTCTGTGCCTCTCTTTTTAGTTCTTAGCACCATGCTTAGGAAAACTAGAGTCCATAGGACTTCTGACCCTTCACCTTCATTTGATAGTGATCGGTTTCTTAGTGAGAAGAACTAAGAGACCTATGAGACCCTTAATCTTAGGCGTCATATTTGGGCTGAGCGTAGGGTCATTCTAGATGAGGTTGATCCTGAGGTGAGACCTAACTTTGAGCGTCGGGGTTGGTTATCTTTGCTAGATTTTGAGCATCCTCCTCCTCCTACATTGATTAGAGAGTTCTATTCGAACCTCTCTATCCACATCTATGATACCAACACCTTGGTTAAGTTTTGGTTACGAGGTGTAGAGTATCGCATTACCCCTTCGGTAGTGTCTGATGCTCTTGGGGTGCCTGTTATTGATCATCCCGTCTTTCCTTATGAGGAGTCTCCACCTCTTGATGATGTTATGTCATACATCACTGGGTCTTCTATCCAATGGGGTTCCGATCCTCGGATTACATCTGCTGAGCTTTCCGAGCTTCATTACCTTTTCTTTAGGATAGCGTGTCATTCCTTGTGACCTATTTCTCATCTTCATACTATTCCTATTGAGCGGTGTGTCTTTTTGTATGCACTTGTTACTGATGCCCCTACCAGTTTTCCTCATTTGTTCCTTCGTTCTTTGAACGAGCTACATAGGTCTAGTTTTACGGCTCATGCTTTATTCTTTCCTGTTTTTATTCATATGATTCTCCTTCATTTAGGTTTAAGTGATTTTCCTGCTTCTGAGCCCGTACATGTTATTACTCCTATAGGTGCTACCTTTTTGAGACAAAGGGCTGCTCAACTTCGAGCTAGCTCTAAGCGTCCTAGGGTAGAGCCTTCTAGTGTCACTCCACCTCCTTTCTCTTCTACAGATGTTCCTGCAGCTGAGACGTCTGCTGATGCTGCTGCTGCTGCTAATGCTCCTCCACCTTCTCCTTCGGATGTTTCTGATATTCGTCGGACTCTGGACACTGTCATGACCGTTCAGGCGGCTCATGGTCAGCTTCTGGTGGATGTCCTTGATGAGCTTCGAGCTTTGAGAGCGGATTTGGCGAGTTTTCGTCGTTCTCCTCCGCCACTTCTTTTTGATGATGAGTGAGTGCCCTTTGGCAATTCGTCACAAAAAGGGGGAGTGCATTCTATTGAAGAGTTCATGTCTTGTAGAGGAGATTTTTGTTTTAGGGGGAGTTTTGTACCTTACTGTGACACTTTTGAGCTTGTGGAATTATTAGATTGTATCTAGATGCTTCACTTTGTATTTACATTTTTTTGGCTCTTGTTAGGAAGTTATTTTTTTTGAGATACATTTTTATGTATATGTTTCTTGTTTCACTATGCTACTTTACTTATTGATTTATATTTATGATGTTATTCATGATATATGTCTTTATTTTGTGTCATGTGAAATCAAGAAGTTTTTTTTTTTTTTTTTTAATATTTCTTGTATTTTCCACACATGCGTTTATGTGTTTGTTAAGTGTTACATGAATATACATGTTGATTCAGTCGTGCTGCTGTCTACTTTGCAATTGTTAGATAGTAGTTAGGTTGAATAGTTTAGTGGCTTTTTAATTTTGTAATAGGCTGTTGCAATTTGTAAACTTTGAGCTTTTTGTTTAGTCTGTGTTTTGTCACGGATTGCCAAAGGGGGAGTTTGTTAGGTTCTAAGAATTAGGAACTAATGTATTAGAACTTCAATTTTGTAATGTTGGCAAACCATGATCAAAACATTCTTTAAGTTGTGTGTTAGACTTTCTTAAAGTATGGCTTTTTATGTAAAGTTGGAATCGAGTTGACTGCAGAATTACTGTGCACTTTCTGCCTGACACGATCAATCGAGTCTAATTCTCGAGAATTAGACTCGATCGATTGAAAATCGTGCGAAACGTTTTTCTGCAGAATTTTTCCAACTCAGCCCTAGCTCATTTAATGTATAGGGTTTTATGTTTTGCCCTAGGTATATAAGGGAAAACCCTAGCCACGTTTTTAGAGTTCTGAATGCTGTGTTTGTGAATCTATTTGTTAGATCTAGAGGTGTTTACCTTCACATACACTTAGGGTTTCCAAACTCAAGATTCATGTCAAGAGATTGGTAAATCATATAGTTGCAGAATCAAAAGAGCTTCAAGATATACAAGCAGGTGTTGCTTGTGCTTTGCTGAAGAATTCAAGAAAAAAAGGAGTCCGTGGATCTCGGAGCTGTCACGTGGTCGTGGTAGTAAGTTTCCTACAGGCAGGTAGCAATAGGATGTTAGTGGTCTAAATCTTATTGTGTAAACTTCGATTCTTTTATAGTGAATTCGTTTTACCTTGAAGATAGCTAGGTTAAATCCTCCCTAGGTTTTTTACCGGTTTGGTTTTCCTGAGTCATCATATCATGTGTTCTTTATTTTTCCGCACTTATACATGATTTGATATATTTGTGTTAACCTAGATTTGTTTAAATTACCTAAGTTAATCACTTGGCTAATTCTCTAGGTTAATCTGTTGGGTTTAAGGGGTCTAAACGAGCTTACAACACTAACTAGTGCATCACTCATTCCTTTTAGGTTCAATTAATGTGAAATTTGCCAAATTGCTTATGTGCTTTACCACAACATTGTCCTTTGCCAATATTCCTTAGGCCACCAGTGTAGGTGTCCTTTAGCCATGGTTGCCACTATTCGGTTGCTGGTGTAGCTATTCTCCAGTCGCCGATCGTCTTAATTTGTTGCCATTGCCAACATTTGCACAATTCATTGCACATTGTTCCTAGTTCATTCTACATCCAATCCAATCATCCTAATTCCAAACTCAAGATTCCACCTTCAGTTGAGTTTGAGGGGAATGTTAGTGTATGTGCATATGTTTTATATGATTTAAAGTATCTACTCTTTATATTTTACTGTGCACATACCTTAGCCATGGCCCTTTATTATGACCTGAATCATAGTATTTTATTTACTCTTGATTTAGACATAATCAATGGCCCCTATAAGTCAACCATTGAATATATATACTCACCCTGTACCGGGTTTTTATAATACACAATTCACAATAGTAAAAATGAAGTCACTAAAAGTTGTCATTGTGGACGTAGGTTACTAGGATAAAAATGCATAAAATCTTACCTTTGCTCTCTCCTTCTCTCCTCTAAATCGTTTATTTTCCTCCTTTTATTACAGGATTTATGGTGAAAATGTGATGGATCAATAATGTAAGAGGCACATTAACATCATTGTTATTTGTAATAATCCATGTGTAAATTGTAGGTTTGAAAGTTAAAAGATCAATCTAAAGGCGGCCTCAAAGAAGAAGTAAATTAAATTAGTTCTGTTTGTTTTGAAGTAAAATATTTTTTGAAAAATGTTTTCTTATTTCAGGTGTTTCTTTTTCATGTAAAATACGGTCAAACTTGTAAAATATTTTTGTTAATTGTAAAATATTTTATAAAAAGTTGCAAAATGTTTTACCTTTAAAAATTTGGTAAAATATTTTACAAAAACACACAGTGTCTTCCCCTCTCTCCATTTAGTGGCAAGGTCACCGATCAAGTGGTTTGGTGGTTGGATCCGTTGCTTCATTGACTGGTGCCAGCCACCGCTCTGGCAACTGGTGCATGCAGTCATCAGAGACACCATTTTGGCCACAGGTGCTGGAAATCCAATCTCTGAAGACACCACACTTTTGATGGTTTGGTCACTGGACCTTCGGTACCGCGGCTTCGGTGGCTGAGCCACTGATTTTGGTGGTTTACTTGAAAATTTTTACTTGTCATATCAAACACTTGAAATTATTTTATTGGAAATGTTTGACATGTAAAATATTTTCACCCTAAAAAAAGAATCAAGGCGCAGCTTTAATTACTTGTTTTTCAAGACCCAGCTATAAGTTCTTTCATACATGTTATGATCGTGAATTCATACTAGATCTAGTTGTATTTTATTGAAATTGAGATTTAGACCTTGGAATTTCTTAGATCTTCAAAAAGAGAACTTTATAAGTTTTAATACAATAGAAGAAATGATATAGGCATAAGTAATAATCTATTGTATAATTTCTTTTATTTTAATTATCTCTTGCGAGAAAATGATCCCACAAATCTCATACAATTTGTTCGATATATAATCTAATGATTGATTTCTAAAAAATTAAATCGATTTTTGGAAAGAGAAGAAAAGAAGAAAATATTGAATCAAACAAGCATGAAATGTATGCTTGCGTATTCGTCCATAGGTCAAATCGGATATATATCTAATTATTGCAATAATTGTTGGAGACTCAAATGGTGGATATGTTGAAAACAAATGGAGCCTTATTGCGTTTGGATCTGGATTATTGCGTTTGTTTTTTCCTCTTCTTCTTTTTTTTTGCTGCACGCATTTCAGGGGACAAAGTTACTGTTTATACACTATTTATGCACTATTCATGGGATCCACCACCATTTTATTCAGAATATTAAAAATAGATCTCACAACACTATTCACCAATTTAAAAATTATTTTACTACAGTGTTTTTAGTTTTCAGTAAAATAAGCTGTATCTAAAGGAATGAGAATTTTTTGTGAGAAAATACCAATTATTCATTAATGAGCTTCTCTTTAAAACCAATAGACAGCTTCTTCGCCAGTGGAGTCAAAATGCACAATTAGAGTCATTGTAACTTGCAAAACATGTTAGCATTCAGTGTCATAATCACCAGGGAAAGAACAACTAAAAATTCATTAATTTATTTATTTTTAAACACAGTTAAGATATTAAAAAAAAAAAAAAAGATACCTTGGCCATATTTACAGAAGATATGCTACATACATTATCCCATCTTCACTCTTTACCTTTTAATTAAAGGATTATGCCCATCTCTCCAACCTTGCTACTTATCTTCCACGCCATAACTCTCTCTCATCCAACAATTAATCCCATTTCATGAACTATCATTATATACATGAGGCTGAGGGCACCCCCTTTTCACTTGTTTACTAATACTTCATCTTCAATCAAACATGTAGTTTAATATATATGGGTCCACATGGCACACATCCAAGTCGGTGGAGTATGATATTATTGTTTTTATTTTCATTATGTTTATGTATTGGAGTACCCATTTTCTCGCACTAGACAAAACCGAAATCGGTACAAAATATTATTGTCTACTTTTTTTTTTTTTTTTGATAAGTTGTCTACTTTAATGTACATAAAATATTGTTGTTAATCATTGTATGGTAGGCTTCAATAAAATATAACAACTAAGACCCAGTGTATTTTAACGACGTTATTTTGTGCAGGTCAGAATTCAACTAATTCTATTTATTATATAAAAAAAAAAAATTCTAGGTTTGTAATCCTCCATTTTTTTTGTTGGGGGAGAATGGATCCTCCAATTAAGTGAGAGGATGCGGACCAATTCAATATAAAGCTACTGCGTGGGATCATAAAAGAATTTTTCCATTTGCAAGGTTAAGATTATAGTTGCCGCTTTTATTAGATCAGGAATTGGCCCGTACGTGTATGAGTCTACTGCATCATGTATAGTAAAAAAAAAGTGTATATAAAAACATCTGGAATAATTTTGTAGAATATAATATCATGCTTTAACTCCTAAACTATTGATTTACGATTTGTAATAATACCATTAAAATTCTACTTGCAAAGAGGCCAATCAAACAACGATGACAAGAAAGAACAAACAAAGTTTTACATCTCGCTACCTAGCCAAAGATTACAAAACACAATTCATACATCATTCTCTGAAAAAAAAAGGATGCATAGCGCCAAATACTTAATGAACCGTAACACCTTAATTACTATTATGATTTATGAATAGATAAAAGGTAAGATAATCAGTAAGGAAATAATTCATGAAGCTGATGAGGGCATTGATTTGAATCACTCGTTCACTCCCCTCTTGAGGCCAAATTTATGAAATCAAAAGTTATCATCAACGCACAACTTTGAGTATATGCAAGATTATATATGGTTCATGTATTTGCTTTTATTTTTGATAAATAGATATTGAGGATGGGGAGATGAGATTCAAACCACTAATATCAAGCGGCCGCAAATGAGTTATTACCATTGGACTCTCACTAAAACCTCACATGGTTCATGCATCAATGAATTATAATTTAGATTCACAAAAATGTTTCCAACAAAAAAAGAGGAAAATACAAGGAAAATGTACTAGAAAGGAAGAAAAAAAAAAAAAAGAAAGAAAGAAAGAAAGAAAGAAAACAAGGAGAGAGAGTATTAGATAAGAAGAGTATTATCCAACAACCAAAAAAAAGAAAGAAAGAAAAATTCAGATTTTCAGACCCGAAAATAGTCAAAATACAAGGAAAATGTAATAAATCAGGAAAAAAAAAAAGAAGATGAGAGTTAAGAAAAGTAGTAATGAGCACGTGAATAGCACGTGGCATTGATAGGACGGCGCTATAAATATATGAAGAAATAATCGCCAGCTTGCGTACAAGTCTCAGCTAGCCTCAAAAAACCAAATAGTAACAAAAACCAAATCCAACGTTGTTACTAAATCGCCGCGGCAAAACCGAAACGTTTCACTTTTTAACAAGCCGCTTTTTTGGAATCTATCTCAGTTCATTTCCCCGATATTCCGCTCTCCGTGTTCCTCTCTCCGATATTTCGGTAAGTTTTCGGACATTTAATGCCAATAACCAAAACTAGTAAAACAATAAAAAAAATAAAAAAATCACCGATTTGTACGCGCTTTCTTCCTTGCTCGTGTATTGTCTAAGCTTGCAGAGACTCTTTCCCTCTATAATTTTTATTTGCATTTTATTTCTGTAGTGTAAATATTGGTTTTGACGACTAGAAGAGAGAAAGGAGGATTATTGTGTTTCAATTTTCAGAGATTTTTTTTTTGAGTTCGGTCGTCTTGGGATGGATGAACGGTGGAGATTTAAAGGGTTGAAGATCCGCATGGCAGTGTTCATTGTAGTGCTATTACTGTTTATTCAGAATCTGAGTCTATGTTCGTCTCTGAACACCGAAGGTACATATATATATATTTTTAGTATAAACCATTGAGTTCTGCATGTCCGTACAGTTCGGAATCTGATAAGTTTTTATGACATAGTGTATATATGTGTGTTTGGACGCAGGTTTGGCGTTGTTAAGGTTCAGGGAGAGCGTGGTGAGAGACCCTTTTGGGGCTTTAATGGATTGGAATGACAATGAGGGAGTGGCTGATCCGTGTTCTTGGTTCGGAGTCGAGTGTTCGGACGGAAATGTTGTCATCTTGTGAGTGAAACTCAAATCGTTTTTACGCAAAAATCTCTTTTACTTGTTGAGTATAAATGTGTTTCTGCTTCTGGGTTTTTGAGTTTTGGTCCAAAGAGCAAGGAAATAATGCTGTTTTAAAACTAAAACCAAAAATTTATGCTAAATGAAATTTGACTATCGATGTGTTTTAGCTAAGAGTTAGTTGCCCGTACTCGATTAACTTTGTGGACATTTTTGGAACAGTAGATAAAAAAGCGTATTCTTTAGCAAACGATTAAAATTAGTCTGCTGCAATTTTTTTTTTTTTGGGGAAGGCAACTTAGAATGGGATTCGTGGGGCTAAAGATGCATAGGAATTTCATTCTTATAAATCTTTTTTCATTGTTAATCGTTTCCATATATACATGCGATAATCATATATGGAGTTGTCTTACGATGTTTAACTCGAAGTAATGTGATCTTGTAAACACAAATGTGTCTCATACTCTCTCATTCTTTCAGTACCAACGAGTTTGTACTTAATCTGACTTCTTTTGCTTCAATAAGAGATACATATATCTGGGGAATTTTGTTCCTTGTTTAAGGTGAATCAAGTCAATTATAGGATCTTACTTAAGATCCAAATTTTAATTTGCAAGAATAGGAGCTTTCACAAAAGAAACAAAGACATTATTACTTGACACCACGTTCTTACAAATAACTGAAGTGGACACATAGCCATTTTGAAGAGAGAACAAAAGTTGTTAAAGCTATATGTGCCGGTCTTGATGGAACACTTATTTTGCTGCTCTTTTAATTGTTGGCTTTGTCCTTTTTTTGTTGTTGTTGTGCTTCTTATCCTACTGATTGAGCAATTCCTGCTTCTTGTAATATTTGAAAATTTTAATGTGCTCATTTGTAACCCCTCAAGTCAAATTTGTCAATGTGCAGGAATTTGAAGGATCTTTGTCTTGGAGGAACCGTGGCACCTGAACTTGGGAAGCTAGCTTACATAAAATCTATGTAAGAATTTATTTGGCCTGAAAACTCACATTGGTCTAAGTAATTATATAACTAATTACATGTGCTTAATTTCTACAGCATTTTACGCAACAATTCTTTTTCGGGAAATATCCCAAAAGAGATCGGGGATTTGAAGAACCTGGAGGTTTTGGACTTGGGACACAATAACTTAAGTGGATCATTTCCATCGGATTTCAGCAATAATCTTTCCCTGACTACCCTGTAATATGAACCTTTCACATTGTCATTTTCACCAGTCCCTTCTTTTAATGAGCTTCTACTAAGCCTATCTTGTGATTTTTTATGCAGTTTACTTGACAATAACGACTTCCTTGGTAACTTGTCTCCTGAACTCTACGAGCTTAAGACATCTTCTGAATTTCAGATGAATGATAACCAGCTAACTGGTACTCCTTTGAGGGCATCTTATAATTGCAGATCTTTGACATGGTAAGCAAGTTCATTTATCTAATCCTACTAGTAAATCTACAACAACAATACTTTAAATCTGTGATTTTGGAATAATAGGGGCTGGACTTGGGGTTGAGGTTCTATCATGCTGCTAGTAATAACAATCTCCACGAAAAGTAGAAACAAGTTTGGCAATACTATCTTGATAAGGCGTTAAGAAATAATTTTTAGCGAAACTTGCCTTAGTACATTAGCCTCTGGTGAAAGAAAATTTTACACATTGTTGCTACCTTAGCTCAGTTTAGTCATGTTAAATATGGATCAATATATCTGGAATTTTTGGATGGTGTGAATTACACACACGCAGCAACCTTGCTTGTACTAAGAAGATTGAGGATTTTTATTTTATGTTAATTTTTAAATACTGAATGAGCCTGTAAATATCATTACGAAAACATGTACGGTGATAGTGGATAATCTTGATTGTACTTGTACATGATTAGATTCAATAATATAATCTTCATGAATAATTGTTATTCTGGGAATTAAAGAATATTAAAGAAAGCTTCAGCCACAATGTATTGATAGAAGGTCAGGAGTTTTCTTATATAAGCTTTATGGCGGATCATCACTCTTGGTTTACTGCAATGGTTCTGTTCTAATCCATAGTTCAAAGAAAGTTTTGGCCTCTGTCATTGAAAATTTTTTACATTTGAAAGTTATTTATTACAACATTTTTATTAAATGAACTAGCATATTATTGCCTATATAAACTCCATGCTTACAACTTTTTGTGATGTTAGGAATGCTGCCAAATTTAGAAATAAAGCTTACCGAAGGCAGCTGCTGCAGATGCATGCCTCAAATCCATCCCAAAGGAATGAATTCAAGGAGAGGGGTTCATTGTCACCATCACCTTCTCCCTCTTCCTTACCGCCCCATTATCTGTCTCCGTCATCATCACTATCACCGTTTTCACCATTTTTGGCACCATCAGGTTCACCATTGTTGTCATCACCATCATCAAATCCCCCATCTAAATCCAAGTCTCCAGCATATTCCCCATCACAATCTCCCTCCAATATCTTTCTGACTCCTTCACCCTCACCTATTCTAACTCCAACTCCAGCTTCAACAATTCCAGAAAATCCACCTGCAGTATCTGTTCCAAACGAATCTCTCTGGAATCTAAATCCTTCACCTGTTTCAACTTCAAGCCAGGAAGTCAGCAAGAATTCCAAGAGAAAGCATCATCTAGTTCTAATATGGGTTGGAATCGTAGGGAGTTGCTCAATCATTTTGATTTCAGCGATTAGCATTGTTTTCTTCAGAAGCAGTAAGGTTGTTACTGTGAAACCTTGGGCAACAGGGTTAAGTGGGCAGCTGCAGAAAGCATTTGTAACAGGTCATTCTTCTTCTCATGAGAACAAAGTTCTATGTTTTATACACTTCAGGCAATAGGGACTGATATACAAAAGCAAGACTGAATACTTAGCAAACATGCACACATCCACTGTTTCACCCTTGGGGCATTCTCAGCTATAAATTGACTAGCATTGGGACAAGAGTCCAAGGAAACACTCTTATTGTTGTTTCCTATATGTAACTATTGACTAAAAGGTTATGATTATCTTCTTAAGTCAAAATTTTTATTTAACTCCTTGATTAAGAATAAAAAAAGTAGTTTCAACCTAATTGCACGCATAGCGGATTTACTAAACTTCATCTTATGATCCTTCTAATCTGATGCAATTCTAAATTTTGCTATATTTCCAAACTATGGGTTCATACACTGATACTAGACAGTTTGAATTTAGGTGTACCAAAGCTCCATCGACCAGAACTTGAAGCAGCTTGTGAAGATTTCAGTAATATAATTGGTTCTTTCTCAGATGGAATTGTGTATAAGGGGACTCTTTCAAGTGGGGTGGAAATAGCTGTAACATCAAGTGCAGTGACATCTCCCGAAGACTGGTCAAAAAAGTTGGAAGCCCAGTTCAGGAAGAAGGTATAGAAGAATCAAATTTTACCAATCATTAGGCATTCGATCTGAATAGTTTCTAAATGCCACTTATATTTATTTTTCAGATAGAAATATTATCAAAAGTGAACCACAAAAATTTCGTGAACCTCATCGGGTTTTGTGAAGAAGAGAAGCCATTTACAAGAATGATGGTGTTTGAGTATGCTCCAAATGGAACACTATTTGAGCATTTACACAGTGAGTACCTTAGCTCTTCCCTCCATATCCAAGGAAAAAGCAAATTATTGAAAATATCAATTCATACATTTAACATTTTCCTAATTGATTGACTGGCTAAACGTAGAGCTTTACTTGTTCTCTCCATTGCATTAGAAGCATGAACTCATGCTGTACATGCAAGCTGCAATATTGCATCTATAGATAAACCACAAATGCATGTGAGGGAAATGGTTTAAGAGACCAAATACAATACATTATATTGTGGAAAATACATGGATCATAGAATATAATTTGTTATGATACATAAGACAAATGTTGGAGTAATTAAAGCCGGAAGAACCATTTTATGGTTTTGACCATATTAAATATTGGATGTATTGCAGTAAAAGAAGCAGAGCACTTGGACTGGGCAATGAGACTACGAATAGCTATGGGCATGGCATACTGTCTGGAGTATATGCACCAGTTGACTCCACCTATAACACACAAAACCCTGGAATCCTCTTCTATATACCTGACTGAAGACTATGCTGCCAAAATATCAGATTTCAGTTTTTGGAATGATACATCTGTAGCAAAGAAGGAATCAACTGTCACGGACCTTTTGGAAATCCCATCAGTGGAACCAGAAAGAAATGTTTACAGCTTCGGGGCAATTTTGTTTGAAATGATAACAGGAAGGATTCCAGACTCCGTAGACAATGGCTGTCTTGGAGACTGGGCAGCAGAGTATTTAAAAGGAGAAAAACCTTTAAGAGAAATGGTGGATCCAACTCTAAAATCTTTTCGAGTGGATGAGCTTGAGAAATTGTCTGAAGTGATAAGAGATTGTTTACAACCTAATCCAAAGCAAAGAACAACAATGAAAGAGATCACAGCTAAGTTGAAAGAAATCACAGCAATGGAGCCTGATGAAGCAACACCAAAATTGTCTCCACTTTGGTGGGCAGAGATTGAAATAATGTCCACAGATTCAAGTTGAGAGTTGAAATTGAGGCTTGAGTCTAAATATTTAAAAAAATTTATCTAATCTTTTTTCCTGATTTTTTTTGGTTATAGTTGCACTGGCTTGCAACGTAGATAATGCTTGTGTCTGATGTAAGGCAGAGGAAGATGTTTGTACATGATTGATTGTAAAATTTCACCATAAGAAAATTATAGAATTAACTTCAAAATCAATAAATGTTGTCCAGAATTAGCCAGTTGAAATTTATGGTTGGCTATCTCACTCTAGTCAATGACCGGTTTTATATTCAACCCTGCAACAACCCCACACTTCTCCCGTACTTTTTCCATAAATTCTAGAAGCCAAGAGGCATTGGTAGTTCCAAAATTGTCCTGAAATTAGATCAGGGACAATCTATTCCATTGCAGATGTTTTGTAGGAGAAAACTCATAGACACATACATCGACAGACTTTGTATTGTATCTCCTCACGCTAGATAAGCTAAAAAGAAAAAAAAGAAAAAAAAAAAAAGAAAAAAAAGAGGTTTTTGGGTTAGGTTATTTTTGTTGGGTACATACGTGTGTGGGAATTCCACAAAGAAGTTAAGGATTTTTTATTTTTATTTTTATTTGGAAATTAAACAACAAGAAAGAAGATAAGGAATTAATAAAACATAATTGATCCAAAATCCGTATACTCAAACTTCTGGGTTAAATGATATCTCTATGTGTCATATTATAAGACCTCATTTGAAGTGTCCCTTTCGCAATTGGAGCGAGGCAGGTGGTGCATTGACATGTGGAAACCATAAATGAGATATGAGAGCCCATGGATGGAGCATGGTGAAGAGAAAAATGGGAGCTAGTAGTGTAGGGAATTAACCCGAAATTCCCAATCTGTGAGGAACCAAAAAAAAAAAAAAAAAAAAAGAGAGAAAAACACACGTCAAAGAAAAAACAATCACACGCACAAGACAATATTTACGTGGTTCGGCAATTTGTCTACGTCCACGGAGTTGTAAGGATTTCACTATTACGAGGGAAAAAATACAGAGTGCGGCTACAATGTTTTGGCTCTCTCAAAAAACTATAACAAGACAAAACCTTAATCACTAAAAAAACGGTTTTTTTATATCCTGCGAACAGGAGTTACAAAACGGGCCAAAAATTTTTTCCCGAGGGTGTTGCCCTCGGACCCCCAAGAGGCTTGTCCATGAGCGCTCCGGCTTGGGCCTATCGGCCCAAGCCTCCGCTCCATGAACTAAGTTTCAGAAAATCTCCCATTAAAAAACCACGCAACATTATTCGGGTCGGGTCGTCAACCGGATCAAATATAAACTAAGCTTTACAAAGCCAAACAAGTAGAACTTGTTTGTGGCTTAGAAAGAGAAGGGGAGGTCTCAAATTTACATAGAGGCAATTATTCATAAGCAAAAAAGAGGTTGTTGGGCATACACACATAAGTGGAAGTCCCACATGAACAAAAAGTAAAGAAGTTGAAGAATTAATATAATATAATTGGGTCCAAATCCAGACTTAAAGGTCTTGAGTAGCAAGTATTACAATAGCTGTCGATTGCATGCTAGAGTTAAGGACAAGCTTCCTTGTTCTAGAGTTTGGAAAGCAATTCAAAAGGGTAGTGAGGTTTTCAATACGGCATTAGGTGGATTTCGGGGTGAAATAATAGCTTGAGCCTTTGGCATGACAAATGGATTGCAAAGGCCCCTTTAAGAGCTTTAATCCAAGGTCCTCTACTTGAAGAAGAAGAGAGTTTCCAAGTTAAAGAGGTCTTTGGCCTTCGTGGTTGGGATTGGTCTAGAATCTCGGTCCAAGTTCCAAATGACATTCATATGGAAATTAATGTCATGCCTTATTCTTTGGGTGCTTCTATTGAGGAAGATAGGCTGATTTGGAATGGTAATATGCATGGGGACTTTGAGCTTAAATCAGTCTACTCAATAGCCACTAGATGTAGTGAGGAGGAAGAGGAGTTCATGGGGTTATGGGTTTGGAAGGTGGATACTCTATCTCGTATTAAATCATTCATGTGGCAATGCTTGCACAATAACATCGGTGTGGGCGATTGCCTTTTTAAAAGGCACCTTAGTGAGCTGGATAGATGCCCCAATTGTCTTAGGGAAGTTGAGACAATTGTTCATAGGCTTAGGGACTATGAGATGGCCAAAACAACTTGGACTAGCCTGGGCGTTTGGCCAAACAGCAACTTCTTTGAAGATAGTCTCCACATTTGGCTTGAGAAGTGTTGGGCTTTGTGGAGCCTAGTTTATGTTTGATCCGGTTGATGACCCGACCCGATCCGAATAATGTTGCGTGGTTTTGAATGAGAGATTTTCTGAGGCTTAGTCCATGGAGTGGAGGCTTGGGCCGATAGGCTGAAAAATTTTTTGGCCCATTTTGTAGCTCCTGTGCGTAGGATATAAAAACCGTTTTTTTTTTTTTTTTTTTTTTTTTGTGATTAGGGTTTTGTATTGTTGTAGTTTTTGAGAGAGTAAAAACACTATAGCTGCATTCTGTATTTTTCCCTGATAATAGTGAAATTCCTGTAACTCTGTAGACATAGGCAAATTGCCGAATCACATAAATATTATCTTGTGCTTGTGATTTTTTTTCTTTAGCGTGTATTTTTTTTTTTCTCTATTTTTGTTTTTCACCGTTCGGAATTTCAGGTCAAATTCCCTCCAAGAAGAATTGCAAAATTAACAGGTGTAAAGTGGCCGGTCTGCCACCATGGAGAATTCTTTTTCGTTTTGTTATTTGGTTGTCGTCGAAAGAAAGAAATAATGTTGCGTTCAGAGGCCAAAACTTTCGGCCTGGTGTTCACAGTGAACCTATGTTCCAGGCGCTTTAGTTTTTGCATTGTGTGTTGAATCCTAAAATTTCGGGTAGCAGAAGGATAACTCGGATCAGATGGGAGAAGCCTTCAACTGGTTGGGTTCGCTTGAACATAGACGGATCAGCCTTAGGAAATCCAGGTAGAGCTAGTTGCGGTGGCATCATTTGGAATGATAGTGGAGATTGGCTTGGAGGTTTATCTAGAAGCATCGGGGTCACCACAAGCTTTATAGCTGAGCTTTGGGCTCTTCGCGACGGCCTTACCCTCTGTCATAACATGCATTATCCAGCTGCTGATATTCAAACAGATGCGAAAGCTGTTGTTGATGTTATTAACAATCCTTCTTATTCTAACCGGGTTGCTTTGCCTATTGTTGATGACTGTAGACAGCTGATATCCCAACTTGGACAGGTCTGGATTGGGCATTGCTATCGGGAGGCAAATTTTTGTGCTGATTTCTTAGCTAGGAAAGGGGCGCTTCAAAATTGTTGTTTTAGTGTGTACCAAGATCTACCTGTGGATCTTCTAGACTTTATTAGTGCGGACAAGGAGGGTGTTTTTTGTAACAGGGCTATTCCTGATCTTGCTGTTTGCCTTTAGTTTCTGTTAATGCAAATTCCATTTTACCCAAAAAAAAAAAAAAAAAAGATGTCCATATATGTTATATTGAGGCATCATTTGTAGTCTTCTCATGACATGGAAAAACAATCACTTATATTTGAAAGATAAAGAAAAAAAAATTATGACAAATAAGACACATATGTTTCTATAATCTTGTTTATGTACAAGAATGGTAAAGTGAAATTCCTACTTCCATCAAGAGACAATTTGGGATGCATATAGTGTAATAGAATTACAAAAACTTCCACTAGCATTAAACCTACAATGCTCATCCCAGGCCCAATTTGATAATATGGACATATCTTTTTGAATCATTTTTACATAATCAAATTTCACCAGAGTGGTCTATGTGGCCTCTTGCAGAATCCCCCTGATAGATTCCTTGTTCTTGTCTTTCCTTATTATCAGTTCCACAATTCTATATATACAAACCACTCCCTTGCTCATTTTTCCTCATGACAAATTCCATATCATTGCAATGGTCAGTTTGCAGCTGGATGCTCATCAAGAGCATAATTTCCAGGGAATAATTGGGATATATGGAAAGTTACCATGATTTTTACCCCACAGCTGACAAAGTCAGCCACATACTGACTTCATTTGGAACATAAGGTGCCTTGCTTAAGTTTTCGATTAACAGCTCAATCCCGTGCTCGATTATACAAATCAAGTGTTTCCTTGTGGTCAGGGTCCAAGCAGAGTGCTGCCTGACAATCTTGGAGAGCAGAGGTGAGGTTCCCCATTGACTCGTAAAATGCTGCTCGAAGATGAAGCATTTGTAAGTCAGGCTTGAAAGAGATGGCCTTTGTAAGCTCTGCTACGGCTTCAGTTTCTTTTTGGTCATCCATCAGAACTGGTGATATGTGATTCTGTATGTTAGTATATAAGTTTTGATTTTCCAGGTGATGAAAATCTTTACACACCCCATTCAGAGCAATCAAAAAAAGAATAAAATTCTTAAGTGAAAGCTATGAAACTAGATTGATGATAAATGAGACTCTTCCTCAAAAGCTTACTTTACCCAAATGCACTTTGCAGAGATTGCAGGAATTTTTATTCTTATTTTTTTAAGTCTTGCTACCACCTCACTAAAGGTCCCTTCGTACTCTTATTTCATTTTGAATTCAGTTTGTTATTTGTTTTCTTTCTTTCTTTCTTTCTTTTTCTTCCTATCAGATTAGAAGTAATCTAAATATGACTGCTTCATATTATGTCCTGAAATTAAACAGAAGGATTGATCCCCCTTCTCGAAGAAAGACAGCTAGGCTACTGAATAGCTTCCATGACATATGGTACTCACTAGTACTCAAGAGTCAAGATACAAAAATATAAAGATTTCCACTTCCTTCCGTTGGAAAAATTATTTTAGAAACTTTTGAAGTAACTATGGAAGCAAATGGTCAGAACTAAGAAGTGCTCATAGTTAATATGTACAGCTTTGTTTGTGACAGTGAAGCAGAATCCAGGAGTAGTAGAAGCCTGAATACCTCAAACTAGTTAACTTTAGATGATTAGAGCTTTTACAAAGTTCAATTATCACTTATATTTATTGCTAGTCTTTTATTCAACAAAGTTGCACATAGTGGTTGATGGAAAAAATAAAAATAAGGTTCAATGCACCTAGTAGCTTAGCTCTAAGAATTTTTTTTTTTTTGGAGGGAGGAGGGGGGGTGGGGGGGTGGGGAAGGGTTTGGGGGATAAGTCACCTTCTTTCAGTTGACCAAGTTGCTGACAGTGTTATATTATCACAAAAATTTGAAGATTTATGACCAAGAAATTATGGACCGTCAAAACAATACTCAGTTCCTCCAGTTAAAGTCAAAAAGTAGTATCTCTTGTTTCATTGCCGATATCCACAGCTTAATTGACTAATATTTTGGAGATAACCGACTGCCTAAAGATTGAACATAACATCAAAGCTTGTGCTTTTTGATCCCTCCAGGTCCAAGAAGTAAAGGACTGATTTTTTTTTTTTTATTGCTGATATATAGTGATATTGAGACTAATTATTTATGAGGCACCAAATCAAAACACCAAAGGGCTTAAATTTCATACCTAGTGTAAATCAGTTTTATATTAAGATTATAATGCATGGAGCAAGTGATCTAATGGAAGAAATAGATTTTATCATTGCCAATGACTCCTGAACAAAATTAAATTGCAGAGACTGAAAATTACCGAAGGGTAAAAATTAATTACCTGCTGCCCTGTATCTGTATGGATATGTCCTCAGTGGATCCAATTGCGTTGCTGTATCAAGATCAAATTTTGCCATTTCTTGGTCACAATATTCTGACCGTTTCTCATATGCTGATGCATTATTTTGTGCTTTCTCTATTAGCTTGGTCATCTCATCATATGCAGCTTGCCGTTGGTTTTTTTGATGATAAACACGTGCCAACCCTTGATGGGCTCTTGTATGCTTGATGTCAAGGGCATTCATGTAGCAATCTGCTGCCAGATCCAGCTTACCACAATCCACATAAATACTCCCTAAATTATTTAAAGCCTACAAAATATCCAAATACATGATCAAAAGAGTACATCCAGGCACACATGGAAAAAATGGTAAGGATCACAATACAGATAATACTCACTTGTCCCTTCCGAAGACCATCTGAAGGACATTTAAGAGCTTCCTTCAGAATTTGGACAACATAACTTGAAGATTCAGGATCCAGACTTTTATCTGCCAATATGAATGCTTTAAGGAAAAAAGCTTCAAATGACCTCTGAAGTAAAATGGACTTCTCTGCCCTAGAGAGAGCTTCTTCACGGTGACCAGTGTCATACAAAATCCATCCTTCATATACTAGGATTTCATGCTCAGAGATAGAATGATTTCTAGCCAATCGCAAACTGCGCATTGCAGCCTTCTGACAATTTAGCCTATTAGATCAATGAATATTAGAATTATTCATGGGAATCAAAATAGTTAGTTTAGAGCTGATAACGGCCACACAGCAGCATTTATTGTTTTACACAGAGAAGACATATAGCTCTATGTTCTAGATATTGTATAAAAATATAAAACATTAAGAATTTATCAAATCTGTGGGATTAGAAGTAATGAAAACAAGCTGATAATTTGAATCCTCAATCATAGGAAAATGAGAATGCACATGCAGCAATCTATATAATTTGATTTGAGGTTATGATTCCAAGTGCTGCTGACAGATATGAATTTATTCTTTGTGCAAAAAGAATGTGATTTCTACCCATAAATTTAAACTGGAATTTGTAATAATCCAGTCAAAATTGCATATTTGAAAAGAAAATCATGGTGATTTACCACTAAAAATTGAAGATGAATAAGATAGACAACTCTAAATCAAATTACAAAAAAACTAACCGCAAAAGAAGCAGAGATTGCCGAAACCGGAGGAGACTCTTTCCAGGGTCATTTGCCAGCATCTGATGTATGATAGCCAGAGAGCCAATATCATCTATACAAGACCATCGCTGATAGAGTTGCATCCAGCAATCAGCTTGATTCCATTGCTGAACCCGATGGCTGAGGAGCCCAATCAAGTAATCCCCAGTAACCTTCCCATGAAACATCATGTAATTGGGTTCTAAAGTTAAAAGTACTCGAATATCTCTAAGAGCACTTTCATAATCCTCAACTACAAGGAAGAACCAAGCCCGCAATTCAAGGCAATCAGGTGAAAGCTTAAACCCTATAATTTTGTCAATCTCCAAAATGGCTTCCCTAATCTGCTTCTCCTCCACCTTTGCTACAGCTCTGTATTTATATGGAAACAAAAGAGTAGGATCCAACTCAGATGCAGTTTTCAAGTCCAAGATCTTCTCCCTCCCAACATTATAAAAAGACCGCTCCTGGTACATCCACCCAACTGGTTTATTTTCAGAGATGAGAGAGCTCATCAACTTATAGGCCGAATACTGTTGTCCTTGCTTGTGTTTTGCTCTTGCTACTCCAGCCGTAGAATAAACATGACCTGCTACAGCAGCTGCCTCAAAACAATGCTGAGCATCCGTATACTCTTCTCTCTCAAGCAACACACAACCTAATTGATGTGATACAAGCGCCTTCTGCCACCTCTCTGTTGCACATTCTCTCAATCTCTCCAATAATATCATTGTTATATTAGATACCATGCTTTCCTCCATTGCAACCTGGCTTAGGAAATAATACAGCAAGAACGAAGCATGCCCCACCCTGGCCAATCTCTCCCTAGCCTCAGGGCTACAAAAAAATTTCATCACCTTCCAATTATAAAGTGAACTCGGGAGCTCTCTTAGCATCACCTGCAAGCAAGATGCCACAACAAGATTCGCTGTCTCTTCCAAACCAAATTCAATAAGAACCAATGCATCCTCCATATTACCAACCAGTGAAGCTAAATGGGCATCACAAGCAGACTTCATCTCCTCACAACAGAACCTATTTGCAAAAGAAAGTAGCTCCAAAACAATCTCAGGACTGAAAAAGTCCAACCTTCTAGTTCTACTATACACTTCCGCAGCTCTCATTCCCTTTACAGATATCCCAATTTGTGAAAAATCAATTCTATCCATTTTTGACTCCAAGAAACTACCAAATAGCATAACATTAAGTACTCTTGACAATGCTGCAATTCTATACCGGATACATTTAATTTCCTCATTACCAATACAAAATGAAACATCAGTATCCTCATTCAAACCCAAACACTCATTCCCTATAAACATTGACGTATCAATAACCTCAGAGTGGTCCTTCAGACATTGGCAATTATCATGAATTGAATTAAAAGCATACCCAGATACTAAAGCAGCCTTAGGACAATCAAGAATGTGACCACTACAATCCATAGCTGATACACCCACAAGCTCATCCTCCCTCCTCTCAATCCTCAACCATGCTGAAAGCACAACCTTTGAGTGCACATCACCAGCGTTTTGACGCGCAGCACGGAGACACTGCCGGAGCAGCTTGGGATCACCAAGGCTGCGCAACAGTGAGTACTGCTCAATGCATAGCATGGACTTATCATTGGATTGGGCAGAGCAACTTTGAAGGCGGCGATAAAGGTCAGCTAAAGTCCCTACAAAGTCAACGGGTTTGAGGTGGGGGTCTATGAAGGGTTCAAGAAGGTCAATTGTAGGGAGTCCATAAGGAAGATGAGTTGACTCAGATACTGAGACCCAGTTGGAAGGTTTGGACTTCGAAAAGGATTTGATTTTATAGTTGATAAATTTTCCTCTGCTACTTTTACCACCAGTGGTAGTGTCTGAGGGACTAAGAGCATGAACTTGGGTGCTCTTGAATCTCTCTACTAGCTTAAGACCATGCATTTCTTATTGAAGATATATCAATATAACAGTCTATAACTCAGAAAATGAGATTCAAGCAGCTTTACTTGATTATCCAAAAAAATAAACAAAGATTCGAGCAGCTTTCATATAGAATAATTATTGTCAAGTTTGATATATACCTAAATGAAAATAAAACTAAAAGAATAGTCAGGAATCAGGATGTGAATAAAAAGTTGTTGTTTACCTCTGGCCTGCAAGTTGCAACCACCAGCAAAAGAGAGAGGTGGTGATGCTGATGCAGTTTATGTGTTTAGTTTCTTGAGAAGAGAATGAAAAAATTAGTAGTGTCTTTCATTGGATGGAATCTCAGACAAGAGAGAAGTCACGGTGCACTCTCTTCATAGGCCTAAAACTGATGCTAGTTTCTCAAGAAAAATTTTGGAAAATAGCCCTGACTTTTTTTTTTCTCTCTTTCTTCCTTTGTTTATTTATTCATTTTTTTTTTTTTTTGATGGGACATTTTGTTTCATGCAATGGATTCTTAAGCAATCTCTCTCTCTCTCTCTCTCTCTCTCTCGTCGAGTGTGCGTGTGGGATATAGAGATGAAAAAATTATATATTAGTTAGTATTTTTTAACCACAGCACTTTTTGGTTACCGGAAACTTATATAGTTGATTAGGTGGCCCACTCCAAAGAACAACGAGGAAGATGGAGTTCAGTACACACTAACCACTCCCATTTCGCCACGTGGCATCAAGAAGGAAAGGAAAGGAAAGGACCCACTTAAAAGTAATAAGTTGGTCAACTAATGGTTTTAATTTCCCTCTAAATTAAGCTACAATCCATCCTTTATTAGCTTAACTGTTAATTAATTATTTAACAGCAGAAAGAAAATGGATTAAAGTGGAACTGCATGTTAAGCAAAGGTAAAGGTGGAGCTGGTAGCATTTTATAATTATCCATCCATTGAATAAGTTCATGGGTCTCATCAACAGCACCAAACGCATAAATGTATACATTCTAGGAAGCCTTTATCTAATTTTTAACTCCCTTCTAAGTTTTCTTTCTTTCCCCCAACTTCTCCTCTTCTTTTGTTTTTTTGTTTTTAATTTTTTTTTAAATTTTATTTATGCTATAAGTGGAGAGAAGGATGCAATCAAAATTTCTTCTTTGGTGTGAAAGTATGTACAAATAATTTGCATCTCTTAAGAATAAAATATATAATAAGATTTAAAACTAAATTAATGTATGATCATTGAAACTAATATTTAGGCAACATCAATGCAATATAAACAAATGAAAGACACAAAATAATCGCTTCTTAATATATTTTAACTCAATCATCTATTAAAAAATAAAACAAAGCTAAATTTTCTTTAAATCATTACAATCATTTATGATTGATTCTTTACTAGATTGTGTAGCAATTTCTTTATTAATGCACAAAATCAAAGAGTCTGTTAGAAAAGTATCTTTAATTTTGTTGCAAATCATGATATTGAAGATATCTACAATTGCCATTGCACCAACACTTGACCTCTTCTTTTCTTTTCTTTTTTTAAAAAAATTTGCCAACTTCAAATTTGGAGGAAAGGGCAATAAAATTTTGTCCCAACTTTAAAATATTATATTTTTATTTTTTAACTTTTTTTATCAAGCCCCCATGAAATTGAATCCATGTCCTCCCAAATGGGAAGAGACTTAAGCCAAGGGTATGGTGGTCTTCACTTCTTCGGTCTCCCTCTATTCCAAACATATCATAAAGAAAGTAATTTAATTATTTTGATAGGGAAAATGGAGTACACGCCTTTTTTTTTTTTTTTTTTTTTTTTTTTTTTTTTTTTGAGGGGGAAGAGTACACGCATTAATAGCGAACCATGTGCTCTTCCAAATCTCTTCAATTGTGTAATACCAAAAGGTTGGACTCCATTCTATGCATCTTTGAAATAGATTGAATATTTGCTACTATAATGACTCTCGATTTATTTTTTTTCTTAGGCATTTAATTGTAAGCCCCAAACTCATACTAAAAGGTAAGCAATAGGTAAAAATAATAAACATCCACTTAAATATAATGCGCTAGTTTTTTTTTTTTGGTTTGAATATTGGGGTGTCAGTTAAATGTCTCCATTAGTTTAAATTCTATAAGAATTTCTTATAAAAGCCCCTATTTATACACTCTAATAAAATCTGGCCATGTCATTTAAAAAAAAATGTAAAATAAGTTTCACGTATAGCTATGATGTTAATAAAAATCTATTAACATAATTATTAAATTCTATATTTATAAAAAATTATATATAGTTGTAGTGTGTGTATATATATATATATATATATTGGTTGATACTATTGAAGAATTGATTGGTAGTTGGCCTTTAGAGCATCCACATTGGTGATCTTAAAAAATTTAGTTTTTAACAACTCAAAAAGTTATTTTATCTATTTTAACACCATACTTTACAATATACTTAACATCAATGATTATATTTTTTTTTTTACTACTTCATTTAAATATTTTCTTTATTCTAACTTTATTCTTTGTCTCTTTATCTCTCTTCCTTTTTGTCTCTTAACTCACAACTACCAAATAAACAATAGTTTTTCCCCCCCTTTGGAGCTATAGTGAGCTTGTTAAGAGCACCCACAACGGTTGTGCTAAAATTGCTAAAATGTAGTTTTAGCATTACAAATACTAAAAAACAAGCTACAATGGTGGTGGTATATTTAATTTTTTTTGCAAATGGTGAATAGTGAACTGCTATCTTTAAAGCTCACAGTAGCTCCAAAGGAGAAAAAAAACTATTATTTATTTGGCATTTGTGGGTGGTAAAGAGACAAAAAGGAAAAGAGATAAAGAGACAAAGAATATAGTATGAATAAAAAAAGAAAAATTTAAATGAAATAGTAAAAAAAAAAAAATAGAACCATTGATGTTGGGTGTATAAAGTGTGGTGTTAAAATAGATAAAGTAGGTTTTTAAGTTGTTAAAAACTAAATTTTTTAGGACCACCAAAGCGGATGCATAACACTAGCATTGAGGGGTGTAAACACCCCTAGTTGCTATTTTACAACCCAAGACACCTAAAATCCACTTCATTTGGATTTGTATACTTAAAAAAATTTGCAACCTTACTACAGTTAAGGTTGCATATATACAATCTTATTGTTCATAGGTTGTAAAAAAAAAAAAAAAATTGTGTTTGTGTGTGAAGAGAAAAAGAGAGTGGAAGGAAAGAGAGAGAGAAGAATACCTTTTATTAGGTAATTTATATTATTTTATTGAGTTTTATGTAAAAATAAGATCTGGGATGTTCGGTGAATTGTGAAATAAGTTGGTAAAATAAATAAAGTGCTTTGTGTGTATATATATATATATATATATATATATATATATATATATATTTATATATTTTGCATCCTGGATGCTAGTGCTAAAGAAGGCAATTTACTGTTTACCATTTGCAACAAAATTTAGATATACCACCATCATTGTAAACTTGCTTTTTAGTATTTGTGGTGCTAATTGTTGGTGCTCTTTGTACCCCAAGTGTATCAAACATCAATGCCTGACCATTAAACCAATGGAAATGTGAAACACAATTAAAGCAACGAGTGCATAGATTTTTAATGATGTCGGCTAGATCAGTTTCTATGCATTCCACCAGAAAGAGTTTGAGAAGGGAAGAAAAAAAAGAAAAGAATTATTAAACTTTTAAGGATATACAAGATTTGATTTTTTTTTAATTTAATGGAAAATGAATAAATAAAAAAGAGATAAGGGAAAAAAAAGGAAAAAAAAAGAAAAAAAAGAGCTCAAATATATTAAAGATAAAATTTTCCTTCAAACAGACTTAGAGAGGAATCTCTTTGACAAAGAAGGAAAAAAAGAGAAGAATCATATGAATTTCCTCCAATTCTTTACATGATTTTTCATAACACCATCAATGGGTATTAATTCACATAATTCATCAAATCATTTAAATAAGTCATATAATTATTAAATGAGTCGCGTGACAAAAAGTAGAAGTGGATGAGGGTTTAAACTACCATGTAATGGTTTGAATGAATTTTCATTCAAAGTAGTTTTGAAAAAAATTCTATCCACATAAATAATTAGGTATTTATTAAGATTGTATTTGAATATAAACCTATTTACTTCAATATTTTTTTAAAAAAACTAATATGGTATTAATTTACTTAAAAGTGAAAATAAGAAAGTTAAGAGTTTTTGTAACTTAACGGGCGTCTCTTGGTATTTTTATCGAATAAATTTACGGTTTAAATCTTTCATTCTCCAACTATCCATTTAACAAAAAAAGAAAAAAGGAAAAGAGAGAGAGAGAGAGAGAGAGAGAGAGAGAAAGAGAGGGGAATTACAAGAAATCCTTACTTCCTTAGAAAATTTGAACTTAATCATAGTACTAATAATATCATAAATGGTCCTACAGACAATGAGGAACCACCAAATACTAAATCCCAAAATTACTTAACTTATTATATAAAAAACGGCACAAGATAAATTAATATGCAGGACAGCTACGTAACACGTGGAAATGCATGAATATGCTTAACTGTGTCAAAAAGGTCGACCAATTGCAATAATTGTCTAAACCAAATAATTGATGGGTTAGAAAAAGACATTAGATCTAAGTACACTATTTTAGTTAATGGGGACTTTTCCTCCACAATGAGGTTCTAGCTTTGGTTGGATTAAATAAATTCCTCATATTTAGGTGAACATCTCAGGAATGTTTAGACAAGTTTACAACTTGCATACTTTATCTGGGGGGAAAAAATAAGAAAAGAGAATGACTAAACTGAACATATATATACCAGACATGAAAGAAGCAAAATGCCAAGAAAAGTAATCACATGCCTAGAATCCCCATGTGAAAATTCTGGAGCACTTTGTTCTTCAATTGTCAGTTATTATCTATCATTCATGGGCATCTTGATAGAGAGAGTCAAGGTGGAAAACATCCAATTTGTCACCAACTTGTGCAAATGGCCATAGGCCTTCTAGTATTAAATTCTTCAAATCTTTGCTAGATATGATGCTTCATGCTTGTCTATAAATACAGTGACAGGTGTTCTCAAGCCTGGAAGTGTATGGCTATCAAGAGCTTAAAAAAGCATCTGCCCTCCTAGGAGTACTTGAATATTGAATGACCATTTTTTTGGGCCAAGGCCCGTTAAACTAGTAGAGTACTTGAATTTTATGGGAATTCTAGCCTTTTACCCTTATTTTTAAAAATATTTGGCAATATACCCCTGTTTTGAAACTATATAGGGAAGTGCCCCTGTTTCGATACTCGATTACTTTAAAATCGAGTTTTCAATGAAATACTCGATTCGTACAAAATCGAGTTATGCCCGATCAAGCTTAAAAAAAAAAAAAATTTGCATGGAACTCGAGTTTAGGAAACTCAAGTTCCATAAAAAACCGCTATAGGACGAAAAAACGTCACTATAGCAAAACAAAAACGTAGCTATAGGTTATGCTTGAGTTCCATGCAATTATATTTTTTGTTTGATCAGCTATAGCGACATTCAGGAACACCTATAACGGCGTTTTGTAACACCTATAGCGGCGTTTTTTATGGAACTCGAGTTTCATGAACTCGAGTTCCATGCAATTTTTTTTTTTTTTAAAGTTTGATCGAGCATAACTCGATTTTGTATCAATCGAGTATTTCATTGAAACTCGATTTTAAAGTAATCGAGTATCGAAACAGGGGCATTTGCCTATATAATTTGGAAACAGGGGCATATTGCTGTTGAGGCTCATTTTTAAAGCCCAGCAAGGGGAGTAAGCCCATAACATCAGAAAGAAATAATCGAAGAATAAATGGGAAAGCCCAACTATACCTGAGCAGCAGGAATAGGTCCGTAGAGCAAACAAACGGGTCTTGAAGAGGTAAATGGGCCTGAAAAGGCTCGGAAAGATAGAAATAGCAAACCATGGGCTGCGGATATAGAAAAGTGAGTATGGGCCACATCCATTGTGGCAGGCCCAAAGTAAAGCGAGTATGTAGAGCTATAGAAAGTCTATGGGCTCTCAAGGAAAGGAAAAATAGTTGGGCTGCGGAAGCCCAACGCGGTAATAAAGGCCCATGGAAAGCACGAAGTTGTAAGGGGCCAAGGATGCCCCAAAGAAGGATGAGTGGGACGCGGGAGCCCGCAGACGTACATGGCAATGAAAGCCCAGTGGGCTTACTAAATCATTGAGAAAAAGGGAGAAAGCAGTGAACCCAAAAAGGCTCAATTCTGTTGTATAGCCGTCTCATCAAAATAGCACGGCAGGAAACAAATGGAAAGGACATGAAGGGGGAAATATGCGATGGCCCACAACCAAGGGCGAGCCCAAACCACAGATGAAGGACCAGTAAAGAGATAATCCACGCTATGAAGAAATTAAAAGGCAGATGCCCAAGCCACGACTAATGCATGATTGGCAGACGAGGTTTGGACGGACGTGGAAAAAGGGAGCACGCGCAAGGCTCAGGTTTCACCAGCCTGTACCCAGCCAATACAGGTGAAGGTGGGCCATGGGTCAGAGGTAAAGAGAGTGTGGTTTGGCGGAGGGGAGAGGGAAGAACCCATTTCGAGGCTTCCACTCAGGCCACTTTCGGGTGAGTGTCCTGCTGGGATGACATAGCACCCGAAAATAGCAAAGCTGAGTTGGAGCCTTTTGATGCATGCCATGAGGGGGAGAGAGTACTCTGCCGTGACAGGTGAGAATGCCACGGCAAGCTAACAAACAAAACACCCTTGTCTTTGTTTGGAGATGTAGTGCGCCGCGGCCAGCGTAGGAACGTGGCGTTGGCCGGGTGCTAGACCAACCAGCAGTGGTCAGGCGAGTACACGCATCAGACAAAGACAGTTACAAGGGTAAAAAAAAGTAAAAATAATACACCGGAAAACACTATATAAGAATGCTCCTTGTGCACAAAAAGGGGGAGGCCAATTAAGAAAAGAATCGAGGAAAAGAAAGAAAACAGAGTAAGAAAGAAAAAACAGAGTAAGAAAGAAAGAAAACAGAGTGAAAGGAAGAAGAAAACGGGCATGCATTAAAGTGGGTTGTTAACTTCTCTCTCCCTTTCGAGAAATCACATTCTCTATTTACTCACATTCGGAACAAAAGTCATCTAGGACCATTTCTTCAAAGCCATTAATTTCCCCTTAGAGAAATTAGTCGCATTGAGGAAGTGTTGTTTCCTTTTTGGCTTAGATTCCTCCAACACATTACGGCAGACTAAGAGTCTCATAGGCTCGCTGATAGTTTTTTACTCTTTTTTCTTCTTTGTGTGCATTCCTTTTAAGTTTATCTTTATTGCTACCTTTATGTATTCATCCCGATACCCCTTCGTTCAAAGTGTAGCAGACGTGTTTCTTTCCTTATGATCATAATGTACTTGCCTGCGACAACTGTTTAGAAAGGATACGCCTGCCACAACTACATGACATAAGTCGTGTCGGGCTAAGGCATAGCTTGCGCACAAGCCGGGCCAGGGTGAGTTGCAACTGGGCCGGTCCCGACTTTCCTATCCAGAACATATTGGGCTTATTATGGCAGGATGAGATAATCCAGCCCATTACCAACAGGATCAGCCCAAAACCCCTCCTTACAAAATTGGCGACTCCACTGGGGAGTTGGGAAACAAACAGGGACAGAGATTCCTCGCAAGCAAATGCCGCCGAAATCTAGGGCAATGCGAAACATGAGTGCTGTGTCTTCTCAAGCAGAATCCAGACCAACAACGCCCCACCAGCGTCAGTCTAACCAGGTGGAGGGTGCTACGTGAATGGGGGCTGGGCCTCAACCGTAGGCCAAGAATCCCAATGGTGACGTCAATACCTTCGTGGAAGTACTGCAGGCGCTCCAACATTCACAGCAACAAATGATGGAAGAAATTCGTCAGCTGAAGACAGACAAGACAAAAGAAAAAGGAAGCCAGCATGACCCAGAGCATGCAGCAAACAAAGAAGAAACACCCGCTGGGAGTGTCCCACGGAACACAGAGCAACGCTACATTACAATGGCGGAAGTAGCTACTCTTTTGGAACGTGAAAGAGCCAGAGTGCCAAAAGAAAGGTTTTATGCACGAAGACCGCCTTACCCGTTGAGAGTACTCAGCAAGCCATACCTGGAAAGGTATGAACCACGAACCTTTGCGCAATACGATGGCAGGAAAGGGAGTGCCGTTGAACATGTAAGTAAGTTTATCGACACTCTCGGACCTTACGCAGCGGATGAAGACTTATGCCTTCGGGAGTTTTCCAAGTCGTTATGTGATCGAGCCTACACCTGGTATACCGGTTTAAAGCCTGGGTCAATCCCAACTTGGGATGACATGGTGGATGTATTATGCACTAAGTACTTTCATGGGGAAGAAACGGTGATGCTTGCAACTTTGCAAGCTACCAAGCAAAGGAGTGGCGAGGATTTGATGAAGTATATCAAAAGGTTTAAAGATATAGCACTTGACTGCTATGATCACTGTGAGGAGAAGACATTAGTGGAGATGTGCATGACAAATATGATCAGAGAATATAGAGCTGTTCTAGAAAACTTGGAGATTTCACAGTTTGCGTAACTATTGCAAAAGGCTAGGAGGACTGCTCAATCAGTAAAGCCAGCTCCTGACAAAAGGAACGCCCCGCAAACCATGATAGCTTCCGCAGGCGAAAGAAAGAGGAAGTCAGAGGGGAAGGAGCGTGATACTCCCCTACCAATACCATGCACCCCAAAGGAGTTAGATGTGCTCCTGGACAGATGGATAGTTGATGGAGTCTTTAAGCCCAACCAAGTCTCCAGAGAGCCCACAGAGGAAGAGCGAAGGGACCCACGCTTCTGCCGGCTGCATAACTACGTGTAACACCTTACCACGGAGTGTTGGGCACTTCGCAGACTGGTACACCGCAGGATCAGAGAAGGAACCCTGGAGTTAACACAACCAGAAGTTCAAAGAAACCCACTCCCGAATTATAAAGGAAAAGGTGTAGCAGCGGTAATAATCTGTGCGGATCCCGAGGAGGATGAAGAGGAGAGCCCAAACTTGCCTATTGCAGCAATTAGCACCCTGCAGAAAAGCTCCAAGTTCAAAAACCTGTTCGATCAATTAGGCCTCACAGCAAACGAGCGAAAAGTGGCTACAGAGGCCCTAGTCAGCATTGCCTCTGGAGCGGGGATAGAATGCTTAACCGCAGAAGCTACAGACGACAGAGCCTTCCTACAAGAATCAAGTAAAATCACTTTCAGTAATGAAGACATGGAGGTAGGAAGTCCTGACCACAGAAGACCCCTTTATCTGGCCGCATCAATAAATCAGATTCCTATCAAAAGGGCCCTGATAGACACGGGCGCTTCGGTAAATCTGATTCCATTAGCCACCCTGCGAGCGGTAGGAATTTCAAAAAAAAGGATCCAGGGATGCCAAATGGAGGTAACCGGATTCGGAGGAAGCGGAGAATACACCGTAGGCCATATCCAGTTGTGGCTAAAAGTAGGTCCCATAGCTTCGTTAGCCCGGTTCCACGTGGTAAAAACAGAGGTCTCATATCACGTGTTATTGGGACGACCATGGCTGCATAAGCATAAGCTAGTCCCATCCACCTATCACCAATGTGTGAAGGGAAGGCTAAATGGCAGGATAGTACGAATAGCGGCCAACCCATCACCGTTTGAGCAAGCAGAGGCCCATTTGGTGGAAACCATGTTCTACGACCAGTGGGCGCCATCAGGGGAAAGCCTAGTGTCAAAGCCGCGAGGCACTTTTGTTCCCAAATGGGAGGATATACGGGACGATCTAGAACCTGACCTAAGAAAACTTCTGTCTCAAAAAAGGAAGAGGAGAGAAACGCCTGCCACAGAGGCAGACGATGCGCCCCAATGTGTCAGGATTTGAAGTCCTGATGGCAGGATTGTGTACCAGTTATGAAGGTACGCGGGGCCCACAAATGAAGCACATGCGGGCCCTAGACAGGGATGGCAGCACAAAAGCCTAGTGTGTTGCAATGTTTAAGAAAGATTGGAGGAAAAAGATAGCGATGAAGGAGTAGCGGCAGAAAAAGACCCGCAGGTTACGGCAGAAGAAAAGTTAGAGGAAGTAAACTTAGGAGTTAATTCGCAGGAGCAAAAGCCGATTTCAATTAGTTCGAAGTTGTCAGAAAAAGAAAAGATGGAACTAATAAGGCTGCTGAAAGAATATAGAGATATTTTTGCATGGGACTACAATGAAATGCCCGGATTGGACCTAGGGCTAGTAGTACACACACTAAACGTGGACCCAGGGGCTAAACAGGTGATTCAGCCTGCCAGAGTATTCCACACCGAGATAGAAGAGCAGATAACCAAAGAAGTGCAGAAACTACTAGCTGCAGGATTCATCAAACCCATTCAGCATCCTCGTTGGTTGTCTAACATTGTGCCGGTAAAGAAGAAGAATGAGCAGATAAGATGCTGTGTAGATTTCAGAAATCTCAACAGAGCATGCCCAAAGGACGAATTCCCGCTGCCAAATATGGATCTGTTGATAGATTCTGCAGCAGGAAGTGCCATGTTCTCCTTCATGGATGGGTTCAGTGGATATAATCAGATTAGAATGGCGCCAAAGGATGCAGAAAAGACTGCTTTCAGAATACCCATAGGCAACTTCTACTACACAGTAATGCCATTTGGGTTAAAGAACGCAGGTGCGACTTATCAGCGGACAATGACGGCCATATTCCATGACATGATGCACCGGGAGTTAGAGGACTATGTGGATGACATAGTTGTGAAGTCAAGAAGATGAGAAGAGCATGTCCAGGTACTAAGGAAGGTATTCGAAAGGTGCAGGGCTTTCAAGCTAAGGATGAACCCTCTCAAGTGTGCGTTTGGAGTGTCCTCTGGAAAATTTCTAGGCTTTCTGGTCTATAGTAAAGGAATAAGTGTGGACCCAGCCAAAGCTACGGCCATAGCAACCATGAGACTGCCGACCACGATTAAAGAATTAAAGAGCTTCCTTGGGAAAGTCTCGTATATTAGAAGATTCATGCCAAGATTGGCATCTATTACCTCGGCTTTCGGCAGGCTGCTCAAAAAAGGGCAAAACTTTGAATGGCGTAACGCATAGCAAGCAGCCTTCTGAAGGCTACAGGAAATCATGATGAACCTTCCCATCGTGCAAGCCCCAGTCCGTAGGAAACGACTGTTGTTATACCTGGCCACCAACCAATACGCTGTGGGCGCATTGATTGCCCAAGAAGATATGAATGGCAATGAACAACCAGTGTACTACATTAGCTGTGCCTTGAAAGACGCAGAAACTCATTTCCCGAGGGCAGAAAGGACATGTTTGGCTATTGTGTACGCCTCCCAAAGGCTACGACATTATTTCTTAGCCTACGAAGTGTGGCTGATGACCAAGTCCCATACTATAAAAGCCCTGCTGCAACAGCTTATTCTCTCTGGCAGGATATCCCAATGGCTATTACAATTATCCCAATATGACTTGAAGGCGGGGACACCCAAGGCAGTAAAGAGTCAAGCCATAGCTGATCTATTGGCACAATTCCCGGGAGAGGAAGAATTCCTGCTGAATGATAAGGTCCTAGGAGAAGTAGCTGTGGTAGAAGAAGACAGGGAACAATGGGTATTGAGATTTGATAGGTCCTCTACCGCCCATTCAGGAGGAGTGGGAGTGGTTCTATACCATACGGAAGACAAAGCAGTGGCACTATCCTTCAAATTAGAGTTTCCATGTTCAAACAATACGGCAGAATATGAGGCTTACTTAATTGGGCTAGCTACAGCCCTTGAAATGGGGGTCAAGCACTTGAGAGTAATAGGGGACTCGAACCTAGTGGTCTGCCAGGCCAAAGGAAGTTTCTCTTTAAGGGAACCCAGTCTAGCCCCATATAGGGCAATGGCCCAAAAGATGGAAGAAGAGTTTTCAACCTTTGAAATAGAGCATGCCCCGAGGAAAGAAAACCGGTTCGCAGATGCACTAGCTGCGCTGGGATCACAGATAACTTTTGAAGGAAATAGCGCGCGGGTGGAGGTTAGCAAAAGGGAACAGTCCATCATTGAACTATTGAAGGAAAGATTTCAAGAGGAATGCTATGAAAAGGACTGGCGGAACCCAATAAAAGAAGCCCTAATAAACAAGGAAGAGAATATGGATTTAAAGTTATTGAAAGATTATGTCCTGGTGAAGGGGGAGTTGTACTGCAGGATGTCAGGAGGAGTCCTATCCAGATGCGTAGGACAGAGAGAAGCCCAGAGAAAATTAAAAGAAGTACACGACAAGACTTGCGGATCCAGCGGAGGAGTCAGCCTTTACCGCAGACTTCAGAGGGCAGGTTTTTATTGGCCGAATATGGGAAAAGATGCGGACCAGATCCAAGTCCAATGTGAGGCATGCCAACTGATGGCAGACAGGGAGGAAAGTTACGCAGTATTTGTTTGCGAAGATTGGAGGAAGCCGTTCACTCAGTACTTGGCAGAAGGGATTCTGCCACAAAGGCACAGTGAACGGTATAAACTCAAAAGGTTGGCAACGCGTTATTTTCTACACAATGGGGTTCTCTTCAAGAAGGGATATGATGGAGACCCGCTACGATGCCTGGGTCCTGATGAAGCGAAGGAAATGCTAAAGGAGGTACACATGGGAGAATGTGGAGAACACCAGGGAAAGAAGAAGTTATACAGGTGCCTGCTGCAAATGGGTTATTACTGGCCTGCCATGAAGAAGGACACGGTAGAATTTGTAAAAAGGTGTCACAGTTGCTAAGTACAAGCTAATTTAATCCACACCCATCCGCAGAACTTGCAAAGCATGGTCACCCCGTGGCCTTTCCATACTTGGGGGCTCGATTTGGTGGGGCCAATCAATCCACCATCACACGGTTATGTGTAGATTTTAGTAGCTACAGAATATTTCACGAAGTGAGCAGAGGCAATACCACTCCGAAAAGCCACGGGAGGAACAGTGGCAAACTTCATCAAGGAAAATATAATCGTGAGGTTCGGCGTACCCCACAAGATCATCAGCGATAATGGCACACCTTTTGTTAACAAAGACGTAAGAAAAATATTGGAATTTTACCAAGTGAAGTACCATCGCTCATCGCCTTATTATCCTCAAGGGAATGGGCAAGCAGAAGCAACAAACAAAGTCCTCATAAAAATCATAAGCAAAATGAGTCAGGAGTACACGGGAGGATGGGCAACACACTTGCCAGATGCTCTTTGGGCTTACCGAAACTCCTTAAAGTCAGCTACTGGGTTTTCCCCCTTTTCTCTAGTTTATGGTACAGAGGTAATGAGCCCGGCAGAAATAAAAACTCCATCATTGAGAGCCATGCAGATGCACGAGAAGGAAGAGGAGGAAGGAGTCTTTGCCGCAGAAAGGTATGAAGACTTGAAGGGACTTGATGAAAAAAGAGAAGAGGCCCAAGAGCGTAGCCGCAGGTACAGGCAGAAAATGACAGAGGCTTATGGCAGGATGACCAAGGAAAGGGTTTTTGCGGAAGGACAACTTGTGTTAAAAGTAGCAGACTATGTTAGGAGAGGCATGGCAGGACCGTCTAAGTTCGCGCCAAAATGGGAAGGACCCTTTGTGATACGAGAGGTACATCCAACTGGGTATTACCGTTTGACTCAGATGGATGGCAAGGACTTGAATGAACCCATTAATGGGAAATGGTTAAAACGCTATTACACTTAAAGGGTGAAAGCGATGTAGTTTCGTCCCTTTTTTTTCTTTTCTTCTTTTTGTCTTTCCCTTTTGTTTCCTTAAGTGACTGAGTCACAAAGCATGGTTGTAATGTGTTTTTTTATCACAATGAAAAGAAATATGAAAAAAAAAAATTACAAAAAAAAAAGAGAGAAAGCATGCCATAACAGTAGCAGACGTAGCATCTTAGTTACAAACCCAAATTGTAGCAAGCCTTAAAAGAAAAGAGATATAAAAAAAAAGGGAGCAATAGTGTTCAGGGGGAACAAAAGATGAGTAAACTAAGAGTATAGAAACTATATCATCAACGAAGTCTGGAGATAAGAGATTGGTCTTCGAAACGGCTAGACTCACTGACACCTGAAAGAAGATGCTCACGGTGAGCCTCCAAGTCTGCCACCTCTTTCTTCAGTGCCTCAATACGTGCATCAATGGCATTGATGGCTGGCTAAACTTTCCTCATAAAAAAGGCGAGGGCAACCTCCCACAAATGATCAAGAACGAAGTCCACAGCAAATCCAACACTGATGAGCTCTTAAATTGCGGCCCTCCATTGAAGAATTCTCTCAAGAGAAACAATATCCACAAAATTGTGCTCAATGTCGTTCAGCACACTCCCAAGCATCTTTAGAAAGTGCTCTCTAACAGAGCGACCTAGGCGGAACCCTTGTATGAAATCACCACGACTGCTGTAGACAGCCTCCAAATGGGAAATGCAATCCTCAGGGACTTTAAAACCATGGAAATCCACATAAGGTGGACCAGAACCACAGAATTCCACAGGATCGAGATCGTTAGTTTCCAGCTGATCAAAATGGGTAAAAAAGGCTGCAGCCTCGCTTGTCGGATCTATGGTCGCGGAAGAACTGCTACCCAATTCAAATTGGGAAGGAACGGGAAGAGGTAGACCTGACAAAGAAGAAAAAAAGGGCAAATTCATAAGAAAAGAAAGGAAGGAGCAAGAAAGTAACAACAAAAAAAAAAAAAAATAGGAAGGGGGAAAAGCGGATTAAGACCTGTAAAAACAAGGGCGACGGGTACAGCAGGAGGAATGGCAGTGGATGCGCCTACCGCAATCTCTGGCTCATGAGAAGTCTCTGCAGAAATAAAATAAAACGCAAAATAAAAGAGTATTACACAGGAAAGAAGAAGTGAGAAGCAGAAAGAAGACTCAGGAAGATAAAGAATACGTACCCATAAACTTAACTCCATGCTCAATGCCCTCATCCTCCTCAGAGTCAGAAACCACCTTCCTCACCACGGGTTCATCATCGCGATCCTCAAGGACGTCTTCAGAGACTTCGGAAGACAAGTCCATGTCAGGCCCCCATGTGGCAGAGCTTGGAATAGAAGAAGGAGTAACAACTAGAGAAGAGCCATCCTTTGCCGCTTGAGAAAGGGCCAGAAACGGGTCGCTGGTGGAAATAAAAAGGGGAGTAGCAGGAGAAACGGTCTCGACCTCAGCAATGCCCAGAGGTACAGTCTCCTCAACCTGCTCGGAAGAAACACCCTCGCTCATAAATACTGGCTCGGCAGGAGGGGTGGGCACCTCGGTGAAGGCCCTTGGTGCAGCAGCGGCAGGAGTAGGTGTCACAAAGGATGCATCAGTCACACTAAGGAGACCTCCTAAAGGCATCCTCTTTGAGGCGGAAATTTCTTCGGGAGTAGGACGATATATGGAAAGAGGTTCGGGTTCATCCTGAGGAACAAAAGCAAAAAAAAAAAAAAAAAAGAGAGGGGAAGATGAAACAAAGCCAAACAAGCAAAGCATGGCAGGAGAGGTATGAATAAAAGAAAACAAAAGAATAGCAATAAACATACTCCAGACTCGGGATCATCAACTGATATAGGATGTGTAATAGACGTATCTTCCTTAAACTTAGACTGTAAAGAAAGTAGAAGGCAAAGATGAGGAGATGTGTTAACAAACACATAAGAGTTAGCCGCAAGAGAAGAAGGAGTAAGGTCAAAAGAGATTTACCCGTCGCTCGGTGGTAGTAATCATTGGAGGAGGGGCAGACTTCCTTTTGCTGCCTCTTGTCCTGCTAAAAGGAGGAGCACTGGAAGAAGGCTGTGGGGCAGAGAACTTAGACTTACTGACCTTAGGCTGCACATCAGAAGAAGTCTCAGAAAGTTCAATGTTCTTCTTGGCAGACTTAGACTTGGCGGATCCCTTTTTAGGCGCTGGGATGTTGGTCACTTTTACCTTCTTTTCCCAACCTAAGGGTAATCAACGGCATGCCAAAACCAACCCTTCTCTTTATTATCCCACTCAAAGATACCGGACCGGTTTTGCTTTCAGGCGTAAGCTAACACGGATCTGGAAGGCAAGAGCAAACGAGGATTGGCTGAGATGACAGCGCTAAGCCTATCAGGGGGAATAAGGGAGAAACTGCAGCTACCTACCAACGCTTGTTCAAACGAAGTCATTACAGCCTGCCAATAACCATGTATCGCAGGAGTATAAATGCCCTCCCTCGATGAACCTGGAATAGTGACCGCGGCAAATCGTTGACTCCAAAAGGCAAAAGTAGTGTGTCTCAAGAACGGACAGACGGATGTGGGGGACTCCATAAGAAAGGAAAGATTGTCCAGGATATCTTGGTCCAACCCGAATTGCCTCCTTACCCGGTTGGCAGGATAGTGAACAAACCGAAGACCCTCATCAGCAAGGTAAGGCAGCCACCCAACATTAGTGGCAGCCAAATAAGTAATGCTAGTCACATCAAAGGCAGCTAAAGGAGTGGTAGTTCTGGCAGTATCAACAAACAAACCCATAACTGAGTTGGCACACGTATACCCCACACCCAAGTCCCTATAGGCTCTCTAAGAAAACCCGATCTCTTGATTAAAAGACTCAACAACAGAATAGTCGATAGGCTTCAAGCCGACCCAACGAAAGGCCAGCGGAAAGTCAGACTTGAATCTACCGCAGAAATCAGAAATAACCTGAGGGCAGGATTGGTACTTCTTCTTGGCAAAACGAACAGGCTTGCACCTCGCCAGCTACTTTGCGTATCGCTCATAAAGTACATGCTGTAAAATGGTGCTATGAACACAGGAAGTGACTATGTGGCAAGAGCCGGCTTAGCTCTCATCGCTCCGCAGGATATCAAGTTGAACATATAAGTTTCCCAAAAACATTGGAGCCAGCGGGAAACTTACCCCGGTTGAAATTTTAATGGCCAGCCGGAAATACAAAGGCTTGATAGCATAATGAGGATGGAAAGCAAACACAAACTTACATAACCAAAAAGCGATGAAGGCCGCATGGCGGGCAGCAGTAGAAAGCTTGGCAAGAGAGCTAATCCAAAACGACAACTTCGCGTTACCAATCATCCTTTTCTTCAACTCGGCCTCAATAGTCTCCTCCTTCGGCGAAAGCTCCAAAGCACCGGGGTCAGCATCACCAAGAATAGGCAGGAGTAGTTGATTGGCCACGTCTTCCAAGGTCACGATAATCTCACTGCAAGAGAAAAAGAAGGTATGAGTGGTAGTGCACCACCGGCGGACTAAGTGTCGCAGATTGAAGAGATTTCTGAAGTTTGATAGACAACGGGAGGAAACAACGGCCTTCAACACACCGGCTCGTTGAAGCAAGCCCATAAAACCCGTGTCTGACAACTCCTTATCAACCCACTCTTTCCAACCCAAGGCGGTGCCGGATCCATACTCAAAGTGAATGGGTACGGGAAGCGAAACGCCTTCGCGGATGACAAGGTCATAAATCGAAGAAGCCAAGGGGGCCCACGAAGTGTTTGTATCTCGCCGGCAAAGGGCTAGCCACACACGGCCGGATGGTGGCGGTACGTATTTGCCGGGAATCTTGAGGAAGTGTGGATGGATGTCATACCATGGGTCAAGGAGGGGAGCGCACTCGCTATCCGGGGCGCGTTGTAACTCTTCCTCATCGGATTGGTCCGACTCGGAAAGAATGGACTCCTCACCGGCAATCGGAAGGTCGCGTGCGACTCCTTTCCCTTTACGGCGCACGGAACTCTGACTTTTCACCGGCGTCATAGTGTGAGGTCTCGATCGGAGTAAAATGGAAGGAAGTGATTTGGGAACAAGAGATGGCGGAGTAGAAAGACAAGAGATAATGCTTGCGCTAAAAGGAGGGGGAATGTTTGGAAGAGGATTACGGTGAGAATGGTCATTAGATATCAGTGTAATTAATAGAGGCGTGAAGCGATACGACGGGTCGGCCATTGGAAATGGAATGAAATTAATGAAGTGCCAGGATAACTGCTAAATGAGGAATGTGAAGAGACAAAGCTGTTCGCAGCAGGAGTGTATACATATCTGAATATGTCTAAACAAACATATGAGTTGGGGACCACTGTTTGAAAAGCCCGTGAAGAAAATGGAAAAGACAAGACAGAAAGGGCAGGAAAATCTTTCTATTCACATATGAGTTGCAGAAGCACCTCATATGCTTAGGGGGCTAAATGTTGAGGCTCATTTTTAAAGCCTAGCAAGGGGAGTAAGCCCATAACATCAGAAAGAAATAATCGAAGAATAAATGGGAAAGCCCAACTATACCTAAGCGGCAGGAATAGGTTCGTAGAGCAAACAAACGGGTCTTGAAGAGGTAAATGGGCCTGAAAAGGCCCGGAAAGATAGAAATAACCATGGGCCACGGATATAGAAAAGTGAGTATGGGCCACACCCATTGTGGCAGGCCCAAAGTAAAGCGAGTATGTAAAGCCATAGAAAGTCTATGGGCTCTCAAGGAAAGGAAAAATAGTTGGGCTGCGGAAGCCTAACGTAGTAATAAAGGCCCATGGAAAGCACGAAGTTGTAAGGGGCCAAGGATGCCCTAAAGAAGGATGAGTGGGACGCGGGAGCCCGCGGACGTACATGGCAATGAAAGCCCAGTGGGCTTACTAAATCATTGAGAAAAAGGGAGAAAGCAGTGAACCCAAAAAGGCCCAATTCTGTTGTATAGCCGTCTCATCAAAATAGCACTGCAGGAAACAAATGGAAAGGCCATGAAGGGGGAAATATGCGACGGCCCACAACCAAGGGCGAGCCCAAACCACAGATAAAGGACCAGTAAAGAGATAATCCATGCTACGAAGAAGTTAAAAGGCAGATGCCCAAGCCACGGCTAATGCATGACTAGCAGACGAGGTTTGGACGGACGTGGAAAAAGGGAGCACGCGCAAGGCTCAGGTTTCACCAGCCTGTACCCAGCCAATACAGGTGAAGGTGAGCCATGGGTCAGAGGTAAAGAGGGTGTGGTTTGGCAGAGGGGAGAGGGAAGAATCCATTTCGAGGCTTCCACTCAGGCCACTTTCGGGTAAGTGTCCTGCTGGGATGACATAGCACCCGAAAATGGCAAAGCTGAGTTGGAACCTTTTGATGCATGCCATGAGGGGGAGAGAGTACTCTGCCATGACAGGTGAGAATGTCACGGCAAGCTAACAAACAAAACACCCTTGTCTTTGTTTGGAGATGTAGTGCGCTGCGGCTAGCGCAGGAACGTGGCGCTGGTCGGGTGCCAGACCAACCAGCAGTGGTCAGGCGAGTACACGCATCAGACAAAGACAGTTACAGGGGTAAAAAAAGTAAATATAATACACCGAAAAACACTATATAAGAATGCTCCCTGTGCACGAAAAGGGGGAGGCCAATTAAGAAAAGAATCGAGGAAAAGAAAGAAAACAGAGTAAGAAAGAAAAAACAGAGTAAGAAAGAAAGAAAACAGAGCGAAAGGAAGAAGAAAACGGGCATGCATTAAAGTGGGTTGTTAACTCCTCTCTCCCTCTCGAGAAATCACATTCTCTATTTACTCACATTCGGAACAAAGGTCATCTAGGACCATTTCTTCAAAGCCATTAATTTCCCCTTAGAGAAATTAGTCACATTGAGGAAGTGTTGTTTCCTTTTTGGCTTAGATTCCTCCAACACATTACGGCAGACTAAGAGTCTCACAGGCTCGCTGATATTTTTTTACTCTTTTTTCTTCTTTGTGTGCATTCCTTTTAAGTTTATCTTTATTGCTACCTTTATGTATTCATCCCGATACCCCTTCGTTCAAAGTGTAGCAGACGTGTTTCTTTCCTTATGATCATAATGTACTTGCCTGCGGCAACTGTTTAGAAAGGATACGCCTGCCACGACTACACGACATAAGTCGTGTCGGGCTAAGGCATAGCTTGCACACAAGCCGGGCCAGGGTGAGTTGCAACTGGGCCGGTCCCGACTTTCCTATCCAGAACATATTGGGCTTATTATGGCAGGATGAGATAATCCAGCCCATTACCAACAGGATCAGCCCAAAACCCCCCCTTGCAATTGCCAAATATTTTTAAAAGTAGGGGTAAAAGGCCAGAATTCCCTGAATTTTATAGCCAAAATCTTGAATGCATAATTAGTCACATGGTGGAACCAAAAAAAGACGGTGCTCTAAGGTCCATCAAATGGCCATGATTTTGACTCCAGAGTAGACCTTATAATCACTATTCAAAACAGACAGATACAACTACACATAATAAACCTAATGCTTTGTTTAACAACATATAATAAACATAATGGTGTTTGGTTAGGCTGAAAAGGGAGAAAATGGAATAGGGGGAAAGAAAAAAATGAAAAAAAAAAAGGTTGATTTTTCATTGTTTGGTTTGGGGTGAAAAGGGAGAGGAAGGGAAATAGGATGAATAGAGTTTTCTTCCTAGGTGCATTTTTTTTTCCCATCCAAATTGGGAAGAAAATGGGGGAGGGAAATGGCATTACTCAACTTTTCCATTCTTCCACTTTTACTAATAAGGGCATAAGTAATTTTTTTTTTTTTTTTTAATTTTCAACGCTATTGGTTGAAACACATTTTCAACTCTATGGCATTACTAAACGCACATGGTGAAACACATTTTCTATCCCCTAGCTCTTTTATTGTCTCAACCAAACAGCGCATAGGCCGGCTCATACTTGAAATGTGACAACTGCAACAACCACTTGACAAGCTTCTTAATTCATAGTCTGGCAAACAATGGAACATTGGGTGACCACACACACACACACCAGTAGAAAAGACCTGTTCCAGTAATGCATACTAGAAGTTACATAAAATAAAAACTTGAATTCATTCCCATAAAATTTAAAATCTAATGGAAATAATTACACCAGGCCCAAACATAAGTACAAACAATTCTTAGGCCAGCATAAACTCTTAGATAAGTGTTCAATCTTTTGCAAATCAATTTTCTTCCCTGGTCTCATTCTCCAAGAAAACAAAAACAAAAATTTCATTTGTTTTCTACAAATAGTACTTGACACTGCAATATCATCAGAAATTCAATGCATTTTTCTCCAAGGATGATAACTAGATTGAATTTGACAATCAAATTAAGCAATGATTCAAAAATGATTAATAAAGAAAAAAGAGGGGGAAAAAAAGGGGGTGGGGGGAGGGGAAAGGTAGAGGTAGAGGTTGCTCTACAACAGTCCTGATGGAAAACGCCCGGCTTAAGAAAAGAAGGGGGGGGGGGGGGGGGGGGGGGGGGGGGGGGGAGAGGAGAGAGACTCAGGTCCCCAACTGAATTTTGTTTGAGGGATAAAGTAAATGTGATATATGCAATCAGAACTCAGGTTCACCATAATGAATAACTATTACATACATCACTGGGGTCCAAAACACACATGAGACCCTTTATTTATTTATTTTTATAAGACATGAGACCCTTTATAGAATAAGAAACTCCACAAAGAAAAAGACGGGACAAGAATGCAATAAGAACGCACCTCTAGTATTTATATGCAGTCCACTTACTTATACTGTGCTGATGCTTTATTTACCATGTTTGCATCAGCCACCATATATATACAGTTATTTATTTCCGAGAACAAGACAGACACAGCACATTCCTATATTTCACAATTGAACAGCCTGTAGGAACTGGTCCATCCAACATTTTTGTGGAGCTCAAATCCAACCAAAACTATACAAAATTAATATTGGAAACTGCTTCTGCTATACAATCTTCAAAACTAAACAATATCTTTCGGGCAGATCTTAGTTTGAATTAAGTACTCAAAGCATTTTTACGATCCAAAGCTTATATTTCTTCATATAAAGATAGATTAGAGCAGGTCCAATCAAACTTGCATCAGAGAGGTGCTTGCAAAGCTTGAGGTAAGTTTCTACATTTCCAGATCGGTGGATCCCTTTTCTTAAACCCTGCAACACAGCTGCCCTGTCCAAATACTCTGGATGAAAGCCTAGATCAAGCATTTTAATTAGTGTTTCTGCAGCATCATCGTAATGTCCTCCTTTAACATAACCTCTCAACAACCATGATAGGCTTTTCTTCTTGCGTAAAGAGTTTGCAACGTCGATTCTAGTTACCAACCGTGATGTAGCACTGACTTCTTTCTGGGAAGCACAGATGGCTAAAACAATGTCATACAGGTCTCCATCAGCCTCTTTACCTACAAGCTTCATTTCCCACAGCTGCCTTTCAGCCTCCAGCCCACGACCAGCACAAATATACATAGCTAGAAGCCTCTCATGAACCACCCCAGAAAGTGAAGAGCTTCCCTCTTGAACCACCAAATTAGACAAGCATACGCCTTCAGCTAGAAGATCTGACTGATATTTCTCAATAAGCCTCACATTTTCTTCATCAAGCTCAGCTACCAACCCAGCTCTTGCAAAACTTTTCAACTTGCGTAAAGCTTTTGCTAATTCATTCAGCTCTTTAACCACTGCTGTCATTGCAATGAGGTAGCTGTAAACCTCTGGCTTCAACCCAGATTCTCTAAGATTAATCACCAACTTGACTGCATCCCTGTAGTTACCATCAACCTGGTAGTATATATTTTGTATTGTTATTTACACAAAATTCAGAATTAATCTCTAACTTCAAGCATAAATATCAATAAACATAGAGTACAAATTACAAAGTAACTTAACTTCCCTAGGCAGAGGAAGACAAAAAATAACATTAGTAGAAGTGAAAAAAAAAAGGACACGTCAATTAGGGAAGTAATAAAGAATATGACTTCAGTCTTCAAATAGAATGGGATGGAGGAAAAGAGTAAATGTGACTGATCCTAACTAATTTGTCGAGGATCCATAGCCAACCCCAAAAATTTGGGGACTAAGGCTTTGTTGTTGTTGTTATAAGTGGAGTAGGTGCCACATGAGCTACAGCTTTGTATATATATATTTTAAATCAACCTAACAAAATTCTTTGAGAACTGATTTATAATCAACAATTAATAGAAGAAAAATAGTTGGGAACTTGGGTTTGGTCGACTCATAAAGGTGGTTGATATCCTACATGTCACAGACTATCCTCTTCTCTCTCCCCCCATCTCTCTTTGTCGCAAACATTTAACCCCACCAGTTTAATAATTTAAATACAAATTACTAATATGTGTGCACAAAAGCTAGAAATTTGAACAAAATTCAGCATAAGAATAGCAAATTTGATGGAGCACCCCAATTTGAAACAAGTAAAAAAAGTTAGACATGAACTATTCAGTCTCAGAAAAATCATATCAGTAGCATAATTGAAAAGAAATGTTTATCCAATCCACAAGACAAAAAGACAATCAGAAATTCCAAACTACCATACTAATAACAATAGTAATAATAATAACTATCAAGACAAGATAAGATAACATAGTGACTGACCATCATCTTCCAAGCAAGATATCCAGTTGGTCCTCCCTTATGTCCATCATCGCGAGCATGAGCAAAACCAAAACCACGCCTCAACACTTCTTTAACAAACAAAACGACCTTCTCCTTCATCCCCATCTCCCAATACAAAGAAATCACCTTCTCAACCATACTAAACCCGGGTTTAAACCCGACACAATCCATATCGACTAACAAATCCACCACATCCCCAACTTCATGATGTTCCTTTTCAATCATCTTCTTCACCCAACCACACATTATCGCCACCATAAGCTCCATTGTTTCCTTATCCACCTTATTCTCCTTCTTCAACCACTCAAACACTTCAAGCGCACACCACGAGTCCCTTCCTTCCTGTGCGAAATACACAAGCACTAGCTGCAACTCCTTCGCTGACAACCGTTCGTTCATTTCCTCGAGAATATCCGACGGCTCTCGAGTCATTCTCTCCAATTCCTCTATCGCCTCCAGAAACCCTTCGCTCATTTCGTCTTCTTCTTCGCTCTTGTCCTCCTCCTCCTCCTCGTCGCTCGTCACGTAGTGGTCCAATTCCACTGAATTCAACGACCTGATGAGTTCTCGATTCTTGCCTACTCTTTTGGGGACTACGAAGTAGCTGCTAGGGTTTTGCTGGTGGTTCATGATTTTCCAACAGTTTCTCGCCCAAAAACCACGATGAAATTGAGGAACGAAATACTGGTACCGATGAGGCGAAATCGACGAACGAAACGAGAAATTCAATGCATATGCAGAGGCCATTTCTAATTTCTGATTTTTTTTCTTCCTGTCTGCTTGCCGAGAAAATAGAGGAAAGATATAAGAAACTAACAATTCTAAACTTGAACTTCAAGTAAAGCTCACTCAAAGTCAAAACAGGGATTATCCGATGGATAAGAAAAAAAACAGGACTTTCTTTTTCCCTTTCTTTTCTTTTCCAATACACTTTCTCGGCAACCAAACGGAGGAGTTAGGTCTCGGTTTCATAATCAGAGAAGAAAGGATCCATCCATGGATAGACACAAGCCAAGCGAAGAGAATGGAGAAAAGGGAGCAAAAAGTAAATTGAAGAGGGGTGGGGGTGGAGAGGCAAATTGGGAATATGGAATAAGAAAAAGGAGCTTAACTGAATGAGGGTTTGGATCAGGTCATGATAGACGGAAGAGTTGTCAGCAGTGGGCAGTGGGTATGGATTGCCGCCGCTGCAAGACCAAGCCGTCTTTTTGAGAATTTTGGGACAGAAAAAACACACCCGCTTGAATTTCAGAGACGTGTTCGCATGGAGACTGCAGAGCGAATCTAGTAGTGAAATGGGCCAAGAATTTACGGGAATTTCCTTGGTTCAACTCGACTTTTGTGTCTTTTGCAGGGGTAAAGAGTCTTTCCATACTCTTTTCGGAATTATTTTTGTGGTTTGCCAAAAAATTCTTTGCCTTTTGTTTTAAATCTTTGGAACTTCTCAAAAAAAAAAAAAAAAAAAAGGATTTACCTATTTATATCTATATCTGTATTTATATATATATTTATTACTCTATTGAGCCATGTGATTATATAAAATTAATGTCATGTTTACAATTAAAAACATATAAAAAGTACCTTATTTTTTGTTTGGTGCTTAAGTAAAACTGTTTTAGTACTATTTTTTGTTTTGAGGGTTTTTTTTTTTTTTTTTGGGGGGGGGGGGGGGGGAGGGGAGGGGAGGGGGAATTAATTTTTAAACTATGTAGCAATTTTTCCATATTTTCAAACATTTAGGTGTATGTCCTTGTTTTGAAACTTAACTTGATTTTCTAAAAGGCGGAAAGCACATTTTAATCCCTACATTTTTAAGCTATTCCTATTTTAGTCCCTACATTTTATTTTTACCGCTTTTAGTCCCTATTCTGAAAAACACTTCCCGTTTTGGTCTTTGCCGTTATATCACAAATGGAGAAACCTAACGTAGCAAACGGCAGGAATAAATAATACTAAATTAATGTCCACGTGGCCTAAATTAATAATAAAAAATGTTTTTTGGCATTTAAAAATGCCACGTCAGCATCTAAATTAAAAAAAACTAATTTATTAATTTTAACTAAATAAAAAAAATTTAAAACAGAATTTAAAACTAAAAATCATATGAATTGAGATCTAAGTGTGTCTTAAATAAAAACAACAAAAACACAAACCTAGAAATTAAAAAAAAAAAAAAACATTTTGTAGCCTAGCTAGTCACTCACCGTCGGGCTCATCACCTTCCATCTCTTGGTTCTTCTCTCCCCCTCCATATTTTGTTGGTGCAACTCATCACCGGCTCCATCATCGTCGTCGCAACTAGTTCTTAGGTTCGATTTCTCAGTTTGCAGTGTCAACCGAGTCCACCAATCTCATCGCCGATCTGGTTTTGTCTCCTCAATATGGGTTTTGGGATTGTTTGTGGATGCCGGTCCCAGTTTCTGCCACCAGGTTTCTATGTCGATCTGGGTTCTACCACTGGGTTTTAGTCGCATGGTCGTTTTGCTAAAAACTGTGAAAGACCACCTGAGTTTGCTAGGTTTCAATCTTGCTGGGTTTTTACCAATATCGAGTTTTTTTTTTTTTTTTTTTTTGGGTAGCTAATTTGAGTTTGGGTGAGTTTGTAGAGAAATTAAAATTTGGGTTTAAGAATTTCTGCTTTGATTCACGAGAGAAACCACTGAATCAGATTTCTCACATTTGGACATGACCGAGAAGGACCTGTTCAGAAGGTTGGATTTTCAGCAATTGGGATTTTTGGATTGGGTAGCATGGGTAAAACCACACTAGTGTAAAAGAAATTTAACAGCCAAAGAGCACAGATTGAGGCGTTTCTGATTCTGGTGTGGATTTTCAATAGGAAGATAAAAGATATACTGGGTAAGATTATGAGTTGCATCTTTGATGAGTTTGGTCACATAGATGTGTTGCCCAATAATTTTGACATCTTGAAGTTTCTGCAAAATATTAAAAAGTTTTATTTTAATCTTTACAGAGTACTTCATATTATTGGATCTGCCACGATCAACCCAAAGGTCCTCTTAGATTCAATCTCTCTCTCTCTCTAGCTAACTCAAATTATTTTCGAAAATTTCAAAAAATTTTTTTTTTTGAATTTCTTGTTGGCAGTGGCTGATTTTGGAAGCTTCAACAACAGTGTAGCTGAGCAACAGGTTAGTTTGACAATTTTTTTTTTTTAATTTCTGGGTTTATGTTATTGGATCTGGGTTTGCGTTTTTGTTGTTCTTGTTCAAGACACACTTAGATCTCAATTCATATGATTTTTAGTTTTTAATTTAGTTTTTAATTTTTTATTTAGTTAAAATTAATAAATTAATTTTTTTTAATTTAGATCATGACGTGGCATTTTTAAATGCCAAAAAACATTTTTTATTATTGATTTAGGCCACATGGACATTAATTTAGCATTATTTATTCCTACCATTTGCCACGTCAACTTTCTCCGTTTCTAATGTAAAGGCAGGGACCAAAACGGGAAGCGTTTTTCAGGATAGGGACTAAAAGCGGTAAAAATAAAATGTAGGGACTAAAATGTGATTTCCGCCTTTCTAAAATCGAGTTCCATTTATAACTCGATTTTCTAAAAATCGAGTTTCTCTTATAACTCAAGTTTTCTTATTACCAATCGGTATTTCGAATTTTTTTATTAGTGCCGATCGGTATTAATTGGGAAATTATTAGTACTGATTGGTACTAATTAAAATCTGATTAATGCCGACTGGTATTAATTGGAACCTAAATCTGAAAAAGAGGAAAATACTTTCTGTTGATGACTGTGACTCTCCATTGGACAGCAAGAAACTTTGATGCATTTTATATGGGATTGTGATGCTATCCGATTGGTGTGGAAGGAGGACTTTGGCTGGGTTGATCGTAGGAAAGCCACCAGGGGCTCTTTTCTTGTCTTGGTGGAGCTAATCAAAATTAAACCGGCGGCATTGGAGTTATTTGCGGTAACAGCTTGGTCTTTGTGGCGCAGAAGGAATAAGATCAGAGTTGAAGAAGCAGCAACACTGCTGGACAAAATTCCTAGTGAGGCTTGCCACTACCTTCATGAGTTTAAAAGCTTCATTGCAACACTTGTGATGTCTTCCCCCTCTATAGGATTCCCAGCATAGAAATTTGACACGGCACTTTCTTTGATAATTTTTCTAGCCACATACTTCAAATCGAATTCTGCCAACAAGATCAACCATCTTGACAATCTGCCACTCAAAGCGGGTTTCTCAAAGAGATACTTCAATGGGTCCATTCTTGCCACCACCTATATTTAGAAAGGTAAGATGATATGTCTCAATTTCTGTACGAGCCAAACAAATGCGAAGCATGACTTTTCTATGGGAGTGTACCTAGTCTCATAATTGTGGAACCTCTTGCTTAAGTATATGGCCCTCTCATTCTTGTTATCGTCTTTTTGTGCAAGCATACTTCCAACCGCATCTCCTATGATAGAGAGGTATAGGAGTAAGGGTTTCCATGTTATGGAGGTACTAGGACAGGTGGGTGGAGAAAATATTCCTTGATAAATTCAAAGGCTTTTTGGCACTCATCGTTCCATGTATGTGGTTAAGTCTTCTTTAGGAGTTTGAAGATGGGCTCACAAGTAGAGGTGAGCTTGGCAATGAATAGACTAATGTATTGTAATCGACTCAATAAACCCCTTATCTCTTTTTCACTTTTGGGTGGAGGCATTTCCAATATGGCTTTGATCTTGGATGGCTTAACTTCTATCCCTCTATCACTCACTAAAAAGCCTTGCAATTTTCCAGTGGTTACTCCAAAGGTACACTTTTGTGGGTTCAATCTTAGCCTATACTCTTGAATCCTCTCGAAGAACTTTCTCAAGTTTACGGTGTGGCTTTCCCTATCCTTGGATTTCACTATCATATCATCGACATACACCTTTACCTCATTATGAATCATATCATGTAACAAGGTTGTAGCCATCCTTTGGTACGTTGCTCCAGCATTCTTGAGGCCAAAGGGCATCACTGTGTAACAATAGATTCCCTATTCGTTAGTGAAAGTGGTTTTGGTCATTTCTCTTGGAGCCATCTTGATTTGGTTGTAAACTTGAGAAACCATCCATGAAAGACATCAAGGCACTTCCCACCGTGTTATCTACCAAGACATCAATGTAAGGGAAAGGAAAGTCATCCTTAGGGCATGCCTTGTTTAAGTCCTTAAAGTTCACACACATCCTTACTTCCCATCCTTCTTAGGTACGGGCACGACAATGACTATCCATTTGGCTTGGTGGATGGGTTTGATGAACACTATCTTTAATTATTTAGTGACTTCCTCCTTGATCTTTAAGAGCCATTCGGTCCTCAGTCTTCTCAACTTTTGTTTGATGGTTACCATGTGATCATGAGTATCAATGTGATGTTGAGCTATTTCGGGGTTAATTCTAGGCATATCTTCATAGGATCATGCAAACACCTCTTGGAATTCCATGAGGAGTTCTTGAAGATCTTTTCTTTCTTTTTCATTTAGAGTTGAGCCAATTTTAATTAAAGTGTGGATTCTCATTATTGCCCAAATTAATAGTTTCAAGAGTTGGTTCCATAGGTTCAATTTTCTTTTCCAATTGTTTATTAATTTCATTTTTAAATTCATTTGAATCATTTGAGTGCAGAATTTCAATGTTATGGGACACATCAAAGTAAGCCAAATTAGAATTCATCTTATTGAAAATATTAAAAAGTACATTGGAACTTGCATTAAAAATTTTTTTCCCCATGTTTTCAGAAAACCTAACCCAAGTCCAATTATTAATCGGCCCTATAATAGGCATGATGAATTTGGAAGGATTACTTGGCTCTTCATTGGTGATGGTGAACACGTCCCCACTCGTTTTCATCATGGTCTTCATTGCTTTAGCATCCATGTAGTTCACCCAATCGACCTCTTCTTGTACCTCTTTGATCACCATGGTAGGCTTCTCCTTAAATGTGCGCTTTTCATTAAAAACATTTCCCAACCCGAATATACCTTTCCATCCTTACCTACCCAAGGTTTGGGAAAGCCACAAAAAGGGAAGTTTCCTCCTTCTTTCACTAAGTTCCCATTGAGAGTACCATGGTTTTTCTTGATTCCATCGCAGCCTTCAAAGAATCCTAAACCTTCCTAGTTGCTTGAGTCTTGACATTGGGGAACTCAACTACCCCTTTTCCTTATTTTCCAAGGCCCATACCAGGCATGTATCCCATGTTCTTCATCATTGCAATCACCTCATGGCTACTAATAGGGGAACAAGTCGGTAGTATACCTTTCATCCTTCAATCCATAGTCAGCCATATTTACGAACTCAAAGCCACTTATTTGAAGTTCACTTCCTCGTTCCTTGAGCCCACAAACCGGTGCTAGAATTTCACCATCTCCAAGCACTATGGCAATCCCTCCTTTCCATGGGATCTTCATCTTTTAGTGTGATGAGGAGGGGATTGCCCCATTGGGGTGAAGCCAAGCTCTTCCCAAGAGAAGGTTGTAATTTGGGGTGATATCCAAGACATGAAACTCCCCAACAGTTTCCGTTAGCCCAATCTTGCAAAGAGTCTTGAAAGTACTCATGACCTTCCTTGAAGTGTTGTCATATGCCTTTACAGTCAAGGGAGAAGGGATGATAGTCTTCAAGGCAGACCCATTATCAATAAGTACCATTGGAACCTTGGCGCCCATGCATTCAATGGTGATTTACAAGGATCTAGTGTGAGTAGCTCCTTCAGGAGGCAGGTCTTCATTGGAAAAGGCAGGGAGGGAGTGTGAGGAACCCTCGACTCCCATAAGAGACAAAACTTCTTGTGGTGTAGTTTCTATAGGTACTTCTTTCCTATTCAAGACATCCACGAAAGCCTTGCAATGCTGTTGGGTGGCCATAAGTAAGCCCCATACAGACACATGAGCTTGTGTCTTCTTCAATTTTATTAGGACCCTATCTTTTTCTTCTTTGTCTGTTTTTCCTCTAGGTTCCGTGGGCTTAAACCCTTCCCCTAAATCCCTACCAGGATGTTCTTTTCCAAAAAGGATGGTTTGTAGTGCTTCCCACTCCTAGTGATGTTTGGTATGTTGTCTTTTGAGACCATTTTCTTTAATTCTGTCACTCCTTTAGGAAGTATTTCTCACACCACTACCGCCTCTTTTAAGATTTCATCTTCTTCATCCTATATTCCTTAGACTTCTACGGCATTAACATTGACATTTGTAGCTTTTATCAACTTTGAGCAATCCCACTCGTTCTCATCTATTTGCACCCAATTTTGATATGGAGGAGGAGCCCTATGGTAATCGGGCAAAGGCTTTTTTCTAAAGTTGGGTTTGGTGATAATGTTGGGATTTGGGAAGGTTCCATTGTCTATAAGGTCTTGTATCTCGTGCTTGAGACGAAAGCAATTGTTAGTTTTGTGGCCGGATTTTTGGTCGTAATAACAATATTCATGGAGGTTCCAAGTGATGGAAAATAACATGTTTGTATCGTATACAAAACATACGCAGTGGAAAAATAACGGATCTACTTCATTCGCAATTGATAACATGTGTTATGTAAATTTCAGAATATAAGAACAAGAGAGTGTACCTTGGTATGTTGAATTTCAAAAAAAAGATCAGAAGTACTTGAGAACACTTTTAATCTTCACTCCAATTCCATTTGATGCCCAAGATGTGTGGTCTCTCAATCAGTTCTATGTGTTTGTTCTAGAGAGAATATGATAGAGTCTCTCACACCAACATACAAAACCATTTCATGAAGATGTCTCACTTTAAAAAATTATGTATGTTTCTCTCCGCATAACTGATTATCTAATTGGGCTAGCCTTTTGGGCCTTCCCAATTGGGTTTTAATGTGTGGCTTGGAGTGGGACCAAAAGAGAACAAATAAGACACTAGCTCCAATGGGCCTTGGGCTTTTCTGTCAACTCTTAACAAGTCCAAAGTTACCATTAATTATATTTAATACCACTATATAAATATAATTGCACTATAGGCCTTATTAATAAATTATATCCCAAGACTTTATTATACATGCAACCCCTTTATAAAATATTCGTAGTAATACAAAGTTATGAAAGTAGACTGCCACTTTGTAAATTACTACATCTTAATCCTTGAGTACCCGGCTTAATCCTTTAAGTTATTCATCATATATTTATGAAATCCAATTTCATAAATATATACTTTAGTAACTATTTACTAAAGTAGTTAGGCTTAATATTCTGAATAACAAACCCATTAAACTTATCTCAAGGGAATATTTTGTATCTCCGTTAAGTGATTATGAATTCCATCTTGAGAATATATGTTCCATCAATACTAAATGTGGCTGCCCAACATACTAAGGTTTTGACCGTTACTATAGATCTCACTCCTGATATATCAAAGCAATCTACACTTCATGATCAGGTCCATTATTCTCTCAGGATTAAGAGTTCATGCAAATAAGAGATTTATTATTCATTTGACAGTCGTTAGGAGAATAATAAATCTCGTAGTGGTCTAGTTCAATATGTCTTAACTCTTAAAACATATCAACATATTAACACATCAACTAGAAGTCTCCACTTCTATGATCAAGACAAATCATCTTAGTTGATATATTATAGTCTTCGCAGATGAAATGCCCAATTGCATCACCGACTATGAACTAAAATTCTGAGTTTACAAAGAACTTGTGATTTATATTTTTCGTGACTTTTCACATAAATTACATATTATGCATCTCATGGACTATATGGTAGTGTCCGAATATTCATGTTACCATTATTTTGGATAATAATAAAACAATTTTATTAATCACAATATTAAGTAATACATAATGTCATACATAATATCATACATAGCATCATACAATAGGATTTAAGGGCACTAATCCTAACAATCTCCCACTTGCCCTAAAGACTATTGTGCACTAATCTAACACCCATTCCCTCAAAATGTGACTCGAAGGTCCTTTGAGGCAAGGCTTTGGTAAAGAGATCTGCTAGATTATTCGCACTTTCAATCTTTGCTACCACCACATCTCCACGAGCAACAATGTCTCGAATGATGTGGTACTTTCTCTCTATGTGCTTTCCTTTATTGTGATTCCTTGGATATTTGGATTGTGTAACCGCTCCACTATTGTCGCAAAAAAATGTGATGAGAACTTACTCCATTCTCACAACACCAAGATCAGAAAGGAATTTCTTAAGCCAAATAGCTTCCTTTGCTGCCTCACAAGCAGCAACATATTCAGCTTCTATGGTGGAGTCCGCAATACAAGATTGCTTAACACTCCTCCAACTTATGGCTCCACCTCCCAAGGTGAACACACAACTTGAAGTGGACTTTCTAAAATCTAGATCTGATTGAAAATCTTAATTTATATAGCCAATTGGAATCAAATCCTCACACTGGTAAACAAGCATATAATCTCTTGTTCTCTGTAGATACTTGAGAATATGTTTTACCGCTTGCCAATGTTTTGGTCCTAAATTTGATTGATATCGGCTGATCATGCCAACTGAATAACAGATATCTAGTCTAGTACAAAGTATGGCATACATGAGACTTCCTACTGCAGAAGCATAAGGAACTTGTCTCATCATATCTACTTCCTCTTGAGTCTTAGGCTATTGGTCATCAGACAGAGGAACTCCATGTCTGAAAGGAAGTAATCATTTCTTGAAGTTTTGCATGCTAAACCGTTCTAGAACCTTATCTATATATCTAGCTTGCGATAAACCTAACATCTTATTCTTGCGATCTCGCCAAATTTTAATCTCTAGAATAAAGTTAGCCTCACCCAAGTCCTTCATATCAAATTGACTAGACAACCAAACCTTTACTGATGATATTACCCCTACATCATTTCCAATGAGTAGAATATCATCAACATAAAGCACTAGGAACATTACTACTTTATCTTGATGTCTTTTGTATACACATGGTTTATCAAGATTTTGTTTAAAATCAAATGACTTGATTGCTTGATCAAATCTAATATTCCATGACCTAGATGTTTGCTTAAGTCCATAAATGGACCTATTCAACTTGCATACCATATGTTCTTGGTTCTTTGTTATGAAACCTTTCAGTTGCATCATATAGATTTCCTCTTCAAGATTGTCATTAAGAAATGCAGTCTTGACATCCATTTACCAAATCTCATAATCATAATAAGCAGCAATGGATAAGAGAATTCTGATAGATTTAAGCATTGCTACTGGCAAAAGGGTTTTCTCATAATCAACTCCTTTTTGAGTATACCCTTTTGCTACTAGCCTTGCTTTAAAGGATTCAACCTTTCCTTCTATCCCACTCTTCTTCTTGTAAACCCATTTGCAAGCAATAGGTTTAATATCGTTAGGTGCCTTTACAAGATCCCAAACTTGATTGGAATACATGGAATCTAATTCAAATTTCATAGCTTGGACTCAATGATGTGCATCTATATCATTCATTGCTTCTTCCTAAGTGTAAGGATCAGTTTCGGCCTCCTGCGAGATAGCTTCATAAGTCTCTCCAAGACCTATGAATCTTATAGGTGGCCTAACATTCCTCCCACTACGACGAGGCACCTGTGTACTAGACATCTCATGAGTAGTATCTTGTGGTGTATCCAATACAACCACATCATCCCTAGTTTCAACCATTGATTGTTCATTTACAGATTCATTCATTTCAGCCAATACAACTCTACTTCTAGGAGTAAAATTATTCATATAGCCATTTTCCAAGAATTTAGCATTTGTACTAACAAAAACTTTGTTATCCTTACGACTATAGAATAAATAACCCCTAGTTTCTTTTGGATATCTTACAAGCAAACATACTTCTAATTTTAGTTCCAATTTATCAGGCTTCCCTTTTAAAACATGTGCTGGACAACCCCAAATGTGGAGATATTTCATGCTAGGCTTACGCCCACTCCACAATTCCATAGGTGTTTTAAAAACATATTTTGATGGAACTAAATTCAAAAGATGTATTACTGTATTTAAGGCATAAACCCAAAAGGAAATTTTTAAAGTTGAATAACTCATCATGGACCTAACCATTTCTAAAAGAGTCCTATTCCATCTTTCTGCTACACCATTTTGTTGGGGAGATCCAGGTGCAGTCAATTGGGATACAATCCCATTTTCAGTTAAGTAATCCTTGAAAACCCCAAGAAGGTATTCACCACCACGATTAGATCAAATGGTTTTTATGTGTTTACCTAATTGATTTTCAACTTCAGCCCTAAACTCTTTGAACTTTTCAAAAGTTTCGGACTTCCGTTTCATTAGGTACACATAACCATATCTTGAGTAATCATCGTTAAAAGTGATAAAGTACTTATAACCTCCTTTTGGTTGGGTTGACATAGGACCACATACATCCGTATGAACTAATTTAAGCAACTCTTGGGCTCTTCTACCTTTTGCATTAAAAGGTCATTTAGTTATTTTACCTTCCAAACAAGATTCACAAATTGGAAAATCATCAAAGTCCAAGGGCTCTAAAAGTCCATCTTTGATCAGTCTTTGAATTATGTTTGGATTAATATGACCCAAACACAAGTGCCAAAGATATGCATCATTAGCAGAAAGAAACTTTCTCTTTAATGATTTTACATGAAAGTTATTATCTAATTCAGAATTATATAATTCATGCTTATCAGGAGTTAGAATATAAAGATCATCCACAATATTGCCAAAACAGATAAACATTTTATCATTCTTTTTTACAACATTGTCTTTAAGGATAACACAATATCCATGTTTACCCATATAAGTTGCAGAAATTAAATTCCTACGAACATTAGGTACATACAGATAGTCATCTAATATTAAAACTCTTGACTCAAAACATAAATTATAAACATCAACAGCTACAACTGGAATCCTGCTCCCATCAGCCAAAGTAAGAAACAATTCTCCTTCATTAAGCCTTCTGGTCTCTTGGAACCCCTGTAAAGAATTGTAGATATGATTAGTACAACTTGAATCCACACACCAGGAATCCGTGGGGGTTTTGTACTAAACATATTTCAAGAAGGAATGAAATTTTCATACCCTTATTGGCAGCCTTGAAGTTTGGACAATTTCTCTTCCAATGTCCTTTCTCACCACAATGGAAACATTTTCCTTTCAGCTTTTTTCCTTTGTCGGCAACTCCTAAGACAATTTGTTTACCCTCTTACTTAGTGAAGCCCTTCTTCTTCTTCTTTTTCTTACCCTTGCCTTTCGACTTAGGTTGAGAAGTAGAAGTTTCACCAACATTGGCTTCAACACTAGAAGTACCAAGGATGCCTTCCGCCGCTATCAACTCATTCATTAATTCAAATAAAGAATAAATCTTTTTGTTCATATTATAATTAAGTCTAAATTCCTTGAATGATTCCGGTAGTGACTGGAGTATCATATCCACTTGGGATTCTCCATCAATATCGGCACCTAAAACCTTTAATGTATTCAGATTAGAGATCATTGTAAGAAAATGCTCTCTTACTGAACTACCTTCAGCCATTTTGGTATTATAAATTTGCCTCATGGTTTCTTGCCTTGCAGAATGACCTTGCTCACTAAACATCTCCTTCAAACTTAGCATAATGTTCGAAGCTAGTTTTACATCCTGTATTTGATGCTGAAGAACATTTGAGATGGACGCTAGGATATAGCACTTAGCCATTTCATTAGATTTCTGCCAATGATCATATCGCTATTTTTTCTCAGAAGGAGCATCTAATAAAGGAAAGTTAGGACAAAGTTGAGTAAGCACATATTTGTGCTCTTCAGCAGTAAGAACTATGTCCAAATTTCTTTTCCAGTCAACATAGTTGGATCTAGTCAATATTTTATTATTATTAAGAATGGTCACAAGTGGGCTAAATGATGCCATGTTCAAATCTGAAATAATAAACATGAATATAAAAAGTAAACTGGATATTATCAATTTAGCATATAAACATATAATATGGAACCTTAATAAAATCATAATATAATATATGCAATGACAAACCAATCCCGCAATTAATATTCCTCGGAAGCGAGATCATACCAATCACTATGATTAAACTAGGATTATCCTCACTATTAATGCTATCATGGTAACTCTTATCAAACAAAAATAATTTGCCACTTTACCTTCAGCCTCTAAGTAATAATGACATAGCTCCGAAGGGAGGTTAACAGCATATTTAGTCTAGTGTACACCATTGTCTAGAATCAATGTGAGTCACCAAGTAACTCCACAAAAGCGTGATCGTTCTCAATGTAAGAACATATTTCATCTATCATTAAGAAGTTTAACCTGTAGGACTATGAATTAAACACCCTCCAAAGAGAGCAAGGCATATACGCCAAGGCATGGTGCTTAATCACACTTCTTTAAACCGACAATGGAGGCCATGAGATGCAACCCTTGCATCTCTCTCCCACTAGATGTTTTAAATTAAAGGTTTTTATCTTTTAAACATGCATAAACTAATTACACATAGCCTTGCACTTTATACATGAGAAAACATTTTGAAAATAAAACTCTGAATTCCCAATTTTCGCGGGTATCTCGCGACTGACCGCTACCTGTGAAAACATGTTAAGCCCAAAAAAAATGAAAACACTGAAAATCATACAGAATCTTTCGCGATTGTCTTGCGGGAATCTAGCGACTTTCACTACTGTCTCGCGGGTGTCTCGTGGGTATCTCACGACTGAACGCTTCTCGCGAAATTTTTTTTGTACTTCAGTGGCAGTTTTTTGCGGGTAGCTTCACCGGTAAGTTTACCAGCGAAAAACTTGTATTTTAAGTTTTTTCAAGTTTAGATATTAACAGTTTTCAACGGTTTTTCTAAACAAACAACCACCATATGAACATAACAGATGGAAATTGATATCAAAACTGAATTCTATTGATGCTATAGCCTTAAAGATCAATTTAACATACTTAAATTCAATATTTAAACAACATCATAACATATATATCAGTTTTTATCAAATTATAGTTTCAACAACCATGCAGAAAATTAAATGCAAATATAATCTTCTATCATCATGAAACTATTATCTCTAAAGCCAAGACTCACAAAACATATTATACAGATTCGAAATGAAGACCGCTCTGACACCATTTGATGGAAAATAACATGTTTGTATCGTATACAAAACATACACAGCGTAAAAATAACGGATCTACTTCATTTGTAATTGATAACATGTGTTATGTAAATTTCAGAATATAAGAACAAAAAAGTGTACCTTGGTATGGTGAATTTCAAAACAAAGATCAGAAGTACATGAGAACACTTTTAATCTTCACTCCAATTCCACTTGATGCCCAAGATGTGTGGTCTCTCAATCAGTTCTATGTGTTTGTTCTAGAGAGAATATGATAGAGTCTCTCACACCAACATACAAAATGTTGTTATGTGGCTTTGTTATTTGGTCAAAGGAGTCAATCAAGTCCTAGATATATTAGGACTTGAATAGCCGGCCATAATATGCTCTCTCTAATAAATAACCCTAGTCGACTTTATATATATATATATATATATATATATTGGTTATTCGGCAATTAAATAGGAAGGGAAAAAGGCAGCCGCATATTTATATATATTAGAGTTCTAAGCCGTGCTTTTTTTTGAGAGTGAAATTTAGGTTTTCTCTAGTCACGTGCTTCTGGTGATTGAGAGCTCTTTTGGGTGTATTTGGGGTTTGGGTTTTGTGAGAGTGTTTTGGTACTACTGTTGTAATCTCTTCCTTTTGTTAGTGAAACTTTCTCCTTGACGCCGCCCGTGGACATAGGCCAAAAGCCGAACCACGTAAATCTTTGTGTTCCCGTGTGATTGTTTCTTTTGTTATTCTATTTCTATTTTGCATAAACCCACTGTTTTTGAATACACACACAACAAATAGATATTCATGCTTCTGTTATTCTCAACAAATTAATATTAAAGCTTCCGCTTTTACAACAAACTGGTATCAGAGCCTAGGGTTCTTTGTTTGAAGTTGAGATAGTTCATCAGATCTATTTGGTTGTGTTGTTATTGGTTTACTGGGTTTTTTGGTATGGCGACAAAGGTTTCGTCGGCAGCAAAATTTGAGATTGACAAATTCAACGGGAAGAATGATTTCAGTTTATAGCGTGTGAAGATGCGTGCTTTGCTAGTGCAACAAGGATTGTGGAAAGCACTAAAGGGCAAAGACGCTTTGCCAGCAACATTATCAGATGAGGAAAAAGAAGATCTCTTGGAACGGGCACATAGTGCAATTCAATTGTCTCTTGCAGATGAGGTTCTAAGAGAAATTGTAGATGAAGATACAGCTGCGGGATTGTGGCTCAAGTTGGAAAGTCGATACATGACCAAGTCTCTTACAAATCGCTTGTATATGAAGCAGCGGTTATACACAATTCAAATGAAAGAAGGTACACCTATTTCTGATCATCTTAATGAATTTAATAGAATTGTTATTGATTTGAAAAATATTGAGTGCAAAGTAGAAGATGAAGATCAAGCCTTGATTTTATTATGCTCATTACCTCCTTCTTTTGATCACTTTGTCGATACCATGTTATATGGTTCTGGGAGAGACTCTATCTCAATTGATGATGTGAAAGATGCATTGAACTCTAAGGAGTTAAAGAAGAAGGTTTCTGAAAATTAGGGTGATAATCATGCTGACGGTTTTGTTGCTAGAGGTAGACCCAATGACAAAGGGTCTAGTAGCAATAGAGGAAAATCTAGGTCAAAGTCTAGATCTAGAAAGGGAAAGTGTCACTACTGTAAAAAGGATGGGCACTGAAAAAAAGAGTGCAAGTTACTCAAAGAGAAAAGGGAGAAGGCTTCTAATACTAATGATACGGCTAGTGTTGCAGAAGTTAATTCTGAAGGTGAAGATTTAGTTTTAACAGTATCAACTGGTCGCTTCGGTGATGCTTGGGTTCTTGATTCAGCTTGCTCCTATCATATGACTCCCAAGAGAGATTGGTTCACTACCTATCAGTCAATTAGTGGTGGTGAAGTTCTGATTGGAAATAATATGACCTGTAAGGTTGTGGGGATAGGAACTGTGAGAATTAAGATGTATGATGGTGTTGTTAGGACTTTGTCTGATGTTCGTCACGTGCCAGATCTAAAGAAAAATCTTTTGTCTTTGGGTATATTCGATTCTCAAGGGTATAAATACACCGGTGAAGGTGGAGTTTTGACAATCAGTAAGGGTGCTCTGGTTTTCATTAAAGGAAAAATGGTGAATGGTCTCTATATGCTACAAGGAAGCACAATTGTAGGTTCGTGTATTAAATTTAAGAAATAAAAATAACAAAATCCACAGCCCATATATAAAATTTTATAACTGTGAAGAATCAAATTAACAATGTATAAGTTTAGCAAAAACAAAAAAAATTAACAATGTATTATTATTATTATTATTATTATTTAATACTTATATATATATATACACACACACACTAAGTACTGACATGACATGACTCTTTTTTTTTTTTTTTTTTTTTTTTTTACCTTTCCCTTACCTTTATTAAGTTGTCTTGTAAAAGTTTGCTCATTTTTAGAAGTTGGTAACGTGGCTCTAGGTGTGAGTCACATAAGACATAGAAAAAAACAAAAGCAACAAAAGTGATTCACCTATCCCTTTTTTTTCATTAATACTTTACCTACCCAATCTTTCAAACTTCCATTTCTCATTTCAAACTTAGTTCCATCGGAAAGCTAAAGCCATTCTTCTCTTTTGTTTTAACTTTGAAGAGTCTTACATCATAGTCTCACACTCTCACTCTCTCGGTCTCAAAGTATTTTTGCTACAAAATAAAAAATTTTAGAAAGTTGATGTTGCCAAGGCAATTCATATTTACCTTTTAAAAAAAAAAAATCAAGAATCACATTTTATTCTTTAGTTCTTTACCTCTCTCTTTTCATTGGATCATCATTCTTATGAATTTTAAGCTGGATTTGAAGGGAAAAAAAATGCAACTTTTTGAAAAAAAATGTGTTGTTTTAGTTTTAAACAGAACCAGTCAATAACCGGTTCAACCATACCGGTTCCTGGTTTTATGGTTGAACCGGCCAATTCTCAATTATTTTCGGTTTTTTAGTGTTTCTCGGTTTTTAGTCATAACTGGACCGGATTAGTGGCCGGTTCCTGGTTGAACCGATCGGACCGGCTGGTCCAGTCCGGTTTTTAAAACCATGTTTTTTCATCAGACTAAGACACCAATCAGTTTTTGGTATAGGTAGAGATTGAACCCCAATCTCTTATTCAACCATGCCATATTCAATGGTGTTTCTCCTGAGAAATTTAAGAAAATCTCAAAAGTTGAGGTTGCTAAAACTACATGAACTATTCTTGAAACTACTCATGAAGGAACAAAAGCTGTTAAAATTAATAAACTTCAACAACTAACTACAAAATTTGAAAATGTAAAAATGTTAGAAGATGAATCTTTTGATGATTTTTATGCCAAGCTAAATGATGTTGTAAACTTAGCCTTAATTTAGGTGAAGTTTATGATAGTCCTAAGATTGTCAGAAAACTTTTGAGATCTTTGACTGATGATTTCAGACCTAAGGTTACAACCATCATTGAAAGTAAAGATATTGACTCTATTCCCGTGGAAGAGTTGGTTGGATCTCTTCAGACTTATGAATTAGATTTTCCTAGATCTAATAAGCAAAAGTCTATTGCCTTGAAATTTGTTGATGAACTTGACTCTTTTGATGATGAATTAGCCTCAGTTGATGTTGCTTACCTAGCTAAGGAGTTTAAGAGATTTATGAGAAACTCTAAAATAGAGGATTTCAAAAGAATTCTAAAAAACCTGAGCCTCCCAAAAAGGAACAAACATAAAATTTGAAATCTTCTAAAGATAAATTAATTAATCTATTAATAATTCCTTGGGTCAACAATGCTTTGGCCTTCAAGGCTTTGGGCACTTCAAGACTGAATGTCCCACCTATTTGAGGAGCAAAGGGAAAGCTCTTGTTGCTACCCTCAGTGACCAAGAAGTAAAGACTTTATGGCTATTTCTAATGAAAATGAGAAAGATAATCTTGAACCTAAAGTTGAATCTGTTGTCATTCTTGAGGACGATGCAAATTTACAATATGCTTACAATAAACTGCGTATAACTACTGCTCGTTCTGAAAAGAATGCTAAAGTTGCTCAGTCTAAATTGAATGAGATGAAAATTGAAAATGATGATCTTGTTATGCAACTAAGTGAAAAGACTACTTTGATTTTTGTGTTGAGAAAGGAAAATATGTCTTTGTTTGAAAAAGTAAAAGATCTTAAGACTCATTTGTTGTTGACTAGAGCAAAGCTAGATAGAGTTTTTGAGTCAAACTTGATGATATTTTCAACTCTAAAAAAAATTTAGCTTTGAAAAAACTAGTTTAGGATTTGACAAGAGTAATACTGCTTCTTATGCTTTCACAACTAGTTCTCGTTTTTTTCCACAGTCTGTGAAATTTGCTATTCCTGAAGTAAAAGAACCAAAGGTTGAAAAAGAAGTTAAGATGATAACTAAGTCTAAACCTGTTGTTACCTCAAATCCTAAGAAGAGAGATAATCCTAAGAATCCTCATTTTTGTCACCATTGTAGTGCTTTTGGACATGCTCGTCCAAATTTCTTCAAACTTCATGCTGAAAGAAGGTTGCTAAGAAAGAAAAAGCCATCAAAGTGAACTCTCAAAATCCCATGCCTCTTCTTGGTGAACTTGTTAAGGTTTTGAATTTCATTGTAAAATATCAAGGTCTTGAATCTGCCTATTATAGGTCTAAACCTAAAGTTAGGAAAACTAGACCTATTCATGCTTCGTCCAAAATTTGGATGGACAAAACCTTTTTTGTTTGAAGTTTTGACTTCCTTTGGTCATGTGCCTTCTTTCCAAATTTGTTGACCATCTTGCTTATTGTTTTCCTTGTAAGTTACATTGCATTTTTCATTCATTGTTTTTTCCTAGGTTGTTATTTAGTTTTCATAAAAAGAAAAAGAACAAAAAAATAAAAAAAATTTGAAAAATCAAAAAATACAATTTTTTTTTGGGTTGTGTACTTGAAAGTACATTTACTCATGAGTTAGTCAAGAAATTGGTTCTTTTTACTTGTATTCCCCATGTAGCTTAGTTGAGCAGTCTATATGCAAACACTATGTCAGTTAACCAAGAGTTAAATTTTGTGTGATACTTGACTAAAAACTTATGATTAAATTATTTGAGTCTATTATCACTCTCTTTGATGGAAAGGACTAATTTTTTTTTTTTTTTTTTTGGAGAGAGACATAAATGACTATCTCACCACTTGTGTTTGCCAATCAACATACCCTAGTGCTAAAAAGTAAAACCCATGCAAGTAAGGGATGCACAACACTTTAGAAAAATTAAAGGGTAAAATAAATAAAAAATGGTATGGGATTGATAAAATTTTCTTGTAAATATATATGCCTTAGACTGTGCTTTTAGTAAAAAGCTAATTTTTTATGCACACGTTTTTGATTGCAAGTAGTTATTAAGGAGATGTGGGAGTCATATGATGTAACTTTAAGGTGATGGTCCTCATCAAGTAGATGTGATATAATTCATTTGATTATATTGTGTTTTTGTAGTTTTTTATCTTATAATTGATAACTCTATTACACTGACTAGTTTTTCATACACACAAGCATATTCTTTGTTATATTGGATACTCGATTTGATTAATCTTTTGATTACTTAATCCTTGAATTCATTATTTTTGAGTATATGCAAATTAAAATTGTTTTGAGTTGAGTTTTGTGAAATTTTGACTGAATGTTCATGTGCATAATGTCGCATATTATGATAATTTTTCTGCATTTTTCAATGTTTTCGGTCATATGATGTAACTTTAAGGTGATGGTCCTCATCAAGTAGATGTGATATAATTCATTTGATTATATTGTGTTTTTGTAGTTTTTTATCTCATAATTGATAACTCTAGTACACTGACTAGTTTTTCATACACACAAGCATATTCTTTGTTATATTGGATACTCGATTTGATTAATCTTTTGATTACTTATCCTTGAATTCATTATTTTTGAGTATATGCAAATTAAAATTGTTTTGAGTTGAGTTTTGTGAAATTTTGACTGAATGTTCATGTGCATAATGTGGCATATTATGATAATTTTTCTGCATTTTTCAATGTTTTCTTGTGCACTTTTGCTCATTTTTCATGAAAACTAGTTTCTTTAATTTCTTTTCTAGTCTCTATGCTTTCAACACCTGGCTTGACACCTTCCTCGACTGGTCGAGAATCTCGACACCTGACCTCGATTGCTTTGGCTGATCAACATTTGCCCAGAAACATTTTCTTGAAGCTTTGCCCGCTCGACACCTAGCTCGACACTAGCTTGACCGATCAAGCCTCGGGTTATTAATATCTATTGTGCAGATCTGTGGATTATTTTCACACTCTCTTCTCACTTCTTTCAACTCCTTCCTTTCTCTCTTGACTCCAACTTCACAATCGACAAAAATATCTTTTTTCAAGTCAAATTTCTTCAAGCTTTTGTTGTATGGTGCTTGGTAAGTAATTTTAAACTCTCATTTTTCATTACTTCCATGCATTTCATGTAGAAAGTAGGAATTTGGGGTTTGAATGTTCTTGAGAAAAATTTGGGGTTTTTGTTTGGGTGTTGTAATTTAATGAAATTAAGTGTATACCCATACTTATGTAAGTGTTTTTGATGAATTTAAGTAAGATTATATAGTGTTCTTGATGTATGTTCATAATCTAGGGTTTCAAATTGGGAATTTTTGAATTTACCTTTATGAGCACTTGGATTTTTTGATTTTCACTCTATGCACTATATAATTGTACTTGAAATGGTTCATGCATCATCAAATTTACATAAATGAGTACATTCATGCATACATGCCTATTTTTTTTTTTTTTGATATTTTTAATCATTATGTTCCTTGTGGTTGTTTTCTTGTGATTTGGTGTAATCATTCTAGCCTTGTGGCTCCTAAGAGAAAAACGACTAAAGGTCAAACCCATGAAACTAGGGAAGCAAAATTTGACACGACTCGTGAACCAGACATGACTAACTCGTTTATAAACAAGTCATGGGTTGAGGCTAAATGGGTTCAGGTCATATGCGGGTTGACATGAATTGCCACCCCTACATGAAACTACTGTACCAAGAATATTACATAATACTTGTAGATTTAGGAACCTAGAGCATGAGAAAGACTATGTGAATGTTCAGTCTAAAAGAAAAATCTTTGGTGAAAGAGAGATTAAACTTAATGAGTTAAGACGTTTCTCTATACCTCACATCTTTGAACAACAACATCAGTTGCATTTGTGTTCTGGCTTTCCTGTTGTTCCTGATGAGATCATTCCTGAATTCTATGCCAACATGTTTGAATGTAACTATTTGGAGAATATTTTTTGTGTATTCATAGATGGAAATATATTCTCTATTGATGCAAATGTCATTGCAACTGCTTTAGAGATTCCTTGTGTTCCTGAATCGCGTTTTCTTTTTAGAAACATGTGAGCTTTACTAATAAATTCTATCTTCTCAATAAAATTATGGGTGCTAATCTCTTTTCTCTTTCACATGGTAATACCACTATTGTTGAGCGAGCTTTCTTTTTTTATGCTTTTCTCTTTGATGTTCCTATTGATCTACCTTTTGTACTTTGTTAGTCTCTGTTGGGTGTGTACTCTTCTCATGACTATCATCATGATTTGTATCTTCCTATCGCAATCACTCGTATCCTCATACATTTTGGTTTCTACTTGCCTACACCTTTATAGAGCTCAGGGTTCCTTTAGCCTTTGGTTCTGTCACTTTAAAGAAAATGCGAGCACAATTAACCAAGAAAAAGGGAGATAAGAGACAAATAAGTACTTCAGGTGTAGAAGATGATGATGATGATTTAGAAGATGAACCATAATCCTAACCAGTAGATGTTCCTCCATTAGTTGCTCCTACACCACCTATGCCATAGGTTGCCTCTCTAGAATCTATCATGGTATAGTTAAAGTTGCACAATCAACGGGCAAATGTGATCATGGACACATAGTTGACACATGGACAGGTCATATCCTCAATGGCTAACAATATTGATGATTTGAGGAGGGTTATGAGACCTTTTGGTGGTGCTTTTTCTTCTGGTTAAAGTGGTGATTCGGTTGAATCTGATGATTGTTAGGACATATGTTAATCATGTTAGAAACACATATCAATATAGAATTGGCTAATCCTTTGACAAAACGCACTTTACTTGTAGTTGGGTAGATCTAGGATGTGTTTAATACTTCAAGGAACAAGGTTTCAAGTTCAAGTGTTAAAGCCATGTAAGTCTGTCCAAGAATCAAGTGAAGAAATGCTGGATATTAAATCTCGACAGAGCTTGATAGCTAGTATCTATTGAGGCTTAAAAAGCTGTTTTCGCCTAATGCTCGATAGCTTCTCGATAGATACCCTATCTATCGAGATTTATGAAAAACAGATTTTCAATTATGATTTTCATCCAATCCGTGAATAGATGTTTGAGCTTTCTTTTCTCACAATCCTAAACATATATAAGGATTATTTTAAGGGCCAACAAAGGTAGCACAAGTGTGAAGCAAAGTTTTATTCATGCAAATTGTGATCAGAGATAGAATTTGCCCTAGTTCATCTTTCTTTTGAAGAAGCTACTACGTTTGTACATTGTTGGGTTTTGTGACCAAGGAGCTTCGTGATCTTCATCGTGTGATGAACTGAAGAACTTGGCAACCAACATCTTTATCTAGTTGGTGAATAAGCCGCATACTGGGATCCGCACATCTATTGGTTGTCACGTACTGGGAGCCGTGCATTGAAAGGAGAGATTGTCACTACAGAACAAATGCAATTGGGTATTGGGATAAGAGTTCAACTGTAGGTTGGTATAAGGTACTGGAATTCCTTTACTTGTAACCACTTGTTTTGATAATAGTGAATTCTTGGGAGTGGTGACCTTAAAATCACCAAGTGGGGCTTTTGCCTTAGAAGTTTTTTCCATTTGTAAACAAATCACTGTGTCAACTTTATTTTTCGCTACAATTTATTTTAGTTGGTGATTTGTTTATGCTACGACACATATTGTATGTTAATTTAATTAATTAATCAACTTGGCTATTTAATTGGTTAATTCATCACAAGTTAATACATTCTTGGTCTATTAAGTGGTAACAGAGCAGAAACGCCCTGATTAGGTTTTAGTCTTTGCTGTGTGATCTATTGACCCCTGGTTGTTATGGATAGAGGACAATCTCTTATTATTCCCCCTTTAGTTGATGGCACTAACTATGCATACTAGAAAGTACGCATGAGAGCTCTCTTGCAGTCATTAGATGAGAAAGTGTGGCAAGCTGTGGAGATAGACTAGACCAAGCCTAAGCAAGCGCCGGCCGATTGGAATGATGCTAAGATCAAGGTGGCTAACTTTAACAGTAGGGCATTGAATGCTTTATTCAGTGCGGTCACAAATGATGAGTTCAAGAAGATATCCTCCATTAAAATTGTGAAGGAAGCATAGACCGTCCTCTAGACAACCTATGAAGGAACCAAGGTTGTCAAGGATTTAAAGCTTCAGAGGCTCATTACTAGCTTTGAAGAGATCAAAATGGAGAAGGATGAGTCATTCGATGAGTTCGATGCTCGACAGCTTCTCGATAGATACCCTATCTATCGAGATTTATGAAAAATAGATTTTCAGTTCTGATTTTCATCCAATCCGTGAATAGATTTTTGGGCTTTCTTTTCTCACAACTCTAAACATATATAAAGATTATTTTAAGGGCCATCAAAGGTAGCGTAAGTGTGAAGTAAAATTTTGTTCATGCAAATTATGACTGGAGACAGAATCTGCCTAGTTCATCTTTCTATTGAAGAAGTTGTTGCTTTGTATGCCGTTGGGTTTTGTGACCAATGAGCTTCGTGATCTTCATCGTGTGATGCACTGAAGAACATTGTAGCCAACATCTTTCTCAAGTTGGTGAGTAAGCCATATACTGAGATCCACGCATCTCTTGGTTAGTCACGTACTGGGAGCCGTGTATTGAAAGGAGAGATTGTCACTACAGAACAAGTGCAATTGGGTATTGGGATAAGGGTTCAACTGTAGGTTGGTATAAGGTATTAAGATTCCTTTACTTGTAACCGATTGTTGTGATAATAGTGAATTCTCAGGAGTGGTGACCTTAAAATCACCAGGTGGGATTTTTGCCTTGGAGGTTTTCTTCATTCGTAAACAAATCATCGTGTCAACTTTATTTTCAGTTGCATTTTATTTTAGTTGGTGATTTGTTTGTGTTGCCTGCATATTTTATGTTAATTTGATTAATTAATCAACTTGGCTAATTAATTGGTTAATTTATCACAAGGGGTCAATATATTCTTGGCCTATCAATGATGATGTTGAGTGACCCCTTTGTTCATCATGACAAAAAGGGGGAGATGTTGTTTTGAGGGGGAGCTTGTCTTGAGGGGGAGCATGGTTTATTTTGTTTGTTTGTTTATTTATTTTTCATGTTTTTAAGTTTAAAAATTTGGTTTTGTACCTATTTTTTTTAGCCTTGATTATGTGTTTTGTTTTATTACAATTGGTATCAGGCTAAGTATGTTTCACATGCTTTTAATAATTACTCTTTGTAGTATTTTTTTATATAGCATTTTGACTATTTTTATTTGTCTATATTTCTACACATATATGCGTTTGTTTAGTGTCTCAAGAAAGATAGGTATACTCTATATTCAAGACATATGTTCTTCTTCTTGCAGCTTTCTAAACGTATGTTGAGTTTGTAGAATTGTGTATTTTATGGCCGATGTATTTGAGTCTTTATTGTATTGTGGTTTTGTCATGGATTGCCAAAAGGGGAGATACTAGAGTCTATATTTTTAGGTTGGCAACCATGAACAAATTGTAACTGTTAGAATTTAGTTTTTCTAGTTTTTTAGTCTAGAAATATTTAGTTAAACAAGACAAATGAAGTTCAAAACAGTTTGAAGACTCAAGAAATCAGAAAAAGATAATTGCAAAAAAGAATCACTTATCTTGACCGATCAAGATTCATGCTAGATTTCAGATTTTGCTTTTATCTCAGCCATTAGATCTAGGGTTTTGATGGAACTTAAAGATATTTAAATGAAAACCCTAGAGCACGTTTTTACACATTCAAGAGGGCAGTGTTCTGTACAAAGATCTGGAGATTTTCTATACCCTTTTGGAGCTACAGCTGGAGACCTTGTGCAAACAACATAGCCAGGTATAAAGTAAAGTTGCTACATCAAGTCAACCATAGTTGATGTTTTAAACCTTTGAGTGGAGATCTCAAAGTTACAAACTAGAGAGTTTGTGTGCAACAGTTTCATAGTAGAAGAGTCCGTGGGTTCGGAGCTGCATGTGGTTACCTGAGTAATTACTATATGAAGTAGTAGTAGATTTAGGGTTAAGTTTATTGTACAAAATTTTATTCTATTAGTGAAATGTTGCCTTGAGGATTGTTTAGGTTAAATCCTCCCTAATTTTTTTTTTTTTTTTTTTTACTTTGAAACTATAGTTTCAAAAGTTTTCCTAAGTCATCATTCTTGTTGTTCATGTGATTTGTGAATGTTTGATATTTGTTAAAATTAAATCTATTACATAATAAATATAAGTAATTACTTGGCTAAGATTTGATAAAATTTGACTCAACAGGAGTCTAAAACCCTAACAATATATATAATTTTATGTTTTTCAAGTCAAGGGGTTCAATTGAACCCCCTCAAGACGATGTAATGCCGCCCTTGGATACACATACTTAACATGTATTGTTCTTTCTTCGTTTCTGTATTCTTTTGTTGTATTTTTGAAATGTACTTTTCTTGAGAGATGTAGAAATGTACATGTTCGTATGTTTATTGTGTTATACGCATACCATTTTTACTAACTATGTATGGTCCAGACTAACAGCTAATCTTGTCAGGGTTAATTATCCGCAATTCAGGTCACTTACAAGCTTTAAAAATTCAACTAGAGACAAAGATAAGCCTTAGTTGATCAGGTAAGAAATGAACAATGAGATTACGGGTAAAATTGATGGCTGTCATTTCAAGTTTATATTAGTTTTTTACTATCAAGTGTGCTATGCATGGATGGATTCAAATCCATTTCAACATCAATTGCCCCTACAAGTTAATGATTCAATTATGCATATAAAGATCCTACTCTGAGGGGTTTTTTTTTTTGGGAGAGCAATTTCATTCATAGGAGGATGTCCAACTGTGGCGTAAAATTATGATTTTCATATCTTCGCAGAAATTTAATTACACAATAATGAAACAATTCGTAGAATAGGTGAGTTATATTTGTTCAACAAGTTTGTATGGATTTTTTAAAATTGAATTATAAATTCATCCAAAATATTTCAAGAACATATTAAGATAAAAGGTTTGGCAAGTTCTTCATCATTTAGAGCAAAATTGGGTCAGGACATGAGTAAAAAACCAAGAATTAGGTAAACGGTTTAAAGTCCATTCAATTAGGCAACAGTATCATGAATTACTGGTGAATGTCTAAATCATAGAGTATTACTATGGTTCACTGAATCTAAATCCAATACATTGAGTTGATTGCTATGCAACTCTACATCTGGAAAAGAAATAGAAAAAAATTAAATCCACAGAATGTTTTATGGCATGTTTGGAAGTTTAGAGAGGGAGGAGAGTAGAGTGGAGTAGAGGGGAGGAGAGTAGTGGGGAGGAGAATAGAGGGGAATGGTTATCCTCTACTTTGTTTGGATGTTTTTAAAATTAGCAAGGGGAAAGGAAATAATTAGTCCTTCATCTTATTTGGATGTTTTAAAAATTAAGATGTTTTAAAAATTAAATAGACAAATTTACCCCAATTTGAAAATGTTAGAATATGTTAGTGAATTTTTTTCAAATAAAATTTTCGGTAAGGCCTTATGATAGCTAAAATTGTACGAAAATAAAAATAAATTGGAGCTTCTAAATCTCAGATTCATTTCATTTGTGACTACTTGACCTAATACAACTATGTATCTTGTTCTAAGTGAAAGCTCCTTATCAGTGGACAAAACTGAAGAACAAAAAAAAAAAAAAAAAAGCGGTTTCCTCTATTTTCCTCTGTTTTCTCAGCAACCAAACAGAGGCCAATTAACGAGAAATGGCACGTAAACACAAAAATCAAGCATTAAACTTGTTGAAACCAAAACTACAATAAAACTAGTTGAAAGTTTGAATATGAGCTAAGGTTTTGGAGAGCAATACGTCATTGTTGTTGTCCTAGCCGTCGTCATCGGCGTCGTCGGAAGATAGCTCGCCTTCTTCTTTGGCTTTGGAAGGCTTTTCGAAGAGCTCCATGTTGGGATTCGAATTCGTAGGCTTTGACGCCGTGGCTTTTGCCCTAGCTTTGGACATTGACAAAGATCAAGTGCTTACATGGCTGGACTCGAAGAAACCAAACTCGGTGCTCTATGTTTGTTTTGGCAGTCTGTATAATTTTTCAAAGTCATAGCTTTTGGAGATTGGGTTAGGCCTTGAATCTTCAAAGGCTTCATTCATTTGGGTAAATCAGAGATAGCTACGGAAATGGGTCTTTGCCAGAAGGTTTTGAAGAGAGTTTAATTTTCTTAGGAAACAAATAAAAATTATTTATTTAATCAGTTTGTAATTTTGTTAATTTAAAAAGGGTAAATTGGAAAATTCATTGGTTCAATAATTTATCTACTCTACTCTCCCTCCAAATCTATCCAATTTGGGAGAATTAAAAATGAGGGGTTAGAGTTAGTTGAAACCCTTCCAAACCTTTCTCTCTCATTCCTTAAAAAACTTCTAAATAAGGTAATTGATTTACTCTCCCTCCCTCTACTCTACTCCCCCTCATTTTTAAAACTTCCAAACATCCCTTTATATACGTATGAGCTCAGGCATCATCTTTGTATAAAATAATGTTTTTAAGTGGTGGCTTATATTTATGGTTCGAATTCCCTATTTAAAAAAGAAGAGAAATAAACCTTCAACTTTTTTTTTTTCTAAAACTTCATTTGGGACTTCCACTGCTTAACTAAATACACACAAAACTCACATATAAATATTAATTCCAAAAGAAACAGTAAGTTTAATTTTTCACAATCTTATTTAATTTAAACCTTTTGCGACTTCCACAGAAATATATTATTTAAAATGTATTTTACCTAAAATTCATTGAAAGACTGCATAATGGAGCTTGTCAATGGGAAGCTCACCCCTTAAGTCCATTCCAAAACGCTTCTAACTTTCTGGGCCCTTCCTTATTGGATCTAAACTTTTAAGCCAAGCCTGTCGGTTAGAGAAAGAAATGATGGTACAAGTAAGTATATACCATGACATATATGGTCATACGTACATTAGTTAAGTTTGATGTACCATGATGAACAAAGAGATGGAGGTGGTCGTGGTCGTGGTCTCCTGGTCTGGAAAGAGGACAAACATACTCATTATTCTGGAATAATGGTTTGATCCGCATTTATAGGGTTACGTATTCTCATGCAATAATATATAATTCTGTTCCGGTGGACTGCAACGAATAAATTAATGGAAGGGATTTTGAGGAGTTGACCTTTCGCTGACAGATAGGCCATGGTTTCAGCTTTTCGACTCTCAATGACTATGAGCTTATAAAACAAACAAGCTAGCTTGTGTTTAAATATTGATCACATGCTGCACCAGACAACTACTTTGGATAGCTACAGAAGGCCTAATTCTCTCAAATCCTTGCTGAGCTTAATGTCTAGTGAGACACTATTACTATTGTAATATTGTTATAACTAGCATCATTGTTTTCTCAGTTAAAAAAAGACTTGTAAATTGTAAAAAATATTGATAATTAACAATTAGCCACTAATAAGACCTGTAAGGTCGTTTAGACTCCTTAAACCCAACAGATTAACCTAGAGAATTAGCCAAGTGATTAACTTAGGTAATTTAAACAAAACTAGGTTAACACAAATATATTGAAAAACAATAAAGCAGCGGAAAAAAAAGAACACAAAGATTTGATGACCCAGGAAAACCAAACCGGTAAAAAACCTAAGGAGAATTTAACCTAGCTATCCTCAAGGTAAACTGAATTCACTATGAAAGAATTGAAGTTTACACAATAAGACTTAGACTACTAACATCCTATTGTTACCCAAGTATAGGAAACTTACTACCACGACCCCATGATAACTCCGAGATCCACGAACTCCTTCTTTCTTGAATTCTTCAGCAATCCACAAGCGCACCTACTTGTATATCTTTGAAGTTCTTTGATTCTGCAACTGTATGATTTACCAAGCTCTTGACATAAATCTTGAGTTTGTAAACCCTAAGTGTATGTGAAGGTAAACACCTCTAGATCTCACAATGAGATTCACAAACACAGCATTCAGAGCTCTAAAAACGTGGCTAGGGTTTTCCCTTATATACTTAGGGCAAAACATAAAACCCTATACATTAAATGGGCTAGGGCTGAGTTGGAAAATTCTGTAGAAAAATGTTCTGCTCGATTTTCGATTGGTCGAGTCTAATTCTCGATCGATCGAGTTAGGCAGAAAGTGAACAGTGAATTCTGCAGTCAACTCGATTCCAACTTTACATAAAAAGCCATACTTTGAGCAAGTCTAATACACAACTTAAAGAATGTTTTGATCATGGTTTTCCAACATTACAAATTGAAGTTCTAATACATTAGTTCCTAATTCTTAGAACCTAACAAACTCCCCCTTTGGCAATCCATGACAAAACACAGACTTAACAAAAAGCTCAAAGTTTACAAATTGAAACAGCCCATTACAAAATAAAAAGCCACTTAAACAATTCAACCTAACTACTATCTAACAATTGCAAAGTAGACAGCAGCATGACTGAATCAACCTGTATATTCCTATAACACTTAATAAACACATAAACGCATGTGTGAAAAATATAAGGAATATAAAAATAACTTCTTGATTTCACATGACACAAAATAAAGACATATATCATGAATAACATCATAAATATAAATCAATAAGCAAAGTAACATAGTGAAATAAGAAACATAATACATAACAATGTATCTCAACAAAAATATCTCCTAATCAAGAGCCAAAAATGTAAATACAAAGTGAAGCGCCTAGATACAATCTTATAACTCCACAAGCTCTGCAGTATCACTACAAAGTACAAAACTCAAAACTCCCCCTAAAACAAAAATCTCCTCTACAAAACATACTCCCCCTTTTTGTGACGAATTGCCAAAGGGCATTCAATCATCATCAAAAGGAGGTGGAGGAAAATGACGAGAACTCCCCAAATTTGCTCGCAAAGCACGAAGCTCGTCAAGGATGTCCACCAGAAGCTGACCATGAGCCGCCTGAACGGTCACGATAGTATCCAGACCCTGACGAAGGTCAGAAACATCATCAAAAGGTGGAGGGACATCAGCAGCAGGATCAACAGACGTCTCAGCTGCAGGAGCATCTGTAGAAGAAGAAGGGGGTGGAGTGACACCAGAAGGCTCTACCCTAGGATGCTTAGAGCTAGCTCGAAGTTGAGCAGCCCTTTGCCTCAAAAAGGTAGTACCAATAGGAGCAATGACATGTACAGGCTCAGAAGTAGGAAAGAATAAAGCATGAGCCGTAGAACTAGACCGATGAACCTCATTCAAAGAACGAAGGAACAAATGAGGAAAACTGATAGGGGCACCAGTAACAAGTGCATACAAAAAGACACACCTCTCAAGAGGAATGGTGTGGAGATGAGAAATAGGCCACAAGGAATGACACGCTATCTGAAAGAAGAGATAATGAAGCTCAGAAAGCTCAGCAGAAGTGATCCGAGGATCAAAACCCCACCGGATTGAAGACCCAGTGATGTATGACAAAACATCATCTAGAGGTGGAGACTCCTCATAAGGAAAGACGGGATGGTCAACAATGGGCACCCCAAGAGCATCAGACACCACCGAAGGGGTAATGCGATACTTTACACCTCGTAACCAAACCTTAACTAAGGTGTTGGTATCATAGATGTGGATACAGAGGTTCGAATAGAACTCTCTAATCAAGGTGGCAGGAGGAGGAGGATGCTCAAACTCGAGCAAAGATAACCAACCCCGACGCTCAAAGTTACGTCTCACCTTAGAATCTACCTCATCTAGTATAACCCTACGCTCAGCCCAAATATGACGTCTAAGATTCAGGGTCTCATAAGTTACTTGGTTCGGCTCACTAGGGAATCACTCACTATCGAATGAAGGTGAAGGGTCAGAAGTCCTATGGGCTCTAGTTTTCTCAGGCATGGTGCTAAGGAAAGAAAAGAGCAAAAAAAAAAAAAAAAAAAAAAAAAAAAAAAAAAAAAAAAAAAAAAACCAAGGGCAGACTACAAGTTAGCACAGCATAAAAAATATAGAAATAACAATTCTATATGATGCATGAACAAAATATGCAAATGATGCATGAACTAATGTAGTGACAAGTTCAAATATGATCCAAATTAACAAAATTGACTTGAGCATTAGTGTTAGATTAAAAATACCCAATTTTGAAAAACTCAATTTTCAAAACACAACAAATTGAGAAATTGATCATCACAACAGTTAATTAACACAATATAATGATCAAATTAATCAATCTAACAAGTTAATTTCATCAATTTTAATCAAATTGAACAAAATCCCCAAATTTAGCAATTTCAAGCCCTAGATTTTCAAATTTTTCACAAATCATCAAATTAATCAAATTAAATCATATATAGTGCTTGTATATAGTGTCCCCACAAAAACCCATTATTCATTTGAAAAAGAAAGAGCCAAAATCACACCCAAAAATGCCAAAACCAAAATGGCAAAAATACCCCAAAAATGCATGAATTAATGCATGAAACATGAAAATAAAATCAAAAGAGAGGGCAAAAATGTCTTACTGACTTGGGAGAGAGAGATTATGCAAAAAGAACGGAGGAAAACGCCAAAAACAGCACAAAATTCTTTGACCGGTTGGTGAGGAGACAAAAGAATTTTAAAAAGTTTTGAAAAGATGAAAAGCACGTGAGAAAAGTTCCTTTTTTAAAAACACTCAGCCCGATTTTCGATCGATCGAAAAACAGATTCGATCGGTCGAAAATCCTTCGATTGATCCACTACCAATCGAGAACCGATCGAAACACACAGAGACTTTACTGAGATTTTAAAAACATTTTCGATCGATCGAAAAACAGACTCGATCGATCGAAATTCTGGAAAATTGAATTTTGGAAAATTGAAACTTATTTTCTCAATAACTCCTCAAAGCATTATATTTTATGAAAAGAATGCATGAGTATGAGATGAAATATTTTCCAAAAACCCATGTTTTTAGCCCAAATTTCTCAAAGTAAGATTTTCTCATAATATCCCTCAACCAATCAAACAGGTAAACATGTTTTGCATCAATTTCCAGAAATATTCAAACTTGGGTGGTCAGACCAAAAAACACACAATACCATATACACAGTTTAGCAAAGAATAATTTGTGTAGTGTGTGCAACTAGCATAAGCTTGAGAAACATGTGAGGTGATATGCACATAGTAATCAATCACAATTTCTATAAAATCCATCACATGAATTTGAAAGAGACTATTACTTAAAGAGTTACATCATATAACTCTCACATCTCCTAGAATAAAAGCTTGCAATCATGTAAGTTTCTTGATTTACCTCATTATTCAATTTAATTGATTAGAAACTTAATAAAAGCCAGGATAATGTACACACCAATTTTATGAATTGTGAAATTATTATAGCCCAATAATGTACACACCAATTTTAGTTAGAGGCTACATCTTATGTTCTTTTTGTGCATGTGCTACACTTTCTCGAACACAAAATCTTACGATATGCACTAAGGTGTTCATGATTGGCTAGTAAACAGTGGTGAGATGGTTATTTATGCCTTTCTCAATAAGACCAAGTTCGACAATCAAAGACATAAGACTTCAAGATCAAGATCATGTGATCAACAAATATAGCATCTTCCCACACAACATGCACAACAAAACTTTAGCTAGTAAAGTGCAATAGAAATAAGTGCATCAAAGCTAAACAAGGTACATTCACATGATATGCAAAATTTGATTGACCAACCTTGTCTTCAAGTTCAAGGAAAAAATTGCAAAAACACAATTTGCAAATTTTTTTTTTTTTATACAATAAAAGAAACAAACATCCTAGAATGAAATGCATGAATGTTATGCAATGCAAATCTTAGAAACAAAGGGCATAAAAGATAGAGCAATAAAGCACAAGGACCATGTCAGACAGACTCAATTAGATCGAGCCTTTTGCATCCAAAACTTTTTAGATGCAGCTCTTGCATTGGAGTTATGATTCATATTAGAATTTTGATCAACTCCTGGATTGGAATAAAGGTTTAATGCCTTTACCAATTCACCAATAAGTACCATAGGATCATGTGCTTGGGGCACAGGTACTTTAGATTTGTTTGCACGCTTTGCAGCTTGCAACTTAAAACAATTTGGACGAATGTGTCCAGATTTTCTACAAAAATGACAAACCCATGCAGGCTTATCATGCAACTTGCCCTTAGAAAAAGTAGAAGCTCTAGAATGAGAAGCTTGGAGATCAACCCTAATCTTTCTAGGTGGAGTAACATCTACAGATTTGACAGGTTCACTTATCAAGGGTTTGACAATCTCACTCTTAGGAGGTTCAGAAGAGGGAACAAATTTAGTGGAAGAAGGTTCAAGCACAGAAATACTTTCCTCAAAACCTAAGCCAGTTTTGTCAGAGGGAGACTTTTCAATACTCAACATGTGATCAAGTTTGGAGCTTGCAGACCTATTAGTTTATTCTCTAGCAACAGTTAATTCAAGTTTCAAACATTTAACTTTATCAAGTAAAAGCATGTTCTCAGTTTTCACATTATTCAAAAGCTCATTTGCATCAAATAATTTCACAAGTAAATTTTTCTTTTCAAGTTCAAGAGATGCAATTTTCTTTAAGCCTAAATCAACATTCATGGCATCCTTTGTAGCAACTTTGCAAAGTTTATTATAGGCTTCTTGTAAATTTGCATCTTCAGAGAGTTCCCCATCAGAAGGGTTCTCTTCAACAGATACGCTTTCATTAACTACAGTAGTAGCAGTGAAAGCAATTAAGTTTCCTTCCTCATCACTAGCGGATTCATTGTCAGAAACTTCATCATCACTAAGGGTTACAGCCATAGCCTTACCCTTAGACTTCAAGTATGTGGGACATTCAGATTTCAAATGACCATACCCTTGACATCCATAACATTGTTGTCCCAAAGAATTGTTAGAAGGTTGACCTACTTTCTCTTTAGGTTTTTCAGTGTTATTAACCTTAGTGGGGTCATTCCTCCTAATATTTCTAGGTTCAGCAGTATTCTTGCCTCTTGCCCTTCTGTTATTGTTCCTAAGAAAGTTTCTACAGTTCTTGGCAAGATAGGAAATCTCTGTAGCAGAGAGTTCATCATCAAATCCACCATCCTCAACATCATCAACAAACTTAAGAGCCATTGATTTGGATTTGTTTGTCTTGGGTAGGTCCAACTCATAGGACTGAAGAGATCCTACAAGTTCATCAACAGGGATGGAGTCCACATCCTTGCTTTCAGTGATGGCAGTCACTTTGGGTCTAAAGTCCTCAGTTAAAGATCTAAGAATCTTCCTAATAATTTTAGGTTGATCATAGATTTCACCCAAATTATATGCAGAATTAACAATATCATTCAGTTTAGCATAGAACTCATCAAAAGATTCATCATCATTCATTCTAATACTTTCAAATCTAGAGGTTAATTGCTGCAATTTATTTATTTTAACTGCCTTTGTGCTTTCATGCACAGTCTGGAGGATTTTCCAAGCAGTATGAGCAACCTCAACATTAGAGATTCTCTTAAATTCCTTCATGGAAACAACATTGAAAATAGCATTCATAGCTTTGCTATTGAAAGCGACTGCCTCCTTTTGAGAAGTTTGCCACTCACTCACAGGAGTAGTGGGCTTCTCCCATCCGTACTCAACGGAATTCCAAACTCTCTCATCAATGGATTTCAGGAATACTTTCATCCTTACTTTCCAATAAGTATAATTGTTTCCATCAAAGTGAGGTGGAACAACAAGAGAGTGTCCGTGTTCCATGACAACTGGGGTCAAGGATCAGCTAAAAGATCAAAAGATCAAACACAAAAGCTACCCGCTCTGATACCACTTGTAAGTTCGTTTAGACCCCTTAAACCCAACAGATTAACCTAGAGAATTAGCCAAGTGATTAACTTAGGTAATTTAAACAAAACTAGGTTAACACAAATATATTGAAAAACAATAAAGCAGAGAAAAATAAAGAACACAAAGATCTGATGACCCAGGAAAACCAAACCGGTAAAAAACCTAGGGAGGATTTAACCTAGCTATCCTCAAGGTAAACTGAATTCACTATGAAAGAATTGAAGTTTACACAATAAGACTTAGACCACTAACATCCTATTACTACCCAAGTGTAGGAAACTTACTACCACGACCTCATGATAGCTCCGAGATCCACAGACTCCTTCTTTCTTGAATTCTTCAGCAATCCACAAGCGCACCTGCTTGTATATCTTTGAAGTTCTTTGATTCTGCAACTGTATGATTTACCAAGCTCTTGACATAAATCTTGAGTTTGTAAACCCTAAGTGTATATGAAGATAAACACCTCTAGATCTCACAATGAGATTCACAAACACAGCATTCAGAACTCTAAAAACGTGGCTAGGATTTTTCCTTATATACTTAGGGCAAAACATAAAACCCTATATATTAAATGGGCTAGGGCTGAGTTGGAAAATTCTGCAGAAAAACGTTCTGCTTGATTTTCGATCGGTCGAGTCTAATTCTCGATCGATTGAGTCAGGCAGAAAGTGAACAGTGAATTCTGCAGTCAACTCAATTCCAACTTTACATAAAAAGCCATACTTTGAGCAAGTCTAATACACAACTTAAAGAATGTTTTGATCATGGTTTGCCAACATTACAAATTGAAGTTCTAATACATTAGTTCCTAATTCTTAGAACCTAACAAGAACAACCGGATCTTTTGCTAAGGGATACCCCATTGAGTAAAGAATCTAACATTTGAGAGCACCTTCTTGTATAGAATTTGTATCGGAGTAGAATTGTGGAAAAGAGGAGGCATATTTTAGCTGATATTTTAGTTCTTTTCATGGTGGTTTAAGTAGTTCATCATGCATTAATTTGTTAATATTTTTCCCCCTTGGAGGAGAGAATGAAATGTTAAAAAAGAATATGAGAAAAGAAAAGATGTTGACGCTTGAATCATTTTGAAAACATTAGTAAAGATATGAAATTAAATATCTTTATTAATTGAATAGACTTACTATTCACAAATTGACTCAAAATTAGTCTATTTTTAATTAATTCTATTCTACTTTCTTCTACTTCCTCTTTAATCCAAACGGATATTTAGTTATATTTTTTACTACTATGGGAGTATGTTATAGCTTAAGGACCAACTAAAAAGGTTCTGTCACTATCCATCACTATTTCCATGAACGTAGTCTAATAAATGTTATTTTTATTTAATGGCATGCAGCTTTGTTGATAGGTCAAGAGCTTATCAAAATATTACTCCTCAATTTGGTTTTTCAACACTAAGGCTTCATAATTAAACTCATTTCTTCATAATATTATCCTTTTTTCTTTGGCTTTGATTCAACACTTTGTTCGTTACAATTGAAAGCCATGGTATTTCTTCTTTAATTAATTCAGAGAAAAAATAACTTCTAGTTTGTTGGTCTATACACAATATTTGACATTTACAATTGGCCAAAAAGCTTACTGTACGGTGTCGGGGTGCCTAGGCCCATTGGGTCCTTAAGCCCCATTCTAGCAAAACAGCCTATACGGTCTTGGGCCAGGGCATTGGGCCACCCTGAACCCGTCAGACTGTTGATGTTCTACATGTGTCACATCTCATTTATTGGGCTTACGCCCAGTGAACAACTTCCCGAGCAATGGAACTACTTACCATATGCCCGACAATGCCTTAGGTTGTATTGTGCCGAGCAATCCATTGAGATGGGAACTGAATCTGAGGCCACTCCCGCCACGTTCGACTCCCACCTAAACACCCACTTAGCCATGATAACATTGGACCTCTCGTTCCATAAACCATCAAAGTAATCATAACACCTCACTAGTTTTGGGGGTATAAATAGGAGGAGCTAAGGAAGAAAAAAGGGGGGGAAGGGGCAAAGGAAGACGGAAGGCAAAAAAGGTGAGGACACGAGAAAAAGGGCAAAAAGGGGAAAGGGGAAGACAGGGTCGGGGGATTTCAGTACAGAGGATCACTTGAAGTGGGAAATCCAAAGCCCACATCAAAAAATAGGTTGTGAGCCCAAGTGAAGGTTGGCCCATCCGTTCCTCCACTTTGGTGCGCACAATTGGCGCCGTTTGTAGGAATCTCCTACAAAGTGGTGGTCCGACTGAGACCTGCGCTTGGGAAAAATGTCTGAGAGGCATTTGAGTCATGCTGAAAGTGATTCAGTAGGGTTTTCTTGGCGAGAGCAAAGGCACAAGAGACGTGAGGATAAAGATCGTGAGCAAGGAGAGGAGTAGTCCGGCCTCGGAGAGGGGTCTTACCAAACCCTTCGGATGATGTCGGGTGCATCAGGGCACAGACAGTTTGATGAAAGAGATGAGGAACTTGAACGGTTGAGAAGACTGGTAAGAGACTTAGAGTTGGAAGCCATGGACGGGGAAAGGAGAAGGGGCCGAGACCACCGGGCAAAGGGATCTGACAGCGGGAGAAACCGTTATGAGGGTTCCAACCAGTCTGGTCCCCGTCAACACCAGGACTGCTCACATTCCCGAGAGTTCTGTCGACGTCGAGAATGTTCACATTCACGGGAGTATGTAGATCGGGGCTCAGATTCCCCAGAGTAGTGGCCCCGAAATGCCGCTATGGATGCAATGAGTTGTGCCTTACGAAGAGCAGCCTGGTCACCATTCTCAAATGATATTGAGCGGGCCCTGATGCCGAGCAGATTTATGCATCCCCCGTTCAATTTCTATGATGGGAAGATGGATCCGGTGGAGCATGTCAGCCATTACATCCAGATGATGTCTCTACATACCCACAACGACGCGTTGATGTGCAAGGTATTTCCCTCGAGCCTCGGGCCCACTGCTCTGAGATTGTTTAACGGGCTATGGAAAGGCTCTATTCACAGTTTCGCCGAGTTGATCCAAGAGTTCAGTATTCGGTTTGTAACGTGTAGCCGAGTACCGCAACCCATGGATGCATTACTTTCCATGAAGATGAGGGTAGGGGAAACCCTTCACAGCTACGCCAGTTGTTATTGGGAGCTTTATAATGAGATCGGAGGGGGGAACAAGAAGATCGTGGCTAGCACTTTCAGGATGGGACTACCCAAGGATTTCGAACTACGAGAGTCGCTGATGAAGAAGCCTTCTGAGGATATGGGGCAACTCATGAGGCGTATTGAAGAGTACAAACGCCAGGAAGATGATCGACTACAAAGTAAGGGCAAGGCCACATTGGCGAACAGACCTCGGCAAAGCAGTTTCCAGCCGAGACTTCGAAAGGATTTAAGGATTCAGGGACCAGAATTGCAGCTGGGGGAGGTGAATGTGAGGTTTAAAGAGCCGGTGCACAGGATTGTAGATCGGATCAAAAACGAGCCGTACTTCAGGTGGTCGAACAAGATGGGCGGTAACCCGTCTCGAAGAACCCAAAATTTGTTCTGTACCTACCATAAGGACAAGGGGTATAGCACCGAGCAATGCCGAGTGTTGAAAGATCACTTAGGACAATAAGTGAGGGCCGGGCATCTGAAGGAGTTCGTGGTAGACTCAGGAGATGGAGGTGCTGGGCAAGGCCCTCGGCAAAGAGGGAACCCTCTTCCACCCCCATTAGGAGTAATTGAAGTCATCCATGTTGCCCCAAAGGACACGGCTTTGGCCGGGAAGAAAGGAGTGTTGATCATAGCACCTGTGGGAGACTACTTAGACGAGCCCTCGAGAAGAAGACAAAGACAGTTCAAGAACCCATCGCTTTTAGTGACGATGATTTAAAGGGAGCTATTTAGCCGCACGATAATGCGCTGGTGGTGACTGCTCGAATAAACAGTTTCATAGTAAAAAGGGTAATGGTAGACCAAGGAAGCGGGGCCGACGTAATGTATCCAGATCTGTTTAGAGGGCTTGGGCTGAAGAAGGAGCACCTCTCGAAGTATACACACCATTGATCGGGTTCGACGGCCAGGTGGTTATCCCCGAAGGATAAATATCGCTTCTTGTAAAATATAGAGGGAAAAGAGGTAATAGTAACTTTCGTGGTTGTAACATCATTCTCTCCTTATACGGCCATTTTGGGGAGGCCGTGGGTCCATGCCATGGGGGCGGTCCCTTCCACCCTACATGTAAAGGTCAAATTCTGCATTGAACATGGTGTTGCTGTAGTAAGGGGGAGTCAACAGGCCGCCAAGCAGTGTCTAGTGGCAGCAGTCGATTGGAAGCACAAGCAAAGCAAGCAGGGAGGAACCAATGGGAAAGGTCCCTTATAGTAACTACAGGGACCCCGAGAAGGAGCGGGGGCTGGCTGCGCCGAGGATCTTGTTAGGGTAAAGATACTGCCGGATAGTGAACAGTACTTTCAAATAGAGGCAAGTATGAATGCCGAGGACAAGGTAGAGACGTTGTTTCTCGTGCAAAATGTGGATGTGTTCGCTTGGAGTCCGTATGAGGTTCCTAGGGTTGATCCCGAGTTCATCATTCACAAGCTTAGCGTAGACCCATTGTTTCCTCCGAAGAAGCAAAGGTCGAGAAGGTCGGTTAAGGAACACGTTGAGGCAGTAAGGCAGGAGGTAGGGAGGTTGAAGGAGGCCGGGGCAATAAGGGAAATCTTTTTCCCGGAATGGCTAGCAAATACCGTGGTGGTCAGAAAGAAGAACGGGAAGTGGAGAGTTTGTGTAGATTTCACAGATTTGAATTGGACATGTCCAAAAGACCCATTCCCCATGCCAAAGATAGATTAGTTGGTGGATGCCACCTACGGCCACCTGAGGATGAGTTTCCTTGATGCTTTCAAGGTTATCATCAAATTGCCCTAGCTACCGAGGACTAGGAAAAAACGGCGTTCATCTCCCCTGACGCAAACTATCATTATACCGTGATGCCCTTCGGGTTAAAGAATGCCTGAGCGACATATCAGCGAATGATGACAAGAATGTTTCGGGAAGAGATCGGGCGCACAATTGAAGTATACATCGATGACATGGTGGTAAAAAGTAAACAGGATGCACGGCACACGGAGGATCTCCAGAGGGTGTTTGAAATACTGCGACGACACGTATTACGCCTAAACGTGGACAAATGTGCTTTTGGGGTAGGGGCCAGCAAGTTCCTAGGTTACCTGATTACTAACCAGGGAATAGAAGTTAACCCCGATCAAATCAAAGCCGTCCGGCGTCTCAAACCACTGGGCAACCCTAAGGAAGTTTAGGTGTTGACCGAGATGTTGGCCGCCCTTAATAGGTTCACCTCTAAATTTGCCGATTGCTGTCGACCGTTCTATCAACTCTTGAAGAAATGGAAAGGATTCTATTGGGATGAGGATAGTGAAAGAGCTTTTTAGGATTTGAAAGAGTACTTGGTGAAGGCGCCTATGTTGACAGCGCTGGCACCCGGGGAAGATTTGTTCATATGCCTTTCAGTATTTGATCACGCCGTGAATGCCGCGTTGTTAAGGGATCACGGGGTCCAGCAGCCTGTGTATTACATCAGCAAAACCTTGGTTGATGCGGAAACAAGATATTTGCCCTTGGAGAAGTTGGTTCTAGCGTTAGTACACGCCACGAGAAAACTGCCTGATTATTTTCAAGCTCATACCGTCTGTGTCCTGACCGAGTACCCCCTACAATCTTTGTTAAAAAGGTCGGACTTTACTGGCCAGATAGCCAAATGGGGAACTCAGCTAGGATCCTTCGATATAAGGTACAGGCCGAGAAACGCAGTGAAAGGACAAGTTCTTGCCGATTTCGTCGCAGAGTTTTCTCCTAAGCACGAAGGGCAGGTGGTGTGTCATGTGGAGTCGCGCTTGTGGAAAGTATTTGTGGATGGCGCATCAAATGCAACGGGTGCGGGTGCCGGGATCGTAATCATCACTCCAGAAGGAATACGGTCAGAGCATTCTTTCAGGCTGGGATTCAGGGCATCTAATAACGAGGCGGAGTATGAGGCCTTGCTCGCCGGACTGAGGGCAATCTTGGAGATAGGTGCTCGAGATAAAGAAGTCTATTCAGATTCCCGTTTGGTGGTCGGCTAGGTACACAGAAGCTTTGAAGCGCGTGATTCTCGAATGAAAGAGTACTTACAAGTGGTGAAGCAAGCCATGAACAAGTTTAGCACGGCAAGGCTAACACAGTTTCCCCAGGGACAGAACAAACATGTCGACTATCTTGCCACGTTAGCATCATCAGTAATAGAAGACATTCCTCGGTTAATCAAGGTGGAGGTCATAGCTGAATCGAGCATTCACATCATGGGTGGTGTCGGTGTTGCAGCAATTACGACGAATGGGCCATGTTGGATGGACCCAATCGTTGACTTTCTGGCCGAGGATCGGGTCCCCGATGATGAGAAGGAAGCGAGTAGGATTCGCCGAGTTGTCCCTCGGTACTGGTTGTCAGCAGATCACAAGCTTTACCAGAGATCTTTCAGTGGGCTGTATCTTTTATGCGTGCACCCAGGAAAAGTTGATTCAATCCTAGCCGAGCTACACAGTGGGGTATGCGGTGGTCATATGGGGGGACGCTCATTAGCACATAAAGCAATGACACAGGGGTTCTGGTAGCCACAGAGGCATAAGGAAACAGCCGGATATGTGCGCAAGTGTGAGCAGTGTCAAAAACGCACCCCCCTGATCCATCAACCAGCCGGCCACCTAAACCCGGTCAGCAACCCCTAGCCCTTCGCGCAGTGGGGGCTAGACATACTCAGCCCGTTTTCCCGAGCCACGGGTAATCGGAAGTTCGTGTTGGTAGCCGTTGATTATTTCACTAAGTGGGCCGAGGTAAAGGCGCTAGCCAACATACGGGACGTCGATGTTAAGAAATTCGTATGGAAAAATATAGTCACAAGATTTGGAATGCTGGACTCTCTCATATCCGACAATGGGATGCAGTTCGTTAGCGGGGGCGTTCCGTGAGTTCTGCAGTAACCTCGGCATCAAGAATAGGTACTCCAACCCGGCGTATCCTCAAAGCAACGGGTAAGCGGAAGCCGCCAATAAATCAATTGTGAACGGATTGAAGAAAAGGTTGGATGGGGCAAAGGGCCGATGGGTCGAGGAACTTCTCAACGTCTTATGGGCATACCAGACGACTCCTAGAAGGTCTAGTGAAGAAACCCCGTTTTCACTCACATGTGGGGCAGAGGCTGTGATACCTACAGAAGTTAATATATGTAGTGCATGGGTTGCAGACTTCGCCCCTGATCGGAACAACAAGTTGCTAGTAGAATGCTTGGACTCACCGGAAGAATACCGAGAAGCAGGGACGGTACGGCTAGCAGAATATCAATAGAAGCTCGCCCAGCGATACAACCAAGGTGTGCGAACGAGAGAATTCGCTGCCAAAGACTTGGTGCTACGAAAGGCAGTAGGGAGTATGCGGGACACAAATGCCGGGAAACTGACCCCAACCTGGAAAGGACCTTACAGGGTCACTGCCACTGCTGGCAAAAGAGCATACCACTTGGAAGACTTAGATGAGAGGCCGCTTCCCCGGCTATGGAATGTTCACAACTTGAAAAAATTCTATCACTGATCATTCATGAGCAGGAATGGAAATTAGATGTAACCCTGTGTGATATGTTTTATTTGATATAAAGGTGGTATTCGTCCTAGTTGTTGCATTTATTCACTAAGATTAGGACGACAAAGACCCTCACGGACACCAAATGTATACAAGGTTTTGCGTCAAATAGAAACTAAGGATAGAAACATGGTCCTCGGTTCGATCACTATCATAGCTAAAGATAGAAACCTGGTCCTCGGTTCTATCACTATCACAGCTAAGGACAGAAACCTAGTCCTCGGTTCAATCTCCATCACCGAGCAAGTGGAAACCTTATAATATACACTAAGGACAGAAACCTGGTCCTCGGTTCGATCACAATCACCGAGCAGGTGGAAACCTTATAATATCAGCTAAGGACGAAAACTTGGTCCTCGATTCGATCACCATCACCGAGTAGGTGGAAACCTTATAATATACACTAAGGACAAAAACCTGGTCCTCAGTTCGATCACCATCACCAAGCAAGTGAAAACCTTATAATATCAGCTAAGGACAGAAACCTGGTCCTCGATTCGATCACCATCACCGAGCAGGTGGAAACCTTGTAATATACACTAAGAACAGAACCTGGTTCTTGGTTCGATCACCATCACCGAGCAGGTGGAAACCTTATAATATAAGCTAAGGACAGAAACCTGGTCCTCGGTTCGATCACCATCACCGAGCAGGTGGAAACCTTATAATATAAGCTAAGGACAGAAACCTGGTCCTCGGTTCGATCACCATCACCGAGCAGGTGGAAACCTTATAATATACACTAAGAACAGAACCTGGTTCTCGATCCGATCACCATCACCAAGCATGTGGAAACCTTATAGATAAAAACTAAGCATATAAACCTGGTTCTCGGTTTGATCGCGATCATCGAGCAGGTGGATCGGCATATAGTAATTGCATTTCCAGTCATCACTAGGATAACCCATTGCAATTCAAACTCGAGCGCCACGTTTACCCTAGCGCATGTACACATGCTCGCAAAAAATAAGGTCCAGAAGGGAGGAACATAGTGTTAAAACATTTATAGAACTGACTTAAACAACTGCTCGGTAATTAAACATCAATCAAACAAAGCTAATCAAACAAGGCTAACATAAAAATTAAATCAGTGTTTCGCCACCGTGGCTCGGTGAGTGTTTAAAACAAAAAAAGAAAACACACGAGACAATCGTTCTGTCACCATAGCCCGGTGACATGGGCAAATGTGCTCAAAGAAAAGGAGAAACAACAAAAGTAATGATTGTTCTGTCATCACAGCCCAGCGACATAGGTAAAATTATTTGAAGAAAGCAAAGTAAAAGAAAACAAAGAAAAGAAATCGGGTTTAGTAGTCAGTTCACATGGATCGGCAAATTGAACTTGTGCGGTGGACTCGGGCGGTTGCTGGGTTGCTAAAAAAGACTAAAGTTAAGCGCCCTCCCCAGGTTGATTACCAGCACGGCGGTTGCTAGTGATTTCCAGGTCAACCAACTCCACGTGAGAGTCAATTGCATCCACCAACTCCCTCATGCTTAGGGTCTCTTCCTCAGAATTGGCATCGGGGGGTTCTGAGTGGCAGTAGAGGGTCTTGGGAAGGGAGTCTGGCTGGGATCTCTTAAAGGGGAGTCCTCGAGGACCCCCGCAGCTTGTAAAGCAGCCAAACAAGCCTCCTTAAAAGCAAGCTTCCGGACCTCCTGGATGATGGGCTTTACCGAGTTCTCGGCATCGGCAAACCCCTTGTTATACCACTTATTTTCATAGGCCTCTAAAGCTGCCCTCAAGTTGGCCAATTCCTCGGCCTGCGCAGCATTTAGACTCTCGGCTTCTGCAAGTTTTAGTTCGGTCTTTCCCAGCATAGTCTCTAGCTCTGAAGACCTCTTCTCCGCCGTGGCCCTAGCCTTCTCAGACGTGACCACCTTCTTCTTCGCGGTCACGGCAGCCTTGGTTTTCTCTTTCGCAGTCACCTCGGCCACATCCTTAAGGGCCTTCTCTCGCTCAGTGTCCTTGGCAAGCTCCCTCAGCCGTCCCTCAAGGATGTGGGTCAGCTGAGCTGCCTGAAAAGATGACAATAATAAGTACGGCAGTGCAGAACAAAATACAAGAAGACAATACAAGAATAGAGAACAAGAGATTACCGCAACAGTGTGCCATTGTAACCGCCTGCCTAGCGACTCATCCGTGCCCTCCTCGAAGACATGTACATCTTTCGGCAGCAAGAGACCGTGCACCAAGCTCCGAGCAATGCGGCCTCCCTCACCCTTCTCCCATACCTGTACACTTGCGGTCGTGGGGAGGGGCTTGCTGTCTAGTTGGAACGAGGGGTGCCATTTTGGGGCGGCACGGGAGGAGGACGCCACGTTCAGCCCGGTTTGAGTCATCGGCTCCCGAATGGCAATGCCTGTTGTTGGCCGAGGCGAAGTCCCCGTGGGCGTATCACCAGACCCGGCAGGCGTGTGCTCGATAACCCATTGCCTCTTCCGAGAGTGGCTTGGAGGAGCTGAAGGTGGAAGGGGAGTTCGGTATTGACCTTGGCGTTCTTACTGCAGCACAGTTTGCTAGGCTCCAGGCATAAAGCAGCTTATCGTCATCATCCTTCTCATCACCATGTCTTGACCCTGATCGGCGGTCTCTGCGGAACTAACTGATTCAACCTCTACTCGGGTTGTTTCTGTGAAAGCTTCAAGGTCAACAGGTTCCTCTGGGTGAATAGGGGCTTCAGGTTGTATCGGCACGTGAGCTTGTTCCCAGTGCCGTTGGGACACCTGTTTCGCCAATTCGTCTCGCAGGGGCGAGAGCTCGTCCGAGCAAATATATCGGGGATCGAGGTCGCACGCTTCATCTACTGTAAGCTTGGGAGGAAGGAAGTTTGCATGCTGCACATCAATATAGGAAAGAAGGGGGCTGTCAACTAGCAAAGCTTGGCTAAATGTCTGCCAAGTCGAGTACACGGGTTCAACACCGAGGATTAGGTGAGACGCTTGGAGCTGTCCGTCCCAGTGAACAAAAATCTCTGACCGGAGCACGAAATTCAGGTCCCGAACATTCACCACTCTAAGATCCGGTTTAAATCTTTTACTTTCTGCATGGAGTAAACATGGGAGCCTGTTAGTAATTACTCAGTTGAATTAAATTTAAAGAAATACAATTAACGAGATGCTTGGTACTGACCAACATCACGCGGGGAGAACGCACATGGGAGTTCCTCGGCAAACCAGTTGCCGCTCACTCGAACAAACTCCCTGGCAGAGTTCCTATAGGAGTCAGGTAGGCACGAAATGAGTCGTACCCTCATATCCCTAGTCTTTAGGTAATAATCTGACTTTATATTGCCACATAAACTGTACATAAAGTTGATGTCATGGTAATTCAATTGCAACCCGAACAACTGATTTAGCCTATTGACACAGCTTACCACTCTATAAAAATTGGGGAGGGGGGGGGGAGTTAGTCGGGACAAAGTCCATAAAACCTAAGTGTACCTAAGATGAGGGGGTCAACAAAAAACCTAACCCCACCCTCTAGAATCGCCATCAAGGGAAAAAAGACTGTGTTTTTACCACGGCACCTTTGGATGTCGATATCGCCCTCGTGGCAATAGGTGATATCAACATCCTCGGGGATGCTGTAAGTGGCCCTGAAGGTAGCGAAAGTGGCTTTTGAAGAGAGGAGATGAGAAAACGGAAAGAATTGCAGGAAGGACAATGGAAACTTACTTTAGGCTAAGGAAGTAGGGTGTTCTGGGCTAAAGGATGAACTCGCAGAGATTTGTTCATGGCAGAGAGGGAGTTTTGAGAATGGAGAATGTAAAGGAAGATACAACTCTGGAGGAAACTATTTATAGAGGCCAAAAAGGGGGAAAATAAATGATGCTAATAAATAGGGGAGCGGGAAACCCTACGGATCCTTACCCAAACTGTTACACGTGCCTCACTTTAGTTCACGTACCATCAGGTAATGATTGTGGCCAAACCAGCAGACAGTCACGACACGCCTTTTGAGGGCGTATTAATGGGCTCTTCAACCATTCTATACATGCCCTTTGAACTTCCCAGGTGGTAATTGTCTGTTGGACTCCTTGATTCGTCCCACGGGAACCGAGCATGAATCAAGGGGGGGCTATTGTACGGTGCCGGGGTGCCCAGGCCCATTGGAACCTTAAGCCCCATTCCAGCAAAACGGCCCATACGGTCTTGGGCCCGGGCGTTGGGCCACCTTGAACTCGTCAAACTGTTGATATTCTACACGTGTCACGCCTCATTTATTGGGTTCACGCCCAGTGAACAACTTCCCGAGCAATGGAACTACTTACCATATGCCCGGCAACGCCTTACGTTGTATTGTGCCGAGCAACCCACTGGGATGGGAACTGGTTCTGAGGCCATTCCCGCCATGTTCCACTCCCACCTAAACACCTACTTAGCCATGATAACATTGGACCTCTCCTTCCACAAACCATCAAAGTAATCATAACACCCCACTAGTTTTGGGGGTATAAATAGGAGGAGCTAAGAAGAAAAAAGGGGGGGAAGGGGCAAAGGGAGATGGAAGGCAAAAAAGGTGAGGACACAAGAAAAAGGGTAAAAAGGGGAGGGGGGAAAACAAGGTCGGGGGATTTCAGTACAGAGGATCACCTGAAGTGGGAAATTCAAAGCCCACATCAAAAAATAGGTTTTGAGCCCAAGTGAAGGTTGGCCCATCCGTTCCTCCACTTTGGTGCGCACACTTACCAAACACAATATGTTCATATGTTCTGGAGAAACACCATTAAACTTCACAACTGAAACAACAAAAACAACCAAGAAGCAAGAAGACAATATTTATGTTCATACTGATCTTATGGAAATAAAATAAAATATTTCCATCAACAATAACAACATATGTCAATAACAACAACAACAATAATGATCCATCACCACCAATCCCAATCTCTTTCATTTGCTTCGTGTATTACAATCAATCAAACACCATCTTAAAAATAAAAATAAAAATATAAAACCAAAAAAAGAAATTAAACAAATTAACCCCTGCACCAAATTGTGTTCATACACACCAATACGGTGGCACTAGCCCCTGACACCAAAAAATAACACTCACAAACAGTAGTTGCAAAACTGTATAGGGGAGACTACAAAAAAGCATAGTCATTGATACTACCGTACCTGGTACCAATACATACTATTGTCAAGTGCAACCCAATATGCTAGCAGTTGGAATGCATTCCAAATTTCACATCAATTAATTTTCAAATTCCATAGTTTTTCAACCATTAAACACCACAGCATCTCCATAATAAAATAGTAACTAGGAAATTCTCATTAAACAAACCTTGAAGAAAACGAAGTAAGGAACCTACAATAGTTTTAAGCTTCAGATATCTCAGGTTGCTCTTCAGCTTCAACCTACAATAGTTTTACCCAATATTAAATCCCAACAACACTATACAAACCAACAAGAGGTCCCTACAGTAAGGCATAAAAAAAAATAACAACAAAAATGAGAAATTGATATAGTTCCTTAGTAAATGAATAACCTTCAAGATTTCAAGCATAACTCTCTCTCTCTCTCTCTCTCTCTCTCTCTCTCTCTCTCTCTCTCTCTCTCTCTCTCTCTCTCTCTCTCTCTCTCTCTATACTTGTAAGTCGTAATTCGCAAGTACCTCCCCACCCCCAATGCATCTCTTCATGATTAAAATTTAAAGCTAGGACCTATCTACTTTAATTTAAAAAAAAAATCATATTGTTAAGTATCCCAAAAAAAAAAAAAAAAAACCTTCATCAACCTGGTTTAAGAGACAATGTCATCCTAATATTCCTTTCTCAGATTGAACACTCATTTTTGTCATCAAAATGGATGATAGAAAAAACTAGCAATTAGGGAAAAAAAATCTCATCTTTTGTCTTGCAAGAAATATGAATAGAGTAGCACAATGTATCTAAAACATAATCTAGAGAACAATCCCCCATTAAATCAAGTAAAATAACAATCAGAGGACACAATCCCATTGTGAAATCAGAGTATCATTACCTGAGCAATAATCAACACAAGAAAATTTAGAAGATGGATAATCTCATTTTGAGTTCATACATTACACCTAATGTATATGAACTTGCACACTACATATATCTAACACTAGTATCAATGTGGAAACCAAACCAAGAGAGTGAGGATCCAAAACTAGAATCATCCTAACAATAAGAACCATAGAAATCAAAAAGAATTACAGCAATTGATAAGTACATATATAAAAAACTTTCTTCACAACCATTACACAGTAAATATCAAATATCCAAACTAAACAAAAATGCATACACCCATTACTGTATCAAACAAAAACAATACCCAAAGGAACTAGAATCATTAAACAAAAAAATTAATATCAAGCATTTAGAATCATTAAACAAAAATACCCAAAGGAACTAGAATCATTAAACAACAATTAACAAAAAAAATTAACTCAAAAGGAAAAAAAAAAAAATACCCATTACATGTTTGGGGGAGGCGAAGGGTCGCCTGCTGGGTGAAAGGCGAAGGGTCGCCGGCTGGGTGGCAGGCGAAGAGTCATCGGAAGCGTCGCCGGATGAAGCGTCACGAACTGAACGTTGCCGGCGATTTGAAGCGTCGGCAACGATCGGCGAGTTGAATCGTTGCCAACGACGAGCTAAAGCGTCGCGATCGGCGAGCTGAAGCGTCGCAGTTGAGCTTAATCGGCGATGGTTGGCTCTTAATGGAGCTTAATCGGCGACGGTGGGAGATGAATCGGCGACGGTTAAGCTTAAAAGGCGACGATAGGAGATTATCGGCGACGATGGGTTTTTTTGGTCTAGCTTGGTTTTTTTTTTTTTTTTTTGACTGAAATGCTTGGGTTGAAATGTTTTGTGCTTAGTGCCGGTGGGTATTGTATTGAAATTAGGCTTTTACCATTAAAAAAAAAAAGAAAAAAAAAAGAAATTAGGCTTTTAAGTTTTTAGCGATGAATTTCAGTTTCGTTACTAAAGACCCAGGCTTTGTTAAGATTTTTAGAGACGAAATTCATATTTCGTCGCTAAATCATACTTTTAGTGATGAATTGTGATTTCATCACTAAAAACATATAACTGCAGAATTATTATTATTTTTAGTGACGAATATTTTTCGTTGCTAATTCTTCCTTTTAGTGACGAAAAGATTTTTGTCACTAATACTATCCACAGCATTACCTACAGTGACGAAATATTTCCTCACTAAAAATTTCAACTTTTAGCGACGAAATATTTTGTCACTATAAATTAATTAAACTTGTGCCAAAGTTTCCCTCCCCTGGCGCCCATTTTTCAGATCACAATAGCGACGAAATTTATTTTTCGTCGCTAAATGTTATAATTTTTTTCATTATTAGTGACGAAATTCATATTTCCTCAGTAAAGCTTTATTTTTAGCGACGAAAAATATTTCTTCACTAATTTTTGTCACTAAAAATATATTTTGTTGTAGTGCTACTCCCAATTGTATTTGTTGGACCATAGCTCTCTTTCTACTTTAAAAAAGAAAAGAAAAAAAAAAATCAAACAATAAAGTTAAAAAGAAATACTTCAGGCCATATAAAAACTTTATGGGACGAATCTTCTTAAAGCTTGTTATCTTCTAGAGCAGACTAACTTATAAGCTTAAGGTCCATCATAAACTTTCGTGCAAACAGAAAATAATCATTCTTTATGATGTCGTGGTAGTGGTGGCCGTTAGATCAATAGAGAAGTGTCACTGAATCCAAAATATGTCTCAGAAACACTTTATATAAAAACTTCACAAAGGATTAGGGGATCTTCGAGAAGTGAGAATACAAGTTTTGTTGTTATTAGGTGCGGTCATGCATGGTAAGAAGCAAAGACAAATCCGTGATCACCGACAACAGGAATCATCTCAGCACAGTTTTCTCCACAATGCATGCCTTCCCTCTTTCTATTTATCACGTATTTTTATTTTATTTTTTATTTTTTTTTATCATTATTCAATGTGATAAACTGTTTTTTTAAGAATCCACTACTTTTTCTTTACTATTTACAATCAAATTAGTGGTGGCATTAAAGATAATTCAGGGGTTCAAATGAACTTCCTTAGTTGAAATATATATATAATATTTTTCTACTACTTTACATTACCATTAAAAATATTTTTGCACATCTTAACTTAAATTTTGCATGCACTAATTACATATCCACCCAGTCTAAAACCAAATAACAGTATAGATTAGCCCATTCCAAAACCAAACAACACAAATAAAATATTTCTCTTCATGATCAACTCATCTCATCTCTATTTGACTATCTTGGTATTTTTTACTCTAAGAGTAGTAAAGAGTGAGTGTTTGTGAGTTGTAAGTTTCTCTTTTTATTATAAATTTATATTATATATATGTATGTGTGCATTATAATTATCATTTTGCTATTGTGATGTGTGTGAGTGTGTCCATCTATGGTATAAATATAATATAACTTTATATAATTTAATAATTATGAAATACAGAAGATTTGTTACATGTGTGTATTGTTGTCATATTATAATAATTTTTTGTTTTAAAGTTAGCGAATCTTCAAGCATTTAATTAGTTGGGTAGACACTTAGTGTATTATTTATTTATAAATGAGTAAAATTGTGTGGGTCAATAATTAATATAGTGCAAGTGGGTTGAGTTTTATCATTTAGTTTAAAATATTTTTATAAAAATAATGACAAATAGATAATGAAGATCGCATAAAAATAAAAATGTTATACAAATCTAACAATAAAAAATGGTCACACCTACCCATATTGACAATAAATAATGATAATTGATAATAAATTATCATGTAATGATTTTAAAATATAAAAACTTATAGAAGTAAAACTCCATATATTTGCAAGTTATTTATTTATTATTTTTTATCGATAGCTCAGTATATTCAAATTCTCTTTATATTAATTTTTTTAAAGTTTGAGCTTTTTAATGATCTCTCTTGAAAAGAAATTCCTAGAGCCACTACTGAATCAAACACATAAAATAGTTGGTTAAAAAAGCTAAGAATTTAACTGTACCCCAATTTTGGTTAGAGAACATCCCTTGTAATGTTGCTCCTCTTGTAATGTACGACAAAAGCTTCTATTGATTTAGTGAAATTTACAAATGGTTTCACAAAAACAAAAAAAGAAAAAAAGAAAAGGAAAAAGAAAACATATATAAATAGTTATGGAAAAGGGTGAGATTAAAACTATAGTCATAGACCCTTAATAATTCTATGGTTCATTTTAGTGTGCGTTGGAGACTAGCTTATAAATTAATTTTTTTGCTTTTTAACTTTTATGTTTAAGTTTTTAAAATCTTACTTTTTCTTATTTTTTCGAAATACAAATATACTTTATCACATTTTTAATAAAAAAATTTAGTAAGTTATTTCTAAATTTACCCTTAATGAAAAGTAACGTCCTACCATCCAACGCGCCTGCTAGAGCTTGGGTCTTTCTCTTGTCTACACGGTTGATAATATCTCATGCATGTTTTTCCACTTCTCGATCTTTTTTTTTTTAATCTTTCACCTTACCCCAGATAGCAACTGGTCCAAATTCTTGCTTTACATGTATTCCCACACCATTCATACATTACATGACATTTTTTTTCCTGAGAAACATTATATGACATCTATCTTACATAAAATAATACTTAATAGAAGATCTATGTCTGAGTGCTTAAAGCTATTTGACACTAAGACCAAGACCATCAAGATTTGTGTTTCTTTTCTTTTCTTTTCATCATTTTGTGTATATGGGACCTGCCGGCTGAAGAAATTTGCTCTGCAAATATAAAGTATTTTATCCTTTCTGCTATATTGGACTAAGGAAGATCAATGGAGGAACCATACCGATAACCACAGAAGACCTGGCCTAATGGCTGAATTTTCTTCCTCAGAGGCAATCACTTTGAGTTGAAGTTTAAAGCTTTTCCCATATCCGGAAAGAACCATGAACATGATGGAAAATGAGAATAAAGATGGTTTGAAGATGCAATCCTCAGACAGAAGCGAAGACGAGGAAATAGAAGATGAAAGTAAGACCAAAAGCAGTGCAAGCTCGAGCAAAAGCATAGTTGAGGTTGAGGAGGCTGAGAGGAAGACCTCCAGCTCTAGTGGGGTGCGGCCATATGTTCGATCCAAGTTACCCAGGCTAAGATGGACTCCTGATCTTCATCTTTGTTTTGTCCAAGCGATAGAGAGACTTGGGGGTCAAGAGAGTAAGATCTTCAAACTTCTTCACCTGTTGATGGTTTTTTTTTAATATTTTCTTCTTGTAGATTATATTTTAGCAGATTCATCATATCCTTCGGGAACTTCTACTTATAAAGATATCATCAATTACACCTACATAACTTTGTTTCTCAATTTATTTATTCAGTTATTTAAATTTGGTGTAGGAGCAACCCCCAAATTGGTTTTGCATCTAATGAACATGAAGGGCCTAAGCATTGCTCATGTCAAGAGCCATTTACAGGTAAAACACTAAGTCAGTAAGTCTCATATATAATATCTTTTTATGCAGTGGATCGAGATTTGTCTAATTGGAGAAATTTCGTTTTTGCTTATCTTTTGGCACATATTTTGGAACAGATGTATCGTAGCAAGAAGATTGATGATCAGGGTCAAGGTACACCAACTTAGCAAATCGTTCTGTAGAAATTTGATTTAGGGTTTATTTCCTGTTGGTCATTCATGCTTCTAATATTTGAAATTTGAGACTGTTGTCTTTCATGAATTGACAGTTATAACCAGTAGTGGACATCTCACGGGACATCTTATGGGAAGTGAAAATCACCTATGGCAACAATCCATGCTTCAGAGTGTTAATGAAAGGGTTACCCCCAAATTCAGGTAGTGTTACTGTTAGTATATCCTATGATAGACCTTTACTTTTACTGTTTTACATGATATTTCTATCTCTCTCGTTAACTGCATCAATTGATTTTCTGTATGAGTCTAAATCAATGTGAAAATGTTTCCCTTTCTCTCAAGATATGGTGACTTTTCTTGGAATGGTCATGGGAGCTGGGTATCAAGGCCTTATTTGACTGAGAACATGTATATTAGAACAGGAGATAGCCTTCATGGGTCAGTAGCCGAAAGGATTTATGGAGCTACTGGTTCGAACATAAGGGATATTAGAGCTTTCTACATGAATGACAACATTGCCTTCGCTGAACAAAGTAGAAAGAGAAAACTACGAGAGTTCAGAGAAGAATTTCAGTGGCTGTCTAATCACAATTCCAGCGAAACCCAGACAAGATCAACCCCCATAGAACCATCTTTCAATAATGAATTGCTTGGAAGAGGATGGGGGAGAACAAAATGTTTTCAGAATTCAATCACAGTGAACACCAAGTCTATTAATGTTAGCGGATATGGAGAGCAGAACATAGGGAAATGGAAAGCTTTGCATGATGACATTGATTTGAGTCTATCACTGGGCAGAAGATCAAGACAAGAGGAAGTTAAGAGAATACCTTGGGTTGAGGAAGAAGTGGATGGCAATTTATATCTTTCTTGTTCCTCTTCTTCAGAAAGAGGCAACAATTCTATAGATCTCAACATGCCATCAAAGCTTAGCTGCTTAGTACAACAAAATAGTGCGAAATATATGAAATTGGCGAGTACTAGTACCCTTGATCTGACTATATGAATTACAGAATTCTAGTGAGATCCAGTTGGTACTTGTACAAGAGGATACATCAAGATCTTATGTATGTTATCCTATATATTTTTCAATGCAATCTATTAGTTACTAATATTTTTGGCTCATCATTTATTATCTTTCAAAATATTCTGCTTAATTAAGAATTGCCTTGTGAGTGCAGACACTCTTTCTCTAAAATATGATTACTGATTTGGGAACTTTCTTTAACCCCGACTAGAGCTTACTTGATCACTTTGATCTCCTTCATTGCATTATCCATTCTTGCCCCATATATGCATTTGCTGTCTTCCACACACAAGCTGTTTCAGGTACTTTCATGTCAACTCTAGTCTCCATGTGTCATCGCAAAAGACTGTTGACGATTTTAAAATTAAGGAGACTAAAAGGTTGTCTGAAAAGGCTAATAGATCCAAGCAATTTACTTTCTGAGGTTAATATTGTAGAGGGAGGGCCCTCTAGAATTTGAAAAGGCTAATAGATCCAAGCAATTTACACAGACACACGGACACCAAAAGCTGACCATGAGCCGCCTGAACGGTCATGACAGTGTCCAAAGTCCTACAAATATCAAAAACATCTGAAGGAGATGGTAGAGAAACATCAGCAGTAGCAACAGCAGGATCAGCAGACGTCTCAGCTGAAGAAGCATCTGTAGAAGAAGAAGGAGGTGGAGTGACACCAGAAGACTCTACCCTACGACGCTTAGAGCTAGCTCGAAGCTGAGCAGCCCTTTGCCTCAGAAAGGTAGCACCTATAGGAGCAATAATGTGAACGGGCTCAGAAGCAGGGAAATCACCTAAACCTAGATGAAGAAGAATCCTATGAATAAAAACAGGAAAGAAGAAGGCATGAGCCGTAGAACTACTCCTATGGACTTCGTTCAAGGAACGAAGAAACAAATGGGGAAAACTGATAGGAGTATCAGTAACAAGAGCAAACAAAAACAAACATCGCTCAATAGGGATGGTGTGGAGATGAGAAATGGGCCACAAGGAATGACAAGCAATCCTAAAGAAAAGGTAATGAAGCTCAGAAAGCTCAGCAGAGGTGATCCGAGGATCAAGACCTCACTGGATAGAGGATTCAGTGATGTATGACATCACGTCATCGAGAGGAGGAGACTCACATAGCGAAAGACTGGATGATCAACCACAGGCACCCCAAGAGCATCAGACACTACTGAAGAGGTAATGTGATACTCCACACCTCGTATCCAACTCTTAACTACAGTGTTGGAATCATAGACGTGGATAGAGAGGTTCGAGTAGAACTCTCTAATCAGGGTAGCCGGAGGCGGATGATTTATGTCTAACAACAGTAACCAGCCCCTACGCTCAAAATTATGCCTCACCTCATCATCAACCTCATCTAAAATGACCCTACGCTCACCCCAAATGTGACGCCTAAGGTTAAGAGTCTCATATGTCTCCTGATTTTTCTCACTAGGAAACCTATCACTATCAAAGGAAGGTGAAGGTACAGAAGTCCTATGGGCTCTGGTTTTCCTAGGCATGATACTAAGGACAGAATAGAAAGACACAGAAAGAAAAGAACAGACAAAAAGAAAACCAAGGACAGACTGCAAGTTAGCACAACAAAAATAAAGAAATAACAATGCTATATGATGCATGAGCAGAATAACCATATGATGCATGAGCTAATGCAATGGCACACAGTTCAAATATGATCCAATATCACAAAATTGGCTTGAGCATAAAATGTATATCAAAAATTCCCAAATTAGAAAAACCCAATTTCACAAAACCTAACAAATTGAAAAATTGATCAATAAAACAGATATAAAACACAATATAATGATCAAATTAATCAATCTAACAAGCCAATTTCATCAAATTTGTTCAATTTGAACAAAAGCCCCAAATTCGGTATTGTTCAAGCCCTAGATTTTTAAATTTTTCATAAAACATCAAATTGATCAAATTAAACCACTTCCAACACTTGTAGATGGTGTCCCCACAAAAACCCATCAAATTATAGTGAAAGAAAACAACCAAAACATCAACAAAATTGAAAAACAAGAATGCCGAAAATACCCAACAAATGCATGAAATAATGAAAATAAAAGCAAAAAGAAGGGTAGTTTGGTCTTACCAGCCTTGGGAGAGAGATTTTTTGCACAAAGATTGGAGGAAAACGACAAGAATAGCAAAAGGATGCTTGACCGGTTGGTGAGAGACAAAAGAGGTTTGAAAAGTTTTTGAAAAAGTGAAGAACACGTGAAGAAAAGTTCTTTTTAAAAAACTCTCAGCCAGATTTTCGATCGATCGAAAATTAGATTCGATCGGTCGAAAATACCTCGATTGATCCAGTACCAATCGAATACCGATCGAAACACACAGAAACTTTCTAGGGTTTTTAAAACAATTTCGATCGGTCAAAAAACAGATTCGATCGATCGAAATTCTAGAAAAAGCTAATTTTTGAAAAACGAACCAATTTCAGTGCAAGACTCAACAAAACATTAAATAATATGAATAAAATGCATGAGAATGAGATGAAATGTTTTTCAAAAACACATGTATTTATCCCAGATCTCCCAAAACAAGATTTTCTTGTAATTTCCCTCAAGAACTGAAACAGCAAACATATTCTGCATCAATTTCAAGAAATTTTCAAACTTGGTTGATCAGACCAAAGAAACACACAATAACATGTACAGAGTTTAGCAAAGAATAACTTGTGTAGTGTGTACAACTAGTGTTGTGAAATTTTAAAATACTCGCAAGTGTACGAACCATACCGAAGTATAGTTTGACAAGAACGAGATCGAACCCACAGGGACTTGAATGAACGTAGGAAAATTAATTAAACCTTAACCAAATCAATCCTAATCTAGTTTAATAAAAATTGGTTTTTCTGAGATTAAATAAACTAAGCAAATAATAAAATTAATCTAATAGTTAAACTAAGCAAAAGATATAAAGCAATAAAAAGATGTAAACAATCAAGAGAAAAGAATTAAGGTTTTGGAATCCGCCTTGTAAGTCATATCAACATATATTTATGATCATTATTTTTCCCAACTATGCATGATAATCTAGAAATCAATCTTGCTATTATGGAAAATATCATCATTAAAACTTATGTTTAAAAATCTAAAGCATGTTCTTCTTCGCTTCTTAAGTATAAAACCAAATCATCAATTGTATCCGTAGCCAAACAAATCACAAGATATATCCAATTCTAAAAATCAAATCATAAATTGTATCCATTGACAAACAAATCACAAACGATATCCAATTTTATAATCAAGAATTAATAAACCAAGCATTCAATTAATTAAGACAAATCCTAAATCATGAGAAAAACATGATTGAACTCATATCTAGAATTCCATCTTAGTCAATTGATATGAAGCAAGAACAATTTAAATCATTAAAGAACAATTATTGTGGGAAAAATCAAATCACATAAATATTATTAATAATCCTTAACAAGGTTTCATCCTCAACCCTAATTATAAATTTAGCTATTCATGATAATTGAAATAAAACACAAGAATAAAATACTAAACATTAAAATAGACAAATAAAATAGAGAAAGAAATAGTCACAATGCTATCATGGAGAAAAGCTACAAAGAAACCACATGCGGCACTGTCTTTTTCTCCAATTTTCTGTTTTGCATCTCAGCCCTAGCACTAGCCTCCCTGAATTTTGCCCTAAAAAGCCTTCAAATAGGTCAAGGAATCCTATTACAAGTTGAATTCCCGTTTGGAGAAAATCCCAGATTTTTAGGCTTCACTTAAGCGACTATTTTGGCCCATTTAACGTCAGAATTTGGACTTTTGGTAAACTACAAAGTTGTAGCCCTTTAAGTTAACTTTCCAGCCCAACTTGAATCATCTCGATTGGACATCTGAGCCGAAAGTTATGCCAAAAATACCAACTGATATGCAGACTGGAATCCTAATCCGAATTGGACTTGGATTTGATGCAAATTTCCTTTGATTCCTTGCTCCAATTGGACTTAAATTTAATTAGGTTGGCCTTTTTTTAACTTCATCATGGCCCTTGTAAAAGTAAAGTCCATTAGCTTTCTTCTTTGCACAAATTCACTTATTTAATTCCATTCTCCTACAAAAAAAAAACAAATTCACGCAATAAGATTCAATTAAGCACAAAATTGATTATTCAACATTATTCCAAAATCAAATATAAAATACATGAATTACCTCAAAATAAGTATGATAATGTTTTCTAATAGTGATATAAATATGCAAAATTAAGCTATTATCAATGCACATCAACTAGTAAAAACTTGAGAAATATGTGAGGTGATATGCAAATAGTAATCAATCACAATTTCTACAAAATTCATCACATGAACTTGAAAGAGACTATTACTCAAAGAGTTACATCATATAACTCTCACATCTCCTAGAATAAAAGCTCGCAATCATGTAAGTTTCTTGATATTGCCACATAATTTATACCAATTTTAATTAGAAACTTATTGAAATAGCCGGGATAATGTACACACCAATTTTATAAGAATTGTGAGATTATTATAGCTCAATAATGTACACACCAATTTTAACAGAGGCTACACCTTATGCTCTTTTTGTGCATGTGCTATACTTTCTCGAGTACAAAATCTTACGATATGCACTAAGGTATTCATGATTGGCTAATAAACAGTGGTGAGATGGTTATTTATGCCTTTCTCAAAAAGTTCAAGTCCAACAATCAAAAGCATATGACTTCAAGATCAAGATCTTGTGATCAAATACCATAAACATCTTCCCACACAACATGCACTACAAAATTTAAGCTAGTAAAGTGCAATAAAATAAGCTCATCCAAGCTAAACAAAGTACATAAACATGTTATATAAAAATAGATTGACCAATCTTGTCTTCAAATTCAAGAAAAAAAACAAAACACACGTTGCCAAACCCATTCTTGTTTTTTTTTTTTTTTTAATTAAAATAAAAGAACAACCTAGAATGAGATGCATGAATGTTATGTAATGCAAATCCAAAAAAAAAAAATGGTCACAAGAGGTAGTTCAATGAAGAACAAGGACCATGTCAGATAGACTCAATTAGGTCGAGCCTTTTGCATCCAAAACCTTTTAGATGCAACTCTAGCATTGGAGTTATTATTCACATTAGAATTCTGAGCAACTCCAGGATTGGAATAAAGGTTTAACGCATTTACCAATTCACCAATAAGTACCATAGGATCTTATGCTTGAGGCACAGGTACTTTAGGTTTATTTGCTCGCTTAGCAGCTTGCAACTTGAAACAGTTTGGATGAATGTGCCCAGACTTTTCACAAAAGTGACAAACCCAAGCAGGCTTATCATGCAACTTGCCCTTAGAAGAATTAGAAGCTCTAGAATTAGACTCTTGAAGATCAACTCTAATCTTTATAGGATGTGTGGCTTCTACAGATTTAACAACTTCACTCACAGAAGGTTTAACAATCTCACTATTAGAAAGTTGAGTAGAAGGAACAAAGTTTGTGGAATAAGGTTCAGGCACAGAGATGCTTTCCACAAAACCTAAGCCAGTTTTGTCAGAGGAAGACTTTTGAATACTTAACATGTGATCAAGTTTGGAGCTTGCAGATCTATTAGTTGTTCTCTAACAACAGTAGTTCAAATTCTAAATTTTTAACTTTATCAAGCAAAAGCATGTTCTCAGTCTTCACATTATTCAAAAGCTCATTAGCATCAAACAGTTTCACAAGCAAATTTTTCTTATCAAGTTCAAGAGATGCAATTTTCTTTAAGCCCAAATCAACATTCATGGCATCCTTTGCAGAAACTTTACAAAATTTATTGTAGGCTTCCTGTAAATCTGCATCTTCAGAGAGTTCCCCATCAGAAGGGTTCTCTTTAACAGACACGTTTTCATTGACTACAGCAGTAGCAGTGAAAGTAATGAAGTTTCCATCCTCATCACTGACTGATTCATTGTCAAAAACTTCATCATCACTAAGGGTTACAGCCATAGCCTTACCCTTAGACTTCAAGTATGTAGGATATTCAGATTTCACATGACCATACCCTTGATATCCAAAACATTATTGTCCCATAGAATTATTAGAGGGTTGACCTACTTTCTCTTTAGGTTTTTCTGTGTTATTGACCTTAGTGGGTTCATTTCTCCTAAAATTTCTAGGTTCAGCAGTGTTCTTGCCTCTTGCCCTTCTGTTATTGTTCCTAAGAAAGTTTCTTAAATTCTTGGCAAGATAGGCAATCTCTGTAGCAGAGAGTTCATCATCAAATCCACCAGCCTCAACATCATCAACAGACTTAAAAGCCATTGATTTGGATTTGATAGTCTTGGGTAGGTCCAACTCAAAGGATTGAAGAAATCCTACAAGTTCATCAACAGGGATGGAGTCTACATCCTTGCTTTCAGTGATGTCAGTCACTTTGGGTCTAAAATCTTCAGTCAAAGATCTAAGAATCTTCCTAACAATTTTAGGTTGATCATAGATTTCACCTAGATTATATGCAGAATTAACAATATCATTCAATTTAGCATAGAATTCATCAAAAGATTCATCATCGTTCATTCTAATGCTTTCAAATCTAGTAGTCAATTGCTGCAATTTATTTATTTTAACTGCCTTTGTGCCTTCATGCACAGTCTGGAGGATATTCCAAGCAGTATGAGCAACCTCAACATTAGAGATTCTCTTAAATTCCTCCATAGAAACAGCATTGAAAATAGCATTCATTACTTTGCTATTGAAAGCAGCTGCCTCTTTTTGAGAAGTTTGCCACTCACTCACAGGAATAGTGCGCTTCTCCCAACTATATTCAACAGAGTTCCAGATTCTCTCATCAATAGATTTCAAGAATGCTTTCATCCTTACTTTCCAATAAGCATAATTATTCCCATCAGAATGAGGTGGAATAACAAGAAAGTGTCCGTGTTCCATAACAACCGGGGTCAAGGATCAGCTTAAAGATCAAAAGATCTAAAACACAAAAGCTACCCACTCTGATACCACTTGTTAGAAATTTAGACCCTTTAAACCCAAATAGATTAACCTAGATATTTAGCTAAGTGATTAACTTAGGTAAATTAAGCAATTTTAGGTTAACACAAATATATCATATCATGCAGATATGCAGAAAATAAATAACACAAGATATGATGACCCAGGAAACCAAACCGGTAAAAACTTGGGGAGGATTTAACCTAGCTATCCTCAAGGTAAAAAGGAATTCACTATGAAAGAATTGAAGTTTACATAATAGCGACTTAGACCACTAACATCCTGTTGCTACCTCGAGTAGGAAACTTACTACCACGACCACGTGACAGCTCCGAGTCCACGGACTACTTCTTTCCTTGAATTCTCAGCAAAGCACAAGTACACCTGCGTGTATATCTTGAAGCACTTGATTCTGCAACTGAAAGATTACCAAGCTCTTGACATCAATCTTGAGATTAGAAACCCTAAGTGTATGTGAAGGTAAACACCTCTAGATCTCATAAATAAGATTCACAAACACAATATTCAGAATACTAAAAATATGGTTAGGGTTTTCCCTTTTATACTTAAGGCAAAACATAAAACTCTACACATTAAATGGACTAAGGCTGAGTTGGAAATTTTGCAAAAAAAACATTCTGCACGACTTTCAATCTGTCGAGTCTAATTCTCGACCGATCGAGCCAGGCAGAAATGCACAGTAAATTCTGCAGTAACTCGATTCAACTTTACATGAAAACTTCATACTTTGAGCAAGTCTAAACAAAACTAAAAACGTTTTGATCATGGTTTGTCAACATTACAAAATGAAGTTCTAATACATTAGTTCCTAATTCTTATAACCTAACAAAATCTTATTAAATAAACAATTGGTTATCTAATTGGGTTAGCCTTTTAGGCCAGTTCAATTGGACTTTAGTGTGTGGTTTGAGATGGGATCAAGGGAACAAGTAAGGCTCTATTTCCAATGAGCTTCAAGCTCTAGTTCCAATGGGCTTTAGGCTTATCTGTCAACTCTTGATAAGTCCAAAGTTACCATAATTATAAAACAAGTACCACTATAAAAATATAATTTCATTCTAAGTCTTATTAATAAATTATATCTCAAGACTCTAATATAATATCATTTGATCCTTGCGTGCATGAAACATCCATAATGAACAAAGTCATAATAAACTATCACTTTGTAAATAACTATTTTATTTCTTGAGTCCCTAGTTTAATCTTTTAGTTATTCATATATATGAAATCTAATTTCATTAAATATAAATTTTAGTAACTCTTTACTAAAATGACCGAACTTAAATAACTAGTTCTCATTAAATTTATCTCAAATGGATATTTTGTGTATCTATAGAAAAAGATTATGGATTTCATCTTGAGAATATGTATTCCCTTAACATTATGCGGTTACCAAACATACTGAGATTTTTGACCGTTAAATTAGATCTTAAACTTGATGTATACATTTAATGATTGGGGGTTCACAATCCTTTCAGAATTAAGAGCTTATGAAAATAGAAAGTGTAAGATTTATTATTCAAGTGATAGTTGTTAATTGAATAATAAATCTAATAGCGGTTCAGTTCAATGTGTCTTACACACTTAAGACACGTCAACACATCAACTAGAAGTCTCCACTTTCATGATCAAGACAAACTATCTTAGTTGACATGTTATAGTCTTCACAGATGAAGGTATAGTTTCATCACCAACTACAAATTACATTTTTGATTTTACAAGGAACTTGCGATTTATGTATTTTGTAACTAAATCATATAAATCACATTCAATGCATCTCAAGGGCTATATGATAATGTCCAATTAGTTTATATACAAATAGTCTCATATAATTAAACAATTTAAACATGCTAAAAAATTGAATTTTAAGGCACAAACCCTAACATTTATAGCATACACATTCAAATTGATTAAACTCAAAAGTGACAATACATTACAAATGACCCAAAATAATAATTTCTTTTTATCATATTCATCATCTTGCCTAATCAACTCCATTTACGTCAATGTTATTATCATGTTCATTATTTTTGTAAACTTATTTTTTCATTGAAATTTTCTTCTTTATCATCAACATTTTTTATCTCTTCTTGTTATTCTATTTTAATAATTTAAAAAAAAAATATTTCTTCTTGGCATTCTAGCTTTTAGACTTATAACAATAATGAAAAAAAATAAAAAATAATTATATTATCAATTAATATCTTATTTATAGTATATAAAAGAAATTTGTAAATATGAAAGTCAAGTATAAGTGTGTAGGCTAAATTTTGTAGGAGAAAGAGAAAAAAAAAACAAAAAAAAAAAACAAAAAACTTATGGACATGTTTTTTGATTGTACTAAATTAAGTAACCTAATAATTTTATGTTGATAACAAGTCTAACAACATTTAAGATTCAAATAAAAGTACAAATTTTAACAAAAAATCATTTTAAAGCATATGTCCATGTATTGAATGATACATATGATTTTACGATATAATACGATTCATACGATATACACACATTGCATTGTACGATTTATGAGCATTTTCGATACGCCCTTATGATACATAACTTTTTACACATGATACAATATGTCAACTATGCTTTAGAGATAGATCCAAAATTAAAATTTATTTATTTTTCCTTCTAACACAATAAAAACACACATGTAGGAGTTTTCCTTGATGTATTGAATATAGACGCACCAATAATTTTGGAGTTTCTGTGTTAATTAGCATTAGAGGATAGTGAAAAGTTTAATAGAAAAATATACATCAATACCCTTGACTACTGGCTTGCTAAGAAGCTTCAATTTCCTCTTGAATTCTGTTAGAACGTTTAGACCCCTGTAAAACTAGATTGTTTAACCTAATTAATTAACCAAGTGAATACTTAGGTTTATTATTCAGATCTAGGTTAAAACAAAACAATCATATCAAGTAAAGCAGCGGAAAAATAAATAACACAACGATATGATGACCCAGGAAAACCAAACCGGTAAAAAACCTGGAGAGGATTTAACCTAGCTATCCTCAAGGTAAAATAGCAAATCCACTAGAAAGAATTGAAGTTTACACAATAGCGACTTAGACCACTAACATCCTATTGCTACCCAATGTAGGAAACTTACTACCACAACCACGTGACAGCTCCGAGACCACGGACTCCTTCTTTCCTTGACCTTTGCAAAACACAAATACCACCGTTTGTGACTTTGAGATCCCACTCAAAGGTTTAACAACACAAACTCTCCTATTTGTGACTCCAAGACCACCCTTGAAGGTTTAGATCATCAGCACCTTTGATGACTAGAGAAGGCAGCAACTTCAGCAATACCGGATCTTGAGATTCTTCAAGGAACAACACCGGTAGAAGTTATAAGAGAGGTTTTAGGAACAAAACCCTAAAAATAAAAGAGGCACACTCCTCTCTCTCTAAAAAACCTTATAAAAAACGTGCTTAGGGTTTCCTTTATATAGTGAGAGAAGTAGATTTGAAACCCTAATCCTTAATGGGCTAGAACTGCAGTTTGGGCCAACTTAAAATTCTGCAGATACGATTTTCGATCGGTCGAGCCTGTTTTTCGATCGATCAAACCAGGCAGATTCTGAAATCTTCTTTCTGCAGCTTGTATGTTCTTGTGTGCTCACGATTTGCCAATTGTTCTAAACTTTTATAACCTAACAATCTCCCCCTTTGGCAATTCGTGACAAAACTTTCATACAAAATGAAATGTTAAAATACAAGAACAACCCAATACAATAAAATGCCCAATTATATCACAAATCTCAATCTAAGACTCTTAACCTAGAAGTTGCCAAGAAAGACATATAAACAATAATATGAAACAGAAATATAAAAACACAAATAAATTCTAACTCGCCTCTTAAGTTAGATACATCAAAAAGTTTTTATATTCTCCCCCTAAACAAAACAAATTTATCTCCCCCTAAAGAAGACAAACAGGATTCCTACATTTCATCTATTTCTCCCCCTTTTTGTCACGTATTGACAAATACAACTCAAATAAAGAGTAAAGTAACAGTAAACATGAGAGAAAAAAGAAAACCAAGAGAACATAAAACAGTTTAGCTCTATAGAAAATAGAGGCAACTTCCCCTATGAAGAGCAACAACTCCTCCTATGAACAACAAAGGTTAAAAAAAACTTTTCTCCCCCTATAAAAATAGGAAAAACAAAACAAGTTTTGGGAAAAATAGTTTTGGAAAAAATGTAGGAGGTGGGGATAAATAAAAACACACAAACAAATAAAATGAGTTGAGGATACACATGAAGAAAAATATTCTCTCTTTCAATAAATGCAAACTTGACACTATGTGACCCATAAACAGTTGCATGAGTAGAGAAAATATTTGCACATTATTATCCATCATATCTCTTAAGAAAAATATTTTCTGCAATTCACACATCAAGAAAAATAGCATATACTAAAATATACAAAAGACTCAAAAATTAATCAATCAATTTTTAATTCAAGTTGAGTACCCAATTTAGCAAAGTGTATGCATGTTATGTGTGAAAACAATGAGAGATATGACTGCAAGATGGATACAGAAAACAATGTAACTCATGTGAATCCTAAACATAAATGATGCATGAAAAAAATTTGGTCGAAAACTCTAAAAACTGAAAATTTTTCAGTTTCAATCAATCGAGTATCGATCGAATACCAATCGAGTCAGACAGAATCAAACCAAAAATTTTAATTGCAATTTCGATCGGTCAAGCAACAGCTTCGATCGGTCGAAATTCTGGAAAACTCAAATTTTTGAAAAACAGAACAATTTAATGCAGAAACTCCTCAAAGCACAATATTTCATGAATGAAATGCATGAGTATGAGACTAAAATTTTTCAAAAATACATGAATTCAACCCAGATCTCTCAAAACTCAAATTTTGCATCAAAATCAAGGAACATATAATCTTGAATGGCCACAACAAAATCACACATAATAACATGTACAAAGTTTAGCAAAGAGTAACTTTGTGTAGTGTGTGCAACTAGCAAAAGCTTGAGAAACATGTGAGGTGATATGTGAATAGTAATCAATCACAAAGTCTACAAAATTCATCACATAAATTTGAAAGAGACTATCACCTAAAGAGTTACATCATATAACTCTCACATCTCCTAGAATAAAAACTTGCAATTATGTAAGTTTCTTGATTTGCCTCATAATATACATACTAATTTTATTTAATTTTAATTCATTATAGCCCAATAATATACACATCAAATTTAGCATTTAATCCAAGGCTACACCTTATGTTCTTTTTGTACATGTGCTACACTTTCTCGAACACAAAATCTTACGATATGCATTAAGGTGTTCATGATTGGCTAGTAAATAGTGGTGAGATGGTTATTTATGCCTTTCTCAATAAGTCCAAGTCCGACAATCAAAGGCATGTGACTTCAAGATCAAGACAAAGTGATCAAAAACTATAAACATCTTCCCACACAACATACACTACAAAGACTTCAGCCAGTAAAGTGCAATAAATAAGTTCATCCAAGCTAAACAATGTACATAAACATGTTATGTAAAAATAATATAGCCAACCTTGATTATAAATCCAAGATATATAATAAAAAACACATAAAAATCTTTTTGGTTTTAAAAAATTTATGACAAAAACTAAAAGCACATATTATGCTAAATGATAAAAAAAAAAATCAAATGAAATGCATGACAATGCTTAACTAAGCTATAGAGGGTACACAAACAAGAAATATCAATTTCTTAATTAACCCATGAGTACATGTACAAACTAGTACATACTCATACAAAATCATAAATAGCTTAGCACTTATATAACACATGATATTCAAGTTTCTCCACAATGTCAAGCATGTTCTAAATCAAGAGAGAGATATCATAATTCATGTACTCCTCAAGAAAAATAAAAATTAGACACAAAATAAAATATTTTTGTCTTTTTGAAATTTTTCAATGTTTTTGGATTTTTTAAATAAAAAACAACTTAAAAAACAAAACAACCAAAAACAAAAACAAAACATGTCCACAAATAATTGAAAGAATTAAAACAGGGACAAGTCAACAACACTCACCTTAAATAATCTTTTCTTACCCATATAGCACGAATCTTCGGCTTTGTAGGTGAAAATCCATGTGAAGCAGAGTGTATTTGAGGAATTACACCAATCTTCTGAGAAAGACTGAAATCCTACAATTTCCTTTCACAAGCCAACAAGCTTAAATTTTTCAAAAACATATGAAACAATTTATTTGGACTTATGGCAAGAAAAATATCATCACATGTCCTAGACTGAAACACAGAATGCTTAAATTTCAATTTATGACAATTAGGACGTATGTGACCAGAGACACCACAAAAGTGACAAACAGGAACAAATTTAGAAACATCAGTATTCCTAACAGCAAATCTAATCTCAGATTTTGGTTTTTGCCTCAACAAAGAACAGTTTGGTCTAATATGACCAACAACACCACAAAGGTGATAAGTAAGCACAAAAACAAATTTCTTATGCTCTCTAACAGTAGGTTTAGACTTAGGTTTAGAAACTTCAGCGTTTACATCAGAACTTTTACCTTTGTCTAACCTAGCAAAATAAGTCTTTTCTTTATTATTCCTCTTGAAAGAAGGAATATAAACTTTTTCAGCTTTAGGCTTAAGAGAAACAGAAACACTTTTGTTATCAGCAGCAAACTTGGTACTAGTCAAATTTTCAATTTTAGCTTTAGATTCAGCTAACTCTTGTTCCAAGCTCTTCATCTTCTCATCTTGAGAGGAAATTTGATTTCTCAAAAATTCATTCTTTTTATTAGATTCATCTAATCTAACAACCAATTCCTCTTTTTCAAGATTAGCCAATTTTAACTCTTTCTTGAATTTCTTAGCAATTCTCATAATTTTCAATAATTCCTTACGAAGAGTTTCACAAGCATAAAAAAGATCAACAGAAACAACAGTGTCCTTCTTATTCAAATCATCACAATCAAAAACAGTAAGGCACTTAAAATTATCCATAATAATAGGGATCAAGGATCAACTCTTAGATCAAAAGATCTAACACAGAAGAGTTACCCGCTCTGATACCACTTGTTAGAACGTTTAGACTCCTGTAAAACTAGATTGTTTAACCTAATTAATTAACCAAGTGAATACTTAGGTTTATTATTCAGATCTAGGTTAAAACAAAACAATCATATCAAGTAAAGCAGCGGAAAAATAAATAACACAACGATATGATGATCTAGGAAAACCAAACCGGTAAAAAACCTGGAGAGGATTTAACCTAGCTATCCTCAAGGTAAAATAGCAAATCCACTAGAAAGAATTGAAGTTTACACAATAGCGACTTAGACCACTAACATCCTATTACTACCCAATGTAGGAAACTTACTACCACGACTACGTGACAGCTCCGAGACCACGGACTCCTTCTTTCCTTGACCTTTGCAAAACACAAACACCACCGTTTGTGACTTTGAGATCCCACTCAAAGGTTTAACAACACAAACTCTCTTGTTTGTGACTCCAAGACCACCCTTGAAGGTTTAGATTATTAGCACCTTTGATGACTAGAGAAGGCAGCAACTTCAGCAATACCGGATCTTGAGATTCTTTAAGGAATAACACTGGTAGAAGTTATAAAAGAGGTTTTAGGAACAAAACCCTAAAAATAAAAGAGGCACACTCCTCTCTCTTTAAAAAGTCTTATAAAAAACGTGCTTAGGGTTTCCTTTATATAGTGGGAGAAGTAGATTTGAAACCCTAATCCTTAATGGGCTAGAACTGCAGTTTGGGCCAATTTAAAATTCTGCAGATACGATTTTCAATCGGTCGAGCCTGTTTTTCGATCGATCGAACCAGGCAGATTCTGAAATCTTCTTTCTGCAGCTTGTATGTTCTTGTGTGCTCACGATTTGCCAATTGTTCTAAACTTTTAGAACCTAACAAATTCTAATAAAGTTTTTCTAACTTCAACTTTCTCATATACACTATTCAAAACAAGAAATGTTATTAGAAACAAAAACATTACAATAATTATTTTTCCCATACTCTCTTTCTCTTTCTAAAAAAAATATGTATATATATATATGAGGAGAGTAGCATGAAATCTTAAGATATATATATATATATATATATATATATTTATATTAAGGACATATTTTATGTAATTGTCTAACCCTTTGACAAAACGCACTGTACATGTATTTGGATAGATTTAGGATGTGTTTAATACTTCAAAGAACAAGAGTGTCTATGTTAATTAGCATAAGAGGATAGTGGAAAGTTTAATAGAAAATTATACATCAATACTCTTTGACTACTGGCTTGCTAAGAAGCTTCAATTTCCTTTCAAATTCTATTAAAGTCTTTCTAACTTCAACTTTCACATATACACTATTCAAAACAAGAAATGTTATCAGAGAAAAAAACATTACAATAATTATTTTTCCCATACTCTCTTTCTCTGTCTCAAAAAAAAATATATATATATATATATATATGTTAAGGACATATTTTATGTAATTGGCTAATCTTTTGACAAAGCGCACTTTACTTATATTTGGATAGATCCAGAATGTGTTTAATACTTCAATGAACAAGAGTTCAAGTCTAGTATTGAAGCCATGCAAATCTATTGAAGAAACAAGTGAAGAAATGCTGATTTATTAAAGCTCAACAACTACTCAACAGATAGCTATCTATCAAGGTATCTATCGAGAATTACGAAAATCAGTTTTTCAAATCTGATTTTCAGCCCATGCTTATGTATTTGTGTATGGTTTTTTTTCTCACAACCCTAGACATATATAAAGCTTATTTTAGAGACCGTCAGATAATAGAATACAAGAAGAACAGATGCAAAAGGTGACCAGTGCCTTATTCTCTCTATAAGAAGCTACTGAATCTTTGCACCTTAAGGTTTTGTAATCAACTGCTTTTTGATCTTCATTGTTGATGAAGTGAAAAACTTTGCAGCCAACATTCTTCTTCCTCAAGTTGGTGAGTGAGTCACGTATTGAGATTCGTGCAAAGAAGTTAGTCACGTACTGGAATCCGTGCAAAAAGGGTGGTGTTCATATATTGAAAAGTTTAGAGGTTTTGAAGCGGTAGAAGGTTTCTGCTGTAAGTTCATCTACGTGGATTGTAGAGTCTAGGGACAAAGATTTTGTACAAGATCTGAAACTTCTCTTTATTATAGTGGATTGCTTTTTGTGAAGGTTTCCCCCCAAGTTTTTTATTGTGAAACTAGTTTGTTTCATTGGTTTTTCTGAGTCATCATATCTTGTCTTATTTACTTTTCCGCTGTGGATGATTTTGACATGATATTGATATTTGTTTGTTTTAACAAGTTTTATTCATAATAAATATAATTAATAACTTAGGTTTAAAACTTGTTAGTTTTATCAACCGGGGTCTATATTTCCTAACAATATATATATATATATATATATATGTGTGTGTGTGTGTGTGTGTGTGTGTGTGTGTGTGTGCTAGTTTGTCCTAGAGAAGGAATAAAAAAACATATATAATTAAAAGTTGCACAATTTTCAATGATATTTTATCCTTTGTAAGCTACTCACTATCCATACGGGTATAGGTTCCTTTGCTAATTTAGTTACTTAATAGCACTATCATCAGCTATCTTAAATGCTAAACTTTTAGCATTTAGCACACCGCTAAACATAAAAACGTTTTTACATCACATATGCCAAATGCCAAAAAGCATTTAGTATTTGTGTTTGTATGATTCTATTAGTAGAAGCGTATGGACACAAATACTAAAAAAAATTATCTTATTCAATTTTCTCACTCCTCTGAACTTACTTTCTAGACTCTTCTTTTGCCTCTTTCTTCTCTCTCCCACTCTTAGACTTGAGACCACAATTGCTCTTTCTTTTCTCTCAGTCTCTCTTTCCTTGCAGATTACGCCCCTCTCTTAAACCTCATCGACATGTCGTGGAGATCAAATCTAGAATCAAGGTTTTGGTGACCCACGAAGGTAACCCAAGTTCTTAGATTCATAATCATCTATCTATTTTAATCTCTCAAAGTTGGAGGATTTGGGTTATTTATTTTATTCCTGGTTGTGGTTGTGGTTGTGGTTTTGATTTTTGGCTGTTGATGTCATCATTAGTGGCAGTTGACTTGCTATTGGTGTTTGTGGATTTGGTAATGGGTTTGTTGTAGGTATGTGGTTGGATTAGGTTAGGTTTGTTTTGAGTTTGTATTTTGGGTTGTGGAGGATGTTGTGGTTGTGTGGTGGTTGTGGCGGTGGTTATTGGTTGGTGGCTGTTGGTTCATCTTGCTGCTGCTTGGTCATGTTTTGTTTTGGGCTGAATTTTGAGTTAATATTGTTTTAATGTGTTAAATTGAAGAATAGAAGTTGAGGTTTTAATGTATTAAAATAGCATATTTTTAGAACAATTGATGCTAATGCTCTAAAGATGGCAAACTAATGTAAATGCATGCTAAGATGGAAAAATTATTTGGTGCTTAGGATCAAATAATCATCCTATAGCCTGAGGTAGGAGGATTTGAAAACATCACAGCATTGAAGTTTAGTTTATGGCTAGGAGCAAGAAGATATTATATACTACAAAAAATTTGACTTTTTTCAAGGGTTTAAAAAACATTGAGAAAAATTATTTTAAGAGTTCTATTGACCCTTGATGACCTTCGAAATTTATACCGTCGAAAAGAAAATTTTGAAGGCCTCTATGACCCTCAAAATAAGTGCTCTAATCTTATTTTGAGGGTCAAGAGACCCTTAAATAACCTTTTACCAAGGTTTAAAAGATTTACATTTACAACCTTTGATAAATAAGGTTATTTAAAGGAGTCTCTTGACCCTCAAAATAAGATTTTATTTTATTTAAAAAAAACCACACACACACACACACAAATTATGGGTTAAATGCCAACCTTTGAAGCATCTGCATGATGCCAACTGATGCTACTATCTACAATTTTTGGTAGGCAGTCATCTGTCTTCTCAAAAGATAACTTTGATTCCTTATTAATCTCAATGCATTTGACAGAACTGAAAAACAACAACAACAACAATGAGTTAGAAATTTTGAAAATAAAGAGTAAGACTCTACGGCCCAGTGCATTTATAACTATCTTGGCTCTTGCTTGCATTTTCTAGTAGCTGCTAATGATAATTTAATTACACCAGCTCTTGCATACAAATCAGCAACAGATGCACCAAAAGGAACATACTTCTGTAACTTCCAAAGCAAGATATCAAAAGCCTGAAAATAATTAGCATTGGACTGAATATTATTATTACTTGTGTCAACATAAGATAAAATTATGCATGTCTTGCTATCAAGTTCTAGTTATCTAAAATAAAAAACAGAAAATAAACCTAAATGATGCAACAAAACATAAAAGTACAAAAACTTGGGCATCCCAAACAAAAAGGCAGGATCTAAATCCCAATATTCATGTTCTTTATGCCTTCCAGCCCATAAATACTATCTTTTCAAGGAATTGATGATCCTCGTCCATTGCTGTCCAATATTTGATCTAAAAGAAAGAATATACATGCACAAATAAATAAGAAGAGGGGTTTGCTTGATTAGAAAGTCCATCTACTCGTGTGTTTGCTTGGCCAAAACTGGATGGAGCCAAGGCAATATCAATTCCTCCAACATGTTCCCAAAAGTCTCTCTCTCCTAAATGATGTCTCCATGTATTCCCAAAAATTATCTGCATCATCAAGTAAACATTCTTAGTTCCACAAATTTCAATCTTTTGAATAAATACAAAAATTTGTAGACTATCCTAACATATTGCATAGCAGATAAATACATGAGAGAATACAGTAAGTCTTGCAGTTAAGAAAGCAGATGTTAAATTGAGATGACATACATTAGACGTCATAATTGCAAAGGAAATATTAACCCATTGTAAGAGTATACCCAGGAAGTGAACTATTCATTTCCCTATTTATTTCAATCATCTCCTCAACATATTATCCTTTCCGTAGGCTTTCAAAACCCAACATTAACAGTCAGTGTCAAAAGAACATTAACAGTCAAGCCAATCATAGTGGATTTGGCTTGGGATTATTTTATTGTTGAGTGGTTTTGGGCTGGCTGTTGTGTTCTGTTCTGTTCATATTATAACGTGCATGCACAAGCTAGTTGGACTTTCAACTCTGTCCAGCCATACCCATAATCTAATCTTTTTAACAGTAAAAGCATCTACTACTTTCACATGGGTTCTTTCCTTTCCTGACATTTATAACAATAATGTATAAAAAATGCAACTCATAACATATGAGACTGCACAATGATGAACTCCAAAAAGCATAGTGCAAAAAGACCAAATTGATGATCTTAAGCTCTAAGGATATGATAAATGCAAGTACATGGCAATCAAAAGAGGAACCAGAAACAGTCTAACAGCCCACTATTTCTATGACTAGAAACAGTTTTTTTTTTTTTTTTGGTGAAAAATTTATTTGGTCATTTAGAAAGTTTTAATGCAGCAAATCAGAAACTCATTGGCAAGCTAAGCAGAAACTTTTCAAGAAGTAACTGCTAAGAACTGTCAGAAACTAGACAACAAGAATAGCCCAAAAATAGTATAAGAAAATATCAAATAATGGGGGATCAAGGGTATTCTAAGTAGATATATAGCCACATATTTAATAATACCTATTATTAGAAAATCCAAATCCAAATACTAGTGCTACCATGTTTTTGGCACATTTTCATCAGAGATAATGGTTGATAAGAAATTCTATTAGCATTCCAACTTAGAATTGAAGGAAAATTGCTTCTTTGATTAAAATTGAATATTAGTCTATGTTTTGGATAGTTGGTTTGGTTTCTCATGAGGTATGCTAGCTTTGTGCCTTCTTTAGCCAATTCATGAAGATGAAACACCATCTATCAAATCAACCCCATAAAGTCCTTTCTAACATATGATTTTTTCTAGTTGACATAACTAGAACTTAGGGAGAAGGGTAGAATAGAAAAAAGCCTTTTAGTAAAAAAAAAAAAAAAAAAAAAAAAAAAAAAAAAAAAGGAGACTACAAGTCAGAATAGAAAACAAATCTATGCTTATACAATGAGAAACAGCAATAATGTGTAAGCATTGATAGCTCCACAAACATACAAATATTGATCGGCTTTACAATAGCACCTGGGGACAGAATGTGGATCTGATGAACGAGACACTGCAAGAAAAATTTGCACAGATAACACAATACATAGCTACAAAACTAGCTTAGCTTGGCTTTTTGCAAATGGCTTACCTTGGCATAGTAGTCCTTCTAGACTCTGCAAGCAATCTGATGACCTCCCAAATCAAATGCTTTGAACTTAATTTTCCCAATACTTAACTCCTCTGATGTAGGGTATTGTGTCAGCTGTTGCTGTACTAATCTCTGAAAATCAATCAAAGAAGGCTCAACATCACCCTATGACACCCAAAAAAAAATTGCCCAAATGGACATACGACAATGCAAGGATCATGATATTCCATAACAAATATCATCCTACTAATTTGAATCTTCATAATTCATAAAATTTACACACATTTTTAGCTTAACTAGGCCTTACATAAAGAACATGATACTCCAAAACAATGCCAAGAGCCTTGAAGCCAAACCTCTGATAATTAAAAATTAAAAAGACAAAGAGAGTAATACGCATTAGATCCAAATACTACAAACAAAGACAAAGAGAGTGCCCAAGCATTTTCCACACAATAAAACAACAAACAATATAAATTAACACATATATCAACAATAGCGTAGTAACTCAGCAATTGATAAACTAATAGTTCTTGAATCCAAAGCGAAATAGAGAATCAATATTCATTCATCAACACAGTTAGAATATGAAAAGGCAGCGAATTCAAATTGATTTTCACAAGCCTCACTGATCCAAACAAGTAGTGCAGTTATACTAAGATCTGATTCGATGAGAATCTGAATGAAAAAAAACAACAAGTTTTTGAATAATCTGATTCTGCATCAAAATTGATGAATTCGATCATATAGAGATCGAATTTGCATGGTTTAATTTTGATAAAGTGATTGATTTGGTGAAACGCAATAGATCAAATAAAAACCAACGAACATTAAAGCGCAACAGTGAAAGAATTGAATCGAATCGACTTGAATATAAAGAAAGGGAAATTGAACCTTCTTGTGGAGACCAGAGGTACCAGGCTTTTGGCCATTGATTGGCTTGGTCTCGACTCGAGAAACCTTGAACACCATTGCTGGGAGAATGAGAGAAAGAGTGGCTTCCATTTCTCAGTTTTCTGAGAAATGTGAAACGAAAATCATGGGGAAATCGCTGAAAAAGTGTGGGTAAACCAAAAAAACAAAAAAAATCAAAGACGAAATTAGGGTTTGTGACTTCCATGATCAATTCGTACCTAATCGGAGCTCAGATTGCTGAGATCAATTCGTACCTAGTCGAAGCTGTGTGATTTCCATGATCGTTGAGCTTCCATGATCGTCGAGCTCTTTGAGCTCTATGCTTTCTCAGTTTATGTGAGAGAGTGAACAAATATTTTATCAAGGGCTGAAAATTTTGTCATATTTTATCAAGGGTTATGGGTTGAAAAATGTAAAGGTTTGTACCCGCTCTTCTTTTCTTTTCTTTTCTTTTTTTTTTTCACATTTATTTCAAGGTTGTTTTAACTTATTTTGAGGGATCTAATAACCTTTGAGATAAAGTTTAGTAATGTGTACAAGCCCACTTGTATGTATAGATTGTATCGACATATTTTAATAAACCCTCGATAAAAGAGGGTCGAAATAACTAAAGTTTGTTGTGGTGTATGTTAATCTTTTAAATACTTATACCCTTTATCATATATTTATCTTTTAAACTAAAAGTTTAAATAATAAGTATAAAAATGTTTATTTTATTTTGTTAATTATTATGTTAATCTAGCTAATAATTCTAGTATATAAATTGATGTGCCATAAATCATAAAAATATAAATTAAATATTCATTTATTATATCATTAAAGTGAAACCAATCACATTTATTTTACTAGGACTTTAAGATGTTATAAATTATATTACATAAATAAATGTTCGACCAATCACAAAAATATGAATTAAACAATCATTTATTATATAATTGAAGTGGTATTAATCATATTTATTTTTACTATTTAACATATTTGTTAGGACATATGTGGATATTATTAGAGACATATGTTATGTAAATTGGCTAATCTTTTGACAAAACACACTTTACTTGTAATTAGGTAGATATAGAATGAGTTTAGTACTTCAAGGAACAAGAGTTCAAGTCTAGAATTGAAGTCATGCAAATCTGTCCAAGAAACAAGTGAAGAAGTGTTGTTCATTAAATCTTGACAGATAGCACGACAGATATATCTATCGAGGTCTTGACAGCTGCTCAACAGATACAGTATCTATAGAGATCTAAGAAATCAGAATTTTCAGATCTGATTTTCGGCCCATGCTGACATGTATGTGTAGGGTTTCTTTTCTCACATCCCTAGACATATATAAGGCTTATTTTAAAGGTCGTCACATAAGAGAATACAAGAAGAATACATGCAAAAAGGTGATTGAGTGCCTTATTCTCTCTGAAAAAAGCTACTGTTTCTTTGCGCCTTAAAATTTTGTAACCAAGTGCTTCTTGATTTTCATTATTAATGAAGTGAAGAACTTTGCAGCCAACAACATCTTTAAGTTGTTGGAAATAGTCACGTACTGAGAGCCATGCATCATTGGTTAGTCACGTATTGGAAACCGTGCAAAAGGGTGGCGTTCATATATTGAAGAGTTCAGAGGTTTTGAAGTGGTAAAAGGTTTCTACTGTAAGTTCTTCTACAGGGATTGTAGAGTATAGAGACAAATGTTTTGTACTAAATCTGAAACTTCTCTTTATTATAGTGGATTGCTTTTCGTGAAGGTTTCCGCCACAGGTTTTTTACTATGAAACTAATTTGTTTCATTAGTTTTCCTAAGTCATCATATCTTATCTAATTTACTTTTCTATTATGCATGATATTGATTTTTGTTTGTTTTAACAAAGTTTATTTATAATAAATTAACAACTTGGGTTTAAAACTTGTTATTTCTATCAACCGGGGTCAAAATTTCCCAACAAGTGGTATCAGAGCGGATACACTCTGATTGGGTTAATTTCTTGAGTGTGATCCTTGACCCTCGTTGTCATGGATCATGGACAATCTCTTTTGATTCCTCTTTTATTTGATGGCAATAATTATATGTACTGAAAAGTTCGTATGAAAGTCTTTTTGCAGCTCTAGGTGAACAAGTATGGCAAACTGTTGAAGTTGGTTGGATTAAGCCAAAGGAAATGCCGGTGGATTGGGATGAAGCAACAATCAAAGCGGCAAATATCAACAGTAGGGCCATGAATGCTTTGTTTTATGGGGGTGACCAATGAGGAATTCAAGAAAATAACATCCATGAAAGTTGCCAAGGAAGCATAGACCATTCTTGAGACCATCTATGAATGTACCAAGGCAGTAAAGACTGTGAAACTTCAAAGACTCACTAGTAGTTTTGAAGAAATAAGGATGGAAAAGGATGAAACCTTTGATGAGTTCTATGCTAAACTCAAGGATATTGTGAATTCTGCCTTCAACCTTGGAGAATATATAGTGAAATCCAAAATTGTTAGGAAAATCCTTAGGTCCTTACTTGAAAGATTCCATGCCAAGATCTTTGCCATTGAAGAAGTAAAGGACATTGATCAAATTCCTTTGACTGAGCTTGTAGGGAACCTTCAAATCTATGAGATGGGGTTTAGGTTTAATGGGAAAAGGTGGAAAGACTAGAAATTTGGCTCTTAAAGGTATAGAGGAAGAGATTGATGACTGTGAAGATGAAGATGAAAGCGAAGATGAAAGCAAAGATGAAGATGAAGATGATGATGAGAATGAGGATCTAACCTTTATAGCTAATGAGATTATTAAGCTTCTTCAATTTAGGAAAAAGGATAAGGACAAACTCCCTAGGAAATCTTAATCCTCTAGGAAGGGCAAGAATGAGAAACCCCTTATCTAGTGCCATAAGTGCAAATATTTTGGTCATATGAGGATAGAGTGTCCAAACTACCTTATGAAGAAAAAGACCAAGAAGTCAAAAGATAAAGGGTTAGTTGCTACCTGGACTGATACTGAGAATGACTCTTCTGATTAGTATGTTGATGAATGTGGTCATTTTATGACTTTTGCTGCCACAACCGATAAGGTGATCGTGGAGAGTGCTAGTGATAATGAAGATTCTTTTAATGATGAAGTGCCCAAGAAGATGACCCTTCAGGAAGCCTATGATAAGCTATGAATTGAATTTATAAAATTTGAAAAGACTTCTTATCTTTGTAGAAAAGAGCTTAATGAGGTAAAAACTGAAAAAGCTGAACTGTTAGTCAAACTAGATGAGACTACAAGGTTAGTTAAGACTTTTATTATGGAGAACACCTTATTAGAGTCAAAAATCTCGAGGATGAGCTTAGTTAAGCTAGAACTTAAATAGAGAGGATGTATAGTGCAAAGCTTGATGAGGTATTGAGTGCTCAAAGACTTAGGATATGTTGTTTCTTCCGGTCCCTCCTCTTCCATGGCTTCTGGATCAAAGATTGTCTTTATGCCCCAATCCGAGAAAGGTGATAAAGGTATGAAATCCAAAACTGATTTAACTAATTCTGAATTCTTTGTTAAACCTCATATTTGTCACCAATGTGGTATTTTTGGACACATTCGTCCTAATTGCTTTAAGTTTTATCCTCAAAAGCAAGTGTCCAAACGGTCACAAGTTTCCTCTTAAGGACCTACACCTTTGTTTGGTAAAAGTCTTGAGATTTTTAACTCAATTTCAGGAGAATTCTAATTCTTTTATGTCCTTTAGTAGACATACTAGGACACGTGTTTTTTCATTTTCACGGCCAAAGACTCATGTTATGTGGGTGAGAAAGGAACCTAAGACTTAATTATCTCTTTTGTTTGTCCTCTATTATAATTCTTTCTATCTAAAGTAGGACTCTCCTTTGTTTAATTTCTTATCTGCTTTTGGAATCATTCTTTTATGCATCCACATCTTTCTTTTATGCTTTCATGTTGTTTGTTTGTTTTTGTTTAGTTGTTTAGTCTTTATCTTGTTTGTTTTTCAAAATAAAAAGAGAAGAAAAAAAATACAAAAATAGTGTGTTTATGTACATTGAAACAAAGTTTTCAAAACTTTGTATCATTTGTAGCTTAGATGAGCATCTCTATGCACAACTAAGCAAATAAGTTTTATGGTTCGTGTTTGTGATGAGTAAGATTAAGAAATCTCTTATACTTAACACTCATATCTCTCTTTTTGACGAGAAGGACTAGAAAATTTTAAGAGAAAGGCATAAATAGTCATCTCACTACTGTTGCCCGTCAATCATGAAATGACATATGTATGCTTCAACATAGCAAAAGTGCAATGTCAAAAGTTTAACATAATTGAGTATTTTCTTCTATTTCTTATATGCCCATGCATGGTATGCTTAAAAGAAAAATATGCAAAGAAAATAAAAGCAAAAAGAATCAAAATGATTTTTATATGATTGCAAGCGTGTCTTCTAGGAGTTGTGGGAGTTATAAGATGTACCTCGAAGGTGATAGCCTCCATCAAGCAGTTATGATTGTGTGTGAGTTAAATTGATTTTCTCATATCTCAAATCGTCAGATCATGTAAACACTTATGCAATCTTGCGATGTTTTTCACACATAACACGCAATATTCTTTGCTACTTTTGATACATGTGCAAGTACAATGTGATTTAGCCATCACAAAGAATACATGTGTTAATATATGCTCACGAAACTGTCTTAACTTGTTTTTGAAAGATAAAATTAGTTGGACTTGTTTAGTGTGTGTGTGTGTGTATGTGTGTGTGTGTGTGTGTGTGTGTGTGTGTGTGTGTGTGTGTGTGTGTTTTAGATCTATGAATGCTTTGCATTTTTCTTGTTGAGAGATGTTTTTGAAAGCTTAGAATGTTGATTGGATCTATAGTTGAGCAGCTTGCTTGTTGCATTCATCTCTAAGTGTTTTTCCTCTCTTTGAAAAACTGTTTTTTATCAAGCTCGACAGATCCTCGACAGATCCTCAACAGCTTTCTATCTATCAAGCCTCTTGTTCTTCTTTTCTCGACAGGAGTTAACAGAATCTTAATCCATCGAGCTTTCTGTATTTCTTCTTGATAGCTTCTCGACAACTTCTCGATCCATCGGGAAACTTTCTGTCTAGCCGATAGATTCTCGACAGATTCTTGATCCATCGAGGTTGGGTTTTGCTCAATAGCAGCTCGACAACTTCTCGATCTGTCGGGACCCTCTTGCATGCATTGTTTTTCACAGGTTTTGCATTTTTCTATTATCTTGTCATCCATAGCATCATGTTTCATTACATTCATGCATTTATATGGATTCTTTTTGCCCCCTTGATCATCTTTGATCATCTTTATGTTTCTCGGGTGAAGCTTTATAACTTCTTGTACACTTTGTCAATCATGGCAAAAAGGGAGAGAAAATGTGGTTTCTTTTTAGGATTCTACATGTTAGGGGGAGAAATACATGTCCTTGTAAGGGGGAGTTGTGTTTCATCTTGTTCGGGGGAGTATTTACCTTCTTGTTGTTTTAGAAGCTTCTTTTAGCTTCTTATACACCGGTCTTGTGACCATTTTTTACATACATTGTATTTCTCTTTGATATATATATATATATATATATATATGATGTATGTCTTCTTCACCTACCTCTACATTTGTTGATTCTTTTCTCTCTTTATACATATGTTTCTTTATGTATGAAATTTTTTATTTCTGTTTCACACTAAGATGCCTTGATGAGTTTTGTTTAAAGTATTTCAGAAAGACAGGTTGTCAAAATTTGCCATGTTATGAACTCTTTTCTTGCAAAGTTTTTCAAGAGTTTGTGTTAGGATTAAATTTTATTGTACTCAACAAGTGATTATGAGTTTAGTAATTTATGACTTCTCTCATACTTCATTTATTTGTTGTGGTTTTGTCACGGATTGCCAAAGGAGGAGATTGTTAGGATATATGTGGATATTGTTAGAGACATATGTTATGTAAATTAGTTAATCCTTTGATAAAACATACTTTACTTATAATTGGGTAGATCTAGGATGGGTTTAGTACTTCAAGGAACAAGAGTTCAAGTCTAGTATTGAAGCCAATCAAATCTGTCTAAGAAACAAGTGAGGAAGTGCTATTCATTAAATCTTGATAGATAGCATGATAGATATATCTATCAAGGTTTTGACAGTTGTTTGACAGATACAATATTTATCGAGATCTACGAAATTAGAATTTCCATATTTGATTTTTGGCCCATACTGACATGTATGTGTAGGGTTTCTTTTCTCACAACCCTAGACATATATAAGGCTTATTTTAAAGGCCATCACATAACAAAATACAAGGAGAACACATGCAAAAAGGTGACTGAGTGCCTTATTCTCTCTAAAATAAGCTACTGCATCTTTGCGCCTTAGGGTTTTATAACCAAGTGCTTCTTGATCTTCATTGTTGATGAAGTGAAGAACTTTACAGCCAACAACATATTCAAGTTGTTAGAGTTAGTCACGTACTAGAAGCTGTGCATCATTGGTTAGTCACGTACTAGGATCCGTGGAAAAGGGTGGCATTCATATATTGAAGAGCTTAGAGGTTCTGAAGCGATAGAATGTTTCTATTATAAGTTCTTCTATGGGGATTGTAGAGTCTAGGGACAAAAGTTTTGTACTAGATCTGAAACTTCTCTTTATTAGAGTGGATTACTTTTCGAGAAGGTTTTCCCCCAGGTTTTTTACTGTGAAACTAGTTTGTTTCATTGGTTTTCTTGGGTTATCATATCTTATCTAATTTACTTTTCCGCTGTGCATTATATTGACATGATATTCATGTTTGTTTGTTTTAACAAGGTTTATTCATAATAAATCTAATTAATAATTTGAGTTTAAAACTTGTTAATTCTATCAACTGAGGTCTAAATTTCACAATAATATTTATCATAGGATTCATATCCTCTAGTTCTTAGGGTACTCTAACACATAGGATTCTCTTAATCTTAACCTTTCATTTTAAAATAAATGGTTTAAATTACACCATGTCATTAATCTATAAACAAAAACCTTAAAATAAAAGTCTTGTCAATTATTATAATGAAGAGCTCAGATTTTAAATTTATTTTTGTTAGGTTCTAAAAGGTTAAAACAATTAGTAAATTGTGAATACAAATTCTTCTAGATATAGATCTTAGAGTCTATAGGGTATGTTAGACAATGCTCAAGGTGTTGTAAGTCAGAGTACAAGAAAAACGAAGTTGTAGGTTCCGGAATTCGAAACGTGCTAGGTTAGACCGATTGAGAAGAAGGCTCAACCGATTGAGATGCATTTACGCAAATTTTAATTCCAGCCCAATAGCTTATTAAGCTCATTAAGTGATTAGGGTTTCATATATAATTCTCCTAGTATTTAAAGAAACCCCTAAGACATGTTTTTAAAGTGTGGTTTTTTAGAGAGAGAAGAGTGCATCTTGTGCCTCCAATTGCAGATGTAAGGTTTTTGTACCCAAAGTTCTTTCTATAAGCACTACTAGAAAGAAGTTCCATATATAAGAACCGGTGGAGATAAGTTGCTGCGTACAATATCAAATACTGTTGATGGTGTAAAGCTTTGAGTAGGATCTCAGAGTCATAAACGTGGATGTTTATATTCAATAAATTCAGATAGAAGAGTCCGTGAATTCGGAGCTGTGTGTAGTCACGTGAGTAAGTACTACAAGAGGTAGTATTAGATTTAGGGAAAAAATTATTGTAAAACTTCCATTCTATTTAGTGAATTTGTTGCCTTGACGATTGTTTAAGTTAAATCCTTCCCAAGTTTTTTATTTTGAAACTGAACGGTTTCATTGGTTTTCCTGGGTTATCATATCGCTTGTTTTCTTTATTATTTTGCTATATGTGATATGATTGTTTGTGTTTAACTTAAATTTGTATAAAAACCTAAGTAACAACTTAGTTAATTAATTAGTTTAAGCAATCTAAGTGTTTAAGGGTCTAAACAAATTAACATGTGGTATCAAAGCAAATTAGCTCTTGATTAGATAGTTTTACCTAGAGTTGATCCTTGATCCTTGCTATCATAGATAATTTTAAGTGTCTTACTACTTTTGGCTGTGATAATTTGAATAATAAGGAAACTAATGTTTCTGTTGATTTCATTGATGCTTGTGAAACTCTCTATAGGGAATTATTTAAATCTTTAAAAATTGCTAAGAAATTCCATGAAGAGTTAAAATTCGCTAATCTTGAAAAAGATGAATTGATTGTGAGATTGGATGTATCGAATAAAAAAGAATGAATTTTTGAGAAATCAATTTTCCTCTCAAGATGAAAAGGTGAAAAGTTTGGAACAAAGTTAGTTGAGTCTGAAACTAAACTTGAAAATTTATCTAATACCAAACTTGCTGTTGATAATAGATCTGTTTTTGTTTCCATTAAGCCTAAAGATGAAAAAAGTTTATATTCCTCCATTTAAGAGGAATCATAAAAAAAGAAGAAGCTTATTTTGCTAGGTTAGATAAAGGTAAAGTTCTGATGTAGAAGCTGAAGTTTCTAAACCTATGTCTAAACCTACTACTAGAGTACAAAAGAAATCTGTTTTTGTGCCTACCTGTCACCTTTGTGGTGTTGTTGGTAACGTTAGATCAAATTGTTCTTTGTTGAGGCAAAAACCAAAACTTGAGGCTAGATCTACTTCTTGGAATACTAATGTTCCTGAATTTGTTTTTGTCTGTTACTTTTGTGGTGTTCTTGGTCACATTTGTCCTAACTGTTATAAATTGAAACTTAAGCATTTTGTGTTTTAGTCTAGAATATGTGATGGTATATCTCCTGCTATAAGTCCTGATAAATTGTTTCATATGCCTTTGAAAAATTTAAGCATGTTGGCTTGTGAAAGGAAATTGTAGGAAATTTGTTTCTCTCAAAAGAAGTTTGTAATCTCTCAAATACACTCTGCTTCTCGTGGTTCTTCACCTACAAAGTCAAAGACTCATGCGGTATGAGTGAGAAAAGATTCGCTAAGGTGAGTGTTATTTACTTGTCCCTGATTTAATTTTTTCAATTATTTGGGCATGTTTTCTTTTAGTTTTTGATTGTTTTATTTTCTTAGGTTGTTTTGTCTATAAAAAAAAATCCAAAAACGTTGAAAAATTTCAAAAAGATAAAAATATTTTATTTTGTGTCTAGTTTTTTTTTTTTTAGGACTACATAAATTATAATATCGCTCTTTTGATTTATAACATGTTTGATATTTTGGAGAAACATAGAAATTGTATATTGCATAACTGAGTGCATGAGTTATTCCTGATTTTGTATGAGTATGTACTAAACCGTACATGTACTCAAGGGTTAATTAAGAATTGACATTTCTTATTTGTGCACACTTTATAGCTTAGTTGAGCACTGTTTTTGCATTACATGTTGTCAGGCATTGCTTTTGCATTTTATTTATTTAGCATAATGTGTGTTTTTTTTTTTGGGTCATAATATAAAAGAATAAATTTTTTATTTTTTATTATTTTTTATTGTATTGCACACCATTTAGTGTGTGATTAAGGCTGGCTAATGAAACTTGCAGTTCATGACCGTTTACCTTGTTTGGCTTTGGTGAGCTACTTTTTGCACTTTCCTAGTTTTTGGTATTTAGTGCTTAATTATGTGAGTTGTTTGTAGCATTTGAACAAACGATCTTGATTTTGATGTCACATTCTTTTGATCATAAGGATTAGAAAATTCTAAGAGAAAGATATAAATTACCATCTCACCACTGTTACTCGCAAATCATGAACACCTGTGTGCAAATCATATAAGCCCTGCTAAAAAAAAATGTAACACTTACATAGCAAGATAAAAGGAGGCGTTTTTAATTTTTTTTAAAGAAAATATAACAAGGGTATTTTCTTTTCTATCTCCTATATGTCAATGTATGATATCTTTGATTGTGCTAAAAAAGGAAAATAAAAATAAAAAAAATGGCAAAAAGCAAAAGGAATCAAAATAATTTACATGATTGCAAGCGTGTTTTCTAGAAGATGTGAGAGCTATATGATGTAACTCTTTATATGATAATCACTTTCAAACTATTGTGATTGATAATGTAGTAAATTTGTTTGATTACTACCTACATATCAATTTTTTTGTACTTTGTACACACACTAGTTACACACATTACACGCAAATCTTTGCTAAATCTTGTACATGAGATTGTGTGTGTTGTTTAGTCTGGCCTTCTTTAATTGTATAGAATCCTGTGTGTATATGCAATTTTTTTATTTTTATTTTTTTGGTTGAAAGTTTTAAAAAAAAATGTGTTAGAAGTTTTAATTATGTGATTTTAACTTCTTGATTGGTTTTGATATTTACATTTAAGAGGCATCATGCATGTTTCTAAAACTTTTCTGGATCTTGTTCATGTGCATTACATCTCATAAAAACTACTTTCAAGTTGTCTTACTGCATAAAATTCCAATTTTTAAAGTTTTAAAATTTTTTACTACTTTGACCAATCAAACCTGTAAGTTTTTATGTTCAAAACTCTCTGCCTCTGTTGATCGATGTTCGACTGATCGAAATTGAAAAATTTTCAGTTTTTAGGTTCTTGGCCAATCAGTCTTTTCATGCATTATTTGTGTTTGGATTCATATGCATTGCATTGTTTTCTTTATCTATCTTGTATTTTTGCAGTCATATTTCTCATAGATTGGTTTCACACATAAAACGCATATACTTTACTAAATTGGTTACTCAATTTGATTTAGAAATTGATTTATTAATTTTTGAGTTTTGTACATTTTTAGTATATGTTATTTTTCTTGATATGTGAATTGTTGAAAATATGAATTATTTTTTTTAGAATTATGATGGATAATAAATGTGTAAATATTTTCTCTACTCTTGAAATTGATTTGAGTTCAGAACATCTTAACACATGAAAACACTTTGCATACTGAATTTTTATATCATTAAGATCTATATTGTATAGTCTTAGCTGATTGTGCTTGGAGTATTTGCATGCATCTGTTTATGGGTCACATAGTGTCAAGTTTGCATATATTGAAAGAGAAAATATTTGTGTTCATGTGTATCCTCATCTTATTTTTTTAAGTTTGGTTTGGTTTGTTTTTGTTTTGTTTTGTTTTTTTTTTTTAAACCTATGTTGTTCTTAGGGCGAGTTGTTGCTCTTCATAGGGGAGTTGCCTCAATTTTCTATAGGGTTTATTTCTTTTGTGTTTTCTTGATTCTCTATCTTCTCTTGACCTTTGTTGTGTATGTTTACTATCTACCTTTTGATTGGGTTGTCTTTGTCAATATGTGACAACAAAGGGGAAAAATAGATGAAATTCGGAAAATGTTTTTAACTATTTTTATTTAGCGGAAGATGAAATTGTTTTTGAAAGGGGAAGAAAAGAAATTTGTGATGTATCTAACTTAGGGGTAGAGTTAGTTTGCTTATGGTTTCATATTTGTTATCATTATGATTCATATTATTTCTCTGTCTTTATTTCCACATATGTGTTGATGTGCTCTTTTGAGTGTTTCAAGAAAGACATGTACATTCCGATCAAGACCGTCTACCTCTTCTTGCAACTTTTGCATTAGAAGTATTAGATTTGAATTTATGATGTATTTAGGCATTTTATTGTAATAGGGTTGTTCTTGTATTTGAGCATTTTATTTTGTATATAAGTTTTGTCACTGATTGCCAAAGGGGTAGATTGTTAGGTTCTAGAAGATTAGAAAAATTGACAAATCGTGAAAACAAACTTCTCTATATATAAATCTTAGAGTCTATAGGGCATATTAGACAATATTTAAGGAGTTGCAAGTTAGAATACAAGAAAAAGGAAGCTATAGGTTCAAGAATTCTAAACATGCTAGGTTCGACCAATTGAGAAAAAGGCTCGACCGATCGAGATGTGTTTATGCAGATTTTAATTTCGGCCTAATAGCTCAATAAGCCCATTAAGTAATTAGGGTTTTAGATCTAATTCTCCTAATATTTAAAGGAAACCCTAAGTCACGTTTTTAAAATGTGGTTTTTCAGAGAAAGAAGAGTGCATCTTGTGCCTCCAATTGTAGATTTAGGGTTTTGTACTCAATGCTCTCTCAACAAGCATCTACCGAAAAGAAGATCCATATACAAGAATTGGTGGAGATAAGTTGCTGGATACAAGATCAACTACTGCTGATGGTCTAAAGTTTTGAGTCTCAGAGTAACAAACGTGGATGTTTGTGTTTAACAAATTTAGATAGAAGAGTCCGTAGATTCGGAATTGCTTATGGTCACGTAAGTAAGTACTACAAGAGATAGCATTAGATTTAGGGAAAAATCTATTTTAAAACTTCCATTCTATTTAGTGAATTTGTTGCCTTAAAGATTATTTAGGTTAAATCCTTCCCAAGGTTTTTTACCTTGAAGCTGGACAGTTTCATTGGTTTTCTTGAGTCATCATATTGCTTATCTTCTTTATCATTCCACTATATGTGAAATGATTGTTTATGTTTAACTTAGATCTGTATAATAAATCCAAATAACAACTTGATTAATTAATTAGGTTAACAATCCAAGTGTTCAGGGGTCTAAACAAATTAACAATTTTAATTTTAAAAATTAAAAAACTATATCTGAACCCCCAACCATCGTTGTGCCAACCCTGATGGCACCAGAATTGTTTTCGGGTGGGGAAATTTTGGCACCAGAAATTAAGGAAATCTTTCACCAGAGTGGGGCAAGTGGCTGCCAGGAGCTTGAGTACCATGGTGAAGGATCTATGAAATTTCATTACATTTCCATGGCTGAAAGTAAGATCTCCATTTAAAAAAGGAAAAAGAAAAAAAAGACTCCACTCATCCTAGAACACATCACCCAATTCACCAAATCAATTGTTTTTCTGATCATATCTTAATAACTAAGCTAATGATTCGAGCTATCACACTTCGGAAAGGTTCTCCTTTTTTGTATGCCCAGTAGAATGAAGGCGGAAATACTATTTTTGTCTCTATATTTTCACATCTTTTTACTTTGGTCCTTATTTTTTATTTTTACTATTTTTAATCCATATTTTGATAAATGCATTCTGTTTTGATCCTTACTGTCATCTCCGTGACGGAAATATTCTGCATGACAAATGAATTGATGTGTTGGCACACTAAATGATGACATAGGCGATAAAATAATAATAAAAAATTTTAATTAAGGTTTAAATAAATCCATGTCAGCATTTAAAAATCATATGTACGCACTTTTTTTTCTTTGAATACTTTTTTATGGTTTTTTTTTCTCTTTCTTCATAACTCCAGGCTTCGAATCTCCATTTCACTCTCTGTCCCTTTCTTAATGACCATGTCTAGAACCACTTGCTGCAATCTCAACCTCTCTTCCTTTTCTTCTTCGTCTTCTTCTTCTTCTGAGAGTCCATGTTGCTCTTGCATGCACTCTACCTCACCTGAATCCCACTTCTGAAACTGCCCGCAAAACATAACACTGGACTCAGTACTCTCACTCTCTATCACACAGCTCACAATGGCTAACAAACAAGCTGCTTTTTCAGACTCTCTAACTCGTTCTCAACTCACTGAGTCACTGTTCATTGCCTTGATCTTTGCTTCTCTTCCTTTTGTTCTAGCCACCACTGACCCTTCTGACGGTTTTCTCTTTTCTTTTTGTACTTTTTGGTTCATTGATGATCAGTTTGCTTTTAGTTTGGTATTTATTTATTGTGTTTGATCGGCTTGGTTGTTTTAGTTTTTGAAAATATTAAATTTGGATTTAGATGTTGGGAACTGCGCATTGACTATTTGGGCACTGGGTTTTCTTTTTTATGATTTTATTTTTGCAAAGTTCAATCCTTTGAACTCCGTTTGGATGCCCAGAAAATGTAGAAAAACTAAACATGTTGGAAGATGTGAACTTTTTTGTTTTTTGCTTTTTTTTATTTTTTATTTTTAGCTCAACTTTTTCATTAACCAAATAGGTAATTTATGTTATGTATATTTTAATTTATTATTTGATTTGATTTTGGATTTTGATTTGTTGTTTATTTTGATTTTATTTTAAAAATCATGTGGCATTTTTAATATTTTAAATGCTGACATGAATTTATTTAAATCTTAATTAAAATTTTTTATTATTTTATTGGTTACGTCATCATTTCGTGTGCCAACACAGTAATCCGTTTGTCACGTACGACATTTCCATTATTGAGATGACGGTAGGGATCAAAACGGAATGCGTTTTTTTAAATAAAAACTAAACGCGATAAAAATAAAAAATAAAGACTAAAGTGAAAATGAGATAAAAATATAGAGACGAAAATAGTATTCCGCTTAGAATAAAATGTTCAGAGAGGGAAAATCATATTTCAAGAATACTAAAAATAAGATAGCTAAAAAGGACGTTGGAGAAAATGGGTATGATTGCCACTGCTAAATATGGTCTAGCTTTGACACTTGTGCTTTTAACTTTTCTCCATATGTATCATCAGGAAAATGGCTTATAGTGTGTTGACATCGGTCTCATCGGTGTTGGCATGAATATGAAATTATGGTTTAGATCCATGTTGTTTAATTTTTCAAAACTAAAATAAATTTAAAAACAGAGTTGTCCATTTTAAAAACTGACATGACGTCCATATATTTTAAGGTTTTTGTTATGAATTAATGACATGGAATGACCTTATCCATTTATTTTAAATGAAATGTTGAGATTTAAGAGATATTTATGCGATAGTGATAGAGTACTCTATGAATTTATTTTAGAGGATCAAAATCCAAGAAAAATTGGCAGATTCACACAAATAGGCCATAGCATTCTCATTATCTTCAATCATGTAGTGAAGATTTGATTTTGAGTAGGGTTGTCCAGAATGAATCGAGACCCGACCCACCCGAGGAAACCGACCAGATCCGATCCGACTCCGGCCGACCCGACTACTTCGGCGGTTGGCGGCGGATCTTCAACCCCAGAAAACCGATTCCGGTGGATTGGTCTCGGTTTTCCTCTCCTAAAACCCGAAAAACCCGAACCGACCGAAGAAACACAGAGTCCAGCCAAAATTTCCAGATTCTGGTGAAAAAAAACCCAGATTTCGGCCAAGTTTTCCAGATCCCAGTTTAAAACCCAGATTTCGGTGATATTTCACTTAGATCCGGTGAGATTTTCGCCGGATCTAGCGAAATCTCATCGAATCCGGTGAGATTTTCGCTGGATCTGGCGAAATCTCATAGAATCCGATGAGATTTTCGCCGGATCTGAGTTTTTCTCGTCGTTTTCTCTCTACCTTCTCAGATCTGTGACTCTGACCGACCCGTCCGCCACCTGTTGATGGTCTGATCTGCCCGATCCGATTACTCCGACGGTCAGCGGCGGGTGCAATATTTTGCCACCCGATTTCGGCGGGTCGGTTCCGGGTTGGGCACAAACCTGACCCAGACCGACCCATGGACAGCCCTAATTTTGAGGATATAAAATTTAACAAACGTGCATGTGAATATATATATATATATATGTGTGTGTGTGTGTGTGTGTGTGTGTGTGTGTGTGTGTGTGTGTGTGTGTGTGTACTATTTGAATTTACTTAATAGGTCAAAAAAGAAATAATGAAAATGATATAGGATCTCAAATATTTTTGGATTTACTTATTTGTTTAAATATTTATAAACACTATTGCATCTTAAATGTGAGGGTTTAAAAAATTATACATAAGAAATTAGATTAGAAACAGTAAAAAAAAAAAAAAAAAAAAAATCATAAGTACACACAAAAATCACACACTTAAACTCAAGCCGAGAAAGCAAAAAACTGCTACACTGTACCTTTCCACAAAAGGTTACACACAAACATAAACCGAAGTTCATAATTAATTACAGCAAGCCTTCGAATAATAATAATAATAATAATAATAATAATAATAATAATAATTACAGCAAGCCTTCAAAAGTCTTAGAAGAACATGCAATATTAACCTTACAACAGAGATAAACGAAAAGAAAACAACAAGGAGATCCAATGAAGAGGAACATGCAGATGATTTAGAGGTTCACACAAAGAAATTGCTAGGATCTGAGTTGAACGTGCTGTAATTCAGCATTGGGTCCATTACACCCACGTTTGCTTTCTCTTGAGTCTCAGATTGATTTAAGCTTGGGTTTACCATCTGGCCCAATGCAAGTTCCCAACTTGGCATCCAAGCCTGTTCATGCTGTTGTTGTTCGAGTTGTTGTGTCACATTCAGTTGCTTCAGCCTATGCACTTCTGCTGTGTTTTCTCCATTTAGGGCTACAAAAAAACCCATTCCATGTTTTACATCATTTAAAATTTTTTAAGTGATGTTATATCAAAAAATACGTTAATTAAATAGAGCTTTTTTTTATTTATTATTATTATTATTCTAAACCATGAAATATATCCATTACAAATGGAAAGCATTTTTTTTTAAAGGAAAGTTTTTGTTCCTAATTTGTTTGGAGTTATCTTCTTTCTATTCACTATGTATCGATTAAAAAGATCATCATTGTGTTGTTTTAATTATTTGATTTATTGATGGGTCATGTGAATTATTTAAATAATACACATAGACAGTTTTATAAATCACAATTTAGTGCATTGAATGATATAGTTCAAACCGGTTTGGAGCTAAATCCCATCCTTTCAAAAATAACATGTTGTTAGTCTTATTTCCTTTCCAAAGCAACCTCTAACATTTCAAATGTTATTAGTAATTATTATGCACCTTTTAGGAGTCTAATAAAGCTAGATTCACAACATTTTCAAGACAAAGTTTAAGTAGCAAGTTGTTAATGTTAAGTAAAAAAATGATATATGTCAGTGATTCAGGCAAAGATGAGAACTAGTAATAACTTGTTATCTAAGTTTTGTTATGAAAATATTATGGGCGTAACACTGCTCTTAGGACTCAAGTTGCTGATTTATCAATTTTAATAAGAAATACACATCACATTTACATTTTTTTAGACCATAGATGTACAATTATTAGGGTGGAAAAATTATATTAATTGCGTATATGTTTTTCTAGGTTTTGATTAGCAAAAATAGGAAGTACATTTTTTTTAATTAAAAATAAACGAATACAAATTCTCTGTACCACATTTTGTTTTCTATTTTGTGTTCCACCAATTACAATTTGTCACATGTTTATTTTTTTTTCCATTTTAAACTTTGGCTATTTTATAAATAAATTAAAACAAATATATGACAAATTGTGATTGGTGGAATAAAAAGTATAATACAAAAAAAGATACAGAAGATCTGTATTTAAAAAAACCGTATGCATGCATATTTAGGGCCTATTTAGTTGTGTTGTTTAAACAACATAATATGTATTTCTATAACACTTTTTCACCAATATGAATTTCCACAATACTTAAACAACGATACTAGAATAATATTACCAAATGGGCCCTTATAGACACTAGAAACCATAAACTAAAAAATATAACTATGACAATCTAGTGTCTTTATTTTTTTTTTTGGATAGTTGATTTAGTGTCAAATCTTCACATTATAAATTCCTTATTATCTAGATTAGAATTGGTTTTACCTTGGTTTAAGTTGACAGAAACCATAGGTCCCACGCTCGATTGATTGAAATTTGGATATTCCATCTGCTTCATTCCAGTTTCCCAATTAAACATCCTTGCCTGTGCATGCATTTGCTGCTGTTGCAGCTGCAAAAGGAGTTGCCTCATCTTTTGCACTTCTTCTTTGTTCTCTTCAATTTCAACTGAAAGAGAAATTTAATTAATAATACAATCATGGAAAGATACAGATATAAGCAGACAAAGATAGAAGTTAAGTTTAGACACCATCTCTGAGAATTTTTTTGTTGTTGACAGTGTTCATCTTTTGGTTCAAGCTTTTTTGCTCCAGTTGTAACAAACGTTGCTGGTTTTTGTAAATTTCAACTTGAGGAGATAGCAGTGCGATTTGAGACTGCAAATACAAAGAACAAAAGAATAAATATTCGATGAATTGAATATGTGCGTGGTTAGACACAATATCTTGGCTCTAAATTGATAAGCATCAAGGAAAGATTAGTGGTATAATTTCTGAAAGAGTGATCATGGTTACCTCTAAAGCTTTCAATCTCCTTTCCAAATCAGTAACGTACTGAATCTTCTTCATTCTAGATTTCTGTGCAGAAACTCGGTTTGAGATAATCCTACAAAACAAACTCATGTAAAAAAAAAAAAAAAAAAAAGATTGGCTCCAGAAAAGACAATAAAGCAGTATTGGGAAAAAAAAGATATAGGGAGATGGATTCACCGCTTGAGCTTTTTGGGGTCAATGTTTGGATCTATGTTTCTACCCAATCTGACTTGGACACCATCCACAATCTCATCTTGGACAGAGCCATTTTCAGCTGCACTAGAACCCGAAGCAACACCACCAAGGGATTGTGGAGGTGAGTTCTGGGTCTGTTTGTCATGAGTAGTATCATCTTTTGCCATTGGAGGAGTGGATTTGGCACCAGATGATTGAAAATAGGTCTTGGTCACGCCGCTACCAATCCCACTATTGCCATGGTTCATGAGGTATGGTTTTTTACACATTTGAAATGAAGATTCAGCACCTTCAGGACAATTTGATAGAGGAGGGATCATAATGGAGGGCCTTTTAGGCCATGGTTGCACTCCCAGGCCAACACCACTAATTGGGTTCTGCTCCATATTTGAATGCTATTGTGCCTACAAAAGGAAAATGCAAGTGAGCATTATGAGAAAGGGAATGAAACCTTATAGAAGAAATGGAGTTTTTACTCATGTACTAACCCTAATATGATGTCTGATTAATTGGCCTGTGAGACCAAGATCGGCTTGCGTGGGCCTATATTTATAAAAAGAAGATACAGTAACATTACCAAATATTACCACCACATTCTTGCACCACTCTTATCGAGTTAAATGGTAGACATATCTCATTGTAGAATATAAATATACAAACTTAGCCTCGTATTGTTGAAAAACCGGGTGCATACTAAAGGCCCCATTGGGTAATTTGGTCAATTCACATAGCCTCGTAAGATGTTATTGGTGGCCTAAACTAGGTATGTCCTTCTAGCATTCATGCTTATCTCCATTAAGCAACTCTTCCAATAGTAATTCAGACACTGCATTAATATGATAGCTGTAGCTTATGCTTAATTTGAACGTTCAGGATGGGTGTAATGATTTTTTGAAACTGAATTCAGGCCTAAGTATGGAATCTTAATCATTATAGTATAACAAACGAGTATTGTGAATGGTGCCAAGTGAACAGTCTGACATACATTTCAAGTTTTTTTGTTTTTTCTTACATAAAATTTTCATAATGATGAAGTGTGTACTATAAATTAGTAGGCTTAATTCATGATTGATGGAGTTTACCCAAAACAAAATTCTAGAAAATTAATAGGCTCTATATATATTTCAGGTCGTTCTACCGTACCCCCCCAAAAAAAAGGGGGTACGGTACCCCTAAATCTGAACCTTTATTTAGTTCTGTTTTAATCTTGACCGTTGATGTAATTTTAATGGTTTTGGTTACCGGTTAAACAAGTTTTATATATATACCAAAAATTATAACATTCATTAAACTTTTCTCTCTCACGTTTGCTTCTCTTACCTCTGCTTGCTCTGTCTTAGTTTGCCTCTCTAAACAAAACCCTCAAATCATAGCTAAAACCATAAAAGAGCCAGACAGCCGCAGCCGCACACCACAACCACAAATCGGCGGAGCTTCTTCTAATCCAATCCAACTTGTCGGCACCGCTCTCTAGTTTCGTCTCTTCCAATCCATCCTCAAATCGGCGGTGCACTCATATCCAATCCAACTTGGCGGTGCTTCAACTCTTCCTGTACGACTCGACGACGCTTCTTTTCTGCCATTCTAAATTGGCGGAACCACCCATAATCTCCAGGTTCTCTCTTTACATATGATTAACTCTGATATGGGTTTATATTATTTCTCTAAACTTTGTGGGTTTATGATATTATTGTTTTTTTTTTGAGTTTCGGTTCTTATATATTTGACAAATTAATCTTTACACCAAAGGGCTTGACAGTCCACCATTAATTGCCTGGATCACTACTGTCATGTGAAACGAAATTGTAATAAGGTTGCCAATGTTTTGGCAAAGAAATCTCGGGCTAGGCTAGAACTTCAAGTTTGGGTTGAAGACTTACCTGGGGACATTATCCCCCTTGCTCTGTTTGATGTCATAGTTTTCTTATGTTTTAATAAGAAAACTATATAAATTATTGTAGCGATAAATTATTGTAAAATTCTCAACGATATAAATTTATTATGTTCGGTAACTTAATTTTGCAAGTAACTTATTCCTCAAAAAGATGCTCAAATTATTTTGTTTCTTGTAGCTTGATGTAAAAACTTTATCCGTTGCAATCCATTTCTTACGGACCAAATCTCTTGAGCAATGAGCAGTTGTTGACTTGGACACCCACTACTCAGAGGTAAAAGATGCTCTCTCCAGAGTTTTGCTATTTATGTATTTGGATGTTCAACTGGTGAAAAAAACTGTTTTATTTGAACATTTAGTGGAAGATAATCTTGATATTCGTTTTACAATTTTTTTTGCACTGGTTTATTTTCACTTATTCTAAACTAGAAATACACTTCCATTCTTTTTGTGGTTAACTCGTACAATTTCGCTTTATCTACAATGTGCAGGAATATCTTGAAGAATGTATTGGACCTAACACAAGAAGAGCAATCTTATATCAAGTAAGAAATGTTAAAAGCTTATCACTTCTCAATTGCGTTCCTTCAACTATTTGTTGTAATTTTTTGAAAACATCACCTAGTAGTATTGAGGTTAAACATATTCTCAATTAATTGTTCATAGACTTTACATTAAGATGTCCCTAACTTGACCTACAACCTGTGTGCAGCAGAAATATGTAAAAGGTATATCAGCAACTGGAATGCAGTCTAAATATGGTTTTGAGGGTCAACTTAATACTTGCTGGACCCATAAAATGACACGAACAGAAATTGAATTGATCTGTTCAGCTGGATTTCTTGTTTCAGTCATTCATGGCAGGTGTACAGGCATATTTTCTATATTAATTAAATAGTGCTTGGTCACAAAATCTTTTCTTAACTCTAGTTCTTATTGCACTTGAGCATAGTTGTTATGTTCTATGATATGTATCAAGATAATATTCTTTTGTACAATGAGTAATAAGCATATCTTGCAAACTCAACTTTTAAAGCTTCAGGAAGGATAAATTTTAGAACATTTTGCCATTTAATTTCATTGATTCAGGATTTCCACTCAAGACTTTGTTTGTGAATGTGTAGGCATGATATAATTGCTTCAATATATTATGCAAGGAGACTTGCAGAGAAGCTGCATCCTATTGCTAGAATGATAGAACTTCATGGAGGTCATCTAGTGAGCCATGAGAGGACCGAAGAGGTACATTTTTCATCTATAATTGATTTGATTACAATAAAGCAGCTCATTGGATTATGGCATGGTGAAAATCTAAGACGAAATGATTTAAATAATCAGTGCTTAATAATAATAATAATAATTATTATTAGTACTTCTTGAAATCTATGACCGTGACTTGATTGGACCATAGTTTACAAGGAGAATAGAACATAAAAACTTTTCTTTTCCCTTAAATTTCAGGTCAATCAAGCAATTCTTGAATTAATCAAGGCATCAGAAGTGAGTATCAATCCTAATGAATGGACTAATTTGCCAAAGAAAAAGTCTGGTAAGTATTCCACATTGAAGACAAAAGCCTCTCTTTCTTTCTTTGATTGGATTGACATCATGACCTTTAGTTGTAGCTCAGGAGTCATTATCCAATACTATCAGAGCACCACAATCCCTACTTACATAAAATAGGGCCTTGCATGTGAGTTCACAGATAGGAGTAGGGCAGATCTGCATGTAAATAGGAAGTATAGTGCTGTAGGAGTGCCCAATAATTCCTTACAGCACTTAGAAAGTTAGAAGTACATTCTAGTTTTAGTCCTACAGCCATTGCATATCAATATTGTGGATAAAGTGATCTGGAAATATAACCTAATGTCAGGAATTCACTGCACTAGAATTTCTTAACTATAACTATAATTCTAGATTTCAGTATGCTGTGATAAAATTAGCTCAACTGCTAACCAGGGTTATTGCTCGGAGTATACCATAATAAGAGCTTATCCATCATAGCTTCAGGGTGTAGCCAAGTTGAACTAAGACGAGCTATGTTTTATGATATTGAATATTGGGCTATTAATAAGTAACATTTCCATAAAATGAGACTTTTTGTTGTTGTATCTCATAAAATTAACCTCAATAGACTAGTTGAACAACTTTTGATGAATCTAACTACTAACCAAAACACTGTTGTTACTTAAAACATTAGTAACAAACTAACAACAACAAAATCACATATGCAGTATAAAATTCTACATTCTATTTTGAAATCATGTGTTGATATATGTTGCTTTTTTTTTCCCTGCAGGGTGGATAGGGCCAAGGGTGACATTAATCAGAATAAACATAGAGGGAGGAAGCAATATCTCTATCGTGCTTTACGTTCTATCGAGACTGAATATTTTCCTGTTATACCTTTTTGGTCTCATTGTTTTGGCATTTGAGTATGGACAACGGGTTCTAAAAGTTTAAAACCAGTTAAACTTGGACCTTCCCTTGCATTAGATGATAGTCAATGACTCATGTTTTTACTGGTAATCCTCCACTCCAAGATTTTTTTTTTTTTTTGGGTCATTCTCTGTTTTCTTGATTATGAGTATAAATAAGAGAAGCTAAACATTTCTTTTCCTTTTTTGCAGGGGCTTATTGATATGTCAACCTTCCATTACCTCATATACCATAACAAGTGATGAATACTGAATACACAGGATTCATAAAATGATTTTTTTAATAAAAGATGAGAGGCTGACAATCCGGCCATTTAGATTTTCAAAGTGATTGAAGGCAAAAAAGGTGGGAGATTGGGGCAGCCAATATTTAGGCAAATACCTCTTTCCTTGCTAACGGTTCATGTTTAATTTTTTATACTTGCAAAAGATGATGTAACAAATCCCCTTGTGCCTAATCTTCAACAAACTCAATACCTTTTTGAGTGGCAAATTATAAGAAAAAAAAAAAAAGGCTTCTTGACTCCTTTGTTTAAAAATCCCTCTGCTTCTTGACTCTTGAGATACAGGATAATCATGGTTTTGGAATCTCAAAGGCATAGGTGCAACTATAAGTTAATTACAAAGAAAGCTTCACAAGGTTGCTGGAACAAGATAATCGTGGGAAAAGGGAATTAAACCATGTATGTTTCTAGTGGAAACACCATAAAATGCTAGTTAAACTAACAGTCATGTTGGAACTTTGAAATGGACGAGTACCAAACCTACATATTGAAATGCAGCTGTCCCTTGTCACAGAAAATAATGAAATTTCAAACAATTCTAAAGTGCCCAGCAGGGGCTGTACTAGATGGAACCCAAACATAAAAAGAAAGATCTTCTCATCAAAATTTAATAACATTTTGGGATTTGACCCCAAAGATTATAAGCTTCCCTTTAAAAAAAAAAAAAAAAACTTGGGGGAAAAGTTTAGATCACCAACTTTCTCTGGAGTATTATGGAATGTGATATTGATTTATGACCCATCAGATGCATGTATATAATAATAGCTTACCCATAAAAAATATAAAGAAGAAAAGTTCAAAATTCAAGAGCTGGAGCTTCCAAAGAATTTTGCTCCTACTTTAGAATAGTAGAACGTAGTTCGAATCATAAGTTTTTGAATATAGATTTACAATGAAAATTTCTAAGTGTTTGGCAGTCGTCTAGGTGACTCCATACTAGACGACCTTCTTGCATTTGGATGACCTTTCTAGTCTTAGACAACACTATGGACGACATTATGGACGAATTGGAGATGGTCTAATTTTTGGTTCAAAATTCCAGCTGATTTTTTTATTTTTTATTTTTTGTGAACAAAAGTAATTATTGTGGTTGGGCTAATTTCATGGGATTTTTTTTTTTTTTAGGTTTTCGATTTTAGATCTAAATTTTTTAATAACTTTAAAAAATTACTATTGTGATATGCGGTTATTAATAAATAAAAAAGTGACCTCAATAATAAGCCCAAACGAAAAATTATGGTCAGATGTGATATTGGTAGTGCTTACTGTGATGACTGAACTGTCAATTGTAAGGAAAAAAAAATAGGGTATCGCCGAATGTGACAAAAGTACAGTCAGAAGTAATGTTAGTACTGCCCAATGTAATAATGGAACGGTCAAATTTAAGAATAAAAAAATAGGGTACCACTGAATGTGACAAAAAAATTGTCATATGTGATGTTGGAACTGCACAATGTGAGGATGAAACCGTCAAATATGAGAAAAAAAAAGTAAAGGGACCACCAAATGTAAGAAAAGAATTGTCACATGTGATGTTAGAACTGCACAATGTGAAGGTGGAACCGTCAAATATGAGAAAAAAAGTAAGAGAACTACCAAATGTGAGAAAAGAACTGTCACTTGTGATGTTGGAACTGCACAATGTGAGGATAGTATCGTCAAGTGTGAGAAAAAAGTAAGGAAACCATCCAATGTGACAAAAGAACAGTCATATGTAATGTTGGAACCACACAATGTCAAGATGGAACCGTCAAATATGAGAAAAAAAAAAATAAGTGAACCACTAAATGTGAGAAACAAACTATCACATGTGATGTTGAAACTACATAATGTAAGGATGAAACCGTCAAATGTAAGAAAAAAGTAAGGGAACCACCAAATGTGAGAAAAGAACTGTCACATGTGATGTTAGGACTGCACAATGTGAGGATGGAACTATCAAGTGTGAAAAAAAGTAAGGGAACCATCCATTGTGTCAAAAGAACTGTCATATGTAATGTTGGAACCGCACAATGTGAGGATAGAACAGTTAAATGTGAAAAAAAAAATAAGGAAACCACCAAATGTAAGAAAAAAAAACTATCACGTGTGATGTTAGAATTGCACAATATGAGGATGAAATTTTCAAATGTGAGAAAAAAATAAGGGAACTACTAAATGTGAGAAAAGAACTATCACATGTAATGTTGGAACTGCACAGTGTGAAGATGAAACTGTCAAGTGTGAGAAAAAAGTAAGGGAACCATCCAATATGATAAAAGAACTGTCATATGTGATGTTGGAACCGCACAATGTGAGGATGAAACTGCCAAATGTGAGAAAAAAAAGTAAGGGAACCACCAAATGTGAGAAAAGACTATCACGTGTGATGTTGGAACTGCACAATGTAAGGATGAAACTGTCAAATATGAGAAAAAAGTAAGAGAACCACCAAATGTGACAAAAAAAATGTCATAGGTCATGTTGGAACTACACAATGTGAGGATGGAACCGTCAAATGTGAGAAAAAAAAAAAGGCAAGGGAACCACCAAATGTGAGGATGAAACCGTCAAATGTGAGAAAAAAGTAAGGGAACCACCAAATGTGAGAAAAGAACTGTCACATATGATTTTGGAACTACACAATGTGAAGATGGAATCGTCAAATGAGAGAAAAAAGTAAGGGAACAACTAAATGTGATAAAAGAACTGTCATATGTGATGTTGGAACTGCACAATGTGAGGATAGAACCGTCAAATGTGAGAAAAAAAAGTAAGGGAACCACCAAATATGAGAAAAGAACTGTCACATGTGATATTGGAACTGCACAATGTGAGGATGGAATCATTAAATGTGAGAAAAAAGTAAGGGAACCATCAAATGTGAGAAAAGAACTGTCATATGTGATGTTGGGACTGCACAATGTGAGAATGGAACTATCAAGTGTGAAAAAAAAATAAGGGAACCACCCAATGTGTCAAAAGAATTGTCATATGTAATGTTGGAACCGTACAATGTGAGAATAGAACAGTCAAATGTGAGGAAAAAAAAGTAAGGGAACCACCATATGTAAGGAAAAAAACTATCAAGTGTGATGTTAGAACTGCACAATATGAGGATATAATTGTCAAATGTGAGAAAAAAATAAGGGAACTACCAAATGTGAGAAAAGAACTATCACATGTAATGTTAGAACTACATAGTGTGAGGATGAAACCGTCAAGTGTGAGAAAAAAGTAAGGGAACCATCCAATGTGACAAAAGAACTGTCATATGTGATGTTGGAATCGCGCAATGTGAAGATGAAATCGTCAAATGTGAGAAAAAAAAGTAAGGGAACCACTAAATGTGAGGAAAAAACTGTCACATGTGATGTTGGAACTGCACAATGTGAGGATGAAATAGTCAAATATGAGAAAAAAGTAAGGGAACCACCAAATGTGACAAAAAAACTATCATATGTCATGTTGGAACTGCACAATGTGAGGATGGAACCGTCAAATGTGAAAAAAAAAGCAAGGGAATCATAAAATGTGAGAAAAGAACTGTTACATGTGATGTTAGAACTGCACAATATGAGGATGGAACCGTCAAATGTGAGAAAAAAGTAAAGGAACCACCAAATGTGAGAAAAGAACTGTCATATGTGATCTTGGAACTGTACAATGTAAAGATGGAACTGTCAAATGTGAGAAAAAAGTAAGGGAACAACCAAATGTGACAAAAGAACTGTCATATGTGATATTGGAATTGCACAATGTGAGAATAGAACCGTCAAATGTGAGAAAAAAAAAAAAAGCAGGGGAACCACTAAATGTGAGAAAAGAACTATTACATGTGATGTTGGAACTACACAATGTGAGGATGGAACCGTCAAATGTGAGAAAAAAGTAAGGGAACCACCAAATATGAGAAAAGAACTGATACATGTGATGTTGAAACTGCATAGTGTGAGGATGGAACTATCAAATGTGAGAAAAAAGTAACCTGATGTAATAGGTTACCTACTAGTGGGTATCGTACCCCCCTTTTTTTGGGGGGGTACTGTAGAATTACTCTATATATTTCATTCCAATTGGTTTCATATATTTCACTCCAATTTTTATGGTGATCCGTAGAAGGAAATTCCCTCCATGTTTTCAACAACAATATTTAGTTACAAATATAATTAATAATTTTGGCAAATTATTTACAAAGCTCATTGTGTTCGCTTTAAGGGATTCTTTTAATGGTTCCTAAATTATTATGATATCTATGAGCGAGATCCTCAAAATTTCTAAATACCCTTATTTCTCAAAAAACATAAACCTTTTATAATTAAATTATGGTTGAATATTTGTTTCTATAATTTTGTGCTTTACGGCCAGCTGTGGCTCCAAGGCGGAATACATTTAAGGGGTAACCCTATAAGATTTTTAAATCCTCTATTTGTAACTTGATACAAATTAATACAACATCCCACTTTCTTTAGATTTTGTTATTCAGATTATTCAAGGTCGAGTCACTGCAAATGTGATTTTATTCCAATTTTTCTCGAGAACCCTAAAAGGAAAGCAGTTTTATGTTTTCAACAACTATATATATTTTTACAAATATAGCTAATACTTTTGGTAGTTTTTTTATATATTAAAATCATTCTTGGTCTTGTGATAATGAGTTATCATCAGCAGACTAGGGATGGCAATGGGGCGGGGCGGGGCCGAAGGATGGGGTTTTCACCCCCGCCCCGCATAGTTTTGTCTTGCTCCATCCCCGCCCCACCCCGTATGTTGGGGAAAATTTTATTGCCCCATCCCCACCCCTTGGGGCCCCGCGAAGCCCCGCCCCGCCCCCGCAAAACTTTACTTCTTGTTGATTTGTCCACAACTATTACATTTTTTTTAATTAAAACCTATTTCATTAATAAAAATATACTTGAAATTACAAATAAATTCATCCCATCAAATCAAACTAATTTTTAGCAAAAACTAAATAATATTATCCAAGTGTTTAACAAGACAATATCATAATAAAAACAAAAATCTCATAGTACAAAATTAATGATTCAATAGAATATAAATTTGTTTATAATAAAGACAAAAGAAAACATTAAAATTAGTACTTTATTTCCAACTTTGCTAGAGAGAAAAAAGAGGCATAGAATCATGTTAGGTAAAATTAAATAAGTTGATAATATATTTGTTTAAATAGTAGGGTTTTAGAGTATGAAAAATTTACAATTCAACCCTTATCAATGTGGGAGGGGCGGGGATGGGGCGGGGCGGGTCTAAAAAGTCTAAACCCATCCCCGCCCCATGGTTCGGGGCTAAAATCTCAACCCATCCCCGCCCCACCACCTTTGCGGGGAGGGGAAAACCCGCGCGGGGCGAAGCGGGGGAGGGGCGGGTCAAGCAGGGCGGGGCAAAATTGCCGTCTCTAGTTGAAACTCTCTTAAAAAAAAAAATCATTCAAGTTCTTTTCTCCAAAAAAAATAAATATATTTGAGGTTGAGTTACTCCACATTTATTACAATGTTATTTTTTCCCGGAGAATCCTAAGTAGAAAGTCGTTCAATGTTTTTAGCAGTGTTGGCTGCCATGTTTGAGAAAATTCCATTGTCTGTGACAATAGTAGTGTTGGAGATGCTAGTGGCTCATAGGGCTGTTCAATTTGTGCTTGAGCTCGGTAATCACTATTCCATATTTGAGTGTGATTTAGAGATTGCTATTAATACCCTTAATTATGTTGTTTCTCCTCTTTCATCCATTAGATATCTTGTTAAAGACATTATTGAGTCTATTGCAGTTTGTTAGCGACGAACCATTCGTCCTCTAATACTAGGAGATAAAGTAACTCTGTAGCCCATGCCCTTAGCCTAAAAAACTAGTCTTCTTTTCCTTTTTCTAGTTTGGATGAAATTTGTTCCTCTAGATATATTTAGTAGTATTGTTTATGATTTTCCAGTAACTACATAAAACCATGCCAACTTGATTCTCAAAAAAAGAAAAAGAAAAAAAGAAACTATATTTTGCTACAAATATAGCTAATACTTTCATTCCAATAGATTTCATACTTCACTTCAATTTATTGGTGATTTGTAAAAGGAAATTCGGTCCATGTTTTCAATAACAATAGTTATTTATAGATTATATGTAAATATCTAGCTAAAGTTAAGAGAAAATCTAACTAGATTATAAATTGAATGCCCATTTTACACCATGTGTTCCATCTAAATTTTTAAATGTTTTTCCCATCCATTAACACCTAATGCGGAAGCCAAGAAGACCACAATAATGACGCTCATTCACCAAAGTAAGAACATCTCATATGCACGCTTCTATGGGTGAACTAAATAGAGTCTCAAGCTCCTCTCTTTTAAACGATTCCTCCCCTTTATCGACTCTCTTTCCTTTGCTGCCAACTATATCACTATTCCTAACTCACCACTGACTTTAAACAATAGAGAGAAAAACAAATTGGAGGGCCACCAAAGCATCACCATGAGGCCATCACCATTTGGTTGATTCTGCGTTGAAAAGAAATGTCTTCATCTATTTTTTGCTTTTTATTTTTCAGATTTGTATATTCCTTTTGTTGATTCTATCCTATTCTTCTATCTTCTTATTTCAATTTCATTCTCTGAATTCCATTTGTCTTTTTTTTTTTAATCGTTTGTTTTTTGATTTCTTTTGATTTTGGTGTATATATTGTGGTCTTCCTGGCTTCTGTGAATGCTAAGGTGTGAGTTTTCTTCTCTCTTCTTTTGATAAATTTTCTTTTGGTTCATGCATATAAATGGGTTTTCTTTTAATAAATTTTCTCCTCTTAAATATTTAGAACACTGTGTACATTAGTTTTAGACAAAACATAATGATACTACTGTTAATGAGTTTTAGATTTTAGATTTTGTTATTTGTTTTCTTATTGTACACAATATGATATAGCTCATGTGGGTTTTTGCATAACCTTCTTAGATTGTGTGTGCTAGTCCTTTCGAAATTCTAGGTAAACCAATTGTTTCTGTGTAGTAATTTAGTAAGGAATTTATTTTAATAAATACAGTGGCATGTGTTCTCTTCTCTGTTCGGGCTTTTAAGCCACAAACTATTGCTTAGTGACCTTTGCTGTAAAGAAAACATGTACATCTTGATTAGACTTCATCATCTTAGAGGCTTAAATGCTAAATTTCATAGATCAACACTAATCAATTAATATACATACATATATATATATATATATATATATATATATATGTATATGTAAGTAAGTATGTATGTATGTATACTTCATGTGAGAAAGCGTGTGCTTCTCTATATGAGACATTTCTTGAGATTCTCTTTATTTAGACTTCCACTTTAACAAAGTTTGTATTTATATCAAAATATTTATTCATTGAATTAGCCAATAGAGTAAATGCAAATATTAATTATCTATTATTGTGCATTAATTATTTGTATTAAAGGAATTTAAATGTTTCTTTTTAATAAATTCTATATAAGGAACAATTTTTTATTTGGAATAATAATAATAATAATAATAATAATAATAATCATCATCATCATCATCGTCATCATCTAAAATATGATATTCTTCCTCATGTTTAGTTGATTTGACAACAATTGACTTAAAAGCCATCTAAAATTTAATTTTAAAAAAAAATTTGTGTATTCACTAAAAATAATCTTAACCATTTAGATTTCCTAACTTCTTTTATATATATATATATATGGAACCAACATTATAGTATTTATTATATGTAATTAAAAAAATTATTAATAGGATAAACACATTTATTTTGTTATATTAGTTATTTTACGTGATGCATTAATTATATAAGTATAATGAAAATTTCATATTATTTTTTTATAAGATTTACATGAGAAACAATTCATTTGAAATATGGTATTCTTGCTCCAATTTAGATGTTTTTGCAACAATTGAACCAAACAATAAAAGCAAAAAAAAAAAAAAAAAAAAAAAAAAATTTTTAGAAGAAATAGAAAAAACAAATTAATAACACACAATCAAGAATGTAAAAAAATAATTGAAGGATACTTGCATTTTTATGTTATCAAAAAGACATTTACATTTTTGAGTAGGGTATGAAACATATGTTTCTATATTAGTCACTAATATCATGCAATTACAAGTTTGTAAACAAATATAGTATGATCAAATTGCTACGCCACTTTATCTTTCTATCACTACAACAAAATACATTTTTAGTTATGAAAAAATTCGTCACTAAAAGTCCAGTTTTTCGTCACTAAGGACCTTTAGCAACGAAATCTACTAATTAGCGACGAAACTCATTTTGTCGTTGAAATCCCGTCACTAAAAGTCCTAGCGACAAAAACTTTCGTTACTAGAAGTCTAATTTGTTAAAAAAAAAAAAAAAATTTAAGCGATGAAAACGTTTCGTCGCTAAATGTTTTCCTCGTTAAAAACACTATTCAATGACGAAAATATTTCGTCACTAAAAACATTTTAGTTTATTAAATTATATTTAGTAGCGAACAATTTCATCACTAAAACTATTTTCGGGTACATATAGTGACAAAAAAGTTCTTCACTAAAACTATTTTTAAGAAAATTCAAGCACATATAGCGACAAAAATTTTCAACACTAAAACCATTTCTTATGAAATTCTGTTACATTTAGCAACGAAATATTTCGTCACTAAAACACTTTTTTGTTGCTATATTTGTGACGGAAAAATTCGTCGCTAAAACTTATTTTCTATTTTTATTTTTTTCATGGCTTTGATATTAACCTGTAACCTGTCATTACATTATTAAAAATTCACATTTGAATAACACATTTATTTCAACAATACATTTATAAAAAAAAGATCTATACATTCCACAAGTAAAAAAATAAAACAAGTATCTAATTCAAACTCCTTCCATACAATAATTGTTTGCAACACATACAGTAACTCAAGATGTTTTATAACAATACAAAAAGTGAAGCATAATATAATTAGAACTAACAAAAGATGTCCTCATATGTCTTTGAGTAATGCCAAAAGTAAATCCCCTAAAAGCCATCAATAAGAAATTTGCACAAATATAAAAAAAAAATACTACATTAAAATCGTAAAGTAAAACATTAACTATGTTATTAGAAACATTTCTAACAATGCATTAAGAGTAGCCATACCAATGAATTAAAATCACAACTCCTAATGTATAGGTTGTAGAAAGCAAATATAGATTTTCAAGTCTAATATAATACAATTAGTTTTAAATAATGTATTAAAAAAAGTAGTCACACCCTATAGTACGGGTCAATTGCTAAAATAAAGTACTAACCAATAAGTATTTTAACTTGAAGATGAACCACCCCCATAGGTAAGAGCGTCATCATAACCCTTACTCCTCAAAAAGTTAAAAATATTCTTTTGGACCTCTTCTTGTTTAGCTCGCGCCTCTTGGTCTCTAACTTGCTCCTCTTGGTCCTTAGCTCTTGTTTCTTTTAGCTCAATTATTCCATTTTCTAGCCGTTGGATATACTCCACCGAAGAACTAGATGAAGCAGTGGTTATTAGAGAAAAGGAAGGTCTCATGCCGAGTCCTTTTACAATACCAGACTTCTTCTTAAAACCAAGTTTGAGATTTCCTCTTGTGTAAGGGGAATTGCATTAGGATCTTGACAATGATCCTCTTGTACTTTGTGAAAGTTTCTTATCATTTGAAAGAGAGAAAGAAACAAACAATCACAACATTAATACTACATATGTTATAGCTTTACAAACATGATAGGGATGGAATGATACACATACATTTGTCGCTTCATCCTCATGATGTATTCACGTATTTGTATTTGGATTGAAATGAACACCTTTGAAGATTTTTGCCAATTCAGTAACTTGGCCGCCATTATTATTTGTCTGATTAATTAACATTCAAGTGGTAGATAGATATAGTTAATTAATCACAACATGTAATATACTAAGGTTTAAGAAAATGAAAAAAAATGCACCTCTTCATCAACCTTAACAACAAGTGCCTTTGTCTCGCATCTATGCTTGCCTGAAGTTTTCTTCCTATTTTAAGAGTTCTTTCTTGATTTTTTCTAATAAAGAACATTCAAGATATTTATTAGATCATGAATAAAACAATATACATTACTTCATCTAAGTATTAATCTAATCATTTGACAACATAATATAGTAAACATTGGATAATAATAATAATAATAATAATAATAATAATAATAATAATAATAATATACGCATAAATAATTTACCAGCCATTCCTCATTACCATTCCTCATTGGTCCATCTCCCATTAATGAGTTCAGTCCATTGCTCAAGTGTGGCATTCTTTTGAGGGTGGCTTTTTGCATAGTTAGCACCATGAGATTGTATGAGCTTTTTATAAGCCTGATGAAACTTGTTGGAGCTGCAACTCAATAATCTTTCGCATTTTGTATTTAATGTTTTCGTTACCAAGTTAGAATCTCCTTGTAGCTTAAACTAAACCTGTAAAACGAAGTGTATATGTATTATAAAAATATTATTATATGAATTTAATATGCTTAGTGACAACAAAGACAAGTTAGACGTTATCAATGTAAATTTACCGCGATATTTTGAAGCACCACATCTCTAGTAGCAGCATCAACACTTTTTCAATTTTTCACATTGTAACTGAATAAATTACTTTGCACTTGTACGCCAATTTGATTGACAAGCTTGCACGCATTCTTCCCGACAAGAGCATCATACTTTGTAGCTATACGTACTAGCAGCTTACCACTTTTTTCAACAAATTCTCGTACTGCTATACCACGTGTTGTTCCATGGGTATTTTTGCTAGTAGATCCTATTTAAACATTATCAATGTTAAATTAAGTGAAATATAATCTCAATAGTAAATACAGGGTGTAGTTGTAATTAAGCATGTTCTATGTAATTACCAGTCGTGCTAGTTAATGCATCGGTAGCCTGTGCCTTCGCACTAGAAGAGTTTTGGACAGAAGGATTTGCTTTAGGAGATGTTCCGTAGATTGGACCACCAGGATAGATCCCTTACCTCGTGAGCGTGTAAGTCGTCCTGGTGCCATCTGTAACTAACAAACATACATATAATGGAATAACAAAATCATTACAAATAATGGAACAACAAAGTTATTATCATCTATTGTACCCTATGAAATATCAATTGTACCTTATGGATTATAGAATTAGATGACTCATCATCATTGTTATTGTCACCAATAGGTGGTACATAATCATCATCTACCATAACACTAGCTCTACTTCTTTTTCCTTTTGCACAATTAGACTGAGCAGAATCCTTTAGAGAAGTTAAGATGTGCTTCAATCCCAAAGCATCAATTTTCTCTTGGTTTTGCCTCATTCTATCCAATCTTGCCATCTCATACCTTGGCATATTATGAGTGTATTTAGCCTTTTTTGGGCATTTTTTGAAACTATATATTGACATGAAAGATAAGTACAATTGCTACTAACTTAACATTATAGTCTACACCATTATCCATATCAAGCAATTTACAAGTGCTAAATTTGAACACAATTACTATTAACTCAATACAACAAATGACCACATCAATATCCATATCATATCAAGTTCAAGATAAGTACAAAACATCTCAATAACAATTATTATTAACTTTACATATCATAGTATACACCATTATCCATATCAAGCAATTTACAAGTGCTAAATTTGAACATAATTGCTACTTACTCAACACAACAAAGACTACATCAATATCCATATGAAGTTCAAGATAAGTACAAAACATTTTAATAACAATTATGACTAACTTCACATATCATAGTCCACACCATTATCCATATTAAGCAATTCATAAGCGTTAAATTTGAATACAATTACTACTAACTCAACACAACAAATGACCACATCAATATTTATATCAAGTTCAAGATAAGTACAAAACATCTCAATAACAATTACTACTAACTTTATATATCATAGTCCACACCATTATCCATATCAAGCAATTCACAAGTGCTAAATTTGAACACAATTGCTACTAACTCAACACAACAAAAGACCACATCAATATCCATATTCATATCAAGTTCAAGATAAGTACAAAACATCTCAATAACAATTACTATTAACTTTACATATCATAGTCCACATCATTATCCATATCAAGCAATTCACAAGTGCTAAATTTGAATATAATTTCTACTAATTCAACACAAAAAATGATCACGTCAATATCTATATGAAGTTTAAGATAAGTACAAAACATCTCAATGACAATTACTACTAACTTTACATATCATAGTTCACACCATTATCCATATAAAGCAATTCACAAGTGTTAAATTTGAACACAATTGCTACTAACTCAACACAACAAATGACCACATCAATATCCATATCAAGTTTAAGATAAGTACAAAACATCTCAATGACAGTTACTACTAACTTTACATATCATAGTCCACACCATTATCTATATCAAGCAATTCACAAGTATTAAATTTGAACACAATTGCTACTAACTCAACACAACAAATAACCACATCAATATCCATATCAAGTTTAAGCTAAGTACAAAACATTTCAATAACAATTACTACTAACTTTACATATCATAGTACACACCATTATCCATATCAAGCAATTCACAAGTGTTAAATATGAACACAATTGCTACTAACTCAACACAACAAATGACCACATCAATATTCATATCCATATCAAGTTCAAGATAAGTACAAAACATCTTAATAACAATTACTATTAATTTTACATATCATAGTCCACACTATTATCTATATCAAGCAATTCACAAGTGCTAAATTTGAACATAATTGCTATTAACTCAACACAAAAATGACCACATCAATATTCATATGAAGTTCAAGATAAGTACAAAACTTCTCAATGACAATTACTACTAACTTTACATATCATAGTCCACACCACTATCCATATCAAGCAATTCACAAGTGTTAAATTTGAACACAATTGCTACTAACTCAACGCAACAAATGACTGCATCAATATCCATATCAAGTTCAAGATAAGTACAAAACATCTCAATAACAATTACTACTAACTTTACATATCATAGTCCATACCATTATCCATATTAAGCAATTCACAAGTGTTAAATTTGAACACAATTGCTACTAACTCAACATAATAAATGATCACATCAATATCTATATCAAGTTCAAGATAAGTACAAAATATCTCAATAATAATTACATTTAACTTTACATATCATAGTTCACACCATTATCTATATTAAGCAATTCACAAGTGTTAAATTTGAACACAATTGCTACTAACTCAACATAACAAATAACCACATCAATATCCATATCAAGTTCAAGATAAACACAAAACTTTAAAACAATTGCTACTTAGACAAGCACAAAACTTTAAGACAAGCATATGACATTTAAGACAATTATTATGAACTCTACATATCATAATCCATATCAAGATCAACATCAGGTATGTCATGCTCTTCATTTTGATTAGCATCTCTTGAAGTTTCACCTTCAAGAAGAACCTCAGTTTCAACATCACCCATACAATACTCAATAATATTATCCTCAACATTGATAGAGACAACATCAACAATTGTTTCTTGTTGGAATGCGTCACTATCTTTTATATTATCATTGGATTCTCCATTCCTGACTTTCGGGACATCAAACACTCCCCTATCTTAGATGGATTGCATAATTTTCGAAGGTTCACCTAATTTGGTATCTTGAAGATAGAAAACTTGTCTCACTTGATTAGGAAGTATAAAATGGTAATTCTTATACCACCAACTTGTAACATCAATTCTTGTGCAGTATGCATCGGTTCATATCGTTCTCCTTCGACCATTGGTACCAGTATTAAATTATTCACACTGGAACAAAGCAACTTTATGGCAAAACACATACTCCAATTCCCAAATTCTGCACACATGACCATAGAAGTCGTGCATTTTTCCTTCGTGGTCCCCTTCGGTACATACACTACTGTTTTGGGTTATACGATGATTGTCTAGGTCTCTTGTATGGAACTTTACACTATTGACCATACAAATTGTGTACTCATTCACATATGGCTTAGGACCATTTGTTAATGACCATAACTGTTTAGTAGCTTCTGGTGACTCGTTAACTTTCAATCTATTCATCTATAATGACATACAATAAGTGATATTAATTAGTAATAAGCAATGACGAAACTATTTAAATGTTTAATTTTTATTATTGTGTGATTAAATTTCAAATGCCTTACACGTTTTCTGAACCACTTGGGAAACTCTTGTCATTAGATTTGAGTTATGGCTTTACCAGTAGGATTATGTAATGTGCTTTTGTGTTCACTGTTAAAAATAAGGTGATTTATTTTCAGCTAAGCATTGTAGATAATATTCAAAACTTGATCAAACAATACATGCATATGAAGTCACATACTTTAAATAAGGCTTTAGCTTAGGACTATTGTACAACAAGTACCAATGAGCAATATCAAGCAATGTACGAGACAAGTTGTCATCATTCCACCTACCACCTGTAGGTCAGACAGTATGTGAAAAAACTATCAATCATTCGCTAGATTCACCAAAATCTTCATTTATTTCTCTTCAATTATGCACAGTTTCGATCCCATCAAAATACAAAGACTAGTTGTTAATACATTCTTTGAGAATGCAAGCCTCTGCAATCGAACCTTCTGGTTGAGCTCGGTTGGAGATGTATCTTTTCAATTTTCCAAGGTACCTACGAGGAAAAAATATGCACAGTATGTGATTTTATACCACATGGGAAAGATGTAATTGATGGATGCATCAAAGGATATAATTACCTTTCAATTGGGTACATCCACCGATATTGTACTAGGCCTCCCAGAATTGCTTCTCGAGGCAAGTGAACAGCAAGATGGACCATAACATCAAAGAATGCTGAAGGAAAAAACCTCTTATGCTTGCATAGTATAAGAACTATACATTCTTCTAGTTTCTCCAATTCACTCCGCTTTAGGGTCCTTAAGCATAAGTCTTGGAAGAAACTGCCCAACTTAAACAATACAATACTAATGTCTTTATGTGCAAACCCTCGCAACCCAATTAGAAGAATTCGTTGTAGTAGCACATGATAGTCATGGCTTTTCAAACTAGATAATCTACCATTTTTTTGCATTCACTGACCTTGATATGTTGGCTGCATAGCCATCCAGATACTTGACTGATTTCAAAAAGTTATAGAGACCATCTCTTTCATTTGGGTTTAATGAAAAGAAAGCTCGAGGCTTGTCATATGGTCCATCAAGAAGTTGTTTCAAATGCAACGTGTGCCTAAAGTTCATATTTTGCAAGTCTATCCGTGCCTTATTAGTGTCCTTGTTTTTTCCCTCAATGCCCAACAAAGTACCGTAAGTACTCTCACAACTGTTTTTCTCCACATGCATGACATCAATGTTGTACAAAATACTTACCTTTGACCAATTTGGCTTTCCAATTAGTTGTCTCTTCTTGTTACTTGGATGCTTTCCTATAATTATATTTGGCATTCTATCTAGCTGCTATTGTATCTTTCCCACTTGTAACTCTAAAGATCTCTTTCGTTTCTCTGATAAACCATTATGCAACCGACTATGTCTCCAACAATGTTCCATAGGTAAATAAGCTCGATAGTTAATGAATCTAATTTTACTTTCCAAAACTTCTAAATATGGTTCATCATTGTAAGTGTAACAAGAATGATAACCCTTTGTCCTCCATCAATACTCGTTACCAAATCCAGGATATTTATGTATTGTCCACAACAAAGTTGCACGTATCTGAAAATGCTCTTTATTATAAGCATCATAAGTTTCTACACCTTCTTCCCACAACTCCTTCAACTTATCAACTAATGGTTTCAAATAAATATCAATCTCATCTCTCGGTTGATGGGGACCAGGAATAAGCAAGGACAACATAAAATATGTCTCTTTCATAACCAACCAAGGCGGTAGGTTATAGGGGATAAGTATGACAGGTCACATACTATAGTTGTTGTTCATATTCCCAAAAGAGTTAAATCCATCTATAACCAACCCCAACCTTACATTGTGATGTTCGAGGGCAAAATCAAGATGTTGCAAATCTAACTCTTTCCACTCCTCACTATCAGTCGGATGCCTCATTATCCCATCGTCCACACGTTTGTCTATATACCATCTCATGTCCTTAGCTTTTTGGCCTGACATGTACAATCTCCTTAGTCTCGGTGTCAATGGGAAGTAACACAATACCTTATGAGGAATCTTCTTACCTTGGGCACGTGTATCTTTGTACCTAGGCATCTCACACACCGGACATTTATCAATGTTTTCATTTTCCTTCCAAAATAGTGCACAATCAATTTTGCATGCATCTAGATGCTTGTATGATATGCCCAAGTCACATAATATCTTCTTTGCTTCATAAGTTGACTTTGGAATCAAGTTACCTTTCGGTAAAACCATTGTCAACAATTCTAGCATCATATCAAGTTCCTTATTACTCAAGTTGGTCATTACCTTTACATTTAACATCTCAATAACAAACTTCAAGATACTATGATCAGTGTAACCCGAATACAACTCACGCTTTGCATCTTCCTCAATTTTGTCAAAATTACGCACTTCCTCATCTTTGGTTGCATTTCTTGGTTCCCCTCTAATTCGGTCTCCTACCAAGACATCGATACCAATTAATATAAGATTGCATAATCCTCCGATGAAGCAAATGAATATGCACAGTATGAGGAGATTGTCGATAGCAATTCATACAGTGAATACACAGGCACATAATATTACCACTCAAGTCCACAATTGCTCTTGCAAAATTAATAAATACCTTAACCCCTTCAATATATGGACGACTTATTCTGCCATCAAGTGTCTTACCCATTGTTATCCAACTTTTATTCATGTTTTACTACAATTGCAAGGTGAATGCTACTTTAGTAAAATAAGGACAACTCATGCATAATGTATTCTAACACCTAAGTCTATAAGTCACTTAGATAAAGTTCTATCCCATTTATGAATGCACAAGTCTATATTAATATTTAAACAAATATACATTGCACACTCGAACACTCCCAATATGAATTTAAATCACCTTATAACACCATGCAAGCCACCCGCTTGCTTCAACATAACAACCCACCACAAAACCAATCACAAACATCACAAGTACAGAGTGTTTACAAGTATTGAAATCAATTACAGTACTACTTATCATATCTAATCAATAAGGTTCATTCACATTTGCAAGAAACTAAAAACACTCCTAACATGAATTTAAACTACGTTATAACCCCATGCAAGCCACCCGCTTGCTCCAACACAACAACCCACCACAAAACTAATTTCCAACATCACAAGTATAGAGTTTTACAAGTATTTAAATCAAATAAAATACTATCCATTACATCTAATCAACAATACTCATTCACATTTGCAAGAATTGAAAAACACTCTCAATATGTATTTAAACCACTTTATAACACCATGCAAGCCACCCGCTTGCTCCAACACAACATACCACCACAAATCTAATTTCCAACATCACAAGCATATAGTTTTATAAGTTTTTAATTAAAATTTACTTACTTTACTCAAGTTAAGCTTACAACTTTTAGAAAAAATCCAAAGTTATTGCAAACAATGTGTATTTAGCCTGCAAAAGAAAAGTTAAATTTATAAGTACTTCAGTCTTGAAAATGATCCTCTCATAAATTACTACACAAACTCATAGCTTACACATGTAATACAGGTAGTGCTTTCTACTCATAACTTAGTAAACAATTTGAAAAAATGAGACGGATATAATCAATCATACAAGACTTGGAAGTATGAGCTTTCAATAAATTGCATAGGTAACAAATATTTTGCTAGATATGCAGGCCAAATGAATTAAGATAATTGCCATAATATGATTTGGGAAGCACAAAAGAATATTTATTTTTATTTAATTTTGGAAGTCAATTTTTTTTTATTGGTCAGTTAGAGTTTTATTAGGTTAATACTTTTTTTTTATTGGTCAAATTTTATTACTACATCATTTTAGTTTTTTCCTATATCATAAATTTGTTTGAAATTCTATATACAAGATAACACTGATAGAGAAGAAAAGGGTAAGTAGAAAACAACATATCACAAAAAACATAATAAAAAGAAGAAGCGAAGGCACCAGGGCAGGAGTGATCAAGCACTAGTTTTTGCCAAAGGGACACATACTATTGAAATGCTTTCCTATAGAAAGAGAAACAAAATTTAAAAGTACTAAAATGTGATAACTACTTGAGTTGCAAGGCTCTTGATGAAAATTATTGAAATATTGGAGAAAACTAATAACAAGTGGAACTAGGTTAGTTGCAAAAAACGTGTGTTGCGTATTTGGAGGAGTGTGTTGGTATCTAGGTTAGTTCACCTAATTAGAAATTTAGTTGTAAAGTTGGATGAATGAAAGATAATTTAGTTGTAAAGTTTGATGAATGAAAGACGGTATAAGATAATTAATTCATATAATGTTAGCATACATAAATTTAGAATAAAGTCAAGTTCTTCCTCTACAAAAAAATGTTTGGCAAAGGGATAATTGACGAAAATGGCATGTGAGTATAAATGATGGTTATCTTTTTCTTTTTTCTTTTTGGATTAAAACAATAGCTATCTTACCGCAAGAAGGATGGTTATCAATATATATGCAAGAAGTGGTTGGTTATGTCAAGTGTCCATTTTAATTTTCTCAATTTTAATGCCAAGTGATCAATTCATAATAATCTATATATATATATATATATATATATAACCAAAGCCTCTGAAACTTTCACAATTTTTCATGTCAGCACAATATTAAAAAAAGGAAAAGAAAAAGTAATAAACCCGAAACTCAAAAAAATAAAACCAACAAAAAAAAAAAACGTAATAAACGCTCAGAGCCAAGTCTTAAAAACCAGTACTTCTTAAAAACCAAAAAAATCTCTCTTCTCTTCTCACACGCTAACATCAACTTCTCCTTAACCTAAAACTCACCCTTTCCTTCCCCCAAAATCAAAACCTAAAACTCAGATTCTCCTACTGCCACTGCCATCGCCACCACGGATTGCCGCCACCATGGATCGCCACCACTGCATCTTTTGGTTTTCAACTCATTCTCTACCTTTTATTATTTTCAATTGAAAATCAAACTTCTCTACCCGTTATTTTTTCAATTGAAAATCAAACTCCATACCCAATGCCTAGGTATGCTTGCTTTCCTCTTTCTCTTTTCTTTGAATTCAAGTTTTTCAATTGAAACCAAACAGAGGAGAGGAAACGTACTGAATGATGAAAACAAAGGAAAAATTTCTCCCTCTCTCTCTCTCTCTCTTAAATTTGGAAATATGATTTAGGTTTTGGTATTGTGGTTTGATTGGTTTTGATTTAGGAAGAACAGATGCTTGACATTGATTTGTAAAGCCTTTGCTTTTTTTTTTTTTTTAATTAGGGTTATTTTAGGCAGAATGCCGATGGTTGTTTTTCTTTGATTTTTTAAATTCCTCAGTTTAAATTATTTAACAAATTTACCATCTTTGGCTCATATATTTGTTTCACGTTGACCTTTGGTTCTTTGCAGTTCAATTTTCAGTTGCTTATTTTGGATTCTCATATATTATGTTGGTTGCGGTATTAAGTTGGTCTGATTTTTTATAATAAACCATATTGGCAGTGGTAGTTGCATGTGTTTTATGCAGTTTAGCTTCTTGAAAGTATGTTTTTGGAGTTGCAATTTCAACGGAATTATTAATTTTCTGTTCCAATTTTGTTTTGGGCCCTTTTGTTCTGTTATAGTTTTCAGCGATTTAATTTCAATTTTTTTTTTTTGCGTAATGAATATGTGTTGTGCAGAGAGAGTTGGAGAGAGATCTATAAGAGGCCCTTCACTACTGTCAAACCAATCCCCTCTAATACTTATGAAGAGATTATTGTATTAATTGTTAATCTGACACAACTGGATGAAGCATGGAGTTGAATATTATGTATATGAGATTGTTTTGGTATTGGACAAATTATTTTTCTTCTCTTTTAGTTTTATACTCTTGCACAGATTGTTTGTTCTCTTTTTCGTTATTATTACTATTTTTTATATGAATGAAACCAAATGACCAATCTTTGGAACTTTTGCATATTTTTTCTATATGTTTTATCTAATTATTAGGTGTCTATGTGTTGGGAGGAATTGGAGCATGACTATGAGAAGAAGAATGAAATGCCACTTCAATCTGCATATTTTATAATTTTAATGAGAACCAAAACAGTCACAATGAATCTAAGAGGAGATATGCAAAACTTGAAATCTGACTTTCAATTCTTTTATTCGTTTGTATATTGTATGACTAAATATGTACCAAACATTGACTTTGTTATCATGCCATTGTTCGTAATTGTTGGTGCATTCTAAGATATCACAATGTGTATCACTATTGAACTCTTTTCTCTGTAAAAAAAAAAAAAAAAAAAAAAGCCTATTTGGTATCAGATGCTAACTAGTAAAAATAAGCTGAGTGGGTGTGTTTTGTTTTAAATGATGGAGATTGCTGACAAATTGTTTCTTATGATTTAGTGTTTATTTGTGTCTTAGACATTACAATTAGGTGTTGGATTTGAAAATTTTCCTAGTTTTAATAGTTGAAGGATGGGAGAGAGGAAGGTGCTAAGCAAATACTACTCACCTGTCTTCAACCCAGAGGCTTGACGGGTCACGCACATGATGCTTCCCATAAATGGATGTTATTGGTGACAATTATTTTGGTATTCAAAGGTTCTGATTCTACTGCAAATGTACAGATGCCATCAAGACTGACCCACAAAATTTCAACTATATTGTTGAGTCTGGTGCTACCAGAAATTTTGAACCTGTGTGAAAAGGATGAGGTAAAATAAAATAAACACAAATAAAATTCTTGTAATCTTTTGTACATATAACATGGTTTTTGACTAAATATTTTGATTATTCTTTTAATTCATTAGGCAGCAAAGACAATAACCATAAAAGAGAAGTTGGAGAGATGGAAGATGCAATGAAATCTTAAGAGAACAAAAACCTTGGATTTGAAAAGAAAAATGGACATCATTACTACACTGGATGAGACGAAATCTATGAAGGTATTATTTACTTTACCAATTTTATTTTTATTTATTAGGGTAGGCTAATAGTGCCATAAATGGAATCTTTAAGTCTTAAATAGATTGTGTAAATTTTAAGATTACGTGATGATAGATCAAAGTAGAAGGCCGTGAAGGTTGTCTCTGGCCTTTCAGGTATAGGTTTTTATTTTTTGGGATGCTCTTCAAAGCATATACTTGGTTATGTGAAGGCAATGTTGCTTTTAAACTTTCCTTCAAATTCACTCACTTTCTTAAAGTAATTTTTATTTTCTTTAGTTTATTATCTGGGTCTTTACTTTTTGTTCAACTTTTATGGGTCCAATTCTTTTTCTTGTATTTCATGGACTTAATCGGCAGACAAGGTACCCCTACATGGTAGTACTCTTTCTTGTCAATTTTCAGCTTCAATCTTCTTGGGTTAATCCTTATTCAAATATATTAAAACTTTTAAGGTTTTTGTTTTAATTGGTGGTAGTTGAGACTTGAGTGAGGATCTTGCAAAATATACAAAAGTGTTAGAAATAGGGGCTAATGGATTGGGCTATGAACTGCTAAAAGACTTGGCTCTGTCAGGTTTCCAAAATCTCAAGGTTATAGAGATTATTGGCTTCAAGTCTCTTTATTGTATGCATTTTCTTATGAGACATTTTGGCTCTATCTTTGTATTCAATATTGAAGTTAAGGTAGTCGATGTATAATTTAGTGATCTAGGGAGGTGGATGAAAATTGTAAGTGAGTAAGAAACTTGGCAAATTCTTTCAAACCTTGTGCTTTCAATTGGAGTGATTAATTGGTTGCTATACATAAAGCTCAACTTGGACATTGATGCTGAAATATGTTTGAGGAATTTCATCTTATTTTAGTTTTTTATGTCGCTCCTTTTTCAGATAATGATTCAAAATAGTTGTTTCTTTAAGTAATTTCTATTTGAAACTGAGGTAAACTACATATAGTTTCAATAATGTTTTATAGAAAGAGAATGATTGAAACTTTACTTTTAGTTTTAATATAGAGCTATATTCCATTTGCAATGAGATGTTGACTCCAATTACATTGATGATTTACAAAAGTCCCTTCTCTATACATGTTGTCAACAAGTTATTTATGAAATGCTTTCCACATTATCATTTGACCCTTTGACTATAGATTAATAGATTTGTATATGAGCTATGATGCCACTTAGGTTGATTACTTGATGAACAAATCAGTCTCTTATTGTTTTTTTTTTTTATTTTGTATTTTTTTTTACCATGTGGTTGATTATATATCTTTTTATTTAACTAGCCTGTGCATCGCACGGATTAACGACTAATTAACATAAAAGCCAAGGTGACCACCTCAGTCAAGTAAGTAAAACAAATTAAGATCCTGTAAAGCAGTTGTGTCCAATAGAGTAAAAAGTTTTTTGATCCTCTTTCCTCTGCCTCCCCCTTATCTTTCATCATCCCTTATCTTCAAAGACAATATAAGATTTTGTTAGAAATCAAGCTCATTTTGTGATTTATCTATGCAAAATTTGCACTTAGAAAGCAAATGCTTGACCAATAAAAGATTTTGAGAATGTTATTCAATTTTGAATTAGAGGTTTTTGGTAAGAATAAATTTACTAAAAAGGAAATTACAAAAAAAGAGTAATTCTGAGGTACTCTCAGAGTATGGAGAATAGTGCTCCCTCCTCTTACATTCATAGTGGGGTTTGCTCCTTAAATTCATGATGGAGTCCACCATAAATGTGAGAGGAGGGAGTATCATTTCTCCATGCTTTGAGAGTTTCTAAGAATTTTCCTAAAAAAAAATAGTGAGAAGAAGAAGATTTAAGGCAGACGCATAACAGATCATAGAAATTGCTAAAAGAGTTATTTGCTACACCAAATTTGAGATTGCTCTTACTATATTGACCACCAGCTTTGGTTCCTAGTTAGAGGATGAGGCAGAGGGTTTAGGGTAGGGATGGGAACCACAAACTTTGGTTCCTAGTTGTAGGATGAGGACGGAGGGTTTAGGGTAGGGATGAAAGGTAAGGATTCAAGTAATGACAAGTTGAAAATGAGGTAGAGGGGTTGACACTTGGATCCAAAAAATGGTTAGAGAAAGATAAGGATTCAAGTAACTCTATACGGTAGAGATTTTCTAAGAATTTTAGAGAATCTTGATTCTTATAAAACCATTTTATCATTACTATTTATTTATTTTTTTGAGAATCGATCTTATCATTACTATTTGTCTGCTTTAATTAGCACAAAATAGTGCCACTACAGAAAGTTTAATAATATATAATAAAAAATGAATTAGCCCATACCACACACATCCCTTTGAATGTTTACCCAACCAATAAAAAATAATAATAAGAAAAGAAAAAAAAAAAAAGAAGATCTGTGAAATGTGATGACCTACGGTTTTTCCTTAGCATAGAAAACAATGATTTTTATTTTGAAGGTTTAGAATATAAATCGATTACTTAAAGTGGTTGAAACTTTCACTTTTTTATGTTATGATCACAAAGCAGGCATGTTTAAGTTGCACACACAATCTATTTACAATATTATAACTCAGTAACTATAATCATTCTAAATGTAGATCACAAATTTTTTTTTTCAAAAAAAAAAATACCAATTAATAAAAAAATAATTTCATCACTTCTCAAATCCTTTTAAAAATATTCTTGACAACCAGAGTCTCTTAGTCTCTTAGTTTCTCAAAAAAAAAAAAAAAAAAAAAAAAATAAGAGTCTCTTAGTATCATATAGTAAAATTTTTTACTTTTATTATCATTATTAAATGTTTTCATACATATAATTAATTATTTTGGCACACTATTTACAAAAGCTTATTGTGTTCACTGTTAATTACCTTTATGATTAACATATGATTTGATCTTTCGGGTAAATTACAAATTACACTCTTAAAGTTTGGGGGTGTTTAGATTTACACCTTGAGATTTCAGAATTTGGATTTTACCCCTTAAAGTTTGGGATGTTTGAATTTTACACTTTAACGTTTTAGAATTTAGATTTTATCCCCTAAATTTTAGAGATGTTTGGATTTTACCCCCTAAAGTTTGGGGGTATTTGGATTTTACACCCTGAAGTTTCAGAATTTGGAGGTATTAAATCCAAATACCCCCAAACTTTAGGGATGTATTTTGCAATTTATTATAATATTTATTTCTATGATTTCTTGCTTTATGGACAAGAGTGGCTCCAATGTGGAATACATTAAAGGGCTAACCCTATCGCTTTTTTAAAGCCTTTATCGCTAATTTGACACAAATTAATTACAACATCACACTTCCTTTAGTTTTCGTTATTCAAATCACTAGTCGCTAACCCGTGCTATGAACGGGAACCTACATATTTGTGAGATAGACTAAAATAATTTTATAAAATATTAAATTGATTAAGAAACTACATCATTGCATGATTTGCTCTTGTATGACTTCAATTTGTGTAACAATTTGATGAAGCAGTCATTGCTTGAACGTGCAATGGCTTACAAAAAATTTGTCAAAAAATTTCAGATATTAAAACTTCTAAAAAACCAAAAAATATTAAAGAATCAGATGATTCACTACTTAGAAATTATTGTGACTAAAAAAAATATATATGACTAAACAATAAAAAAAATATAAGAGAAAGATGAGTTACATTCAAAAGAATAATTTCAATTATTGCAAGTTTTTTTATCTTGTAAAAAACAGCTAAAAAAAGTTTGGCAGTTTATGTACGAAAATTACTTTTTAGAGAAGTTGAAGTAGAGTTGTTCTATTATCCAATGAAGTTGAATTTTATCAATAGTTGATGATTTTTATATTTATTCAAATAAAGCCACGTTTAGGATAATCTTAATACAGGATTTATTCAAGTTTTTTTTTTTTTTTTTTTTTTTTTTTTTTTTTTTTTATCAACATTTGAGTTTGAGTTTAAGTTAAACTTGTTAGAGAGATAGAGTTTCACTCCTTGTTAAGTTTAGACTAAACAAAAATAATTTTATTTAAAAAAACGATGAGTTTGAGTTCAAGTTGGATTTATTAGAAACATAGAGTTTCACTTCTGGTTAAGTTTGGATTAAACAAAAATAATTTTATTTAAATATTGTGCTGATGTGAAAAATTGTGGGAGTTTCAGAGGTTTCGATTATATATATATATATATATATATATATAGATTAAAGGTTGAGGCGCTACACATTTTAATTTATTCCAATAGTCTTTGAGAACCCTAAAAGGAAAGTTTTTTTTTTTTTTTTGAGGAATTAAAAGGAAAGTCATTCCATGTTTTCAAAAGCTATATTTAGTTACATATATAACTAATACTTTCTGCAATTTTTGTTATTAAATCATTCAAAGGTCTCGTCTCAAAAAAAAAAAAAAAAAAAAAAATAATAATAATATATTCAAGGTTGAGTCGCTCCACATTTATTACAATTTTTTTTTTCCTATAGAGGATCCTAAATAGAAAATCGTTCAATGTTTTCAACAACTATATTTAGTTACAAATATAGTTAATTGTTGGGTGCATATCCAGCCCACTATTGTATAATTAAAGGTAAGAGAACCACGTGATGGACACTAATCCTATTACAAATAAGAGTTTGTATGTGAGTTTCAATCTGTGTGTTTGCGGGAGTATATGGTTGGTTAGTTTAATATATATAAACAAGGTTTATATGTGGTTTTTTGTAAGTGTGCCAAAAAAAAAAAAATTGTAACGCTAAACAAGGTTTATATGTGACAAACAAGGTTTATATTTGAAAAAAAAATTATGAAATATTTTGTAACGCTAAATTTTTTAGATATAAAAAACACTGTAAATATTAATTAAAAGTACTTATAATATTTTATTTGTTACATTTTTCATATGTATTCTAATAAGTATTATTATTTACTCAAAAAAAAAAATTTAAATAAGAGAGAAAAATAGTAACTTAACATATGCAATTAAGTATATAATAATTATTAAATAATTATTTTAATTTAAAATTACTAAGTGTCCTTTTAATTCCTGTATTATTACAATATTACTATCACAAGTTTAACTAATCAACATATAAATAAATAAAGAAATATTATATTTATGTATGCTTAGGATATGATATTTCTTATTTGTCCTATGAAAATTATGATGTGAAAAAATACATTTGAAAGATAGATTTCTATATTTAATTGGGCCATTTAATTTAATTTTACTATTTATACTAATTTGATATATTTATTTAAATTTAAATAATTATTAAATTAATTATGACATCTTCACGGTTCGACCGCGGTTCAACTTCGGTTCGACCTTAAAAACCTTAAACCTCTCCTTTTTACGGTTCAATAAACGGTCCGGGTTTAAAAACCTTGATAATTAGTGTGTGTGAGAGTAAAGAAAACAAGGAGTTTTTTTTAGCCGTGAGACATACACTAGTGGATTTATTATTGTATTTGGTGAATCTAAAGTTAGGCATAAACTTGAAAATTATTGTAAATGATTTGATAATGGTGAATTGATTTGGAATTTGTCCCATGGTTTTTCTCTTAAAGGAGAAAGAGATTTCCATGTAAATATTTGTGTTCTTGAGTGTGATTACTATTTGGAATTGGTAATATTAGTGATAATATTATTTGGGACCCAACAAATGGTATCAGAGCATAGGTTTGAGTAGAATCAATTGCCGGGGGAGAAGGCAAGGCTTCAAGAATTGAGAAGTTTGATGGAACAGACTTTGGATATTGGATGATGTAGATTGAAGATTATCTCTATGAGAAGAAGTTGCATCTTTCTCTTTTAGGGAAGAAACCTGATACTATAAAGGATAAAGAATGGAGTCTTCTTGATAGACAGAGAGTTATTCGATAAACTCTGTCAAGATCTGTTGCACACAATGATGTAAGGGAGAAGACCACAACGGATCTAATGAAGGCTTTGTCTAGCATATATGAAAAGCTATCAGTTAACAACAAGATGCATCTGATGAAGAAGTTGTCTAACTTGAAGAAGGCAGAAGGCACTCCTATAGCGTAGCATCTGAATGAGTTCAATATGATCACAAATCAATTATCCTCAGTGGAAATTGAATTTGATGATGAAGTTTGTGCGTTGATTACTTTGGCTTTGTTACCAAATAGTTGGAAAACCATGAAAATGACAGTGAGTAATTCTACAGGGAAAACAAACTCAAATATAATGATATTCGAGATTTGATTTTAAGTGAGGAGGTTCGCAGGAGAGATGCGAATATGAACAATGCACAAAATCAAGCTCTTGTCACTGAGAACAAAAGTAGAGGTAGAATTAAAGGATCTAATGATCGTGCTAAGTTTGATGATAGGTCTCAGTTTAAGGAAACTAGTTAATGCTTCTATTGTGGAAAAAAAAGGGCTAAATAAGAAGAAATTGTTGGCATTGGAATGAAGATTAAACTGAAGGCAAAGAAGAAAAGAATAATAGTAAGAAAAATACTACAATTGTTGTGATTGTTGAGGATGTTGTGGTGCTCTTTGTTGAAGAGCAAAAGTGTGAGCATGCTGCTAATAATGATGTTGAGTGGGTTGTTGATTCGGCAGCCTCCCACCATGTTATCCCCATGAAAGGGTTGTTTACTACGTACAAAGCAGAAAACTTTGGGTAATTCCAGTTATTTGAAAATTGTGGAAATTGGTGATGTGTGAATAGAAACCAGTGTTAGTAATACCATGATATTGAAGGTTGTGCGACATTTTCTAGATTTAAGGATGAATGTGTTTTTTTAGATTGGCTATGGATCGAGCAAGTTATTGTAACTACCTTGGTAATGGAAAATGGAAACTTACTAAGGGATCATTAGTTGTTGCAAGAGGGCATGCTTGCTGCGGTATGTACAAGACTCATGTGAAGACCTGTAAGAAGAAGTTCGATGAGATTAAAGATTTTGAAAAGACTCCACAGATGAGAGTTGGGATTGATGGTGATGATGCCAAGAACCCTGAAAGGTCGAGTTGCTCCATATCTCATTCCAATATTTTTGAAGAACCCTGAAAGGAAAGTTGTTCCATATTTATAACAACTAGTATAACATCTCCCTAAGATTTTTTAATTCTTACAATCATTTTGCACTGAGTCACTTAATAAAGCCATTCCATAATTTTCACAACTATATTTATTTATGGATTTCAATTAGTTTTATGTTGGGCTTTGTGGAGCCTAGTTGTGTTTGATCTAGATTATGACCCGACTCAAAATAATGGGAGATTTTTTGAGTCTTAGTCAATGGAGCGGAGGCTTGGTCGTGAGCATAGGATATAAAAACTGTTGTTTTGGAGATTAGGGATTTATGTTGTTTTTGAGAGAGAAAACTATACTGCCACATCTTGTATTTTTTCCTTAAGAATAGTGAAATCCCTGAAACTCCGTGGGTGTAGGCAAATTGCCGAACCACGTAAATATTGTCTTGTATGATTGTTTTCTTCGGCGCATATTTTTTTCTCTATTTTGCGTCTCACAGATATGAGAATTTCATGTTTATTTCCCTTCAACTGATATCAGAGCCTAGGGTTAGGTTTGAGTGTGAGCAATGGCAAAGGAAACGGGAAAGAAGTCTGGAATAGAAAAATTCGATGGTATGGACTTTGGATTCTGGAGGATGCAGATCGAGGACTACCTCTATGGGAAGAAGTTGCATCTGCTGCATTTAGGGGAGAAACCTGCAACTATGAAAAATGATGAATGGATTCTTCTTGACAGACAGGTACTAGGAGTAGATTAACTCTGTTTAGGTTTGTTGCATACAATGTTGTGAAAGAAAAAACCATAGCAGATCTGATGAAGGCTTTGTTCGGTATGTATGAAAAGTCATCAGCAAACAACAAGGTGCATTTGATGAAGAAACTATTGAATTTGAAGATGGCAGAGAATGCATCAGTAGCACAACATCTAAATGAATTTAACACCATCACAAATCAACTGTCTTCGGTAGAAATTGATTTTGATGATGAGATCCGTGCATTAATCATTTTGGTTTCTTTGCCAAACAGTTGGGAAGCTATGAGAATGACAGTAAGCAATTCTATTGGAAAAGAAAAGCTAAAGTACAATGACATACGAGATCTAGTTCTAGCTGAGGAAATTCGCTGAAGAGATGAATGTGAAACCTCAGGATTTGGTTCTGCCTAAATCTTGAGACAAGACGTAGATGTAATGATAGGAATTCAAATCAGGGCAAATCAAATCCAAAAATTCCAATTGGAATAGAAGTAAATCTAGATCTGGTCAATAAGTACAATGTTGGAACTGTGGCAAAGCTGACCACTTTTGGAGGCACTGCAAAAGTCTTAAGAAGAAGAATGAAGATGATTCTATTAATGCTGTAACAGAAGAGGTACAGGATGCGCCAATTTTTGCAGTAGATAGTCCACTTGATGATTGGGTTTTGGACTCAAGAGTTTCATTTCATACCACTCCACACCAAGAAATCATACAAAACTATGTTGAAGGTGATTTTGGTAAGGTGTATTTAGCTGATGGAGAAGCCTTAGATGTTGTGGGTATAGGAGACGTCTGGATTCTATTGCCTTATGGGTCTGTCTGGTTATTGCAGAAGGTTCGACATATTCCTGACTTGAAGAGGAATCTGATTTCTATAGGACAACTAGATGATGAAGGGCGTGCAATACTATTTGTTAGTGGTATTTCGAAGGTTACACAGGGAGCCAAGGTATTGGCTCGTGGAAAGTCTGTATATGATCTCAAGTCCAAGAGACACAATTGCAGTTGCTAAAGCAGGTATTGATGCAAGTTTATGGCATCGCAGACTTGGTCACATGAGCGAGAAAGGGATGAAGATGCCACTATCAAAAGAAAAACTACCAGAACTGAAGTCTATTAATTTTGACATGTGTGAAAGCTGCATCTTAGGAAAGCAGAAAAGGGTGAGTTTTTTGAAAACTGGCAGGATACCGAAGGTTGGAAAATTGGAGTTAGTACATACTAATTTGTGGGGCCTTCTCTAGTTGCATCCCTTGGAGGTTCAAGGTATTACATCACTTTCATTGATGACTCAAGTAGAAAAGTAAGAGTTTATTTTCTGAAAAATAAATCTGATGTATTTGAGACTTTTAAGAAGTCGAAGGTCATGGTTGAGACAGAAACAAGTTTGAAAGTAAAACGTTTGAGGCCAGACAGTGGAGGAGAGTAAATAAATGGAGGGTTCAATGAGTATTGTGCTGTACATGGAATTAGGATGGAGAAGACCATTCTTAGGACACCACAGCAGAATGGTGTGGCTAGCGCATGAATAGAACTCTCAATGAGCATGCTAGGAGTATAAGGTTGTATGCAAGATTACCAAAAACATTCTGGGTTGATTTTGTTAATATTGCAGCTTACTTGATAAACTGAGGACCATTAGTTCCCATGGAGTTTAGAATTCCTTAAGAAGTTTGGAGCAGTAAAGAGGTAAAGTTTTCCTATTTAAAAGTTTTTGGTTGTGTTTCTTATGTTCATATTGATTTTGATACTTGTAGTAAACTTGATGCAAAGTCTAAAATATGTTTTTTCATTGGCTATAGTGATGAGAAATTTAGCTACCCATTTTGGGATGAACAAAAAAAAAAAAAATCATTAGAAGCAGAAATGTGATATTTAATGAACATGTTATGTACAAAGACAAATAAACTGTAATGCCAGATGTTATAGAGATAGATTAAAAAAAAAAAATCTAAGTTTGTCAACTTAGATGAATTGACTGAAAATACTGTCCAAAAAGGGGTGAAGAGGATAAGGAGAATGTAAATTCATAGGTAGATCAGAGTAAACTTGTAGCTGAAGTCCGTAGATCTTCCAGGATCACTAGACCTCCACAGCATTATTCACCTACTCTAAATTATCTCCTGTTGACTAATGGTGATGAGCCAGAGTGTTATGATTAAACCTTGCAAGATGAAAATTTAGGCAAGCGAGAGTTAGCCATGAAGGATGAGATGGATTCTTTGTTGGGGAATCAGATAGGGGAACTGATTAAATTGCTAGAAGGAAATAAGGCTTTGCACAATAAGTGGGTATACAGAATAAAGAGTGAGCATGATGATAACAAGTGCTACAAGGCCAGATTAGTTGTCAAAGGGTTCTAGCAAAAGAAGGGCATCGACTACTCAAAAATATTTTCTCCAGTTATGAAGATGTCAACAATTAGACTAGTACTAGGAATGGTGGCTGTAGAGAATCTACATCTTGAGCATTTAGATGTGAAGACGACATTCCCTCATGGTGACTTGGAGGAAGACATTTACATGAGTCAGCCAGAAGGGTTTATTGTTCAGGGACAAAGAGTCTAGCGTGCAAACTGCGAAAGAGCTTATATGGCCTAAACAAGATTCAAGAAAATGGTACAAGAAATTTGACAATTTTATGTATAGAACTAGATTCAACAGATGTGAAGCTGATCATTGTAGCTATGTTAAATTCTTTGACAACTCTTATATCATTTTAGTGCTATATATGGATGATATGTTCATTGCGGGGTCTAGCACTAAGGAGATGAATAATCTGAAGAAGTACTTGTCAAAATAGTTTGCAATGAAGGATTTGGGAGTTACAAAACAAATATTTGGTATGAGAATCACTAGAGACAAGGCTAATGGCACATTGAAGCTTTCACAAACAAAGTATGTGAAGAAGATTCTCAGTATGTTCAATATGAATGAAGCTAAACCAGTGAACACACCCTTGGGTAGTCATTTCAGACTAAGTAAAGAATAGTCATCGAAGACAAAAGAAGAAAGGGACCATATGAGCAAGGTACCCTATGTCTCATCTATTGGCAACCTAATGTATGCTAGGTATGTATCCAGACATTGCACATGTAGGAGTTGTGAATAGATACATGAGTAGGCTAGGAAAGCAGCATTGGGATGCAATCAATTGGAAGTTTGAAACTACAAGGTTATGTAGATGCTAATTTAGCAAGTGATATTGATAGTAGAAAGAGTACTATTGGGTTTGTACTTAATTTTGGTTGTACAACTATATCTTGGGCTTTAAATCTACAAAAGATTGTTGCTTTATCTACTATAGAAGCTGAGTATGTTGCAGTGACTGAAGATGAAAAGGAGATGATTTGGCTACATAGCTTCTTGGATGAATTGGGTAAGGAGCAAGAAATGGGCATTCTATATAGTGTCAGCCAGAGAGCAATTTTTCTTGCTCAAAATTCAATTTTTCATTCAAAGTCAAAGCATATATAGATGAGATACCATTTTATCCGTTACCTTGTTGAAGATTGTAAAGTTGTGATTTTCAACTATCTTGTGTTGGCTTTAATTCTGTGTCAAATTTGATTGTAATTTCTTCAATCATTTTTCCTGTATATATGTGGATTTATTTGTAAGGGTTGAGTGTGAGAGATCAATGAAGAATCAAGCTTTAAAAGGTGAATTAGTGGAATTCGCGATTAGCTCGCGAGTAGCAACTCATGAAAAGGCCACGTGTGGAGCACATGATTGGAAGATGAAGAGTTGTTCCAAGCTATCAATTTTGCAAGTGTTTCACGAGAAGGGCCATCCCGCGAAGTACTTGCGAAAGTTTCTGTTTGGCAAAAAGTTGTGATGCTTTACCAAATTCTTTACCCACATTATAAATACTCTCATTACCCACGAATTGTAGAGAGAGCTTTTCAGAGAGAAAACCATAGCAAATACACTTGAGAGTTAGAGATTGTTATACCGACAATCATCTACACATTTCCTTGTGGTTTTCCTTAACTCCTACCTCTCCATCTCTAAATCCTTGAGAGGTTGATAGCCTAAACACTTACCACACACATTCTGAGTGTCAAGTGAGATTTTGGTGCTGTTAGGAAGCATTGGAAGGAGCCAACCATTGGTGAATGCAATCGGGCTAAATTGCGGGATCCGGAAAGCTAAAGAAGACAAGACTCCGAGAAGTCCGTTGGTAGCAAGAGCTTAAAGGGCTCAAGTACATGGGGTAGATTAGGCTTGGAGGGTCTTTCGTTATTCGTATACTCCAAATTTATTCTCTAGTGGATCGATTTCAACTTGGAGGGTTGCGAAGAGGTTTTTTGCCGAGTTTTCGGTTTCCTCTTCGATAAGACGTTTTGGTGTTATCTTGTGTTTGCATCTCACTTCCCTACTCTTTTAGCTTTCATTTTATTGTTGATGATAGATGAATATGGCTTAGGTTAGCTTTATTGGTTCATTGCGCTTATTTACTCTTGTTCCGTATTTAGTTTAAGTTAGAGTAAAAGCAATCTAGTAATAATTTTTAATTAGGGGTTTGAACAAGCTCTTGGATTTTAGCACAAATTCGAGCTTTCAATTGGTATCAGAGCGGGTACACTTATTGGATTTCAATATCCTATTGTGGTCTAAGACCCTGTGTAAGATGGATAGATCTCAATCTCTTAATGCACCTCCCTACTTTGATGGGAGTAACTATGCTTTTTGGAAAGTACGTATACGTGCTTTTCTTTGTGCGATTGATGAGACGGTGTGGGATTCCATTGAAAATGATTGGGTAAGACCCACAATAGCCAAATCCGAATAGGATAAGACTGCTCTTGCTTTGGAAAACGCCAATAGCAAAGCTATTAATGCTATTTTCTGTGGTGTTTCTATTAATGAGTTTCATAGGATTTCGCATGTGAAGACCGCCAAAGAGGTGTGGACCATTGTTGAGACAACCTACGAAGGTACTAAGAAGGTTAAGGACACCAAGCTTCAAATGTTCACTACCCGATTTGAGGAAGTGAAGAGGAGTCATTTGATTACTTTTATGGAAGACTAAATGAGATTGTGATTGCCAAACTCAATCTTGGAGAAAAGATTGAAGACGCCAAAGTTGTAAGGAAGATTTTGAGATCCTTACCCGAATCTTTTCGGGCTAAGGTCACCATCATTGAGGAGAGCAAGGATTTGGATGAGATTAAGATTCAAGAACATATTGGTTCTCTCCAAACCTATGAGCTCGGACTGCCCTTGCATAAGTGCAGCAAATCACTCGCTCTCAAGACCATAAATGAGAGAATCAATGATTCCTCAAATGAAGACGATGTAGAAAAAGAGGTGGCATTTCTTGCAAAGAAATTCCGAAAAATTCTCAAAAAGTAGAACAATGGGAAGTCATTTGGCAAAGGAAAGTTCTCATCCACCAAAAATGACAAGAGGGAGTTCAAGAAAACAGATGGGAAAAACTCATCGTCAACCCAATGAATCGTGTGCTATGAATGCAATGATCATGAACATCTAAAGAAAGAATGTCTAAACTACTTGAGAGGAAAGGGTAAAGTGCTTGCTACTACCCTTAATGACTCAAAGAGCTCAAACTCCATTGCAGAAGGAGAGTGTGATAATGATGGAAACTATTCAGCTTTCATGGCAATTGCCACCGTTGAATAAGTGAATAAGTTGATGTTTCGAAAGATGAGGATGTGTACCTCAATGAAGGTGAGAAGAACCTTCAAGAAATGTATGATGCCTTACTTGAAGATTTTGGCAAATACGCCAAAGTTGCAAAGAATGCTGTTAAGAAGATGAAGAAGAGCAAAAATCCACTTTTGTGCAACTTAAGAAGGCTAAATGTGAAGTCGAAGAGTTGAAGGAAGAGTTGTTAAATGTCTACTCTAAAATCAAGTTTCTTGAACTAGAAATAATTCAAGCAAATGTCAAAGTGGAGCGCATTTCCACTAAGAAACTTGATAGCATGCTATCATCTCAAAAGCCTTCAAATGACAAAAATGGTTTGGATTATATCGGTGATGGAAGCTCAAGTAGCAAACCTAAGAAGGAGATGAAGTTTGTGTCAGCAAAGAATGTAGAGAAGCCCAAGGTTGAGATCCCCATTGTTGAGAAGAAAGTTATTGGTCCAAGACCAAAGGAAAAAGGGGAAGTCATTACCTAAAAATCAAAGGGGACCTCATGTGAAGCATTTTTGTCATCATTATGGTGTACGAGAACACATAAGGCCAAATTGCTTCAATCTTTAGGCACTCAAGAGGGTTGATTCTTTGAGTGGTCAAGACAACTCAAGAAGAATGCCAAAGGGAATTCAAGCTAAAGGAGAAAATGAGGGACAACTCATTGGAGATGTTATGGAGATGTTGAAAAACATTTCACTATGCTTAGTGAGCTTCATCTCAAGGTTTGAAAGTTATGTCAGTTGTACTTGTAATACCCCATAATTTTATTACTTATTTAATTTTTAAATGTAAATTAAAAAGAAGGCCTACAATTAAATGGATTTAATTTATTTGGGCTTAAAATATTAAAAATAATTTGAGCCCAAGTGAGGTGGCATAAGTAAAAATATATGGGCCTTGAAAATCCTAGCCATTTATCCTCTTAAGATACACGTATATTCACTAATGGAACTTCCTTTTGCTTTAGCCGACTACTGAACCTTGCTCTTCACTGTGGCTGTGAGTTGGAGTCTACAGGTATGGCCATCTTGAATCTCAATTTTATGATTAATTTAATGGGAAAAAGGTGCTCCATGGTTGTATATAATTTTATATAGCCTCAATTGTTGACTTTCAAACCATCACACTCTTGTTATTGTCCATGTACTAGTCCAGCGGCATCAATGGAGAATATAGGCAACCGGATTGATAAATTAAGAATACAATATATGTGGCTTCTACTTTGACTAATAGAGTAAATAGGGTTGGACTTAATATGCTTTCACACATATAGCCTCCATTGTTGACCAATTCAACTATCACCCTTTATTCTTGTCTAAGACTAGTCTAATGGCTTAAAGGAACAATAAGCACTAGATTGTTGGTGAGCCTTGGACGTGGCTTCCATGTTGGGATGAATATTTATATATATATATATATATATATATATATATATAATTTTAAGAGTCAAAAGATGTCCTGCGGCAGCAAGCTTACCAAGCAACTACATATTATGTGGCTTTTACTTTTGTATTGGCAGAACTATAATGAGTGCTCTACTTTTGATTTATAGATATAAATATTAGGTTGATAGATAGGTTTATTTATATCATGTGGCTTCTAAGGAATAGTAGGATATATGATGGCTAGACCTATAGTGAAATACTAGAGTTTTACAAAGTTGCAGTACAATCATGCCTATTAATGGATAGTGAAAAATACATGGAACAAAACAATTAGATTAAAGCTGAAAGTGAATTTGGATAGTTGAGTGAATAAATGGAGGATTTTGGATATATCAATATTGTCTAGGATTATACCGTTTAAGTGTAAAAATAGATTTTTAAGTGGGAAATCGTGTATTGATGAACCTATTTTTGGTGTTGCTAGATTCTAATTCTGCTGAATTGTTGTGATTCAAGGGAGGTTGATTTCTTTTATTTTCGCAATTAAGAGGTAAGTGGTGTTTATTAATTTTGGGGGGGTTTTCCCAAAACGGTGTTGATTATTAAACTATTCTATATTAAAGAAATATGTTGATATTCTATATTTAAATTGATATTTTATAAATGTTTGATGTGCACATTGACTATTTGTTTTATGAAAAACTTGTGGGACAACCTAAATTTATTTAAACATGTATGTGTGAATATATCCGTATATTTTTGAGATTCATGAATAAATTATTTTTGTGAGCATATTGAATATGGGTTGAAAACCTATGGCAAGTCGAGATTTGAAGCTCAGTATTGTATTTAGTCCTTAGCAAGGGACCATCACACTGCAGCTAGTCCTTAGCAAGGGACGGTCCCAGAAAAGGGGACAGTGCACATTGATAGCTCCTTAGCAAGGGAGTATACTATTGAGGATCCAAAAGGAAGCTCCTTAGCAAAGGAGTGCACCTTTAGGTTCCAAAGGAGTCATCCTTATGAAAGGGGATGAAAAGGAGGCTCCAGTCTTAAAAAGGGGACAGCACAACCCTATCAACGGGGCGTAAACGTTGACCACGAGAAAAACCTAGGAAATTGTGTTTATGATAGTATTAATATATATATATATATATATATATATATATATATTATGATGGCTCATAATATAAAGATATTTTCTTTTATATGAAATATTTGCTGATAAAATATTGATGAATTGCAAGTTATGAAACTGTTGTAAGAATTTATTTATTTGAAAGGTTGTTCCCATACCCCCAATGTTAGTGAATTCCACTTATTGAGTTATCTCACCCCCCTTTATTTCCCCTTACAGATACTTTAGAGGGATTATTGGAGTAGAGATTCTTGGGAGACAGCAGTTACGAACTATTTTGTGGAACTAAGGATTTTTATTATTATTATTATTATTTTTATGGTGTTAAACTTTGTATTGGAGAATAATTTTAAGGATATTTTGTCTTTGGTGGTTTAGAGCTCTGACTTTTGTGATGAGAATTAAGGTTGATGGTTCATTTTATTTAATATTTTTATAGATTATTTAGATTGAATAGACTTTTATTGTTTATGATTTTGGGGCGTTACAGTACCCCACCTTTTAAGGATCTCACCCAAACACTCATTCAGTGTGGGTGAAGAAGGGTACTCATGCATGATCACTCACTATGCCCATGCATTAATACTTCCTACATATTAGGGTTATAGTTTCATGCATCATGACATATGCAATCTTCTTGTGTCATTGCTTCCATTTTAGCATGTTTCTTTTATAGGTCTTTGTTCGTTTATCTTGTTTTTGTTGATCTTACTTTATTGCTTTGTTTTTGGATGTGTTGAAAAATTCAAAAACCCATAAAAAGTGAAAAATCTCAAAAAGTTTGATCGCTTGTATTATGTATATTACATGTTGAGTTTGGCCTAGTACCTTCGTACTAATGGCGTAGTACATTTACAAGCTTAGGTTGTTATGTATGCACAATTTTTTTAGTGAGCGACATCTAGAAATCTATGTTTGTTTGTTGTAAATAGATCTTCAAGCTTGTCATGAATGATTAGTCAATAGTCTTGTTTGATCTTGATACATGCGTATACTTGTGCCTATATATCTCTCCACATTTATTTTTATGTCAAAAGCTCTACAAACGTCAATCTCTAAAAGAGAAAGAACTGGAAAACCCTTGCTTCGAAAACTAGTTTGACTAGGAAAAGGTAGAAAAAAAAATTGTATTCATTTGTATGATGCCAAAGCCAAAGGCTTATTCGACTAAGAAATATAAAAAGTTTCATGGCATCGCTTCTCAAAAATTGAGTTGTATAGATCAAAAAATATGAAAAATGGAAGCCAAATGAAAAGCTTTCAATCAAATGTAAACACTTTGTTGGGGGGTAGGGGTCATATATGTTCATTTCTACTAGTGAGATAGGTCACTTGACTTCGTGCTAGTTGTGTATGACTTAATTGAATTGATCATTGTAGTTTCATACTAGACTATGGACTAAGTCATACTTGATTCACACACATAACACACAAGTTTGATGTTCAATGAAGGCCTATCTCATTTGTGTGAATGTACGTGTTCAAATGTGATATTTATATACTCAATTGCTTGATGATCAAACCTAAAAATATTTTTGAGTATTTTATTTATTTTTGAAAGTGTTTTTATATATCACTTTTGTGTTTGAAGAGTTTTTCCAAAAAGTCAAATAAGTTTTGTTGAAAAATTCCATCAGAGGCATTTTTGCGAGTAAGTCGCGAGTAAGTCTTCTCACAGCCTATTTGCAAAAACGAGGAAACTAATTTCTAATTCTTCCAAAATTTTATACAGAGAGTTTCACGACTCTTTCGAGACTCTTTCACAAGATAAAGCTTCCCGTGAAACTAGCCATGTGCATTTGAGGCATTTCGTGAGTGCTTCACAAGTACTTCACGAGTACCCTACCTGCAAAATGAACAAATTTTCAGTTTTTTAAAAGCCAAACAGTGACAGTTTTTCAAATCTTGTGTTTTGCCTCCTCCGTGCCTCTCTCAACCCAAAACACTATTTTCTCCAAAAACTTAACCAAAACTCTAGGGCTTTCATCTCTAAGACTCATCTAAGGTATGTTTTAACACTTTTTCACTTTTGATTCCTTAGATTAAGCCTTAAATTCTAGGATATCTAGGGTTGGGTTATTTTGAAAAGGTGGGGAAAATTTCAAGTTTTTGTAAATTTTTTTCAATTTTCTTGATTGGGCTGTGTCCTATTGTGTTTGTTTGTGTGTTTGTTGGCCCTAAGTGGCATTTTAACGTATATTTAGGCAAGATTTCCATATGTTTATGCATTGTTTCATATGTTAGTGGAATGTGTGCACTCTAAGTGTTTGATAAAATGCCTAAATGGTGTTTTCTCGTTGTTTTGGACTCCGATGAGTACCAATTTTTTAGGATTACCATGTTTTTACATGCTTAACATGCTTTGATAATTGGTTATGTGTCTTACACACTTTGCCCTATGAGTGCTTTGTCATGCATTGCTCATACATCTCACATGCACACCACAAGAACACTTGATGCACACACTCTATTACTTGACATGTTTTGCATTTCAATCATACTATTTAAGTCTTGTTAGACCTTTAGCACTTAAAACATGATCGTGACCTTGTTTGCTTTTCTAATTGCTATTTAGGACTATTTTGTTTGCTTTTATGGACTAACTTGAATTTAATCAAGTTTGTTTCCATGTTTGTGTTTGTTGTTGTTTGCTTGTGTTGGTGTTCGTTTTGTAAATGTCTCCTCGTCAAAAATTAGCAGCAAGGAAGTCTTCAAAGCATCCCCGCCCCTTCTCGGACTCATTTAGAATTGATGATGCTAGTATGGCTTTCACTGATCATTACAAATGGGCCTCGATTGTCTTAGAAAGGACTGTGGATCTTGAGTCTCTAAAGGACACTTTCATTCCGAAAGTGTTCAAGGAAAGGACATGGACTAAGTCGTTGAATTCGATGGGTGATGTGCTTGAAGTCATCATTAGGGAATTCTTTGCTAATGCTTTTATGGAAGGTGACCACATAAACTGTTGGTTAAGGGGAAGAGAGTTCTTAGTTTCAAGGGAATCAATTCAAGAGGTCTTGGAGATTTGACCACCAACTCTAGAGACATCTCTACACTTGACGAGAGAAAGGAGAAACTTGAGCCTCTCGTGCAAGTTCTTGGAGGACAACTCAAGAAAAGGGCCTTGCACACTATTGAGTTTACCCCTAAAATGTGAGCTTTGGCCTACATCATGATCTTCAACCTCTACCTGGTGAAGAACTTGATGACAATGTCAGCACCAAGGACCGTGTTCCTATATGATTTCTTCACTCGCAAAGAGATCGACATCTGTGGTCACATTTATCACCTCTATGTCAACAGCATCACAAAGAGAAATTCAAGGATAACTCTACCATTCCCAAACCTTGTCATGTCTCTAATCTTAAGGGCAAGGGTGAAGATTCCAAGTGGGCTTCTGGTCATGCAAAGGGAAGAGTGATAGGCTAAGAATGTATTGACCCCTTATGCTAAATTAACCAATTAATTAGCCAAGTTGATTAATTAATTAGATTAACATACAATTTGCGTGGCAGCACAAATAAATCACCGAAGAACTAAATATGCAACGGAAATTAAATGACATAGGTGATTTATTTATAAACGGGGAAAACTACTGAGGCAAAACCCCACCAGGTGATTTTAAGGTCACCACTCTTGAGAATTCACTATTATCAAAACAAGTGGTTACAAGTAAAGGAATCCCAGTACCTTATACCAACCTACAATTAAACCCTTATCCCAATACCTAATTGGACTTATTCTGTAGTGATAATCTCTCCTTGTAATACACAGCTCCCAGTATGTGACTAACCAATAAATGCGCGGATCCCAATACGCAACTTAATCACCAACTTGAGAAAGATGTTGGCTGCAAAGTTCTTCAGTTCATCATACGATGAAGATCAAGAAGCTCCTTGGTCACAAAACCCTATGGTGTACAAACACAGCTGCTTCTTCAAGAGAATGATGAATTGCGGCAAATTTTGTCTCCGGTCACAATTTGCATGAACAAGACTTTGCTTTATACTCACGTAACCTTTGACGGCCCTTAAAATAATCCTTATATATGTTTAAGGTTGTGAAAAAAGAAAGCCTAAGCACATACTCCCAGATTGGAGTGAAATCAGCTCTAAAAAACTAAATTTCATTAACCTCGACAGATAGGGTATCATCGAGCTAACTATCGAGCTTCGGGCTACAGCAACTTTTTCAACCTTGATAGATACTAATTGTCAAGCTTTAAAATCTAGAACTTCTTTACTTGTTTCTTGGATAGATTTGCATGGCTTTAACACTTAGACTTGAAACCTTGTTTCTTGAAGTATTAAACACATCCTAGATCTACCTAATTACAAGTAAAATGTGTTTTGTCAAAGGATTAGCCAATTACATAAAATATTGACATATGTTCCTAACATGATTCACATATGTCCTAACAATCTCCCTCTTTGGCAATCCGTGACAAAACCACAACAAACAAATGAACATATAAAAAAAGTCATAAATCACTCAACTTATACTCACTTGTTAAATACAATAAAATCTATCCTAACACGAACTCTTGAAAAACTTTGCAAGAAGAGAGTTTATGGCAAGAAGACTTTGACAACCCGTATTTCTGAAACACTTTAAACAAAACTCATCACGGCATCTTAGTGTGAAACAGAAATAATAGATTGCATACATTAAACAAAACTCATCACTCAACTCATACTCACTTGTTGAATACAATAAAATCTATCCTAACACAAACTCTTGAAAAACTTTGCAAGAAGAGAGTTTATGGCAAGAAGACTTTGACAACTTGTATTTCTGAAACACTTTAAACAAAACTCATCACAGCATCTTAGTGTGAGACAGAAATAATAGATTGCATACATTGAATAAGAAACATGTGTATAAAGATAGAAAAGAAACAACACATGGAGAGATAGGTGAAATGTGATAACAACATCATCAAATATATATCAAGGATAAGTACAATGTTTGCTATCACTAAGTGATCACAAGACCAATGTACAAGAGATAATGTATCTAAAATAGAAAGAAAAGAAAAGATATAAAGATCCTCACTACATCCCTCATATACACTCCCCCTATCACAAAAATCTCCTATACTAACCCTCCCCCTATGTGTATGACTACTCTCGTATCAAAACTACTCCCTCTTTTTGTCACGAATAACAAAGGGTAAGTATATTAAGTAGACATCTCATCATCACTAGGCAAGCTAGCACCATTATCTTCATCAGCATCATCACTACCGGAGCCATTGTCACTCTCATCCTTGGACGCTAGTGGAGATGCAGAAGAAGCAACAGTGAAACCACTCACGATAGCCTGCCGTCGTGCGATACGACTAACACTGGTGTTCAACTAACATAACTCATCACTAAGAGTGTCAAGGCGAGCAGCCATGCACACAAGCTGTGCCATGATGGCCTCAAGTGTCACTCTACCCGCAGAAGACGAAGGAGCGGAGGTGGATGGAGTGGTAGAAACTAAAGGAGTTGCCAAAGGCTAAATGAGCTTATCACGGGTCGCATCGTATCCCTATAGACATCTATAAGGGATAGGATGAAGTGAGAAGGGAAATCGATAGAGATATGCTTTAAGATGGATAGCAAAAGGCGAGCATGAGGCTCTGTGATAGTGTTATAGTGAGACAAAGGATGAAGAATGAATGTCATCACCATGTTAAGGAATCTCGGACCTTTTGCAAAGGTCGAGCAAGGAGTGTTCTGACGATCACCCTAAGATGAAGGTGTCTCACAGAAGAGAGATGAGAGTTCGTCTTTGGACACAGTCCTGAGATGATCGCAGCCAGGGTAGTCAGGATGCGCTACCCTAGAAACGTGTAGTACCTCGGAGACAATCTTCAAAGTAACTACGATGCGCGTACCTCGAACGCGAGAGAAGAAATGAGGTACAGAAGTATCAAATCCATGCATATTGGAGTAAAACTCTTGTATGAACATAGAGGGACAAGTGACCAAGACACCACACAGTGACTCCCAACCCTTACTGGAGATGACAGTGGGTAGGTCAGTATCGGAAAAATCCGATAAGATGACTTGGCGTTCCGAATGAATGCTTTGTCTAGAAAAGTTCTCTGAAAAGTCCTTTTGGGCTTTGTCATCATGGAATCGTACATGAGAACGGGTAGAATCAGAGGTAGATGCCCCAAAATGAAGAGAGTTCTAGGATGGAGTGGATTTGTATTTGTGTGCCATAGTGCAGACTAATGCAAGAAAGAGAGAGAGGGAGAGAAAGAGATAATCAGAAAAGCACCAACTAGACAAAATATATAGGAATATAAAACTTGAAGGTACATATGCATGAAAATGCATGAACATGTGACATGCAAACTTAAAAATATCATGGGCTCAGCCCAATCCAAACCTAACAGCACACAATCATTGCAACAAAGTAAACACACATCTAAAATGCATGAAATATTGTTATAATGCAAATGAGATGCAATGCAAGATGATTTAAAAACATTTTCACAAAAACTAACCTAAAAATTTTGTGAAAAACCCAACTATTTTGAAAAACCCAAAATTTTCAACATAACCCCAATAGTTAGGTTAAAAAGCGTGAAATGCATGATGAAAGAGTGAAAAAAAGACATACCAAAAGCAGAAAAATCACACAAAGATCGAAGAACACTTGGGTTGAAAGTATGGAGTGAGAGAGAAAAGTTTTGGGAGGTGAAGAGACTGAAAGTATCGAGAGAGATTGAGGTGAAATGAAGAAACATCGTGAAAATCCTTTATATAGAACCTTTATAATTCTTGACAAATCGAGAGGTGTCGAGAGGTATTGAGGATTAAAATGCGTGTTTTATCTGTCAAAGAGCTGTCCAGAATCTGTCGAGAGGTGCCTACAGCTGAGGGATCTCGATGGATCGAGGTAGCTTTCGAGCATTTAGAAAATTACTTGATGGATCAAGCAGCTATCGAGAATGCGATAAAAAGTAGCTGAAGAGTCTCGACATATAGCCTAGCTATCGAGAGGTATCGAGAAGCTGTCGAGATTGCTTAAAAATAGTTTTTAAAAGATACTTTTTCAAAGAAGAGAAAAACAAAGACATGAATGCAATCAACCATGCTACTCAACCAAGGATCCAATCAAAATTTTGAGCTCTCAAAATCATCTCTCAACAAGAAAACCGTTCAGCTTTTAGATCCCAAATACACACGCGCGCGTGCACACACACACACACTAAACAAGTCTAACCAATTTTATATTTCAAAAACAAGTTAAGACAGTTTAGTGAGTATACATTAATACATGTATTCCTTGTGATGGCCAAATCACATTGTACCTGCACATGTATCAAAAATAGCAAAGAATATTGCGTGTTATATGTGAAAAACATCGCAAGATTGCATAAGTGTCTACATGTTATGACGATTTGAGATATGAGAAAATTATTTTAACTCACACACAATCATAACTATTTGATAGGGACTATCACCTTCGATGTATATCTTATAACTTCCACATCTCCTAGAATACACACTTGCAATCATATATAAAGCATTTTGATTCTTTTTGCTTTTTATTGTTCTTTGCATATTTTTCTTTTAAGCAAACCATGCATGGGCATATAAGAGATAGAAAAGAAACACCTAATGATGTTAAGCATTTGACATTCCACTTTTGCTATGCTGAAACATACAAATGTCATTTCATGATTGACGAGCAACAGTGGTGAGATGGTTATTTATGCCTTTCTCTTAGAATTTTCTAGTCCTTCCTGTCAAAAAGAGTGATACGAGTGTTAAGTACAAGAGATTACTTAATTTTACTCATCACAAACATGAGCCACAAAGCTCACTTGCTTAGTTGTGCATATAGATGCTCATCTAAGCTACAAATGATACAAAGTTTAGAAAACTTTGTTTCAATGGCCATCTAAGATACACAAGTACCAATATACACAAACACACTGTTTTTGTTTTTTTTTTTTCAATTTTTCAATTATTTTTTTTATTTTATGAAAACAAAATAAAGCATAACTGAAAATAAGCAAACAAAAACATGTTAAACAAAATAAAGCAATGCATAAACTAGACTGACTCAAAACAATAAAGCAAAACACACAAGTAATACAAAAACAAAAACAAGAAGGGGAGAGAGAGAAAAAGTGACGGAATCACTTGGAGCCTTTTTCCTTCCACACCTTGGAAGAACCTTTTCGTTTAGCAAACCCTTGATCCAGCGGTAAGGGGGAAGAATTGAAACTGTTCAAGTTTGAAAGGAACATGAAGACTTTGAGAAGATCTCTAAGAGGAGCAAAGGAGGATGAAAACTGATTCTACTTTCCTAACGCGATCATCCTGTTGCTCTATTGAGTAGCTAACCACGTATAGCAATTAGGTTGAGTATGTCTAGCTGTGCCATAGTGATGATAGAAATGCTGCTTTTTCTGTTTGGACTTTTGAATATTTCCCTTCTTAGCCCTAGGGTTCTTAATCTCTTTCTTATCAAGCTTGGAGGTGCTCCCAACATAGATTTACCCTTATCTATGTTCTCACTAGCTAATTCATTTTTAACATTATTGTTCTCAGTTTCGACATTATTGGCAGGAGGAACAAAAACAATAGAACTAGAAGTAGCAATACTAGGAGAAGAGAAATCATACCCTAAATCGGTTCGATCAGAAGCAGATTTCTGAAGACTCAGCATCCCATCAAGTTTTGCACTTGAAGTTCTTTCAAACTGGGCTCCGACTTGGAACAATTCTGCCTCAAGCTTTTTAGTCTTCTCAGCCAAGAAATTATTCTCAAATCTTAGTGCTCCAATGGTCTGATTTGCTTCATCAAAATTTGTGGAGGTTTCTTCTCGTTCGAGCTTCACTTCACTAAGTTTCTTGGTGGCCAACCTATATAACTTCTCATGCTTTTCCGAGATCTTGTATAACTTTGCATAGGCTGTGTGGATGTCATCTTGTTCATCCACATCTTCAACAATCCCTTCGGTAGGACTTATAGTGGCAGTGAAGGAATTTGAGATTTCATCGATCTCATTATCAGAATCATCCTCAGGCTCAGTGACACTTAACATAGCAGCAAGTTCCTTACTCTTCCCAATGGTCTTGAGATACGTAAGGCACTCTTCTTTCATGTGATCAAAGCCCTGACACCGAAAGCACTTTGGTCTTGAGGGAACAGTGAACTGACCGCCATCACCGCCATCCCTAGCATCCTTCTTCCCTCTGCCTTGGCTCTTGAGTTGCAAAGAACTGGGTTACTTTCAATCCCTATTAAATCCTTTCGCATTAGCATTTTTCATCTTAGAATCTTCATCGTCTGAAGACTTATCAGTGTCATTGCTATTGGCCTTCAATGCCATGCTCTTGCTCTTGCTTAATTTCCCGATTCTTGTCAAACCTAACTCATAAGTCTGTAGATTTCCAACCGACTCTATCAAAGGAATTTTGTCAATATCCTTTGATTCCTCAATTGCGGTGATCTTGGCATGAAATCTCCTAAGTAGAAATCTGAGCACTTTTCTCACAATCTTGGGTTTAGGAATGGTTTTCCCAAGATTAAATGCTAAGTTTACTATGTTCTTGAGCTTGGCATAGAACTCATCAAATGACTCATCCTCCTCCATCTTGATTTTTTCAAAGCTTGTAGTGAGCCTTTCAAGCTTTATATCCATGACAGCCTTGGTTCCTTCATAGTTTGTCTAGAGAATGGTCTATGCTTCCTTAGCAGTTTCAGTAGAGGAAATCTTCTTGAATTCCTCATTTGTGATTGCACTGAATAAAGCATTCAATGCCTTGCTGTTGAAGTTTGCCACCTTGATCTTAGCATCATCCCAGTTAGCTGGCGCTTTTGTAGGCTTGGGCCAGCCTATCTCCACAGCTTGCCACACCTTTTCATCTAATGACTGCAAGAAAGCTTTCATGCGTACTTTCTATTATGCATAGTTAGTTCCATCAAATAAAAGAGGTATAATAGGAGACTGTCCTTTATCCATGACAAACAAAGGTCAATGGATCACACAGCAAAGATTAAAACTTAATCAAAGTATGCTGCTCTAATACCACTTGATAGGCCAAGACTGTATTGACCCTTCGTGATAAATTAACCAATTAATTAGCCAAGTTGATTAAATAATTAAATTAACATACAATTTGCGTGACAACACAAACAAATTATCGAATAACGAAATATACAGCGGAAATTAAATGACACTAGTGATTTGTTTAGGAACAGGGAAAACCACTGAGGCAAAACTCCATCGGGTGATTTTAAGGTCACCACTCCCGAGAATTCACTATTATCAAAACAAGCAGTTGCAAGTAAAGAAATCCCAGTACCTTATACCAACCTACAGTTGAACCCTTACCCCTATACCCAATTGGACTTGTTCTGTAGTGACAATCTCTCCTTGTAATGCACGACTCTCAATACATGACGAACCAATAAATGTGTGGATCCCAGTACGCGAGTTAATCACCAACTTGAGAAAGATGTTGGCTGCAAAGTTCTTCAGTTCATTGCACGATGAAGATCAAGAAGTTCCTTAGTCACAAAACCCTATGGTGTACAAACACAGCAGCTTTATCAAGAGAAAGATGAACTAGGGCAAATTTTGTCTCCGGTCACAATTTGCATGAACAAGACTTTGCTCTATACTCGTGCAACCTTTGACGGCCCTTAAAATAATTCTTATATATGTTTAGGGTTGTGAGAAAAGAAAGCCTAAACACATACTCACGGATTAGAGTGAAATCAGCTGTGAAAAACTGAATTTCATAAACCTCAACAGATAGGGTATCTATCAAGCTAGCTGTCGAGCTTCGGGCTTCTACAGCTTTTTCAACCTCAATAGATACTAGCTATCGAGTTTTAAAATCTAGCACTTCTTCACTTGTTTTTTGGACAGATTTGCATAGTTTTAATACTTGAACTTGAAACCTTATTCCTTGAAGTATTAAACACATCCTAGATCTACCCAATTACAAGTAAAGTGCGTTTTGTTAAAGGATTAGCCAATTACATAAAATTTTGACATATGTTCCTAACATGATTCACATATGTCCTAACAAAGATCCTATTAGTGAGCAGACCATCATCCGAAGCAAAGCTCATATTCCCAGACTGAGCGTCGATGTATCTCAAATTCAGAGAGATGAAGAAGCAGAAGAAGGAGGCAACACCGATGAAGAAATTGATCGATTCACTTCCGTACCAGAGGATACATCACAGCCTTTTTCTTCTTCTCAAGCACAAGCAAGAGCCCCCGACTGCCTTGATCTTATACTTGGAAGGGTTGAAGAGTTGCATATAATGCTAGCTTCACACATCAACTACTCCACAACTCAATTCACTTACTTTGAAGGCCAAATCACTGCCCTCTTTTCTCAAATTCTTGCGTAGGAGTACAGCTTGAGGGGGAGTAGTAACAAAATTAGTTTATTTTTGTGGTTTCTAGTTTTTTTATTTTATTTTTTTATTGCTTTTATAGCTTTTGGATATTTACAATGCTTTATTTAAAGCTTTCAAGTACTTTAGTTTAAAATATAGTTTTCTTCAGTACTTTATGTTTTTTGGTTTTTATAGCCGTTCCTTGATGCTTATAGTTTTTTATCGCTTATTGCCTTAATTTCATTAATGCATCATGTGGTACGTTGGACATGTAATTGATTTTAGCATTACTCTTAATTGCATTGCGTGTCCAGATGATCATTTACCTGTTAAATGTTCATTGTGGTCATTTCCCAATGACTGTTTATGTTTAATCAAGTTATGCTTTATGTCTTATATTTCACGTGGTATCTTGATCGCATTTTACTTGTTCTTTATACATGCCTTGTGTTCAACTTGTCTTGTGCTTAATGAAATTTACTTGTTATGTGCAAGTGTTTGAGGATACAGGTGTATATGGTTCAAGTGCTTCACAGCTTTTAGATTTAGGTGTGAGTAAGTTTTGCCAGTGTTCCCAAACTCATGTTTAAGTATAGAGTCTGTTTAAGGGTTTTGTTAGGGAATAGCCAAAGGGGAAGATTGTAAAGTTGTGATTTCCAACTATCTTGTGTTGGCTTTAATTCTGGCCAAATTCGTTTGTAATTTCTTCAATTATTTTCCCTATATATATGTGGGTTTATTTGTAAGGGATGAGTGTGAGAGATCGGTGAAGAATCAAGCTTCAAAACGCGAATCAGTGGAATTCACGACTAGCTGATGAGTAGCTTGCGAGAAGCAACCCGTGAAAAGGCCACGTGTGGAGCACATGACTGGAAGATGAAGAGTTGTGCCAGGCTGTCAATTTCGCAAGTGTTTAGCAAGAAGGGCCATCCCGCAAAGTACCCGTGAAAGTTTCTATTTGGCAAAAAGTTGTGATGCTTTACCAAATTCTTTACCCACACTATAAATACTCTCATTACCCACGAATTGTAGAGAGTGCTTCTCAGAGACAAAATATTAGTTAATACACTTAAGAGTTAGAGATTGTTATACCCACAATCATCTACACATTTTCTTGTGGTTTTCCTCAACTTCTACCTCTCCATCTCTAAATCCTTGAGAGATTGATAGCTCAAACACTAACCACACCCATTCTGAGTGTCAAGTGAAATTTTGGTGTTGTTGGGAAGCATTGGAAGGAGCCAATCATTGGTGAATGCAATCAGGCTAAATTGCGGGATCCTAAAAGTTAGAGAAGACAAGACTTTGAGAAGTCCGTTGATAGCAAGAGCTTAAAAAGCTCAAGCACATGGGGTAGACTAGGTTTGGAGGGTCTTTTGTTATTCGTGTACTCTAACTTTATTCTCTAGTAGATCGATTTCAACTTAGAGGGTCACGGAGAGGTTTTTTCCTGAGCTCTTTGGCTTCCTCTTTGATAGCACGTCTTAGTGTTATCTTGTGTTTGCATCTCTCTTCCCTACTCTTTTAGCTTTCATTTTATTGTTATTGATGGATGAATATGACTTAGGGCAGCTTGATCGGTTCATTGCACTTATTTACTCTTGTTCCGCATTTAGATTAAGTTAGAGTAAAAGAAATCTAACTGTAACTTTTAATTGAGGGTTTGAACAAGCTCTTGGGTTTTAGCACAAATCCAAGCTTTCAAAAATAAGTTGGTAATACTTGAGAAGATTTGTGGATCTAGGAATCTGACAGATATGTTGACCAAGAGTGTCACTATTGAGTGGTTGAAGTTGTGCGCGACTAGTCTCCAAGTGGGAGATTTGTTAGGGGTTTGTGAAACCTAGCTGTGTTTGATTTGAATTATAAGCTGACCCGAAATAATATTGTTACGATTTTTAATAAGAGATTTTTTGAAGCTTAGTCCATGGAGCGGAGGCTTGATCTTGTGCACAAGATATAAAAACTATTGGTTTTGAGATTAGGGTTTTATGTTGTTTTTTAAAGAGAAAACTGTACTATCACATCTTGTATTTTTTCCCTTGAGAATAGTGAAATTCCAGCAACTTCGTGGACATAGGCAAATTGTTGAACTACGTAAATACCGTCTTGTGTGATTGTTTTTTTCAGTGCATATTTTTTCTCTATTTTTGCATCTCATAGATCTGAGAATTTTGTGTTTATTCCCCTTCATTTCAATGGTAAAGTCTTTTGTAATTAGTTAGTGATTTTGAGTTCAAATTCCGCCTATACCAAAATAAATTAGTATCTTAGTCTAATGATAAAAAGATTTAAAATTCATTGTAAATAAGATGTCATAGATTCAAATCGATAATATCTATCAATAAAAATCTTTTTTTTTTTTTGAGAATTTATCAATAAACATCTAGATTCTGTTAAAGATATGTAGTTTTACAAATGTATATTGCTTTAGCAATCTAAATGCACTTCAATCCTTGTTTCCAAAATTTTGTGCCTACAAACATCGATGTATCCGACGTAGAATAGTCAGCAGGAGTAACTCTATCTCTTAAATCCCTAGTACAGATTAGATTACAACCTCACCTTTCCTTCAATTCTTGTATATTAAAGTCTTTTTGGTTTTTTGGTTACAAGATACCTATGGAAATGGTTCTTGTTTACTTCTTAAACTCCTTATCTCTACTAAATGAAAGTGGGAATAATTGCACCAACCAAAATTTTGTTTTCTATATATAAAACAATGAAAGGATTTGGAATTATTTTAGAATTGCACTAATTAAAAAAAAAAAAAAAAGAGGTAAATTGTGAGAAAATTTTTCAAGGTTAGATCCCATATATTGTAATTTTAAAAACTTATAAGTCATACTAAAAGATAAAAAAGAAGGAAAAATCTGCATTTTTTTTAAAGGGTCCCCAAAACATTAAACTTATTTGTTATTTCCTCAACTTTTCTCTTCCACCATACCACCATAACGTATAGGAAACAACCAATTACTAAAATATATTAATCTAACCAAAACGAGAGAGAGAGAGAGAGAGAGGTGTTCACAAGTCAATCCATAAATTACAACCCTTTTACTCAACATCAGTAGTATCTACTTGACCCTCCACATGCACGGTGATCATATACATGGGTTCTTGCCGACATTTGACATCGTCTTCTTCTTCCACATGACCAAAAAAAAAAAAAAAAAGCAGAAGAAAGAATTAAAAAAGGGAAAAAGGAGGAAAATTTGTGGAAGTAAAACTTTACACATAAACCCCAAAGTTTTAAATTGGATTTTAGTTATTTAATTAGGTGCCAATTATTGAATTAAAAGTTAAAACATGTTTTTGATATTTTATTTTTATTTTTATTTTATTTTATATAAGATAGAAATTCTATCCTAATTTAATCTAAATGTATATGTGTGTGAAGCTTCTTTTTAAAGTCTTAAATTCTGGCCCTTGTCGCCCCCCCCCCCTCCCCACAGCCCATAAAAACTTTATATTTATAAAGTGACTATCACGTCAAAAGTGCGTGGTGATTTGATATTTTATTTTTGAAATAAAAAATTGCTTAATTTAATATCATATTGGTTTAGGTATTGACAAGTTTAGTTAAGTTCGTAATTAATTAGTATAATATTCATGTTTGGTTGTAAATTTAGAAAATGAAATTATTATTATTATTATTATTATTATTATTATTATTATTATTATAAAAAAGTGGTGTTTTTGCTGTTGGCCAAGTTTATTTCATTCATTACTTATGAGACACCCCAAATTTGGCCAATGAAGACACTGTTGCATATATGTAGCACTGTGTTACTAGGGTGACCAAGGCCTTGTTTGGTTTTTTATTTTTTTTTTTCATCACTCATCACTCAATTTTCGTCATTCATTACTCATCACTCATAACTTAAAATACTCCAATTTCCTCAAACCCATCCAAACGCACTCATCACTTAGTTATTTTGTTTCCCAATAAAAAAAAAAAAACGTAAAAGTCAAACTTTGCGGCATAAGCACACGCACAACAACTTGTTTCAAAAAAAAAAAATAATAATAAAAAATAAAAAAGTCCAACATTGCGGCTAGAAAAGTAAAAAGTTATAAGTTTAATTACAAAAATGCCATTGAAAACAGAGTTATGAAACTGAAAACAACTAAAATGTGTTTTCAGTTTCCATAACTCATAACTCAAAAATCAGAGAATTGAGTAATGGAAACAAAAAATTGGAAACAGAGTTATAGTGCTCCCAAACGGACTTCTAACTATAAGTCCCACCATTTTTGAGTTATGAAAACAGAGTTATGAGTTATGGAAACAACAAATCCAAACGGCTTCTAAGTCCCTGGTGTCAAAAGGTGCCGCTTATTGAATTCAGACGTGCTTGAAGTATTTGTATGTAATAAATCATACAATATGTAATAATTATTTTCTTTCATATAAGATATAGGCAATAAAATACAGGAATAATTACATAATAAGTTCCAGAGTTACGATATTATTTTTAAGTTAATTAGCTCTAAAGATTCAAGTACAAAAATTTTCATAAAGTGTGTTTGGAAGAGATTATTTTAATTGACCTATTTTGTTTAAGAAATAAATTATATAAAAATATAGATGTATTTATAAAAGATGAGGTTTTAAAATACTATGCAGTTGTTAAAGATAAAAAAAAAAAAAAAAAAATATTATATACACAACTCTTTTATAATAAATTTTAGGTAGAATGTTGTTACTTACTGTTACTAATTGATAAAAAAATAATTTCAGTAATGAGTTCAAATTAAAACTAGTAACAATTTGTCACTTAGAATTTTTTATGAAAGTATTGTAGATGCAACACTTTCCATGTAAAAATAAGTTGGCATGCATGGTAAGCTAAATAAATAGACCGGTAATACAGTTTTACCGAAATAACATAATTTTATGTAAGTTATACTTAATGACTATCTACTAACTAAAATCTTTCCATTCATAAGTAGAATTATGACGATAAGAAAATCAAAAGTCGGATTTTATATTCATGTGAAACCCTAATAGATATATATAATATAATGAATACATTATTTTATTGTGGTTTTTTTTTTTTTTTTTTTTTTTACATTCAAATATTGCTTTGTATTTGAATTATTATTTTTCAAATTAGTTTTGAATACTATATGTATAAATCCGCATGCATGAACGTAAATGTGAATGTCATAGATAAATTTTGCCCTTCCCCATCAAGCTGAATTCTAGCTTAGTCATTAGTCACATTATGAATTTAATCAAAAAGACCTATTATTATATATGGTTTTCACTACTCACAACTTGTCATTTCAGCAAGTTATGGAAAATGTTGTGTCCCTAGATTTATTTGGCTATTAGAAATTCATAGTTTTTCCATATTTAGTATCAGCACTACACACCAAATTTAGTAGGGTTTCATGTTTTTGAAAATCTCATTATAGGCTTTCAAAGGAAGCTTATTGGCATATACACATCACTCTAGATTACAACTGCTGAGTTCTTAAACAGGTGGGAACCTCTTAATCACTTTAAATCTCCTCTTACAAGATAGGCTCTAAGATAATTAAAGGATGATATAAACCTAAATTATGCCAGAATGGATACCCAAACTAGAATATAAACGTAATGATGTAAATATCTAAATGACAAATGTGTTCAAAGTTCAACCTAATCTAGGACATATAAACATGGGTAATTTGGGTTTTTTATTGGGAGGCAGTCCATTCCAAAAATGGTGCCAACAGGACAGTGCCATGTATATGTCCTTCAAATTAATAGGTCTCAGAGACTGAATAACCGGTTAGTCACCTTTTTCCTACCCAAGCATCTATAAAAGGTGAGGCATTCTCACCTTTTTCTGCATCAAATCATTTCTTCCTTTTTGTTTAGCGTAAGTATGAATAGAGATTAGAGAGTGAAAAAGCTTTTTTTTTTTTTTAATGGTTACACTTTTACTGTATTGTATTTGTAGACTCATATTAGACTTTTGTTGTTTCTTTCACTTTGCAGGTGATTAAGTTGTTGAAGAAATGGAGGGATTTAATGCGATGGTACCAACCCAAGGGAATGATGGCTCCAACACCTCCTTTATTCCATTTCCACCATCGCATGGAAATGTTAGCTCTGGTATGCCCTGCAACAATGCAAGTGGTAGCTCTGTCCAAGGAGTTGCAGCTATTGCAAGTGAGCCCAAAACTGAGAACCAGCAGGCCCCTCAAGGTCCTCGTGAACCAGAATCCAACGTTGACCCCAAGAGGCTCAGAAGGTATATTAATTTGTCCACCTCTTTATATAAATCCCTTTTCCACATCTATACCTCCTATATAGATTCTTCTATGATCTATAAAATAAATTTTTTTATTTTAATTAAATTTAAATTATATTCTATATTTAAGTCATCCACTAGATTCTTTCCACAATTAAAATAAAAGATAGCATAATTACCTTTAAATACAATAATTATTAAATTTCATATTTTGACAAAAAAATAAAAGACTAGTAATAAAATATCAAAATTATCAAATTTCATATTTGGACAAAAAGTAAAATAGAGGGGAAAAAAATCATATCTCGTTATTATTATTATTATTATTTTGTGTAATCTTTCTTATTTCTAAATTTTTTTAAGCTTCAAAAAATTTATCAAAGAAAATTTAGAATAGATCAAAAGAAAAATAAAAGGAAAATTTTTTAATTGGAGAGTATGTTTGTGTGTGTGTGTGTGGATATATTGTTAGCTTTCAAAAATGCGAAGCTCAAATTCTTTCTATAATAATTTATTATTTTTGTAAAATGAGTGAATCGGAACAAAATTTTGAGGTATTATAACATCTATTCTAGGGTTGTAGATCAGTAGATGCAAAAATGGTTACTATGTAGACTTAACCTTTTTTTTTTTTTAATACTACGCGGCTTATTTGTATATATTATATAATCTAAACAAATAAATATGATATAATAGATATGCTATTGTAAAGGTTTCTTTAATATGATAATATTTACATGAGTAGTATTATATTGTCCGGATTGATCTTAAGTATTATTTATATAATGTATGTGTATTAAGCACGTAGACAAAATATTTATAGCATTGTATATTTGTGAGTATATGGAAACATATTTATGTTAGTGTCAAGTTTTGCCGCGCACGATATTTACATTTTTTTTTTTTTTTTGAAAAACAAATACACACATAAGGGAGAGCTTGATATTTAAATTTAGTTTAATTGAAAATAGAAAGAGATCTTTCTTATTTTCTAAATTTGTTTAAGCTTCAAAAAATTTATCAAATAAAATTAAGGATAGATCAAAAGAAAAATAAAAAAATATTTTAATTTGAGAGAAAAAATACAATATATACAAATATAAATAAATATATTGTTAGCTTTCAATTTTTTTTTTGACTGAAAGAGGTAGAGCTTTCAAAAATGCTAAGTTCAAATTCTTTCTATAATAATTAATTATTTTTATAAAAATGGGTGTATTGTAATAAAATTTGAAGTATTATAACATCTATTCTAGGGTTGTGGATGCAAAAATGGTTGCTATGTAGTCTTATTTTTTTTTTTAAATATAACTTGGCTTATTTATATAACAGATCTAAAGAAAATAAATATAATATAATAGATATGCTATCTTTAAAAAGGTTTTTTAATAAGAATATTTACGTGAGTAGTAATATAATGTTCGGATTGATCTTAAGTATTATTTATATAATATTTTTTCATTAATCACATAGACAATGTATGTATAGCTTTGTATGTTTGTGAGTATATGCAAACATATTTATGTTAGTAGCAGGTTTTGCCGCCACGATATTTAAATTTAGTTCCATTGAAAATAGAGAGATCTTTCTTATTTTTTTAAGTTTTTTAAGCTTCAAAAATTTTATCAAAGAAAATTAATAATAGATCAAAAGAAAAATAAAAAGTAAAATTTTAATTGGAGAGAAAAGAGTACAATATATATTGTTAGCTTTCAAAAATGTTAAGCTCAAATTCTTTCTATAATAATTTATTATTTTTATATATATGAGTGTATTGTAATAAAATTTTGAAGTATTATAGCATCTATTCTAGGATTTTAGATGCAAAAATGATTACTATGCAGTCTTAATTAAAAAAAAAAAAAAAAAAAAAAAACAGTGCGGATTATTTTTATATACTTTTTGAGCGAAAAGTAAGCGAGATAATAATTAAAAAAAAAACATAATAAACATAATAAAATCTGAACAAATAAACATAATAAAATAGATATGCTATCTTTGTAAATATTTTTTAATATAAGAATATTTACGTGAATGGCATTATAATGTCCGGATTGATCTTAAGCATCCTTTATATAATATATTTTGATTAAGCACGTAGACAATATATGTATAGCTTTATACGTTTGCAAGTATATGTTTGCCGCACTCTGATATGTAAATTTAGTGCCTTTCTCTATTTTTTTGGCCCGTAGAATTCTGGCAAGCAGGCAATACTCGCAGAAATATCGACTCAAACAGCTTCAATATATTCTGCAACTCGAAACTGAAGTGAAGGCTCTGCAGGTGATTTGCGAATCTCAGCATGCTCATGCTCTTGTGTGTGGGTGTGTGTGCCTATGGTTAATTCCTTACATTCTAACATCGATCAATTAATTAATTAATATTTTGAAACTTCGGATTTCCCTTTTCTTTTTTATCTTTTTTTAATTATATATATGTGCAGGCCGAATTAGCGATCAATTCCCCTAGGATTACATATAGTGATCGCCAAAACTCACTTCTACGAGAAGAAAACAATTCTATGAAGCAAAAACTTGATGCCTTCTCCAGTGAACTTATGCTCAAAGAAGGTAAATACACACGCACTCTCTCCCTGACACACACATGCACTGAAAAATGAAAGATTCTTAAATGAAAAAAAAAAAAAAAAAAAAAACTCTTGTACTTGAGTTTTTATAACTAAAAACATGATTTAAATCACATTTTTAGTTTATAAACATACACAAGACATTGTATGAAATAGACAACCCCCTTCTTAAATAACCATATAATAATTACTGCAGCTGAATATGAAAATCTGAAGAAAGAAAGAGCACTGCTGATGAAGTTCTTTGGGATTTATCAACCCGAACTGCAACTGCCAGAGATGCTCAAAGCTAGTCATCAACTGGCGAATATGGGCTTAAACCAACCTGAGATCAATGATGATTTCATGGAACCTGGTGTGCCGCAGATGCTGAACCAGAACCTGAACCAATTTGGGGTTGGAGGGCCTTCCTACAACTTCATGTAAACTTTCTGCTATTGGTTTGTCCAGAGATGATGTCTGGGTTTATGCTATCCTTTTGTTTCCCTTGTGCTTGTTTATTTGATGTTTTCCGAGATAATTTATAATTATCTTGATGTCTTTCTTTCTCTTAGGAGTCTGTTAAGGCTTATGAAAGAGAAAATGATATGTTGCTGATATTTTGTTGGTTTACTTGAACTCTGGTATCCTGGAATTGTTTTTCATCAATAAATCAGTATGTGTGCTGGAATATTCATGGTGCAATCGATTAATTAAGTGGTTAAATCTTTTAACGAATATAAAACTATTAGGCCTAAATCTATTAGCTTAAACTTTTAAGGTAAAGGTAGTAATTAATTTGAAGTGGCGCCTTAAAATGATGTATGAGTTCCTCAAAAAGACCCCCTAAGATGTTAATTCTCAAACAATTTATAGTTAATTAAGGCCCTTCAAAAACTAAGTCTGTCTTTCAAATTTTGATAGTGTCGTTGAAGTAGATGTTTAATTTTTAAGAGAATGACGAGAAATAAATGAAAACAGACGTTTGAAGAATGGGCTCTTAGGTTTTTTAATCATTACATTCAGAGACATGTCTACGTTTGGACCAAGCAGGGAGCTCATGGCTCCTATGCCCGATTGAGCGTCCCCCAATTTTTTTTTTTTTAAATATGAAGTTATTTAAATATCTTGACTCTTTAACATAAATTTTTTTTTAATTTAATTATGATCCTTTAGTGAAAAATAAAAAAATAAAAAATTTTCTCCCCCAAAAATTAAGGCCAAACCAAGAAATAAGGGATTAAGGACCTTCAAATAAGGTTACTCTTTTATTTCTATTCTAAGATAGCCCCCTACTCTTGGATATGCATGTGGGCTTTCCTTCAATACATTTAATATTAGTTTTTTCCCTCAAATTTTGATAGAGATGGTAGTATTAGATCCAAAGAAAAAATGTGTGTTTTATTTTATTCATTTTCATTTTCTTTTAATCATGCCAATGATTGGTAAAGAATTAATTGAAGATTAACAACCTACCAATACACTTATGGAGTGGTTGTACTAATGTTTACTCTCCTACTGCAATTATGAAACAAGAATTTTTAGAAATGAATATGATCAAAATTAGATTTTGCAACAAAAAGGAAGATGAACTTCTAAAGGACTCTTTAATTTGTATATTGAAAGGAAAATTATTGTGAAATTTAATTAATTATCAATCATGAATGATTTTTGGGATATAAAAGAACCTTAAGTTTTGTTTTAATAGATGTTTGATTTGAAATGTTTTGAAAAATAATTATTTTGTATATTTTTTGTTTATAATATGTTAACAATGAATATATGCTCATTTTGTTTTGTCTATATTAATTTCGTCTGAAATTTTAATATATCATTCTAAACCTGAATTGCAAAAAAAAAAAAAAAAAAAAAATGGTTCATGGTTGGACCTTCCAAAGATTAGATTCTGATTCCATTCCAAATTACATTACCAATTAATTTCATAATTTTTGAGTGTCATGTGATGAGTATTATTATAAATCAGAGTATAAAAAAATCTTTTAAAGTTAATGATGTAGGTCTTAGATATATTATTTGTGATAAAATCTAAACCATGAAAAATTCTTTAAGTACTCCCGGAACACGGAAAAATAGTGTTCACTTCTCTCACATTCATGATAGATCTCACCATGAATATGAGAGGAAAAAACATCATTTTGCATACTCTAAGAGTATTTAAGAATTACACTTAAACTATGCAGAGGACTTTTTTATTTAGGAACTTACGTCATCACTCGCATTAATTTATTGTGACATTAATTAGAATCTAAGCAAATAACTAAATTACCATTATCTTTGTATATAGGCGTGAATAATTTATCCTTAGTGTCCTCCAACCAAATTACAAGGACAATTTCAGTCTTAATTCAAAACAAATGTGTAATAAATTATTTACAACATGCAGATAGAAATGTGTGTATAAATATATATATATATATATATGTATATCTTATTTCCTATCCAAATACTTCATATGATAAGCTTTTTGGGTCTCAAAATTACAAATAAATAAAGCATATATTATATAGTTATTTTAAGTGGTTATACTTTGTTAAAAGTTTTAGTAAATTACCTAATTCTTATATAGTTTGGATCGATAGTTTCAAAATAAATCTTAATTTTAAATTTTTTTTAATGAAAACTATGAAATTTTTTCATCATTTTAATTCCCACCTTCAATAAGTCATTATTAACTAAAACTAACATATTTTCATATAAATTGTGACTAAAACCTATCGAAACGTAAAAAATTATTTCATGTGATAGCGCAAAAGGCACTACCAAATTTACTTAGATAAAAATTGTGTATATAATAATCAATTATAAGATGTAATTGATACACTTTATGTTAAGTAGCAACTGTATATATAATAATTAGTAATTTAATTATTGTCACCAAACATGCAAAGAAAAATAATACTAGATAAGCTCATTTCAAAATCATTCACATAATTTATGGAAAATGAAAGTCTCAATTTGTGTTTACTTTTGCTAATATTGTAACCACATAAGCCTTTGAAAAACCATATTTTCTATTTTATTTTTTTAAGGAAAATGATAAGGGAACTATATATCAATTTTACTATTAAAAAAAAATTAACATTTACAAACTGATGTAGTAATAAATGTAATTACTGACGCATCATTAACATAAAAAAATTTTAGGTTAATTTTTTGTGTTGTATTTAAAATTTGATATCTTCCCCCTCCCAAAAAAAAAAAAAACCCCTCATATATTTACATTTTCTATTAGAATCATGACACTTCATATTTTATTTTAAAGTTAGAAAATATAGTTCCATATATAGACACAATTATAACAAATGCATATTAATAACTATCATAATTATCAAAGTTAATATTTAGTAACTATCAATTTTATTTTTTTGAAAAGAAAGAAACTATCATATTTTGTTGAACTTTTTCTTACATTGTACTGGTTGTTAACAAGTATATTTTATAAAATGAAATACTTTGACTTTTTGTTTACTTCTACTAATGTTGTCACATAATCTTTTGAAAGCTAATATTTTTTAACATCATTATTCTACTTTTTATGTTCATATAATTAATATGAATCTTGCTACATTAAATTTTCTTTAAATTATGAAATAATTATTTTCATAAATAAATACAAGCCTAATAAATAACTATTATAATTATCAAATTTCTTTTTCAGAAAAAAATTTATAAATGAAAGAGAATATCATATTTTGTTGAACTTTTCCCTGAATTGTACATATTATATTAGTAACTAATATAATATCTATTGAATTTTCTTGAGCATTATATTACATAAATTATTGACTAATATAATGTATAATAAAAATTGTCTTACACACTATAATTCTACCAAGTGGATGTCTCCTACTTTTTCTTTTCTTTTATTTTTCTATTATATTACGTACATTGAAATAATAAACACAGTTATGGACATAATTTCAAATTAAAAATAAAAATAAATAAATAAAACTGATCAAATTGGACATCTACTACCAAAAACAAAAAAAATATATTTATAATTTAACTTATATAATATTAATATCTACAAAAAAGTTGGATCGTATATTTTGTGTTTACGCTATGTGATCGATGTAATATTAAAAGTTGTACAACATAATTTATCATGTAACTCATTATAAGTACATTATATTATAAACTTAATTAGCTTACTTTAAGTGGAAATCTATTGCAAAATATTTAAAGAAATTAAAATGCTACTCCCATTACAACTCTATTATCAAAGGTTTTAAAGAATTAATGCTAGTTTAATTATTTTTTTATAATTATTTTATAATATAATATAGATAATATTTGCTTCACAGGAATCTGTTTAATTGGAATGCCTCATCCAAATCTAGAATTTGCAATGTATTTAGTTTGATGGAAATTAATTATAGAAAACATTTTTTTGCATTTATGGGTGTTTAGGGTAATGTAAAATGTTGTTCAACTAGAAATTGTTTTCTAGTTGACCATAAAATAAAAAGCACTTAGAGCGTCAGTGTCCGGGATTCCAAATGGTAAAATATGCTATATGTAAGCATCAAAGCATAAAAAACATGCATGCTCGAGCTTCTAATTACAAAATTTTTTACCATAGTGCTATAGCTTCCGTCTTCTCTCACTCTCTCATGGTACTGGGTGTTGGAGCATTTTAATATTAAATAATTAAAATAAATAAATGTTATAATATAAATGTAAAGATGTGGGAGTGAATATGGAAGATGAGGAGTTAGTGAAAATGTTTAATCTCACATTGAAAATGAGAGAAACTATTTTATTCTTTTTAATTGTGGTGATTAATGCGTTAACATGAATTGTCTCAAATATTGTGCACAAGGGGGAGGCGAAGAGTGGAGGTATCAAAATTGAAAATGAGTCAGCCTCTTGGATCCTCCTACTTGACAGTCCATTAAGAATAATTATCATATCCGTTGGTGAGTAAATGACCCGAATTAATACTCCATTTTTACTATGGAAAATAAAGAGTCACTAACCCACTTAATGGACTATCCGTTTGGGCCTTTTCATTCTTCACAAACTCCTTATCTCACCATTTATTGTGTAACTCTAGCCCATCAGATTAATATCCAACAATTAATCTTGTAACACCCAATACATCAGAATAATGGACCTAATTAATCAAAATAAATTGGGCAGTAATTTTGTAAGGCCCATTGAGCCTATAAATAGACTCTTGCAGACTCAATCCAATTTACTGAAACATACACAGCAATATACACTAAAAAAATAGAGAGATTCTTGGCAATAAAGAGTGTTCTTTCTGGTGGAGTTTTGGGCTTGAACACTTTGTGTAGAAGCTGTTCTAGCCATACAACATTTATTGGCTGTTGTATCCTGGGGGAGACAAGTCAGAGAAGGTCTGCACCGGTTACAGAGTTTAGCCAACCAAGGGCTTGAATCTCCTTAAAGAGAGCGAGTGTCGCGCCTCAATTCAAATAATGTTGTGTATTTTCTCTTCATATTAATAATATTCAAATGTATTATTATTCAGTTTCTATTTTCATTATTATTGTGTTTGCACCAACACTGGGTTTATTCTAGCATGGGTCCAGCATGGGTGTGGTGGATTGCAATCAACGTGTGGTTGGTTAAGATCGGCATGGGTGTGCTTGGTTAAGATCGATTGGGTCCGGCGTGGGTCGTTGAGTCCTTACTCCCTCTCTCTCTCTCTCTCTCTCTCTCTCTCTCTCTCTCTCTCTCTCTCTCTCTTACCAAGTTTGTCTTTCTTTTCTTTCCCTTTGAGCCCAGGTCCTCTCATCTCATCTCTGACACTCTATCTTTAACATACCCCTTTGATGGTGGTGTTGGGCCTCCAAGCTGATAGAACAGAGAAGCAAAGATCAGTCCAGTCTCCACTGATTTGTTGTGTTTCGGTCCAGTTTCCACCGATCTAGTGGTGGTTGAGTTGTCCAATTTGTGGTGGGTTTTGGTTTTGGTTTGGTGGTGGTGGGTAGCTACGGCAGCAATGGGTTTGGCTAGTGTGGGTGTGGGTATAATTGGGTTTGGCATTGATGTGGTGGTTGTGGTAGGGGGTGATTGATTTTAGTGGAGGTAGGGGTTACCGTGGTGGTGGTGAAGGGGTGGGTTTTTGTTATGGGTTATTTGTGAGTTTGTGTATGTGGAGGAGGGGTTGCTGTGTTGGTGGAGGAGGGTGGGTTTCATTGTTTGCTGTTGTGTTATGGGTCAGGTTAATGGTGGTGGCTGATTGGCTATTGTGGTTGTGGTTGTGAAGCTTTATAGGTTTGGGTGTTGTGTGTGTAGTAATGGGTAGTGTGTTGATGTGGTTGTTGGTTGCTTTAAGGTAGAATGTGAGTGGCAGTGGTGTTGATCTTTTAGACACTGTGAAATGGAGAGGAAGAATGGATTAGTGGTGGTGGTTTTGGTTGGGTTGATGGTGGTTGTTGATGGCCATGGCAATTAGTCTTTTTTTTTTTTTTTTTTTGTGATGGCTTGGTTTTTTTTTTTAATTATTTTTTATGAAGAGGAAGAGGGACAAAGAGAGAAAGAGGAGAGGAAGAGAGATAGAAAGAGGTGGTGAAATTAATATTTTAATGAATTGATGAGATAAATAAGAAATGGGATGTTAGGTGTATTGCAAAGTTGTATGGTATAATAGATAAAGTAGGTTTTGAGATGGTAAAATGAGATAATTTTTAGAAACTGGATGTGAATGCCCTTATGGAGAAACTTGATTTACGCTTTTTTCTTTTGTAAACAACTTTTTCCTGGCCCAAAAAATATCAACCAAATCTCGACCCCTCATTTTTCGCAACTTAACCACCATGTCCCCCAACTAATGTCCCCGGTCTTCGGTAACCATCCACCGGCTGCCGCCATTGCCAATCCCCAATCACGATTTTTTTCATTTAAAATTTTTTATTTTTATTATATATGTGCTTAGGAGATGAGAAAATGTGAGAAAGTAATAGCAAATATATTTTCCAAACTATTTCCAAGAATGCAACCAAACAATTGAATGTAAATTATTTTCCATTTTTTTTTTGAGTAAACAGTAATACTTATTAGAACACACACGAAAATAGTAATACTAGTGTTTTAAACCGGGTTTATAATACATTCTATAACTTGAGTACAACTACAAAATGGTCTAACCTTTATAGTTGTAGACTGGGGTTATAAACAATGGACACTAGACACATACAAATAATGTGGGATAAATATCCCTAATTTTTTTTTTGAGTAAACAGTAATACTTATGAGAACACACATGAAAATAGTAATACTAGTATTTTAAACCGGATTTATAATACATTACATAACTAGAGTACAACTACAAAAGGGACTAACCTTTGTAGTTGTTAACTGGGGTTATTAACAGCGAGCACTAAACACACATAACCAATGTGGGATAAATATTTTTTTTAAGTATACAATAATACTTATTAGAACGCACACGAAAATAGTAATATAATATTTTAAACTGGGTTTATGATACATTATATAATCAGAGTACAACTACAAAAGGAACTAACCTTTGTAGTTGTAGATTGGAGTAATACCTTTATAGTTGAACTAAACACAGCAACCTCACACTAATTTTGCCTATTCCACTGGGTTAATCTGTGATTTCCATTCCTATCTTCTTCTTCTCTTTAATAAAACTCCTTTTTTTGTAATTAAAGATTATTTTATAGGTAAAAGTTGAAGGAGACATAGGTCTTCTTCTTAAGGATGATCTTGGACGAATTCCATTTGATCTAAAGAGCCAGATATCAAGCACGTGGTTAAAAATTAATTTATTGTCCTTTCATTGGCTCATTCGGTTCAAAGGGCGCCTATCAAGGCATACATTCATTAGTAATCACCTTAACACTAATCTTTTGTTTCAAAAATCCCTTCAATCCACTATTCTAATGTTTTTCACTCATATGTATGTACACCACACCGATTTAACTTGGGTCTCTCATCCTTGTCCATGATTTGGCTAGCATTCCAAGTCTCTGCTAAGATTCTCTCTCTCTCTCTCTCTCTCTCTCTCTCTCTCTCTCTCTCTCTCTCTTTGGTTAATTGAGAACATTTTGTAAGAATTTAGACCCCTGTAAAACTAGATTGTTTATCCTAATTAATTAACCAAGTGGATACTTAGGTTTATTATTTAGATCTAGGTTAAACACAAATAATCATAAATAATAAAGCAGCAGAAAATAAAGAACACAAAGATCTGATGACCCAAGAAAACCAAATCGGTAAAAAACCTAGGGAGAATTTAACCTAACTATCCTCAAGGTAAAATAGCAAATCCACTAGAAAGAATTGAAGTTTACATAATAGCGACTTAGACCACTAACATCCTATTGCTACCTCGAGTAGAAAACTTACTACCATGACCACGTGACAGCTCCGAATCCACGGAATACTTCTTTCTTTGGCCTTTGCAAAACAAAAACACCCACGTTTGTGACTTTAAGATCCCACTCAAAGGTTTAGCAACACAAACTCTCTTGTTTGTGACTCCAAGACCACCCTTGAAGGTTTAGATCATCAGCACCTTTGATGACTAGAGAAGGCAGCAACTTCAACAATACCGGATCTTGAGAATCTTCAAGCAATAACACCGGTAGAAGATATGAGAGAGCTTTTTAGGAACAAAACCCTAAATACAAAAGAGGCACACTCTTCTCTCTCTAAAAAACCTTATAAAAACGTGCTTAGGGTTTCCTTTATATAGTGGAAGAAGTAAATCTGAAACCCTAATTATTAATGGGCTTGAACTGCTGTTTAGGCTTAATTAAAATTCTGCAGATACGACTTTCGATCAGTCGAGCCTGTTTCTCGATCGGTCGAACCAGACAGTTTCTGAATTCTTCTTTCTGCAGCATACTTGTTCTTGAATCTTGACTTGAATCACCTTAAGCATTGTCTAATGATACCTATAGACTCTAGGATCTATATCTAGACAAGTTTGTGTTTACGATTTGCCAATTGTTCTAAACTTTTAGAACTTAACAATCTCCCCTTTTGGCAATTCGTAACAAAACTTACATACAAAATGAAATGCTCAAATACAAGAATAACCCAATACAATAAAATGCCCAATTACATCACAAATCTCAATCTAAGACTCTAACCTAGAAGTTGCAAGAAGATGCAGAAGGTCTTGATCAGAATGTACCTGTCTTTCCTGAAAACACTCAAAAGAATACATCACCGCATGTGTGGAAAGAAAGACATATAAACAATAATATGAAACAGAAATATAAAAACAAAAATAAATTCTAACTCTCCCTCTAAGTTACATACATCAAAAAGTTTTTATATTCACCCCCTTTCAAAAACAATTTTATCTCCCCCTAAACAAGACAAACAGGATTCCCACATTTCATCTATTTCTCCCCCTTTTTTGTCATGTATTGACAAAGACAACTCTAACAAAGAATAGAGTGACAGTAAACATGAGAGAAAAAAGAAAATCAATGGAACATAAAACAGTTTAGCTTTATAGAAAATAGAGAGAACTCCCCCTATGAAGAGCAACAACTCCCCCTATGAACAACAAAGGCAAAAAAAAAACTTTTCTCCCCTTATAAAAATAGGAAAAACAAAACAAATTTTGGGAAAAAAAGTTTTGGGGAAAATTTAGGGGGTGAGGAAAAATAAAAATACAAACCTAAAAAAAATTGAGTTGATGATACACATGAAGAAAAATATTCTCTCTTTCAATAAATGCAAACTTGACACTATGTGACCCATAAACAATTGCATGAGTAGAGAAAATATTTGCACATTGATTGTCCATCATATCTCTTAAAAAAAATATTTTCTGCAGTCCACACATCAAGAAAAATAGCATATACTAAAATATACAAAGGACTCAAAAATTAATCAATCAATTTTTAATTCAAGTTGAGTACCCAATTTAGCAAAATGTATGCATGTTATGTGTGAAACAATGAGATATATGACTCCAAAACTGCAAGATGGATACAGAAAACAATGCAACTAATGTGAATCCTAACCGTAAATGATGCATGAAAAAAAAAATTTTGGTCAAAAACTCAGAAACTGAAAATTTTTCAGTTTCGATCAGTCGAGCATCAATCGAATACCAATCGAGCTAGGTAGATTCAAACCAAAAATTTTAATCGCAATTTCGATCAGTCGAGAGATAGATTTGATCGATCGAAAATCTGGAAAAATTAAATTTTTGAAAAACAGAGCAATTTTATGCAGAAACTTATCAAAGGATAGTATTTTATGAATGAAATGCATGAGTATGAGATTAAAAGTTTTTCAAAAACACATTAATTCAACTCAGATCTTTCAAAAATAAGTTTTTCAATCAATATGACCTTAAATCTCAAACTTTAAACACGTTTTGTATCAAAATCAAGGAACATAAAATCTTGGATGGCTAAAATAAATTTACACACAATATCATGTATTAAGTTTAGCAAAGAGTAACTTGTGTAGCGTGTGCAACTAGTAAAAGTTTGAGAAACATGTGAGGTGATATGTGAATAGAAATCAATCACAATTTCTACAAAATTCATCACGTAAATTTGAAAGGGACTAACACCTAAAGAGTTACATCATATAACTCTCACATCTTCTAGAATAAAAGCTTGCAATTATGTAAGCTTCTTGATTTGCCTCATAATATACACACCAATTTCAATTGATCAGAAACTTATTAAAATAGCCAGGATAATGTACACACAAATTTTATTTGAATTGTGAATTTATTATAGCCCAATAATGTACACACCAATTTTAGCATTAAAACCGAGGCTACACCTTATTTTCTTTTTGTGCATGTGCTACACTTTCTCGAGCACAAAATCTTATAATATGCACTAAGGTATTCATGATTGGCTAATAAACAGTGGTGAGATGGTTATTTATGCCTTTCTCAATAAGACCAAGTCCGACAATCAAAGACATGTGACTTCAAGATCAAGATCATGTGATCAAAAACTATAAATATCTTTCCCACACAACATGCACTACAAACTCAAACTAGTAAAGTGTAATAAAATAAGCTCATTCAAGCTAAACAAAGTACATAAACATGTTATGTAAAGATAATATGGCCAACCTTAATTATAAATCCAAGATATATAATACAAAACACATAAAAATATTTTTGGTTTTAAAAAAATTTATGACCAAAACTAAAAGCACACATTATGTTAAATGATTAAAAATGCAAATGCAATGCATGACAGTGCTTAACTAAGCTATAGAGGGTACATAAATAAGAAATATCAATTTCTTAATTAACCCATGAGTACATGTACAAACTAGTATATACTCACACAAAAAAAGAAATAGCTTAGCACTTATGCAACACATACTATTCAAGTTTCTCCACAATGTCAAGCATGTTCTAAATCAAGAGAGAGATATCATAATTTATGTAATCCTCAAGAAAAATAAAACTAGACACAAAATAAAATATTTTTGTCTTTCTGAAAATTTTCAATGTTTTTGGATTTTTTTTTTAAATAAAAACAACTTAAAAAACAAAACAACCAAAAACAAAAACAAAACATGTCCACAAACAATTGAAAGAATTAAATCAGGGACAAGTTAGCAACACTCACTTTAGAGAATTTTTTCTCACCCATATAGCACTAGTCTTCGGCTTTGTAGCTGAAATTCCATGTGAAGTAGAGTGTGTTTGAGGGATTACACCAATCTTCTGAGAAATACTAAAATTCTACAAATTCCTTTCACAAGCCAACAAGCTTAAACTTTTCAAAAGAATATGAAACAATTTATTTGGACTTATGGCTGAAGAAATATCATCACATATCAGATTGAAATACAGAATGTTTAAATTTCAATTTATGATAATTAGGACGAATGTAACCACGAACACCACAAAAGTGACAGACAGGAAACATTAGTATTCCTAACAACAATTCTAGTCTCAGAGTTTGGTTTTTGCCTCAACAAAGAACAATTTGGTCTAATATGACCAACAACACCACAAAGGTGACAAGTAGGCACAAAAACAGGTTTCTTATGCTCTCTAACAGTAGGTTTAGACTTAGGTTTAGAAACTTTAGTGTTTACATCAAAACTTTTACCTTTGTCTAACCTAGCAAAATAAGCCTTTTCTTTATTATTCCTCTTGAAAGGAGGGATATAAACTTTCTCAGTTTTAGGTTTAAGAGAAACAGAAGCACTTCTGTTATCAACAGCAGGCTTGGTACTAGTCAAATTTTTAATTTTAACTTTAGATTCAACTAACTCTTGTTCTAAGTTTTTCATCTTCTCATCTTTAGAAGAAATTTGATTTCTCAAAAATTAATTCTTTTTATTAGATTTCTCAAAAATTCATTCTTTTCAAGATTAGTCAATTTTAACTCTTCCTTGAATTTCTTAGCAATTTTCATAGATTTCAATAATTCCTTACGAAGAGTTTTACAGGCATCAATAAAATCAACAGAAGTAACAGTGTCCTTTTTATTCAAATCATCACAATCAAAAACAGTAAGACACTTAAAATTATCGATGATAGCAGGGATCAAGGATCAGCTCTTAGATCAAAAGATCTGAAACAAAAGAGCTACCCGCTCTGATACCACTTGTTAGAATTTAGACCCCCTGTAAAACTAGATTGTTTAACCTAATTAATTAACTAAGTGGATACTTAGGTTTATTATTCAGATCTAGGTTAAACACAAATAATCATAAACAATAAAGCAGCAGAAAATAAAGAACACAAAGATTTGATGACCCAAGAAAACCAAACCGGTAAAAAACCTGGAGAGGATTTAACTTAGCTATCTTCAAGGTAAAACAGCAAATCCACTAGAAAGAATTGAAATTTACACAATAGCGACTTAGACCACTAACATCCTGTTGCTACCTTGAGTAGAAAACTTACTACCATGACCACGTGACAGCTCCGAGTCCACGGACTACTTCTTTCTTTGGCCTTTGCAAAACACAAATACCCACGTTTGTGACTTTGAGATCCCACTCAAAGGTTTAGCAACACAAACTCTCCTGTTTGTGACTCCAAGACCACCCTTAAAGGTTTAGATCATCAGCACCTTTGATGACTAGAGAAGGTAGCAATTTCAACAATACCGGATCTTGAGAATCTTCAAGCAATACACCGGTAGAAGATATGAGAAAGCTTTTTAGAAACAAAACCCTAAATACAAAAGAGGCACACTCTTCTCTCTCTTAAAAGCCTTATAAAAACATGCTTAAGGTTTCCTTTATATAGTAGGAGAAGTAGATCTGAAACCCTAATCCTTAATGGGCTTGAACTGTTGTTTGGGCTTAATTAAAATTCTGTAGATACGACTTTCGATCGGTCGAGCTTGTTTTTCAATCGATCGAACTAGACAGTTTTTGAATTCTTCTTTCTGCAGCATACTTGTTCTTGAATCTTGACTTGAATCACCTTGAGCATTGTCTAATGATACCTATAGACTCTAGGATCTATATCTAGATAAGTTTGTGTTCACGATTTGCCAATTGTTCTAAACTTTTAGAACCTAACACATTTTATTACCACAAAACAAAGGAAACTAGGAAAAGAGGTCCACAAGAAAACTCAAAAACTTTACCCAAACAAACAACACACAAAGCAGAGCATAAGCTCTAGCACAACCCACAACCTACTGATGAGGATAATTTTTGATAGATCGACATGGGGAACCGAACCTTCCTCGTGTGCCGAACCTTCCTCGTTTGATCATCGGCCTTACACTTTAACTGATCCCAAAGGGATGATCGACCCCAGGCTGTTGGACCCAAGTTGACAATCCAACCCCTAATCCTGACGCCCATCACCTCAAGGTTTCCCATGGAACTCGCATGGGGTCCACTCATATGTCCATACAAGGAAATTATTTGCACGTCATAACCAAAGATCCTACCGCATAATCAAATCTCCTATATATGGGAAGGTGATCCCAAGTATCTTAGGATCCTTCTTTCTACAAGGAAGTTCCCCCATATCAAAGGATTTAGGTCAGCTTTCCACTACTATATAAACAACAAACCATAACCCATTTGAGGTATGTGAATTCTCCCTAGCTCTTACACTCTTGAGTTCTTGAAGATTCTTCTATTACTAACTTAACCTTCGGAAGGTCTTTGGTCAGTACTCCATCGGTGCCCTTTGATTGGTTCTTCTTTTTTGTTCTTCAGGTACAACCATTAGTGCGTGTGTAGACGATCAACTTATTGATGATTTTTGTGCATCATTAGTTGGCACCGTTTACGGGAAACAAGTGATAAGCCATATCACCGTTTCAAAGACAATGAGTTGTATGGTCCTGACACGATCAATGGCGACCACCAACCAAGAAATCGGGAACCTACCCAATGCATTGGAGAGGAAGGTGTAAACCTTTGCCATAGCGATTGAACGGCTCACTCAATAGAATCATGAGTTGGAACGACAGTTAGAGCAACGGAATGATCAGTAGGTGAACAATCAGAATGACAGACAGGATAGGGACGAACGTGACAACAATTGTACCCCGATGAATGATCACCAAGAAATGGACAACCAAGAGGAAAGCAATGCCGTCAGTAGACGGGACTAGAAGGATACCAATCGTTGCTCCGAGCTAGAAGTCGGCATGTTGCACAAGGTGCAAGAAATGTAGACGATGAAAGAGAAAATGGATATGATGATGAATGCCTTAAAGGGTCGGATGTCCACTAGATTGGACAAACTAGTCCATTGTATAGATTCTCCTTTCACTGCATTGGTCACATCCTTCCCCTTCCTACCCAGGTTCAGAATGCCACAAGTGGAAGCATACGATGGATCGAAGGACCCCCTCAACCACCTAGAGTCATTCAAAACCCTCATGCACTTGCAAGGGGTCTCGAATTAGATCATGTGCAGAGCCTTTCCCACCACACTCAAAGGACTACCTCGAGTATGAATCAGCAAGATAGCCCTCAATTCCATCTCGACCTTTAAGGAATTAAGTGGGCTCTTTGTCACACATTTCATTGGGGGCCAGCAATACAAGAAGTCCTCAGTAAGCCTCCTGAACATCAAACAGCGGGACGACGAGAGCTTGAGGTCGTATGTCACTCGGTTCAATAAGGAAGCGCTACTAATTGAAGAAGCCGACAATAAGGTCTTGGTCACAACCTTTACTAATGGACTCTAATCCAGAAAGTTCTTATTCTCCGTTTACAAGAACGATCTGAAGACCATGGTTGACATGCTATATCGAGCTACAAAGTATATGAACACCAAGAATGCCATGATTGTTAGAGGGTGTAGACCGAAGATGTGAAAGAAGCATGACGTTCCCCGTTCGGACAGGGGAAGGAAGGTAGTCTGAACAGGTGATAGAAGGGACAAACGAAGGTCAAGGCCCCCGTCGGGACAAATCGCCAACTTCACTCTGCTTAATACTCTGCTCGATCAGGTCCTGATGTAGATTAAGGATGACCCCGCCTTGACGTGACCCGATAAGTTGAAGGACGACCCAAATAAAAGGTTGAGGAATAAGTACTGTCACTTTCATCACGACCATGGGCACGACACCTCCGATTGCTATGACTTGAAGCAACAAAAAGAAGCCCTCATTAGACAAGGAAAATTACAACAGTTTGTAGGGTGAGAAAGGGCAAGAGATAACCCACCAAGGGACCAAAAGCCAAACCGATGAGTCGAGGAACAACCTAAGGCCCCACTTGGAGAAATAAGAATGATCGTAGGGGGGAGCACGATGGTCGGATCCTCAAGGAAGACCTACCTACAGATGGTGCAAATGTTTAGCTCACTGGTCGTCTACCCAAGATTACTCTAATGGAGGACCCGGTGATCAGCTTCATTGAGGAGGATGTCTGACGAGTCCGTCATCCCCATGATGATGCCTTGGTGATCAATTTAACCACAACAAACTACAATACCCGACGAGTCTTAATGGCCAATGGAAGCTAAGTTAACATCCTCTACTATCCGACCTTCCAACAAATGAGGATCAATAAGCAACAACTCATGCCATTGGACGTCCCTCTTATAGGCTTTGGCAGAACGAAGGTCATACTCATCGGATCCGTCACATTACCCATCACCAACAGCACCTATCATCATCAAATCACCAAGGATGTCACCTTCTTGGTAGTGGATTGCTTGTCAGCCTACAATGCTATCATAGGGCGACCAACACTCAACACGTGGAGGGCAGCCACATCCACATATCACCTACTATTGAAGTTCCCTACGGAGTGTGGGATAGGAGAGGCCCGCGGAGATCAAATGGCGGCCTGGGAGTTCTATATAGCCATGTTAGAAATGGACGAACAAATGACCACCATGAACATTGAGGAGCGACGAGGGAATGTAGAACCGATAGAGGGATTAGAAACCATCTTCCTAGATGAAGAACACATAGATCAGATCACTCGCATTAGCACGCAAGCCAGCCCTTCGGTCCGGAATGGGCTGATCCTTTTCCTAAAGGACAACCTGGACATCTTTGCCTAGAGCCATGAGGACTTACCCGGGATCGATCCAAATATCATGGTCCATCAGCTCATTGTCTCCTCATCCTTTCCACCCGTCCAACAAAGAAAGAGGGTTTTCACACAAGAAAAGGACAAGGCCATAACCGAAGAAGTTTACAAGCTGTTGGACGCGGGCTACATTAGAGAGGTCTACTACCCCTAATGGTTGGCCAGCGTAGTAATGGTTAAGAAGGCAAATTGGAAGTGGAGGATGTGTGTGGACTTCACCGACCTAAACAAAGTCTACCCAAAGAATAGCTACCCCCTCCCACGGATCGACCTCCTTGTAGACTCGACGGATGGACACCAGTTGTTGAGCTTTGTGGATGCTTTCTCTAGTTACAACCAGATCAAGCTTGAGGAGTCTAACTAATAAAAGACATCGTTTGTCACAAGCCAAGGCCTTTTTTGCTACAAGGTCATGCCATTTGGATTGAAGAATGTGGGGGAAATATACCAAAGGTTTTCTGACAGATTAGATGGAACGTCAAGGTATTCGTAGATGACATGTTAGTGAAGAGCAAAGAAGAGGATCACCACCTGAATGAGACGTTCGAAACTCTTTGCCTCTACGGAATGAAGCTCAATCCCAGCAAATGTGTGTTCGGGGTATCATTGGGAAAGTTCCCTGGCTTCATGGTATCCCAATGGCGTGTCAAAGCCAACCTCGATAAGATCCAAGAAATCCTAGAGATGAGCCCCACGAAGAACGTCAAAAAGGTACAAAGCCTAAATAAAAGAGTTGCGGCACTCAATAGATTCGTCTCGCAGGCAACGGATAAGTGTTTGCCATTCTTCAAGGTCTTGAAGAAAGCTTTTGAATGGATCGACAAATGTTAGAAGGCATTCAAGGAGTTGAAGGTATACCTGGCATCCCCACTGCTCCTAAGTCCATCCAAACTCAATGAAGAGATCTTTCTATACCTGGCTATATCCCCCATTGTCGACAATTTAACCTTGATCCAAGAAGAAGATCATATGCAATGGCCTATGTACTACACCAGCCGAGCACAAAAGGGGGTAGAAGAGAGATATCCCTTTATGGAAAAGTTATCCCTCGCTTTAATCACAACAGCCCACAAGCTTAGGCCATACTTCCAAGCACATACCATAGTGGTTCAAACAAACAAGCCCTTTCAGAAAACAATGGATAATCCAGAGGCCATCGGATGATTAGTCTTATGGTAATAGAGCTAAGTGAGTTCGACATACGGTACTGCCCAAGGACCGTGATCAAGGCCCAAGCCTTAGCTGACTTCATCGCAGAATTTATGGCAAGTGAAACCGACGATTAAGGGGTAACCCTTTAGAAGGTTCAAACAAACGGCTTATCTAACAACTGTACTGGAGGGATCAGAGTGTTCCTTTAATACCCTAAAGGGGACACATCGAATGCATCGTCTAACTCCAATTCCCAACAACCAATAATGAGGCCGAATACAAAGCCATTCTCATAGGACTCAATTTGGCCAAAGCAGTTGGGGCCTCATCAGTCATCCTTCATAGCAACTCCTAGGTTGTCATTGGGCATATCAAAAGGGATTACAAAGCCAAGGGAGAACAAATGAAAAAGTATCTCGACCTTATTAAGAGACGGATGAGTAAAAAATTTGCAGTAAATTCATACAAGTCCCAAGGGAAGAAAATGAGTATGTCGATCAATTGGCCAAAGCCGTGTCTGTAAAACACATGATTGTCGGTTAACAGGTCCTATCCTTCATTCAGCAATCCCCTGCCATTGAGGAATCGGAGATACAGATGATAAAAAAGGCATTGACTGGACGACTCCAATCATCTCCTACCTCAAGAATGAGACACTTCCTAAGGACCGCCACAAAGCTCAATGACTGGAGGTCTGGGTAGCACGCTTTGTGCTAATAGCAGATGTGTTATACAAGAAAGGCTTCTCTCGATCATACCTAAGGTGTTTGATCACCCCACAAAGCGGACTATGTCATGAGGGAAGTCCATAAAGGGGTGTGTGGAAACCACTCAAGGGTGTGATCATTGGTCCATAAGCTCAAACGAGTAGGGTACTATTGGCATACACTACAGAATGAGGCCCAATCCTACGTGAAGGCATGTGACAAGTGCCGATGCTTCAACAATGTCGTAAGACAACTGTTAGAACCATTCATGCGGGCGAACGCCCTATGGCCTTTCGCTCAATAAGGAGTGGACATCATAGGACCCTTTTTGATGGCAATGTGACAACTCAAGTTCCTTGTTGTTAGGATCGACTACTTCACCAAATAGGTAGAAGCAGAGCCACTGGCAACCATCATAAAGAAAAATGTTCATAGCTTCATCTAGAAGAGCATCATCTGCCTATTTAGAAATTTCCTAAGGTCCTCATCTTTAATAATGGAAAACAGTTTGACAACGATGGGTATAGAGACTTTTGTAAGAAATTAGGGATCAAGAACCATTACTCTTCACCTGTAAACCAATGGACAAGTTAGGTTACAAACTCGATCCTTGCTCAAACTGATCAAGACTCGGTCCTTGCTCAAACTGATTAAGACTCGGCTTGAGGAGGCAAAAGGGATATGGCTAGGTAAGCTACCAAGCACCTTATGGGCATATAGGACAACTACTTGGACACCCATAGGAGAAACACCATTTTGTCTAGCATTCGGGAGTGAGGTTGTCATCCTTGTGGAAGTGGGAATAGCAAGCTACATGATAGCCCACCATGATGAAAGAAAGAACGAAGAAGGGATTTGTCTGCACTTAGATTTGCTGGATGAGGTGAAGGTAGCTACTGAACAACAAATGACCCGATTCCAAGACCTCATGGCCAAGCACTATAGTGCAAAGGTGAAGCCTCGACACTTCAGCATCAAGGACCTTGTCTTGAGGAAAGTGACCATGGCCACCAAATATACCATGCAAAGGAAGTTGGGACCTAACTAGGAAGGTCCATAAAAAATCATTGATTACAACAGGAAGGGCACCTACTACTTCGAAACACTCGACGGGCAAATGCTGCACTATTCTTAGAATGCTGAGCACCCTAGAAGATACCATCAGTAGTGCATCAGCAATATCTTGTGTTATCACTTATGTTATCGCTTTTTCTTAAGTTTTTGTTTAAGTAATTGACATACCGGTTTTTGGATAATTAAACAGTAAGTTATCAACATTTTATTCATTTTATTTTCAAAGAGAATTACTATTATCTACAATGAAGAAAGAGTTATAAAAAGCGAAGCCCTACTAAAAAGGCAAACTGATGATCAAGGATGCTCTCGTGCACCTGATCAACTCCTAAGTCCTACCTACGAGGTGGATAGACGATCAAGGATGCCTTCGTGCATTTGATCACCTATTAAGTCCTACCTACGGGGTTGACGGACAATCAAGGATGCCCTCGTGCACCTGATCAACTCTTAAGTCCTACCTATGGGATGGACGGACGATTAAGGATTCCTTTGTGCACCTAATCAACTCTTAAGTCCTACCTACGGGATGGACAGATGATCAAGGATGCCCTCGAGCATCTAATCCTTATCAAAACATAGAGTTATACCTAAGGGATAAAATCGGCGATCAGGGAAGTCCTCGGACGCCTGATCTATGTAAATTCTGAAACCCTACCCTAAGGGTAAACCGAAGATTTAAGGAAAAAATAAAATAAAGGACAGTCAGGTTCAGGGAAACCAACGAATCATAACTCCTTCAAAAGGCCAATATGTGCCTGACATTCTGAGACAATGCCTCTAGACCGACGACTAAACAAATGACAGTTTGATAAAAGGAAAACCGACAAGCACAAACACTTGTACAAAATACAAAAGAAAAATTATTACGAGGCAAACAGAAAGCTTTATAAAGTTGCTGAAAAGTATAAGCATCAAACCTAAATGAAGGGCAAAGAGTAACTTATGCCCAAAACATGGCACCACCATTGTTTTTAAATTACGAACCAAAAAACTAAAAAAAAAAATACAAAAAACAACTTCTTTTAAAGATAGGCAAGGGTATCGGTTGGCTGATCGTTGGGACCTTTGGGGTCGTTGGCCTAATCAGTAGGCCCATTAGTCACCAACACTTCATCGTCTGTCTCCTTATCTTTAGGGATGGGATCGGCAGTAGGAGTTGTCGGGGCACTGAGCTTGCTCTGGATCTGGGAGAAGTCCAAATCTGGAAACATGAGGACAGCTTGCTTGTGAAAATCTTCCAACCCGACCCATAGTAACCCCCCATTTCATTGAAATAGGATTGGGACACTTGGTACTCCTCAATGGCCTCCTACTTCACCTTGTCCATATGCTTATGAAGCATTGCCACCTCAGACTTCAAATTGGCATTCCCCTTTGCCAGCTCGTTGGTTTGGTGAGTCATCCCATCGAGTTTGGCCTTCAAATCAATCACCTCTTGACCAAGAGTCTAAGAAGATTCTTTGAACTTCTTCAAAGCATCTGCTTCAAACTCCAGACAATCCTTCAAGCACTTGATCGACGCCTTGCCAGAAGCACAGCGAATTTGCAAAGCTCGTAACCTCACCAAACCTAGAAAAGGGACGAATCCATGTCAAAAAGGGACAAAGGTACTTGGAAAGGGATGAATGGGATAAAAATACAACATACCCTCATCATGTCATGGAGACCAAAGTCACCTAAAGGGTCAGTCTCATGCTCCGAGCACTCGTCCAAATCAGCATCTCGGACTATGGAACAGGCAGTGCCCTTTGCATACTCCTTATCCTTCACCAGCAAAGGATAAGGAGGAGGGGCGACGGGGCCTTGGGAAGTCATAAAACCTTTCCCAACTCCATGGCAAGGAGTGTCAGAAACAACCCTACATGTCACTGGATGATAGGAAGAACCACTGCCATCTTTACTCGACAATTGAACATCGGAAGCATACTTCCTCTTTTTGGAGACATGAGGGGGCAAGATAGACGATCCCCCACCTTAAGCCCTCAACGCAGTAGCCTTCTTGATCTTCTCCTGCCTATTCTTTGTAGCTTGTTTATTCTTTATAGAGTCCATCTCAGAAACCGATGAACGAGTTAAAAAGTGGGAACTTCGAACTAAAACAAAGTAAGAGCAACGAGCAAAAGCACTTACCAACTCTCAAAATTCGGTCTAGTCGTCGGGCTTCCTTAGAAGGGACGGGTCCACTATAAAGGTGTGAAGTGTGTCCAAATCGACAAGCTTCTTCTAGGATCTCCACTCAATAGGTGTCCCAAAGACCATTTCCAATAAGGCCACTTATTCAGGAAGGATCGTCAGGAAAACTGTGGCTGAAATAAACAAGGAAACTACATTAGTCAAATAAAAAGTACAAACTGACAACCCAGTTAATCCTAACAACTCACTTGACTTGTTCAAAAACCTCCAAGAATGGTCGTAAAAGGATCCTATGTTGTTCCACTTGTTGGTATGACACAACTAGTTGACCCCCTGTGCAAAAAAGAACATAGCTTTCCACTGACAATTAGAGTTGGGCATATCAGATATCAACCTTAAGGCAACCCTATGACACACAAAGCTAGAAAAACCCTTAGACCGAGGGATCTTTTGGGATTTGTAACAGTAGAAGAACTCCTCTAAAGTTAAGGACCGATGACCTCCACTAAGCTGACCCCATAACACCTCGGCCCCAATAAAAAACCTCCAAGCATTAGGGGTAATCTGACTGACAGATACACCCATGTAAGAGGCCAACCGACGATGTAGTAAGGATAAGGGCAGACGAACTCCAGCTATAAAGGCAGTCTCATAAAAGCCTACATCTGACGACCTCCTATCATAACACTTCTCCCTAATGTCACCCTTCCTAATGGGCACATTGTCAAGTATTTGGTAGCGAGGCCTCAACCTGCTAAAGACTTCGTCGCTTATTTCGATTGGGAAATCATTGCCTAGAGGGACTAGCTTTCTCAAAAGGGGGATCGGGCGCCGACTCCATATTAGAAACTGACGAGCCCTTTGACATGGACTCAAGCCTAAGACTGGACAAGTCGTCGTTCGAACCCATACAGACTAACGGCGTACGATCACTCATCACTTCACTATCTCCGGACATCTCTCACCTACAATTGACGAATGCAAACTAAGATTCTACTCTACCTCCTAAGAATGTAGCTAACAATGGAGAAAGATCAAAAAGAAAAAAAGTATATATAAAACCAACAAGGCATACCTAGAACGGACAAATGGATAAAAACCAACGAAGAAGGAGTGCCGATGGATAAGCTCTCGAATAAGGAATGGAAAATGTTCAAATAATGAGGACAATAACGGCATTGGACTATTTATAGGACGGTCTGGCGGGGAAAACAAAGTGTTGCTATGATTGCCTCCCCAAATCAAAAAGCGACACGTGTCACTAGCCCTGTCAGAAGGACATAATTACCTTTATTTATGACGCATGACACTAAGGCAAAGCATTTATGGCAACATACTTCGCGACCCATCGACTATCCCAAAACTCACAAAGTAATAGGCAGCTAATAAGGATAATTTTTGATTGATTGACACGGGGTGCTGAACTTTCCTCGTGTGCTGAACCTTCCTCACGTGCCGAACCGTCCTCAAGTGCCGAAACTTCCTTGTTTGATCATCGGCCTTACACTTTAATTGATCCCAAAGGGATGACAAACCCCATAGACTAGCGGACCCAGGTTGACAATCCAACCCCCAATTCTGACGACCCATCACCTTAGGGTTTCCCATGGAACTCGCGTGGGGTCCACTCATATGTCCATACATGGAAATTACTTGTGCGTCACAACCAAAGATCCTACTACACAATCAAATCTCCTATATATAGGAAGGTGATCCCAAGTATCTTGGGATCCTTCTCTTTACAAGGAAATTCCTTCGTATCAAGGGATTCAGGTCAGCTTTCCATTACTATATAAACAACAAACCACAACCCATTTGAGACGTGAATTCTCCTAAGCTCTTGTACTCTTGAGTTCTTGGAGATTCTTCTATCACTAACTTAACCTTTGGAGGGTCTTTGGCCAGCATCCCACTGATGCCCTTTGATTGGTTCTCCTCTTTTGCTCTTCAGGTACACCCATTGGCGTGTGTGTGGACGATTAACTCACTGACGATTTTTGTGAATCATCACCTACAATATACACTCATAGCTAAATTTCCTATAAGGCTCAAAAACTTTGTTACACCTAGCACTATAGCTCGCTACAAATGCATAAAAATGATTACACACAGTAAAACCCCCAATCGTAGGCAAGAATGCTACTGTTAGGAGTTTGAAAAAAAAAATTTCTTCCATTCCTTCCTTAATTGACAGCCCTTTTTATACTTTTGATCAGCTTCTCTTTGGTTTTGATGCTTCCTCGATGAATTATATTGTTTCTTTGTATCCAAAGATGATAAACAGTGGCCCATAAACACAAAGAAACTTTGAAGTTACTGTTGAGTGGGTGATTTATCCTCAGCTGACCACCTTCTCCCATTTATAGGGTATACCAAGAATTAAACTAAGCTCCATTATGGAGGGGAAAATGGGCTTTTGCCCTTATTTTTTAAAATATCTAACACAATGTCCCTATTTTGAAACTATTAAGCACCGTGTCCCTGTTTTGAAACTCGATTTTCTAAAAATCGAGTTTCAATGTAATTCGATTTTCTAAAAATCGAGTTTCAATGTAACTTGATTTTTAGAAAATCGAGTTCTTAGTAAGTTTCAATCATCTGACGGGTGCTCCTTCAGCATGGCAAAAACTTACCTAGAACTCGATAATCTTAAAATCAAGTTCTATGGGAAACTAAATTTTTTTTTAAATCGAGTTCTATGAGAAACTTGATTTTTTAAAAATCGGGTTTCAAAATAGGGACACGATGTTTAATAATTTCAAAACAGGGACAATTTACTGGATATTTTAAAAAATAAGGGCAAACGGCCATTTTCTCCCATTATAACTTGCCAAATTCTCTAGCTAAATTTAAAGGGCACTCAAAGAACAAGTGGTTCCTAGTTTCAATCATCATTTTATAATAGGAGTATAGACTATCCCTTGTGAAACCCCATTTATCAATCTTGCTTTAGTTGAGAGTCTGTCCTTCATTGCTAACCACCCTACAAAGTTGTGCTTTGGTATTGCAGTAGAGAACCAAATCAACTTCCACTTGGGGGCCTCACTCTTCTTGCTACGAAGATGATTCCTAGTGGCAGCAATGCTAAATTCCCTTGAAGGGGATGCTGTCCAAATTGCTTTATCATTCTCTTTAAGGTCTATCAATTGCAATTTACTTTGAATCTTGACCAAATCTTCAGACCTTGGCCTCCAATGCCATTCCTTGCCTTTAAGTATGAAATAGCACTAGTCTAATTACTAGAGCTAATTAAGACCCCCAAATTTCAATTATGGCTTGATTAATTAACGTGATTATTAATTAATCAATTGAAACCAACAACTAAATCATGGACATACATAATTGACATGCAATTTAAACAAGAGTGGTAAGGGAGAAGAGAATGCAAACTCAAGATAACGTTGGAGTGTTATCGAAGAAGAAAACAGAAAAACTCGGAGGAAAAACCTCTTCACGGCCCGACAAGCCAAAATCATCTACTAGTAAATCAGTTGGAGTGCATGAAAACACAAAGACCCTCTAAACCTAAGCTACCAAAAGTACTTGAACCCTCCAAACTCCTGCTACCAATGAATTTCAAGGAATTTTGTCTTCAATACCTTTTCGGATCCCTCAATTATGCTCAATTGCACCACAAAAGATTGGTATAGACCCAATGCTTCTCAATTGCTCCAAATCAACAATCTACACTAAGAATGTGTGTGAATTGTGTTTGGACTAAGTTCCTCTCATGGGTATGGATATTGGAGAGGAAAGAGATTAGAGAAAACTAAGAGAATTGTGTAGTGGATTGATGGATGACAATCACTAACTCTCAAATGGTATTTTTAGGGTTTTCTCTCAAAAACTTTTCTTACAATATCGTGGCTTATGTGGATATATATAGTATAGGTGAAGGAGAGGAAGAGCCACAAACAAAATGAGTTGTTAGAGTACCTAGCGACTCACTGGCAAGTTGACTACTAACGGGCTGAGAGCCAACCACCCTGGCAAAAAATAATTTTGAATCTCCCATGTGTTGCTCGCATGTCATCTGGTGGCTCACTAGCTAATCGCCAGAGCTACTGTCTTGATCAAAATTTCAGTATCTTAAAACTAAACCCCACCTAAATACAGGTATATACCTAAAGAAATTACATGTAATATGACACAGAATAAAGCCAACATTGAAAAACAAGAAAAATAACAACTTAACAAAGTCCATTGCAGAGCCTTGCCTCAAAAGAACTAGTTGCATCATAGATAACTCTGGGCCCATAAGCTTGGAGCTACACCCCATCTGGATGCCAATTGTCCAGCCATAGGAATATACTTTTTCCATCACCTACTTCATGCCATACAAGCTGCTTGGCTTTAGTTCTAAGCTTCAATAGATTAGTCCAATCCAAGAGCAATTATGAGGAATATTGACAAGAGAAGGCATCATGATTATACCAAGGTTCGCTATGATTAAGGGGTCGAGATTGCCTTATGCATAGGTGCTGAGTCCATCTTTTGAAATCCCCGCCGGATTGTATATCTCAATTTGGGATTTCTTAAACACATGCATTGTTACGAAAAATGTTTTTTATTTTATTTTCATGTTACTCAATTTATTTATTTTTTCCTTAGTCAATTTACATTTAATCTTGGAATAATATTAGTGGTGAAACATACATTCTGATCAAATGCTAGCTCTTACAATTCCTCACATAAAAGTTGTCCCATGTATAAAATTTTTGTTTGCTAACCACTCATGATGGGTTTGGTTACCCATTAACCCATGGTTAAGGGGCCAAAGACCAACACAAGCCAGGCCACATTCCGTAATCCCACACCTTAGCAATTCTTTTTTTTTTTTTTTTTTTTTGCTGAATCCCACACCTTAGCAATTCATACATTGATCCAACTACTTTTTAATGTCTCACTTGGTGACAATCTTACATTACTGGCTTGGCTAAAATTTATGTGACAATGTTCATACAAGATGTAGTAACCCGTTCTCATATTGACTAAAAAATATTACATATATATATATATATAAATTAAAATAAAAAACATATTACTTTACAAATGGATGAGTCATATGAATCCAGATAGGATCAAAATCATCGCACAGTTGAGCACGCTTCTCAACCCATTATTGAGTGCTCAACTAAAATGAAAGAAAAACCACTAACAAGGAAATGAGCAGCCAATGTGCAGATTTGAAACTACAAAACCCAACCCATTATTGAGTGCACTCTCCTAACTGTGTTGTTACATGGCTGGGAATTCTAACTGTGTTGTTACATGGCTGGGAATTCAATCTAAGTTGCATGGACATGGACACGGATATAGATACAGGGATACGGCAATTTTTGAAAAAAAAAAGGACACGACGCGGCAATTAAATAATTAATTAAATTTTATATTTAGGCATATTTTTTTAATATTTTTAGACATAAAATACGTTTATGTCTTGAATTTAAATTATGTAAGAACTACAAATAAGTAAACTAACACCCAAAATAGTACAATAATACACATAAAATGTTTAGAGTACAAACCAAAAGTTTAAATAGGCTACATTCAACATCAAGCTAAAAACATAAAAGGAAAACAAGTTTTAAACTTTTGGGATTGAAAAAAATAAAAATATATATATATATGTAGTGAGAGTGGGATTAAAAAAAAAAAACGCATTATAACACTAAGAGTACACTAATAGTACACCACATATCTGGAAAAAAAAAAAAAAAAACTAGAGAGAGAGAAGAGAAAAGGTTGGACTCAAACTTGTCCACGCTAAGAGAGGGAGAGATCGGAAGGGACAAAGGGCACGACGTCGACGGCGACAGTCTATAGAGGTCGCCGACTCGCCAATCGCCCCAATCTAGCATGGGCAATTGTCTATGGGTTTCAACTTTCATGATAATGACTTCTCAGACTCACCGGCGACTGTCAAAATCTGTAATTTTTCTTTTCTTTTCACTGCTGGCGTGTCCACTATGTCGGAGCCGTGTCGGAGAAGCGAAAAAAAAAAAGAAAAAAAAAAAAGAAAAGAAAAGACATCGTTCGGACACTAGAGTCCGGCGAGTCGTTCCGGTATCCGTGTCCGACACATATCGGACACCGATACATCGCCAAAAATGGCGTGTTGATGCAACCTAGAATTCAATTAGCCATTCCATGACAAAATTTTAAATGATGAAGGATGGAGTTACCATTCCATTTGCCATATAAGAGTAAAACAAATCAAAGTAGACAATATTTTATAAAGCAAGAATATTTCCCTGAATTGATAATCTTTTTATTCATCACACAAAGTCAAAAATACAACCATTACTCTTGTTTCAAGAAAGAAACATATTTTTTAATCAAATCCACAGCCTTCTCATATTTGAGGTCACGCAAATGGAAACAATGCTCCTCCCCTAAATTCTCAACAATCTCTACATTTCCTCTCCAACCACTCTTCTTCAATTCCTCATAGTAGCGCTTACCCACAACAAAAAGATGGTCTTTTTCAGCCACAAACATCAATACCCTCTCACACCCTAGCCTAGCTAGATTCTCTTTACCAGGTCTCATTCTAGGATCATCCAATCCACCATTCTCTGTGTTAAATATTAGCATTGATACACCATGTTGAATATGCTAGTATGGATGCAGAAGCGAAAGTAAAAAGTATAAAACACAATAACAAACGAGAGTTACGTGGTTCAGCCTAACGGCCTACATCCATGGAGAAAACCCCAAAGGACTACATCAATAATATATTACAGTGTAGTACAAATCCTATGTTACAATAAATCATAACATGTGTATATAAAGTAGACTAAATCCTAGACTAATAGACTTCTAGTACAAGAGACTAGGCTTGCACACAAAGTAAAATTAGACTTGGGCCTATGCTAATGGGCTAAAATATCTCTAACACCCCCTCTCAAACTCAAGAAGGAAGCTTGATGAAATCTTGAGATTTGATAAGGTTAAGAAGATCCATTGAATGAAGTTTGGCTCTATGATGGTAGTTTGAGGAAGGCAATGGTCTTGCAGTGTTGATGCGACTTCTAACGGTGGCATGACTATACCGAAGAGTTTTGATGGCAGCAGTCGGAAGCTAAAGAAGATGAACGTAGCGAAAAAAAAAACACCGAGAAAGACAAAGATTGCTCTTAAGCACACCGTAAGGACAGAAAACCATGGCCACAAGAAGGTAGCTCTAATACCATGTTAAATATTAACATTGATACACCATGTTGAATATGCTAGTATGGATGCGGAAGTGAAAGCATAAAGTATAAAACATAATAGCACACGAGAGTTACGTGTTTCAGCTTAACGGCCTACATCCACAAAAGAAACCTTAAATGGCTACATCAATAATATATTATAGTGTAGTACAAATCATGTATTACAATGAATCATAACATGTGTATATATATATATATATATATATATAGTAGTCTAAACCCTAGATTAATAGACTTCTAGTATAAATAAGACACTTGGCTTGCACACAAAGTAGAATTAGACTTGGATCTATGCTAATGGGCTAATATATCACTAACACTCCGGACACATACATAGCCACATTTGATCATCTTCCGTACCACCAAAAAATGGGTGCACCATAATCACCCCAACCAATTTCACTTCAGGCAACCCATCTATCCCAACCCGAACCACCAAATTATGAGTTATGTTCCCTCCAGCAGTATCTCCACCGATAAAAACACGACCAAAATCTACATGATCATTGAACCATGGTTCAGGTCCATCTCCATTAACATGTGACACCACATACTTAAGTGCAGCCCAAGAATCCTCGTAACATGCAGGTATAGGACTGTCTGGGAACAACCCGTACTCAACGGAGACAGCAATTATATTAGCTTCAGCAACTAGGGTTTGAACATAATTATGGTACCTGGGAGTGAAAGCTGATTGCATGCAGAAACCACCACCATGCATGTACAAAAGGAGAGGGAGTTTCTGCGTCAAATTGGCAGATCCGGGGACGAAGACACGAGCTGATACAGCTGGTTTAGATGAGATGACTATGTCTTTGGATCGGACTCTAGAATTCGGGTCATCTGACGGTGGGATTGGAGAGGACCACGCTGCCGTCTTTGTATACACGGAAAAAACGGAAGTCGTGGATGATCTCGGCATCTCTGGTGGCCATTGAAGAAAGTGGAGAGCTAACAATGGAGAGAGAATCAATGAAGGTTTGCTATCCGTGTATTATTGACCGAGTAAAAGTTGCAGAGTTGTTTTAATTTACGGATGCTGCAATGGGGAGGTATAGGTTATAACTAGATCTAATTTTTAACCTTTAATTAGTAGTGTTCTATTTTGTAGGATAAAGAAATAATCCTAATTTTAACTAATTGTCTTCACCACTTGAAGGTCTTGCCTCCAAATTGAAAGACCATTTGGTAAATTCTATAGCTAGTCACGCTATACTTCAAGGTTTATGTAATTTCGTTGTATATTTCTTCCTACCTGATTGTCAGATGAGACAGCAAAGGCTGGACAACCTCTCTCTTTTCCTTTATTTTATTTATTTATTTATTTTTTTTTTTTTTTGAGAATCAAACATGGACTAATTGTGAATAAGGTAATGCTAGAACCACAAATTAATTTACAAAGTACATGTCAGCTAAAAAAAGAGCTGGACTAAATGATCAGATTTTAAGTTCAAAAATTCATTATAATTTGTAATTACACCAAAACTTATTAAATTCAATTTCTGGTGAATGTTCATCTCCTCTCAAAATTCACCATTGGCAAACTAAGAGAACATCCATTAATTATTTAGAAATGATGGCCAATACCCAAAACAATGAATAAACATAAGAAAATGGTTTTGTAAAAATGTTTAGCTTACCTCCAGTATTTTTTTAACTAAACATGTTTTTTTGTTTTAAATATACAATGACAAGTGAAAGTGAGTTTTAATTACCACATTTTATTTAGTTTTTTTTTTATAAACACATTTTACTTAGTTAGTAGGCGATATGACAGTCTCTTATTAAAATAAAAAGAAATTTATTTAAAAAAAAATACTAGAGATAAATCAAACCCTTTATAAAATACTTCGTTGTTGTGAGTTTGGGAAAAGTGCTTTTAAAGGGTTTAGGAAGTAGAAGTGAATATCAAACTGAGCACAGGCGTAGGCTAAAGCACTGAACACAATGGCTGGAGAGAGACTAGAGCAAGCTCGCAAAAGTTCATGGGTTTCGAACTTGGGAGGTTGTGTAATTTTCCCGATAAATTTTCCTTTAGGTCGATCTAAAGCTTCTGTTTGGCATTTTTATTATTATTATTATTATTATTATTTTTCTTTTTGGCTTCTAAGATGCAAGATGGCCAACAGTAATCTCATGAAGGAAATGAGCAGTCACTAGAAATTGGGTCCTTCAAGTTTTTTGTGTAATTAAAAATTAAAATGAATTTTTAAACTTAAATCACTTCAACAATTTGTAAAAATTTTGTAAATTAGTTTGTGACTCTAGCATTAACTCATTCAAGATATGGACTTCCATTAATTGAACCTTGTTTTTAAACGGTTTTCTTAATTTCATTTGTATATCTTCCTAAGTGAGTAATACAATATATAATAAAAATTGTAATTTCTTGCACCAAAAATTTATTGGTGCTTTGGTATAATGATAAAGAGTACAATTATCAGAAGCAAATGACATAAGTTGAAACTCTACTAAAAAAAATTGTTCCCTACACACTATTGTTGGACCAAGTGGAAGTCTCCTACATTTTCTTTTATTTTCTTTTTCTCTTTTTCTTTTTATGTCGTGCTACACTATAAGTACAATAAAATAATTAACATATTAACATATATAGTTATGGGTATAACTTAAAATTAAAAAATAATAAATAAATAAAACTACTCAAATTGAACTTCTACAACCAAGAATTTTTAAAAATTTAAAAAGAAGTTTTATAATTTAATATATATATATATATATATATATATTTATACACAAAAAATTTGGATCGTATATGTTATGTTTACACTATGTGATCGATGTAAATATTAAAAGTTTGTATAAAATAATTTCATCACATGACACATTATAAGTAAATTACTTAATTAGTTTATTTACATTAATTTACATATAAACTTAATTAGTTTATTTTAAGTAGAACTCTATTGCAAAATATTTAAAGAAATTAAAATACTACTCCCATTAGAACTCAACTATCAAAAAATTTAAAAAATTAATGCTAGCTTCATTATTTATTTAAAATTATTTTATAATATAATATACATAATATTTGCATCATGGGAATCCGTTTGAATGGGAATGCCTCATCCAAATCTAAAATTTGTATCTTAGGTACCTCTCATTAACTTTGCCTATTCTATTGGATAATCTGTAATCTCCTTCCGCATCATTTTCTTTTCTCTTATAAAACTCCTCCCTTTTGTAATTAGTAATTAAAGATTGTTTTATAAGAAAAAGTTGAGGGAGACATAGGTATTCTTCTTAATAAAATGTCATTTGATTTAAAGAGCCAGGTATCATGTGGTCAAAAATTAATATCATCGTTTCAATCGCTCATTCGGTACAAAGGGCGCCTATCAAGGCATACATTCATCAATGATTATCTTACTAACATCTTTTGTTTCAAAAATTCTTCCAATCCGCTATCCTAATGTTATTCACTTATAGGTACACTGCAACAATTACTTAAGCTCTCTTGTCCTTGTCCATGATTAGGCTAGCATTCCAAGTCTCTGCTAGGGTTCTTACCGGTGCCGAGATCTTCCAACTCTCTCCACACCCACGCTCTCAAGTGCACAAGAAAAGGCATCATGATTAAACGAAGGTTCGTTATGATTAAGGTGTCGATGTTGCCTTATGGGCGCTGAGTCCCTCTATTGCAATCCCCGCCGGATTGTACATCTCAAGTTGGGATTTCTTATACACATGGTTATGAAAAACAAAAGAATAATCATGTCACTCAATTCATTAATTTTTTCTTCAGTCAGTTTACATTTTATTTTGGAATAATATTAGTGGTGAAACATAAATTTTAATCAAATACTAGCTATTTCAATTAATTCCTCACATAAAAGTTGTACCATATATAAAAATTTTATTGTTACCCACCCATGATGGATGGGGTTACCCATCAAAGTAGACAAATTATTTTATAACTTGAAAGAATATTTCCTTGAATTTATATTCTTTTTAGGGAAAAGTTAACTAGCTAATGCCCTAAGGTCATTGATTTAGTAACTATTTAAAAAAAAATTAAAGGAAAAGAAAAAATAACTAACTTTTTCTTTACAATATTTTATATTCCCCGTAAATGTAAAATTAAAACTTTTCTAAAAATTTTCATTAATAAATGTCCTCAAACCACCCGTTAAAAAGACCCTTTTTTTGTTTGTTAGATTCTAAATATTTAGGAATAAATGTTTAGGTTCTAATTTTATGTAAGTTGGCAAACTAAGAACAAAAACATATCTAGTTTAAGTGTTCGACATTACTCATGATGATTCAAGTTAAGATTCAAGAACATTCAAGCTGTAAAAAGAAGAAGTCAAAATCTGCAAGGCTCGACCAATCAAAGATCATGTTCTGCAGAATTTTAATTAGGCCTAAAGCTTGCGAAAACGATTAGCTAGTATTAAAGGAAAACTCCAAATACATTTCAGAAGCTCTTGGAAGTCTTGTGAGTTACTCCTGTAAGATTTGTGAGGTTTCTGTATTCTTCTAACTCAACAAGCATCTACCAGCTGGAAAGAAGATCTATATTCAAGAACTGGTGGATTAAGTTGCTGCATATAAAATCACACATAACTGATGATTTAAAATTTTGAGTGAGATCTCAGAGTCACAAACGTGGGTGTTTGTGTTCAACAAATTCAGATAGAAGAGTCCGTGAATTCGAAATTGCACGTGATCGTGTGAGCAAGTATTACAAGTGGTAGCTTTAGATTTAGGGGAAAATCTATTGTAAAACTTTCATTCTATTATAGTGAATTTGTTACCTTAAGGATAGTTAAGGTTAAATCCTCCCTAAGTTTTTTACCTTGAAACTGTTGATTTCATTGGTTTTCCTAGGTCATCATATTACTTGCCTTCTTTACTTTTCTGCACTAAGTGATATGATTGTATGTGTTTAACCTAGATATGCATAATAAACTTAATATCAACTTGGTTAATTAATTAGGTTAAACAATTTAAGTGTATAGGGGTCGAAACGAACTAACAAGTGGTATCAGAGCAGGTTAGCTCTTGATTAGGTAGTTTTACCTTGAGTTGATCCTTGACCCCTGCTGTTATGGAACGCGGTCACTCTCTAATGATCCTTCCCCACTTTGATGGGAATAACTATGCCTACTGGAAGGTGAGGATGAAAGCCTTCTTAAAATATTTGGATGAAAAGGTGTGGATGTCTGTGAAAATTGGTTGGGAAAGACTTGCCACTCCTGTGGCTTAATGGATTGATGCTCAAAAGGAAGCAGCTAGCTTTAATAGTAAGGCCATGAATGCAATATTCAACCTTGTTTCTATAGAAGAATTGAAGAGGATCTCTAATGTGGAGATAGCCCATACTGCTTGGAATATCCTGTAAATTGTGCATGAAGGCACCAAGACAGTAAAAATTAATAAACAGCAATAATTGACTTCTAGGTTTAAGAGCATTAGAATGGCAAATGATGAGACATTTGATGAGTTTTGTGCCAAACTAAATGGTATAGTAAATTCAGCTTTTAATTTAGGGGAAGTTTATGAGCAACCTAAGTTGTTAGGAAAATCTTAAGATCTTTAATTGAAGACTTTAGACCCAAATTCACTGCCATAATTGAAAGCCAAGAGGTGAACACCATCCCTGTTGATGAACTTGTAGGTTCCCTTTAATCTTATGAGTCTAACCTACCCAAGACTAATAAGTCCAAATCTATGGCCTTAAAACTTGTAGATGATGTAGATGTTTGTGAGTTTGAGGATGAGATCACATCTATAGAGATTGCTTACATTGCCAAAAATGTTCGAAACTTTTTGAGAAACAATAATAGAATGGCAAGGAATCAAAATAGTGCTGACCCTAAGAATGTGAAGAAGGATGAACCAGCTAAAACCAACTTTTCAGAAAAATCCATAGATTAAGTTGTTCAACCTTCTAACAATTCTTTAGGCCAATAGTGTTTTGGTTGTCAAGGGTATGGACATGTAAGATTTGAATGTCTCACATACTTGAAATTAAAGGATAAAGCTATGGCTATTACTTTTAGTGATGATGAGGAATCTAGTCACGAGTTTGAAATTAATCAAGAAGGAAATTTCATGGCATTTACTGCTACTGTTGTAGTTTGTGATCAGAAATTGTTGAGGAAAACCCTTCTGATGGAAAATTCTCTAAGAATGCTGGCTTGTAAGAAGCTTACAACAAGCTATGCAAGATTGCAGTAAAAGATGCTATGAATGTTGACCTGTGTTTGAAAAAGATAGACAATCTTGAACATGAAAAGAAAAATCTTTTGGTCAAATTGTTTGATGCTAATGAACTCATAACTACTGTTAAGATTGAGAACATGTCATTAATTGAAAAAGTTAAAAGTTTAGAATCTGAATTACTTGTTTCTAGAGAATAAATTGATAGGACTTCTACTTCTAAACTTGGTAACATGTTAAATATTCAAAAATATACTTTTGATAAGATTGGGTTAGGTTATGTTAAGAGTGGTTTGTCTTTTGCTATGACCCCCACCAAGTTTGTTCCTCCGGTCTCTATACCTAACCTAGAAGTTAGGATTCCTAAGGAAGATGTCCTAGCTACTAGGAAAATTAGGGTAGATCTAAGTGACACCAAACCTAAGGAACCTACTCATCTTGTAAGAAAGAAACAACACAAGCCTCAATGATTTTGTCATTTCTGTGATGGAGCTGGGCATACTCGCCCAAACTGTTTCAAATTGCAAGCTACCAAGCAAGCAATTAAACGAAAATTTTTTGTGCCAAAAGCACAAAATCCCATGACACTTATTCATGAATTGGTAAAGGCTCTTAGCCTCTATGCCAATATTGGAGTAGATCAACAATCTCATGTGTCTAGAAACTCCACTTCAGGTTTGCATCTAAGAAAGCGTGGATGCAAAAGACTCAACATAAATGAGCCTGTATGACATGGTCCTCGTGCTTAATCTCTCTATTCTTTGGACAAAGTTTTTTGCTAAGGGTTTTATTTTCTGCATTTCATTCTAGGGTTGATTAGGATGTTTTTAAGTTTTTTTTTTTTAATTTAAAAAATAGAAAATTAAAAAAATACTTTTTTTTTTGTATTGCACACCACCAAGTGTGTAATTAAGGTTGGTCAGTGAAATTTTAGCTTTGATGAGTTACTTTTTGCACTTTGTTAGTTTATGCTATGTAGTGCTTAATTGTGTGAGTTGTTTATAGTCTTTGAACAAACGATCTTGACTTTGATGTCACATATTTTTATCATAAGGACAAGAAAATCCTAGGAGAAAGACATAAATAATCATCTCATCACTGTTACTCGCCAATCATGAATACTTGTGTGCAAATCATAAAAGTCGTGCTTGGTAAGGTGTAGCACTTGCATATCAAAATGAAATGAGGTGTTATTAATAAATAAATAAAATGTGTTTAACAAGGGCATTTCTTGTTTATCTCCTATATGCTCTTGTATGATATTTTTTATTGTGCTCAGAAGAAAAATAAAAAAAAATCAAGAGAAAAAGAAGAGGCAAAAGGAATCAATATGCCTTTATATAATTGCAAGCGTGTTTTCTATGAGATGTGAGAGTTATATAATGTAACTTTTTAGGTGATAGTCACTTTCAAACCAATGTGATTGATGATATAGAAAATTTGATTGATTGCTATATACATATTACCTTTTCTGCACTTTGTACACTTACTACTTGGACATACTACACGCAAATTAATGCTAAATTCTGTACATATGACTGTGTGTTGACTAATTTGGCCAACTCTGATTACTCATAAAGTGATGTTTAATACTTTTTTGGTTTGAGTTGAATTTCAAGAAAAGAGTTTTAAAGGTTTTAAATCAAGTGATTTTTGCCTCTTTTGTGTGAAAAAATTTGAAAACTTGAGAGAAAAATATTTTTGAAAACTTTTGGAAGTGTTCATGTGCATTACATATCATTAAAACTGATATTCAATTGTTTTTCTGCAAAATTTCCAAGTTTTTCAAATCTCAAAATTTTTCCAATGGTTTGATCGATCAAAGCTAATCCTTAACTGATCGAAAATGTCTAGTTTTTAGGCCAAAAGTCTCTATCTCTCTCAATTCTTATTTGATTGCTCCTCGATCAGTCAAAAAATTTTAAAACACCCTTTCGATTGCTGTTTGATTCCTCTCGACTGATCGAAATTTGAAAATATCAAATTTTTAAGGGTTTGACAGATCAGTTTTGTCCTATTCTCTCCTTTTCTTTGATTCCTCTCAATCGCTTCTTCGAACAAATTTTTTTTTTTTTTTTTTTTTGTCTTTTCTGGTCAAAAGCTTCAAGGGTTTTCATCTTCTACATCTGGTATTACTCTTTTACCCTTCTTTTTGATCAAATTGCATACATTTCATGCATAACTCATTAAAATATTTGAAATTTTCAAACTTAAGAAATTTTTGGGTTTTTGATGTTTTTGAGCATTTTGTTTTAAAATGATCATTGGGTTTTTGTCTATACATGATATATACATGATTCCTTTGCTTTAATTTGCAATTTTCATGGATTATGAAAATTTCGAAATTAGGGTTCATGACAGGGTTGTAAACGAGCCGAGCTTTGTTGAGTAGTGCATATTCAAGCTTGGCTTGTCGATAAAATTAAAAAGCTCAAGCTTGGCTTGAGCTTGAGACAAGTCTAAAATATTGTTTGAGCTTGAACTTGTGGGAAACCCAAAAAACTTGAGCTTGGCTTAGCTTGGCTTGATTCATTAGTCAAGCCAAGCTCGAGCTTAATATCAAGCTCAAACACGAGCTCAGATTAAGATTATGAGCTTGAGATCCAACAAAATTATCTAATACTTAAATCTCCCAAAATCAAGTAAGAAAAAATAAGAAAATAGCATACTCATTTTATCATGCTTCTAGTCCAACCTATGATTAGCCATTGTTCATATTGTAACTTTACAAAATTAAATTCATCCATTCATCCTTTATTGTCTATAGCTTCATTAATTGTTTAAAATATAATTTTTACATCCACATTAGATGATAAAAAACTAGAAAAAAGCTTGTTTGTAACTATTGTGAATGAGAAATGATTAACATGTTTTATAACTTTACATTAGATAATGGATAAGGAAGGACCATATGTGGCCCACTTATAAATTTTTTTAAAAAGGTAACTAAAGTCTAAAGTGGTGCTTGATCAATTTAGAGGGAAATGAAAATAAAGGTAAAGGATATTGGTCCAATATGAGACATTTTACTATTAAGATATGTGTAATAAGTTTATTTAGAAAGCACATATCAAGCCTATAAATGAGTTTATACTTGACTTGTTTTGTATCAAGCCTTATAGCTCACGAGCTTATTCATGAACAAATAGTTTTGCTTGGGCTCGGCTTGTTTACTAAACAAGCCTAAAACTAAGGCTCAAGCTTGGCTTATTTATAAAAAAACAAACATGAACGAGCTTTTTATCGAGCCGAGCTCGAGTTGTTTATGAACGGCTTGGTTCATTTACAGCCCTAGTTCATGTGTTCTTGAGAAATTTGGGGATTTTGTTCAATTGGGTAAAATTAGGAACAATTGACCATTGTTATTGATTCATTGATTGTTTATAACTTGTTTTATACTTGTTGTGATGATCAATTACTCAATTTGTGTGTTTTTGAAAAATTAGGGTTTATGTTCTTCATAAATTAGGGATTTTTCATAAAACTTGATTTTCTGGGTTAATTTTTTAAAAATTTTGTGAAATTGAACACCTCAATGCATTAGTTCATGCATCATTTGAGTCTATGCATCATGCATCATGTAGATTTTAAAGATTGCACATATATCTTGTTTAAGTCTATCTCTATTGCAATTTGCCCTTAGTTTTGTGTTCTGTTTTTTTTTTTTTTTTTCCCCTCCCTCTTTAGATAATAGAAATGGCCCCTAAGAAATCTAGAAATATCAAAACAAAAGCCAAAAGAGTTATAGGGTCCACTTCTACCTCTATTGAGGATTTTGATCAATTTAGGTTTTGTACTCTCCAAAATGCTCAAAAGTTCAAGCCATTGGTTAAGTATAGGTCTATCTGGGTTGAAAGGAAGGTTAACCTAGATGAGTTGGACCGTTCTATCAAACACAATCTAGAGTCTAGGACTTCGTTACCTCTATGTTTCGATCTTATGCCTCCTTCTGTTACCTTAATTAGGGAATTTTACTCAAGAGAGTAAATCTGGTACCAGAGGCTATACTGGTTTGACTAGTGAAATGATATATTTTGATACCGGTCAATACCAGTGTATAGTTTCGGGTTTATAGTTATTTTTTATATTTATAAATATGTGTGTGTGTGTGTGTGTGTGTGTGTGTGTGTTATAATAATATAAAAGTTTACCATAAAACATAACCTCAATTCAAAACAAATTATTCATGGTTTTAGACTTTAGCATCAATTAAAAGAAAAAAAAATGCAATATAAAAAATAGAAAGCTTAATTGTTCATTGTATACTAAGAAAAAAAAATAATGCAAATAAGTTACCATTCTATCCTTACAAAAATTCAAAAATTACAAAACTAAAAATAAAAATTAAAAAGAAAAACTTTTTTCTATATCGGCCTGTATGCCCGGTACTGACCGGTAATGCCCGAAATCGGTCGGTATAGCCGGTATTTAAACCGGTACAAAATGTTGTCGTTTCGATACTAGTATACATACCGGTATGGTACATACCGGTATGGTACATACCGGTATGGTACATACCAGTTGGTACGGCCAATACCGATACAGTATCGACCACCTTGATTCTACTCGAATCTCTCTACTCATTCTGCTTCATCCAATGGTCATTACTTGACTACATGGATTCGAGGTGAAGAATTTCATATTACAAAACAAATAGTATTTGAAGCTCTTCAAGTGCCTCTTGGTCATAAACCTACTTACCCATACGCTAAGTCTCCTTCCTTGGATGATGTCATGTCTCTTCTCTGTGGAAGAACTGTCTCTTGAGGATCTGAGCCCAAACTCAATTCTCGTGAGTCAAAGGAGGTTAACTATTCATTGTTTAGGATAGCATGTCATAACATCTTTCCTATTTCTCATGTGCATACCATTCCTATAGATAGGTGTATCTTCATGTACGCTTTCATCACTGATGGTTCCATTTTTTTTCCATCTCTCTTCATTCAAATGATTGTTGACGTACGTAGGACAAATCTAGGAAACAACGTCTATTCTTTCCAGTCTTTATCCATAGGATCTTAGACTTCTTAGAGTTAGAGTGTTTCCCTTCCCTAGAGTTGGTCCATCTCACTGCACCTATAGGAACTATCTTTCTTAAATAGCGGAGTGCACTAAAAAAGACTGTTGAACCAAGTACTGGTACAACAAAGAGATCAAGAGTAGAGTCTATAGCTGAGGATGTTCCTACCAATCCTCATACTGAGGATGTACCTATTGACCCCACAGTTGTTGTTTCAGATGATGATGATGATGAGGATGATGTTGATTAGGATGCTGATGATGCTAGTCCTTCTAGATCCTCTCTTTCTCTCCGCGACATGATGGGGACATTCATGATGACTCAGATGGCTCATGGACAGTTATTAGACGAGCTTATCACAAATGTTGCTGCATTGAGAGCCTATTTTGCTGAGTATAGGTGATCTTTTCCATCTTCACCACCCTCAAATTCTTGAAGGTTGCCTCTGGCAATGAGTAACAAAAAGGGGGAGTAGATGTTGTAGCTCTTGTACTCAGGGGGAAAGCAGTTTTTGTATTAAGGGAGAGCTTTAGTATTTAAAGGGACTTTTTTTTTTCCTGTTTTTCATTTTTTCATTTTTTGTTTTTGTTTTTTTTTTTTTTTGGTTATGTACTTGCTTCACAAACTATGATTATTCTTATTTATACTATAATTATTCTCTTGGATATCATGTTTTTAATTACCTTTTTAAAATCAAGTTCAAAATATGATTTATACTTTATTTTCCACACATGCATTAATGGTTTGCTTTCAGTGTTTCAGGAATTTACAAGTTAATTCTTTCATCATGTTGCTGCCTATTCTTGCAAATTATAGGTAGTAAAGTTTGATTGAATTGTAGTAGGGCAACAAATTGTATGGGGTTAGCTCTTGAATTGAGCAATTCATGTTTATGCATGTTTTGTTATAGATTCCCAAAAAGGAAGATTGTTAGGTTCTAAATATTTAGGAATAAATGTTTAGGTATTTTATGTAAGTTGGCCAACCGAGAATAAAAACATGTCTAGTTTAAGTGTTAGACATTGCTCATGATGATTCAAGTCAAGATTCAAGAACAATCAAGCTGCAGAAAGAAGAAGTCAGAATCTACAAGGCTTAACTGATCGAAAGAAAGCCTTGACCAATCGAAAATCGTGTTCTATAGAATTTTAATCAGGCCCAAAACCCGCGAAAACATTTAGGGTTTCAATCCAACACCACTTAATATAAAAGGAAATCCCTAAATATGATTTAGAAGTTCTTGGAAGTCTTGTGAGTTACTCTAATGAGATTTGTGAGGTTCTATAGTCTTCTAACTCAACAAGCATCTACTGGAAAGAAGATTATATTCAAGAACTAGTGGATTAAGTTGCTATCATACATAGCTAATGATTTAAAGTTTTAGGTGGGATCTTAAAGTCACAAATGTGAGTGTTTGTGTTTAAAAAATTCAAATAAAAGAGTCCATGGTTTTGGAGCAACACGTGGTCATGTGAGTAAGTACTTCAAGAGGTAGCTTTAGATTTAGGGAAAAATATATTATAAGACTTTCATTCTATCATAGTGAATTTATTGTCTTGAGGATAATTTAGGTTAAATCCTCTACAGGTTTTTTTACCTTGAAACTATTGGTTTCATTAGTTTTCCTAAATCATCATATTAGTTGCCCTCTTTACTTTTCCACACTATATGATATGATTGTATATGTTTAACTTAGATTTGCATAATAAACTTAATAACAACTTGGTTAATTAATTATGTTAAACAATCTGAGTGTACAGGGATCTAAACGAACTAAAATTATTTATCACAAATCATAAGTTATCCGGACTCAAAAATACAACTATTACTCTTTAATTAAGAAAGAAACATATTTTTTAATCAAATCCACAGCCGTTTCATATTTGAGGTCAAGCAAATGGAAACAATGCACCTCCCTTAAATTCACAACAATCTCTACATTTCCTCCCCACCCACTCTTCTTCAATCCCTTGTAGTAACACTTACCCAAAACCCTAGCCACATTTTTTTTAGCTGCGTTTACAAAAAAGGCGGCTATAGCTGCCCTATAGCCACATTTGTTGTAAATGCAGCTAAAACGATATACCTATAGCTGCGTTTTAAATAAATGTAACTATAGGGCATCTCTATAGCCGCATTTATAATGTTTACAGTGGTGTTTTATTGGATATGGCTTATGGCTGTGTTTAAAAATGCGGCTATATGTCCAGGTGAATTTTTTTTTTAAAGATGTCCTATAGCCACGTTTCTTGGAGACGCGGCTATAGTGTTGTCTATTGAGCATTTCAATCGCGGCTATAAGTTGAACCATTTTTAAAAAAAATGAGGCTATATAACCTGCCTACAGTTGCGTTTCTTTAAAATGCAGCTTGAAGAATGTCTATAGCTGTGTTTTCTAACACGTGGCTACAGGATTGGTATAAATTTAAAAAAAAAAAAAAAAAAAAAAAAAAAAAAAAAACCTCAATTGAGTCAATTCCACTCTCTACCACTGTTCGAACACCCTAACCCAATCTGCGACACCCTTTGACTCCCAAACCCTCACCGTCGATCCTCCTCACTGTGCCGCTGTCGACGATCCACCCTCTCTGCCACACTCTCTCTCTCTCTCGCTAAGAACTTCTCAATCTCAGTCAAGTCTCAATCTCAGTCAAGACACTCTCACAATCTACCTAACAGTAAGTTTTTTAAATTTGGTTGTTTTGATTTTTGGTTTAGGGTTTCGATTTTGGGTATTTGTAAAGCTGGGGTCTAATTGGATATTTTTTAGGGATTTGCTTCATGGGGGTTTTATATTTTGATGTTTACTGTCAAGAACAAAACAACCTCTCTCTCAATCTCACTCGAACTTCTCTCAATCTCCCCAACGATAAGTTAAAAAAAAAAATTTTGTTTTGATTTTTGGGTTTTAGTGAACAAAACTACTTCTCTCTCCAACTTGTTTTTGATTTTTAATGCTATTTTGGTTGTTGGGTCATATTTGTTTGGACTTCTCTCATTTGTTATATTTCGTAATTTGTTTTCATCAAGCAGTTTCTTTTGTGAATCTTTGGGCTGCAGAACTAATGATGTGTATTTTTCATATGTGTAGAAAATGAATATTGTGAACTGTGCAACAGCCATCCCTGACTGCACGATGTAGATTTTCTTCCCTTTCAGCTTTGTGTTTATTATACTTTAAACTATTTTAATATACTACTTTGCTGGTTCTACCATCTCCTAACTGCTTTAATATATTACTTGGCTAGTTCTATCGCCTTATAATTATTTTGATATATTATTTGGCTAGTTCTATCACCTTATTATTTCTTTAAATTACTTTGATTATATATTGCACTACCGCCTTCTTGGCTAATTCTACTTTGCTCTGATATACTGCTGTAAGGATTGTTATCTTATATATATATATATATATATATATATATATATAAAGAACAACTATCCAACATCTATGGAACTCAATGTGACCAAGTTGCTTAGTGCTTGTCGGCCGACGTGTGTGGAATAGTACTCTCTCATCCTCATGTGTAGGGATGGCCATACCCATTGGGTAATGGATATCCAACCCTACCCGATTCAAATATTTTGGGTAATACCCGGTTCTTTATGGGTAGAGCTTAACCGGGTAAGGTATGGGTATTACCCGAATTGTTCGGGTAGGGTATGGATATTATCCATACCCGACCCATTAAAAAAAAAAAAAAAAAAAAAAAAAAAAAAAAAAAAAACCTAAACCTCTCTCACGTCAGCTTCACTCACACTCTCTCTGCCTCTCCGCCTCTCCTCATTGTCTCTCTCTGTCCGATTTTGTGCTTGATTCTTGTTCCTCATTCTTGTATCGTGTACCGAGTGATCCACAAGCCCACGGGCAGAGTCTTCGCCCTCAAGGTCATATACGGGAACCACAACGACTCGGTCCGCCGCCAGATCTGCACTGAAATCTAGATCCTCCGCGACGTGGACAACCCCAACGTGGTCAAATGCCACAACATGTTCAACCACAACGGCGAAATCCAGGTCCTGCTGGAGTACATGGATCGGGGCTCGTTGGAAGGTATGCACATCGCGAACGAGCGCCAGCTCTCCGATCTAGCCCGCCAAATCCTCACCGAACTCGTCTACTTGCACCGGCGGCACATCATCCATCGCGACATCAAGCCGTCGAACCTCTTGCTCAACACGAGGAACCAAGTCAAGATCGCCGACTTTGGGGTCTCGAGAATCTTGGCACAGACCATGGACCCGTGTAACTCCTCGGTGGGCACCATCGCCTACATGAGGAGCAAATGAAGTAGGAGCTGCAAAGGGTATGGGAGAGGCTCAAAATTGCAAAGGAAGGCGAGGAGAGGCTATGTTCACAGCTCGCTGAACTCGAGGCCGAGGCAAAGAACCCAATTACATATATATTTGTTTAAAATTTAATATATTTTTTTAAAATTTTTTATTGATTATTTTTTTCTTTTTTAAGATAAAGCAATTGGTTAGTTTTTAAGTTAAAATGTTTTGGATTAAAAAAAAAAAATTAAATGGGTTTCGGGTTTCGGGTAGGGGGATATCCATGGATAATAAATCCGGGTAAGATTCGGGTATGGGTACTAATGTGTATTAATATTCGGGTATCCATGGGCAAATATTTCGGGTCGGGTATGGGTGTACCCGATCTATACCCTACCCATAGCCATCCCTAACTGCACCCCAAATGAAAAGGGAAGAAAATCTGGCAATAAAATACAAGTGGCAAGTAACTCCATCCTCCCACATCCATTTTCTTGCTCTTGAACTGGAGGGGAGAGGACCACTTGGGCTGGTGGTCACCCATATATTTCTGTTTGAAATTTTTTTAATATACCCGTGAAAGATCCGTCATATTATGCTGCATTGCACTTACAGATGATGGCATAGAAAAAAATAGTGTGATGTGACCTAATCTTCGAAAAGTGACTTATAATACTTAAGAAGAGACATTTAGCAAAACAAGAATGGTAATAATACTTAAGAAGAGACTTATTGGTGTGAATGATTGATGGCTGTTTTATGTTTAGATTATTCTGGGTGCATGGTTATGATTTGTTTGTATGTGATGTCACAAAAGTGGGGGGTAAGGTATATGTCTCTTACCTAAATTCAGGTTTTATGGGTTCTGACACGTCTGGAAATCAACGTGGATTGTGCATTGAACCTAGGTGAACTTTTGGCTTGTCATTGAAAAGAGAAACCTTTGCATCCTACTTGGTAAAAATAATTAGGCAATTGATGTTTCATTGGTTGAAATATTTAAAATAAGCTAGTGTGTTCGTGCAAGATTTCCAGTGAGAACTTGCTGAGATTGATAAAAGCATAGTTGGGTTGAACTTTATTCAACTATATGTCTCCTATCTTGTTATTCCATTCCACTGTGTTTGGGCCAGATATTTTATTAATTCATATTCTTCCTTGCCTATGAGATAAGGTTTGTCACTCCTTATCTCATCCTAACACTGTTGAGGTTGGTTTCTGATAAGCATAGTTGAGTTCTCTCGTCATTGGGTGTTTATTTGTTACCTGACCATTTTTTCATTTGTCAACAATGGAAACTAAACAAGTCAAGCATTTTGAAAGAATGAAGCAGGGGTTTTATATTTCCATAGAAACTGCAAACTAGTCTTTCTCACAATTGCTAATCTTAATTTATATCTTACTCTTGCCTTTTAAATCTGCATTTATTCCACTGGTATGATGACTATACCTTTTTGATCAGTCGTGTTGCACAACATGCATTTCATGTAATTTTTACTTTCCACAAGTTAAAGCATTAAAATCTGGATGCAACACTGCTCGCGGCCAATGTAACATCCCTTAATCTAGATAATTATTCCACCTGTAAAAATAATAGATATGGCCGGAATAAATTTGATTTGAGACCAGCTCTAGGAATTTGTATCCCTACCTCAGAAGTCTATTGTTTCCACGTCTAGTGATGCGAGTTAGAAGAAAGCAGTAGCGGTGGTTCAAGTCACTTGCACTTTTGATTAGTGTATTTCAGTTATATGGTTCCAGCATAGTAGTGCATTTAGTGTTCCTTTATGCATCAACTCTTACTCCAATCCTAACTTAATTTATTCCTGTTGCTGGCTATTGTCTCCATACTTAGAGTTTCTTTCTGAAGTCTTGGAATTCTTTATACTATCTAATTTCCAAGTCTGTTTTCATCAGAGCTGATGTGGGATTTTCAATGTTTTATTCTTGCACTTTCTAATACTCGGGAGGAATTTGATATTTCAAGGATTCTTAAAACAAACCACTATCTTTTTATTTACAACATTTCAATTAAGAAAAGAATAGTGCTTTGTGTATCCCAGCTATCCAATAACATGAGGGTTCAAGAACCTGGATCCCCTCATATTGGTGGCAACTGGCAAGAACTTTTAACAAAAAAATTATACTATAAAACTACCTTTCATCTCAACTTTGGTTTAGCATTTCAATTTTGGGTATTAGTGAACAGAACTACCTCTCTCTCTCCAACTTGTTTTTGATTTTTAACGCTATTTTGGTTGTTGGGTCATATTTCTTTTTACTGACATGGGTCAGCTACTCTATTAATTTAAAACCAAACTCTACCAGCTGAATATTATCAATCTTAGGAGTGAACCAGGCAGCATGATTTATCTCAATGCTTTTGCCTATGCCTATCCTCCATTTGGCAAGAGTTAGAGGGGAATTTGTGTTGAGTATAGACTTTTCCAGAACTAGAAATCCTAAGGTTTTAGTTTCCCATCAAAGGGGGAACTATTAGGGAAGTATTTGGCCTTCACAGTTTTAGACAGAACAGAATTGGGATGGCTGGATAGTCTCCAACCTGTTTGGCTAACATAACTTTTTTCAACCAGGATGCTTTCCTCATGCCTAGTCCTCCACCCCTTTTGGCTGACACAAAGCTTCCTAACTCGGTAGGTGAAGTTTCCTTTCGTCATTTTAATGCCCCCACCAAAAATTACAAAGGATTCTATCCAAAGCTCTTCAAACAAACTCAGGGACCTTAAAACATGAAAAGATGTACAGGGATAGGGAATTTAGGAAAGATTTTATTAAGGTTAATCTACTCGCTTGAGAAAGGAGCTTAGTTTTCCATCCTTAAAGCTTCAAGTTCACTTTATCTAAGAGAGTTTGAAATTGGAAAGCTTTATTCCTGCTGTGGTTGAAATTAAATCCTAGGTATTTCCCTGGTTGATTGACACTCACTATATTAAGAGCATTTTCCAACATGGAGATAAAATTGTTTTATGGTTATAGATGTACATAAAGTAGAAATAAACATGAACAAAACTTAGGTATAGTTCCTTATGTGTTGTACCTTGGGTTTTCCAAATAAATTTAACCATGTATAGTTATGTTGACCAATGCACCATATGGTTGAATTTAATTGTCCGTAAAAGAGATAACAATATTTATGTCAAATGATTAATATAACCATTTGGTTGAATTTTATTGAAAAACCTAACATAAAACACCAAATAAACTATAGTTTTGAGTTTGAAATATGTTGATACCCAGAAAAATACCCAATCCAGGACTTGGAAAGCAATAAAAAAAAAGGAGAACTTATTTGTGACAAAGGTTCTAGATGGCTAATAGGTAACAACAGTGGCCTTTCCTTTTGGCATGATAAATGGCTAAAAGAAGGGTCATTCAGAAGCTTCATCCATGGCCCTTTAAATAGAGAGGACCAGCTACAAATTTCCAATATCTATTTTAATGGGGATTGGAATTTTAATTTCATTTCCATGACTTTGCCCCCTTCCATCTCTCTTATATTTAAATCCACTCCCATTAGAAAGGTCTCTGCTAAGTGCTAACATAGACAAGTTGAGTTGGATCTCCTCTGCAACTTTGACCCTCAAAAATTGGCTTTTGATGACATGGATGCCAACTCTGACTCCAATGGCAAATGAATTATGAAAGTTCCACTTGACAAAATTCAAATATTTCTATGGACATGCTTACATGACAACCTGCCTATTAAACAAATTTTAATGAGCTCGGGCTTATTAAGCTCCAGTATTTGTGATCTATTCAATGAGGAAAAATGAAAGTATAACGCTCATGTTCTCGGAGACTGCGCAATTGCCAAGGAGCTCTGGTTAATGCTGGAGTATCTACTGCAAATAACTCCTTTAACTCAAATATTTTGGACTGGTTTTAGTCCAATGCCCTTAGCAAAAAGACTAGCGTTCCTAATCAGGTTCAGTGGTGCAATTACTTCCTATTTGGAATTTGGTGCCTTTGGCTTCAACAAAAGAAATTTACTTTCAACAATCAAACCATCAATCCTTCCTTACATGCTGAAGTTGATAAGCATATGCTGGAATTTACTTTCTGCATTCAAGATTCTGGTCTTGTTAGAGAAAGAAACACCAGGCTAGTCAAATGGGAAAAAAAACCTGGCCCTAATTGTGTTGAACTCAACTATGATGATTCATTTGGAAACTTTGGAATGGCCGGTTGTGGGGGCATCATTAGAGATAGCTAAGGGAGTTGAGTAAAAGGCTATTCTAGAGAAGTGAACATTGCCTCTAACATTGAACTCTGGGGTGGCAGAGATGGGCTGCTATTATGCTCCCAACTCAACTTTAGTGCAATAGAATTAGAGGTAGCGGGTGTTAGACAGTCCCAAGATTTTGTTTTTTTTTACACCCCCTTCTTATGTTGCTCTTTAGTTATATTTAGACCATTTGGGAATGCATTACGATAGACATGGTGTGTCTTGTATCCAAATGATTTAGTTTTTCATGCAATTCCTTTATTACCAAAAAAAAAAATGTAGCTAAGTGTTTTTAGGTAGTGTTGTTGTTGTACATGTTGCCACATTTTTTATCTTTTTGGCTGTTTTTTGCTAAGTAAGATGTAAGAGAGGATGAATTTTAGATGCATAATCTTGGAAATGAGTATTTTAACTCGAGGTTGTAACATCCACCAAAAAATCTACATTCTCTCTCTCACAATTTTTTAATATGAGAAGCTTATGGGGTTGTTTGTAGGATTTTTTTAATTATTAAAGAAGTAAGAAGAATGAGAGGATAACAAAAACAATTTAAATCACTTAAGATAAAAGTTTGACCCAAAAAGAAAATTAGTGTTGGACTAACCAAAATATAGGAACTGTCTCAACCAAATACATTGGAACAACCTAATCAAGTTCAAGGCAAAAGGTGAACTTATCATTAGCTATTGTTTAATGGTTCAATGAACTTCTGTCCATCCACAGATTGCCATCTATTATTCAAAGCCTTTCAAACCAAATAATATAGACAGATCAGATGGGAGGGTATTCAGCATTGACCAATCCAATAACCTTAACAGGAAGCCACCACTTCATTTCAGTGGGAGCACGTCTAAAAAAAGGAAAAGGAGTGTAGAATATGCTTATGTCTCTATAGTAATCTCTCTTTTGCTTTAGCTAAAAAAAAATTTGATTATTTTGACAACTTTTTATATTTTCTTATAAAATTTGTATCAATTTTTTTTTTAAATAGTTTATCAACGAATGACTTTTGGGCACCTATTAACCTAACTCTTTTATAAATACAATTTCCAACTTAAGACATTCGCAGTATGATAATTGTTCTTTATTATTAGGTTTTGACACTAATCAGTTCTTGGTTTAGATAAGCTTCATACCCTGCTCTATGATGATTGACACTAATTAGTTCTTGGTTTAGATAAGCTCCAAATTCTTGGTCCTCGTGTCTCTGCCAATCTCTATACTCTTGTATGTAGCTCTTTTATTTTCTTCATTCTAAAGTATATTGTGAAAATTCGCATGTTTTTGCAAGTGAAACTACAATGATTTTAGAAGTGTAAAATTGTGAAATATTGTGCATTTTTCCAAGTGTTTTTGTATGTGAAAAATTGTGATGCTTGTTTTCCCCCAATTTAGAAGCGAAAACTCTCTTTTGTAGTTGCCAAATTTAGTGAGATTTCTGAAGACTGAAAAGCTTGTATTTGAAATTTGAGAACGTAGATTCGCATTGGGTCCAGAGCTTAATGAATAAAATCTCTGCTCCACTCTACTCTTAGTCCATGCAATATATATATATATATATATATATATATATATATATTTCTGCCTTTTCTCTTCTTCGTTTCTTGATCATTTACATGGTTAGATTTCCTTCCTTTAATGTCTATAATACAACTTGAGGAACCTTTTGCACCTAATTCAGATATAGGCCTATAGCATGTCACTTTATACAACTACTCGTTTTTAGCTTGTTCTGTGTTGAAACATGATTATATACTCTTGCTATTATCGTAAGAGGTTCTTATTATGGTACGAATCTTCATTTAGAGATTTAGGGCATATAGTAAACAGTGGTTTGGTTGATGATTGGTATGTACAAGACTTGGAAGTGAAAACCTCCATATTGTTGTCGTTTTAAAGTATCTACACCATATATGTATGTCTTGTGACTATGTATTGCATGTTTGTATAGGTGACTTTGAAGGTGCAAAGGGGTTAGATTGCTCTTGAAATAAATAAATCTATCATGTTTTGGTGAGACTATTAGTGAATTATAAATTAATTGCCATATTACTTGTAGGACAGCAATATTATAGTAGTAATTAACAAAATTGGCAGGGTTTTTGTTTCATTGCTTGCATTTTCTGGTGTGGGATTGTATACCAATGAATCAGAAGGTCAATGATAATAGTGGTACTTAATAGACTCACAAAACCTACAATTCAAACTGCCTATGTTTTTTTATTGTTACAATTCAAACCCATTAACATGTACAATAGTGTGACTTGTCAAAGAATAAAAATCTACAGTACTGTGCCAGTAGCATTGGACTGAACTACTTTACAATTCTGTGTGAATCATATAAGTCACAATTAAAGTATTTTTCTTTCCTTTTTTTATTGGTGATTTCCCTTCCCTTAATGATAATTTTTCCTCATCTCAATTCTACATGAGAGGGAAGGGTGGGAGGATCTCTGCTCCACTCTACTCTTAGTCCATGCAGGGAAAGAAGGTTGACTATGGAAATGATAGAGCTGTTGAGACTGGTGGAATATAATTTTTTGATTGAAAACTAATTGTACTTGATGGTGAAAGGGTCTAAAATTAGTTTTGGGTCTCACTGTTCCAATTTGAGGATATGAGTATTGTGAGTTTATAATTTTATAGAGATTTGATTGAACTTCATGCATCACATATCATCTTGGAGGGGGAATGCTTGATATTGCTAGTGCTTGGTTGTGGTCAATTGTGTATTCATTCTATGGTCTATCATTAAGATATACTCATTTTCAGGTACAATTTTGATGATGAAAGGGTAACAAAAGAAGATGTGAAGAGAGCATTGGATATACCTACATATTCAGATTCGGATATACCTACATTATTAGGTAAAAGAGAAGTGGGACAAATGCCACATGTCAGATGGTTGTATTTGTGGAGCTTCAAGTTAATGTTGTGATATATTAACATATTAAGTGATAATAATCTGCTGTTATTAAGAACAACAGATTCTTGTTTTAGTGACTTTTCGGGGTCACGTAGTTATTGTGAATATTTCCTGAATATGGCATTTCGATTTGGTTCTCTGTTTATCAAACTTTAGAACTTAGTTGGCTCATTGAAATGTATAGTTCAAAATCATGGGAGAATTGTTGAGGGGTAATGTGGCGTGCAAATTTGCTGTGCATTCCTAATTAAATAGAGGGTCCATCCCATGGAAAATGCACAATCACTGTATATGCAAAATAATGTTGACTTTTTTGGGGAGGGATATGTCCATATGGATTTTGAGTCAGGTTCTGTTCCTGGAATTGTCATGCTTTGTCTTGAACTATAAGTTTTCTGTAGGGGCTTCTCTTATTGCTATTCCTGAATGTTAACGAACCATATATTAGCTTGAAATTATTTATATTTCATTCACACCATTAGTGTTTTTAATGCAGGGTCAATCATATGTTGAGATAAATGGTGCACAAAATGGTCCATGGATTGGCTGGGATTGCTGCAGAGATCCTCAGAATGGTTCCATTAGTTGTAGGATCTTTTTGTGATGTATAGGATCGATCTTTTTGTGTAGAACTTGCAACTTTTTTCGTGATGAACTTGTCAATGTATAGGGTTTTTGGCAATGAACTCGCAAAATTTTGGCAATGAACTTCAGAAATTTAAGTATCTTTTTATGTAATTTAATTTCAGGAATTTGTGATTGGCAATGAATTTCAATATTGTGATTGGGCAGGGGAAAAAAAAAAACAAACAAAACCTATAAAAACGTAGCTATAGAAAATAAAAATCCTATAGGAGGCTGTAGCCGCATTCTAAAATGCAGCCCAAACATGGTTTATAGCCACGTTTTCAAAAACACAACTATAGGTTTAATCCTATGTCCAAAAATTGTTTATAGCCACGTTTTCAAAACGCAGCTATAAGTCACAGCCTATAAGTCTCAGCCTATAGCCGCATTTTAGACCTATTGGATTTATGGTCGCACAAAATAAGCCGCGCATGTAAACACGGCTATAGAATAGCCAAATTATAAGCTATGGTCCCTTCAGCACTACCTCCACCGATGAAGACACGACCAAAATCTACATAATCATTGAACCATGGTTCAGGTCCGTCTCCATTAACATGTGACATCACGTGCTTAAGTGCAACCCAAGAGTCCTCGTTACATGCAGGTTTAGGTCTTTCTGGGAAGAGCCCGTACTTAACGGAGACAGCAATTACAATAGCTTCAGCAACAAGGGTTTGAAACATAATTAAGGTTCCTGGGAGTGAAAGGGGAATGAATGCAGAAACCACCGCCATGCACGTTGAAAAGCAAAGGGAGTTTCTAAGTCGGGTTGGCGGATCCGGGGAATAAGATACGGGCCGATACCATTGGTCCAGATGCGATGACTGTCTTTGGATCGAACTCCAGAATTTGGGTCATCCGACGTTGAGATTCTTTTATCAGTGGTGGGATTGGAGAGAACCACACTGCCGTCTTTGTATACACAAAAAAAAAAAAACGAAAGTCGTGGATGATTTCGGTGGCCATTGAAGGTTACTATTTATGTATTATTGATTAAATAAAGGTAGTCTCGCACGTTGTACTGTGTAATTTCATTGTAAACTTCTTTCTACCTAATTGTCAAATGTGACAGCAAAAGTGCAAAACATGGACGACTTTTTTTTTTTTTTTTAATAAATAATCAAACATGACTTAATCAAGAAATGGACATTCATTAATTGAACTTTGTTTTAAAACGGTTTTACACATGTTATCATGTTTGTTTAATCCGTGGTAAAAAAAAAAACTGTAAAACCTTTTCCAGTCAAATGTAAAATCAAGCCCAAAATAAGTAATATGTTTTCATATAATATTTTTTAACTTTCTTTTTTAAAGTTACGCTTAATTCATCATATTTATTTTTTAAAAATAAAAGAATCTTGTTTTAATTATAATAAATACAAATTCATCATGTCATGCGGTGAATCTACTTTTATTTGTGTAGATTGATATTTTTAAGGGATCTTATTATTAATTAATGTTGCAATAGTACATTTCATAAATCTATTGTTTTATATATTAAAAATTGTTATAAGTCAGGTTCTAGTCTTTTATGCAGTAATTTTTTCAATATTGGAGCCGTAATTGTGGTGGGATTTTCATAAATATATAGGCATGTAGATGGTGATTTCCATTGGTTCTTGATACATTGTTGATTGTTTGCCAAGAAACTAAAGTGCCTCAAGTTTTGGGTTAAGCATGTCATTTTTCTTTTAATTCTAGGATAAGCGTGCCTTGATAATGGGTAAAAGTGAAGTTAACAGCAATGGATGAAAGGAACATGTTGATTGTGCTCTCAATGTTGAGGGTGAAAATCCAACTTTGGAACATTGTGATCCAAAAACAAAACAAATTCAAATTATGAAGATCAAAAAGTTTTTTTTTTTCTTTTTCTTTTTTATGAAAAAAATGGGGGTAATTAAACTTCCCTCCTGTGAGGTATGAGGGAATGATACTCTACCCCAAACTTTAAGAGAAAAAACATTTTCTACCCATTGACATCCATTTGATCAAACTTTGTTAAATTGATATTAAAATGTTGTTCACTAACTCGCCTTTTGCTCAATGACAAGTTTTCCAAATTATTCTCTCTCACAAAATTAAAATTCATTGTTTTAAAATTCAATGGGTTGGGGAGAGATTTATCGTTACAAGTTTTTTGGTACTTGATAAACTTTGCATTTTAATTATAAATTTATTAGTTATATTTTTATTAATTATGATTAAACTTTGTTAAAGAAAATCTTATCAAAATTTAGAATATTCCAATATTAATATAAATAGAAGGGGGGGTGTTATTTTCTTCAAACCTCAAGAGAAGGGAGTTTTTTCCTTTTAAGTTTTGGGTATAGTGTTATTTTCTCAAATCTCAAGGGAGGAGAGTGCAATTACCCAAAAGAAAGAAAGAAAAACGAAATTAAAAATAATAATAATACAAACTTCACTAAATCAAAAAGGGGCACCGTAGACACTGCATTTTATACCCCTTACAACTCGGGCCCCCGTTCCCCAATAATATTAAAATTCTAAAGCCTAAGATTGGTTTAGGGCCCGATCAAATGGAAATTGACTTAAGGAAAGTGTTTATGGAAAATATAATTTATTTTTGGACCAAATAAACTATTTTGGAAAAATAAAGACCACAAAAATCCGAGGGCATGTGTACGCATACATGCGTACGCACACACATGCTCAAGCTCTGTGTGTGTATGCTTCATGCATGCATATGCATAAAGTGCATGTGTGCGTATGCTAGGGTTCTAGAAACTATGTAAGACAAGTTTTCTTCATTTAAACTAGGTTTGGAACGGATCTCACATTGTCTGGGAGTTGCCCCAAACCCCTATTTTTTTACTATATAAAGCCATAAAAGGTACTTTTTTAAGAGGATGAATATCAGTGGTAAAACACATAAGATTCACTAGAAAATAGTGAATCAAAGAGGGAGTTTTTCACAAAACATCCTCAAGTCATGTTTTATTTTATTGGGACACTTTCTGGTCTTGATCTTTGAGTTCTGAAGTTTACTAACTTATTTTGAATTGGTCATGACTGGATTGACTAAGGGAAATGGTTAAAATCAAGCTCTAAAGAGTTCTAGTGTAGCGATAAAGTTTCTAACTTTAGCTCTTCGCTTTTCTTTATTTTTCTTTTGATCATGTGTTTATATATGTGTTTTGCTTGCTTTAATATGTTTGTTTAGCCTAGGTTTGCTTTGTGTTGTTATTCTGAGCATGTTAGATTGTTAGATTCTTTGTTTTTGTGCTTTTGTTCCGTACTTTCTAGTTTAGGGTTCTTAGGGCGTATATGCGTATGCATACTACTTGCATGCGTACGCATACTCGTAGTATGCGTATGCATACATATGGGCTGCGTACACATGTCCTATGTATGTGCACACATACTCTTGCCTAGAAACCATTATTCACCTTCTGTTTGTTTCTTTTTTATTTTACCTACATGTTTAGCCTCTGTTTAACCTAGTTTTCATGTCTATATACATCTCTTTACCCTGTTTTGTTTCATTTTGTTTTGCTTTATCTTTATATGCATTTTAGGGTTTTAATTTACTTAAATACCATGAACATGCATTTGGATATGATCATGCATAGGTGCTGTGATGCAATGAGGTAAGTCATGCATAATTCCATGAACATGCATTTGATTTGGTTGATGGATATGAACATGATATGCTTGATTGAATCCCTTGCTTTGAGGTTTAAATGCTATAACGTGTTGATCCTGATCTGCCTCGTGATGTTTCTACCCTTTTAAGATATATTCTTGTATGCCACGAGAAAAGAATGCTAGGTTTTGGGATGATATGCCATGTTGTTTGCTTTAGATGCATGTTAGCGATGTGTGTGTTAGAATAACGTGTTAAACAAGCCTTTAATGAGAATAAGACATGGAACACAATAAGTGGAAGTTGGCCCACGGGTCGGGTGGGGTTTGTAGACACCACATTTTGTGCCCTTTACAACTTGGGCCCCCATTCCCCAATGTTGCTCGAACTCTAAGGCCTAAGGCCATTTTAGAGCCTAATCAGATATTAAATTGAATTGAGGAGTGTTAAAATGGAAAATATAATCTCTTAAATGAGCAAAAATCTATTTTTGAAAATAAAATGACCAAAGTGGCCATCGGCTTGCGTACGTGGGTCACGGCCTGCGTACGCAGGCACATTCCTATGTACGCAGCTAAGGTTTTAGAAGCATAAGAAAGGCAAGTTTTTTGCAATAATGGATGAGATTTAGAATGAATCCCACATCATTTAAGAGCCGTTCCAAACCCTATTTTTTCTACTATAAAAAGCCTTACATGATACATTTTCAAAAGACACAGAAATCCTACAGGAAAAACATAATATTCATTAGAAAATAGTGAATTAAAAGAGAATTTTTCATAAAACACCCTCAAGTCAATTTTATTTGATTAAGACATTTTTTTGGCCCTAATCCTTTTATTTTAAAGTTTCTGATCACTATTTTATTCAATTGTGATAGATTTGACTGAGGGAAGTTGTCAAAAATCAAGCCTAGGAGCTTTTGCTTTAAGGTATTTTTTTCCTATCTTTTCTTTTTCTTTTCTGCTTTTCTTTCTGTGATTTAATCTTTTTCTTTTTCTTTTTTTCTTTTTTTTTCCGTAGTTTATGTTAATGTATGCCTGTTTAAGTTAGTTTCTTAGTTCCTTTCATGTTTTGTGCACATTAGGTTGTTAGATTTTCGTTTTAAAGTTCTACTTTGTTTTACGTTTTTAGGTTTTCTGGGCAAGGACTTACGTACGCATAATCTTGCCTATGCACGTAGGCTTGATTATGCGCATGTAGGTCTGTTTTAGCGTGCATAATGCCGTTGCCCAGAAACCCTAAATTTTTTTTTTTTTTTTTTTGTTTTATCTCTACCTTCACATGTTTATTCTGTTTAGCCCTTTTTTTACATGCTTGTTTGCTATCACATGTTTAGATTAGGTTTTGTCTTAGCTTTGATATCATGTCATTCATTCACATGTCCATTCATTAATGCTATAGGTGTTGTGTTGCTGAGTGGTAAGTAAGGTATGTAATGCATTCACATGAACATGCATGTTGTTTGTTTAATCCTCCTTTGAGATATAAAGTTAATGCCTTGTTCATAAAATGATTTGCTTGCTTTTGATGATATGCTTGCTGCCTTGTTTTAGATGAATGCTAGGGTTTCTTTTGTGTGATTGGCTCTCTTTTGTTTGGTGTTTAGATAAGTATATTGTTGGGGTTTATACCCTAAAATCCAATTTATTGGCATGTCATAACTAATAAAATTGTTTAATTATATGAGACTATTTATAAATGAACAAATGGGACATTATCTTAGTCCATGAGATGCATAGTATGCGATTTGTGTAAAAAGTCACAGAAGATATAAATTGCAAGTTCTTTGTAAACTCAGAATGTAGTTCGTAGTCGATGATGAAATTGGGCATTTCATCTGCGAAGACTATAACATATCAACTAAGATGATTTGTCTTGATCATGGAAACGGAGATTTCTAGTTGGTATTTTGATATGTTTTAAGAGTTAAGACATATTGAACTGGACCGCTGTGAGATTTATTATTCTCCCAACGACTGTCAATTGAATAATAAATCTCATGACTTCTATTTACATCAACTCTAAATCCTGAGAGAATAATGGACCTGATCAATTGTTAGATTTTCATTTTAAAGTTCTGCTTCGTTTTACGTTTTTAGGTTTTCTGGGCAAGGACTTGCGTACGCATAATCTTGCCTATGCACGTAGGCTTGATTATGCGCATGTAGGTCTGTTTTAGCGTGCATCATGCCGTTGCCCAGAAACCCTAATTTTTTTTTTTTTTTTAATCTCTGCCTTCACATGTTTGTTCTGTTTAGCCCCTTTTTTACATGCTTGTTTGCTATCACATGTTTAGATTAGGTTTTGTCTTAGCTTTGATACCATGTCATTCATTCACATGCCTATTCATTAATGCTATAGGTGTTGTGTTGCTTAGTGGTAAGTAAGGTAAGTAATGCATTCACATGAACATGCATGTTGTTTGTTTAATCCTCCTTTAAGACATGAAGTTAATGCCTTGTTCATAAAATGATTTGCTTGCTTTTGATGATATGCTTGCTCCCTTGTTTTAGATGAATGCTAGGGTTTCTTTTATATGATTGGCTCTCTTTTGTTTGGTGTTTAGATAAGTATGTTGTTGGGGTTTATACCCTAAAATCCAATTTATTGGCATGTCATAACTAATAAAATTGTTTAATTATATGAGACTATTTATAAATGAACAAATGGGACATTATCTTAGTCCATGAGATGCATAGTTTGCGATTTATGTGAAAAGTCACAAAAGATATAAATTGCAAGTTCTTTGTAAACTCAGAATGTAGTTCGTAGTCGGTGATGAAATTGGACATTTCATCTGCGAAGACTATAACATATCAACTAAGATGATTTGTCTTGATCATGGAAGTGGAGACTTCTAGTTGATATGTTGATATGTTTTAAGAGTTAAGACATATTGAACTGGACCGTTGTGAGATTTATTATTCTCCTAACGACTGTCAATTGAATAATAAATCTCACGACTTCTATTGACATCAACTCTAAATCCTAAGAGAATAATGGACCTGATCATGAGATGTAGGTTGCTTTGATATATCAGGAGTGAAATCTATAAGTCACGGTCAAAACCTCAGTATGTTGGGCAGCCGCATTTAGTGTTGATGGAACATATATTCTCAAGATGGAATTTATAATTTCTTAACAGAGATATAAAATATTCCCTTGAGATAAGTTTAATGGGATTGGTTGTTCAGAGTGTTGGGCCCAACCACTTTAGTAAGGAGTTACTAAGGTATATATTTATGGAATTGGATTTCATAAAGATATGATGAATAACATTAAGGATTAAACTGGGTACTCAAGGATTAAGATGTAATAATCTTCAAAGTGGCAGTCTATATTCATGACTTTGTATTACTACGAATATTTTAATGAAGGGGTTGCATGTATAATAAAGTCTTGGGATGTAATTTATTAATAAGGCCTAGAGTGCAATTATATTCATATAGTGGTATTGAATATAATTAGTGGTAACTTTGGACAAAAGCCCAAGGCCCATTAAAGGTAGAGTCTTATTTGTTCCCTTTTGGTTCCACTCCAAGCCACACACTAGAGCCCAATTGGAATGGCCCAAAAGGCTAGCCCAATTAGATGATTAGTTATATATAAGGAGAGAAACATACAGAATTTCATAAGTCTTTTCATAAGTGTTTTTCATTAAGATTACACAAGGATTGAAATGGTTTGTATGTGAGTGTTGGACACTCCCTTGTTCTCTCCTTGGAAACTAATTGAGAGACCACACATCTTGGGTATTAAGTGGAATTGGAGTTAAGATTAAAAGTCTTTCCAAGAACTTCTGATCTTTGGTTTTGAATTTCACCGCACCAAGGTACGCTTTCTTGTTCTTAAATTCTGAAACTTTCATAGTGCATGTTATCAATTGCGAATGAAGTAAATCCGTTAATTTTCCGCTGCGTATGTTTTGTATGTGATACAAACACGTATATTTTCCAACATATGTTTGTTTGGAATGAAAGATGTCATGTCGTATGCTAAATACATGTTAGCGTGTGTGTGAGTCTAGGACGTAAGTGTTGAGTTAGTTTTTAATAAGGTTAAGGTATAAGACACAATGATGGGAGGCCAACCTTAGGGTTGGGTGATCTTGGGTGCTTAACACCTTTCCAAGAGCATACCTAAACTCTGAACCCATATCTCTGGTAGTAAGATCAAAAAGTCCTTCCTCAAAGACAGGCTATATATATGGTTTCTAGACCATTGCAAAAACTAGGTAGCGACTCCCCCCTTGTGTCCACAAGGTTGAATGCCTAACACCTTACGATCCCCATACCTAAACTCCAAACACATGCTCTGGCAAAGATCAGTCATTCCATAAAGGGCACTATATTTATGGTTCCTAAACCTAAACTAGGTGACGACTCCATTTCTACCCTCCACCATGGTCCATCCTAAGCCAAGGCGTACTTCTTATGAAAGGAGGATGACCCCACATCACGGGGCGCTTACACCCATAGTGGCGACTCCACTAGGGATAGAGAATTTAATTCCAATGTGTTCCATTTCTTAATCTTGATAAAGGCTTGTTTAACATTGTTTGCACACACTATTCACTTGGTTCTTTTATCCATTTGCCATGGTTGGTGATGAGTGGGAAGGTGGAGGCTCCATTCGGGCCAAAATCTTTCAAAGTCCATCTTACTAACTCACAATCCGTGCCATCTCCTATAATGGGGTTTGAGTACATTAATAGTTTACCACTAATCCATTACAGTCCATTTAGGCCTAAGGTTGGAATCATGACCGACCTAGTTCTGAGCCACCTATTGATCTATCCTTTTAGCTTTAAGGAGCTTACCCACACTTAGAGATATCCTAGATCCTATCAAAAGATGGTAACTTTTATATTTCTTGTTTGTTTAATCTTATATCTTGTATTCACCTAATTCTAAGGGACAAATAAAAGATGTAAAATTTAAAAGGATGACCCAAAAGTTATGGCATACCCTAAGACAATGGGATGAAAAGAAAAGGAGTTCTCACATATAAGAGGCTTATCCCAAAGCCAAAGGTATGTCTAAACTCAAAAGTTTCATAAGATCATAGCTTATTTGCTATCATAAGCCCAAAATCAATGGCCTCTTGAGAAATAAAGTCTTGGGCCAAAGGTAACAAATATGCTATGGATCTAGCATCCAAGTTCCTACAAGTTAATATGAATCTCCCTAATCTTAGGCCTTTTTATTGCATGTCAAGACTCAAAATAATGAGAGATTCATGGGCTTTGAGAGGAAAGCCACAATATATTCTAGCTAGAAGGCTACTTCAAAAAGAATGATGATAATGAATATGAGAAAGGAAGAGACCAAAGGTGATGAACACATTGTTGGCCTATGTTTGAGACAAAGGGTTGAAAATCTATAAGCACGTTCTAATGAAAGCCCATGAATGTAAGATGAGAGCTTTATTGTAAATGGACTAAGCCCTATGAAACAAGGTGCCAGGTTCATTAAAGGAAAGGGAGTGATTTTGTAATTGAATCTTCATTAAAATAGACTTAAAGACTTTCCAAGAACATCTAAATAAAAGAAACTTTTGGGACGTCTTTATACTTTTATGGCTTCTTCCATTTTTCCCATGTACCACAATGTTTGACCACATAACTCAAAAGAAGGTTGACCATATGATGATTGAAGGAATCGCCCGCTTGCTTTTCCAAGTACTGAAGCATAATCCTTGGCCATGGTTCTTCAAAAGGGATCATTCAATGACTTTTCTAAAATAGGAAGCGCATGATCTTAGGAAGATCATAATTGGCCAGATTGGACTTCAACGGTTGGGACAACCCAAATCGTTCCTGCTCGCATTTTAATTAAGCGAGAAACCGTCCCACCTCTTCCTGCTGAATGGTACTTTGTCTTGGCCCAAGATGAAAATGAAGATGATGAGGAAGAAGACAACGACAAGTTTAGCCACATAGATTACTACACTAACATTGAGCTAGATTGGTCATGTAAAGAGGAAAATTGCACCTCTTCCGACCAAGAAGAAGGCCCTGATGATTTATTCGAGACATTGCTCACATGGAAGCCATGGGAAGAACAGGATTGGTCCGAGCTTAAGACCCTCTTCGAGGGAGAAGGTGAAGAAGACGCTAAGGGCACCTAAAGGAAGGAAGGACAGAATTCATTGTGCCTACAAATGGGCAAATTATTAATTAAACTTGGGTTGGGTTTTCTAATATTATGGGAAAGGTTTCTTGTAATGCAAGTTCCAATGTACTTTTCAACATTTTTAATAAGATAAATCTAATTTGGCTTATTTTGATGTGCCCCATAATATCAAAATTATGCACTTAACTGATTCTAATAAATTTGAAAATGAATTTAATAAAAAATTGAAAAAGAAAATTGAACCTATGGAACCAACTTTTGAAACTCTTAATTTGGGCAATGATGAGAATTTACGGTTAATTAAAATTGACTCAACATTAAATGAACAAGAAAGAAAAGATCTCAAAGAACTTTTCACTGAATTCCAAGAAGTATTTGCATGGTCTTAAGAAGATATGTCTGGCATTGATCCTAAGATAGTACAACATCACATTGATACTCATTCTCACATGGTGCCTATCAAGCAGAAGTTGAGACGAATGATGATTGAATAGCTTCTTAAGATCAAAGAGGAAGTCACCTAGTAATTGAAAGTAGGGTTCATCAAACCTATACATCAAGCTGAATGGATAGAAAATGTTATGCCTATACCCAAGAAGGATGGGAAAGTGATGATATGTGTGGACTTTAGAGACTTAAACAAGGCTTGTCCTAAGGGTGATTTCCCTTTGCCTCACATAGATGTCTTAGTGGATAACACTTCTAGTAGTACCTTGATGTATTTCATGGATGGTTTCTCAGGATACAACCAAATCAAGATGGCTCCTAAGGACATGACCAAGACTACTTTCGCCATTGAATGGGGAATCTATTATTACATAGTAATGTCATTTGGACTCAAGAATGTAGGAGCAACCTACCAAAGAATAGCCACAGCCTTATTACATGACATGATGCACAATAAGTTATAAGTTTATGTTGATGACATGATCGTAAAGTCCAAGGATAGAGGAGGTCACATCACCAACTTGAGGAAGTTATTCGAAAGGATTAAGGAGTATAGACTGAGGTTGAACCCATAGAAGTATACTTTTAGAGTAACTACTAGAAAACTACTAGGCTTCCTAGTGAGTGATAGAGGGATAAAAGTTGACCCATCTAAGATCAAGGCCATATTGGACATCCCTCGACCTAAGAGTAAGAAGGAGATAAGAAGATTCCTAGGCCAATTGCAATACATTAGCCGATTCATTGCCAAACTCATCTCTACTTGTGAACCTATCTTCAAACTTTTGAGAAAGAATGAACCCCATACATGGAATCATGAGTTTTAGAAAGCCTTTGAGCTTATCAAGGAGTATCTTCTCCACCCGCCTATCTTGGTACCTCCAGAACCTAGGAAACCTTCGCTCCTTTATCTCTTAATTATAGCGGATGCATAAGGAAGCATGTTAGCGCAAGAAGGTAATGAAAAGAACGAGAGAGCCATATATTACTTGAGAAAGTGATTCCATGACTATAAGACTGGGTACACACCCATTGAGAAATCATGATTCACTCTTGTATGGGCTATACAGAAATTGAGACATATCATCCTACCATTCCAAGTATAAATAGTTGCCAGAATAAACCCCTTGAAGTACTTATTTAAGAAGCCTTCCTTGAGCGGAAGATTATCGAGATGGTTGATCTTATTGGTTGAATTTAACTTGAAATATGTGTCTAGAAAAACCATTAAGGGAAGTGCCATGTCAGATTTTTGTGCCAAGAACCCTATAGAATGAGAAAGTGGTAGAGAGAATTTCCTAAACAAGGACATTTTGGAAATAGAACTAGGGGCATGAAAGATGTATTTCGATGAAGCTGTTAAACAATATGGAAAAGGGATAGGAGTTCTCTTGATTACCCCCGATGGATCTCATATGGCTTTGGCCATCAAGTTGAACTTCGAAGCAACCAATAACATGGCAGAATATGATACTTGTATCACTGGAATGAAGCCCTAGGAGAGCTAGGGGTAAAAGAAGCCGAGGTCTTTAGGGATTCGACGTTGGTCATAGCCCAAGCACAAAAATTACGAAAGGTGAAGGGAGAACACCTAAAGCCTTACCTAAAATACTTGGAGAAATTGACAAAGACCTTCAATAGGATTGAATACATTTTCATCCCTAGAGCTCAGAATTAGTTTACGAATGCATTGGCTACTTTGGCCTCCATAATTGAAATCCCAAAGGAGTATGGACACAACCCTTAGAAATCGAACAAAAATATCAACTGGTACACAAAGAGAAAGAAGATTTGACCGTCTTAGCAATAGAAGTGGAAGGAACCCCTTGTTTTATGACATCATGAAGTTTCTAGAATTAGGAATCTACCCCAAGGGTGCCGGAAAGAAGGAACTTCATTCAATTAGGATGATGGCGATGCAATACATCCTATGTGAAGGTTAGCTCTATAAAAGGTCCCATGATGGGATGCACCTTTGGTTTATGGGTGTGAAACAGCACTTCCCATTGAAGTGGAGATACAATCTTTGAGAGTATTGGTGAGGACCGAGGTCCTAGAAAGAGGATTGAATGAGAGAAAGATATGAACAGTTAGCTGTGATAGGTGAGAAGAGGAAGAAAGCCCAATACCATGCACAAGGTTACCAAAAGAGGATTGCTAGAGCATTCAACAAGAAGGTGAAAACAATGAAAATTAAGGAGGGAAATCTAGTCTTAAAGGTGCCTAGAGGTGAAACTTTTGATCCAAGAGTAAAGATGAAGCCAAGATGTGGGACTTTTGTTATCAAGAAGATCATGTTTGGAAGTGCTACAAGAATTATAGATTTGGATGGAGAATGGATGCTTTGTCTGGTCAACATGGATAGGCTTCGAAAGTATAACATTTGAAAAAGGCAAGATTTAAAAAAAAAAAAAAAAAAAAAAAAAAAAGCCTGCTAGTTGAAAACCCAAAAGAGTGGCCTAGGCAAAAGTTAAGGCAAAGAGACCCTACTAGGTTGAAAACCCGAAAGGGCGATCCAGGCAAAAGTTAGGGGAAAAGACCATAGGCATAGCGAAAATTCCCACAAGGACGTCATGGGCAAAAATTACATGGCATAGAAAAAAGAAAAGAAGAAGAAAGAAAAGGAAAATAAAGACAATAAGCAAAGATAATAAAATTGTTTCATAGGGGATTTGGAACCTTCCAAACTTTTATCAACTCAAATAAAAAGACATAGAATAATAAAGTGCTGAAAGTAAACTTTGGGACATATCAAAGTAGTTACTCAATCCTCTTCCTTTTGTTGGATTTCTTGTGATCATTCTCTTCCCTATGGATTACTCTCATATCAATGTATAGTCAATCCTTGTATCCCAAAGTTGGATGGAGAAACTGAGGAAAATAGATGTCCCTATTCATCGCCCTTTGCAGCTAAGTCTCATGGATTCTGCCCAAGATTCTCTCAATGAATGCTAAGGTATGAAAAGAACCATTGCCACAAGGTACCCTTTAGCGGTCATCAAATTTCTGTGTAATGTGACATGTAGGATAATAAGAACAACGATGAAGCCCAATTAAAGGTACACAGTTTTTCTTGAAGCCACAGCTAGACATGCCCTTGATGCACCACCACTCTACCACCCATTGGACATTTAAAGACTTAAGATGCTTCAAGGGTTCAGTAAGCTTAGCAAGATCCATCTCTTTATCTTTGAGCTTGCGATTATGGTAATGGTTTGGTTGATACCAACTAGGAGAGACAATGGGAGGAAAAAGCAATTTGAGCTTCTCATATAGCCATATATGAAGGAGAGAAAGAGAAAGCATGAGTATTGATTGGAAAAAGGAGAGATGAAAAAAAGAAAGAAAAAGTAAAAAAGAGAAATATTCAAAGACGATACTAGGAGCCTTGATGGGTTGAAAACTGAAAGCTAATCCACGCAAAAATTAAAGGAATCTCGCTAGGTTAAGAACCTAGGGAAAAATTAGGGATCGTACCTGAAGAAGGGGACTCCCCACAAAGAATGTTACTTCCTCCCTATGAATAGCATCCGAACCATTAAGGGTTTCAGCCAAGATGATGGTCATTGGGCTCCTACACCCTAGATTCTTGACCACATGGAGTATTCCTGGATCCACACGAGGTGTTTTATGCACGAAGAAGAACCTTGCAAGAATGCAAAGGCAAAAAGCGTTGAGATGATGAAAACGCTTTGCCCTGGCCATGACGACATTCAATTTGTTGGACTTGCACCATCTCTTAGCCATAGCTAGAGTAACCACTAAAAGTCGATGAGCTAGGTCAAAAAGACCTTCTTGGAGAGTAAGAAGAATGATAGCATCGAAATCGTGTTTACCCATGATTGCACCAAATTTTTCAAAAGTTGGGCATAATTTCACACCGTTAAATTGAAAAACATGCCGAGTAGGAATCCAAAACTTAGTGGCTGCGCGTAGAAGAGGCTTATGCAAGGGAGATGAGAGCATCTTTGAAATTGAGATTAAGCTTGTTAATCCACATCGAGATAGATTCAAGCTCATATTTTCATGCATCAAAGAGGAAAATAAAAAGAAAAAGCAAGATAGAATAAAATACATATATATCCAGAGTTCCCTTGAGTTGTAAAATAAGTACATGTCCTAAAATGAAAGCAAAAAATATAAAGATATTCTTAAAATACAACCCAATGTCTCAAATAAAATCTAAAGTACAGAAGATATATATGCTAAAAGAGAAAAAGAAAAAAGAACTAGAAATATGCTATTTTGTGTCTGTCTGTGCCTGTGTGTCTGAACTACGGGAGCATCATCGGTAGTACATCTTCCTGAACCAATAGCTTGGAGTCATCTTAGGGTCATTGTTGTCATCATTATTGTCACCCAGGTAGGCATACCCTCTAGGTAAGTAGATCTGCCTAGAATACTTGGTTACCTCTAACTTAAGGTTCCTAGTGAGCGAGACAAGCTCCTCATGCTCCGTTGTAGTGGGCTAGATTTGAAAAGAAGATAGTGTTAAGACAAGCCCAAAAGGTGCAGAAAAAAGAGAGAAGAAAGGAAGAAGGGGAAGAAAGACAAGGATAAAGAGAACTCATTGCTCGTGTACTTTATACCAACCTACAGTTGAACTCTTACCCTAATACCCAATTGGATTTGTTCTATAGTGACAAATTTCTCCTTTTCAATGCACGGCTCCTAGAACGTGACTAACCAATCAATGCGCGGATCACAGTACGTGACTTACTCACCAACTTGAGAAAGATGTTAGCTGCAAAGTTCTTCAGTTCATCAACATATTGAAGATCATGAAGCTCCTTGGTCACAATACCCAGCGGCATACAAACGCAGCAGCTTCTTCAAGATAAAGATGAACTAGGGAAAATTTTTTCTCCGGTCACAATTTGCATGAATAAAACTTCGCTTTACACTTGTGCAACCTTTGACGGCCATTAAAATAATCTTTTTATAGGTTTAGGGTTGTGAGAAAAGAAAGCCTAAACATGTACACATAGATTGGAGTGAAATCAGATCTGAAAAACTGATTTTCATAAACCTCGATAGATAGGGTATCTATTGAGCAGCTGTCGAGCATCTGGCAAAAGCTGCCTCTTAAACCTCGATAGATACTATCTGTTAAGTTAGTTGTCGAGCTTTAAAATCCAGCACTTCTTCACTTGATTTTTGGACAAATTTGCATGGCTTTAACACTTGGACTTGAAACCTTGTTCCTTAAAGTATTAAACCCAACCTAGATCTACCCAATTACAAGTACAATTTGTCAAAGGATTAACCAATTTTACATGACATATATTCCTAACATGATTCACATATGTCCTAACAGAGGGAAGTGATAACCCATGACATTTGAGTTTCGTCCCATAGGATGCTCCCGAGCAAAGTCATCAGGACCATAAGTATAAACTAACCAAGGCAAACAGGGAGGGTCAATAAGGCCACCCATGGCAGAACTAGCCACATCCTGGCATGATTACCACATTGAGCATCATCACATGCAACATATGCAAGATAAAGAGAAAAGAAAAAGGAAAGAGAAAGGATACATACTCTAATTGGGAAGGAAGGCATGAGGCAGGTCTTATTGAACTCTCCATAATCAAGGTCACCCACAAGCTGCTCGATATAGGGAATGCCACTCCTCCACATTTAATACTCAGCATCAGTCATCGAGAGCAAGGAAAGCATGAACAAGGGAGTATCTATCGGAACTTGAGGCATTTTCGCACTTGCCAGTTAACAAAAAGCCCTCTTGACCAAGTAGAGAATCCTCAAACCAACACCTCCCAAGGGTTAGGTAGCAGTAAAAGAGATGATGGTAGTTGCTTCTAGACCAGGGTCAGCAATAGGAGGGACACCTAACCAAAACCCCCAAGTGACTTGTAAAAAGCACTCATGGTTAGAGAGAAAACCTTTAAAGCATGCAATGACAACTAGGAAAGATTAATTTTACATACATCTTTAGAAGAGAGGTTGTTGAGATGAACCCGGACCAAGGGGAAGTTCTTTAGGTCCACATTTGCACTATGGACGACAAAGCCATAGTTCAAGGCCCAACGCTGCAAAGAAAATAGCACAATGCAGTTCACAAGATGATAGTTTGCAAGACAGAGATACAGTTTTGCATGATGATAGTTTACAAGAAAACAAGATGTAGTTTCCAAGATGATAGTTTGCAAGACAGAGATGCAGTTTGCAAGATGACAGTTTGCAAGAAAATAAGATGCAGTTTGCAAGATGACTTTTTGCAAGAAAACAAGATGTAGTTTGCAAGATAATATTTTGCAAGACAGAGATACAATATGCAAGATGACAGTTTGCAAGATAACAGTTCGCAAGATGATAGTTTGTAAGAAAATAAGGAACAGTTGCAAAAGCATGAAATGTAGTTTGTAAACTCAGATGACATGAACAAATACAACTCGCAAAAGTACGAAGTACAATTGGTAAAACTACAAAAGAAAAAGAAAAGGGTCTAACCTTAAGGAGCTTCCAAGGCCCTGCCAGCTGACATAGAGTCACTTAGCTCAAAGTATCCTGGACCGAAAAGAGGTAGGCAAGGCAAGCCTAGCCCCAGTTCACCTCTCGAGGGTGCTCGAAGTCACAGAAGAGAGCCAGCCGCCTCAAGGATACGGTCTACCCTCCATTGGTGAAGAGATATGCCCCTAGCATATACAATAAGAATGCCTTAGCCATTTGAGCACAATCATCAAGCATTGCCCGAAAATAAGGCCTTTAGTCCACCTCTAGATCGAAATAGTGAATGCTCTCGCTCAAGTGCCTACACCCTCCACATTAATGAGGGGGCCCATCAAATCTCAAACCCATCATTCGATGAAAATCATGGGGAATCATTGTCATTTCCCTCTAGGTAATGTGGAAGGTGTGGGTGGTATCCCACCACCTCTTAGCTAGTGTCTGCAACAGAATGTCATTGGCAGAACCCTCTAGAAGCAAATGAACAACGGGTTCGAAGCCGGCAACGTGCACCAAGGCCTTTGTATCATTGGTCAGGGCCCTATACCATGAAGAAATATAGCTAATACTGCCTCTACCGATGAAAGGTGGTAAGACCCACAAAAGAGGATGAAAAAGAGCATAAGAATCATGATTGGATATCAAAATTGGGTGAAAAAATCAAATTGGACAAAAAAATGAGGTTTATGAGTACCAATATGCATATATAGGTCCTGTGCATGCATACGTAGGGTCCTACATATGTACGCATGTTGAAGCATGCATCCGTAATGAACTGATGAACACGGATGCGTACACATGAAGAGTGGATGCGTACGCATGAAGACCACCTGCGCATGTATGCACGCGCATGCGCACGCATGAACACAGGTAGAATGGTTCATTCGATAGTTTCAAGCATGCTATGAATCAAAATCGTCATAAACATGTTCCTGCCCCTCCTAGGAAATCAGGATTTCATCTAGACCCATCCCACAACAAAACCCAAGCATTTACTAGTACAAAATGAATTAAAATAGAAGATCAAAGAAAAACTTGAAAATGGGAAAAGTTTGAAAAACTTACCATTCCAGCCTGTACACCCTCTGAGAGGTGGTTTTGTGGCCTGAAAGTCAATGAAGGAGACTCTGTTAGCCTTGTGGTCCCATCCTAGTGGGTGAGATTAAAGACTTAGCTGAAAATCATGTAAGAGGTTTTCTTGGTTTTAGTCTTGGGTGCCATTGGAAACGATGAGAGAATTCTTAAGGAAGAGAGGATTTTTCTGAGTCTGATATGAAGGGATAAAAGAATGAGGAAGAGGTAGAGAGTTTTTGTAGAGAGAAAATGGAAGTTGAAAAGTTAAAGAGAAAATGAAAAGTTGAGGGAGATGAAGAGGAATAAGAAAAAAAAAATTGTTCGTAACCGTTGGAGAAAAATGAAGAGGCTGGAAGACATTTGATGACTAAACTACATATAGTTTAAGCCTCCCCAGTGGACCGTGGATTATCAAGAATGTTACGAAGAAACACTAAAATGACAGAAATAACCTCAATAGGTTGAAAGACACAAGGATTCTAAAAGCATTCCCCAGTGGATTAGAAGGATCCTAAAAGCATCCCCCAGCAGATTAGAAGTCACCAAGGAAACTCCCTCGAGAATTAAAACCATCCACCAACTCCCTAAGGTCCAAAGCACCAAAATAACTCCCTCATGGGTTATAAGGAAAAGAATTTTCTCCAGTAAGTCGAGAATTACGAATGAAACTTCTTCTTGAGCTAAAACCATCAACAAACTCCCTAGTAAGTCGTGAAAGAAGAATCTTCCCCAGTGGATTCTATATCATTAGAGACTTCCTCATAAGTCGAAAGCTACCCAGAAAAGCTCCTTCGTGAGTCAAAATTACCAAGAAAGTCCATGCATGTTAGGAAGCCCCTCGAGTGAGCTTTCCGTTCAAGATCATCACCGTACTTGTGCACATATCCTTCAAGAATTGAATATGCAAACACAAATCCCCAAGACAAGAAGAGAAAAGGAGAATACAGAACTTGAGTACATATTCTTCTTGGAATTGAACATGTACACCAAAATCAAGGTGAAATCCACCTAAAATTGAAGAGATTGAGCTAGAGATAGAAGTCACATAGAGGCAAAAGCCTCACCAGATTAGAAGAGATTGAGATTGAGACAAAAGCTACCCAAAGGCGAAAGCCACCCAGAGAAGTTTGAGGCAAGAGCCACCTGGAGAAGATTAAGGCAAGAGCCCCAGATGGACACCACAAATATGAATCCTTTTATCTTGTAAAAGCCCATTGTTTGCTTGGTTGGTGGTTGAGGCTGTTGGCCATGTTTGTTTTTCTTTTTAGTGACTCTAGGATAGTGAGTCACTCGCCTTCTGCTTGCAATTGGCAAAATAGTTTCTTGGATAATGAACTTGTTGTTGTTCGTTTCTCAAGTAACACTGGTGGGACTTCGGACATATAAATCCCACGCAACTCTGTGGAGTTACACCCCGTCCCATGTATGCATATTGTTCACTGTGTAAATGGGTTGGGCCCAAACGGTACATCAAAAAAAAAAATTTGCCTCTTATTCTTTTAATTTTGTTAGCGGAGCTCACAAATCAAAAAAAGGGCATCTGTAGACACTGCATTTTGTACCAATTACCACTCAAGCCCCCGTTCTCCAAGGATGTTAGAATTCTAAAGTCCAAGGTTGGTTTAGGACCCGATCAAATAGAAATTGACTTGAGGAAAGTGTTTATGGAAAATAAAACTTATTTTTATACCAAATAAACTATTTTTGGAAAAGAAAGACAATGAAAACCCTAGGGCATGCATACACATACACACGTATAGGCACGCATGCTCAAGCTCTGCGTGCACATGCTTTATGCATGCATACACATACACAAGCATGCGTACTCATGCTAGGGTTCCAGAAATTATATAAGGCAAGTTTTATGCATTTAAACTAGGTTTGAAATGGATCCCACATCGTTTAAGAGCTACACCAAACCCCTATTTTTCGACTATATAAAGCCATAAAATGTTCTTTTACAAGGAGGACAAATTCCAATGGTAAACCACATAAGATTCACTAGAAAATAATGAATCAAATAGGGACTTTTTTACAAAACATTCTCAAGTCAAATTTTATTTGATTGGGACCTTTTCTGGTCTTGATCTTTGAAATCTGAAGTTTACTAACTTATTTTGAATTGGTTATGATTAAATTGACAAAGGGGAGTGGTAAAAATCAAGCTCTAAAGAGTTCTAGTGTAGAGATAAAGTTTCTAACTTTGGCTCTTCTCTTTTCTTTATTTTTCTTTTGATCCTATGTTTATATATGTGTTTTGCTTGCTTTGATATGTTTGTTTAGTCTAGGTTTGCTTTGTGTTGTTATTCTGAGCATGTTAGGCTGTAAGATTCTTTGTTTTTATGCTTCCATTTTGTAGTTTTTGGGTTAGGGTTCTTAGGACATGTATGTGTGCGCATGCTCGTAGTATGCGTACACATACTCGTAGTATGCGTACGCATACAAATGGGATGCATATACATGCCCTATGTATGCACACGCAGACTCTTGCCTAGAAACCCTAATTCACCTTCTGTTTGTTTTTCCTTTATTTTACCTACATGTTTAGCCTTTATTTAACCTAGTTTTCATATTTGTATACATCTGTTTACCCTATTTTGTTTCTTTTTGTTTTTTTTTTTTTATCTTTTTAAGTTTGTTGGGGTTTTAATTTGCTTAAATACCATGAACATGCATTTGGATATGATCATGCATAGATGCATAGGTGCTCTGATACAATGAGGTAAGTCATGCATAATACCATGAATATGCATTTGATTTGGTTGATGGATATGAACATGACATGCTTTGATGGGCCAAGAATGTATTGACCCTTTGTGATAAACTAACCAATTAATTAGCCAAGTTGATTAATTAATTAGATTAACATACAATTTGTGTGGCAGCACAAACAAATCACCTACTAAGTAAGTATGCAGCAAAGCCTACATGGCAAAAACTCCACCGGATGATTTTAAGGTCACCACTCCCGAGAATCCACTATTATCACAACAAACGGTTACAAGTAAAGGACTCTCAGTACCTTATACCAACCTACAGTTGAACCCTTACCCCAATACCCAATTGGACTTATTCTGTAGTGACAATCTCTCCTTTTAATGCACTGCTCCCAATACGTGACAAACCAATAGATGCGCAGATCCCAGTACGTAACTTAATCATCAACTTGAGAAAGATATTGGCTGCAAAGTTCTTCAGTTTATCACACGATGAAGATCACGAAGCTCCTTGGTCACAAAATCCTATGGTGTACAAACACAGCAACTTCTTCAAGAGAAAGATGAACTAGGGCAAATTCTGTCTCCGGTCACAATTTGCATGAACAAAACTTTGCTTCACACTCGCGCAACCTTTGACGGCCCTTAAAATAATCCTTATATATGTTTAGGGTTGTGAGAAAAGAAAGCCTAAACACATACTAACGGATTGGAGTGAAATTAGCACTGAAAAATTGAATTTCATAAACCTCGATAGATACCCTATCTATCGAGCAGCTGTCGAGCCTCAGACTAAAACAGCTTTTTAAGCCTCGATAGATACTAGCTATTGAGCTTTAAAATCCAGCACTTCTTCACTTAATTCTTGGACAAACTTGCATGGCTTTAACACTTGAACTTGAAATCTTGTTCCTTGAAGCATTAAACACATCCTAGATCTATCCAATTACAAGTAAAGTATGTTTTGTCAAAAGATTAGCCAATTACATAAAATATTGATATATGTTCCTAACATGATTTACATTTTTCCTAACATGCTTGATTGAATCCCATGCTTTAAGGCTTAAATGCTATAACGTGTTAATCCTGATCTACCTCGTGATGTTTCTACCCTTTTGAGATATATTCTTGTATGCCATAATAGACAAATGCTAGGTTTAGGGATAATTATGCCATGTTTTTGCTTTAGATGCATGTTAGCGTATGTGTGAGTTAGAATAATGTGTTAAACATGTCTTTAATGAGATTAAGACTTGGAACACAATAAATGGATGCTGACCCACGAATCGGGTGGGGTTGGGTGCTTAACATATTTCCATCCCCATACCTAAACTCCAGACACGTGCTCTGGTTCCTAGACCTAAACTAGGTGGTGACTCCATTTACACCCTCCGCCATGGTCCACCCTAAGCCAAGACGTATTTCCCATGAAAGAGGGATAACCCCACGTCGTATGGCACTTGCACCCATAGTGGCAACTCCACTGGGAATAGAGAGTTTGATTCCAATGTGTTCCATTTCTTAATCTTGATAAAGGCTTGTTTAACATTGTTTGCACACACTATTCAGTTGGTTCTTTTGTCCCTCTACCATAGTTGGTGATGAGTGGGAAGGTGGAGGTTCTATTCGGGCCAAAATCTTCCAAAGTTCATCCCACCAACTCCCAATCCGTGTCATCGCCTATAATGGGCTTTGAGTACATTAACGGTTTGCCACCAATCTATTACAATCCATTTAGGCCTAAGGTTGGAATCATTTGCCACCAATCCATTACAATCCATTTAGGCCTAAGGTGAGTGACTTATTGATCTATCCCTTTAGCTTTAAGAAGTTTACCCACAATTAGGGAGATCCTAAATCCTATTAAAAGAGGGTACACCCTTTATATCTCTTGTTTGTTCAACCATACATCTTATGTTCACCTAATTCTAAGGGACAAATAAAAGATGTAAAATTTGAAATGATGACCCAAAAGTTATGCCATACCTTAAGACAATGGGATGAAAAGAAAAGGAGTTCTCACATATAAAAGGCTTATCCCAAAATGCAAAGGTATGTCTTAACTTTAAAGATTCATAGGATCATATCCTATTTGCTATCATAAGCCTAAAATCAAAGGCCTCTTGAGAAATAAATTCTTGGGCCAAAGGTAACAAATATGCTATAGGCCTAGTATCTAAGATCCTACAAGTCAATATAAATCTCCCTAATCTTAGGCCTCTTTGTTGCATGTCAAAGCTCAAAATGATGAGAGATTCATGGGCTTTGACATTCTTGACATTTCTTGGCGAAATCTTGGGCTTCTCTTTGCATGATGGACTAGTAGTATCGCTAGTGCAAAGCCATTTGCCATAGCTTTCTGTCACCAGGGTGTTCTGCTGGCTCCTCCTCATGCAAATCTGAGAGAATACCCTTTACCTCCTTGTTAGAAATGCACATCAACCATTTCCCTTAGAAGCTCCTCTTGAATAGCTTCCTATCCACAATATTGAATCTTGTTGCATATCTCTTCAGCTTTTCCTTCTTCAACCGATTAGCAAGTAGTACACTCTCTAAAAGGTATCTCAGGTACGGCCAATCTTCTTCTTGTACTTCACCATTTAACACTTCTACTTGATCTGGGGGTATAATGAACAAGTCTTGCTGTCTCTCTACTCTTCCTTGGTGTCACTGGCCATCTCTGGCCAAAAAAACCCCTAACCTCTACAATCGTCTATATAGATCGACATCCAGGTTCACCCCACAAATATCATGGTGTAACCTATGCAGTTGTATTAGCCCTTCTTGCCTCAAGACACACTTCATAAGTAACCATTCTGCCCCACTAAAAAATAAGTCCTCATTAATCTTGAGGAAGTCATTCACATTTGATGGCAAACTTGACCTAATGTCCTTTCCTTGGATCATTGCCTTTAATAAAGGTTCTTGCCAATCTTCTGGGAGGCACAACCCACCTTTGAACAAGACGGGCTATTTCTCCACCTAAATTGTCATATTCTCTTTCTTCAGCACAAATTTGGATGCTAGGTTGGCTAGTGAATCAACCAAATTTTTTTTATTCTGGTTAATCACTTTGCATTCTATGGAGGTGAAGTGTTTCATAAGTTCCTTTGTTATGGCCCTATAAGCAGCCAAGCTAGGATTCTTCACCCCATAGGTTCCCTTGTACCTCTTCACATTCCTTGTACTATAAGAGGAACATGTTGCGGAATAATTAGGGAAAGTACCTAGAGAGAACAAGAGAAAGAGCAAAAAGTTTGTGTAGGAAAGTGAGGTAGAGAGAAAAAGGCTTTCTTTGAGAAAAAACATCACCACTATACAAAGGCCTTCATTTTCACATAATAGAGAGCTCTAAAGAGTGAGGGACATTCTCCCCTTGCTCACACATATTTTTTCATTCCTTTCGAAGGGTTTTCCATGTACTTTCCCATGCTTTGTTTACTTTCCATGCTATGCTTTCGTTTTCTCTTGATGTTAAAGTGTTAAAACTTCCATATTATTGTTTTTAAGCCTTTTCACTTAAATGTACTGTTAGATGCATCACCAATTCTCTCACATAGTTCTGATAATCCAACTTGCACGTACATTTTTGGCAATTCCGCTGGGGAGAATCTCTGGTTATTTTTCCTTCTAGTTATTTTCTGTTTGTCCTCTTTACACTCCTATATTTGGTTGTCTTTCTCATTGGCTATTCAATGCCTTCGAGAAAGAACGTAGATACTCAAGCTGGTTCAGGTGAAAACCAACAAGCAGAACCAAGCATGGACCCTGTTTCCACACACACTGAGGGCACGGAATCATCTGAAGAGGTTAGACAGCCTGGTAATAGGGACTTTGTGGCAGGCATTGAGGACCTTCAACGTTCTCAGGTCACTATATGGGCAGAGTTCCAGTTCTTATGCCAAAGGACATCTACCCCTCAAACCTCACAAGGAGGCCAAGGACCTTAGGGAGAGACCAAAAGGTCGAATCTTGTTCCACCCCAAAACCAAGATCCACTTCTTAACCAAAGGGCACCCCTATAGCCCAAGGGACCTCAAGCAACTCTCTACCTAATTAGGGAGGATATCGTAGCCATTTTACTTGAGGCTAGAAAGACGAAGAGTTTTGCTTACATTGACACGAGACCTCCTTATCCCGAAGAAATGGCTAGAAAACCCTACCCCGCTAACTACACACCTCTTATCTTTCTTAAGTATGATGGTATGATTAGGAATGCTAAAGAGCATATCAAAAGGTATGTCTATGCTCTGACAACTCATTCTTATGACCATGAGCTAAGACTTAAGGAGTTTTCCAAGTCCTTGGAAGTTTGAGTATTTACTTGGTATACCAACCTTTTTCCAGAATCAGTTTTAAGTGGAATGACATGGCTACCCAGTTTATGAAGAAATTCTATGCTTTAGACAAAAAGCTTACTCTATCAGATCTGCAGTAAGAAAGGTAGAGGATATTTGAAGGTTATTGGACTACATCTGTAGGTTCAAGGACCTCTCCTTGATATGTTACAATCTCATAGAGGAGGAAAGATAGGTGGATATTTGCATTGCTGGCATGTTGTACGAGTACAACCCTTATTTGGATAACTTACAAATCCTAAGTTTCACAAGTTTGGTGGAGGCATCTAGGAGGACAAGTATGTTAGTGAGGAAGCCTTCTAAGGGCTCGACTTCGCAGACCATGAGTGCTCCTAAGCAACCCTAGAAAAGGGAGAGCAAAAATGTGGAAGTAGCTATGGTAGAAGAGCCAAAGAAAGCCACCAAAGGCAGGAAAATGGAAAGAAGTGGTATTCCTCCCCCTTTTTTTTTTTTTTTGTCTCAATAGAAGAGCCATTTAGCATCCTAGATGCCTAGGTGAAAGATTGCGTAGCATATTTAAGACCAAGGAATCAGTGACCTTCTCTTCTAGGGATTTAGCAAACCGAGTTGCGGATGGTGAAAGGTGTATGTCATTGCTTTCTTAGGAGCCTCTCAAATCAAGAGGGCCTTAGTGGATAGTGGATACTGGTGCTTCCACCAACATTTTGCCCCTCTCTACATTGGATGCCTTGGGCATTCCACAAGAAAAAATCATTTGAGAGCCATTGCAAGTGGCAGGGATAGGTTCATTGTAGTAGTGCACTTTGGGGCATGTATCTTTGGATTTAAGGGTAGGGCCCATCAACGCACGAACTCTTATGCATGTTATGGATGGTGATACTTCATACCACATTATTTTGGGTTGGCCTTGGCTCAGAGCGCACAAAGTTGTGGCTTTTACATATCACCAATGTGTAAAGGCTATTTGGAGAGGTAGGTTTGTGCCCATTGAGGCTACCAGAATGCCTTATGACAGAGCAGAATTCCATTATGCAGAGGCAGCTTTGTATCAGAAGTTTGAACCTGAGAGAGAGAATAGGATCCTTCCTTTCAATGCCACTATTTTAGAAAAGGGGGAAAAAGATTATGGAGAGGTTGTAGAGCCTGAGAGACCTCCTAAGATAAGGAGGATCACCAAGCCTGATGGCATGGTGGTGACAGTTAAAGGAAGGGGGTAGGGAGAATGGCAAGCCCAACCCCTTTAGCCTTACTCAACAGCCAAAAGGGGAGCACGTAGCTGAAGAATCCTTAAGAGAAGCCCCTGATTGTATGAACGACGTTTGCAAGAGCGTCCAAGAAGAACTTGTTGAGGTCAATCTTAGCAAGGAAGGAGAAGAAAGAGTGGTCAAGATAAGCAAAGGTTTATCGGAAGAAGAAAAGAGAAGGTTGATATCTTTGTTAAGGGAATTCAAAGATGTTGAGAAGGTTGATATCTTTGTTGAGGGAATACAAAGATGTTTTCACCTGGAAATATGAAGAAATGCCAGGCTTTGATCCAAAGCTGGTGACACTCAAGCTGAATGTCGATCCCAAGGCCAAGCATGTAAAGCAGCCAGCCAAGAAGTACCACTTAGATGTTAAACAGAAGATCAAGGTTGAGGTGATCAGCTCTCGAAAGCAGGGTTCATAGAGGAGATCAAGTTTCCAAAATGGTTAGCCAGCATAGTTCCTATGAAGAAGAAAGGCGGGTAGATAAGGATATGTGTGGACTTCAAAGATCTTAACAAGGCCTGTCCTAAAGATGAGTTCCCATTACCTAATGTTGACATTTTGGTGGATGTAATTGCTGGTCATGAATGCTTCTCCTTTATGGATGGTTATAGTGGTTACAACCAGATCTTCATGGAGCTAGTAGATGCTTAAAAGACCACCTTTAGGATACCCTTTGGGAACTATTACTACAAGATGATGCCTTTCAAATTGAAGAACGTGGTGCTACCTATTAGAGAACCACAACCTTGATTTTTGCTGACATGTTGCACAAATAGGTGGAGGATTATGTCAATGATCTAGTGCTAAAAGTGAAGAACCTAATTGAGTACCTCTTGCACCTGAAGGGACCAAAGCTAAGGTACTCCACTGTTAGAATTATTTGCCCTCAAAAATAATACTATGCATTTTTTTTTTATAATAAAATCTTATTTTCACATTCATAATTTTTATAAGTATATTTTATTGTTAAATGTGGCATACGATGTCACCTCTGTAGAAAAATCATGTTAATGGTTAAGGAACCAAAGACAGGGAGTAATGATTTTTCATAGATTATTAAATTGTTCTAGGCTGTGGATATTAATTGAATATTACCATTAAAGCCTACACTTGTTGTGCTGCTATATGATAGGATGATTTACTCCATCATTGAGGTAGTGACTTTAAGCAAACAAGTGGGTGTAATGTAACAAGTACATACACTGAATTGGATCCGATCAAGAACACCTTATGGAGTGATCACTGTTAATTAAAAGGTTGTTCTATCATAGTTTTTTTTCTATTGTTCTCAAACATGAGAGGTTTGTGTATATTTATTTATTATACACATAACTTTGATAGTGTCAACTGATGATGCTAATTTTAAAGGCTATATACAGACACGTTGGGTTATGTGTGTAATGAGTAAAATATATAAATGCTCAACAGTGAATCCACCAGTCTCTAAAGAAGATAGTATATTCAGTTGATTTTCATATTGAAGTTAGACTCAAAAAAAAACTGGCCGGTGACATTTTTCCAAAAATATTGTTTCATATATATAATATTTATATATATATAAGTTTTTTAAAGATATTTTGGAGTCCAATAGAAATTATGAAATCAAGAAATTAAGGGTCATAAAAGCTAAGGACATGACAGTGATATTAATCCAGTCCTAGTGGCTTGTGGGAATATAGTATGGTGGAAGGACATAGAAAATTGTAAGTAATGGGACCTCGTTTGTAATTCTCTAATCTTCAGGGGTCAATTGCAATGTGTTGATGGACATTATTGCAATCTGTAGAAGTTCAAATATTTTCTTGATATGGTTGAGAAAATTAAGGAATAATTTTTGAAAGAGTTTCAAGATAAGTCAATAACGTTCAAAAAGTTATTGATGAATCCTACAGCTGAAGATTAGGATCCCTAAGGATCCCACGTCCAATCTCTCTCTTGGGTTTTAGAAGTCTTAAATAAAAATAATATTTTAATATATCATATTAGTGGTTGGCCATTAGAACTACTAAGCATACTTCAGTCTTCTGAAAACTCAAAAAGAAACAGAGAGAGAGACATGAATACCTTGGGAGGCAACACACTTGGGTTGCTAAGAGAGGTACGCAATTTTGTTCTATTTAGAATCTATGGTTGTGTGGTACAACGATCTTTAAATGAAAATATAAATTTTGTTTTATATTACTTCCGCAAATACTATCATCCACAACTGAAAAGGTATGTCTATCCTTAGCTTTTGCTGTGTCAAAACTCAATCATTACTTTCTAGGGCATCGTATATAGTTGGTGACCAAGAGTAATCCCTTGAAATACCTTTTGACCCGCCCACAATTGTCGGGGAGAATGGCTCAATGGGCCATCCTAACATCGTGTCATGATATCAAATGCATAAGGCCGTTTGCCATTAAGGGGAAAGCAGTGGCTGACTTGCTAGCCAACTTCCCAAGGACAAGTGTTTTCTCACTTCCCCAACAAGAAGTTTTGGTGACAGAGGAGCAAGAATGGTCTATACACTTCAATGGCTCATCTACCTTCTAGGGAAAGGAATAGGAGTGGTGTTGAAGTCACCAGGGGAAGAACACCCGTTCGCCTACAAGCTGTGTTTCCCATGTTCAAACAATGAAGCAAAATATGACAAGTGTCAAACCCTTATTCGCCCATTTCAAACCCTAATACAGCTATTATACTATACTATGGCTAAAGGAGAGAAAAAGCATGCCAATGTCAAGGTAGTGGAACGGAGGGTGGCTTCGCTACTACGTGGGGAGCAAAACTTGGACAAAGAAAGGGACACTGAGGATGTTAGGAGTGATACACGTGTCCTCAACAATGGTCCAACACAAGCTCAGCTAATAAGGGGTGTTCTATAGCATATGACCATAGGAGGTTGCTATCTCTCTTTTGTGCAAGCGTTGGGTGTCCATGTCAAGTGCAAATCTCACTCTTCCCTAAGAAGGTCACACCGTTGGCATGAGCCAAAGAACCCCTTCTTCAGCCAATGTTTCTTTTCCTTTGCTCAATGCTATTCTAATAGGCTCTGGATCCAGCCACGTCAGCATTCTCATATGCCTTAGCTGGTTTAAAGTACATTAGCCCCCTAACTGTCAATGGCATTGATGAGTAAAGTCATCGTATCAGACTTCAATGCTTGTGTAATCATGCCTTGTGATGTTTGAAGCTAGCATACGTGGCATTCATAGGTGTTTCTAGCCATTTTGGTGTTGCTTCATTTCCCACACTTGGCATATAGACATTACTCTTTATAAATGCCGTGTCACTTCACTTAATTCCGTTAGGATGAACCCTAGAAGACCTTGGCTGAATGGAGAGTACTCATCTTCCTACTCATTGTGAGAGACAGTGTCCCTCAAAAAAGAGATTCGAGTACCTTTTAGGCACCTCTCATTTTGGGTAAGTGGTGTGGAGTCGCCTCTTATTTTTTATAAGAAAAACTAAATAAAAAAATACATAACTGAATTTTCCTTCTCATTGATTGAATAATGAAATACATAATTGAAAATTTGAACTTTACACAGCTTTAGGTCCAAGTTACAATCTACACAAAAATAAAAATAAAGATAAGACTAGACTTACTTAACCAAAGACCTAAATCTGGAGTCTAGGTTACGGAATGGGAAGGTGTTAGGCACCCATTCCACCCAGACAAAGTCTGGTCTTCTAGACTCTTGTGATCAATGTACCATTTTATGTATGTCATGAATGATATGTTGAACATGTGACACTAAAATTAAATCACACAAATTTATTTATGAATGAAGTCTCTTCTTTGTTTTTAAAAAAAGTCAGATATGTTTTGGTAATAAAATATATATATATATATATATATATATATATAAAGAAAAAGGTTTTTGGAGATGAAAATTTAGATCTGTGTTGTAATGATTAAAAAAAATGGTTTTTGACAATAGAAAAATCAGATCTGTTTTTTATATGTTTTAAAATAATAAAAAAGATTTTTTTTAAGAAGAGAGTTTCACTCATAATCAAAATTTATGCAATCATGAATTAAAACGAACACTAACATAGTAGTGCATGATCTCTTCCTTTATTTCAACAATTTGCATGTATTAAAAAAATCAAATTTGTATCTGAAGAAAGATACAAATCAGTTTTAATTTGAGAAAAAATTAGTTCCACATCTTATAAAGATGCAAATCTCTTTTTGTTTGAGGAAAATTTAGATCTACATCTAAGAAAGATGCAGATCTGTTTTTCTATTGAGAAAAACTCAGATCTACTTCTAAAAAAGATGCAGATCTATTTTTATATTGAGAAAAATTTAGATCTACATCTAGAAAAGATATAAATTTGTTTTATTTCAAGAAAAATCTAGATCTACATCTAAGAAAGATGTAAATCTGTTTTTTTTTTTTTTAATAAAAAGAATTATTTACATGCAGATTATTGACATTCAAGAAAGAGATTATAACAATCAAAAAAAAAAAAAAAAAAAAACAACAATTAACAATGACTATTTGAAAAAGAAAGAGATATAACATGAATCATCACATCTTAAGAAAAAAAAATAAAGAAACAACCTCTTGCATGAGCACTCTTCGTTCTTAAGAGGATGTTTTAGGGTTCAAAGAAACTTATTTAGTTCTCTTTGTCGCAAAACTCAGAGAGGGGATCAGAAAATATGAGCAATTTGAAAGCCTAAAACGTGTGCCTCTTAGTGCGTAAAAAAAAAAGGTGCTGAATTATTAGGTTCAGTCTTATTTATAAAGGCCTGAGGATCCTAAAAAATAGGTACGGATGATTAGGGTTTGAATCTGGACGCATTCTTTTGTGAAAAGGCCGAAAATGGTATGCCGTATCGTCACCCAAAGGCCGTTTAGCCAAAGCCCACATGATGGCAATTCAGCACTTTTAAAGTGCCATTTGGCACTCCAAAAGTGCCAAATTGGCTCTTGGATGCCAAACACACTTTCGTGTTAGGGTGCCATTTGGACTCCTCTTCTAGGGTTTTGTAACAAGTCCTTGTACCTAGACGCATTTTCATCCTTTGCTATGATTTTTATCTCTTTTCTGGATAATTCAGGATTTTTAAGAACAATTATGTTGTGGATAAATCCCTTAGAATAAACCTTGGTAAAATTCAGATTATCCACAATTTTATTGTTATCCAATCACCTTTTTATTCCTATGCATGCAATCCTACTTTAGACACTAATTATCAATCAATCACAAAATTATCTAATTAATTTTAATTTTTCAGCCAATCAGAATTAATTTAAACTAATCGTGTGTGGTCAACTCTTCCTAGACACAATGCATATGGACTATGTAAACTTGATCAAGCGATATCTTTCGATCCGATAGTTCGATTTAGAAACTGGACGCACCATTGCGACCATTAGAATCTCAAAATCATTGTTATGACATGTAATAAATGACATGATGCATGTAATACAAAAATAAAATGATGCATGTAATGCAAGAAGAATTTGGTGTATGTGATGCAATTATGATTTTTGAGGTACATGGACGGTCATTCTCCTTGATTAAATCAGGGATGCAAAATCGAGTGTCTACAGATTGCCCCTCATTGACAGAGCTTGAAAAGAGAATGTCAATGTAAAACAAAGATACTGATTTTAGTGACCATAATTTAATTGAGGTTGAATTTTCAAAGATTACCTAGCCCTTGAACCTAAAACCTTGGAACATAGAACTAGCCTTATCTTTTGACAAAAAAAATGAAAATATCAGACTTAGCTGGTAGTTGATGACTCTGGACATGATTCTTGGCAATTAGGGTGACTAAAGGACTTTTCTATCCTGATCTTGAAAATGGAGTTGTCTGGGATAACGATCAAAGATCTTCTTCTACTTTGATCTGGAGTTACTAGAATGACGACCAAAGGGATCTCCTCTACCTTGATCTAAAATGGAATGATGATCAAAGGGATCTCCTCTACTTCAATCTAAAATGGGAATTTCGATCAAAAGGATCTCCTCTACTTTGATCTGGAATGATGATCAAAGGGATCTCCTCTACTTTAATAATCTGGAATTGAAATGATGATCAAAGTGATCTCCTCTACTTCGATTTGGAATGGAATGACGATCAAAGGTCCTCTTCTACTTTGATAATCTGGAACTAAAATGATGATCAATGGGATCTCCTCTACTTCGATCTAGAATGGAATGATGATTTAAGGTCCTCTTCTACTTTGATAATCTGGAACTGAAATGATGATTAAAGGGATCTCCTCTACTTTAATCTAGAATGGAATGATGATCAAATGTATCTCCTCTACTACGATCTGGCTTTGGAATGATGATCAAAAGGATTTCCTCTACTTTGATGACGATTAAAGGTCCTCCTCTACTTTGATCTGAAATTGCGAAATGTCAATCAAAAGTCCTCCTCTACTTTGATGACGATCAAAGGTCCTCTTCTACTTTGATCTGGATTTGCTTTTCGCAAAAAGTCAAAATTTAGAGTTAAACTGTAATTGATAGGTGCTTTGTGGTCCCACTATTTCTGAGATGTGTGGTTTTCATTTATTCCTTCTTGATTTAAAATTTATCAAGAAAAGTTCAATTGTCAAAAGATTTTATTTTTGAGAAACTTTTGATTTTTGAAACTTGGAAGTTTTGAAATTCTTATTTCAAATTTTAAGACTTTGGAACTATAAAAAAAATCTTAGATTGAAGTTTGGAAATTGAAATTTGAAATTTTGAAATTTAGAATTCTGAAAATTAAGCCTTGAAATTTTGATCATGAGATCTGAGACTCAAATTTTTGAAAACTTATGATTTAAGTTTAAAATTTGGCTATTGAGAATCTGGGAATGAAATTTTTAAATTGAAAATTTGGATTTTGAAAGACACTTGAAGACTTTGAAAAAGATTTTTTTTTTTTTTTTTTTTTTTTTTTTTTTTTTTTTTTTTTTTTTTTAGGGTTGACTGAAAATGGCTTCTTCCTCCAAAGGATCTTCTTTTCTTTCTTCTCGTGGTAGGAAATATAATCCAACATTTGAGTGGAATGATGATGATGGAATTATCTTGATTGGCTCTGATGGAGTTTGCACTTATGAGGTAGAGCTGAATGCCCCTAGTTTAGAATGAATGCATGATTTTTTTTTCTTTTTTTTTTTTTTTTGAAATCTTGAAATCTTGTTTTTTCATGCAGAGATGATGATGATGGTTCCCATTTTTTTGAAAATGAATGAGGCATGGCCGAATGCCCCTAGTTTGCAGATTGAAGCGTGACCTTTTGAAAACCTTGATATTTGAGAAAAAGATGATTTTTTTTTTTTTTAAATGGATGAGGCATGGCTAAACACCCCTACTTTGAAAATGGATGCATGATTTTTTGGAAATCTTGATTTTTTATGAAAAAAATGATGATGATTTTTTTTTTTTTTTTTGAAATAGATGAGACATGGCTGAATGCCCCTGGTTCAAAAATCAATGTAAATTTTGAAAAATCTTATTGTGTAGGGACATGAATAAAGAGAATTTTGAGTAAAACAAGATAAAAATCACAAAACTGTGCAAAATAAGGATTGTTGGGATGATGGGCCAATGGGCTCTGTTAGAGTGCCGATTGGCACATCTAAACCGAAGGTTGATGGTGATTGTTGAGTAGATGAAAAATCCACATCCACCTCCTGCAAAAGATTCTTCTCATAAACCTGTTAGTACTCAGTTATTATAAAAATGTTTTAGGCCAATGCCCTTAGTTTAGACATGCTTGCACAAAAGAGTAATGATATGCTTAATGCAAAACAGATGCTCCTAGCCTAAATTCACACAAAAAATGTTTTGATTTTGAGCCTTTGAAAAAAGAAAGTTTTTTTTTTTTTTTGAGTGATTGTGACAGGGCCTTTGAAAAGGCTACCTACGTACCTCTCTCATAGAGGATCAGGTCCAAATGTGGTTCGAAATAAAAGTTTTGAAAAATCTTTTTTGAAATGAAGTTTCTTTTTGGCTGATTGTGACCGGGCCTTTGATAAAGCTGCCTACATACCTCTCTCATAGAGGATTAGATCTAGATGTAGTTTGAAATAAAAGTTTTGAAAAATAAAGTTTTGAAAAATCTTTTTTGAAATTTTCTTTTCGAGTAATTGTGACAGGGCCTTTGAAAAAGCTGCCTAGGTACCTCTCTCATAGAGGATCAGGTCCAAACGTAGTTCGAAAAAAAAGTTTTGAAAAATCTTTTTTTGAGAAATGAAATTTTTGAAATGAGTCTCTTTTTTTTCTTTTTCTTTTTTTCAAAAAGAAAGCAATTTAATTAGAATGAGATTTTTTTTGAAGTTTTATCTTTTTCAAATGAACAAAAGGTGATCCTTTGAACAACCTCTTTGACCAATCATAATACTCAATTGTTAACTCAATCTCATTGGTTAAAAAAATTTGAAATCATTAAAAACATGTAATCAAATTTGCTTCCTCATTTTGAATTTTTTTTAGATTAAGTCTTTAAAGACAATCAAAGGAATGAAATACTTGGGAATAACACATATTGGGAGTAAGCAAGAAAGGGGAAAATCCTAAGTTTGAAGATTTGGAAATTTGTTCTCTTGAGAGTTATTTTCTGTTGGGAGCAAACAAAGTGATTGTTTGGGGCTTAGAAAAAAAATTTTGTTTACTTGAGAATTTGTGAAATTTGTCTTTTAAAGATATCAGCCAGTGGGGCTTGATAATCTTGAGCAGTTTTCCTTCTTAATTCAAGAGGAAATATCATCAAAGTTAAATGTGTGCTTTCAATCAGCAGGACTTCAAGAAGGGCTTTATTCAAAGGTTTTAATGCAAACCGGGTTTAGGTTATTGAAAGGAATGATATAAAAGGCACAAAAACTTTTATCATGTTTCCCCAAGTATGCAATACTTTAAATTCAAGCATTGGAAAATTTTTCCACATCTTTCATCATTGACTCTTGTGCTAAAATCCTTGTCATGTTCATCATCTTCTCATTGGTCTTCAATGATTCCTTTCATTTGGTCTTGATTTTTTTAGCTTAAAAACTTCCTCTTTTTTGACCTTCTTAGCATCCTATCTTTTGATCAGATCACTCACTCTCATTTTTTGTGAAAGAATTTTTTGATTTTTTGATTTTTTTTTTTTTTTTTTTTTTTTGCCCTAAATTTGCCTAGATCGCCCTTTCAGGTTTTCAGCCTAGTAGGCTCTTTTTTTTTTCTTTTTCTTTTTTTTTTTTTGGACTCTAATTTTGCCTAGACCGCCCTTTCAGGTTTTCAGCCTAGCGAGCTTTTTTTTTTTTTGAATTTTTTTGAATTTTTTTGGAAATTTATTGGCTTCACTCAACATTTTTTTTTTTATCAATTTGGCAAACTTCCATCTTTCTTGGATGAATTTGTATGTCTCCTTGATACCCTCTTATCCTTTCTAATGCACTTTCATTTTTCTTGACTTGAATGAACACACTTTTATTTGATGAAATGTGTCTTGTTTTCTTCTTTTCCTCATCTTCCTCAATTTGATTAGATGTCGCTCTTGATGAGTCTTCATTTATGCTCATCCCTCTCAACTTGAATGGTCTCTCAGGGAATCTCATATCTCTCATGTCTTTTGATGAATTAATATTTTCTCACAACTTGATGAAAATTCTTGCATTCACTTCTCTCTTTCTCTCTCTTTTTTGATTGAAGTCTTTTCTAGCTAGATGGCCTTCTTCTTCTTCTTCTTCTTTTTCTCACAATTTGATGCTTTTTCAAAATTTTCTCTCTCCTTGGTGGGTTTTCTTCTTTTCTAACTTGATGGATTGAACTATCCCTTTCTTTGATGAACTCTTTTCTAAACTTGATGGACTCTTCATCAGTCTCATTGTCTCCATTGAGAACCTTACCAAGTGGTGTTGAATCCATAAGGTCAACACTTGCTCATCTTGAGATGTAAGCATGCATACTTAATTTTCCCACCCAAGGTTTAAATTTTTAGTGGTTTCATTGAAAAACTGGCTAACTGTTTAAAGGCTCAAGTTCGCTAGCAATGGATAATTATTGTAATAGGTGTCAGGGAATAATGTGGGTTATCAAAGGCGGCCTCATATCCCTAGTGATGCTTTCTTGTAAGCATAGTGACTTCAACTCTTTTAGTAAATTATTCTTGGAATAGAAGTATAAATGCTCCAACAATGTGAAAAAAATTCTGAAGAGATTGACATTAAGTGTATGTGGTTTGAGAAATCTGGGTGAATGGATATATTTCTTTGATTGCCTATTAGGACCTTTTCTTATCATATTTTGAAGGTTTAGCAAAAGTCCTTGCATGGATTGAATGAAGTCAAATCCCTCTTTGAAACAAATTGATTAGTAGAACAATTAATCATCATGATTTGGAAAAAGTTTTGCCAAATGGATCTTCATGTATTCTTTTGAAAAGAAGGGTTTTGAAAAGAAATTTTGGAGTCTTTGAAAGGGAGGCTTTGGGAAAATCTTGGAGTCTTTGAAAGAACAAAAAAAAAAGGTTTTTAGAAAAAGAGTTACTAAAAAGGCCCAATGCCCCTAGTGCAAATTTTTTTTTTTTAATTTTTTTTTTTTTTTTTTTTTTTTTTTGTGTACATATGAACAACATGATGAATTAAATGCATAAAACACAACATGGACTTTATTGAGCAAATAACCAACTAGAAAGCAAATCCTAAATAAACAATAAAATCAAAGAGTCAATCTAAAAAAAAAACTTGTAAAATAAGATTTAAACAAAGTCAGGATTACTGGTTGATGAAGGCGGAGTAATGACTTGTTGATCAATCAGATCTTGAATGGCATGCCTTAAGCTACAACATCCATTAGTTGTATGGCATTTCCCTTGATGATATCTACAATGAGCATTAAGATTGTATCTTCTAGGCACAGGATGTGGTATTGGCGTGGGATCCAATGGCTTCAGTAATCCCTTAGCTTGGAGTTTCTCCAAGGCTTCACTCAAAGTCATGTGTAGTTCTGAAAAATTTCTTTAACGCCTACAATTGCCAGTTGATAGTTTGACTACACCATTACTGATGTGATAAGGCACTACCTCCTTAGGGATTGAGTCCATTGACATGTTCTTGTTGATTGGAGAGGATAGTTGGAAAGACAACTTATTGAAATCCCTAGCTCTTTTCTTTAGAAATTGGAAGTATGGAATCTCTTCGGTTTCTTGTGAATTATCCTTGTACAAGGTAGAGAGTATAGCTTGATTGGCTAAACTGACTTGTAATACAGAGTTGGCTATCTGGGAGATTTGGGCTAGCTTTTCATTTAACTTCTCTTGACCTTCTAGGATGGAGTTGAGAACATCTTTAATTCTTTCTTGGCTCATTAGGGTTGGACCTTCCTTGGGCTTGATGGGCTTGAACTTATGATCCAAAAGGTTGAAATCCCGGTGGACTTTGGCTTTGGGTTGTTTGTCTCCAAATGTGGGGGTTTGAAGTGTCCCCCCCCCCCCTCCTTGTAATGTGGGCAATATTTGTCGGGTCATTAGGATTGGTATCTTGGGGTTTGAAGTGTCTACCCCCATTTGTAGATGTTAGGTCGCTTAACTGGGGTTTGAAGTGTCTCCTCCCATTTGTAGGTATTGGTTTGTTTGACTAGGATTTGAAGTGTCTCCCCCCATTTGTGGATGCTTGGTAATTTGATTGGGGTTTGAAGTGTCTTGTAGGTCTGATATGGGGTTGTGATGTTGCAGCAGTGGAATGTCCTCTATGCTCACGGGCTTCTGTACTGTGATGGGAGTGGTTGGCTTGGAACTGGAGCTACTGGCTTGAGTGTCGGCCTTAGGTCCTCTTTGCAACCTTCCTTTAGATCTTAACCAAATTCTTCCCTCTTGCTTTCTCTCTCTCTCTCTCTCTAGAACAGGCTCTTTCTTGGGTCAATTAAAGCTAGGTCACCATCTGCATTAACCAACCAAGCAAAACAAACATACACAACATGCAATGCAATTCTAACAGGGATCGACCTAAGGGTAGGTTCTAAGTCATTACGTTGTAAGGTGGGTTTGTTATTTCATTATTTCTCATAGCTAGGACGTTACATCTCCTAACTTGTGATGTAATGAACATTATGTAGGTCCGAACGGCATGGTTTGTCCATTACAGTCAACAGGAAATGATCCAGTGACTTCGACTATGAGTTGGTGAGTTCGCTACTAGGTACTCGAATCTAATGAAGACAAATAATCCATGGTTACTACCACCACAAAATTGTTGAAAAAGGGGTGCATACATTGTTGTTTGGATGGCACACACAATGACAGTTAGGGAAAGTTTTTAACAAACAATATACACAACAAAATAGCATATAATTACATATTATACAACATCTTATCAAACATAAATAAATAAAACAACAATATCATGCAAGACCATGCAAAATAATGGTATATATTTGGTCACTTAAGTCTAATATGAAACTTAGCCCTCAACATCCCCAGTGGAGTTGCCACTGTGAGAGACGATGTCCCTCAAAAAAGAGATTCGGGTACCTTTTAGGGCACCTCTCTTTTTAGGTAAGTGGCGTGGAGTTGACACTATTTTTTATAAGAAAAACTAAATAAAAAATACATGACTGAATTGTCCTTCTCATTGATTGAATAATGAAATACATAATTGAAATTTTGAACTTTACACAGCTTTGGGTCCTAGTTACAATCTACCCAAAAATAAAAAGTAAAGATAAGATTAGACCTACTTAACCAAAGACCTAGATCCAGAGGCTAAATTACGGAATAGGAAGGTGTTAGGCACCCATTCAACCCAGACAAAGTCTAGTCTTCTAGACTCTTGTGACCAATGTACTATTTTATATATGTCATGAATGATATGTTGAACATGTGACACTAAAATTAAATCACACAAATTTATTTATGAATGAAGTCTCTTCTTTGTTTTTAAAAAAAGTCAGATCTGTTTTAGTGATAAAAAGAAATGGTTTTTGACAATAGAAAAAATCAGATCTATTTTGTAATATATAAAGAACAATGGTTTTTGGAGATGAAAATTCAAATCTGTGTTGTAATGATTAAAAAAAATGGTTTTTGACGATAGAAAAATCGGATCTGTTTTTTTTTTTTTTTTACATGTTTTAAAAGAATAAAAAAGACTTTTTTTAAAAAAGAGAGTTTCACTCATAATCTAAATTTATGCAATCATGAATTAAATGTTGGGATTAGTGCCCTTAAATCCTATTGTAATATGCCATGTATGATATTATGTATGACATTATTTGTTAAATGATGTATGACTTAATATTATGTTTAATAAAGTTGCTTTATTCTTGTCTAAAATAATAGTAACGTGAATATTCGGACATTGTCAAATAGTCCATGAGATGCATAGTATGTGATTTATGTGATTTAGTCACAGAAGATATAGATCACAAGTTCTTTGTAAACTCAGAATTTTGGTTCGTAGTCGGTGATGAAATTGAGCATTTCATCTGCGAAGACTATAACATATTAACTACGATGATTTGTCTTGATCATGGAAGTGGTGACTTCTAATTGATATGTTGATATGTTTTAAAAGTTAAGACATATTGAACTAGACCGCTATGAGATTTATTATTCTCCTAACGACTGTCAATTGAATAATAAATCTCATGACTTGTATTCACATGAACTCTTAATTCTAAGAGAATAATGAACTTGATCATAAAATGTAGGTTACTTTGATATATCAGGAGTGAGATCTAGAGTAACAGTCAAAACCTCAGTATGTTGGGTAGCCATATTTAGTGTTGATGGAACATATATTCTCAAGATAGAATTCATAGTCTCTTAACGGAGATATAAAATATTTCCTTGAGATAAGTTTAATGGGTTCAGTTATTCAGAGAGTTAGGCCTAACCACTTTAGTAAGACTAAAGTATATATTTATGAAATTAGATTTTATAAATATATGGTGAATAACTTAAAAGGATTAAACCGGGTACTCAAGGATTAAGATGTAGTAATTTACAAAGTGGCAGTCTATATTCATGACTTTGTATTACTACGAATATTTTTATGAAGGGGTTTCATGTATGATAGAGTTTTGGGATATAATTTATTAATGAGGCCTAGAGTGCAATTATATTTATATAGTGGTATTAAATATAATTAATGGTAACTTTGGACTTGTCAAGAGTTGACAGAAAAGCCCAAGGCCCATTGGAGCTAGTGTCTTATTTGTTCCCTTTTGGTCCCACTCCAAGCCACACACTAAAGCCTAATTGGGAAGGCTCAAAAGACTAGCCCAATTAGATAATCAGTTATGTGGAGAGAAACATACAGAATTTTATATTAGAATGAAATGGTATGTATGTTCATAAGATATGATATAAGGAAGAGAGACTCTCCTTCATATTCCCTCTAGAAAACATAGAACTGATTGAGAGACCACACATCTTGGACATCAAGTGGAATTGGAGTGAAGATCAAAGGTGTTTCCAAGTGCTTTTCTTCATTTGGTTTTGAAATTTATCATACCAAGGTACACTCTCTTGTTCTTATGTTCTGAAACTTACATAGTGCATGTTAACAATTGCGAATGAAGTAGATCCGTTTATTTTCCGCTGCGTATGTTTTGTATGCGATGCAAACATGTAATTTTCCATCATTAAAACAAACACAAACATAGTAGTGCATGATCTCTTCCTTTATTTCAACAATTTGCATGTATTAAAAAAAAATCAGATTTGTATCTTAAGAAAGATATAAATCAGTTTTGATTTGAGAAAAACTTAGATCCGCATCTCATAAAGATGCACATCTCTTTTTGTTTGAGGAAAATTCAAATTTACATCTAAGAAAGATGCAGATTTGTTTTTATAGAAAAACTCAAATCTACATCTAGAAAAGATGCAGATCTGTTTTTATATTGAGAAAAACTCAGATCTACATCTAGAAAATATGCAAATCTGTTTTATTTCAAGAAAAATCCAAATCTGCATCTAAGAAATATGTAGATCTGTTTTTTTTTTTTTAATAAAAAGAATTATTTACATGCAGATTATTGGCATTCAAGAAAGAGATTATAACAATCACATAAAAAAAAAATAACAACTAACAATGACTATTTGAAAAAGAAAGAGATATAACATGCATCATCACATTATAAGAAAAAGGGTTAAGAAACAACCTCTTGCATAAGCACTTTTCATTCTTGAGAGGATATTTTAGGGTTCAAAGAAACTTATTTAGTTCTCTTTGAAACCTAAAAACCCTAATTTTTGTAACAAAATTCAGAGAGAGGATCAAAAAATATGAGCAATTTGAGAGCCTAAAACGTGTGACTCTCAGAGCGTAAAAAAAATGTGTTGAATTATGAGGTTCAATCTCTATTTATAAAGGCCTGAGGATTTTAAAAAATAGGTACGGATGATTATGGTTTGAATCCGGACGCATTCTTTTGCGAAAAGGTCGAAAATGGTGTACCTTATCGTCACCCAAAGGCCGTTGAGCCAAAGCCCACATGATGGCAATTTAGCACTTTTAAAGTGCCATTCGGCACTCCAAAAGTGCCGAATTGGCTCTTGGATGCCCAACGCACTTTCGTGTTCCAGTGCTACTTGGACTCCTCTTTTAGGGTTTTTTGACCAATCCTTGTACCTAGGCGCATTTTAAATCTGTCTATGATTTTTTTTTTTATCTCTTTTCTAGATAATTCAAGCTTTTTAAGAACAATTATATTGAACAATTATCTTATGGATAAATCCCTTAAAACAAACCTTGATAAAGTTCAGATTATCCACAATTTTATTGTTATCTAATCACCCTTTTATTCCAATCCATGGAATCCTACTTTAGACACTAATTATCAACCAATCACAAAATTATCTAATTAATTTTAATTGTTCAACCAATCAAAATTAATTTAAACTAATTGTGTGTGGTCAACTCTTCCTAGACACAATGCATATGGACTGCGTAAACTTGATCAAGTGATATCTTTCGATCCGATGGTTCGATTTAGAAACCGGATGCACCATTGCGACCATTAGAATCTCAAGGTCATTGTTATGACATGAAATGAATGACATCATGCATGTAATACAAAAACAAAATGATGTATGTAATGCAAGAACAAATTGATGCGTGTGATGCAATTATGATTTTTGAGGTACATGGATGGTCATTCAAGTCATTCTCCTTGATTAAATCATGGGTACTAAATTGAGTGTCTACACTTATCACCAACCAGGGTGAAAGGGACAAAAAGAACCAAGTGAAGTGTGTGCAAACAAATATTGAACAAGCTTTTATCAAGATTAAGAAATAAGATACATTGGAATCAAACTATCTATCCCCAGTGAAGTCGCCATTGTGGGTGCAACGGGGGGAGTACGCCTCAGAGAAAAATGAAGTCACCACCTAGTTTAGGTCTAGGAACCATAAATATAGCACCCTTCATGGAAGGACTGGTCTACTACCAGAACATGTGTCCAGAGATTAGGTATGGGGATAGGAAGGTGTTAGGCACCTAACCCCACTCGACCCGTGGATCGACTTTCACTCATTATTTCTTACGTCTTAATCTCATTAAAGGCATGTTCAATACTGCATTCTAGACTCACACACACACACTAGCATACATCTAGCAATCAAAATGGCATTTTCATCCCAAAAACCCTAACATACATCTATCATGCATCTCATACATCTCATACCCTAGCATGCTCTTATCATACATCTTATCACATCATATCCAAGGTAGCAATTAAACAAACATATTACATCCAAAGTTGAAAGATAGGCATGTTAAGATCAAATAAACAAGTTATCACATCCAAGGCAAAGCATTTGCAAATATACATCAAAGCAAAATCAAGATCCTATCTCAAACAAATACATGTTCATGTGAATGCATGACTTACTTTACATACCTTACTATACCACAACACCTATGCATCAATACATGGTCATATCATATGTATGTTCATGGCATATCTATCAAAGAGAAGAAAAGAAACCCTAACCTTAACATGTGAAGGACAAACAACAAGCAAACATGGAAACAAAGGCTCAAAAGCATAAAACAAGAATGGCAGAAGAATATGATATAAATAAAATAAAGAAACAGAAGCAAAAATACTCAGATTAGGGTTTCTAGGCATAAGTATACGTGTGCACATAAGGCCTACGTATGCAGCCCAGTTGTATGCGTACACATACTTCGAGTATGTATGCGTATGCAGAAAGCAAGCGTACACATATACACCCTAACCTTAACCCAGAAAACAAAAACAAACCAAAACAAAAACTTAAAACTAACAATCTAACATGCTTAAGACAATAAAAAAATTTTTAAAAAAAAACCTAAACTAAACAAACATGTTATAACACAAACAAACAAGAAAAGCAAGGAAAACAGGAAGATTAAAGCAAGAAAAGAAAAGAAAATGACTTAGAACATATGCCTCAAAACATAAAGCTCTTTAGCTTGATTTTAACCATTCCCCTCAGTCAGTCTATTCACAATCAAACCCAGAAGTGATTAGTAATCTTGATCCAAGATCAAGGCTAGAAAAGGCCTCAATCAGAAAAATATTGGCTTGAGGATTTTTTGTGAAAAACTCCTTCTTTGATTCACTATTTCTAGTGAATCTTATGTTTTTCCTTAGGATTTTCTATATGTTTTGAAAAGCTACTTTGTATGGCTTTTTATAGTTTGAAAATGGGGGTTTGCAATGGCTCCTAGACAATGTGTAATTTATTCCAGAGCCTAAACTCTAATGCAGAAAACTTGCCTTTCATAGTTTCTACAACCCTAACATGTGTATGCAAATTTTGAGCATGCATGCACATACGCGTGTATGCGTATGCATGCCCTAGGGTTTCTGTAGACTTTATTTTCCAAAAATAGCTTATTTAATTCATAAAAAGAGTTATATTTTCGAAAAATACTTTCCTTAAGTCAATTTTAATCTGATTGGGCCCTAAACTAACCTTGGGCTTTAAAATTCCAACATCATTGGGGAACGGGATCCCGAGTCATAAGGGATACAAAATGTGGTGTCTACACCTGTTCCCAAGCTATCTAACCTCCTCAGACGATTATGTGCCCTCAATGTTCATGGAAACATGGTCCACGCTTGGTTCTACTTACTAGTTTTCACTTGAACCAACTTGACCACCTGCGTTATTCTTTCTCGAAGGCATTGAATAGCCAAGGAGAAAGACAACCAAATATAGGAGTGGAAAGAGGACGAACAAAATATAACAAAAAGAAAAAATAACCAGAGATTCTCCCCAACAGAGTCGCCAAAAATGTATGTGCAAGTTAGATTATCAGAACTATATGAGGGAATGGATGATGCATCTATTAGTACATTTAAGTGAAAAGGCTTAAAAACAATAAAATGGAAGCTTTAACGTCGAGAGAAAAGGAAAACATAACATGGAAAGTAAAGAAGGCTTGGGAAAGTACATGAAAAACCCCTTCGGAAGAGATGAAAAACCCCGGGTGAGAAAGGGGAGAATATCCCTCACTCTTTAGAGCTCTCTATTATGTAAAAACGAAGGTCTTTGAACAATGATGATGTTCATTCCCAAAGAAAGACTTTTTCTCTCTACTCACTTTCCTACACAAACTTTTTACTCTTTCTCTTATTTTCTCTAAATTGTTGCCCTAACTGTTCCACAACATGTTCCTCTTAGAGTACGAGAAATGTTGTGAGGTACATCAGGACAAGTGTCAAACCCTTATTCACCCATTTCAAACCTTAATGCAACTATTGTACTATACTATGACTGGAGGAGAGAAAAATAACGCCAATGTTAGGGTAATGGAATGGAAGGTGGTTTTGCTACTATGTGCGGAGCAAACCATGGATAAGGAAAGGGACATTAGGGATGCTAGGAGTGATACACGTGTCCTCAACAGTGGTCCAACATAAGCTCAGCCGATAAAGGGTGTTCTATAGCATTTGACCATAGGAGGTCGCTATCTCCCTTTTGTGCAAGTGCTAGGTGTCCATCTTAGGTACAAATCTTAATCTTCCCCAATATGATCACGCCGTTGGCACGAGCCAAAGATCCCCTTCTTCAGCCAACGTTTCCCTTCTTTTGCTCACAACTATTCCACGTGTAGGGTCGGATCCAGCCATGCCAGCATTCTCATATGCCTTGGCTAGTGTAATGTACAACTAAATTTTTGTAAGATTTTATGTATTTGCATTGATAATAAGACTATCATGGAACAATTTGAAAATAAGAGAACTTGTAAAAAGAAATTGTAAGATTTTATGTATTTGCATGTTTTTTTTTTTTTTTTGGTCAATATATGAAATTTCCTTTTTATTATATTTTGTATAATTCAAGTTTCAAAATGACCACCCTGAAAAGAAAAAAAAAATTGTAACCGCCACCACTAGGAGGGCTACTTTCAAAATGAATTACTTTAAATGCGAGCAACCAAATGAAAATACCTCCAAAACATAAAGAATCAAACGTGTAACATGATTGCTAGAAGAGATTCTTGATAGGGAGGAAGTTTTAATAATTGGCTTACTCCCACCCAATAGGACTGTCCAAACCCATCTGAAGACCCAACCCACCCGAAGAAACCAACCGGATCCAATTTGACACTGGTTGACCCGACTACTTCGATGGTCGACGATGGGTCTTTACCCCTAGAAACCAACTCTGGTGGGTTGGTTTCGGTTTTCTTCCCCCAAAACCCAAAAAACCCGAAGCAACTGCCATACTAAGATGTTTCGACAAAAATGTCCAGATTCCAGCAAAAAATACCTCGATTCTAGTGATAATTTCAAGATTTCGGTGAAAAAATTCCAAATTTTGGACAAAATACCCAGATTCTGACAAGATATCAAGTAGATTCACCGAATCTGGCTAAATATCATCAAATCTAGTCAAATTTCCGCTGGATCTATTGAAATCTCACCGTTTTCTCTCCGTTTTCTCAGAAATTTGACTCCGACTGACCCACCCGCCACTTGTTGGAGGTCTAATCTGTCGAATCCAACCAGTCTCTTAGTTGGTAGCAGGTTGATGGGTACTCCACCCAAGCAAGTCAAGTCGGGTGCAGGTTGAGCCCAAACCCGAACCGACCCAACCCATGGACTGCCCTACCACCCAGAGGCTTATATGCATGGACTCTATATTTGGGTTTTTTTGGAAAAAAAAAAATATATTATTTTATAATTTCTAATTAAAAATAGCGTTTTTGGAAAAGTATTTTAGAGAATAGACTCATCTTTAAATCGTGTTTTCAAAACACAATTTCACTATAAATTTTGTTGATATGGTAGGAGCTGACCATGCAATTGTCCATTTATTAATCATGTTTCCCAAACATTTTACACTAAATTCAAGTATTGGAAAATCTTGTTTCCAAAAAATTTAACAATTTGTCTTGCACTTATTAATCATGTTTCCAAAACATTTTACACTTATTAATCTTGTTTTCAAAACATTTGACAATTTGTCTTGCACAGATTGCAAAATTTCAAAATTTACACTAAGATCATTTTTGGAAATACAAATTTTAGGTTGATGCTTGCCTCATCAACTCTTGCCATATTAGTAGAATTTCAAGTCAAATCATGTTTTCAAAATACGATTTTACAAAGAAACTATACTCCATAATATTTTTTCCACAATGCTAATTTTAATATGGACAAAATTTGGCTAGAAACTTGATTGTAGTTTAAGGTTATAATTTCATTTAATATCTTTTTATTAGATGTAAATTTTGATAAATCCACTATTGGATTATATTTTCTTCTTATATCCTTCATTCTTGCAAAATTTCCCGAAAATCAAATATCAATAGCTATGTCATCAATCAAATATTTAAAATTCAAGTTTTTGTAGTTTAAATTTATAAATGAAAAATAAGCTTATGGATCTAATACTAAATTATATTCAATCGGTACAAATTTTCCATGTGTTAAAAATATTTAAAAAAATGCAATCTAACTGTTAAATTTTCAAAACATTTATCCATATTAATTTCTTTAATAAAAGTTGTAATTTTAGGCGACAACTAAGTTTTTTTTTTTTTTTTTTCTAAGAAACGGTTTAAAGCGAAACTTTAACCATTTAATAGTTATTAGTAATAAAATAATTTTTTTCCAAAAACTATTACTACTAAAATACTACTTTATGCGGTTTTATTTGATAATTAAACTCCCATTATTTTCATGATTTTTATTTTTTATTTTTTGGGTTTACATATTTTACTCATCACAGTTTTATTTTATTTTTTATTTTAAGAAGAAGTTGTATTAGTACTTGACTACTAATGTGAAAAAGAAATGTAAAAAAAAAAAAAACAATTTAGTGAAAAAAAAAATTGTACCTCGTTTGTAAAAAAAAAAAGTTTTATTTTTTATATTTTTTTAAAATCAAAGAATTGTATTAATACTTGACAACTAACGTGAAAAAAAAATATATAAATGAGAGAAAAAATTGAGTTTTTAAATTATTAATTTTACATGTCTAACTCTATCATTTAAGCTTTAAAAACGGATAAATTTGAGAGTATTTTAAGCATCTAAATTAAAGAACTCAAGCAGAAAAAGCCCTTAATTATGAACTGGCTGAACTCAACATTCGGTTTCCTTCGTCGTCCGCTCAATCTCGGCAGACAATGAAATGTGGACCCAGGAAGAATTTATTTTCTCTCCAATTATTCAAGCTTTCCTTTGTATCCTGTGAACTAAAAAGTGGAAATTGATTTTCCACCCAGCAGTTCCTTTCTCCCCTCTCTCCACCGTTCCAAACAGAGTCTTTTTTAATTTAATAATAATTAAATAAATAAAATGGCAGCAAGAACTGTCTTTATCTTCTCCCCACTAAACGCCTCCTCCACGTTTGACTTACTTTCCCCCAAAATCAAATCTCAACTCGGATTGGGAAGAAATTCCAACACTCCCTCGTTACTCTCAGGTGCCACACTCTCACCTCCACCCAACAGCCCACATCATCCTATTAATATTAATAGTATTAGCTCTGTTTGTGGTTTTGGTTTTGGTCTGAGACTGGGAGCTGTCAGTTCTGGGCGAATACTTAATCGCGATCTGAAGCCACTGGCTTCCACCATGATACCGCAAAACCCGGTTGTCTCCGATATCTGTGCCACCAGCTTGACCGGTTGCATCGCCCTCTCCTTGCTTCGATTCTGGGGCGAAATCGCCAATCGTGGTATCTTTGACAAGGTCAAAATCGAATCCCCACTTTTTTTCTTTCTTTGTTTTTTCTTGGTGTTAAGTGGTTAAACTGTTAAACTGTCTATCTGGGTATTTTTCTTTTTACCGTTTCGGGTAAAATTTTGGGTTTTGATTAGAATTTAGAGCTTAGTATGTGGGAAGAGAAGTTCACAAAAATAGAAACAATAATTGCTGATTCAAAAATGGTTTAAATGGAAGGTAATTTACTTAGGTATGGTATAAATATAACTGATTAGGTTCTCAGTAGTTGGTTCTTAGATATATTACAGGAATAGATTCAATTTTCTTTTGAGTTATAAGATCAATATTCTGCGAAGAGCAAGACTTAGGTACATTAGTACTGCCTAGGATCCTCTGTTAAGTATAAACAAATCCTATTTTTGCGAACAGGAAAGCGTACTTGTCTTTTCTTTGAACACTTCTTTTTTTTTTTAAACACTCGGTACTTTTAACATTTAGATTCCCACGTAGGAATTCTTTTAATTTTACCTGTTTTATGTGAATGTTATAATTTTTAAAGTTTGAGATGGTACTATACTTTAGATATTATGTAGTAGGTAGATTTCTTTTTAATACATACAATAGGATTTGAATTGAAATTATGATTTCCTCCATTCCATGATAATTGCTGTTTGCCAGGAGGGTAAGATATCAATGAGGGGTTTTTTTTTTTTTTCCCCCGGGGGGGGGGGGGGGGGGGGGGGGGGGTGTTGTTAGATAGTTTTGAGTTATTTGACTAGCTTTGTTTCTCTAGTGATTTAACTCTTGTTGCCAAAGTGTTATTTAAATTTACTTGCGAAGTTAAAGGAAAGATTCTTTTGGAGGCAATCTGACCCTCTAAGCATAAAATGCTATCCCCAAAGCCTTTACATCTAAAGCCTTTCTATCTTGTTCATCTGTAGTCTTCTTGTCCTTATCTTTCTTTTCCTATTCTTTGATTTTCCTCTAGTTATTTATTTGTGTATTTGCCTGTTTAGAAATTGAATAGGAAGCTTGTGCATATAAGCGTTGGGCTAGTTTTCATGCTTTGCTGGCCAATGTTCAGGTACTATTATTATTATTACTATCATTCAAGAAGTTTTTCATAATTTTACTACTTATCTGCCTGTTGAATGGTTATCACTTCTTATTACAGTTCTGGGTATCGGGGTTCCATTTTAGCAGGTCTTGTTCCAGGTGTCAATATCATTCGGATGCTTCTCTTGGGACTTGGAATAATGAAAGATGAGGCTATAGTGAAGTCGATGAGCAGAAATGGAGACCACAGGTGACAACTCTGGGTGAATTAGGCCCTGTTTAGTACATGATCTTAAACACGTTTTCAGTTTTTAAACAATATTACACGTATTTCTACACACTTTTTCACTAACACATATTTCCAAAAAAACTGAAAACTGTTATTTAAACACACGTAGAGAGACCTCTTTATGAAAAAATGAGTCATGTGTCTGCTTCTCTTTCCCTGGAATTGACCCAACCTAGAGAGACCTCTTTTGCTATAAAATGACAAAGCTGGTTGACCCATATGGAAATGAGTTATTTTTCTGACCTTTTGGTATCATATCCTTGGGTAATCCAAAATAAGGATATGTTTACACTTCTACATGCTAGGTTGCCAAAGTTATTCTAAGACCACAACCTTTACTACACTCTTTTCCAAAACTATCATATATGGTAGATTGTGATTAGTTGCCTATCATTTTCATGTAGACCCACCACTTTTTCTCCACCACCCACAGCCTGGCACATCAAAATTATATTTTGTTGTGATCCTAAATTTTGTCTCAAGTAGGGGCCAAATTTTCTACAATTGAGCCATGTAAAGCAGAAACTCAGCAAGATGAATAAATAATTCTTTATATATATAGGAAAAATATATGATGTTTTCATGTTTGAGGTATGATACTCACTATAAACATAACCAAGTATTTTCAAGTATATATTATACACACACACACACACACACATTTTCCATTGATTGGTTCTTCATATATTGACATGACTCAGATTGCCCTTAGCTTACTTCATGCATCAGGGAACTCCTTAGAGGACCACTCTACTATGCTACAACGATCTCTTTGGCTTGCATCATCTATTGGAGAACTTCCCCTATTGGGATTGCAGCAATATGTAACCTCTGTGCTGGGGATGGTAATTTTTTTATCAAGTGAATTACTTTGTCTGTTGGCTTGATTTTGGTAGAATTTAGCCATGGTATAATTAAACTTTTATCTGTTGAACAATAGTCAGCAATAGCAATCCTGCTCAGCTCTACGCTCTAGACTCTTTTATGGTTCTGGAATTTGCCGGCTCTTATACTTACCTGGTTTCAGGTTTTGCAGACATAATTGGAAGGAGGTTCGGTAGTCATAAAATTTCTTACAACAGAAACAAGTCTCTCATTGGTAGTATTGCAATGGTATCTGCGGGCTTTTTAGCATCTATAGGGTACAGTTTTTCTCCCTAATTATTTTCTGATCTGATCTGTGCATAAATCTATTGAGTTATCTGTTGATAAATGATATTGTGACAGGTATATGCACTATTTCTCTTCATTTGGATTTCTTCAGGAAAGATGGGAAATGGTTTTGGGTTTTTTGGTTGTGTCTCTTGCCTCAGCATTGGTGGAATCACTCCCCATAAGCACTGAGCTTGATGACAACCTCACGGTTCCCTTGACTTCCATATTGGTGGGCATTCTTGTTTTCTGATTTCACGAGTGGGGGCAATGCAAAACTAATAAAAGGGGGGAATCGTTAGGAATTCTAAAATAGGAGTAGAAAATGTATTTCTTGTATACTAATTTTCTTAACAGTTTGATTAGATATTTAGATGTACCCTGTCATTTGATTAATGTAATTTATTTATTTTTTTGTCCTTTTACTCAACTGCTATTTTAGTTTTGATAAAATGCTTAAACTTGATCATTTTTGCTTCCCATCAAAACAATTGCAGAAGATAGCCAGACCTCTATAAGTGGGATGGTAATTTCTTCTTGCAATTTGGATATATGGTTCAGGATACAATCCACCTCTATAGGTCGTGTTCTCTTTTCAAGAAAACATTGTAACATTTGGTTATCACTTCTTAATGCTAATTGTATAACTTTAGAGCAGTATCAGGTGTGCCAAATTTCAAACCTCAAAAAACCTCTCACATCAGATGTTCTATATGCTAAAAAGTTTAGCATGAATGAATAGCAAACGCGGCCCAAAATGGACTAAAGCCGCGTTTTTAAAAACGCGGCTTAAGTCCGTCCAATGGGCCGCGTTTTTGCAAACGCGGCCCAAAAAATTGCTTGAGGCCGCGTTTTTCCAAACGCGGCCCAAAAAAAGAGCTTCAGGCCGCGTTTCAGACGCAGCCTCAAGCTTTTTCTGAAGCATTTTCTCAAATATTTTGCTCAACCCTGAAGCTTTTTCTCCAAACGCGATCCAGAGCTCCATCTCCCACACACCTCCATCTCCAAACACGATCTAGAGCTCCATCTCAAATATTTTCCTCATCACGCCTTCATCTCCATCTCTGATTTCCGATCTCGGATCGAGGCTCGAAGATGGAGATGAAGGCGCTCCGATCTCCATCTCCGATCGGAGCGGAGATCGGGGCTTAAAGCTCCAAGCCCCGATCTCCGATCCGATCGGAGATGGAGGCTTGGAGCTCCAAGCCCCGATCTCTGCTCCGATCGGAGATGGAGGCTTGGAGAGCTCCATCTCCGAGCCTCGATCTCCGATCTGATCGGAGATGGAGGCTTGGAGCTCCATCTCCGAGCCTTGATCCGAGAGTTTTGCTAGAGCCGATGGCGGCGTCGACAGCGACGTTCTTGTAGCTACAGAGCCGGCCGGTGGGTTTTAAATTTTCTGGGTTTGTGTTTATGCTTTTGCTGGGTTTGTGTTCAAATATTTGTGTTCTTGTTTATATTTGCTGGGTTTGTGTTTAATTTTTTGCTGGGTTTGTGTTGAAATATTTGTGTTCTTATTTATATTTGTTGGGTTTGTGTTCAAATATTTGTGTTCTTGTTTATATTTGCTGGGTTTGTGTTCATGCTTTTGCTGGGTTTGTGTTCATGTTCATGCTTTTGCTGGGTTTGTGTTCATGCTTTTGCAGAATTATTTTCTTTTGAATATTTTTAGAATTATTATTTTTAAATAAACCTTGGTCTTAGGCCGCGTTTAAAATGCGGCCATAGACCTTGGTTTTAGGCCGCGTTTGAAAAAGTGCGGCCATAGACTCCGAAGGCCTATAGTCGCGGGGTTTAAGCCACATTTAAAAACGCGGCCTAAAAAAACGCGGCCATAACCTATAGCCGCGTTTTTCGGACCTTCGGCCGCGTTTTTCAAACGCGGCCTAAAGTTTTTTTTTTTTGTAGTGATTGGTGGTGGTGGATTGTGGTGTTTGAGAAGTGGGATTGTAATTTCAAATTATGGCGTCTGCTTCTAATAATTTTACTCTTTATCATCAGACCAAGACACCAATCAGTTTTTGATATAAACGGGGATTGAACCCTAAATTAAAACTTATTTTAATGTATTTTTTTATATAGTATTTTAATGTGTTGAATGTTAAAATAGAATATGTAATATATGGTATATTATAAAGTGATGTGTTAAAAAAGATAAAATAATTTTTAGTATGGTAATATGACATTTGGGATAGCACACAGCTGATGATGCTAGTGCTCACCATTAAAGGACATGGTTTAGTGCATGGCTAGTTCTTTCACTAGGTGCTTACACAACAATGGCTTAGAGCCCCAAAGTGGAAGAAAAAAACATAGTTTTAAACACCGAACCAGTCAGAGAACCGAAAAAAAGTTTGGTTCCTAGCTTTTTTCTTGATCAGTTTTTATCAATTTTGATCGAGTTTTACCGATTTTGATCAATTTTTTGTTAGTTTTTCCGGTTTTTACCAGACTGATTCCATGCCTAGTTCTCAGTTTGACCTATTGAATCGGCCAGTCTGGTTCGATTTTTAAAACAATGGAAAAGAGACTATAAAATTTGTCTTGAAGTACAATATTAATATGATAAATTTCATAACTATTTTTTTCCCCATTTTTCGATAAGTGGCTTGTGTCTAACTAAAATTTGGGTACACTTTTTGATTACCACTCCAAATCAAATCATTCTTTTTCATCTCTTGACATTAATTTTAACTAGTTTGTAACCTTATGCATATACATGGTTACACTTAAAGATATACAACAAGATGCATATTATAATTCCTATATATATATAATTTAAATACTATTGATAGTCATTTTTATATTTTATTAATTCTTTAAAAAATTTTGTAAGGATATTATTAAGTATTAAATCTAAATTGTTCATATTTTTTTTTTAATTATTGTGAAGCATTTTTTTTTTTTTTTTACAATTCATTTATTTTAGACTCTTTGATTTTTATACTTAATAACTCACTTGAATGAATATTCAGGACACATGGCGCAAAATTGGAACTCTAATTTGGAATTCTAATTTGAGTTTCTCTCAATTTCACATATTATTTTATAACTAGTATGTAATCCCGTGCATATGCACGGATACATTTAAAACAATCATAATTACATATAATATATATATATATATATATATTTGAATTTTTTTAGTTATATGATTATATTTTTTATGATTTATTATATTGGACTCCTCGTTTTTTATATTAAATTAACTAATTTGGCACAAAAATTTAAAATTTTATATTAGATGTAATACATAAAGCAAAATTAAACTCTAATTGAAATTCAATTTTTACCTAAATTAACTCACTTGGCACAAAATTCTATAATTTAGATTAGGTGAGACACGTGGCGTAAAATTAGACACTAATTGAATTCTAATTTGAAATTTAATTGGATTTTCTCTATTGTGAAGCATTTTTTTTTTTCAATTCATTTATTCTAGACTCTTTGATTTTTATACTTAATAACTCACTTGAATGAATATTCAGGACACATGGCACAAAATTGGAACTCTAATTTGGAATTCTAATTTGAGTTTCTCTCAGTTTCACCTATTATTTTATAACTAGTATGTAACCCCGTGCATATGCACGGATACATTTAAAACAATCACAATTACATATAATATATATATATATATATTTGAATTTTTTTAGTTATATGATTATATTTTTTATGATTTATTATATTGAACTCCTCGTTTCTTATATCAAATTAACTAATTTTGCACAAAAATTTATAAATTTATATTAGATGGAATACATAAAGCAAAATTAAACTCTAATTGAAATTCAATTTTTACCTAAATTAACTCACTTGGCACAAAATTCTATAATTTAGATTAGATGAAACACATGGCGTAAAATTAAACACTAATTGAATTTTAATTTGAAATTTAATTGAATTTTCTCTCTGTTTTACTTATTATTATATATATAGATTATAATATATATATATATATATATATATATATATATATATATTCCATTGGTGACGTTTAAGATAAACGTCTTTCTCTTTTCTTTTCTTTTTTTCTTTTTTTTTAATCTCTCTAAAAACATTTCTTGATAACCAATCATAATTAAAACTTTTTTTTTCCTCTACTAACCTTAAACTTATTCTTATACACAATTATATTTATATATATACATATATATATATATATATATATATATAAAATGTCTGTTTGCATGCATGTGTGTGGGGGCTTATATACAATTGATGTCAAAGTAATTTTATTAGTTTGATTATAAATGAAATTTGTCTTTGTTGGTAAAGTTTCAAGTTATTGGGCAATTATATTGTTTAGTGAAATTACAATAGTTCTTTTAATAAATCATAATTTATTATTTTACACTTAAAAGTTTATTCCATTATAAGGGTTCTCTTAGTAAATATTTTTATGTTATAAATTATTATATATGAGAAAATATGACTTTTGATATGAAAATATTTAAAAAGGAGAAGAATAGGAAATTAATACCCAAAATATATTATTAGTGTCTAAATTTTAACCCATTAGTGAATTTAGTCCTAGAAGTTTAAAGTAATCCCTTTATATTACAATTATCTTTTAGTCTAATGAAGGGATGACATGTTAGTTTTTATTTTGGTAACATGGTCTTTTTGTTAGAGAGATTTAATAGATGTTCACAAAAGTATAATATATATATATATATATATATATATATTAAGTTTGTGAAGAACTAAAAGTGATCACTTTAAATATTTAGAACAAAAATTCGTTTATGGGCTAAAGTTTATAGAACAAATGTGTAATTTTGCTCAAAATTAGTTGAATCTCCACAAGTATCTCTTGATAAATTTGTTATTAGCAAAAATAATATATGACAAAATTTTAGATAAATGTCTTACAAATGAACAAGAAATTCACAAAAACAAGTTAGAAGATAATGAAATAATAAGATAGAAACAATAATGAATATAATTATAATGATAATGTAATAATATATGTGTGTGTGTGTGTGGGTGTGTGTGTGTGTGTGAGAGAGAGAGAGAGAGAGAGAGAGAGAGAGAGAGAAACAGTTCTTGATTAAAAAAAAATTAAATTACTCCGTATTAATGATAAATACAAAGAAAAGTAGCTCACTTAAAGTTTTTATATTAAAGGTTTCAAATCGATTAATTCAATGGGGAGGGTCTTAGTATATAAGATAGGTTTTGAGTTTGAACTTCAAACATATAGAGATGGCGACAAGATGTTGGTTAAATTTAAAGGAAGCCTAAAAGCACTAGACCATGGGTAGGGTGGTTAAGAATGGGTTGTGGCCTGACTATGATTTCCTTACCCTTATTGTTCAAGAAAACCGAAAGAACAAAAAATAAGATCTACATAAGAATACCTATAAGCTTAGACAAAAGTTCAATACATTTTCATCTGTATATCCACTTTAGGTTTAAAAGTGCTGCTTCCGAAAATGTCAATAAACTCTAGTTCAAATAATAACACGTCCTCCTTTAATGGAATAATATGGATAGAATCGTGGGTTTAAGATCCACTAAAATAACATTGGGGGGGGGGGGGGGGGGTGGCGGTGGGTGTGTCGTCGGTGGAACTTCTTTGACAATCAAGAATATTGAAGATTACATTGAGCGCCAGACCTCTAAAATCAATGTTCTTAGAGCTCATTGCTTTAAGTAGTCACCTGCTTTAACACGTGGAATGGTTGAAGCAATTTGAGTGCACTTGAGAGAAAAAAACTGAGATCTTCTAATTTTATACCTGAATATTCCAATTAACAAAAAGTAGAGAGCGACTTCTCGGGAGTAGCAAATTTACCAAAAAGAAATCCTAGAAAATATATAGGAGCTTTAAACCATATATCTAGAGTCTAGACCTTATAAGATTCACAGAATATCATGATATGACACAACGACAGAAGATACGAAGACTCACAACCACAAGCTAGTGATATAAGCTACACAATGGCTGTGCTCTCAACTGAAACTTAAACTAACACTCGTCAAACCTAAACTTTAAAATATTAAGTGCATAAAATAAACATGTATTTTGAAACATTCGATCCTCGAGCATGTACTCATACATCATAAATCCAGTTCCAATACAGGAGCTACTACTGCTTAGGCCATAGAAATGATGGAAAGCCTAACGAAATAAGTACTTACAGAGGAAATTTCGAGTCCGCTTCAGTCTCACCCTGCAGTGACACTTCTGGTGTAATCTCATCAATATTCCTCCTCCGTGTCTTCAGCCATGGTAAGGGGCACTTTGTTTGTGCAACAGAATCGGATTCATGATTGCTAAGGTGCCTGGCCCTGAGACAAGGCAGCACGACTAGGAATAAAATGAAAAGAGAGAACATAGCTACAAGAACAAACATCATAATCTCCCCATGTAACTCAAAGTGCCTATCTTTCAAGAACAGAAGCTCATCTTGTTGTTGTTGTTGCTGTTGTTGTGGATTGTAAGATGGAGCCATGGAAGGAGAGAATGAGAGCTTGGAACTTGAAGCAAATACCCATCTTCGTGTCATACTCATATCATATCTTACTTTTTTTTGGTTTAAGCATGCGGCCTTCATATCTTATAGTCCTATTACTATATGCTATTGTCCTCCATGGAATGTGAAATGATTGACTAAATGCAAAAGAACCAAAATTACTATTCTCTTACCCACTACAACAGTATTGTTTTTAGTAATGAATGATTTTAATGCCTGGGCCATTTCTGTCTTGGAGTTAACTACTGTGGAGTGTGGACCTTTGTGGCCCAAGCTTGTTTTGTTGTATCTACACCTTGTCCCATGTGTTGTCAATATCCGATTGCTTCTTGGTTTTTGCAGGGTCTACATTCGGGAAAAAAGAGAGTTGCACCTTAGTTGGGAGGCGTTGAGTAATATATACAAATCAAATCTTATCTTAGTGGTTAAGAATTTTGGACAGCCTTGATCATAGGCCTAGTATAGTTTCCGTGTGGGGACCAAGCTTCCATATAAATCCTCATGTCTAACGCGTAAATCTTAACCCAAAGGCCAATGATGTGATAGCTGGATCTGATTCTCGAAAAGTAAAAATAGCTGGGTCTCAGCCTACAATCTTGTCGACTTCTCTTTCTGAGAGGTTAAAAAAAAAAAAAAAACATATAAAGGTTATGTCATGCAGACATTCCACAATGTAAAGAATCAAGTTAACGTGTCTAATTAATTAGCTTGATTGTATTTATCTCTTGTAATAAAATATTGCAACACAAACTAATTTCTATATTGACTTGTAATAAAAAGCAATCATCCTAATAACAAATAACATTATTATTTAAACCAAAAAAAAATTAATGTAATTTTGTTCATTTATACTTGTGAAAATTTCCTTAGTTTTTACCTTTGCATTTTTTTGAAACCCTTTGTTTGATTTCTTTATTACTTATGTTCTGCAAAGTGTTATCATCAACTATTTTTTTGGCAGATTTGTCTTAGTTCCAGTTTTTTTTTTTTTTAAATAAATATCTATTTGTTTTAATAAGAGACTAATACATCACCTACTAACTATATAAAAGATAGAAATTAAAGCTCACTATCACTTGTCATTGTATATTTAAAACAAAAAAATATGTCAAATTAAAAAAGTATTAGAGATAAGTCAAACCCTTTTCTGATTTGGTGAGCATTGTTATTAATTGGTTCACAAGATTTTTCTATAGATATGCTCCTTGAATAGGTCATTCATCATTGTCATTGAAATGTTTAAAAAGAAATCTTCTTCAAGTTGGAAAAAAAATGAAGATTGACAAAATCCACATTGCATTAAAATATTTATTGACTAAGGCGTAAGAGTAATTTTAAAAGTACTATATGGGTCTCTATTTTTTTTTTTTTTATATTCAAACCCAAGAATTTATGCAATTCTCAATCTTTTTTTTTTTTTTTTAACTTCGATTTCCATTTTTAATTAATCAAAGTCTTGGTTCATCACCCAAAAAAAAAAAAAAAAATCTCAAAATCGCAAAAAAAGGTAAGTAATTTTGTGGAAAAAATCATAAAGAAAAAAGAAAAAAGAGTTGTAAGTCACTTGTATACCATTTTGTGTGTGTGTGTGTGTGTGTGCGCGCGCGCGCAAATGCACTTTTAGTCCTTATATTTTGGAAATTTTTCCATTTTAGTCCTTGCTATCATTCACTTATGGCACGTTTGATAGATTGTAATAGACACTGTAATGTAATAGATATTCTTATGGTATAACTATTCAGTTGTTTGATTATGTTTTTATTACAATGAATAGTTATTCCTTATGAATAGCTATTCTTCAAAATGAGAAATAACTATTCCTTATCAAAAGTACTGAATATCTATTCCTTCACCTTATATAATAATTTTTTAAAAAAATTTCCTAAAAAGCCATTAGTTGCCACATCTTCAAAAGGAAAGAAAATAAATTTCCTTATTGTTAATTATTATCTCTATTTTGAACACCCTAAAATAAGTGTATTTTAGGAAATTTGACTTAAAAATGATTTAATAATTACACATTCTTTTTATACTCTACTAAATTGTAGATGTATATTCAGGATTATATTTCTAAATGGTCACCAAACTATGAATAGTTATACTTATTCCTATTTCCATGTAATAATTATTGAAGTGTACCAAACGTGTTCTTAATGGAAATATTCTACGTGGCAAACGAAGTACACTGTTGGCACAGTAAATGCTGACGTGACTATTAAAATAATAATAATACATTTTATTTGTTATTTAATAAATGCCAAGTCAGCTTAGAATTTTAAAAATTAATTTATCAATTTTAACAAAAATAAAAAACTGAATTAAAAATAAATACAAAACACATGAGTTTAGATTTGCCATCCTCTTCATCAAGAACACAGAAGAGCACAAACCCCAAAAAAAAAAAAATCATACAAACCCAAAAAATCAAACATAAGAACATAAGAAAATCAAACCTAGAAAAATCATAAATGAATATTGTACAAAACAAAATCAATCCACATTTATACATAAACCAAATTATCCAAATCAAAATCAATCCACATATACCAACACAAACCCAGCTCAACCATACCAACACAAAGCAAAATTAAAATTAAAAAACACTTGAATTTAGATCTGGTATTATCTTCAACAAGAACACTAAAGAACACAAACTTAGATTTTCTAGGATTTTCTTACCAATTCTTGTCAACCAAACACAAACACAAACACAAACTGATCTCCAACAAGAACACCAAAACATCTAAAACCTAGCAATCAACAATCAATAAACCCATCCCACGACCCACTCCAACAACAAACCCACCCTTCGACCCACCATCGGACCCAATCAACCACTGCTTCATAACCATCACCCACCACCACCATTTTTTGTTTCACAACTACCACCACACCTATCTCAACCTTTCTCTAAACCTAGGTCAAAGCTATGGGAGGTTGTGGAGAGGGGAGGAAATAAGGAAGGGTGAGCAGAAGGGGGAATCGAAGAGGGAGAGACACCAGTTTGAGACAGAAAGACCCACCGAGAGAGAAAGACACTGATCTAAGCCAGAGAGAGAGAGAGAGCAAAGCACCAATTTGAGCGAGGGGCTTGAGGCATTTGGGTTTGGGTTTGGGTTTGAGCAAAATCAAGAGATAAAGAGAGTGGGTCAGTCAGAGAAAGAAAAAAAAGCACCACAACCAGTTGTGGTGGTGGTGGTGGCGGTGGCGATGAGCAAGGGGGTAGAGCATGAACATGTTCTTTAGAAAAAAAAAATGAAAGGAATAAATTTTTTGTAAGAGAGAGAGAGGAAGCTTTGAGTTTGGGAAGAGAAAGGAAGATTTGAGAATGTTTTAGAAGGGTTGGGGGAACCAGTTTTTGATAAGAAAGTTTTGGGTTGAAGTTTTTATTTTGATTGTGTGAATTTTTTCTAGGTTTGTAATAAATGAAAATTTGTAGCATTTGGTTGCCAAAAAAATGATTAATAAAATGTAATTTTGTTTAACTCTTATTGATCTAAGAATATGATTCATGTTCTGGGGATGAACACAAAGAACATGAAAATGTTCTTCAGAAAAAATAATGAAAGGAATAAATTTTTTTAATTTAATTATCTTATTTTATTTCAAAGAATTTAGAAAAAAAATGAAAATTTCTTTTTTAATTATTATTTTATGCTGCCATGGCATTTATTAAATAACAAATCAAAAAATTTATTATTATTTTTATAGCTATGTCAGCATTTATTGTGTCAACAATGCATTCTGTTTGCCTCATAAGATATTTCTGTTAAGTGAGTAACGGCAGGGACCAAAATAGAACGCATTTTTCATTTAGGGACTAAAAGTGGTAAAATAAAAATGTAGGGACTAAAATAGAAAAATGTCCAAAATGTAGGGACTAAAAGTATATTTACGCCATATATATATATATATATATATATATATATATATTGTGGGGAGGAGTGAACTCTAACTTAACTCTAGGGGCAAAGTCCAAGGAGTAAACCTAAGGAGTGTGCTCGACCCGAGGTATGATTGCAGATGGAACGTTAGACTAACCAAGAGAAACCAATTAGATTCACAACCAAGGAAATCCTGAATAGTAATCCTCCCAGGAATCATAACTGAGGTAACCTCTCTTGATCCTTCTTCCCGAGGTCATCAAGATATACCTCAGATAACAGCTCCTTTCTTCGAATATAACCATCTTCCTTCCACATTTCTCTCGAGGGACACGACGTAAAAACTGCAGAACCCAATGAGACAGCCACCTTCGTATTAATGAGACCCCTTACCTAATATCAGCCACATTCAATGTTGAATGACTAGCCTGAACAATGAAAACACTCTCAAAAGTCCTCTTTAATGATCAATAAGTAACAATGCAAAGGGATGATGGGATAATTATCCCCCAAATCCAGCTGAGAACTAAATAGTTGAAGGGGGAGGAGAAGAGGGGAAATGGCTATAAAAGGAGAGGGGAAGCCACAGGGAAGGGGGTTCAAAAAAATTGGAGAGAGAAAGGCTGGGCAAGAACAAGAGAGAGAATTAAAGAGATTTTCTTTTGAGTTTTTATCCTTTGAATCATTTTCACGTACGTCGAGAACATTGCATTTTCGTATATGAAAGCTTGATTCAGTTTACATCTGTCTTTAACTTACTGCTTAATTCTCCCATTGTAGAGTTTTTCCCATCTTTTATAAATTAGTTGTGTAGATCAATTACTTCCATCACTGTTCCATTTTTGGGTGTTTTTGATTCTCATATATATATATATATATATATATATAATTCAACCATTACAACAAGAGAGAAATTGCAAATTTAAATTCTAATTCTCCTTGTTAGGATCATAATTTCTATGTAATTGATTAATCCTTTGACAAAACGCACTTTACTTGTAATTGGGTAGATCTAAGGTGAGTTTAATATATCGAAAAATATGTTGCTCAAACATATCAAGTGGTATCTTTAAAGTCATAAAAATTGATCCAAAAAACAAGTGAAGAAAAGCTTATTCATTAAGTTTTGACAGAAGCTCAACAGATACTGCTATCGAGTTTAAATAAAGAAGCTCAACACAAGCTTGATCTATCGAGAATTATGATTTCAGAACAGATCTAAAATTTGGCCAATGGTATCTTATTTGATTAGGGTTTCTTTTCTCACAACTCTAGTCATATATAAGACATATTTTAAAAGTCTTCATACATTGATACAAAGACCTAAAACTCATATACTCTGTGTGAAACTATTACGTCTGTACGACTTAGGGTTTTGTAACAAAGTGCTTCATGATTTTCATCATTTATGAAGTGAAAAATTTTGCAACCAACAACAATCAATCAAGTTGCTGGAGTTAGCAACGTACTGGGATCCGTGCAAAGGAATTAGTCATAAATTAGAGATTTATGTAACAAAGGAAAGAAGGTTACTACAAGATCTAGTCCAATTGGATATTGAAACAAAATTTTTACTGTAGGTTGGTATTTTAGGAAAAGTCAGGGTAGTTGTAAGATTCCTTATATATAAAAAAGATCAGACAGTGTTGTTGAACTCTAAATGTAGAGCTCACTAATTATTTAACATTCTTAAAAAATAGCTTTTCTTTTTATATTTAATAATGGATTCCACTAGTATTAAATGTGTTAAAAGGGATTTTATTTTTTCTCTCTCTTTTGATAGCTTTGTACAAGGGCTTTGTATTTTTAGCGTAATACTATTGACACATCTAAGTTCTTTTTTTTTTTTTTTTGGTAAACAAAAATAGGGGGACTTATGGTTATATTACACCCCTGGGCAGGGAGTTGGACAGCCTGGGGAATTTCACCTTAAGGCCAAACCATGTGAGAGTCACCCCACTTTGCGCGAGTACACCCCTCACCAAGTTTACCCACTAACGGACTCCTGCGGGCAGCGAGACTCGAACCTAGGTGTGTTGCACGAAGCGCCCAAGCCTTACCCACTTAGCCAAGCCCCCGTTGGCACTGACACATCTAATTTCACTACTAAAATAGTCATATTTTAAACATACTAAAATGGTCAGCTATGACTAGTGGACAAAATGTTGTAACTCGACCCAATGTATATCACATAAGCAAAGGTTTCTTTGTAACACTATTTATTCAACTGCTTCTGTGAAAAATTAAGGAACCTTGGGAACATGACTAGTATTATGGCAGAACTCTGGGCCCTCAAGGATGGCCTCTCTCTGGCTTGTTAATTAAATTTACAAAACATTAACATAGAACTTGATGCTGATGTACTTGTTCATTTACTTACTAATCCCGCCTCTGTTAATCTGATGCTTGAATCTCTCTTAAATAATTGCAAGACCCTGATTAGATCCTTCCCTAATTGCTCAGTGACCCACATCTTTAGGGAAGCATTATGTGCTGATAGGCTTGCAAAAATGGGAGTAGTTCAGTTTTGTATGAACCACCACCTGTGGTGGATAATTTGCTAGCATTTAATAAAGCTGAGCTCTTTTGTAATAGACTGGTTGTTGTTTAGTGTTTTTTTCGACTTGTCTAAAAAAATACAAAAACGATATATTGAATTAAGAAAAGTCACGTACATGAGAGGGTTTACACTTATCTATAAACATCCAAGGAAAAAGAATGAAATGCATTGATTTTAGGAAGTTCTTACCCTTTAAGCATTCTCTTATTCCTTTCCTTCCAAAATGTTCCACAAAAGAAATGATGGAACTATACATTCCATACCCTAACCAAGAATAACCTTTTTTTTTGGTTTTTCTCCCCAACAACATTGAAATGTACCAAACATGAAAATCCCGGATTCATCATACTATAATATTGGTGCACATTCTCACATTCGAAAGTTCCTCGTGATGGTGTTTATAATAAGCTTTCTTTTTCCCCCCTAGGTTATAAACTTTTCCCCACCTGAAGAGAAAGAATAACCTCGATCTTGACAGCTTTTTTTCCCCTCTATCAGTGCCCCACACACACACACACACACACACACACACACACACACACACACGTATATTTATAAATTATTTTCTTTTATATACTGTTATTGGCATCATCCATATATTACTCGAAAGATCCGATTAATGTATGTTCTATCCATCAATTTTGAGAAAAATTTTATAAAAAATTAAAAAAGCTGTTAAAATAGTGAATTACTTTTTTGTTTTTTCAAAAAAATTTTTTAAATAGATTATTAATATGTGCTCTAAAGGCATCCGTTAATAATTCCTTTATTCAAAACATCAATAAAACAAAAGAGAGAAAATAGTATTCAAAGATTTTCTAACCATCGTGTTTACGCATTGAATACCACCCACAATAAGCATCTTCAGTTTCAGAAGAGTCTCTGTTATTAGTACTCTCCCCAACACGTTCGCGGCATTTTTCTCTGTGATATGAAATTTTAAATGGATTTTTTTTTCTTTTGGGCTTGGTTATTGGTAATTTAATTAAAGACTTCATTCTTCCTTTTTCTTTTTCTTCTTACGTTTTCTTGTAAAAGAAAAAAGAGTATTTGAATATGTTATAAAGGGTCTTTATGTCCAATCAAAAAAAAAAAAAAAGGGTCTTTATGAGTTCTACTTTGGAGCTTATTCTTATACATAAATGATTGAAGCTTTTATCATCCTACTCATTACAACATTCACATTATTATACATGAATGATTGAAGCTTTTATAATCCTATACATGAATGATTGAAGCTTTTATCCTCCTAATCATTACAACATTCACATTATTATACATGAATAATTGAAGCTTTTATCATCCTAATTATTACAACATTCACATTAGCTCGTACAAAATATTTCTTCTATTTTAGTATAAGAGCTTGATTTTTTTTATTTTTTTATTTACATATTCACTTCTCAAAATATAACATATCAAAAAACTTATTTTACACTACATTATATTAAAATATCAATTTTTCTTGAATTTTTTAATTTTTTATCTTTCTTCGCACACAATAACCACCATCCATTTTTTTTTTCAATCTCGAGATACATAAAGAAAAAATAAAAAATTATATGCAAAGTAAATAGTGTCAATGTAAATTTACAATTTTTAACTTAATTGATGGAGTGATTTTGAAGGTTGGATGTGTAAAATTGATACATTTTTTGTTTTGCACTGTTTGATACAAATGCTCTTATAAGCTATATGATTCTATTTAATAAGAAACGTCAAATTTTATAAAATAGACAAATGCAAGCGTTAATATATTTTTTTTTTTTTAGGGAAGCGTTAAAATAGTTAATAATACTAATATCACAAGTTTTATTGTAAATAGTAATAAATATTTAGTCACAATTTGTCACATTGAATTATTGTTGCAAAGTGTGTGGTACAAGCTAGCATTATTAGTGCTCTATTGCTGTGACTATACATATGACATAATCATGCATTTAAGGTTCACATGCTAATAGAATGATCACTCGCACAGTATGAGGGATGCCAGACAAAGATACCCCTCTAAATCTCCCCGAGGAATCGAAAAGCTTGTGAAGCAGTTTGTAAGGTAGGAATAAAGTAAAAGAACTTCGGAGAAAAACACAAAGGACACAGGATATATGTCCAAACCAAATCAAGTTAGCGGTATCGATGCTTAACCTTCCTCCTCGGGATGCGATGCCCAAGCTGGTCCATCTGGTCGATGAAACTATTTCTCTGTTTGGTTCTCTGTTTTAAGTTGAGGATTCTTCTTATTCACAGGGGCCTGCTATTTGTTTTGATTGGCTTCTTCTGCATGTTGATACTTGCTAGTGTACTTTTTATTCTGTAGTTTGCTATATCTGTCTGTTCTCTAGACTAGACCAAGCCCAGGGCTTCATTCCATAAATGTAAAAGTTGAAACCTAATTTAGATGAGCATCACTGATTTGAAACTTAGATCATTCACAGTCCATCTAAATAGCATAAGCTCCACAATTTATGCAACCAACCCAGAAAGGATTCTAGCTACAATATCTGAGCAAATGTACACGATAATTGTTTATATGCAAATTTGATTTTTAATATTTTTTCATTGAGAGAAATAATTTGGGAGAGTTGTAAAAAATTTATAAAAAAAAATATTTTAATAAAACATAATGCAAAATAAATAATGAGTGTTTTTGAAAAGTAGTTATGTAAAATAAAAAAAATAAGTTTTTTTTTTTTTTTTGATAAACAAACACACATAAAAGGGGAAAAGAGAATATTTCTAATACAAAAATACTATACAAACTCTACACTAAGAGTCGTTTTAGTTGATGCAAAATTCTTTACCTATTTTAATATAAAAACTTTGGGAGCGTTTATTAAAATAGGAATTGTAATATTTATTATTAATAATAAAATATGTTGTAATGTAATAACTAAACATGTTCATTAGTTTGATTGTGAGTTATAGCATTAGAATGAAACTTAATATTTATTTTAGGAAATATCTTACTCATACAATTATATTTTCTTAAAAATTGTTATTTTTAAATTTAAGGGAGATATGTGTTATTTTTTATAATTTTTTATTCTTATCATTATTAGATGTATATGGAAAGTTTGTTTATTTAGAAATATATTAAGTTTTGAAATTAATGCACTTACTAAGAAATAGCTAATACAACTTTTTAAGGAGAAATAATTATTCCTCATTTTCAAGAATAGCTATTCATAAGGAATGACTATTCCTTGTAATAAAAACATAATCAAACTAAAGAATAACTAAACCATAGGAATAACTATTACATTACAATGCCTATTACAGTCTACCAAACATGTCTTTTTTTTTTTTCTTTTTTATAATGTACTCCATCGTTAACTTTTTTTTTTTCTTTTTTATAGTGTACTCCATCGTTTTCTTAAGAGTTGATGCAAAATTCTTTACCTATTTTAATATAAAAACTTTTTTTTTTCTTTTTTATAATGTAATTCATCGTTTTCTTAAGAGTTACTGCCACTTTTTGAATGGAGTTAGTACGTACCACTATTGAGAATAGCACAAGTTCAAAATTCAAATAAATTGAGAATAGCACATCAGGAACTCTCTAGTTCTATTGGTCTTTAAAATTTATGCAAATCCACAATTTTTTTTTTCTTCTCTCGGAGTTATATACAATTTGGTCTTGTTGCCAGTGTTACGTTACTACGGTTGTGTTTCTGGCTAAAAGCTAAAATGTTTTTTTGTTTTTTGTTTTTTGTTTTTTGGTTCACGAGGAATCAGTTATTGCCCAATGGAGGCCACATTGACTTTATGGAAATCACCCAACATATAATGAACAGAACTATGGAATATGGAAATCACCCAACATATAATGAACAGAACTATGAAATATGCTAAGACGTTATCTAAAGAAGAGACCTTATCCGAGGACAAGAGCTTAAATGGTTGGGAAGCTCCAGAGGATGGATGGATTGAACTCAATGTGAACGCTGTTGTGTCTGAAAATGCCACTGCTTTGACGGTGGTGGCTAGAAATAAAAAAGGAGAATTGTTTAAAGTTTGGGCTAAAATGCATGAATAGTGCTCACCACTGCAAGTTGAAGCTAGTTCTGCTTTGGGAATCCAGCTAGCTCTAAGTGAAAATTAGCAGCATATCATCATCGAAGGAGATGTTAAGTCCTATTTTGACCCTCTAACCATATCTGAATTGCAACCTGATTGGACCATTGCTACTATTATTAGTAATATATTTAATCTTCGTAAATTCTTTTTGAATTGTAATTTTAGTTGGGTTAGATGATGTTGCAATACTGCTGCCCATGAGGCTGCAAAGTATGCAATCAGATTTTGTAGAGTAATTGCAGATGCTTGTAAGGCTGACAGCCATCATAGTTGCTAGTTAAATGATAATGTTGTAGTTTAGAAAAAAAAAATAATAAAAACTAGTCGCTAACCTGTGCGATGCACGGGATAGTTAAATAAAAATTAAAAGTACTTATTTTACTTAAAGATTTATGACTTAACTTTTAAAAATGTATAACTTGAAAGTGAATGAAAATAAGTTATTTTTTGTTCAATATAATAATTTAGAAAAATTCTTTTTCTTTCATATCATTAGTTTCACATAACACATTCTGACGTGTGCTATTCTATAGTGATGACTTCACATAATACTCAACTGCAATTAAATCTACTATCTACTACCAATCTAATCTATGTTATTTTGATAGTAAATCAAAAAATTGCATTCTCATATTCTTAAAACTTGCCACATTATTATTATTATTTATATAATATAAAACTAAATATTTTAACTTTTTGAGAGACTTACGTTAGAATTAGGATTAAAAAAATAATTATATATTTTTTTTAATTAGACCTCATGTTCGATTTAAAAAAAAAAAAAAAAAAAAAGAAGGACTCACTTTAGGTTTTAAAAAAAAAAGAATCACGTAAAAAAAACTTTAGGATTAAAGAAAAGAGAGAGAGAGAGAGAGACTCCTATTAGGACTCTTTTACTATTTAATTTAAAAAATTAAAAAAATTTTATAAATTAAAATGATGAGGAAAAAAGAAAGAGAGAGGCTCCTGTTAGGACTCTCTCACTATTTAATTTTAAAACTTAATTTTTTTAAAATTATAATGATGATGTGAAAAATTATAGGAACACCAAATATTTTGACTTTTTGAGAGACTTACTTTAGAATTAGAATTAAAAAAATAATTATATATTTTTTTTAATTCGACCTCACGTTCGAATTTTTTTTTTTTTAAAGAGGACTCACTTTAGGTTTAAAAAAAAAAAGACTCACGTAAAAAAAAACTTTAGGATTAAAGAAAAAAGAGAGAGACTCCTATTAGGACTCTCTTACTATTTAGTTTAAAAAAATTTTATAAATTAAAATGATGAGGAAAAAAGAGAAAGAGACTTCTGTTAGGACTCTCTCACTATTTAATTTTAAAAATTAATTTTTTTATATAAATTATAATGATGATGTGAAAAATTGTGAGAGTTTTAGAAGTTTCGATTTTATATATATATATATATATATATATATATATATATATAGATTTTAACAAAATTAACCCTTTTTTTATAAATAAAACTACAAGGTTCCTAAAAGCACACGTTATATCTAGAGATACAATTTTTTTTGTCTATTGCGTACGCACATATACCGATATACGTAGATAAACTCTTCTGGTGTAAAGCCATAGAAGATAGAACCATGTATAGATAAACAGTATTTCTGATATTCAAAAGATCGATATCATCTGGGTCCGTTTGCTAGTACGTTTAAAACAACCGTTTTCGATTTTTGTTAGAAAACGTTTAAGGGGAATAATGTGTAAAAATATATATAATATTATTTAAAAATTAAAAATATATATTTAAACTTAAGAAATAAACGGTCCTTTCATTTCATTAAATCAAGAGCACTCAGATGTTTTAGCTTGTCAGCCTCTGATGGGTTTGTAAGGGAGAATGGTGGACGGCCACGACGTGTCTTATCATGGAATAGGAATTGGAATGAGAGAGATGTGATCGTGATTGTGACATTTGAAGCCATATGAAATAATGGGCGGCTGATAAATGACGTGATTTTGTTTGTGGCCACACCTCTTAAAGTCTTAAGGATGTGCTGAGTACAAATATGCCGTATTTCATTATTTATGCCAATGGGGCCTACAATACCATCACGAGAGTGTACTACCATAATGAGCAAAGTGCTGAAAACATGTGATAAATGATGGTTGTGCTTGTGAAGCTTGCTCCAATCTATTTCAATTCTTATTTGTCTTTTGCTTTTGTTGCTCATAGTTCATAAGCAAAGTTATTATCATTATTACTTTCTTTTTGGGATGAATTATCATTACTAGCATCCATATGGACCTATGGTACAATTTGTATATTCGGAACATAAATTAATATTTTTTTTAGAAAGTATGTTATCATTCTTTTGTGTTGTCATTTTTTTATCATACATAAATTAATAATTAAAGTATGTTAGGAAAGAGGAAAAAAATGAACATAAAAAATTATCATTCTATTATGCATTACCTTTTTGTTAATCAAACTTAACCAAAAAAGAAAAAAAAAAAAAAGTAGGTTCTTTGTGTGTGTGTGTGTGTTTATTTTGGGATAACAAGTAATAGGCCATAGGTCAATAATGTATTAACCCCTTATGATAAATTAACTAATTAATTAACTAAGTTGATTAATTAATTAGATTAATATATAATTTGTGTGACAGCATAAACAAATCGCCAAATAACTAAATAATCAGTAGAAAATAAATGGACACAGTGATTTGTTTACGAATGGAGAAAATCTATACGAAAAAAACTCTACCGGGTGATTTTAAGATCATCATTCCCGAGAATCCACTATTATCATAACAAGTGGTTACAAGTAAAGAAATTTCAGTACCTTATACCAATATACAATTGAACCCTTACCCCAATACTCAATTGGACTTGTTCTGTAGTGACAACATTTCCTTTTAATGCACGACTCCCAGTACGTGACTAACCAATAGATGCACAAATTCCAGTACGCGGCTTAATCACCAACTTGAGAAGGATATTGGCTACAAAGTTCTTCAGTCTATCAACACGATGAAACCATGAAACTCCTTGGTTACAAAACCCTATGGTGTACAAACACAGCAGCTTCTTGAATAGAAAGATGAACTAGGACATATGTCTTCAGTTCACAATATGCTTGTGAAAAACTTTTGCATTAAGTTACATCAGCTACAACGGCCCTTAAAACAATCCTTATATATGTTTAGGGTTGTGAGAAAAAAAAGCTCAAACATCTATTCACGGATTGGAGTAAAATTAGATTTGGAAAAATGATTTTCATAAACCTCGACAAATACCTTATCTATCGAGCAGCTATCAAGCCTCGAGTTAGAACAGCCTTTTAAGCCTCGATAGATACTAACTGTCGAGTTTTAAAATCCAGCACTTCCTCACTTGTTTCTTGGACAGACTTACATGGCTTTAACACTTAAACTTGAAACCTTGTTCCTTGAAGCATTAAATACATCCTATATCTACCCAATTATAACTAAAGTATGTTTTGTCAAAAAATTAGCCAATTACATAAAATATTGATATATGTTCCAAACATGAATCACATATGTCCTAACAATCTCACTCTTTGGCAATCCGTAACAAAATCACAACAAATAAATGAACATCTGAGAGAAGTCATAAATCACTCAACTCATTCATTTTTTGAATACAATAAAGTATATACTAACACAAACTCTTGAAAAATTTTGCAAGAAGAGAGTTTATGGCAAGAAGACTTTGACAACCTGTATTTCTGAAACACTTTAAACAAAACTCATCACGGAATCTTAGTGTGAAATAGAAATAAAAGATTGCATACAAAATATAAGAAACATGTGCATAAAGAGAGAAAAGAAACAACACATGTAAAAATAAGTGAAGGGACTGTAATAACAACCTCATCATATATAGATAGATAGATAGATATATATATATATATATATATATATATATATATATATATATGGAGTAAATGAACTTTTAGTCTCTACATTTTGGCTTTTTTCCATTTTGGTTCATACATTTTAATTTCATTACTTTTAGTCTCTGAATCAATTAACGTGTGTTATTTTAGTCCTTTCCGTCAGTCAACAGTCGAAAATATCTGGGGTGGCTGACGGAGGACTTAAATATTATTAAAAATTCACATCACCCATGACACATCAGCAATTTCCAAATTCACGTCACCCATCACAGAATCCACGTCAACCTCTAACTTAAAAATAAATAAATTTATCAATTTTAAAAATTACAAAATTATTAAAAAAAAAAACAAAATTATTAGATCCCAAATTACACAAGAATTCGGGTCTTAAACATGAACACAAACCCAAAAAATTCAATCACAAGAACACAAACCCACTCTCTATTGATGCCTCTGTACCATTTTGAAAACAAATGCACTGAAACTATATTCATCAAATATATGGCTCACAATACACATTCAAACCCACTCCATTTCTCTCTCTTCCATCACATTACTCCGTCGTTGACGATGCACAAGCAGAGAAGGACCAAATTGGTCAGACTCTCTCTTTCATCAACAGCAGCACCCTTGATGACGATGAACCCACCACAGTCAATTGCTCTCCTTCCTTGTCGTTCACCACCACGAGCCACCATCAAGGTGGTATACTTGCTCTCTAGTCTCTACTTTTCATGGACTCACCCACTTAATCTCCCTTCTTCAATCTGTGATGGTGTGTGGGCTTGGGTTGTTTGATGTTTAATATATCTGAGCTATGGTTGAAATTGGTTTTAGGGTTTGGTTGTGATGGATCTGGGTTCGGTAGTGGTGGATCTAGGTCTGTTGGGGTGGTAATAATTTGGATTTGGATTTGGTGGTGTTAATTCGGGTTTACTAGTGGTGGATTTGGGTTAGTGGTGGTGAACAATTTTCTCCTAATCTTTAAAACTAAATAATTTTTTTTCTCCTAATCTTTAGAAATGATGATTCAGATTACAAAGAGGGCCTATGACCACACCCATTAGTTGCTGATATTTGAACGTAAACGCAAGATCACAAACACAAAGAACACAAATCCAAAAAAATTGAAATTTGAAAAGAAAGATACAAACAGAAACACACTCACCGAGAGAAAGAAAGAGAGAGTCATGGATTTGAAAGGGAAAAAAAAAAAAAAGATACAAACACGCACCAAGAGAGGGAGAGAAGGAGAGAATTTAGAAACAATGAAGAAAAAGAAAGATACGAAGTATAAACTGTTGGGATAAGTGCCCTTAAATCCTATTGTATAATGCTATGTATGATATTATGTATAACATTATGTGAGAAATGATGTATGACTTAATATTGTGTTTAATAACGTTACTTTATTCTTATCTAAAATAATGGTAATATGAATATTCGGACATTATCAAATAGTCCATGAGATGCATAGTATGTGATTTGTGTGATTTAGTCACAGAACATATAGATCACAAGTTCTTTGTAAACTCAGAATTTTGGTTCGTAGTCGGTGATGAAATTGGGCATTTCATCTGCGAAGACTATAACATATTAACTACGATGATTTGTCTTGATCATGGAAGTGGTGACTTCTAGTTAATATGTTGATATATTTTAAGAGTTAATACATATTGAACTGGACTGCTGTGAGATTTATTATTCTCCTAACGACTGTCAACTGAATAATATATCTCACGACTTGTATTCACATGAACTCTTAATCCTGAGAGAATAATGGACATGATCATGAAATGTAGGTTGCTTTGATATATAAGGAGTGAGATCTAAAGTAACGGTCAAAACCTCAGTATGTTGGGCAGCCACATTTAGTGTTGATGGAACATATATTCTCAAGATGGAATTGATAGTCTCTTAACGGAGATATAAAATATTCTCTTGAGATAAGTTTAATGGGTACAGTTATTCAGAGAGTTAGGCCTAACCACTTTAGTAAGACTAAAGTATATATTTATGAAATTGGATTTTATAAATATATGGTTAATAACTCAAAAGGATTAAACCGGGTACTCAAGGATTAAGATGTAGTAATTTACAAAGTGGCAGTTTATATATTCATGACTTTGTATTACTACGAATATTTTATGAAAGGGTTGCATGTATAATAAAGTCTTAGGATATAATTTATTAATGAGGCCTAGAGTGCAATTATATTTATATAGTGGTATTAAATATAATTAATGGTAACTTTGGACTTGTCAAGAGTTGACAGAAAAGCCCAAGGCCCATTGGAGCTAGTGTCTTATTTGTTCCCTTTTGGTCTCACTCCAAGCCACACACTAAAGCCCAATTGGGAAGGCCCAAAAGGCTAGCCCAATTAGATAATCAGTTATGTGGAGAGAAACATACAGAATTTTATAAAAGAATAAAATGGTTTGTATGTTTAAGATAATAAGATAATATAAGGAAGAGAGACACTCTTTCATATTCTCTCTAGAAAACATAGAACTGATTGAGAGACCACACATCTTGGGCATCAAGTGGAATTGGAGTAAAGATTGAAAGTCTTTCCGAGTACCTCTTCATTCGGTTTTGAATTTCACCGCATCAAGGTACACGCTCTGTTCTAATATTCTGAAACCTACATAGTGCATGTTATCAATTGCGAATGAAGTAGATCCGTTTATTTTTTGCTGCTATGTTTTGTATGCGATGCAAACATGTATATTTCCTAACATAAACACAACACACAAACCAAGAGAGAGAGAGAAAGAAAAGACAATTATGAATCTGAAAAGTGAAAGAAGAAGAAGAAGAAGAAGAAGAAGAAGAAGAAGGAAAGACACCAAGACAAGACATAAATCACATGAATCAAAAGAAAGAGATAAGATTTTTTTTTTTTTTTTGGCTTATCTTAAAAGAAACAAGAAAATGAAAGATTCGGTTCTGGGCTTGTGGTTTTTGAATTTGGGTTTGTGCTTTATGTTCTTGTGTTGATGTATAAATCTGTGATTGTGTTCTTATTCAAAATGAATTAGATCTGAATTTATATATTTTATTGTTTTTAATTTTAATTTTTTCTTTTTTTAATTTCGTTAAAATTGATTGATAATTTTTTGTATATTTAGAAGCTGACATTGCATTTTTTTAAATGCTAATTATTTTTTTTTTAATTGGCCACGTCAGCATTTAATGTGCCAGCAGTGCACTCAGTTTGCTAGCTAAGCAATTTCCATTAGTGAGCTAACGGAAAGGACTAAACTGGAACGCATTTTTTATTTTGGGAACTAAAAGTGGTAAAATAAAATGTAGGGACCAAAATATAAATGACTCCAAAATATAAGGACTAAAAATGCATTCACGCCTATATATATATATATATATATATATATATAATATCATAAGTACAAGGTTTGCTATCACAATGTAAGAACAATGTATCTCTAAAAGAAGAAAAGAAAAAAAAAATACTTAAGTCCTCACTACATCCCTCAGAATATAGACACTCCCCCTAACAAAAATCTCATATACTAATTATCCTCCTATGTATATGACTATTCTCATATCCAAAACTACTTCCCCTTTTTGTCATAAGTGACAAAGGGTAAGTAAATCAAATAGACATCTCATCATTACTAGGCGAGCTAGCACTATCGTCGTCCTCGTCCTTAGAAGCCTTTGGAGAAAGAGGGGGAGACTAGATGAAGCCACCAAGGCGAGTCTGCCGTTGAGCAATATAGCCGACACAGGTGTTCATCTAACACAACTCATCACTAAGAGTATCAAAGCGAGCATCCATGCATTGAAGCTGCGCCATGATCGCATCAAAAGTCACTCCACCAGCAGAAGAAGGAGTGGATGTGGATGGAGCTGAAGAAGCCGGAGGAGCTGCCGTCTCGATCTGCGACTGTCTCGGGCAAAGCTGATCATCACTCCGTCTAACTATAGTAGCGTCAATGGCACCCATGACGAAAAAGTGATCAAACTTGGGATAGGAGACGGAAAAATGTCGAATGATCCTTGTGATAGCCGAAGGGAAAATGAGGTTATCATGAGTCACCGTATTCCTATAGACATCTATAAGGGATAGGATGAAGTGAAAAGGGAAGTTGAGAGAAATGTCCTCTAAGAGGGACAACAAAAATCGAGCACATGGCTCTGTGATCGTGTTATAGTGAAACAAAGGATGAAGAATGAATGTCATCACTATGTTAAGGAATCTCGAACCTTTAGCAAAGGTTAAGTATCTGGTGTTTTGATGATCACCCCATGAAGACATGAGTTCATCTTTGGACACAGATAGTAAGGGCACTTATCGTGCGTTGAGAGAGAGCTTGTACTACAAAGCCAGCTTTGTGTGTTCTACATTGTCTCGTAATGTCTCTCATGAACATAACTGTGAGGGAGTGGGTTTGATTCTAAGTGTTTTTGGCTTATTAGGAAGATCAGCTTAATACCCAGCAATAGAGAAAAGCTATTGGGCTCAAGGCATTGAGATCTGGCATCTCGGGGAAAATGGTTTGAAGCTCGAGGTCTGTGTAGCCCGTGTCCTCAGATGACCTTGACGATGAACTCAGTGTCCTTGGAAGAAATTTCTGAGGATCCAAAAGGTGGCTTCTGGATGAAGTAATAGTCACCTTCGCATTAATTCGACCCACCTGCTTGGCACAATCGTATTTATTGCTGAATGACTGGCCTGAATAGTGCTTTAAGCCCCAAAAATCCAGATGCATCATGAAAATAAGGGATAATATGTCTAATAGGACAAGTATCACATTAGCTGTGTGGTGAGAGAGGGTTCTAGAAGGAAAGGAAAAGGGAAGTACAAAGAGAAGCAAAACATGGATAAAAGAGGGACGGGTGATCAAAAAAGAGAGAGAAAAATTGAGTGAAATGTATGTTTATACAAGGATTTTTCTTTGAAATAAAGAGTGTTATCTTTTCTTTGAATGTTCTTGATTGTTATTTATAGTTTCTTACCCTTGTTCAAGTTTCCCATCGTGGATTCATTACAACGCATTTATTACAAATTAGTTGTGATGTTGTTAGGAACCCAATGGTTCCTAATGGAGATTGATGGAAATTATAGGGGAATTGATAGGAATTGTAGGGAAATTGACTTAATTCGAGGTAGTCACCCTCCATAGTGAAAGAGAGAGATTAAGAGAGAGAGAGAGATACACTAATACACTAAGAAATTGGTTTATTCTTCATTGATATCTCATATTGGATTACAATCATGTATTTATAGGAGACTAGCTCTAATCTTATTGGCCCACACGGCCTTATCCTATTGGTTCTATTATTTTCCATGTGCATTAGTAATTCCAACATGTGCTAAATGTGATTAACATGCTTGGAATTGTACCTAACTAACTAACTACCTAACTAACTAATTCTCAATACAACAATTATTATCCTTATGCTTATAGCATTCCTAACATTTCCCTCCTCTTGAAAACACCTTGCCCACAAGGTGTTGTTGTAATCTTTATCAGGGGTGATCGGCCTCTACACCAATACCTCAAGGCCTCTTGACTGTTGAACACGCCAACAACTCCAAAGCAATTAACCACAGCCCAAAATTTGAGTAAACAGGTTTCAGTTCCAATTAGACCAGCAAATCGAATTAGACCAGCAAATGAACACTCCCAGCAGAACCTTGACCTTTGATTTGTTGGATAATTGAAGCCATGCACAACAATCCCAACAAGAAAGTTTACTAGTACACCATCACATATGAGAGTGTGTCCCTCTTGACCAATAAGACCGAATTCTATCATTCTTTGTTGTCCGTAGTATACATCGTCTTCTTTTTTTGCGTAGACCATAGCCAAAGCACCAAGGAACTTGTAACATTTTATATCTTTCCACGTAGCCAATATTTCCTTTTCCTTTGAAACAAATTTACCACTCCATTTTGTAATTACAAAAGCCAACTTCTCAGAAACTTTATACCCACACATCATTCTCAATGCCAAGGGTTGTTCAAATGAATGGTTGGTGAATGGGAAGTACATATCAATCCAAAATATTTCCATAGTACCAACTATATCGCAAGGTTCAGAATTTCTCACCTCTGGACAAATCTCCTTCCCATGCAATGGACCACAAGCACCCGATGTGATTTTGATCTCTAAGTGATCCGCATTGACGAAGAATGTTGGAGTTATACCAAAATGATAACCCATGAAGGAACTATTATTCAATTTTCGTTGTTCACTAAACGCAGTCGGTTTACTATTCTCAAGAACCACTGTTTGTTCTTTGAGCTTCTCAAGACTTTTGCTTAATGAACAACAAAGATTATCACATGGATCTTCAAAATCATGGGCAAGTTTAGTTGATTCACAAAACTTACCAAAACTCACTAATTCCTTTAAATCAAGAAACTCTTCAAGATCAGCCACATCTTCACCGTCATTTGCATCTTCACTGTCAAGGGTAGTTTTTGTTGATTCAACAACCTGAAACTTGTCACTTGTTTCTTCAAGAAGCTGTAACTCCTTTTCTGTCATATTCACGAGATCCTCCTGCACTCTTGAAAGTTCTTCCTTCATGGCCATGTTAGATTCAGCCAATGCCTTCATCTTCTTTGAAATATCATTGACTTCTTCTAAGGCTTTGTTCAACATTTGCTGGATTCCTTTCAAAAGTTTTCTTTCATCACAATTGCTCATCTTCGGATCAACGGCTCTGATACCACTTGTTAGGAACCCAATGGTTCCTAATGGAGATTGATGGGAATTATAGGGGAATTGATAGGAATTGTAGGGAAATTGACTTAATTCGAGGTAGTCACCCTCCATAGTGAAAGAGAGAGATTAAGAGAGAGAGAGAGATACACTAATACACTAAGAAATTGGTTTATTCTTCATTGATATCTCATATTGGATTACAATCATGTATTTATAGGAGACTAGCTCTAATCTTATTGGCCCACACGGCCTTATCCTATTGGTTCTATTATTTTCCATGTGCATTAGTAATTCCAACATGTGCTAAATGTGATTAACATGCTTGGAATTGTACCTAACTAACTAACTAACTAACTAACTACCTAACTAACTAATTCTCAATACAACAATTATTATCCTTATGCTTATAGCATTCCTAACAGATGTTAGAAAATTGTTTTTAGCCACCACAATAATATCAATGAAACGTACACAATGATATTTATTACAAGAACATAAAACACAATATTTACACTTTAAAACCACTAATAGAAATTGATGGAGAGAGAGAAAGACAGAGAGATTCCTTGTATGTTATTCTCAACAATGTCACTGAAACTGATTTTCTGACAATAATATGTAATATCTTAAGTCCTAAAAATTACAGGTTTTGCCAAAAATTGGAACCATTTACCAAGAGTGCATCCCTTCACCCAAAGTCACAACTCTTCATTATGGGCTAAATCAAGCCCATTATAAGCATTACTCATTTAGGTTTAGTCAGCCTTATATTTCTATTTATTGCTACATAGAACACAAGGCAAATAGACATCTCTCATATCAATTTTCAACAATGATCATACTTGGCAAGTACATCGTGTGACCTACATGTATGCCTACAAAGAAACAGTTAGAACATTGTATTAAGTCTTGGTTAAGACTAGCATAACAACATTCTCATTAATGTCTCGATATGCCTCAGACTCATTTGATCACAGTTTAACACCTATGACCTCTTTTTAACATAATTATTTTACTGCCATGTTAGACCCTCTAATAATCGTATTATATCTACAATTATGTCACAACATACAAGCAATATAACCTTACTTTTATGATTACAAAATGTGAACATGTTACCAAATAATTTCTTTCACTCTGATGTAACTTACCTACTATTCTCGCCACCACCATTGTGCTAACATGAAATATTAGTCATTTTCTTTGTGAAATAAATAATGAAAAATATTTTAAGAATTATTTCAGAGGTTGCAATTAAATACAAGAAAACAAGCTAGTTTTACTTTGGGAAAAACTTTTTGCTTAAAAGAAATAGTGTAAATTCAAATCACCCTCACTTTACATATTATTGTAACAGGCACTCAATGAAAGAGTGATAAACATAGTTGTCAAAATGTGAATTGTATCGTGAATTAATTTTTAATTTTTCTGTATTATGTATCGTATCGTATCGTGTACCGTAAGATACACAAACACTTAATAAAATTTATAAAAAAAAATAACAAATATACATATATAAAGGGTATATTCATTATAAATTTTGAATATATTTAACTAATGACTAATTTATTCATCACTTATGTAATAATATCTAACAAGCTAACTAAATAAATCAAACTAGCATGTGTTTATAACATACGCATTCAAATTTCTTAAATTCAAAAGTGATAATATATTACAAATGACCCAAAATTTTCATCATTTTTATCAAATTGCCTAATCAACCTCATCTAAGTCAATGCTATCATCATGTTTATAATTTTGCGAACTTATTTCTTCATTAAAATTTTCTTCATCGTCATTTTTCATTAACATTTACTATCTCTTTTTGTCATTTTTATTTTAATAATATTTTAATAATTTTTTTTTTTTGGCATTCTAGTTTCTTAGACTTATAACAATAATGATAAAAATAAAAAAATTATATTGTCAATTAATATTTTATTCGTAGTATATAAAATAAATTTGTAAATATTAAAGTGAATGGTGTGTGTATTATGTAGTCTAATTGTAGGAGAGAGCAAAAAAAACTTATGAATATGTTATTTTAGTAGGGTAAATTGAGTAAACTAATGATTTTTTAAAAAAACAAGTCTAACAACTTGTTAGATTCAAATAATAGTACAAATTTTAACAAAAAATCTCATTTTAAAACATTTGTCCATGTATCGTACGATTTTACGATACGATACAATTCTTATGATATGCACATTGTATCGTACGATTCATGAGCACTTACGATACGCCGATACGATACATAAGTTTTTACACACGATACTGACAACTATGGTGATAAATGATTGACACCTTAAGAAATTGTTACTTGACAATGCTAGTGTGTGTGAGTTTTCATGTGTTATCGGGATATATATGTGTGTGTCTAAGATGATCAAATTGTTATCCCTAGTGGTTAGCAAAGTATCTATTTACAAAACTAAAAAGGAAATAGGAAAAAGCATCGAATGTTTGGTGAAATAAATTAATAAAGACTAATCTATCAACGAACTTCCATTGTCGTCCAGCGGTTAGGATATTTGGCTTTCCCCCTTCGATTCCCGGCAAAGGAAGAATGGTTTTCCTTTTTTTTTTTTTCATTCATAATCTTTATTCTAAATAAAATATATTATTTTCCAACGTTGGTACCCAGTGATCACTCTTTAGGTTTTGCTAAACGCCTTTCACCCAGGAGACTGGGGTACGATTCCTGGCACCGGAAGAATGGCTTTCCTCTTTTTTGTTTTTGTTTTTTTATTCATAATCATTACTTTAGATAGCATTTTTTCTTTTAAATCATTACTGGTTACTCAGAGCCCACTTTTTTTGGTTTGCTGAACGCCTTATCCGATAGCTGTTTCTAAAAATAAAAAATTGATTTCTTTCATTTTGAAAAATGAACTCAGAGCCACTCTTTTTGGTTTGCTGAACGCCTTATCTAAGAAAAATTTTTGTATGCGCCAGGCGCATGAGACTTCCCCCTCACAGACAGCTGGGCCCCACAGAGCCCACTTTTTTTGGTTTGCTGAACGCGTTATCTGATAGCTGTTTCTAAAAATAAAAAATTGATTTCTTTCATTTTGAAAAATGAACTCAGAGCCACTCTTTTTGGTTTGCTGAACGCCTTATCTAAGAAAAATTTTTGTATGCGTCAGGCGCATGAGATACCCCCTCCTTATCTAAATAGCTGATTCTAAAAACAAAAAAATTGATTGCTTTCATTTTGAAAAATGAATGCAACAAAAACACAAAATTTTAAATGAACAATTATTTTTAATTGTCTTTATTTCCATTTTTTTAGAGACTTTATTTTTATAACTTGATAAATAGAATGCGATTCCCATAATAAAAAATAGCAGTCTATATTACTTAAGAACAAGACTCTTGACCTTGTAAACGAGGCATATAAAATTTTATCTCAACATATTAACAATATCATATAAAGTGTCTGTTTGACTAGCTTATTTTTTGTCAACATATTTTACTATTCAGCTTATTTTTGCTATTATTCATAGATCTCACTGTATTTTTTGATACTATTTATGAGTTTTGTGGTGTATAGAAATTTAATAAGGTAATAATGTCATGTGTTATATCCAAGGCCGAGGAGCCCAATACAATGCCGAGAAGCTCATACTCTCGGACGGTGAAGCTGGAGGGGCAAGCCATGGCCACGTCAATGGCACATTACCAGAGGAGGGGCATGCTGTTGAGGAGGAACTTTAGAGAGGAGGTTAGTTTTGACATGATTGGAGGGGTGGTAGTTACCACCACATTTAATGCATTTCACCAAACTTCCTGATCGCATTTATGTGGAGAAGATCCCTGAACAGTGCTATCTTGGTTGCCAGAACTCACAGGAGACTGGGGAAGGTGTCTGATAGAACAAATACTCAAGTAGTGGCCTAGACGATCAACAAATAGAGGGTCAAGATCATCTAAAGAGAATATAATGCAAGAGACCCTCCAGAAAGAAGGGATCGGAAAAATCTCTGGAAATAACACTATAGTAACTAGAACTAAAATTGTATCTAGGTTTAAGAGAATTATATTCAAAAGCCTCTCTCCTCGGACTTTGCCGAGGAAGGATTTTTTCGCATAGGGCCTGTTTCTTTTTGCTTTCCTATTATCTTTAATTCCCTGGGTGTGTTATTTGATCCATTGAAGCTTAGTTTTCAAGTTCATCATTTACAAATTCATTGTAATGGGCTCTTTAGACCTGAATCCTTCCACTTTTGGGCTCAGGAACCAAAACCCACTCTTACAGGTCTCATTGTACTATTTTAACTAACATTTACTTTTATTTATAGTACTTTCAACAAAAAATTTTCAATTTTAACAAAATAAGCGAAACACAAATAGACCCAAAATCAATTATACAAAAATTACATGACGAGGCTAATAGCAACGCATTATTGTTTTGAAAGAGTAGTTCCTATGATTGACATTTGTTATAGTTAGTTCCTATTATTGATATTTGTCATAGTGATTGTTTGATCGCCAATCAACTTGAAAAGTAGTTCCTATGATTGATATTTGTTATAGTGATTGTTTGATCATCAATCAACTTGAAGAGAGATGAAACGTTAGATGTGATTGATAAAAATAAGTAAATAATTTTTTTTTTTAAATGTCACCGTGGATCCATGGTCCTCGCCCCTGATTGATAAAAGTTACTGTGACAGCGGACATCATTGAATCTTTTTTTTTTTTTTTTGGGAGAAGAAAATCAATCCATTTTATTGGAAAAGGAAGCCTAACCAAAATCAGCAAGGAAAACAGAGTTGATGTGCGGTGAACATCCTTCATCTACACCTGAAAATCACTAACATGTTTAGCAAACTAATGAGTAACAGTATTACCATGTTTATGAATATGTGAAAATTGAAAAGAAGAAAAACAAGCTTAATAGAATTTGGCCTCGGCAATAAGGTGACCCCAAGGAAGAGAATGATTCATCTTTGTTGCAAAGAGCTTTGATGATAATCTCCGAGTCACCCTCTATAATAACCGGGTTGGCATGGAAATAATCAGCTTTGAATGGTTATAACTTTTCAATAGGCACTTTTTAGTATATATTTTGCAATTTATCTTGTATATATCTATATATATATAACACAAACTAAACTACAGACGCAACATTATATCTCTTATTCATTCCCACAAAAACTAATAAATAAAACAACATTGCTATTTTTCCTTTGAAACTCATCCTGTAGCTATTCCCGTGCATCGCACAAGTTAGCGACTAGTATATATATAAAACCAAAACTTCTGAAGCTCTCACAATTTTTCACATCAGCATTAATTAAATTAAAAAAAAAATTAATTAAGTTACACAATTTTTCACATCAACATTTATTTTTCACCCACGAAATTCACGTTACAAAACCCGATACCTCTTTAAAACAATAACACGTAAAAATCTCTCTTCTCTGCTCACACACTAAAACATCTCCTTCCCTAAACCTAAAACTCACCATTTCCTTCCTCCAAAATCAAAACCCAAAACTCAGATTCTTCCCCCGTCGCTGCTGCCGCCATAGATTGCTGCCACTACGGATCGCCACCACCACGGAAAGGCAGCCTACTGAATGATGCAAAGTCGCACACAACCATCGTCACTTCTCTGAAAACAATACCAGTAAATTTTTAATTTTGTTCTATTGTTTTTGGCTGTTAAGTATGATTTAGGGTTATGTTTGGGAGTGTTTCTTTTGAATGATTAGCATAGATTGATGGGTTTAGAGGCAGTCATGAAGCCTCTGAAAACATGTATAAGCAGATATTCTCTGATTTCAATCAAAACTGCGTCTTGGATTTATACATGGCTGTATTTTGATTGAAATTAGAGAAGCCCCAACACCTCGAGGCAGAATAACCCCACTTAACGGTGTGGCTAAAGAGAACAGAATCCCAACCCTTCACCCTTAAAGTGTTTGATGAAATTCCTAAGCCAAATTGAAAAAGGGACCCGACTTTAGAAAGTTTATGTCAAATAATTGAAAATTTCTTCATATGTATTGAATGGGGGAAAAAAAGAGTCTCAGGGTTGATTCAATTTAGGAATAGAGTCAGATAGTACTTCAATGGAAAAAATAGAATGAAGATAATTAGATGGGGAAATCTGTGAAAGTCTAAATCCTATGCTAGCAAGGTTTTGTTTGTAACTATGAGCTTTGTTGACAATTGGTTTTGGTGCCACTGAATGTGGATGTGTTTTGAAGTGATGATGTGGGTGGTTTTTATCAATTTATGAGTGTAAGAAAGTTTAAATTACTATCTGGGTTTTCATTTTTGGGAAAGCCTATATTTGATCATGGGAATAAAATGTGTAGATTGTGGACCTAGAATTAGTCATTGGGTTGAGATCAATGGGGAGGTCACCTACTTTTGTGTTTTAGTTACTTTGGTCTTGCACATCTACTTCTCTATTTGGTAATTAAATTTGGTTCTATTTGTGGAGCTAAATTTCAGTTTCTTTGTTATTTGTATATATTAGTATATATTATATCTTGATGTTGTTTAGTCAATTTATCTTCAATCATAATTGCAAATTGCTCATGAAATCCTTGATTTAAAAGGAATTGTCTTAGAGTTTTTTGTAAGTAGATTTTAATACGGTAGAAACATAAAGTCATATTTCCATTTTAAATGTTAGGTATGATTAGGCACACATCAATCAATCATTAGAACGTAAAAGGAAGTTAAAGGATTTGTATATAAATGCACAGACCCAGAAGATAGTTGGAGAGGATTGCATAATCTGATGATGGTGGTTGCTACAATGTTCCCTCATCAAGTAGTTTTTTCATCTTATTTTTGCAATTTTTTATTGAAAGCACTGTATGATTGTTTGTTTTTTTGTTTGTTTGCTTTTTTTTTTTTTTTTTGGCTTTTTGTTTCAAAATTTCAATTGATGGTTTCAATAATTTATATACTTCTATTGTTTGAAGAATACTTCTTTAATGATAAAAAAAAAAAAAAAAAAAAAGATTAGTGGTGCTGGCATTGTAGAATTCAACAAGTCATGGATTATAGAGCGCCTCTATGCACAAATTTACTAATCTAATGTTTGGTTTGTTATCTGCTCATCCAATAACATCCTTGATATCCCTGCTTTAGGAGGTACAAAACAATGCAAAAAAGCCTAACTCTATTGCAACATGGATTATTTATTACACCTTCTTGACTCTTCAGATACCCAATTGGATCTCATGTTGTTAGAGCTTTCATCATGCCTTGTAGTAATTGTTTCTTCTATTGCACGGTAATATCACTTTAAGATGCTGCACTTAACCTTGTCCAATTCTTTAATATTATCTATAATGCTGTCGGGACTACTTTGATAAATGTTGTAATAATTAGCTTCATCTTCTAAGAAAAATTATGTAACACAAAATTGATTTTTTTTTTTTTTTTTTGGTAATTGGGTGAAAGGTGAAAATGAATTATGCGATAATTTCTTTGCTTATAACCGGGCAAAAGGAACTCTTTTTGATGGAGAAACTAGGCTGTTCCTCTGCGGTAGTGATAATTATGCTTTCAATGTCTTACTTTTACTGTTTATGAAGAATAATATTCTAAATTAAAGTCGCTCATTCTTCTTTGGTATGCTTGATTCTTAATTTTTTTGTCTGAGATATATGCAATGTTTACTACATATCAACTTTATAAAGTGAACCCCATGTTCAGTTTTATGGGAACATTAATGTGAATTGTTTTGTTTCACTATGATGACTCTAAATCAAAATCATATATACTTTTCCAGGATAGGATTCAGTTTTTCATTTGGGATTATTAGAGAATCTTTCTCCCTCATTGTGTGTATATACGCACATACATAATTGATCTATTGCCTTGGATCTTCAACAATGCAGCATTTGGCTTCTTTCTATATGTAGATAGTACATAGAACTCTAAGGGAATTTGGTTAGTTAAAGATAGTTTGGGTAAGCTTCTACAATGTTTTGTGCTTTCAGAGATGTTGATCAAGTGTGTTGTGATGGGGTTGTAACGTTTGGGTGCATGCCGAGTATGAGAATATTTCCAACAAGCTTTTCAAGGTGTGCTTAATACACTTGATTTATGAATTGTGATGTCAATTTCTGTTCCTGTCATATATGTGTTTATTCACCGACTTGTGAATGGTTTAAAGGATCTAGAGAATGTAGATTACTATTGCGCAGATTGTAAAGCAAAGTCTAATTATGAGTCACAACTTCAAAAAAATACCAACCAAATGTGAAGTATGTCTGTCCTATTTGTGTGTGTGTGTGTGTGTGTGCAATTCTTTTCCCTCCAGTTGATTTTTGGGGCAATTGTATATTTGACTTTATAGACTAAGGAGTTTATTATCAGGTTTTAAGCCTAATTTTGTGACAATTTTTGAAGTAGGTCTTTAGAAAATAGTGGACAAAATGTTCTACCTAAGAAGGTGGCTGTGGTATGCAATGTCATGGAAGGAACATATATTCCAAACCTTCATATGTAAGCCTTGAAATCATTTCTAAATATTACATGTACGTTGATATATTTTTCTTTAATATTCTTGTAGGACCTTTATGCACTCCTTTCTCACCACCACATTCACTTTCATCTTATGCAATCCTTACAGCAACTTTCTATTTGTTTTGTTGAAGGATTCATTAAGATGCTTTTTTATTATTTTATTCCCCCCCCCCCCCCCCATCTTAGAGTTATATGCAAGTGCAATTCATGTGGGTCAAAGAAGTATACACCTAGAAGATCAAATTCTACTGGAATTGTTATTAGGAATTTTCATTTCCTAGGTTTCTTTACTTTTTTATTTTTCAATTAGGTGGCACTCTCCATATCTATGTAAAGAGGTCAGTATTTTCTTTTAAGCCTTTGTGTTTTTGTCAATCTTTACACCAACCTGGACAATTCCATTAAGACAAAGAAATCGATGATGTTTAATAGTTATCGGAAGGACAAGATCAAGGACTCATGTTAAAATTTGAGCAAGTTTGGATTGTAGCTGTTGACTCAGGCAGAGAGGTAGAGTATCAAAACAGAACAATGGAAGCATTGTAGCTGTGACTGTACAAACAACAATGTTTATATTTAAAACAGCTATACTACCTATACTTTAGGATTAATTTAATTCATATTTATTATTTATATACACGTTTATTAATCTGATTGGTTGTAGAGGCTAGATTCGTATATTGTGGAGTTAGTAAGAAGTTAGTTACTCTCAGACTTTGTATAAATACTTGATGTACTTTCATTTTCTTTCAATGCAATATAGAATTCTCTCATCAAATTCTCATAATAGTTACTTTGTTGTCTCAAATGACATAATTCCTCAATGAAAGAGCTAGCAAGATGCTCTAAAATATTGGCACTTGAAAAGCTCAAAATTCCATTTCTGACAATTTTGAGTCCAACGCTAGGAACAAACTTTGGTAGCCATGATACGACTCTATCGTCCAGGTTAACCCTATAAGAACTTTCTCATGCATCGCACGGGTTAGCGACTAGTTATTATTATTATTGATACTTATGAACATAACCTGTCAAGACAAAACATGATCTGATTTATTGAAAATCCAAAGGTTTACAGAATTGAAACATTAATCCTCCCCAAGTCTATAATTCAAGATAATGATTGTACTGTTCCCAACCTTAGATTACCCAAGCCATGGGTTCGAAGAACCAAAGACAATTGAGGGTCTGTTCAATGCAAAACCAAGTAAACAGTGCTAATTTACCCAAGGTATGTGATACAAAGAACCAAGCATGGTCGAGGTTCTGTTTAGCACTTAAATAAATAAATAAAAGCATTAATTTACTTAAGGCATGTGGCTTGAGGAACCAGACATGGCTGAGGTTCTGTTTAACACTTAAACAAGTAAAAATATTAATTTACCTAAGGCATGTGGTCCAAGGAACTAAGCATGACCGAGATTCTGTTTAATACTTGATCAAATAAAAAAGAATTCTTAATAATAATAATTAAAACAAAAGACAACAACACTGCCTTTCATTAATAATAATACTTTCGAAGGTTATTTACATTTCACGGACGTGGTACAACGTTATCCAAGTCTTCCAAAAAATAAGCACCTATACCAGCTATCGAGGTGATGCGATATGGCCCTTCCTAGTTAGGTCCCAGTTTTCCCCACGATAGGTTCCTTGCAGTTCCTACCACTTTTCTCAAAACCAAGTCTATTGGTGCCAACGGTCTGACCTTCACTCCCAGGTCGTACCCCTGTTTAAGCTTTTGCTGATAATGCGCCAATTAGACCATAGCCACTTCCCTCTGTTCATCAGCTAAATTCAAATGCTCTCGGAGTAACTGATCATTTTTGTCTGGATCAAATAGACTTGTTCTTACCATCGAAAATCCAGCCTCTAAAGGGATTACTGCTTTGGAAACATAGGTCATGGAAAATGGGGTTTCCCCAGTAGACCGACGAGGAGCAATTCGATATGTCTAAGGAACATACAGGAGTTCATCCACCTACTTGCCCTTAACTTCATCTAACCTCTTTTTCAAACCAGTAACTATGACCTTATTCACTACCTCAGCTTGATTGTTCCCTTGTGAATAGGCCAGGATTGAGTACCTATTCCTGATGCCTAGCTCACCACGGTACCTCCTGAAAGCCTTGCTATCAAACTAAAGTCCATTGTTCGAGATAAGAGTATGAAGAATCCCAAATCTGGTAACAATATTCTTCCGCACAAAATTTTTTGCATCAACATCCCTGATATTGCACAATGACTTTGCCTCAACCCACTTTGTGAAGTAATCTATCCCTATAAAGAGCCGTCTTCGATTTCACACTGCTCTTGGAAATGACCTTACAATGTCCAACCCCACTGTGCAAACAGCCATGGACTAGAGAGAGGATTTAACATGCCCCGTGGCTGATGGATGCTCAGGGCAAACCTTTGACACTGATCACACTTCCTAACATAATCCTAAGCTTCTTTCTGCAAATTTAGCCACCACTAACCCTGAGTAAGGGCCCTATGTGATAATGACCTTACTCCCGTATGACTACCACAGGTTCCTTCATGCAGTTCCTCTAGTAGTGGCTCCACGTCTCAGGGTGAATACAAAGCAGGTGTGGCCTTGAGAAAGAGCGCTTATACAATTTTTTGTCCTTGGACAACCAAAAACGTGGAGTTTTTCTTCGTATTTTCTCGGCCTCTCCCTTGTCATTGGACAACGCTCCATCCTTCAAGAATGCAACTATGGGGTTCATCCAACTGGGACCAACCTTTATCTGGTGCACTCTGACCCTTATTAATCCCGGTTCAACAGGCATTAATAAATCCTCAACGAGGATGACCCGAGGAAGGCCCTGGTCTGAAGAAGTTGCTAAAGTTGTTGGAGAGTCTGCATGAGAATTCTTGCTCCTCGGGATCTGCTGTATAGAGTAAGATTCAAAACCAGACTATAACTGTCAAGCCTTGTTGAGATACCCTTGCATCTTATGATCCCTAGCTTCTAGCTCACCATTAACTTGTCCGGCGATTAATTTTAAGTCCGAGAAAATCTCAACAGCTTTACCTCCTAGTTTCTTCACCACAGCCACCCTAGTTAATAAGGTTCATACTTGGCCTCATTGTTAATGGCTAAAAAGCCCTACCTCAAAGATTTCTCAATAGTAATCTTTTCTAGGGATACTGGCACTATTCCAACCCCATACCCTCTTTGGTTAGTTGCCCTATCAACATAAAGCTTCCAAGTTGACTAGTCGAGGATAGCAACTGTTGTGACCTACACCCCTACTGATTCTCCTTCTTCAGCAACAACCGCTCTTGGGTATTCAGTAAACTCTGCCACTAAGTTAGTAAGCACCTGCCCTTTAATACATGTATGACGCATATACTTTATGTCAAATGCTTCTAAGATCGTTCCCCACTTGGCAATTCTTCTCATATAATCAAATTTCCAATGTAATGAATGCAAAAGGAGTTGAGTGAGGACCACAACAGTATACGCCTGGAAGTAATGAGAGAGCTTCCTCGTAGCATGTACTATGGCCAAGATGGCTTTCTCCAGTGGCAAGTAACGAATCTCTGCCTCCTACAAATATTTGCTCACATAATAGACCAGTTTCCGCACCCCGGTTTCCATCCTTACTAAAACTAAACTTATGGCATGACACGTAACTGCAATGTAAGCAACAAGGACTTCCTCCTTTTCTAGCCTGGAAAGAATAGGTGGTCGAGACAGGTATTCCTTCAACTCCTTAATGGCAAGGTTACACTCATCAGTCCACTCGAATTCCTTCCATTTGTAAGAGAGCTGAAAAAATGGTCTACATCTATCTGCTGAACGAGAGATAAACTTGTTTAGAGCAGCAGTCATTCCAGTCAACTTTTGTACTTCTTTTGGATTCCGAGGAGGTCATAAGTCACTTATTGCCCTAATTTGATCAGGATTATCCTCTATTCCCCGATGCGTGACTATATATCCCAAAATTTTTTCGGAATTGACACCAAAGGAACACTTTGAGGCATTGAGACGCAACTTATGTTTCCTCAATATTTCGAACACACTTCCAAAATCACTTAAATGCTCGGTTACTACTTTACTCTTCACGACCATGTCGTCAATGTACGCTTTTAAATTTTTTTCGAGTTGGGACTCAAACATTCTTGTCATCATCCTTTAGTAGGTAGACCCAGCATTTTTTAAGCCAAAAGACATTACTTGGTAGTAATAATTTCCAATAGGGGTCAAGAAGGCAGTCTTCTCCTAGTCGGCCAAAGTTAATGGTATCTGATGATATCCCTGAATGGGATCCAAAAAGCTCATCCGAGGATGACCGATCGAAGTATCAACCAATTGGAGCAAGCCTTGTTTAAATCAGTAAAATCCTCACATACTCTCCACTTCCTTGACTTCTTCTTCTCCACAACTGTATTGGCCAACCATTCTAGATAGAACACCTCCTTGATTGCCCCTGCATGCTAAAATTAATTTACTTCCTACTTAACAGCTTCAGCATGCTCTTTGGAAGAGTGCTAAGGTGGTTGCTTCTTAGGGACAACCATTGGATTCACGTTCAAATAATGACAAATAAAATCTAGATCCATCCCAGGAGCTTCATACACACTCCAGCAAAAAACATCGACATTCTTTCTAAGGAAAATGAATAACTCCTCTTTCTCCTTATGAGGCAATTGAATCCCAATTTGAAAATACTTCTCTGCATCAGTGTCAACAGTAACCCTCTCAAGCTCTTCATACATTACACCCCCATCCCCAATATCTGGGGGTTCAATCACTTCTGCTAATTGCTACAAGGCCTTCTTTTCGGTAGTCGAGGCTCCCTCCTTGGACTGATGTCTGATAGCGGCGACCAGGCACTGCCTTGCCATGGCCTAACTTCCAATCAACTCCCCAAGCTGCCTTTCCGAGGGGTACTTCACCTTCAAATGCAAAGTCGAAGACACAGCCCATATGGCATAGAGTCATGGTCTTGTTAGGATAGCAGTATAAGGTGAATAAGTGTCCACCACAATAAAACTTACTTCGACCACTTCAAATCCTGTTTGAACAGGCAAGTGTTGGGAAAATACATGTTTGTATCACATACAAAACATACGCAGCAAAAAATTAACGGATCTACTTCATTCGCAATTGATAACATGCACTATGAAGATTTCAGAATTTAAGAACAAGAAAGCGTACCTTGGTGCGGTGAAATTCAAAAACAAAGATCAGAAGCTCTTGGGAAGACTTTTAATCTTCACTCCAATTCCACTTAATGCTCAAGATGTGTGGTCTCTCAATCAGTTTCCAAGGAAAGAATAATAGAGTGTCCAACACTCACACACAAACCATTTCATGTTCTCATGTGATCATAATGAAAACCACTCAGAAAACTTACTTATGAAAAGCACTCATCAAAAGAACCTTTTTAAAGAATCTCAGAAGTTCTGTATGTTTCTCTTCTTATATACAACTGATTATCTAATTGGACTAGCCTTTTAGGTCATTCCAATTGGGCTCTAGTGTGTGGCTTGGAGTGGGACCAAAAGGAAACAAATAAGACTCTAGCTCCAATGGGCCTTGGGCTTTTCTATCAACTTTTGACAAGTCTAAAGTTACCATTAATTATATTCAATACCACTATATGAATATAATTGCACTCTAGGCCTTATTAATAAATTATATCTCAAGACTTTATTATACATGCAACTCTTTCATTAAAATATTCGAAGTAATACAAAGTCATGAATATAGATTGCCACTTTGAAGATTACTACATCTTAATCCTTGAGTACCTGGTTTAATTCTTTATGTTATTCATCATATATTTATGAAATCCAATTCCATAAATATATACTTTAATAACTCCTTACTAAAGTGGTTAGGCCCAACACTCTGAATAACCAAACTCATTAAACTTATCTCAATGGAATATTTTATATCTCCGTTAACAGATTATGAATTCCATCTTGAGAATATATGTTCCATCAACACTAAATGCGGCTGCCCAACATACTGAGGTTTTGACCGTAACTTATAGATCTCACTCTTGATATATCAAAGCAACCTACATCTCATGATCAGGTCCATTATTCTCTCAGGATTTAGAGTTGATGTAAATAGAAGTCGTAAGATTTATTATTCATTTGACAGTCGTTAGGAGAATAATAAATCTCACAGTGGTCCAGTTCAATATGTCTTAACTCTTAAAACATATCAACATATCAATTAGAAATCTCCATTTCCATGATCAAGACAAATCATCTTAGCTGATATGTTATAGTCTTCGCAGATGAAATGCCCAATTTCATCACCAACTACAAACTAAAATTCTGAGTTTACAAAGAACTTGTGATTTATATCTTCTGTGACTTTTCACATAAATCACATACGATGCATCTAATGGACTAAGATAATGTCTCATTAGTTCATTTATCGATAATCTCATATAATTAACCAATTTAATTATTTATGACATGCTAATAAATTTGATTTTAGGGCATAAACCCCAACAATAAGTTGATCAGGCTCTTCAAGATGACTGTTTTCCCATCAAATCCCACCAAAGGGAAAATATAACTAACTAAGTCATCGGGTTTCAAATTAAGTCTGTTGTATAGGTTGGGATACATAATCTTTGCCCCACTGCCTTAGTCTACTAGGACCTTTCTTACATTCTACCCTCTGATCCAAAGGGTTACTACTAGGGCATCATCATGCGGTTGAAAAGTTCCAGCCTTGTCTTCATCAGAAAAACTCAAAGTTGGTTGGACTTCCAATCTCCCACATTCAGACTTAGGGACCTAGTCGTCAGTATCTAGTCTTGCTATGGACATAAGCCCAAAAGGGTGTCCTCCAATCCGACTTAGGGCTGCAAGGATAACATTAATCGTTCCCAAGGACAGTCTCGAGATAGACTCCCTCTGGTATACCGACCCAACTTAACTCCCCTGCCCAAAGGGCTAATGCATATACTGTCTTAGATTCCCCACCTTGACCAGCTGCTCCAAGTAATCACGAAAAGTTCTACAATCCTTGGTAGTGTGCCCACGATCCTGATGATATTGACTGTCAGGACATATGTTATTCAATGTTAGGAACATATGTCAATATTTTATGTAATTGGCTAATCCTTTGACAAAACGCACGTTACTTGTAATTGAGTAGATCTAGGATGAGTTTAGTACTTCAAAGAACAAAAGTTCAAGTCTAATATTAAAGCCATGCAAAGCTGCTCAAGAAATAAGTCAAGAAGTGCTGATTCATTAAAGCTCGATAGCTGCTCAACAGATAACTATCTATCGAGGTTTAATGAGGCTCGACAAATACTATCTATCGAGGTATCTATCAAGAATTACAGAAATCAGTTTTTTAGATCTGATTTTCAGCTCATGTTTATATATTTGTGTAGGGTTTCTTTTTTCACAACCCTAGACATATATAAGGCTTATTTTAGAGGTCGACACATAAGAGAATACAAGGAAAACATATACAAAAGGTGACCGATGCCTTATCCTCTCTAAAAGAAGCTACTGCGTCTTTGCGCCTTAGGGTTTTGTAACTAAGTACTTCTTGATCTTCATTGTTGATGAAGTGATGATCTTTGTAGCCAACAATATCCTTCTCTAGTTGGTGTTTTAGTCACGTACTAGGAGCCGTGCATCTTTGGTTAGTCACGCACTGGGATCTGTGCAAAAGGGTGGCATTCATATATGGAAGAGTTCAAATGTTTTGAAGCAGTAGAAGATTTTTGCTGTAAGTTCATCTATTGGGATTGTAGAGTCTAGGGACAAAGGTTTTGTACTAGATCTGAAACTTCTCTTTACTTTAGTGAATTGCTTTTTGGGAAGGTTTCCCTCCAGGTTTATTACTGTGAAACTAGTTTGTTTTATTAGTTTTCCTAAGTCATCATATCTTGTCTTATTTATTTTTCCGCTGTGTGATTTTGACATGATATTAATGTTTGTTTGTTTTAACAAGTTTTGTTTATAATAAATCTAATTAACAACTTGGATTTAAAACTTGTTAATTTTATCAACCGGGGTCTAAATTTCCCAACATTGATTGTAAAGACCCTGGTTATGCTTTGTGGGGTCACCTCCCAACTTGTTTGGCCACTTAAAGAATGGCTTAGTTTTTATCTTCTCAAGGATATGATGAACAGCTCCTTGGACACTGTACTAACCACCTGCGCACTGGGATGCCCAGCCTGTCCAGCAAAATCCCTCCTAGGTCGGTTGTTATTATATCTCTCCGACCTGAAATCTTTTCGTTCAGGTGGAGTAATCTTTGCCTTCCCTTTCCCTTGATGCTGATCCTCCTTGACTCGTTTGTGCTCGTCAATCGGATCCATTAGTTGGCATGCTTCGCACAAGTTTCATTGTCAAGGACTTTATCAAATCATGCTCAGTGGGGAGGCCAACTTTAAATGTCCTTATTGCCACATCTTCAAAATCTCTGTCTATCTCATTAAACGTTTCCCAGTACCTATTAGAGTAAGTTTTCAGGGTCTCACCTTCTTTCATTACCATAGATAGCACGAAATCTAAAGGATGAGGAACCTTACTTCACGTAACAAATCGGGCCTTGAAAGCCTTAGTGAGCTCTTCAAAAGAGCTAATTGAGCCCTCATCCAGCCCATCAAACTACCTTATTATGACAGGTCCTAAGCTAGAGGGAAACACCTTGCACATTAAAGCTTTATTCCTAAAGTGAACAGCCATCCTCTGATTGAAATGATTGACATGCTCCATTAGGTCGGTCCTCCCATTATAAATAGTAAAAGTGGGTTCTGTAAACCGGCGAGGGAGTTTAGCCCTATCAATTCTACATGTAAATGGTAATTTAGAAATCTAACGCAAAGCCTTACTCATCACGTCATTCCCCATACTCCTAGGGATTGCGCTTTTATTTTTCTTCCTGTGATATCGCTCCTTCCTATCCAACTGTGAAGATAGAGAAAATGATTCACTAGGGGGTGTTCTAGACCTTGGACTGTAACTGCCATCTCCACTTGAATTAGTTCCAGAACTAAGAGGGGATGCCTATGTTGTTTACGATGTAATTTTCTGTGCAAATGGTTTATTTCCAATTTGAGGTTCCGGGTTTCCTCCCCATGTGAGACATGGCTTCCAGTTCTAGAGTGACTCCTGCTGGTATGACCTGTATGTACACTAGGACGCGGGTTAACCTGACGATCTCTCCTTCTTTCCAGATTAACAAACTGGTCTTCATGTTGTGATCCCACAAATTCTTCTCTGTTTAGTCCTGAACCCACTATGGCTAGTCAAACCTACAAGTGCTTCCTTGATTCCCACAGATGGTGCCAATTATAAGGACGTGAAATGAACTCAAGCCCACCAAAAGCAATGGACAATGACTCACTAAGTCGAAAACAATGTATTTGTAAGAGAATGGATCGATCCAGGGAATGAATTTACAAGAAAAGTGGACCACAAGTGCTTCCTTGATTCCCACAGACGGCGCCAATTATAAGGACGTGAAATGAACTCAAGCCCACCAAGAACAATGGACAATGACTCACTAAGCCGAAAACAATGTATTTGTAAGAGAATGGATCGATCCAGGGAATGAATTTACAAGAAAAGTGGACCACAATTGATAGGACTCAAGACAGTAAAACTAAAGACACAGATTAATGGAAATAATGCTCCTCGGTCAAGTCCGAGGATGAAATGTTCTTATATTCAACTCAAGTTTATGTGAATACACTATCTTCTCCTTTTGTTTTTCCTTTCTAGATTACATCCCCCTTTTTTATGGTGATCACTTCCTTATATAGTCCTTCAGCCCTTCATCCCAGCCTTCCACCTGTTGATTTAGTAGAAAATCCCTTGGATGCTTATCCTATCAAGACCTCCTAAAAGCTTTGTTGGTAGTTGTGAGCTGAGTTGCAACTGTTTAGGTGTCATTTCTCAGAAATGCGGTCAGTTCATTAGGTGTAATGCATTTAATGTGGTAATGGCAGCCTTCTTCCTAGATATTTTGTCTTTCATGGTTGACTGAGTTTTCTGCTACTTTCCCTGAAGCTCTCTCGAGGTGGCCTAGATCCTCAAAAATTAGAGCTGAATCATCATTATTTTCCTTTATCCATGGCCCATTGACTCAGGCTCAGCAATCCCATTAACAATCCTCAGGCTTCTTACTGTCCTCGGACATGGCCCAACACACCTACTCGGACTTCCTATCCCCATAATAATAATAATAATAAAACATCTTCATTTGGTCCATTCTTTCACCTTAATTTCCAATTTCATAGCTACCAACATTTCGTTACAAAAAGTATATAATAGGGCGGAAAATACCGATTAAATAAAATCACAAAATTACAATTCCTTTTGAATCTAGTTAGTACGATTTTTTATCCAAATTTCACTTCTCATAGCGGCGACAGCAACACACAGTGAAGACTCTCTCTCTCTCTCTCTCTCTCTCTCTCTCTCTCTCTCTCTCATATACAAACACCTACTTTTATTGATCTGAAAAATTAGTCTTTTCACTTGTCTTACATGTTACAATCAATCTGGGACCAGTGGGATATCATAATGTAAATGAATTTTCTCTTCTAATTTTGCCTATTATCATCTTCCTTAAATTCATTGCTTTTCCTTTTCTTTAATATCTTTAACCAAATCACCCGGAGGTTCCTCTGCATTCTGTGCATTTTTGCACCAATGCATCGTCAATGCATTCTGTGTATTTTTTTGGCAACTAATAGGACATTTCCCTCGTAGAAAGAATTGTTGCATCTGATTACCTATGTATTTGTTGCATACTTAAAGAAAGCTAAATATAATCATTATTTTCCTCTCCTCTTGTTAGGAGTGTTTCCTCTCACTGAAGGTGAGCATTCCTTTACTGCATGGTAGTTTCTCTCTATCCCTACCATAATAGGACTTCCCTACATATAGGTGTGGGGTTTTCCTTTTTTAAATTGCTTTTATTGTGATCCAGTGGTATTTCCATTTGTTTTTCCCTTCCAGTGACAAATCCATCCAGTATCTTTTCTTTTCTTTTTCACTGTTACTTCCATATAATCTTTTTGTTTTCTACTATCATATAGATCTTTCTTCACAGTCGGGTTTTTTCCCTAGTCCATTATGGGCTCGGATTTCATTGAACGTTTATAACGATTTAATCTTGTTAGAAATACTGAATAATTGTATTGTATTTCTTCAAACCCAAAATATACATGAGTGTGCCTTTATATAGGAGGCATATGAGTGCAGTACAAGTCGGAGTGTAGTACAAGATGTGTGCTGTACAAATAATATAATGTACTCTACAAGTAAACTAGGTTGGGCCTAAAGCCCATAACACTATACACATTAACAGCCCCCCTCAAACTCAAGGTAGATGTGAGACCAGCTTGAGGTTGTCAACTAAATCACGAAGGCGTCCTTTAGGATGTGACTTGGTGAAAATATCTGCAAGTTGATCTTTGGAGGAGATGGAGAAGAGCTGGAGAGCACCATGGACAAGATGAAAACGGATAAAATGACAATCAATCTCGATGTGTTTAGTCCGTTCATGGAAGACATCATTATGAGCAATATGAATGGCACTCTAGTTGTCACAATAAAGATGAGTAGCAGAGGATGTGGACACACCTAAGTCCTTAAGAAGCCATCGCAGCCAAAGGAGCTCAGATGTGGTATCAGCAAGGGCACGATATTCTGCTTCAGTACTGGAGCGGGCCACAAAGGTTTGCTTCTTACTTCGCCAAGAAATTAAAGAAGAGCCAAGGAAGAAGCAATAATCAGTGGTGGACCTGCGATCAGTAGGATCTCCTGCCCAATCAGCATCAGAGAATGCACGAAGTACAAGTGGAGATTGAGCTGAGTAGAAAAGGCCATGGAAGAGAGTGCCCTTCAAGTATCGAAGAATACGCAGAACAGCAGCATAGTGAGTCGATCGTGGAGCAGACATATACTGGCTTACTTGATGAACAGCATAGGAAATGTCTGGACGAGTGACTGTGAGATAAACTAAGCTGCCAACCAATCGTCTGTAAAAAGAAGGATTAGACAATGGTTTCCCCATCGAGGGAGTTAGATGCGCATTAAGTTCAACTGGAGTGTCAACAGTCTTGCTGTTAGTGAGTCCTGCACGAGACAAAAGATCAGAAGCATATTTAGCCTGAGTAATATAAAGACCATCTGTGGAATGAGTGATTTCAAGACCCAGGAAATAGCTGAGATGTCCAAGATCTTTCATCTCAAATTGCTGACTGAGAAAATCCTTGAGTTCTTGAATGCCACTGAGGTCATCACCAGTTATGATCATATCATCCACATATAAGAGAAGTAAAATAGTGCCTTTATCAGTGCGACGAAGAAATAAGGCAGAATCATAAGGACTGGCAGTGTAACCCAAGCGAAAGATGATGGAATTGAACTTGGCAAACCAAGCTCGTGGAGCTTGTTTAAGGCCATAAAGTGCACGTCGAAGACGACAAACCTTGTCTGATTCAACAGAGAGACCAGGAGGAGGTTGCATGTAAACTTCTTCACTCAAATCCCCATTGAGGAAGGCATTTTTAACATCCATCTGAAAAAGATCCCATTTACTAGCAGCAGCAACAGCTAAAAGGGCACGAACAGATGAGATACGTGCAACCGGAGCAAATGTCTCTTCATAATCAATCCCATACTCCTGTGTAAAGCCTTTTGCAACAAGACGAGCCTTGTAGCGCTCAATGGACCCATCAGAGCGAGTCTTAATCTTGTAGATCCACTTACAACCAACCACAGATTTCCTAGGGGGGAGAGTCACCAAATCCCAAGTATGGTTTTTAGATAATGCATCAAGTTCTTTTTTCATTGCAATCTGCCATAAAGGGTCAGTGGAAGCCTCACGATAGGTGTTAGGCTTGTGCAGTGTAGCAAGGGCAGTGTAACAATGATAGTCAAGTAAATGTGCAGGAATGGATCTTACCCGAGTTGAGTGACGAGGTGGAATGTCTTGTGCAAGATCTTCAGGCGGAGCAGGAGCAGGAGACCCAAGCTCAAGGTTGGGGTTGGGTTGCTCGTCTTCAACCTGTTCATCTTCCACCTGTTCTTTAAAGGGTGAACTAGGAAAGGGATCAATGATATCTGGTGGTTGGACAAAGAAGTCTACATGAGAATCAGGAGCAACTACAGAAGGATCAGGAGCAGCGACAGAAGGAATATAAGCCTCATCTGGAAAAAGATCTAAGACAGAGGAGGAAGATAGAGAGGCACGGAAGTGAGAGAGCTCGACAAAGAGGCGATGTTCCCAAAAGACAACATTGCGGGAGACACGAAGATGATGAGAAATAGGGTCATAACACCGATACCCCTTTTGAGTTTCGCCATAGCCAAGAAAACAACAAAGCCTTGACCGAGGTTCAAGTTTGTTATGCTCATGTGGCTGAAGAAGAACGAAACAGGCAGAACCGAAGGAGCGAAGGTGATGATAATCTGGAGATGACCCAAAAAGGCGTTCATATGGAGTTTGATTTTGGATGACAGGACTGGGAATACGATTAATAGTATGAACAACATGAAGTGCAGCTTCACCCCAAAAAGGAGCAGGAACTTTGGCAGAGAGAAGGAGAGCACGAATAGTGTCAAGAATATGACGAAGTTTTCGTTCGGCTCTACCATTTTGCTGAGAGGTACTTGGACAAGTTAGTCGATGAACAGTGCCATAGGAATGCAAAACAGCTTGAAAAGCATATTGAGTATATTCAAGAGCATTATCAGATCGAAAAATTTTGATATGTTTGGAAAATTGAGTTTCAACCATTTTTGCAAAATTAGAATATACTTGCAATAATTCAGAACGATGTTTCATATGAAAAATCCAGCTATAACGGGAATAATCATCAACAAAGACAACAAAATATCGAGACCCACCAATACTAGAAACAGAGGAAGGTCCCCAAACATCAGAATGAATTAGGTCAAAGATATCAGTGGACACTGATTCACTAGTATTGAAAGGCAAAGCTGGTTGTTTTCCTAATTGACATGAAACAAAATCAAAATTTTCTGTGGACACTGAGCCTAATAAAATTCTAGAAGCCAAGTGTTGTACCCAAGAGGAAGATGCGTGACCAAGTTGGGCATGCCAAAGTGCAAGGGAAGGAGTAGAAGAAACTGCAGCAGCTGCAGCAACAGAAATAGGAGCAACAAGTGGAAGACGAAGGTTGTCCACAGGAAACATACGTCCAACTTTGGGACCGGTCCCAAGCTCCTGTCCCATCCTTGGATCCTGCACAATACACCCAGAATAATAAAAAATAATGCGATAACCCAACTCAGCTAATTGTCCCACAGAAAATAAATTGTAAGAAAGGTCAGGAACATTAAAGACCCCAAGAACTGAGAGGTTGGAGGTCGAAACAGAACCTATATTATGACCAGACATTATGGAACCATTGGCTGTGCGAATATTAAGAGGGTGTGGTGCAGGTTGAAGTTCATAAAATAAGGATGAGTAAGGTGTCATGTGATTGCAACAAGCAGAATCCATAAGCCAAGAGGAAGGAGACATACCAGATGAAGTTGAGAGAGAAGAGGAATAAGATGCATTACCAACCATACAAATGACATTGGCAATGATGTTTATAAGTTCATCTCTGGAAATGATGAAGGTGGATCCAGAAGATTGAGACTGTGCAGTGATGGGAGCCATTGGTTGGACACTCTCAGTGGTAGCAAGTCTCAATATTATGGCCAAAACGTTTGCAAAAATTGCAAAAACGTTTCTTGGATTTTCGGCGATGATTATTGCAAAAGGAAGAGGACCTGTCCTTATTCTTCATTTAGAAGCAAAATATACAAAAATGGACTGCAAAAATGAAATTTACGCGAAAAACTGGGTAAGGAGCACCTGGCCTTGAAAAAGTCAACTCCCAGAAAAAGTCAACGGTCAAGGTCAACGGTCGACGATGACGTCAGCAAATAAGTAGAGGATGACGTCAGCAGATTAGTGGAGGATGACGTCAGCAGATGACGTGGCGTGATGACGTCACCTAGGGCTGATGTCAGCAGGTGACTTGAAGCGCGTGACGGCGCGTGGTGGCGCATGGGAGCGCGTGGAACACCTACCGATTTGTGCAGTGGCGCGTGGCGGCGTGTGAGCGCGTGAGCTGCAGAGCAGAACCTTTGGGAGGCGCGTGAGGGCGCGTGACAGCTCCGATTGCTTCAAGGCTTCCACAGATTTGTAGATCGGGGCAAGACGATCTCAGCGGTGCCTTCAGAAATTTAATCGGAGCAATATTGGCGGCGGTGACGCAAAGGGCAGTGGTCTTTGCAGTGTGAGACTCCTCAACGGCAGCGGTTGCCGGTCCGGAACCCAAGGACGACGGCTGGATGATGTCGGAGGTTCAACGGCGAAAGGCTGCGACAGCTACTGTGACAGCGGAAGCAATGTTAGGAATGGAGTAACACCAATAAAGACAAGACTGCTAAGAAAGGGTCAGAGACCTGGCTTTGATACCATGTTAGAAATACTGAATAATTGTATTTTATTCTTCAACCCAAAATATACATGAGTGTGCCTTTAGATAGGAGGCATATGAGTGCAGTACAAGTCGGAGTGTAGTACAAGATGTGTGCTGTACAAGTAATATAATGTACTCTACAAGTAAACGAGGTTGGGCCTAAAGCCCATAACACTATACACATTAACAAATCTAACAGAGGAAGAGGGTGAAGCCATCACTGTCTGATCAGAACATCGTGAGAAAATTCTTGAGGAATGCTCTCTCAGTCTCATTGGTTGTTTCAACACGACAGAACCCATAAACCTTTGGGCAGCAAAAAATCTCTTAAGGGGTGTATGGAAATTTGGTCAAGATTTGAAGATTAATGATGTTGGAGAGGGGCTTATCCAATTTAAATTTTCTTTGGAAAGCCAGTTAGTATGGGTTATGAATAATGGTCCATGGAGTTTTGACAACCACCTCTTATTACTTTGGCGATGACAAAAAGGGATGACAAAATTCTCTGTCAACTTCTCACACATCCCTATATGGGTGCAGGTATGGGGACTTCCTTTCGACCTTATCAATGAAGAAGCAGGTAGAGATATTGGAAGTGGAATTGGTCGGGTTGTCAATGTTGATTGCAAAGCCATATCATCTGACCAAGCTCATTTCCTTCGAGTTTGAGTTGAGATGCCATTAGATAAACCAATCCGAAAAGGAGCACTGGTCATTAGTCCAGAAGGGGATAGAGTATCGGTCGCCTTTCAATATGAACGACTTTTGGGACTATATTTTAATTGTGGATTCCTAGGACATGAGGCCAAGGCTTGTACAAAGGAAAAACTGAAGTATGGTAGCGATAGTTCGTATGGGGACTAGTTGAGAGCAGGTTACCGTAAACAGAGTGACAAATTTAGAAACAAACTACCTAGCCCACCAAGACGGAACATGGAGGAGAATGATGTCTCCCGGAATGCCAATCTGCCACCGCAACCACCAACTAACTCACGACCAAGTACTTCAAGAGGCAAATTCAGTGAGCATGTAACGGTTATAGAGGCTACGGAGCAACATGTAACTGCCTTTATAGATGCATGCAAGATTTTTGGATTATTTCTTAATCCTTCGGTTGGCAGTTTGAATAACCATGTTACTATGGTTTTAAATTGTGAAAATGAGATAAATCAAGAAACCGAAATTATTGGAGACAGCCTGGTGAGTGTCCCTTACTTGTATGAGCAGCAGAGTTTGGATAAAACTATACCTCTTTCTAGTAAAGTCCTAGTTGAGTCAAGCATGAATTCTTTATCAAGTGACTAACAAAAACACAGCATGCCAGAAGTATGTAGGTGGAGAAAAATAAAAAACCCAAAGTCCACGTACAAGGCTAAAACGAAGCACATTGCAAGTAGGGTGAGGAATAAACAAAGAAATAAGGTGGAGACTAATGGAGATCAGAAACGTTCAAAGACTTTGAACGATTCCTTAACAACCACAACGACGGAGGCTGAGTTTCAGCCCCGCCAAGCACAATGAATATCTTAAGTTAGAACTGTCGGGGGATTGGGAACCTCCTTGTAGTCACTATTCTCTCTCACTTGGTGAGGGAAAAAGCTCCCAAAAATTTGTTTCTCATGGAAACAAAACAAACAGTAGATGAGATGCTAAGAATTCAAGCTAAACTACAGTATCATTCTATGCTCGCAGTCCCATGTGTTCGAAGAGCTGGTGGTTTAGCCATGTTATGGAAACAAGAAGTTGATTTACATGTTTAGATTTATTCCCTCAATCATATTGATGCTCATGTTATGATTGACCCGAATTCACCATGGAGAATTACAGGCTTTTATGGGAGATCGAAGGAACATCGTAAACAAGAATCTTGGGGATATTTGAAAATTTTGCAATCTAGAAATTCATTTCCATGGTTATGCATTGGAGATTATAATGAAATTTTTTCCTCTAATGAGAAACAAGGGAGAATTCCAAGGCCAAACTAATTAATGGAGGAGTTCCAGAGTGTTTTGCTGCAGTGTGGATTAATTGATCTTAGCTTCTATGGCAATATATTCACATGGAGGAATGGAAGACCAGGAGAGGCCTTTATTCAAGAGAGGCTAGACAGAGCATGTGCTACAATTGAAGGGAGGGCTTTGTTCCCACGCAGCAAGGCTACCCATCTTCAAGCATCCTATTCAGATCATGATCTAATAATGCTTATAGCTAGTGTGGACACACAAGTGACAGGCAGGAAAAAATTTCCCAAGAGATTTGAGGAGAAGTGGGCAACGCATCCGGAATGTGAGGGAATTATTCATGAAGCTTGGAATGGTGTAAATCCGTGGGTTGCCCGATGTCCAGATTATTTGAAAAAAAATTAAGACA